>OZ005659.1:199135220-201535220 GCA_963930645.1 Salticus scenicus | reverse complement strand
AGGGCGAGCATTTCATTACAATCGCGGATAACTGAGCCATTTTCAATTTCAGTGTATAAATTTGTTTATTATTTATCCTCTATTTTTTGTAAGTTCACGTGCTGAACAATATGTCAAAGAAAAAAAGAGTTAAATGAATTTAATGCTTTTAATTTTTATGTAAAATATGAGCGCGTGCTATCTTCAAAATTTGTTAAAATGTAAAGATTATGTAATGCGTGTGGCATCCATGTTTTTTTTTTTTTTTTTTTTTTTTTTTTTTTTATATTCAAGAAATAGAACAGAATAAAGTAAGCAACGATGTTAGTTGCATTTTTTCATATAGTTTGAATTTTTAATTTTAGTGAACTACTTTTTACCGTAGGAATAATTTTCTTATGTTTAATGTTATAGGGAATTATTATACGAGCATAAGAGATGCTACTTTAATAATTTTAAAGTGTAAATAAGAAGTATTGGTGTCCGCTTTTATACAGTTTAATTTAGTAAGAGAAAAGCTAGGAATTTGCGGTGCTTATTCCGTTGCTTTACATAAAAATACTGGAGTCACTGCGACAAGACCTTTCAAGTGAAGTAAAATTATTTTGATTATATTAATATTAAAAAGATGTTTAAAACCGTTAAAGGATTTAAAAAAGAAGATTTGAAATGGGTAGCCGAAGAAATTGGAGAGACTTTGCCTTCGACGTTCACAATAGCAAGCTTAAAAGAGCTGATTTTAAATAGTAAAGAGTATGAAAAGGATCCCGAATTTGTGAAAGATATCTTAGAAAATGCTATAGCGGAAAGGAAATTGAAAGAAGAAAAACAAGAACAAGCTTTGAAAGAAGAAAAACAAGATTTGAAAGAAGAAAAACAAGCTGAAAAAGAAAAAGAACTCGAGAAGTTAAAGCTAGAAAAAGAAGCTGAGGCATTAAAGCTAGAAAAAGAAGCTGAGGCATTAAAGCTGGAAAAAGAAGCAGAACTGGAGAAAGAGAAATTAAGATTGAATCATGATTTAGAATTGGCGAGAATACAATCATCTGGGCAAATTCAAACTGATGCTATTTTAAGTAATTATGAAAATAGTACTATGAGACGAAAATTTACTTTACCTAAGCTGGAATTCAGGAAATTTGGCGGAGAAATTAAGGATTGGTTGCCTTTTTGGAGCCAATTTGAACAAATCGATAAAGATGATGAGATTGCCCCAGAGGACAAGTTCCAGTATTCAGTACAAGCAACAATCGCTGGTTCACGCGCAAGAGAAGTTGTTGAAAGTTTCCTGCCAACTGGCGCCAATTATTCAAAGGCAGTGGAAAGTTTAAAGGCTCGTTTTGGCAGGGAAGATATTCTAGTAGAAGTGTATGTACGAGAGTTATTGAAATTGATAATATCTGTGCAAACAAAAGGTAAATTTGCATTAGCTTCATTATATAAGCTTGAGTCATATTTACGGGCGCTAGAAACATTAGGTGTTACCACTGATAAATATGCCTCCATTTTATACCCTATGGTTGAGTCTTGTTTCCCAGCAGACTTTTTGAAGGCCTGGAATCGCTCGAATCTCTCTTCTTCTAATACGGATGCTAAAGGAAGGTTGAATAATCTGATGCATTTTTTGAAAACGGAAGTAGAAGGTGAAGAGAGAATATCTTTAGCTGTAGCGGGCTTCGGTTTGACAAAGCGTGAAGATAATAAATATTCTAAAAGGAAAAACAGTGCAAGTGCAGACTATATGCGAAATAAGATATCGACAGCTGCAGGTTTATTGACAACGTCTTCTGCTTTAGATTTCAAAAGGGTATGCATTTTTTGCCAAGGCAAACATTTGAGCTCTGAATGCTTTTCAGCTCGAAAATTGAGTTTAACTGAGATACAAAAGATTGTAAAGGATAAAAATTGCTGCTTCGCTTGTTTGTTACCTAATCATACAGTGAAAAAATTTCGAGCAGTTTTAAGATGCATTATCTGTTCTAAGAAGCATGTGCCTTTGATGTGCGATTTGCGTGATTCTCAAGGTAAAACTGCACAAGAAAAGGTTGAAGAAAATTCAGTCAGTAGTGAAGTAAACATGACAAATTTTAATAAGCAAAGTGCTAAAGTATTCCTTCAAACCTTAAAAGTGAAACTCATCTCCGAAAACAAGCAAAAAACAGTTCGTTTATTGTTAGATTCAGCATCCCAAAAATCTTATATTTTGAAAAGTATAGCAGAAGAGATGAATTATACTCCCATTCGTCAAGAAAAAATTATGCATTCATTGTTTGGCGGAGTTACAACAAAGGAATGCCAACATAATTGTTATAGAATAAAGGTTAAGGATATGAAGGAGAAGTTCACCTGTAATTTTGAAGTGATGGATCAAATTACTATATGTGAAAACATTCAACCGGTCACTAATGGTCCGTGGATTAAAGAGATGAAAGAATATGGAATCGAATTATCTGATGTAAGTCATTGCCGTGAAGTTATCGAAATATTGATTGGTGCTGATATTATGGGAAAGATGTTAACTGGCAAAAGAAAAGTATTGACATCTGGTCTTGTTGCCATAGAAACATACCTTGGTTGGACATTGATGGGCAAAGCGCCTCACACCGAAGTCGCAACAGATAATTTAGCAATGATGGTGACGTCTTTGTTTGTAAATGAAGCTGATATCTCAAACTTATGGAGATTGGACTTGATCGGAATAACAGATACTATAGAAAAGAAATCTAAAAGTGAGATTGACCGTCAAACAAAGGAACATTTCTTAGAGACAGTAAAAATTAACAAGGATGGTCGTTACGAAATTTGTCTTCCTTGGGCTGACGACACATCTGCATTATCAGATAACTTGAGTTTGGCTGTAAGACGTTTAGAAAATACAACTTCTAAGTTTATAGCTAAGAACATGTACGAAAAATATGAAAATATATTTATGGACTGGTTGAATGAGGGGATCATAGAAGAAGTTCCTGCTACCAAAGTGAACTCTTATGGTAATTACTTACATCATCACCCAGTTATTAAAGAGACCAGTAGTATAACACCTATCCGTCCGGTTTTCGATGCTTCAGCAAAGTTGGATAACCATCCATCTTTAAATCAGTGTCTGCAGTGTGGCCCAAATTTGATTGAGCTTATCCCAGATATTCTCCTACGTTTCAGAGAAAGAAAATTCGGTGTAACCGCTGATATTAGAAAAGCGTTTCTTCAAATTAGCATTTGTGAAAAGGATAGAGATTTTCTGCGATTTCTATGGTGGAAAGATCTAAAAGAGAAGAAACTTAAAGTATTTAGGCATGCACGAGTCGTTTTCGGTGTAAAGTGTAGCCCTTTTCTTTTATCAAAAGTAATTGAATATCACATCAAAAATAGTGCAAATTTTGAGGAAAGTTTCAAGCAAAGGCTTTTGCATAGTTTTTATGTAGACAATGTCGCCACTAGTGTGCACAGTGAAGAAGATCTAAAGAAATTTATATCGGACTCAAAGAAAATAATGGCAAATGGTGGTTTTGATTTAAGACAGTGGGAATACACTGGTGATTACGATGAAACGTCGAACCAGAAGGAAACTCAGGTATTGGGTCTGATTTGGGATAAGGTTTCCGATACATTAAAAGTCAACATGAAATGGCTAAACGATTTCAACACAGAAAGGATTACCAAGCGAAGTATGTTATCGGCAGTTCATAAAATTTTTGATCCTTTTGGTTTTACTGCTCCGGTGATGCTTTATCCTAAATTGATGTTACAGAAAGCTTGGAAATTAGGAATTAATTGGGATGACGAAATAACTGGTGATTTACAAAAAGAATTCCTATTATGGTTTCAAGAACTTAAATATTTAAATGATGTTAAGATCCCAAGATATATCCAGATCACTCCAGAAAACTTACATGCATGCACAATTCATACTTTCGTTGATGGAAGTAAAGATGCTTACGCAGCAGTAGTATTCTTGAGGATAGAAAAAGAAGATCAAGGGGAAATAATTCTGCTTGCTGCCAAGTCCCGAGTTGCGCCTTTAAAGAATACGACTGTACCAAGGATGGAGCTATTAGCAGCTACTATTGGCGCTCGTTTGGCGAAAACTGTTGTGGATGCTTTGGGTTGGCAGGAAATGAAGAGATATTACTGGAGCGATTCCTCAACAGTGCTTGCTTGGATATCAAGAAATGAGAGCTGGTCTGTGTTTGTCCGAAATCGGGTTCAAGAGATTCAGAAATTAAGCAGTCCTTCATCATGGAAACATATACCAAGTGAGAAGAATCCAGCAGACTTGCCGTCTAGAGGCTGTAAGGCTAAGCAATTAGCTTTAATCAGATGGTGGGAGGGCCCACATTGGATGAAAGATTCAGCAGAATTTAGAAATCACATGAACACTTCCAGTGAAGATTGGAATGAGGAAGAAATTCAGAAAGAAAGGTCAAAGTCTATTTGTATGTTGACGAAGCCTGAATTTCCATCCAACAATAACTGGTATTACCGCTACTTTTCAAGTTATGAAAAAATCATACGTTTAGTTGCTTGGATTCTTCGCTTTAAGCATAATTGTTTAAATCCTGAAAAGAGGAATAAAGGCGAATTGACGGTTACTGAATTTCGGGAAGCTGAGATAAAAACTCTACGCATGGTTCAAAAAGAATCTTTCTCTTCGGAAAATGATGAAAGATTGAAGACATTACAAACCTGTAAGAATGAGCAACATGTCATTCGTTTGAAAACTAAAATAACTTACAGGAAAGATAGTGAAGATTTTCTCCATCCCATAATTCTCCCTTCAAAGCATGAAGTTGTTAAGCGACTTATTTTTTATATTTATGTAAAGAACTGTCATGCGGGGTTACAAATCCTCTTAAATTTGCTTAGAGAAAGGTATTGGATCCTCAACGGAAGAAAGAGTGTAAAGCTTGTGTTAGCCAGCTGTGTGATTTGTAAAAGGTTTAATTCAAGGGCTTTATGGACATCTAGTGCTCCTCTACCTGAAAACAGAGTAAAAGATTCTGCCGTATTTCAAATTACAGGCATAGATATAGCTGGTCCTTTGTATCTTAAGAACGATAAGAAGAGTTGGATTTTGATTTTCACATGTGCTATATATAGAGCTGTTCATCTAGAGCTAGTGACCTCTGCTTCCACAGATGCATTTTTGATGGGTTTGAGAAGATTTGTGGCTCGCAGAGGAAGATGCTCTGTTATCTGCTGTGATAACGGAACAAATTTTGTTGGCGCAGCTAATTTATTGAGAAGCTTAGATTGGCAACGTATACAAAAATATGGGTCTGTCAACTCCATAGACTGGAAGTTTAACCCGACAACGGCGGCGTGGTGGGGTGGCTTCTGGGAGAGGCTGATTAGGGTAATAAAAGACCTTCTTAAAAGAGTCTTAGGACGCGCCTGTCTTACATACGAAGAAATGACAACTCTTTTAGCTGATGTTGAAAGTGTAGTGAATTCAAGGCCTCTAACATATCTTTCTGAAGATGCGACTGTAAAGCCTATCTCCCCATCTATGTTTCTTCAAGATGTTCACGAAATTCAGCTTCGAGATGTTGATGCAGTTGAACAAGATTCTTTAGCAAAGAGGCTGAGATACAGGCAGTCCCTACTCAGAGCTTTGAGAGATCGATTCAGATCCGAATATTTGGGTGCTCTCATACAGCGAGCAAATAGAAAACCGCCAGAAAAGGGTATCGCTGTCGGAGATATTGTATTAATTGGATCTGACAACCAGAAACGAATCCACTGGCCACTAGGCCGTATCACAGAGCTTATTCCTGGAAAAGATCAGAAAGTTCGACTTGTAAAGGTTCAAACTTCGCAACATGAACTTTTACGACCTATTCAAAGATTATATCCTTTAGAAGTAACATCATCAAATAATAGTTCAAAACTGAAAGAAGCATACCATTCAAAGGAAACCTCTGCTCAAACTGTTAAACCCGTTGTAACTTCAGAAGAGGAACCAGTCAGATATAGCAAAGCGGGAAGGAGAATTAAAGTCCCTGAAAGACTAATGTAATGAGAACTACACCTGTAACATTTGGTTTTGATTATAACCTATAATCAAAAGGTGGGAGGATGTTATAACTGAGCCATTTTCAATTTCAGTGTATAAATTTGTTTATTATTTATCCTCTATTTTTTGTAAGTTCACGTGCTGAACAATATGTCAAAGAAAAAAAGAGTTAAATGAATTTAATGCTTTTAATTTTTATGTAAAATATGAGCGCGTGCTATCTTCAAAATTTGTTAAAATGTAAAGATTATGTGATGCATGTGGCATCCATGTTTTTTTTTTTTTTTTTTTTTTTGATTCAAGAAATAGAACAGAATAAGGTAAGCAACGATGTTAGTTGCATTTTTTCATATAGTTTGAATTTTTAATTTTAGTGAACTACTTTTTACCGTAGGAATAATTTTCTTATGTTTAATGTTATAGGGAATACGAGCATAAGAGATGCTACTTTAATAATTTTAAAGTGTAAACAAGAAGTATTGGTGTCCTCTTTTATACAGTTTAATTTAGTAAGAGAAAAGCTAGGAATTTGCGGTGCTTATTCCGTTGCTTTACATAGGAAGATATTTAAAATGGTTAATAGTACTAAAAATACACTTACAACCACTTCTTGTTATATACCGTAATGTATCCAAATCTTTCATGTGATCTGGTAAACAAAACTTTAATGCTAATCCAACCATATTCAATAGAAAAGATGCTTTTGCACATGCTAAAATTGATGCTACTTTCATCCAGTGCCCCGGAGAAAAGAAAAAGAAGCCTTAGAGGAAATGTTACAGCGGAAGGATTTTTATAGCCTTCATACCACCTAAACACTACAGACCATAGAAAACAAAGCCTTATATACAGTAACGTATCTAATTTCTTTTGTTTGTTACATGTACGCAAACTGGTAGTAACATGCATATTATTTTGAATTAGAAACCATCTAACATTACTTTAAATAAAATATATTAATTTCGAGACATGTTTAAAATATTTGCGGGAAATCAGATCGCGAACAGTCAAGCTGATAGACAATTAAATTGTAGTTACAGACACCTTTTAACAAAATAAAATTGTATGTGACATACCAGACTGTAAAATTATGTAAAATAAATGACTGAAAAAGTATTTTATCATTTTTTTTTTCGTTGATTAACGAGGAATTTAGAAAAAGATTCGGGCCGGGCCGGGCTCGGTCTTATAATTTCCTCCAGGCCCGGCCCGGCAGCAAATTGAAAAATTCGGCCCGAACCCGGCCCGTGCAGACCTCTAAGTTAAGCTTTGCCTTAGCCTCTAGAAGGATCCTACTTCCGGCTTCGCTTCGGTTTCTTTTTCTGGTCTGATTTTCTTGCATTTTCTGACTAGTATTAGTTCCCCCACCCCCCCACAAACATGATATTGTACGTTTTTCTTCCTTCCTATGCTATAGATTTTCTATGGGTTGTTAACCGTTTTTCATTCTAAAGGATAATTTTGTACAATATACAAATGTACCCAGAGCCTGATTAAGGGGGAAGCACACATTATCTCCGCTCTCACCGGAATATTTTTAAAATTATTTTTTACTTCATGTCATAGAAATTCCACGCTTTGACGAGGAAATATTTTTTATAAAAAATGAACGGTGTAAAACAATCCAATTTACTCACCGTTATTAGACACCAGAATTCTTTTAAAATAATTTTTAATGAGAATTTTGTGTTTATTATAGGAGGAAAGTATTTGTTAAAAAATAACGGTGTAAGTATAAATAATGTGTGCTTCCCCCTTAATCAGGCTCTGAATGTACAGTCACCCAAAAAAAAAAACGCCACCCCCACCTAATTTCGCCGTAAATTATCGTAGAAACATTTGACTGGTACCGATCGATTTGTAATAACATCTAGTTTATAACGGTATAGTTACATTTTGCTTATGGGGTCGTCTACATATTAAAACTGGCATTAACTTCATTTTTTTTCAATAGCAACCCCTATTTTTGACTTCATATTCAGATTTCTGAGATCAAGGCGGTTCGAATAATATACCTATTTATATACCTTAAATAAATTTTAAATAGAGTTACACGTGAAAATGTATTAGGGGTCCGTCTATACATTTAGAATATATAAATCATGATCTACCACCCATTATACATTATTTATTAAGTTTCACACCGGAAAAAAATTTAAGAAATGTTAATTATAATATAAAAAAAAATGACTAATTCACAGAACTTTCTGAATTAGTTTATGAATTAAAAGATTTTTATTGGTTTCTATTGATTAAACATCAGGTAGTTCACTTCATACGAAGAAAATTAAATAGCTTGAATAGATATTAAAATGGTTTTAAATTTGTTTGAAAATTCAAAATTATTTTAACTCAAGCTGCCGTATAATTGTCTGAAACGGCGGCACTCAACCTGGTTCCCACGGCCGTTTCACAGTGACAATGGGAGTTTGTTCTGATACTGCAGTACTTTCATTTTCTTTAATTTAATTGACTTTTTAAAAATATTAAAACAGATTTTTTTTATTTTTATTTATTTATTTTTTTAATTAATTATTTTTTTTCATGACATTATTAAAAACATTTACATAAATCTCCAAGATATTCTTTTGCTTTTATATTTTATAATGTGTAACAAATTAATATGCAAAATAATAAATCCTACTACTTAATGGGATGTTCTAAAATTCTACTCTTTAACACAGATACCGTAGTGGACGGTGGGTGTAGAAAGGCTGACTACCCTTAATCTAAATCTTCACTTGAAAAGGTCAAAATGTTACATAACTCTTTTTTCTTAAGGAAAAAAGAAGATAAGGAGGAGGAGGAAAGATCAAAACGAATAGAAAGCATATTAAACGTTAATACCCTTTAAACACTGGAAAATGGCGGGGTTTCGTATTGTGTGTCATTTGGGAGCTGTAGAGTACCAGAAAATTACTTTATGTAATAAAACTTTTCATTTAAAGGGTATTTAAAGCAGCATTATGTTTAATACATAGACTATTCAGAAAAAAAGTACCATTCATCTGGTTCATGAAAAATAAAGAACATTTTCTGGCATTGCTCTATGTATATACATTCTTGTCAACCTAACCCGGAAGATTACTGGTCCCGCCCCTTTCCGTACATTTTTTTCACATCAGTCTTTTTAGCGCCATGTCAGCCATCGGTGGATGACAGTGATCTTTCCATTTAGGCCAAGTTAGCCGGCAGTGTAAAATATGATATAAAACTACAGAACTTACATAGTTGTAAGTAATTACTGACACTTTATTAAAAATTTACTTCATGTTTTTTTTTTTTTTATTTATTTATAGGATTTTAAAAATGATTATATCGTTAAGGCCTAATGGGGTTTATTGAAACTCGATAAACATAACACGCTTCTAAGCAGCACGTGTGGCCTGAATGGGATTTCCATAAGAATTCGCGTGGCGCTCAATGAGTTAATCGTAAATGTATTTGAAGTTAATTACTCTAAAAATTAAATTGTGTACACACAGGGGCGGGAACTAACAATGTTACGGGTTAGGTTGGCAAGTATGCATATATATTTTGCTTGAATTATAAAAATTTATAACACATTTTCTTCTTTTTTTTAGTATTTTGTGTTTATATGTCTCATTAAAAATAAATACAATATTCATATATAAACATTTCCATACAGTAATGTATATAAACATATTGATTAAAGAAGTTTTGTTGATATTATATAATTATTCTTCTATCTGTATAGTATATTAACACAAATATATTTTGTAAATTTCGCAGCATCGAAAAACAGCAACATAGCTTCCATATCAAAGCTTAATGTAAATAGGACGTAAGCGTACTGTAGCTAGTGTTGAAGTTAAAAAAAAAAAAAAATAAAAAAAAAATAACAGTGGGCTAAAAATACCCCGGAATAAATTAAAATGTTGTTTATTCTGGTTTTAGTCAGGTGATATCACTCGTGCTAAATAGCTGGATCCGCCCTCTCTTAAGCTCAGGTTCAGCTCATCATTAAAATATTGTTTTTAATATCTGCCGCACCAAAATGTTCAAAACACAAATGCCAATTTTCATATATTTTGAAATCTTCCCGTTTCAACTTTAAAAGCATTTAGATTAATTTATTTTATTTTGAATTTTTAAATTTAGACGTTTAAAGTCTTTTAAATGAAATTTCAGGATTCTGTAAGATCAATATCTATATATTTGAAAGTAATAAGACAATTCCTTTGTTTTAAATTTTTATTCCATAATAACTGTGATTTTGATTTCGTGATTAGGAAATTGAAAATAAATACTGTTGAGCTATGTTCTAATAATAGATCTTATAAACCTAAAAAAAAAAAATATATATATAAATAATAAACCAATTTTTCACTATTTGATTCTGTATTAAAAAACTTTTAATAGAAATATGATATTTTATTATGTTACATTATGGGATAAATTTTAAATAACACAAAGCTTACAAACGGTACAGTAACCAAATGCAAATATGTCACAACAAAATTTAAACAGAAAATTCATGGTAAAAAAATCTTTTTAAAATTATTAATTATTCATAATAATAATAATAAAACGGTTGTCGAATGCATAATTGCTGTTTCATGCAATCAGTTTCGCTGTACCGTGTTTTCTAAAACATGATATTTAACTAGAGGTGTACGTACTCTTGAATATTGAAATGCGAAAAAAAGTGTAACAGGGTTAAAATAGAATTTTAGGAGCGAAAAACTAGAAAAAGATATTTAATACTTATGAAGAAAGACTTAACATATTAGGATCGGATATATTCCTCTCTTGTACCGTAAGCCACGCCTTTTCGCAATTTTTCTAAAACTTTATAATATAAAACAAAATAATTTTGCATATTTGTAATTAAATCATTTAAGTTTTGTCTTCAATAATCGATGTAGTAAATACCATTGTGATTTATGCATACTAGCGTCACATATAGAGTCAAATAGGAATATGCAAATTAGTCTTTTTTTTTAAATAGTGTTTCAGCGAATCAGAGGCGGGGCTTCTTTTCTTTTGAAATTCTTTCACAATCCCTGACCTACATTGTGAAAACTTTACAAAAATATGCCAATTTGTATAATAAACATCGAAATATTGCTTAGGAAACCAAAAAAATAACATAAAGGTAAATTAAAATAGTTTTCCGTCAAATTATATACAAACATTTACTTATAGAGGATACAGATTATAACAAGTGACGGCCCCCTAACAGGAATAAAAAGTGAAATATCACTGTAACTCAAAAAATAATGTTAGGAACGAGCTGTAAATTTGGAAACCCATGTTTTTGATGATGCCCGTTCTATTCGTGCAAAAATTAACATAGGTCATAATTCATAATTTTTTCAAATATGAATTTATTAATAATTTTCATAATTCAAAAAATGTTTTTTTATCAAAAATTTGCATGGAATATGTTTGGGTCACTTCATTCTAACGAATAAAAAAAACAGAATTTAAATATCATAATTATTTCGGAAGATATGATTGAATGTTTGTCACATTCATTTAACATTAGCATCCCCAAACTTTGACAGCTTATAACTCTATGAAAAATTGAGCGAAATATATAAACTATACCATTTCCCGTGATGATTTGATCCAAAGAATTCAAATAAATTATAAAAAATGGGGGTTACCATTGAAAAAAATGAAGCTGATGTCAGTTTTAATATGTAGACGACCCCCTAAGTAAAATCTAACTATAACATTATAAACTAGACGTTATTACAAACTGATTGGTACCAGTCGCATGTTTCTACGATAATTTACGGCAAAATTAGGTGGGGGGTGGCGTTTTTTTTTTTGGGTGACTGTACCTACATCTGTAAAATGAATTTCTTAATTAATGGTAAAATTCTATTATGACTCAAAATGTATTCTAAACAGAAGAACAGACTTTTATTCAAAAACAAAGACTAGGGAAAAAAAAATCTGCATACGATTTTTTTTTCTGTTTCTTGATTTTTTACTCATTAAAACCGAAAAAAAAAAAAAAAAAAATTCAAAACTCATATTTTTAGTTCAGTTTTGTGTGCAAACGTGTAAATCTGGTATTCTGTTCTCGATTATAACAACAATATTAATTATTTATTTCCTATTTTAAAACAATATTTGTAAGAGTGAAGCTAAAAAACAATACAAAAGCAAAGATGGGAGAAATGGGGGAACAATCGAAAGTGTGAAAGTGAACCTATGTTCAAAGGGGAGAAAAAAATCTTGAGCCTGATTTTCCCTCCCCAAACCTGTGTAATTATTATGGTTTTGGTTGTTTGAGATTAATTTAGAGTATAAGATAGCAATTCTTACTTGAGGGCTCTTGGAGTTGGTAAGGTGGCCTTGTCTTTAGCGTAGTCTCAGTTTCTTGAAACTGTGCCTGAGTATTGCTGGATATTCCCAAAGTTGGTTGAGGTGGCAATGGGGATGTCACCGTTGTTTCTATGTCAGTTGTTTCTGTCAATACTTCATTAGTCGTTGCTTGAGGGCACATTCTTTCATAATACATTATACCTGGTCGCCTCTGGATAGCTGCAGATCCTCCACTGGCTTTGTCATCTCCACTTAGAAAGCACTGAAGAGCGCTTGAGTAGTATGAGAAAGATCTGCAAGAAAAACTTTTCAAACTAGTACACATTTCTCTGCAAGATTCTAATGTTGAGACTCCCTCAGTTTGGATAATATTAGCATAGGTAGGGTAGGCGTCTTCAGTTTCGACGTATGGGCAGGTGGTATCAACTAAAAGAAAACTATGTTTTAGAATTCACCAATGAATATTTTATTACATTATCATTATCATATTATATTATATTACTTTATTATTATATTACATTATTACATTATTTATATTGTAATTATTACATTTATTCTTATAATTACATTTGACTGGAATATAAACAAGACTTAATATTGCATTAGTTTTTTTTTTAAAGAAAAATATATTGAAGCATGTAAAATTGCATAAACTCATCTCATCAGTATAAATGATTTAGCATTACTGTATTATTATTTTTTCCCTTTCTCCAGGTTAATTACAAGTATTTATTATGTAGTTAAGGCTGCTTACTCCCTTTTACGATTTACCAGTCTCTAGTCACCAAATCCCATGGAGATTTTATTTTATTTATTTATTTATTTATTTATTTATTTAACAGAATTATTAATTACTTAATTCGTTAGTAACCGTTTTTCCAAACATTGATTTTTTTTTTTTTTTTTTAAATTTTAATATTTTATTTTGTAACTTAAATATAAGAAAAATGCGTTAAGTGAAAATTCACATTTTTAAACTCTAAATTTTAAAATTTTAAAAATAAATATTTGGAAAAAAAGTACTAATTTAAAGGCTATGTATTTTTAGAATTTAAAAACGAGAGCTTTAAAATAACAATTAGGTAACGTGTTATTCTATAAACAATTTTACCCGTAAAATAACATGAATTTCGCTGATTTTGCCGATTTGTGACACTTTGTTAAAGAGTACCAAAACTGTCGCATATCTAGAGATATTTCTTATCGAACATTTGGATTATAAACAGTATATTTAAAGTTGCTCCGTGGAAATTCATTTTAACACATTCGCGTCTTTTAAAAATATCTAACTCCACCAGTGGGCGTTTCTTTCGCAATTTGTATGTTATTTATTTCTTAAAAATATACTCATAATTCTTATTTTACTATCAATATTCTATGGATATAAATGTTTTGATTAGAAAGAGTATAACTATAATGTATACCCATTTGTAGTATAAATGTGAATATGGAAAATTTTGTTCTGAAATATTGTAACTGAGAATTACGCCCACAGGCGTACCTTACTGTGGAACAGACAAAAACATGCGGTCGGTCGCGAAAGTGTTAATAATAAAAGAAAAATACTTTTACTTATAATTATAAACATTGCTATGATTAAAAACCATTATTTTGAATTATAAATTCCATGATATTTAATTTTGCGAACATTTTTTTACCAATATAATTATAGATAAATGTACTTTATTAGCAAGGCTTGGATTACATGTTAATCGTTTTCTGAATAATTATTAGATAAAATTATTAAATGCATATATATATTTTTTTTTGACAATTCTAATAAATTATTATTTATAAAATTTTGTTATAGGAAACTGCAAATGGTTGTAGACTATGTTATTTTTCTCTTTCCAGAGCTAGCTTGTGTAGCAGTAGTACTAATTTTCTTAAAATTGGTTAAAAAAAAATCTGGAGTGACTCCACTCGACTTTCCGAACATTGAGTAATTAACAGTTTTGTAGATAGAGGAGTAAACAAGCGTAAAGAAAGAGGAGTAAAGAAAGAGGAGTTAAACAAACAAAAGAGAGAAAACCATAATAGAGTGTTTGAGTATTTTTCTCCATCTATTACATGATGTTTTATTTAACGTTACTGAACTTTGAGCCCATAGATCATAATGATAAAGAATTTTTCGTTGTGTCCCTGTAAAAATCTATAAATGCTAGATTCGCCAAAATGCTTATAGTTAGTGCAACAGTGATTTATAATACTCATATAAATTTTCAGCTCAATTCAATAAGGCGTTTAGATGCTATCGTACTTTTAAAAATTTAGTCCCATAGGCCATAATGATAAAGAATTTTTCTTTGTGTCCCTGTAAAAAAACTGTAAGTGCTAGATTCACCAAAATCTATACAGTTAGTTCAACTGTGATCTATAACATGTGTACAAATTTTTTGCTCAGATTAATAAGGCGTTTAGACGCTATCACACTTTTAAAAAACTATAAGTGCTAGATTCTCCAAAATCTATACAGATTGAGTATTTGTGATCTATAATATGTGTATTAATTTTTTGCTCAATTGAATAAGGCGCTCAGATGCTTTCGCACTTTTAAGATTTTGCTCCCATAGGCCATAATGGTAAAGAATTTTTCTTTGTGTCCCTGTAAAAAAACTATCAGTGCTAGATTCACCAAAATCTATAGGGTTCGTACTATGGTGACTTACAATATGCGTACCAACTTTCAGGTTAATAGAACAAAGCGTTTAGATGCTAGCGTGTTCACTCACGCTACATACACACATACATACACATATACACACATACACACACACATACATACATCATCATTGTATTTGCATCATCTAAGAATTTTTCTTTGTGTCCCTGTAAAAAAACTATCAGTGCTAGATTCACCAAAATCTATAGGGTTCGTACTATGGTGACTTACAATATGCGTACCAACTTTCAGGTTAATAGAACAAAGCGTTTAGATGCTAGCGTGTTCACTCACGCTACATACACACATACATACACACATACACACATACACACACACATACATACATCATCGTAAGAATAGTGAAAACGGACTCAGGGGACCTCAAAACGTATAGAAACATCAAAATCTCGAATTCGGATTTTTGACATGATTACAATACTTTCCTCACTATAGTGTTCGGAAAGTAAAAAATATTTTAAACAACGTAGCTCTTTTTGCTGTAGTATTATATTACTATTATCATTTTTCGTAGCTTTAAAGATAAACTAATGATGATTGAATAATTTTAAGTGACAGAAATGAAATTTGACTTCAGAGAGTTAAGATTATAACAATGAATTAAATTTGAAATTAATTCTCAAATCAGAAACCCTCCAATAAAGCAACCTTTAGCTAATAATAAATTAAAGAACTGGTGTACAATAAATATTTAAACATAAAAACTTCTTTACACACCATAAAATAAAGGGAAGCACTACCGGTTTCGAAAGGTTGTCTAGTGCTTCCCTTTATTTTGTAGTGTGTAAAGAAGATTTATGTTTAAATACTTAAGCTAATAATTAATAATGTGCAATGATTTGAGAATCTGTACTGATAGATTACATAGATTTTTTTTTTTTTAATTTTATGAAAATGATAAATTTGTTATTAATTTATATTAATTTATCTTTTATGTTTTGAAATGGGCCTTTTTAAAATGTGGCAGATGATTAATGTTTTTTTGAGATGGTGTGATGTGATAGAAGATAATTGTTTTAGGAGAAACTGTAAAAAAGATGAATGAACAGTTAGATAAAATCCTAACAGTAAAAGATAATATTATGTATGGCATTCTTATAAGCAGGGGTGAAAGAGTTCTGCCTTATTTAACAAAGCAGTATTAAGTGTATATTTTTTAGATAGGTATTATTGCTAGTGCTCAGATACTTTTGCTGCCAACTGTATACTCATTCTATCTTAGTGACATCCTGCGACAGAACAACACCAACACTTTTATGGCTTGCATCAATATCTAGCATGAGTGGACGACTAGAACGGGGCGGAACTTCAGATGTTCGTGGGAAAAAGCACCGCTATGATTGGTTATATTCGAGCCCACCCGTTCCCGCTCTTCGATGTCTGTTTCTATTCAATTTTGTCCTTTTATTCCTTCCGATGTTATCCGTTTATTTTTTTTCACACTTGACATTGTGAGTTTTTCCTTTTTCATCGCATGCTTTTTCTATGGATTTTTAGCTTGTTTTCCCCTCGTTTTTTACATTCTAAAGTGTGGTGGTACATTCTAAAGTAGTGGTGAATCTCTTTCACCACTACTTTTTACCAATAATCTGTGTCCTATTTATTAGAAAATATTAATGCAAAAATACAATAAATATTTCTAAATAAAAAGAGTGGTGCCGAAAACGCAGAATATTTGCACCCCTGCTTAGAAGAATAGGATATAATCTGCATATTTTTAATTTTTCATATATTGAATCATAGGAGAAGTTTCAGATCTGAATTTCTAATGCCTCCCACAATATTATGTGTATCTAATTAGATATTTGTAAAACAATTCAGCGTAAAATGAGCATAGTATATAAGATCATAATAAAAATTTATAACATTACTAGAAACATCGCAATACCTCTAGAATACTTTGTTCATTAATTTATCTACTTTTTATAAAAAATTTCACTGTAAAACACGTATAAGACGATACATTTAATTAAAATCATTAAAATTACATCGTGTCAAGGCCTTTCGCCCTGAACATCAGGGCATCGTCAGGACAGAGCCATTTTAACTAGAAGTACAGTAACATTTGATTTATATATACAAATATCGCGGTTACAGTTATTATACATGAAACAGATGAATATATAAATAAAATGTTGCTGTACTTCTAGTTAAAATGGCTCTGTCCTGATGATGCCCTGATGTTCAGGGCGAAAGGCCTTGACACGATGTAATTTTAATGATTTAAATTAAATGTATCGTTTTATACGTGTTTTACAGTGAATTTTTTTAATAAAAATTGTGGTTTTCTACAAAGACGCGTGTGGTTACGCCGTCTCTATATGAGATGTAATTTTATATAATTTATCTAATTGATAAAAAAAAAAAAAAAATAGATATATTCACCTGGAAGACAACTATTCTCCAGATAACTGACTCTGGCATCTTCACTTCTATAATATTTCATTGGTTCTGTCCTCCTGTCAGCTGGAGACAATTTGCACTGGCCACTGTCCTCATTGTATCGTGCAGACCTGCATGTAAACTCTCTTTCAGAAAGGCACAATTGGATACATGCTGTTCTGGTTTCTACTTTTGCTATGGTTTTCTGATACAGGTTGTCTGCTAATTCATATCCCAATGCACGCTCGAAAGCCCAGGCTTTGTCATTACATGCTTGAGCTTCAGGACCTGGAAGAGGATATTAGATGTTATTTGTTATGTACACGAAAATATGAATGATAGATGAAATAGCATAATACAATTCCATGAAAGGTACATTTTTAAAATTAAGGATTTTCCTTTTATTATAGAAAGTGAAGTTTTTCTTTTGCTTTCAGGAGTAAAAAGTGAAAAGAATGTAAAATATAAGAAATAAAATTCAATCTCTGACCTATAATTTCTATAGCAAAATATTATGTAAAAATAAAAATGCCGTTAGATTCAAATAATTTCTATTGTAAATTGCCATACTTATGAATTAAGCTCTGAGAGACCATCTACATTACATGTCAAAATCTGAACAATTTTTTTAATTTTCAGCAGCAATAATCAATTTTGGCAAAATTTTCTTATTTTATGTTCGAGTTTATCCCTCCATACCAAATTTCAAATAATTAGGACTTACTAATTAGGAAATGAAGCTATTCAAAAATTTGACACTCTAATCTTGTTTACTACTTTAATGTTGTTAATTACTTTAACATTTTTTTCCCTTTAAATTTTCTGTGATAAATATTATATCTCACTAAATTTTTGTCGGAACATACAACTAAAAGATCCACACTAATAAGATCTAGACTTACTAATTAGGAAATGAAGCTATTCAAAAATTTGACACTCTAATGTTGTTTACTACTTTAATGTTGTTAATTACTTTAACATTATTTTACCTTTAAATTTTCTGCGATAAATATTGTATCTCACTAAATTTTTGTCGGAACATACAACTTAAAGATCCAGACTAATAAGATCTAGACTTACAAATTAGGAAATGAAGCTATTCAAAAATTTGGCACTCTAATGTTGTTTACTACTTTAATGTTGTTAATTACTTTAACATTTTTTTCCCTTTAAATTTTCTGCGATAAATATTATATCTCACTAAATTTTTGTCGGAACATACAACTTAAAGATCCAGACTAATAAGATCTAGACTTACTAATTAGGAAATGAAGCTATTCAAAAATTTGGCACTCTAATGTTGTTTACTACTTTAATGTTGTTAATTACTTTAACATTTTTTTCCCTTTAAATTTTCTGCGATAAATATTATATCTCACTAAATTTTTGTCGGAACATACAACTTAAAGATCCAGACTAATAAGATCTAGACTTACTAATTAGGAAATGAAGCTATTCAAAAATTTGACACTCTAATGTTGTTTACTACTCTAATGTTGTTAATTACTTTAACATTTTTTTTCTTTAAATTTCCTGCAATAAATATTGTATCTCACTAAATCTTTGTCGGAACATAAAACTTAAAGATCCAGACATAACTATCTCAGTCTTGTAACGTTATAATTTTACAATATACAATATGAATTTTGAAATTACTTTTCTGAAAGTTCGCGAATGATAACTCATAGAAAAATTTATAGAATTCAATTCACAAATGATTCTTATACACATATACAGAATTTTAACTCTTACTGTTAAATAATTGAGTCAGCTATCTGAAAAAAAAAAAAAAAAAAAAAACTGTAATGCTTGTATAAAAATAAACGGTCCTTTCATTACTGTATAGAATTTTTATGACGATAGTCGTTTATTAAACCTTTTTAAATAACACATGATGTGATAAGTTAAGGTTTGCCTTTTTAATTATTATTTATAAGAAAATATACAAGGTGCCTCGTAAGTCTGTAAATATTTAAAAATTTCTTAAAAGTTGAAGGAATTGGTAGAATTGCACGCGTTTTGCGAAAAACTTACTCTCGTGAAATAAGATTTCTTTTTGCTGAAGGAAAAAAAAAAAAAAAAACTTAGCGTTGTTGTAACTCTTTGGTGTACAAACTGTAACTTGTGTCATGGCGGACACGTGAAATAGGTGTGATATGCTTGTAAGCATTTCTCTGCATGTAAATAAATGTAGTTTTTCATGGAAATGCGTGATTTTCTCTCGTACAGTACCCTCTATTGACGTAAATTTTAACTATTATTTTTCTTAAAAAGAAAAAAGAAAAAAAAAAAAAACTTTTCATAAGAATAATTTTTTCTCTAGCTGTGAGTTGAACTCTATCAATTTCTTTAACTTTTATGAATTTATAAAATGCTTAAAGTCTTATGGGACACCAAGTACATTCCGAATAACTATAACTTTATTTTAAAAAGGTGCAAGAAACAAGAAAAACACCATTTTGATTCTCCTTTTAACGGAAGTGTTGGGTTTGTTTTTCACAAGAAGTGCAGAAATGACGCAAGAAACAACAAAAAACATCATTTTGATTCTCTTGTTAGTAGAAGCGACGAGCTTATTTTTCATAAAAAGTTATCTATACATCAAAACTTAAGCTAACTTGTGTGCTTATTCCATATGTAAACCCCATTATTTATTGCTTGTTGAATCATGTTCTTAGACTGACTAAGAACATGATTCGACAAGGATTTATTTAACAAAATACTATTAACTCTATCTTTTTTTAATATAGGAATTTTTGCTAGTGTTCGGATACTTTTGTTAACGACTGTACATTACAGCGTATTAAAAAGTAAATAAAATAAACATGGCAAAACACAAAATTTTATCAATTTCAAATGAACTTTAATGATATAAATATTATTAAAACCCGTAAGTAGTCACTAGTTGATCGATTTGCCCATCCCTTCAGTGTTGCTAGTTTTTTTTTATTCAACAGCCACCAAACATTTTTAGAAGTGGCATTTGATATACATAAAAAGCAAATAGGATCGAAGAAACGTCGATTATATATATCATATATCACTTCTTAAAACTATTGGTGACAGTTAAATAAAAAAGTGCGCAATCTGTAACAGGTGGCACTGTCTATAGCGACTACTAACAGGTTGTTAAAAAGTGAACAAAGCGATTGTAAAGAGAATCTACAGTTGCTGAGAAATAATTCGGAGAATAATTTATGTATGTTCTTTTTGCGTGATACTCTGTAAAACTCAAACATTGTGCAGATACATATTATGAATCAAAATAATTTTGTAGTAGTAATTATTTATTTAAAATTTGATTGCTAAAAATATATTTTAAAACGAAAGATATGTTTCCTGGTTATCATCAGCGTCCACATAACTGAAACTCTCCTCATCTTTCCACCATAAAAATATTCTTTCACTTTGATTATTAGTTATCAAGATGGCAGCAAAAGTGTAAAAACAACACAAACATAGTTCTTAGAATAAAATTAAAAACCGATTTCCTTTCATTTTAGATGTATTAACAATTGATAAACAACTATATACTCACGGCTTTCCTGACGAATGAATTTAATCTGGATATAATAAGAAATAAAGTTAACTTCAATAGTTATGACACCGTTCACATTAACTTTTAAAACTTCACTTTTAAATGTTACGACAATCCTGAGACACATTTGTTCGTATTTACAGGGTTGTCATCGACGAATTTCTTTTTTTATTATTTTTGTATCACTATTTCCATAATATAAAATTCATAATAAATTTATACAGACAAACTACAGATTTACCTGCGTAAATATGTTATAAGTTTTATTTTTTTTTTGGAAATAGTGGTACCAAAATAATAATAACAATAATAATAATAATAATAAAAAAAAGTCGCCTGTGAAAACTTTGTATATAATGTATTTAAAAAAGGTACAACCATTGAGCTAGAATGCTAGGAGGAGGCAAGATTGAGCGGTCTGTCATCTGCTTCGAAATATTAGAGCGAATAGAACAAAAAGGTGCGTATTTTACAAATGCGATACCTTTTATGCTACTCGATTCAAAATTAATCTGTTCTACAAAAACCGCTGCCATTCAATGTTATTCATTACGATGGGCTCACTTCAAACTGAATTTTCAAAACAAATCGAATGAAAGCATAATAATATGAGTTTATATTGAAGAGTTTAATAAAACAAAACAAAAATATGTAGGTAACCGCATCCAATTATAAATGGGGGGGAAATAAAAACACTATCTTAACAATGGACCATATTCCCACTTTGAGTTCGAGGCTACAAGAATATCAGCTGGTTAGGAAAACAATCCTCAACTCTACCATAGCAAAGCATTGTGGCTTGCAAATTTTTATCTGGCAATATTATTTATAAGAGTTACAGATTATATGAAATTGAAGTAAGAGTGAAATAGTGATAACTTTGTTTTATTTTTAATCCAGTTTTAGGAATATACTTTAAATTAATCAACCTATGTTAAATTAAAAGTTGCCATATGAACTGTGGCGATGTTAACAAATTTAAATGGATGTTCCATTTAATAAATTCCTTTATTAAAGTGATTGAAATTCTAATTATTTAAGCTTTGATGTCTATATACATGTGTGTGTGTATAAAATTTTCTTATTAATCTTTTATTCATTATATATATATGTGTGTGTATACATAAAATGTTCTGCAATTTTACGATATGGAATAGTCTTAACTTTATCATTCGATTCAGTTGTTTACATTTCTCTTTTGTTCTTGTTTGAATAGATATATGATTATTAAGTTTCACTGGAGAAATATTTAGGAAAATGTTATGCGTAACAATAAAATGGCATCTTGAATCTAATTTGTTTACAAAATATCGACCACGTGTTCGGCGATTTTACCTACTGTGACGTCACAGGAATATTGTCCATTATTATTGAAATGGGTTCACTAATGTCTCACTAGAGCTACCCTGTGAGCCATTGGAGATGGACTGGGATTCAACCCTCGGGATAGTCTGGAGATGGGCCATCGCAATTTTGTTCTTGTACGGTGGGCATAGTTCTCCCGTTTGTGTGACACCAAAGTTATTAATTTTACGGAACTTGGAGGACATTACAGCTTCGTCGGATTTTTACGTATCCTGCTGACTATTAACCCTTTAAGGTTCACTACTTAATTTACCTTAAAAATTACTAAACTAATTTTAAAAATGGTTTTTAGCCACATAGCTGATCATAAATATTTAAAAAATAAAAAATTAGCACTGTTCCTTTTCGAGAAATTTTCGGTTTGAAACATCTGTAAGTAAACCTTATTAAATTCAAATAATATTTAATTTAATAAATAAATAACTTTATAAGTAAACATTATCGACAACAACAACTCGTAAAAGTTGCATAGATCCGAACATTTCAATCTATTCCGGAGTATTTTAACCCTTTGCGGGGCAAGATAATTCTGGTCATTTAAATTAGACTGCCACCGGAATTTACGAACATAATTATAATAGAAGAAATTTTAAATTTTCATGTTGAAAAAAAGGGCGTTTTCTGCTTTGTTATAAATGTAAATTTTTGCTAAAAAATTTTCGGGATGAGTTTTTGCACTTGAGAATTAAAATTAGGTGTTCCATGTAGTGGAACACTGAGCGGCAAAGGGTTAATGTACACTTGGAAGAAGGATATAAGAGGAGTTGGCATACGACGTATCAGCATGGAGGGCAAATGTAGTTAAATGTTGTCTACCCAAGATGGCTGTCGCAATAGCAGCCAAGGCTTTCGCAGGAGCCATATTGAGTCTACTAAAACATTGGCTACAGTCGGCAGCAAAATTATTGAAGCACACATCCACACTTTTCCTATATATTTTTTTAATTTGATCGTTAATTTTTATCAACTTACTTTTTTTCATAAACAATATAAGACTAAGATCATAACTCGGCAAATATTTACTTAACAAAACAGTATTAGGTGCCCATTTTTTAACACTTTCACAATCGCATGTTTTTGTATTTTTGACAGTAAGTTCCGCCTCTGCGCGTTATTCTCTGAAGCTACAATATTTCAGAACAATATTTTCTGTATTCACATTTATATTACAAATGGATATACGTTATAATTATATTCTTTCTAATGAAAGTATTTGTATCCATAGTATATATGATTGTAAAAATATGAAAACTGGGTTTTTTCTTAAGAAATAAATAACACACAAATTGCGAAAGAAACGCCCACTGGCGGAGTTACATATTTTTAAATGACGTGAATCTACGTAAGCGGTCGCGAAAGTGTTAACAAGGAATTATTGCTAGTGCTTCAATAATTTTTCTGCCGACTGTAGTGCTGTGTTATTTTATTTTATTTTTACATTTGACAACTTTGAGACCTATAGATACAATGACTTTCGTCTCGAATGATACATATTATATAATTTCACAATAACAATGCAGAATTTCTTTTGTGTTATTTTGTTCTTTCTTTATGTTTATTGTATTATTTAACGACTGTTAACTGTGTTATGGTATGATGTGGCTGTTAACTGTTAATTATGTTATTTAACGGCTTCTGCAATTACGATTTTGACTTCATGTTTTTCCGAACATGTCATCTCCTTTTATATCATTGCATCAAGGCTACACCAAGTGTCTTAAATTTACTTTCTAAGATTAATAAAAATTAAAAATAATTAATATAAATTAGTTTGAATAAAGGTTAGATACAACAGAGTAATTTTTATGAAATAATGTTGCATTTAATAATTTTTCTCATCTAATTTTTATAGATTATATCTTTTAATAATCTACTCACCTTGTAAACAAATCTTTTCGAAGTAATTTTCACCATCTCGGGCTATCAGCTCTTGAGTTCTCCCATTTGAATTTCTATCTAGTCTGTCACACCTCATATTATGATAATGGTCGCTAAATGCTGGACATTCGGTGCCATCTTCAAGACATATTTTAGCACATTCAAGTGTATTACCCAATGCTCCTGGCTTGCTTACTTTCATCATAGTGCCTTGAGCGGATCTTAACAGAACACCAGTCATTTTCTCAAATGTCATTACGCCATTGTCACATTGTTCTAAAATAAGAAAAGTTTCTTAATTAAAAAAATTGTGATAGGTTTTACTGAATTTTTTTATAAAATTTTGTTCTTTATCTAAACTTATTTCACTAATCATTTTGTACTCTATACGAAATTGGTCATTTTTAATGCATTTTTTGGTGAAATTTAGAAGTCTAAAATGAATTTTCTCCGACCATCCGCAGCTGTTTTAAATAATAATGCTAATTTTGTATCCATTTGGTAAATATATATGTATATACATACATTGAAAACTCTTTAGCGTCAACGATAGCCAACACCATGTGAACCTATGGGGGAAATTTGATCCATTATAATTAATTATATGTATAACACATTTTTCTAGATTATATTCTCACATTCAGAAAATCAATGATTTTCATTAAACTAATCCTCGTTTATTAAAAATTGATTGTTTTAAGTTTTTTTAAGTTTTAAAGTGCAAAATTTTTGCATTTTCAAAATAAAATATTAGATTCCTAAAAAAGTTAATTTTTGTTAAATAAGAACTGGTTTAATGGTCATGAATTTTCTAAACATGAAAACGAAATTTAGAAAAATATATCATGTGATGAATAATAACGAATCAAATATTCCTTTAAATTAATATTGGATTTATCTGACGATGATCTTTAATGGTAGGGAGTCTTTATCTGCATTTAGGTCAGACAAACTAGGGAATTTTACAGATTGCAAGTATCACTATAATTTCAGTATCAGGTAACATCATTAATAAATTAAATTAGAAATTTACTTTTTGTATGAATAGAAAAAATATGAAAAATTAATAGATTCATAACAATGTCTAATTAATCTACTGACTTTATAGATATATAAAACCTGATACGTTCATGTATGCTTTTTATTAATGATATCAAAGTATATCATCCTTTAAAAACAAGAGGGAGAAAAATATCTGAGAGCAAAATTTAACTGTTCATATATCAGTATTACATAAAAATATGTAGATTCATTTAAAGAATAACCTATTTCTGGAGAAAGAAATTGAAGTCATTTTTTTCTATAAATTTATTTTCATTCACTATATAAAGAATCCTCATGTTAATCGAAATCAATTTTAAGACATCCAAAAGTCGTATGTATGTATGAACGAAAAACATTACATGATTGAAATAGTAAAATTTTGTTGACTCAAAAGTTGCCTAAATGAGAAAATTCATAACTTCAATAACTTAATGCATGTTAATCCCCCCCCCCCCATATCGAAAAAGTTCTGATATACAGTAGAAATAGCTACAGAAAAGATTGTTTTTATTTTATTTTATTTTTTTATTAATTGATGTAAAAAAATAATCACTACAAAGATGACATATAACACAATAAAAATGCAGGGATGGAACATTTGCGCAGAATTCATACCACTGTGAATGTAACAAAATTTTCTATTTCTTAGATCAACGATGTTATAGGTAGAGAAATTTCTTAAACAAATACCAGTATGAGTTCTGCGTCCATGCTCCATTCCTGAAAATGGCAAAATAGAATAAATATATTACCAAAAAAGCATTTCAGTTCGCCATAAACAGCTCCAGGATGACTAGGCAATATAGCATCTTTTCCCCATGTGACACTACTGTCACCACTCAGTTGGCACCTGTTATCAACATAACTGTATGCCCAGCAATTGAAAGCGGTTTCAGCATCACACTGATCCATGCAGTCTGTTGCAGATGCCGCAAATTGTAGGTAATCGGGAGTCAAAAGTGTGAAATCAGACTTGGTTTCATATCGACAACTGGCAGGGGCTATAAGTTATAGGAATTGTATTAAAAACAGCCAAGATTAATTTAAAAGAGAACATTTAACTTTGCAGATAGTATTATTTAAAAACAAAATTTGACATAATTGTCTAAGAGATGAATTCGGAGATCTATATAGGAAACTTAATGAAATCTGGACTTATTTGAGTTATCAGATTGGAGTTTCAATATTGCGTAACTAGTATTAATTTTACAACTTCTATCAGGTTTATATAAGGAAAAGTCATATATATTTTCTGTAAATCTCATTTTTAAGTTTTATTTAACAATTTGTTACAATCGAGAATAATAATTTTAAGTTGTGTTTAAATATAAATTCTGTTTAATGTATATAATTTAAATCTATAAATTCTATTTATTCTAATTTATGAACGACAGCAGAGTTAAGGAAATAGAAGGGATCTAAAACGAAGCCTTATTTCAATTTGAACTTAATTTACTAATAATTATAATACAGTTAAAATATATCGTACAAAGAAAAAAAAAATAATAATCTTTTAAAATATTTTCTTTACTTAAAAAATATTTTGAATTAATCAAAATAAATTTGTATTATTATTATTTAAGTAATATTTAACATCCTTTATATTATGATCCTTGGTTATATGTAACTCCGAGGCACCTGTGATCAAAGCTACTTATCTCTCGCACATTACATGAAGCTGTTCGAAGGGAAAAATATATCTTTTATGACGTTATTACCATTTTAAGGGAAACTGATAAAATAAAACCAATATAGTAACACATACAAAAAAGTATTAGCTGAAAATTTTGATCCCAGGAGAAAAAGGAAGCGCATAATAATGATAACAGTAATAAAAGATTAAGGATAGACCAAAAGTTCTGTTTGAGGTTTTTTGTAAATTTTGAGGTTTTTTGTAAAAATAATACAAAATTTCCAAAGACAATATCACACACACGCAAAAAAAAAAAAAAAAAAAAGACATTTGAAAATGTCTAAAAATAAAAAATAATATAAAATAAAGGTTACGGAAGAAAGCTCAAACGCCCACGCTGTGTCTGCATCTATTATAGATAAATCATTGTGGTTATATGAAAAGAATGCATTCAAAGCAAGATTGTTTAAATTTAAGATTGTTTAGATTATGATACATTAAAATCCATAGTATTACATTAAAAATTGGTGATTAATAATAAATAAAAATGTTTCTACAAGTTCGTAACACTGACTGAGCATAGTGTTAAAAGAAATTTTATGATGACATCTTTTATTCAAACTTATACAATTACTCAATTACAAGTTGAAAATGTTCCAGTTGCAGGCTTTGGACAAGTAGCTGTTTGTTCATATCATAATATGGACAGAGCCTGATTAAGGGGGAAGCACACATTATTTATACTTACATCGTTATTTTTTAACAAATACTTTCCTCCTATAATAAACAGAAAATTCTCATTAAAAATTATTTTAAAAGAATTCTGGTGTCTAATAACGGTGAGTAAATTGGATTGTTTCACACCGTTCATTTTTTATAAAAAATATTTCCTCGTCAAAGCGTGGAATTTCTATGACATGAAGTAAAAAATAATTGTAAAAATATTCCGGTGAGAGCGGAGATAATGTGTACTTCCCCCTTAATCAGGCTCTGAATATGGATGTGCTTGTGGCAATTAATAGTGATAGAATAAAGATTATAAAAAACAATATATTACTTTTTGATTAGCATTAAATCAAAATTATATATCCCAAATACTTACGTGGTGGTGCACATTGATTTTCAAGATAGTTTCGTCCAGATCCTGGATCAAACTTAAACGAGTTAGGTTTCGTCCTTCGAGTTTCCCTGCTCATTCGGCAAGTGTGTTGTATTTCATCGTAATCTGCTGACCGGCACTTAAACCTTTCTTCTGTGATACACAGCTTTTCACAATCTTCCTTCGTCCTCACGTTTTTTGCTTCCTTGTCTACGTGGCCCTCTAAGTACGCATCGCGGACTCTGTCGAAAACCCATAAGCGATCTCGGCAAGCAGAATCGAAGGCATCTTTTGAAACTAATGAGAATAAAAGCAACATAATGAACTTTGAATAAGATACGAATAATTCAAATTTAAACAAAGTAATTATCACAAGATAATCTAAAATCTTTAAAAGAAAACATAGGGTAAGTGCGCCAGTGTCCAGTGACTGACACTTTTAGAGCAATTTCTAATGTTTCTAATGTTTTAGTCATCAGAAACTGTTTTGGGAAATCTTAAGTTAATATATATGTTATGAAAGACTTTCAGAACTACATATATGTTATTTGATAATAGTTATTTTTTTTTTTTATGAATTTTTATTTTATACTCACTCAATATTCCAGTAATTGATACTGCCAGTTTTTCCTTTTATTACCAGTAATGAAATGAGTATTCTATGCTCCAGTGTTTGACGTTGCTAGTTTTTCATTTTACCAGTTATTGGCACACTATGCTTCAGTGTTTGACATACAATGTTAAAATTCTTATATTTAAAGCATGTGCTTTTATTTATTTTTTCCTTATTTATTAATTATTTCGGAAAAGATGTCAATTACTGAAGCGTGTCAGTCACTGGAGCACCTACCGTATGCTTAATTATTTTGCAAACGAAAACTTTGAAGACTAAATTTTATCCCAAAATATAAAGAAGATTGTGACGAAACATGTATTAAAAAAATCAAATGTGCAATTTGTAATGAAAACATACGTGAAATAATAAAGTAAGATGCACTACTTATAATACTGAAAATTAATTCTTTGTCAAAAATACTGCATGAGTAGCTTTATATGTATGATATTTCTCTGTCCACAAGCTAAATATTCTTATTTCCCACCTCATCTTTCCCCAATTTAACTATTACGTTACATTATAAATAACATAGATGCCAACAATATTCGAAAAAGTAAGAAAAATTTACTTTAAAAATGTAATTGGTATGGAATAAAAGTGGACCTAAAAATACTCCGGAATAAATTAAAATGTTGGCATCTATGTAAATAATACATTAAGATAAAACGTAAAAAATATTACTTCTCAAGATAGTCATACATTATTTTAATTTTTAAACGAATATTCTTCTTTCTTTCAATAAGTTGTTAAATAAAGTACATAATTACAATAGTCATACAAAATTTTCTTATAATTCATCAGTTATTAGATAATAATAAAAAAAAGTATATAATTTATTACAATTTATTAATTGTAATGAAAAAGTTTAAAAAAATAACATAATCAACCTTGTAAATTTGCACTATTTTTAATATTTATTTGTATACATTTATTCATTGTTCCTCTTAAAAAAAAAAAAAAAAAGTTTTAAATAAAAAATACATCTCTTTACGCTTCCAAATATTTATCCATCATATAATTTTATCATATGCTTTCTGAATTCAGAAAAAAAGAAAGAAAGAAAAGCGAATTGTAGATATTTATAGTTAGAATAGACTTTCTAACTATGCTAGTTTATCCGTAATGGCATTAGGCCCCGCCTTTTTTCACACCAGAATAGTTGGAGAGTAATACTCAGCAATATGTTCTCATGATTAAATAAGAAGACTATTGCTCTACAACTATTCTGGTGTGAAAAAAAGGCGCGGCTTAATACTATTACGGATAAACTAGCATAATTAGCAGGTCTAACTTAGAAGATAGCTGCAAATTCGATCTAGTTTACTGAGTGAGATTTTTCACTGTTGCAACTATTAAGAGCATGCTGAACAAAAATTAATTCGTTCAGGATTTATAGAAATAAGCTAGTAAAGTTTCTTAATATCGTCTGAAAATTTAAATGGACAAAATATCAGTTTTCTCTTCCAAATTTTGATCTATCATATCATTAAATTAAATTAAATATGCTTTCAGTGTTCTGTATGAAAAATGATAACGTGAATTTATTAGTATTGTATTTGTAAGGTAACTTTTAATTAGATTTAGTTAAAGTAAAATATTGTTGCAACCTTTAAACCGTTAGTAGTCGCTAGAGACAGCGCCACCTATTACAGATTGTGTACTTTTTATTTAACTGTCACCAATAATTTTAAGAAGTGATGTGATCGACACTTCTTCTATTTTATTCGCGTTTTATGTGTATCAAATGCCACTTCTAAAAATTTTTGGTGGCTATTGAATAAAAAAATCTGCCAACACTGAAGGAAGGGCGGCAAATCGACCAACTAGCGACTACTAACGGGTTAAGAGTGACATGATAAACAAAACCCAATTTGTTCAGAAATCGTAGAAATAGCTAGTAAAGCTTCTTATTCTCTTCTGAAAATTTAAATAAATAAAATATCAGCTCTTCCTTCCAAATTTTGAACCATCATATGATTTGATTAAATTAAATATATTTCCAGTCCAGTGTTCTGAATAGAAAATAAAGGCGCGAATTGATTGGTATTGTCATAATTGCAACCTAAGCCCTTTTTCTAACCGGGAAATTTTAATAGAAATGTTTATTATTTTTAATCACTGCTTATTTTGTTTAACTCTTTGCCATCCCTAACACTCATAATTGCCATCATCCTAATTAATATTCCGTAGTGCTGTTAGTCCCGCCCCTTTTTTTTCACACCAGTAAAATTTTTAGAGTAATATTTTCCAAAGAGAATTGAGGAGTTGAATCCGAAGTACCTAGGACAAATCTCCTGCAACTTCGGTTACCAGAAGTAATGGAACAGATGATCATTTGGGCTAAATGCAGTTACGATTAAATAAGAAGAAAAATACTCTAAAAAGATACTGGTGTGAAAAAGAAGGCGGGCTAACATTACTACGGAATATTAATTAGTATGTTGGCAAGTATGCTAACACTCGTTCTAAACAGTGTTGCCAAATTTAGAGACTCTTTTTTTCAACTACCATCAATAGTTTTGAGGAGTGTTATCATAGATGCCAACATTTTAATTTATTCCGGAGTATTTTTAGCCCCGCCTTTATTCTATACCACTTATTTATCAAAAACATTTTTTTCTTATTTTATGGAAGTTATACATTGGAGAAAACTTTTCTATAAATAAAATGGTGCGAAATAAAGGTGGGGCTAAAAATACTCCGGAATAAATTATAATTGTGGCATCTATGGTATTGTTTGTTATAGAATACAAACAAATAACGTTCGAAGTGATTAGGCAACCATCGCAGTTAAAATTTGGTGGTGTATATTAAACAAAAAAGTTCCTGAATTTGGCAACACTGACTAGAGGAGTGAAATTAAATAAGAACGGCAAAGAGTTAATCAGTGAAAACTGTTACAGATATGTATAAAAAATTTCTATTAAAGTTTTCCGGTATCCAAAAAGGGCTAAATTCAGGACTCGCAGAACTCCTAAAATTTTACGGTCGTTTTATCATATTGTTACCTTAGCACTGTCTGAAACTAATACCTTTTTACTCAAAATTATAGCATTAACAGGGCTGCCAACCATCTCATTAATAAGCGTAGACTTGTTAACGCCCCTTTTCCCACACCACTTTATATTTAGAGCAATTCTCTCCAAATAGTGTTACGATTAAATAAGAATGAAATTACTCTAAAAAATGACTGGTGTACAAAAAAAGGCGGTGACTAAAAGTACTACGCTTCATAATAAGATGGTTGGCAAGCATGCATTAAGATATTCAAAAGTATTGAAGACATTTTTTTTAATAAAGATAGTGGTGAAAATATAATAAAGTGAATATTAATTTTAGGAACACTGCGATGCCTGGGTGTCGTATTTATAAGATAGCTGTTGCTTAGATTCAGTTAAAGTGAGCTATTTCAGCAGTTGCGACCATTAAAACATTTTAAACAAAATTTAATTAGTTGAGGATTTATATAAATAGGTTGGTAAAGTTTCTTTCATTAGATACATTTTCAGAAATTTTGTTTTGTCTTCGTCTTCGAAAAATTTTAACTCGAGAATTTAGTAAGAATTCATTATATGTTAAATTTTTGTTCTTAATATACTGCTAATACTGTTTCAGAAAAATTAAGTTAAAATTTAGTGTATTTACCGTAATTTCTGGTAGATACCCTGCAGGTTACAAAATCCAGTCTTGCACCAGAAATTTCAATCGACTAATAAATTTATATTTGTACGAACTCTTCCTTCGAAAAAGTATAGATTTCTCTGTTAAATAAAGTTTCTGGTGGAGAAATGACACATCTTATCTGCGGGTTATTTACCAGAAATTACGGTAAATGTTTTATTTTTGCAAAATATTTTCGTTTTCTGTTAGAAATATTTAAGCTAAATTTTTAGAAGAATAACTTCAATATAAATTTTTACATTAGAAAAATTTCAGCTAACTTTATTTTAAATATTTAACTTGTTTTTCTATTAGAAATATTATAAGCTAACTTAATACTAGCTTGTAATCGAGAATAAAGAAATTTAAAAATTATTGTCGCTAGTTTCTTTATTTTGAACATCAAAGAACTTTTTTTTTTTGTTAACTATAACTGAAACTAAACAAGAAAGAAAACAAAATTGTTATTTTTTATACTGGGTGCTCCAAAATTCATCTGACAAATTCTGAGGGGAGATAGAAGGCAGCAAGAGGATGCACACTCTCCATAGAATATCAGATCACAAACCACGTTGAGAGGGTGAATCGCGAAAAACCTAGAAGGCGGATTGGAAGCGCTGGATCTGTTGCATATCCTCCTCCGTGTTTGCCGGATCTTAACCCATGTGACTTTTTTCTATAGAGTTTCCTTAAATCACTAGTTTATGTGACGTCTGTGGACGACACACCGGAGTATCTTACTGCGTAGATTGTCATCGCTGCGGCAGACATCAAAATCACATGAGGCATCTTCGAGCTGAGCTTGTCCCGGAATCGTTTTTACGTCGTTGCAGACTCTGCTAGGACGTTAACGGACGCCAATCCCAACAACTCTTGTAATAATTAACCAAATAAATCTTTTATAGTTAGTATTGTACTTTTATTGTTTCAGCGTAACGTCGAAATCTGCATGCGTTTTTTGGCGATTTTCATTCTCTTAATGGGGCTTACGAGCTCATGTACTATGGTAAGTTTTTATCCTCTTGATGCTTTCTATTTTACTCATTCCAATCTGTAGCTCTAATTTTAAAACACCCTGTATATTAGTTCTGTTTTATTTTTAATCTGAGTTTTTCTTTTTAATTCTTTTTTCTTTTTCTTTCTTTTCTTTTTTTTTTTTTTTTTTTTTTTTTTTGTAATCAAATTTTAGAGTTGTCGGCAATTTAAAAAATTGCATTGCATTTATTCTAATTGATAAAGATTCGTTTCATTACGGATATCGAAAGATTTCCTTGAACTTTTTATACATATTCTCCTTGCATTATTAAAAAAAAGAAAAAAAAAGGCTCGATTTGCATAATATTATATTTATTTTATGGAGATTTTTGTTGAGTTGATAAATATAAAGTTTTGAATCTACAAGAAACACTTTAAAGATCATGATACTCACCACCTCTGAAGCATATTTTTTCAAAAAAGTTAACTGCATTCGTTTTGACAATGTCATTTCCTCGACCAACGCTATTGACATTGTATGATATGCAAGAAGATGACGTATAATTCAAGGAAAACGAAAGGCAGGCCGCTTGCTGTTTACATAAGTTGATGCAGTCGCGAGTGATGGCTTGTCCAGGCTGTTGAAGTAAGGGTTTGTAAGTCACAACACCTGTGAAACTCATGGATACCATTTTTTCGAAAGTTTCGATGCCTCCAAAGCAATCTTGAGCTGTGAAAAAGAAATATTTGCAGTTTAATAAGAATATATATACATACAAACATAGATACATATCTTTTTTTTTTTTTTTTTTTTTTCTCAGGATATATTATGTAGTACGTAAAATATCAAACGCTTTTCCTGCCTATTTGGAAAATGGTGATGCAATACTATTTTCGATATTTTATAAAACATAAAGGTCATAATTTTTAATAACAATGCAATATGTATAACTTTAAACATCTTACGTATGTTGATAAAGTAAGAAAATTTAGTTTATTTAAATGGAATTGTTCATATATGGGTAATTTCATGGAACATTAGTGTCTGTTAAACAGAAAGATGAGATTTCAGATTTTATTGCTACATCTATTACTATACAGAAACATTTATCGTATTTTTACAGCATTTTTTTTTTGTAATTTAATGTGATAGTCATTTTTATTAGAAAACGGTGATAACAACGGAAATATAGCTGTGACACCACATTTACCACGAAATAATCATGTATATAGGTATTTTTGTTATGCCGTAATTTCCAGTGCATAATCCATTTTTAATTTACAGATGAAGTTATATTTTCACGAGGCACTTCGTAGAAATAGAGTTCTTTTTGTTGTATAAAGATTTTGTTGTAAAACTGATGTATCCAACTTGCGGATTATATACTGGAAATATACTTGCCAACTTAGCACTTTTCGGCTACCCAAAATCTTAGTAAAAATTTTTACATAGTTTTGTAACAGATTCACTGATCAAATAAAAAAATTCCTATTAAAAATTTTCCGGTAGTCGAAAAGTGCTAATTTGGCAACTGTGATTGGAAATTACGGTATATAATTATAAAACTTTCTGTATTCTCAATATATAACAAAAATATGATAGTTTAACTATAGCTAAAAAAATCAGTAAAGTCTGATAAAACAGTTATGAGTTAAAATCAAGTTTTGAGTTTGCTTTTTGCTTTTTTGATGGAAGCGATAAAAAAAGGCGAGTAAAAGCTCCAGCAAAAATAAATAAATATATAAATAAATAAATAAAATAAATATAAATAAATAAAATAAAATAAAATAAAATTATTTTAAAATAGTCTCAATTTATTTCTGCTCTTTCTGTCAAATAATTTTCGTCTAAAATTGTGTAACGTAGGATTCAGCACGAATTTTACTAACTATAACTAAGAATGTTAGACTGTCCACAGATAGCCAAAATAGAAAAGCCTTCCTTACATTATTATAGAATTCTTGAACTTGTGAATAAGTAACCCAAAATCAACGTAATAATCGTAACTCTGAAATTTTGATTTAAAAAGGGAAATAATTCTTTTTGATAGAAAGCATAAACAAAACATATTTTGTTAAATAATATAAAATATGAAATTAGTTGAATTTTTTAATGGATAATAATATTCAATATGTATTTATAAAGCTATTATTCTCATAGCAGGATCAGGAACAAAAATCTCCTAAGGCCAGGGGGTCACAGCTTTCCTATATTACTATGTTTTTATTAATTTCTATTCTTGTTTGTGTGTTTGTTTGTCCGGTACAAATATTGTAATCTATTTTTAACTAACTTCCCTACTAACTAGATATTTGAAACTTTCACAGTAGCTCAGAACCCAGTGACAACACAATACTTCGAAGTCCGATTTTCGAATAGTTTTCTTTTAATTAATTAAAATATGAAAATAATAAGCTCCTAATAGTAATAAAAATAGCCATTAAAATATTAGCTATAATTTATTCGTAGCAAAAAAAAAAAAAAAAAAGAAAATTACGAGTTCATTTTTTTTTTCGACATAAAAATAAATACATTTAATTAAACGTGAACCTTAAATTATTATTATTTGCATTATTTCATCAGTTCACCGAACTGAGTCCACGTGCTTAAATATTGCTTAAATATTATTTTTTATCCTCGCGTATTTTATTAATGATTCATCAGAAAATTTAAAAACATGGTATATAAAAAGTTTTTTTTTATCTTATAATTATTTATACAATCATTTTATTACACTCTCAACACAATTTTCAATAAGGAAAATTTTCTAATGTGTTTCATACTAAAATAGCATACAATTATTTAAGAAAACTTTCTTTCAGAAAATTGTGGTGGAGCTAAAATAAAACGATTCTAAAAAAGTGGAATGTTGCGATCCCTGCCTACGGTGGATGCCAGCAACATAGCACAGGTTTTTAGCTGTCCATTGAGTACAGCTGATTAAAGTCATCTATCCTATATATATAGTTTTAGAAACCATATAGTATTTGACATTACATAGTTGGTCTATTTTCAGCCTACAAGAAGATTGAGAATGGATAAAAGTAATGATTGTAGATTAGAAAAGTATAAAATACAATGATATAAGAAAAGTATGTCAACGGACTATGGAAGAGGTTAGAAAGTATATTTGATTAAAAGAGAAATTTTTCTTAAGAATATTGTAGATTACTTTTATTTATTGTTAATTTATAATTTTCTGGGTTTAGCATTGTATTAAGTTTTCTGTTATTGTTTTATCACTTAAATTTAAATTCATAAAGTGTAAGCGAACATGATTCGAACAGATAACGGAAAGGGATGCTCGGTTTATTACATATGCGAAAATTATTTATTTATTTATTTATTATCAGATCTCTCATAGCCAAAGGACAACTGTATTTTAGAAGATTACTATTATAATCCAACCATATGTCGGAACTGTAAAACATTACAGAGATTTCGCCATCAGCTGCATGCTCCGTTCCATTCAATTACCATAGAAGTACAGGTAAAGTTTCTATTTCCAATATGTCGGTGTATTGTATACGCCATTGTTTCGGCAGTCCTAACTAACGGGTTTTTATCCCCGAAACGCGGAAGCTGCAGTTCAATCACACATCACAGCTAAGTCTGATTACTTTTTAGAATTTCTCTTTTATTTCATTTTGCGACCGGAAATAGAGTAACAAATTTTATTGGAGATTTTGTTCCGCCTAGAAACATTTGTCAACTGTGTATGTGACAAATTCTGAAGTTGGTTTTTCAATATGAAATTTTGTAGATAACAAACTATTATAAATTTGTTGTTTGTTTTAGATTTATCTTTAATACAATAATGTTGGAATCAATGTAATGAGGTGATATACTGACCTTCTTTCGCTGAATATTGTTAATTTTCGATATCCGCCTGGTTGAAATGAGATCAAGTTTTTGTTCTAGCCTTCATACTTGGCTGATTTACTATTTGATGTTTAAGATAATCATGCCCAATAGTTAAACGAACTTTATGTATTAGAAATACGATATATTCTTTAATAGTTATATAACATTTATATACAGTTTCTAAAGACATTCTCATAGCTGCCAATATTTTAATTTATTCCGGAATATTTTTAGCCCCGCCTTTATTTCGTACTACTTATTTTTTAAAAGTAATTTTGTCTTATTTTATCAAAGTTATATATTAGAGAAAATTTTTCTATAAATAAAGTGGTGCGAAATAAAGGCGGGGCTAAAAGTACTCCGGAAAAAATTAAAATATTGGCAGCTATGCATTCTGTACATTTTAAGCGTATTATCATGTGAGATTTACAAAAGGTCACCGCGGTTCTATTTCTTTACGAGCGTTTTATTAATTTAATAAGAATACTTAAAGGTTTTAATGCTGTAATAGTATTTAAAAATACTATTCTAAAATAGTGGTGACAAAAAAAAAAAAAAAAAAAAAAAAAAAAGGCACCACCGCGACCTCTGGGATATAGTAACCGTATACATTATCAGTACAAAAACCCTTATCGGGTTAAAAGTTTGTGACGCAGCTACTTTATCGCTATAAAATTTTGAAATATGGGTCTTAAAAATAATGATATAAATTTTAAGTGACGCTTTACTATTAGTTAAAATATACGTAGATTTTCTTATTTGATCATTTGCTTTTTTCTTTTATTTATATTTACAATGCAAACATAATATTTTTAACTTCAAGATAAGACAAATATATTAAATATACTCACTGACACTTTTTCATTTGCACTTCAATTTCAAAATAACAGTTTTAAAAGGAATGATATAAAAATTCCAGTGACTCCTCGGTGTCATTTTAAAAGATTTGTTTTTAGATTCCATTAAAATTACCTTTGTTTTGTCTATTAAAGTATATTTACACATTGAAACAGTGCTTTTAATTTTCAAATATACTGTCAAATAATCACACTTTCACTGAGTTTGCATTATAAATTGAAATTATTTATTTCAATAAATTGATTTGTCTTTTGCGTCACGCTATCCAAAACTGCAAACAAAATTTGTGCAAATGTATTCTTTGCATCACACTATCTCTTTGCACAAATTTTCACTTAGTTGTATACTATGATACAAAGTAACATATTTACATAAATTTTATTCACAGTTTTGGATAGCGTGACGCAAAAGACAAATCAATTTATTGAAATAAATAATTTCAATTTATAATGCAAACTCAGTGAAAGTGTGATTATTTGACAGTATATTTGAAAATTAAAAGCACTGTTTCAATGTGTAAATATACTTTAATAGACAAAACAAAGGTAATTTTAATGGAATCTAAAAACAAATCTTTTAAAATGACACCGAGGAGTCACTGGAATTTTTATATCATTCCTTTTAAAACTGTTATTTTGAAATTGAAGTGCAAATGAAAAAGTGTCAGTGAGTATATTTAATATATTTGTCTTATCTTGAAGTTAAAAATATTATGTTTGCATTGTAAATATAAATAAAAGAAAAAAGCAAATGATCAAATAAGAAAATCTACGTATATTTTAACTAATAGTAAAGCGTCACTTAAAATTTATATCATTATTTTTAAGACCCATATTTCAAAATTTTATAGCGATAAAGTAGCTGCGTCACAAACTTTTAACCCGATAAGGGTTTTTGTACTGATATCATTACTTTTTAGAGGTTATTGATCAAAAAATTAAAACAAGTCCTTCCGGCTCATAGGAAGGTTAGGTTGATTTATCTTTTCTTAAGAAGTTGCCACCATTTTTTCAAAATGGCAGCTACATTTTATTAATGAATTTGATGGATTTATTAATAAGGGCTATGTATATATGGAGTTTTAAGCAAATCGGTTGAAGGGTTATTGTGATAATTTTCAAGTGGCCACCATTTTGAAACAAAAGGACAGAGTGACTGAGATGCCCAGTGAACTTATCAAAGGTACTTGAATGATATGTCAACTGTGCAAACGTGATTCGAACTGATTCAGTATTACAAAAGTTATTGTAATAAAAAAAAAATTAAGTGGCCGCCACTTAGAAACAAAATGGTGGAGCAAGTTGCCTAGCAAACTTATCCAAGATATTTGAATTGTAAGTTCACTTCCCAACTTTCATTTGAACCAGTTTAGTATTCTAAAAGTTACTATGGTGGCGCATTTTCAAGTAGCAGCCTGATTTCAAGCGGCTGCAACTTGGAAACTAAATATTGGTACAAAATTCATCCAAGATATTGGTGTGATAAGTTCAATGTCCAACTTGAACTGATTCAGTATTTCAAACGGTATTCTGATGATAAATTTACAAGTGGTATCCTGATTTGAAATGGCCGTACTAAAGATATCGGTCATTTTGTTAAAAATGGCAGATAAAATTCATTAATAAATACTTGGTTGAGACCTTTATGTGGTCAATGTAAACATCAAAATTCAAAATGTGGATTTGAAATTTTCACGTAGCTGCCACTTGAAAACAAACTGCAGAGCCACTTAGTTAACGAACTCATCTAAGATATTTGTACGATAAGTTTGCTGTATAACTTTGGTTCAATTCAATTTTGAGTATTATGTCAAGTTATCGTAATCACAAAATTTCCATTACAAAAAAACCCAATTTATACATCTTTTACATTTATACGACCTTTTAGTGAAGTCCTGATTCATTCCTATTCATTTGAATGAAAAATTTCTTTGTTTATAAGTCACACAATATTAGTTATGTCTTTTAAACTTTTCTAAAATTCACAAAATTTCTTGACTGGTCATTATTTTACCATTCTAAATATAAATTTTGATGAGTATGTGAACTTTGATATTATATCATGACTTTGGAGTTATTCACAATCTATTAACTAATTAAAAACAAATTGTCTGATGCTAATTTAAGTGATAATGATGTAGAATGTGAAGAAGTTATTCTTAAGAGAGGACAATACCTAATCTTGGCAACAGCTATGGCCTATCTTATGGGAAGATCTATTTTCATAACTAGGGGGCTCTGCCCCCTGCTCGCTCCGCTCACCAACCCCTGAGGGAGGCTTCGCCTTCCCCCGACTCACTTTACTTGTTAACACATGCAGAGCTCTGCCCGCCTATCCGCTGCTTTCCTTTCACTGAATAGGAATGTTAATAGCGCATAACACAAGACAAAAGCAGAAAATTATTATATAAATCCCCATATTCAATGTCAAATTGAAATATGTAATATTTAATAGCACATTATTTTATTTTTATAAAAATCATGCTTAAAATCAGTTTTTTTTTTTTTTTTTATAGAAAGAAATCCGTAATATCCAGACTATTTTCTATTATAGCTTTAGTATATCACCTTTGTTTTTTAACTATAGATCAGGACCGCGGCACCCCAGTCGATAGCACGCCGACCTCGTAATTGGAAGATTGCGGGTTCGGTACTCGAGCTGGCCAAAGACCGTTGTGTACACTAATGGTGGCTGGTGCACGTAAAATCTGTTGTGGCGACAATATCCTCCATATTCCCATCAAAACTATACCTTTTTGGGTCACCGAAGCGGGGGAGCCATCTCTTCCGTGTAGGATAAAAAATGTGATGGCATGTCTCCGAAACATACTTAGGGGTATGCCCCAGATCGTCGCCAATTATCCATAGTGCAGTAATGGCCAATGTCATATCCAACCTATCTAACTACCTACCTACCTACAACCATGGATATTTTAATTTTCCCATGTAAGAAAATTTACTTTCTAAAAGTAGAGAAAAAAAGAAAGTTGAAAACATTATTACTAGTTTTAAAAAATATTGGTCGCCAATGGCGACCGTATTTCACAAGCTCTCACATACATATAATGATAAAGAATTGTTTTATATACATGGAAAGAATAAATGTAATTTTTAATTTAGGACTCGCAAATAATTAATAGTGGACAAAACGGTATTTTGTCCGGGGCGATTTTAACCAGGTTTTTTCCACTATGGAAAAAACCGAACAACCCTGACCCAAAGTACCCCATGTTTTAAAATCATTAATTACATTAAAACTATTAAAACATAAACGAGGAGCAAACATTCAAACCATGTTTTCACCTTTAGATACAATTTTTCAGACAAAAAAAAAAAAAAAAAAAAAAAACTAATAAATTAAAAAAATAACTTTTTTTTTTTTTTTTTTTCTTTTTTAAGAAAAAACTTGATTTGAACATTTGCTCCCCAAATGTTTCAATTCGATAAAATGTTAAAGTAAACATATATAATGTGCAGTATATACCTAAATTTGGAAAATATATAGCAGCATGTTAATTAGCTGCACTGTTTGAAAGTACTTGTTTTGATTGAATTGCCATCTTCAAAAACTAAAATATTTTTTGTGTCAATTTCAATGTTGCTAATATATTTTCAGTATATAATTATAGGTAATGATGATGTATATAAATGTGAATTCTTGTAGGCATATGAAATTATTAGTTTTCATTTTATTTCATGAAATATAATTCATACCCAAATCCAAAATTATCCCTATTCTATTAGCAATTCATGAAATGCATAAGATTTGCAGCTACAAGGAAAATAAATTACAAATATACACTTCCATTACTATGATTTAGAGGCAAGTGTTTTATAGTTTTATTTTCTAAAATGTAGTTATTCATATTTCCGAAAAGTAAATAAATGTCTGTTGATCTGTTGGCTAAAACAAAAATATCTTCAAGTATAAACAAATCACTTGTAACCTCTATTTTTCGAATATGCCTGTTTTAAAGTTCCACACTTCAATATTCAAACATTTACTTGAGAAATTAATCTTCTAAAATACAAAATATTAATTTAAACTAAATGTAATTTAATTCACTTTAATTAATAGCAAATTCTGTTTCTAAACAAAAAAGAAAATGCAGACAACTTATTCATGCACTATGTTCCAGTGGCGGATCTAAAACTTTTTTTTTTTTTTTTTTTTTTTTGGGGGGGGGGGGGGGCTAAGATTTTTCAAGATGTTATTCCATATTAATGAAAAATTTCTAATTGTAATATTCAATTATGAATGTCAGTACTTTTAGCCTAGCCCCCCCCCCCCCCCCCTAGATCCGGCGCTGCTATGTTCTTGCATGCATGAGCATACCACAGTTAAAAAGAAAAAAGTGGCAGAATGGCTCTTTTTGCAATGTTTACCGCAAGAGAGTTTTCTGTTTTCAGTGGTGTTCAGAATGAAATTCAAGAGGAAAAGAAAAAGTAAAGATATTAACAGACATGTTACTTTTCAGCCTTTTTAAGCTTGAAAATTATTATTCTTGGGATCAATGCAAATCTGCATTAAAACTTTTTGGACATGTGTAGGGGGGGGGGTCAGCCTGAATTTGTGCAATATATTATTAGCCATTTCTATGTGATTGGCTTTCAAGAAATGTCAAATTCAAACTTTGAGAAAATGAAAAAGAAATAGCTCTTCAACTGCATTTTCCTAATAAACTAGAACTACATTATTCTGCTAATCAATTGCCCGAGCAAACAATGCTTCTACAGAATAAACTTATTTTCAAGTATACGTAATAAGTTTGTCTGTTTTTTAAGCACTTAGAACTATTTTAATTATAATTAATATGATATTCAATATGAGATTTATTGTTCTGATTTTGTTTATTGTGTGTGCATGTATGGAATCAAATTTAACATTATTTTTATTATTGAAAAATTTATATTGTGTCAGTTGCCTGATACCACTTTTGAGGGGGGGGGGGGGATCGGGAAAAGTTCAGCCTTTTTTTCTGTAAGATTGTACCATGTCTGTATTAATTAAAACTTTAGCTCTACGAAAATAATCAGTTTTAGACACTTTTCATGGTTAATCTGTTTATTTAATGATTTTGGCCGAATGCCGAATATTTGGCCAGCTAATTACTGACAATCAGCTGTCAACTTCCTAATTTTTTTCGAACTATTTAAATAGTACCATTTACATTTAGTAATATTTTACTTTTTTAATTATGAGAAATTAACATAAAAAATTCCTTTTCAGAAATGATGATTGATTTAAATGTAGAAAATTACTAGAAAATATTACAATACACAGTGGCATGATGCTGAGCTCACAGCAAAGAAAGTTATTAACTGTTAGATTCCTCAATAAATACTTAAACTTTCTTAGATGACAACATCATGTTGCACCCCAGTAATAAAAAATAATCTTTGAGAAAAATCAACTTAAAGATAACAATAAAGCATTGACTAGCTTACAATAAAACTAACAAAAATGCCTCTCACTCAGGTGGATAAACTGCATGATATAGCTTAGGTGGGACACTTTTCATCCCAGTGACATAAAATTTTGTAGCTGTCTGCGACAGGTTTTTAAAATTTCGTAATCTGTACTCAAAAAGCCTGAAAGCGGCAATCTGGGAGGAGGGGGATGGGGGTTAACAACCGTGGTGATCTCGTGCAACAATACACAATACAATTTTACTACAAAATAATATAGTATAAACAATTATAAAATAATAAGTTTAACTCATTCAATTAAATATTTCATAGCAATGTTTGAGATAACACAATATAAATAATTATAAATAATAAAAGTATTAATTTTAGTTTTGATACAGAAATTTTTATAAGTGAATTTTGAAGTGGAGGAGAATTTTTGGAGCAGTTTTAAATGAAATTAGCACTTTCCTACATTCCCGTAAAATCTCAGTAACAGGTAACAGGAGAAAAAGAATACATGCATAACACTGCCTATCAAGGGAGATCTAGGCTCCTAGGTCGCCCTTGTTAAGCACTGTTTTGTGTGTTCCTGCCAAGGCACCTATAGGGAGCTCTAGAGTTCCTACCACAGAGCGTCTAAGACGTTATACATCAGTAGTGCATTGTCGTGGGCAAAAATATCTAAATTGCAGACAATTTTTTATGACTGCAGACAAAAACTGTCTTAAAGTTGTGGGAATTTTTTTTTTTTAGTAGTACAGACAGAGTGTCTGAAAGTTAGGGTCAATTTTTTTTATTAGTGCAGACAAAAACTGTCTGCAAGCCGTTTTTCTGTGTCCGTGACTATGTCGCCGTGTTTCTGCCACTGGGCTTTTCATATGACAAACTCAAATTCACTATTTTTTTACTTGTATCATGTATCACCTTTTTTAACGGGGGTGGACATGATATTTGTTTGATCTCCTAAAATGTCCTAGATGGCAACATTATCTAAAATACGTGCACTCCTTGTTAACTCGATTTTAAAGATATAATCTTTATTTAAGTACTGTTGTTAACAAAAACAACTTTCGTTAGATATTAGTGCTACACCAAATAGCACTTTGACCGAGTAGTTGCTGAGTGCTTGGACGAGCACCGAATACCGAGTAGTTGCAAGAAAGAATAATTGAAGCATATATGAAAATTTGCACATCTTAAAATTACAAAAAAAAAAGCTTTTGAACATAAAATTTAGTTAAATGGTAAACAGCACGCTTTCATGCAGAACTTTTGTAGTGTATATACATAATTAGGTTCATTGCTACATTTTGATACTTACAGCATAGTGAATTACTAAAACCAAAACTGATAACTTTATTCTTAACATCTTTTTTAGATGCGAAATTATCATCCTCAGATAATTCTTAGAGAATATAAAAGTTATTATGCTCTAAGATTTAATTTAAGATACATGAAATTTACATATGAAAGGGAAACATTAAAATATTTTATAATTTCAAACATTAATCTTCAGATCGTAGAAATGGCCATAATTGGCAAAATAGCAGATTTAATTATGCAAATACGTTTTAGATAACGTTTTAGTGTATTTACCTATTTTATATATACCGTAAAATACCATAAAATCCTTTACTCAGTTAAATGCCCCTCCTCTTTTCACATTTTTTTTTGTCCTTAAAATACTAAATAAGCACACCTTTTGCTCGACGGTTGACTGTATCTGAATAGATGATAGTTTTTTACATTATTTATTTTATAGTATAAAATTCAAAATCAATCTTTAGATTCATCTAGCCAAATAATTTCATATTCAGCATTACGGTCGAATATCGAATATGTATACTGAATATTCAGTACATTCCTAATAACTAGCTAATTATTTTGTAAAAGCAAATTTAGTTCTACATTTTGGGGTAAAATTCTGTTATGCTTGATTTCATAAATAATGCCTGCCTTGAACTGTTAGCGGCAAAATGCTTGTGCATTTTAATAACAGATTACAAAATTATTGCATATTTTGGTAAACAGAACTGAACAAAAAAAAAAAAAAAAAAAAATTTATTGATAGGCAACAAAATATTGATGAATTTTGGCAATTATTTATATTATTAAACATAAAATTTGATGATAGATACAGAAAATACAAATGATTCTGTATTTCAATAACAGGCCACAAAATTATCATGGATTTTGAGAAATAGCTTTGGTGGAAAAAAAAAAAAGAATTTTATCAATTTGCAACAAAATACTCTATTCTTAGTAATTATTTGTATTGTGAAAAATAAAGTTTCTCAATAAGCAGCAATATGATTCCATATTTTATTAACAAGCTGTGAAATTATCGCTCAATTCAAAATAGTTTTCAAAAAATCGCAGACTTTATAGATAAAAAATAAAAATAATTGTGTATTATGGCGAAATGTAAGCAAAAAATATTTCAGGAATAGCTTGAAAAAGAAAAAAAAAGTGCAAATTTTATTGATAAGCAGCGAAATAACAGCATGTAAGCAATTGTGATTAAACTATTAAACTGGTAATCCAAAAAGCATACTTTACTGCTGTCCATAATAAGTTTATCGGAATAATCTGCAGCGCTTGCTGCTAGAAAGCTCCTTCTTATATTTTATTATTATCATATTACAGAGTGATTTGAAAATCTTTAATTTTGGTATTTACCCAATCACATCTATAGTTATTTTACAATTGTTCTATTTTTATCATATGTAATTGTATTTCAAAATTATTTTGTACATGTCGGTAATTGTTCAGAGCATTTTTTATTTTCACAAACTGTAAAAATTATAAGTGGGTTACCATTCTCAAAAACCTAGATTGACCTCTGCTGAAAATAAGAAAGAAATTTACTTTTAGGTTACATAACATATATATTTTGCTTTGTTTTTAAATTTTAATGTTTAATTATTTTTAAAGTTATATTTTTATTCTGAAATTTTATTTATTTATTGAAATTATTCTATTATTCAAACAAATTTCTTGGGTAGGAATGTCTGAATATTGAAACAGGTTACCGAGCAATACATAAACATGGAACTAAAAAACAGGCATATTTTGAAAATTACAGGCGATTATGAGTAATAATTTGTTTAGGCTTGGCAGTGCAAACAGATCAAAGATAAGATATATAAACACATTTATTGACTAATCGAAAAAAAATATGTAACCATAATAAAACACGTACCTCTAGATGCAAACATAATATTAAGTTTTGCTTTTCTGAAATCATTTATTTAAACCTTCCCATATTAATTAATTTAGGGTTTTCAACTAGAATATCTTCTAATTAAATAATGCACTTCCAAGTAATCACGGATTAGGATACAATAAAATAGAAAAACGTAATGAAGAAACTGAAAGCTTGATTGGCGGAATGGGCGGAATAATACAGTGCAAACCTCGATGGTAAACAATTAGCGCCTGTCTACAGCGAGTCAGCGAGCGCCAAAAATTTTGGATGTACGCATGCGCTCCAAAGATCATGAACCATGGTATAAATTTGTGTGCATGAGTGATAAACTTTTTCGCTTTAAAAAGAAATTAATTCATTATAAATAACGATGAAATAGAATATCTATGATTACAAAATACTTCTTTTACTTTAAAAATTATCTAAATAATTTTTTGACGAGATGGGAAATTTTAAAATTAAAAATATTTTCTTCAAAACAAAAAGTTATTGACTGCATTCACGTTGGTCAGCCAACCAACAAAGCCTTGGAAGCAAGAAGTAAGAACCGATTTACGGCCATTTTCGCCGAAGAAAAGCATGCAATTGGCGGAGTAATATAGTTCTATTTTTAAAACAACTTTTATAAAAAACAAGAGTTTTCCTGAAAAAAACGAAGACGTTACTAGATTAAGAAAGATCCTATTAACAGCATATATTAATTATATGAAAATCCTTCGAGCCGTTTTAGAGATATTTTTCAGAATTTAGTCCATTACACCAATCGTTTTCCCTTTTTGGCTTTAAATTGAGATTCAGATCTCAAAACATACTGCATGTAGAAATGTAAAATTTTAAGGATAGATTAAGACCGTAGATAAAAGACTATTTTGAAAAGATCAGAACAAAATATGGCATATTTGCTGAGATATTAAGTGTCGGCTTTTACAAATCTCTCTGATGTCAAACTAGCCGTATATATGAGTTCGCAGCGTTCAGTTTGGGCTTCCGCTTGCGTCACTCGAAAAACTGCTTATTCAGATCTACTCAACTCTTCTTAAATAATTTGTTAAAAGATTTAAAATATTTGTTAAAAATCCTACACATATCTGACAAAATTTACAACATATTAGTCGAGATATAAATATCGGCAAAACTATTGTTGCCTCAACTTATTCTAAACATACAACTGTCTGAGAAAAAATTTAGATTGCTCATTCTATTTCAGTGAGCTCAGTTGTGAAAAAATCCTGCAAAAGGGGTGGTGCGTAGGAAAACTATTTATTATCCTCTTCGGACCCGGAGCTATAATAACAACATAAGTTACACTTGAAGGCTTACACGCAATATGTCTAAACATATTACGTTCCCATTGTACATTGCAAAAAAGTATAATTTTCTTACATTTATAATTTAGGGGATTAGTAATGTACGATACAAATGTATGGCTTTAAACAACTAAACTCTAAATTATTAAGTTACATAAATTTTTCTAACTGTAACACAATTAAAAATTTGATGCCCTTAAATAATTCAATCAATATTAGTTTTCTTTTTATTCTGGCAAGTGTCTAAGTACTTAATAAATAATTATGAAAATTGCATGCTTTTCTTCGACCGAGTGGTCGACTACTGTTTTGAAGTCGTTTTAAGAAAGGCGACAAAATAATATTATATTTCAGAAATAAATTCAGTTTCATGCTGCCATATACCGGTATATTTTTAAAGCCAATTTATTCAGCTTTTTATTAGTTTAATCAAAATATAAAAATATTAAACGGCATAGATTTTATAAAGGAAAGAATAGAGGTCCACATATGTGGACGTCTGGAGCGAAGAGGTTATGGAATTTTGATAAATCACAAACTGTTCCATTGAATTGAATCTTTGCCAACATTAATCACTGGTTACATCTGAGGAGATTTTCGCTTTAGACAATTAATGCAATAACATGTAAAATTTTACATATAGAGTATTGGCTAACACACATGACTTCAGCATAGCTACCAATATTTTAATTTATTCCGGAGTACTTTTAGCCCCGCCTTTATTTCGCACCACTTTGTTTATAGAAAAATTTTCTTCAACATATAACTTCGATAAATAAGAAAATAATTCTTTAAAAAAATAAGTGGTGTAAAATAAAGGCGGGGCTAAAAATACTCCGGAATAAATTAAAATATTGGCAGGTATGCTTCTGTTGTGTTAGCACGGCATTTAGAAATTAATTTGTTTTGTCTTTTTTGCATTTTATGAATCGATTTACCGATATAACTTAAACTTTTAATACTATTTAAGATTATATTGGTTTTAAAAAATAATGTATGAATGTAAGGCATTCTCAAAACTTTGTGGAACAAATTTATTGCTTTTATGCTAGAGAAATTCACTAATATAGTCTATAAGTTAGAGCTATTCTATTATTATTTTTATATTAATGGAATTCAGATTTATGGTATTTTTTAAGAGAGTAAATAAAAATATTTTTAGAGAAATATCTGTGAAATAATGTTTGAAAAATGTTGTTAAAATCCCAAATTTAACTGTTCATATCCTCCAAAATATGTATTTCTTAAAATTATATCAAATATTGTATGAAATGTATGATATTTTTTTTTATTATTTACAAAAATATGAAAATAAACCTTTTTCTATTAAAACTCAAGTCTGTCAGAATTCCTTCAACCTTGGAACAAATATGACAAAAAAAATTAACTTCTAATGTTAACTTCTAACATTGCACTAACTTTGAAATCATCATAAGACTTTTTAAGCTGTTTAAAACAAAGTTTTTTAAAGTTTTTATTTGTTGTTGTTTAAATCTCTATTTATTAAGAAATTATAAATAATATCTCTAGGTATTTCAAGGAACTGTTAGAATTTTTTTTATTCGAGAAAAAAAAAAAACTAATTAAATTAAGAAAACACGCATTTCAACGTAAAAACGTTTAGGCCTCAATTTATTTATAGCACATGTTCTGAATTACCCTTTTATTGTAATTAATGCTGAGGTTGTGGAGGATCTAGGCCAACATCTTTTCTTTTATTGTCAAATATGGCTGAATGACTTGATTTCTTTTACTTACTTTTGACAACTATTTTGTTTGAACACCAGTTTTCAATTTATTTACTTTGTTTTTTGAACATTTCCTTGCTGTTTACATCAGGGTTGCCAGATTCTTTTTCTTTTTTATTCAATAGTCACCAATAATTTTTATTTGTAACGTTTGGTAATTACTTCGAAGATTGGTAGTCTTATATATATCAAATGTCACTTTTCAAAATTATTGCTTACTATTAAATAAAAAAAAAAGAAGGCTAGATCTAGCAACGCTGGTTCAGAGGATTTGACTCTTGCCAAAAATTTTTGGACTTTTCACTATTTTTCATGTTACCGATCTCTTCTTAATCTGGTCTTGCCTCCCTTAAATCAGTTAGTATCACCAACTCTTTTAATGTTTCATTCCTCTATCGCTGCTTTCTTTTGAAAAAATAAAAATCGACGATGTATTTAATAATTTATTTATTTTGTCTCTCTCTCTGTGTGTGTGTGTGGGGGGGGGGGGGAGACAGCATTATTGTTTTCAGACAAAGAGATTTTAACATTGCGGAAATTTGTAGTGTCCCACCTTGAATAGTTTAATCGGATAATTGGTTCAAAATGTACTGAATGAAAACAGCATTTCAACTATTTTAACTTTAAAATTATTAAAAAGTAAAAACAAGTTGGCGCCAGTAGTGAAGCTTTTAAGGACATTTTTTGGGCTACATTGTATGTAATGTTTATAATTTTAGAGTTTTCTTAATGCAACTATAACCAGTGGTCCATGACTCAATTAGTTTTTTCTGTGTATAATTGTATTGCTGAAAATGGTGAATGAATGATTTTTATACCCTAAAATTTAATTATCCAGAACATTTAAAACGCATCAGTTGTGGACTCCTCAAAACTCTATAGTAGGTATATATTTTGCTCCAGTAGTGGATATCTTTGAATTTTTTCAGGAAAGACAAAAGGAAAATTTGTACTGATTGAAAGTATATATTTAATTAACAAAATATATTTTCTGCTTCATGAATGTATCAAAAGAATAAATATATAAACTTATTATAAATTGAAAATAACTTATATCTGAAAAATGTAACGATTTTAAAACATATTGTTTTCATTAAAATAAATTTTAATTTTTTAATAACATGTTAAAAGCATTTTAATCACAACCTTGTGTGACAAATTTATAAAGTCTAAGGCTACCAGTCCACAGATTATCATACTGATAGGACAGTGAAGCTAAAACGCGAATCGGAGTGATAGTAGCACCATAAGTGTCAACAAAGGGGAACTAAGAACTTCTGCATGTGTTAGGTCTCCATGAACAGCATCTTTGATTAAAAATTGTTTTTCTTTTTCGCGAGGAGTTAGTAACAAGTTATATATATATATATAAATTTTGAATTCATAAAATCATACTCAAAACATTCGCAGCTATTCTTCTAAGATATAAAAATAATTTTCATATTGTTTAAAAATATACTTTGCCGAACACATTTATATTCAAGTACAAAGTAAAATTACAAACTGTACTTATGAAATAGCTGTATGAAATCGTTAAATTTTTAACATTGCTTGGTTTAAATAATAAAAAATGCTTTAAAATTATTTCAAAATTTATTTTCTTAATATTTAGTACTTGCTTCTTAAAATAAATTGCTTTTGACAATTAAGGTTGTAAACAATAACAAAGCTGCCAAACGAAAACATAGATACAATAAAAATAAGACGAACGAGTGTGTAAGCCGACCTGGTGATTCCGTCGGTAGGGCGCTGCCTTCTGGATCTTCAGGTCCGAAGTTCGAATTCTGGTGCGGGCATGGATGTTTGTGATGTCCTCTGTCTAAAAATATTGTATGCACTTGTTTTTGTCAATTTCTGTAAAATGGATCAATCGAGACGAAAGTCATTGTAACAATAGGTCCCAAAGTTGTGAAATAAATGTCAAATGTCAAACGATTGTCTGAGCTGGAGAGCTTGAGAAACGTACAACCGGTGACAACACGGTCACTATAGTCGCATTTTGGTTACCACTGAATATGCAGGAGTGTCCTAATTGTATAATAATCTATGAGACAGTCTTTTTTACAAATATTTACTTGCATTCTTCTTGTCATTTACAATTCCTTAATGCACTATTAACTCCGTATTTATTTCACACCACTTAATTTATAGAATATTTTTCTATAATATGTAACTATTATAAAATAAGAAAAGTATATCCTTGTAAAAAAAGTGGTATGTAAAAAAGGTGGGACTTAAAATGCTCCGGAATAAATTAAGAAACAGAGCAACTTTGCTAAAAACGCAAATCTCTTCTAAAATTTTTGGGGAAAAAAAACCTCTTACGAATATATTGAACCATTCAAATTAAATTTTGCGTAAAATGAATTAATATTACTAGTTTGTAAATCCGAATTTGAAGAATACTGAGCTGTTTCTAAGATTGAGTCTGGCTTTAAAATTCAAATAGGGGAAGCCGGGGTAATAAGAGACAAAAGGGGTAATAAGAGACAAAAAAATATTAATAAAATCTATACTATTAATCAAAATAACTTGAAATAAATGTGCCGTATTAATTTCGTTAAATGGGCTCCTCTTTATTTTTTAGGTGATTTTTGAACTTAAATTTTTTGTTTAAAAAAACATTTAAATTTTCATTAAATCCTTGTTCCTAATAACCCCGCGTGGGGTAATAAGAGACCAGGCTTGTAACTGTCCATATATAGCAATGTAAAATCATGTAGGTAATAAAAGATACCTGGAAACAATTCTGAATCAGCCAATAGTTTTTAATTTTTATTATTTACAACCATTCAAAAAATATGTTTTCTCGAAAATTAACTGTCATAAATGTGTTTGTGAAATTCATTTCTTTTAATATTAAGCCTTAAATAATAGAATATTGTACTTAATGATAGTTCTACAAATCAACATAACCTAGGGATTAACCAAAAACATCAATATAATTTTTAAAGTGGGCAGAAAATATTTTATGCATTTTCTAAAGTGTAGTCGAAAATAGCCAAAAAACCGTATCTTTGAAGTGTATACAAGCGAACAAAATGTTATAAAAAAATTTCTAATAATTATAAATGAATTTATTTATTATGTAATGAAGTATTAATGACTAAATACTAACTTATAGACATTCTAAACACAAATTTACATAATCATAAACCTTAAATATGGTCTAGCCTAATGAGTAAAACTGCTTTTTGATTTAAAGTGCAGGGATGGAACACGGGCGCAGAATTCATACCACTATCAATGTAAGAAAATTTTCTACCTCTTAAATCAACGATATTATAGGTAGATAAATTTCTTCAACAGATTCCGGTATGAATACTGCGCCCGTGTTCCATCCCTGAAAGTGAAAAAAAAAAGTTCTCTCGGTAAACTTAGACTAGGCCTAACACTAGGTAAACTCCTCGTAAACTAGTCAGCAGAATTAACAGGAACTACAATGGGGGGGGGGCACAGGAATTAACAGTGGGGGTAATAAGAGACTCATGTCTCTTATTACCCCCACAAAAAATAAAAATGGGGTAATAAGAAACATGCCTAGAACATGTAAATGAAGAATGCTTTAAAGGTTTTAAAAAATTGTACATCAAAAGTCATAGTCTTGGTCAAAAGGTTACAGATTAATAAATCCCAAACATCTAACCCGCAAAAAAAAAAAAAAAATTACAAAAAATGTAGAAAATGTCACGAACTTTTAGGGTAAGTTCAAATTGAAGGTTTTTTTCATCGTATAAAAAGAAATTCAAAATGTGATATAAACTTCTCAATAAGTGTATTGTAGTAAAGAATACACATGATACTTAATATTACATATTTTTAAAGTTGTCTAAGTATATTTTTTGGAGGTTTTTTTGACTGCGTCTCTTATAACCCCTGTCTCTTATTACCCCGGCTTCCCCTAAGCCAAGTATTTGACAGAGCTGCCCGCTACTGGTGATATTTTGTGGTACCAGTAGTGAACACCTTAGACGCCTACATCCTAATTAATATTCCGTAGTGCTGTTAGTACATGCCCCCTTTTCTTTACCACTTAATCTTTTGAGCAATTCTCCCAAAATGTAATGACGATTATATAAGAATAAAAATACGCTAAAAAAAATCTGGTATGGAAAAAAAAAAAAAAAAAAAGGCGGTTACTAACAATACTACGGAATATTAATTAAGATGTTCGCATGTATACAGAACATCCATAAAAATATTGCATGATTATAAAAAAAAAAAAAAAAAATAGCATAATAAATGAATTTTGCATTATTATTTTAGTTACAACAAAGCAAAGGGTGAATGAAATCAAGTAAAAATAAGCAGAGGCAAAGCTAACAAAATTGTATTTTCTTATTTAAAAGTACAAAAAAAAAAAAAAAAAACCCGGAAAAATGACAGAAAGTGCACTAAACTGGTGGCTGGAAGTATAAGTAGTTAAAGATAATCGTTATAGAGAATAGTAACACCAACAGGGAATGTTGTTCGAACCTATGCTAAAATTAGAAAACTTTTTCAGAGTTTAAAGGTCCACTACTGGTGCTTTTATTCTGCTATAATTTAACCACCTCCTTAATTCGAGGCGTCATTACTAAAGGAGGAATAACGTAAGTTATAATGAAGGGGAAATGATTTTTATTAACGATTAGTTTTTTGAGACTGAAAATTTAACTAGGATCATAAAAAAATATTTTCTAAAACATAATTCGGGGATCCTTTTTAAAATCAGTAGAGAAGCAGTTCTTTATTGCCCATCGCAGCTATTAAAACCAATTTTATTAAACCTTGTAAACTATAATTATTAGAATGTATAAAGCAGCATAGAAATACCTGCTTAGTAAAAAAAATATGTATGTACGCAAATAGAATAGAATGGTTAATTGATTAAAAAGTTTTAATTGTTCAATTGGGTGAAAATTTCTTATTTTTAAATGTATTTTATTCCTGCTAAATTATAATTGTGTATAATTTTTTATAATTTTAATCAGACTTACCTTCTGCCATGAAAGAGAGAGAAGCGGAGATTGTGACCATAGTGAGCAAGCTGAACCATGGCACATTGGCCATTCCTGAAGTGTCGTTCTGAAAGGGAAAAAAATCAGGTTTTAAAATACTCCATGTTATCGATTAACAAAGCTGAATAAAGATGGATAAAAAATTTGCGTCTCTTAACACTTTATTGCGTTTTAAAACTAAAATTTCAACAAACGTAGGTAAAATTGTAGGCTATTTAGGCCTGAAAGTGTACACAGGTAGCTCTTACATTGTTTGAACTTACTGTTTCGATAATGTTTGTGTTCCATCAGTGCAAATATTGTGGCACCAGAGCTCTGCGATGAGGAGTGGAAATGAATGTAAGTTTTTGAATTTGAATCTTAAAACACTATATTATACTTATGTAGCAGTATAGCAACCGAAAGTTTCACCTCGGTTCATCTAGATGGACACTTTACACCGCTTTCCCAACCTCCAATAAGAAAAAATTCTTGTATATCTATTGATGGATGAGCATCACAATTGAAGATTAAGGATCGGCTTATGAAACGTTTCCAACTGTTATTAAAAAATAACGTTTCTAACTGTTATTAAAAATGAGAGTCCAAAATATAACTCAAATATATTACATTGATCATGGATGCTACGTAATCTCTATTCTTTCAGATGCTATCTTCATCCACTAAATGTTTGTAGTTCTATGTTTGTAATGCCCACATCTGTTAAAAAATACCCCAAACACCCGGCTTTTAAAGGATTAAAATTACCTTTTCGGACATTTGTTCCTATACAATACTGAATCTTTATAATGTGCCCTATCTCCTCTTACAGTGTGTCACTGTAATTTTGAGACACCCTGTATATATTTATGTACACGTGAATGATGAAATTAACATACAATTTTATGAATATGTAAAAAGATCTTAAAGTTATAATCATGCCAGTTTTCTCAGATCCGTGAGCAAATTTAATATTTGATAAATTTTTAATATTTACTTATAAATAAATATCATTATTTTTATGTTGAAAAATAAACGAAATGCTTTAAAACTAATTTTAAATCTATTATTAGGTCCTTATTTTCATATAAATAAATAAAAAAAAACTAATCAAATATCGTAATTTCTGGTAGATAACCCGCAGGTAAGACGCGTCATTTCTCCACCAGAAACTTTATTTAATAGAGAAATCTACACTTTTTCGAAGGAACAGCTCGTACAAATATAAATTTATTTATCAATTGAAATTTCTGGTGCAAAACTGGATTATATAACCTGAGGGGTATCTACCAGAAATTACGGTACTTGAAAATAGTGCTTCGAGGTGCACGAACAGAGGTCAAAACGGACCTCATGCAAAACTCTGTAGCTCTATGATCAACCGTTTGCTTACAAGACTACCAACGTACACACACACACACACACACACAAAGACATATTCTTTTATTAAACAAGGTGGTATAATTAAAGTGACCCTATTCAGACCCCCTCTAGAACCCTTTCTACCTATCGGATTTTGATGAAATTTGGTATATCCGTTATATGGACCATAGGGGAACGATATCTGCAATAATAATAATAATAATAAAAAAGTTCAAATTTGGACCACGAGATGGCCTTTTTCAAAGGATTCTTATGCAAATTTCTCAAATCCATAAAGAGAGTTGCAATCAGAGCCAGAAAATCATACTGCGTGCCTTTGTCATCGTTAATCATGCCCTTACAGAAGAAAGATTTGGTAAAACTGGTTTATCAGAACGGCAGCAATAGCTTAGCTGCACTGCGTGAACATCGTCGTTTAAAGGGATTGCGAAAAGGGCCCTTGTCGAAGAATGATTTGAAGAAGAGGATTAGGAAATTTGAACAGACTAGAGACTGGAGACTTGGGTGTGCTGCCAGGAAGAGGCCGGAAACTGGTTACGAATGAAACTGTTGAAGATGTCCCTTTTGCTATAGTTGAAAGACTCTCCAGTTTCTGCTATTCTACAACAAGTGCTCGATCGGTGGCACGTGAGTTGGTGATTACTTGGTCGAAAAATTCTGCGATCCATTTTAAAATAGTATCCGTATAAGATCCACATGGTGAAAATGCTGCAACCTCAAAACCACCAAACACGCTCAGAATTTGCTTGCCGATTTTTGGTGAGAATGGATGTTGATGATGCGTGGCCCTGTAAAACTTTATGGTCACATAAGGCGTACTTTTCTTTAGATGGAGCTGTGAATAATCAAAGTTGCTGTATATGGGGTGATTCACCTCTTAATGTCCTGCATCAACAACCACTGCATTTTGTTTCATAACTGCATGGTGTGGATTTACAGCGGATTTTATCCTCAGACCGTTTTTCTTTGAAACTTTCGCTCCTCAAGGTCATAACAGGTGCTCTGTCATGAGTGTCCGGTATAGTGAACTCCTTCGATAGCAAGCCATTTCTGCTTTACAGGAACGGCGATGTACGCAGACCACTGTCTTCATGCAAGATGGAGCAACTCTCCACATTAGGCACCAAGTCAAAGAGCTGCTTCGTGCTAATTTTGGCGAGAATCATGTAACATGCAGAGGTTTTCTCATGTTGCTGAAATTCTTCGAGAGTTTCTTCGCGCTACCATTGAACTCGCTATAATACGCTTTTAATGTGTAATTGATATCAATGGAACACGGCTTGAGCAGAGCCTGATTAAGGGGGAAGCATACATTATTTATACTTACACCGTTATTTTTTAACAAATACTTTCCTCCTATAATAAACACAAAATTCTCATTAAAAATTATTTTAAAAGAATTCTGGCCTAATAACGGTGAGTAAATTGGATTGTTTTACACCGTTCATTTTTTATAAAAAATATTTCCTCGTCAAAGCGTGGAATTTCTATGACATGAAGTGAAAAATAATTGTAAAAATATTCCGGTGAGAGCGGAGATAATGTGTGCTTCCCCCTTAATCAGGCTCTGGGCTTGAGCACATTCTGTAATTAAATAATTTTTAATGATTTTGACTGATTTTTTGTCCTTCTTTAAGCGTCCCATTTCCCCTTGATGGTCAAAACTTGAACTCTTTTTTTTACTGCAGAAATCGTTTCCCCATGGTTGGTTGGGTTTTATGTCGCACAAGTGCTGCGCAGATGGTCAATTGGCGACGGTCTGAGACTCACCCCTAGAGGTGGTCCGGAGACATGCCATCGCAATTTTCATCCTCCACGGAAGGGATGGCTCTTCCGCTTCGGTGACCCCCAGAGGTAACATTTTTGACGTTTCCCCATGGTCCATATAACGTATATGCCAATTTTCAACAAAATCCGATAGGCAGAACGGGTTGGGGTTTGAATAGGGTCACTTTAATTATGACCACCCTGTATGTAGAGACTGAAAGTTAAATTCAGCTACATATACTATTTTAGCTAAGGTATTAGAAATCAAGATACATCTTACCGTGGAATAGTCACTGTTGCTGTAGTAATCTGTTAAGGGCGCCGACATGTAACCTCAAACTTTTTGACACTATCGGAAACATCTCATCATCCTGAAAAAAAGAAAAGAAGATCTAATTTATACTTTTGGTGTGGTATTTTATTCTAAAACATTGTTACTAATTTTTTCTTATATACTTTTTAGAAATTCTTACAGTTTGTCTCATACGTGTGTAAATCTTTCTGCCATTACATTAAATGAAAAGAATTAAAAAAAAATTGTTTCTTTAAATAATTTCTTTTAGAGAAGGAAAATTTTTCTTCATATCACATAGATTATGAAATTTTTTATAATAGCATTGGGATAGTATTACATTTTAAGTAATTTAATTAAGTATTCTTTTAAGGAAAATGATATATTTGCATAACTTGTACAGTTTAGGTACACACATAATCATAGCAATGTAACTGTTAAATACTGCAAGGATTATACACATTTTTAGCAGCATTTCATGCGATCTTAGTTATACATATATTTTTATAAATTAAAAAACAGCTTACCCTATAAAATGCATCCAGAAGATCACCTGCTCGAAATGATCTTTACAAAAACTGGCCATATATTAACTATCTAGTTTACTTTTCCTGTCCATATCTTTCTTATATTTTATTATTTTCATTGATTTAAAAATATAATAATTATTCGGATAATTTAAGCATTTACGATCCACATTTCATATAATGAACTAGCATCTCTTTCTGCTCCATTACTGCTACATGCACCGATTTTAACAGAAAATGTTGCTACAAATCTTTACTGCAACATCTACTTCTCCTTGGTATATTTAATCATAATTAAAAAGCCCATAAAAGTACCCAATTTATTCAATGTAACATATCTAAATTTTTTGTCATTTTGTAAGCCTCTTGATATTATATTGTGTGATTATATGTATAATTTAAAATTTTAGAAATACCTAAATCGTAGCTCATTCTTTTGACAATAATTTTATCAATTTTTATTTTATTTGAATGAAATTTTGACATAAGTTGATCTATCTAGCTTCCAATCCATGTAATAAAAATGTGCTATATTTCCCCCCTCTTACCCCAATGGCGGGGTACATAAACTAGAAAAAAGAGAAACAAGAATGAAACACATCAAAAGAAAACATCGAAAAAATTCTCGAGATAACCGAAGGTTATCGCCCCTTGAGTCTTCTTGCCTCCCAATAACAGGCTGTCTCAGCCTAATTATGGAGGGCTTCGCAGCAGCCCAGGTGGTGCCTGTCCATAGGTTTTTTGGTATCTCTACACAAAGAGCAGATAGCGTGTGGTAGAATGCCAAAACGGGTTAGATGGACAGCGAGGCAGTTACATCCAGAAGTATTTGACACCGATTTCACTGTTAAGGGGACCAAGACATGAAACAGCTTCAAAAAATCGATTTTTCAATTTTTGTCTAAAAAAATAGCGTATTTTCTGCTCTTTCTAAAAATGTATAATTTATGCCCTTTCAATGAAAAAAAAGCTGATAAATTTAGAATAAATAAATTTAAAAGGACATACCACGCCCATTTAAAGAGCTAAAAGGACATACCACGCCCATTTAAAGAGCTTCGAAAAGTGTAAACAAAGCAGGTTGCCCTCCAGTTCTAGACTAGATATCTTATCTTTCTTACTGGTACCATGGTTAGGAGACTCCCTGGTTCTTCACTATAATTAACTGATAATGTTCACCCCAAGCTGTGTGTTTTCCTCCAACAACTCACAGAAAGAAACATTCGAAAGAAAGTTTCAACAGCTGCATTTGGAAAAGACTGCCAAAAACTAAATTCATTGGCATGAATACTTTAAAAATGGGAGTGATGGATGCTGTTATCTGTTTTAACGATGGTGTTAGCAGTCGGGCAAATGTTTTTAAAAGCATGGGAATTGTTCCGGGTCAGAATATGTGTGAATCCTTGAGGAAAATAGATTTTCGTAGAATCTCTGATGCAGAACTGAAACTTAAAAAACTATCAAAAGAGGCTCGCAAACAAAAAAAGAAACTAAAAAAACAATTAGATAATGCAGAAATGAAATCTCAATCTGATTACGGTCCAGGAATGTTTTAAATGTACAGCTCTGATCTTTAATACTCATTCAAAGTGTTTTTTTCATTTTTCTGAAATTGTGTTTTTTCAATGTTTAGGTACATTTTGTAAAAAATCTACCAGCAGTACAAGTTTGAAATTTTACAGAGATATTTATGATATAAAATTCCAACTTGTGAACCTAAAATTTAAAAGTTTAACATTGTATATTTTTTTGTGATGGTCAATGTTTATTGGAAAATATAGGCTTTTTTTAATCTAGAAGTTCATAATTTTTTTTAAAAAAAATTATCTTTGAAAATAAAATAAAAACAGGTTCACTGTATCAAGCAGGGTGTTTTGGATAATCATGGAAGATTTCAAGGTAAGGAGATACATAGTTTTTTTTTTAAGTGTACCAAAGTGTTCGATAGTATTTTTTTTCGAGAAAATACATCATCCTCTTTATTGTGTCATATGAAAAATATTTTTCAATAATATGTTTTTTAATTATCAAAAAGATATTCTTGAATGTGTTTTAAACATGCAGTAAAAAAATTATAATGATTTGTTAAGCGTGTAAGGAGATGCAGGGCTGCAAATAATGGTGAAATATTAGTCTTTTTCAGTAGTCGAAAACGTCTTAGTCCCCTTAAGTTCATCCTGGTACTTCAACCACATTTCACATGTGCGGAGTAAAGAATTATTTACAATTTTTCATCCCCCAATGAAAATTAAATATATAAATTTCGTTTTCCTCTAACGTTTTATCAATCTTTTTGCAAGTTTTGTAAAATTTTGTTGAAGTGTATTCTTGTTATGAGCAAAAAACTTGCCAAAAAATTATTGATTTTAGGACTTTTTTTTTAAATCTCTTCAGATATTCGTGCTAATCCCACACGGAAAAAAAAGAAAAGAAAGAAAGAAAACACACACACATATAATTGTAAAAATTAAATAAAATAATGTGTTAAATTTACTACCATTTGTAGCATTTTATGATGCAGGGTAATCCAAAGTATTTTTACTTTTCTTTAACCTGTGGTTGATTCCCTAACAGTACTCATTACTAAATCATTACTACAGTCTTAAAATGCACATATTCTACTTTTTACATACCCTACATAACCTACCTGTACTTTTTTATCTGATAGTCAAGGGAATTTCGTCTAGTATTTCCTAAGGAGAAAAAAAATGTCGTGCAATAGTTGTTTGATTTAGCTTTCGTAATTTCATTATATATTTTTACTTTCTTCTATATGTAATATAGAGAAAGTATTGGATTCGCGAAAATTTTCGACCTCCGTTTTTTGACGGATCTACACGTTTTGGGATGTCCTGAACGCGAATTGATAGTTTTTAAAAAATGTCTGTTTGTCTGTCTGTGTGTCTGTGGTTTCGTGTTTTCACCGTATCTCACGAACCAATGAATGAAATTCAACCAAACTTGGTATATAGTTGGACCCTGGCAGGGCATTGTGCTGATTAGATTTGGGGATCAATAGCCCAGCAGGTGGCGCTGTGATCGCATTTTATGTAAATTTTTAACATGGCAGTATAGGACAAAATTTCGTATTTTTCACCGTATCTCACGAACCAATGAATGAAATTCAACCAAACTTGGTATATAGTTGGAACCTGAAGGGCATGGTGCTGATTAGATTTGGGGATCAATCGTCCAGCAGGTGGCGCTGTGATCGCAAAATTTCGTATTTTTCACCGTATCTCACGAACCAATGAATGAAATTGAACCAAACTTGGTATATAGTTGGACCCTGACATGGAATGGTGCTGATTAGATTTTGGTATCAATCGCCCAGCAGACGGCGCAGTGATCGCATTTTATGTAAACTTTTAACATGGCAGTATATGACAAAATTTCGTATAAATGTACATGATGAGCGTTATTTTAAACTTGTAATTGTAAAATTAATATGAATTATTGATAATAATAGCAGGGATGGAACACGGGCGCAGAATTCATACCGGAATCTGCTTGAGAAATTTCTCTACCTATAATATCGTTGATATAAGAAGTAGAAAATTTTCTTTCATTGATAGTGGTATGAATTCTGCGCCCGTGTTCCATCCCTGTAATAGTAGTTCACTACGAAAAAAATTTTGTGCATGTGGGGGCACCGGTTCCCCCCCCCCCGGGGGGGGGGGTAAATTTTCAAGATGGGTATCTTTCGAAAGATCTCGTCAATACCTTTAAAACGAATGGTTGAACTATAAATCTGTGATAATTTAAAACAAAGTTATCGATTTTTTTTAACGAAATTTAACCAAACTTGGTATTTAGTTGGTCCCCGACATAAACTGGTGCTGATTACATTTGGGGATCAATAGCTCAACAGGTGGCGCTGTGATCGCATTTTTTCTATTTTTTTAACATGGCGGTGTTGGTGTTAGGGATTAAGGCCGACTGACAACACTGGGGTCCTAGGCCTGAGGGGGAGTGCCTTCCGTGGAGGTCTTTCTAAGGGGTCCTAGCCCGTATTTACGCAAGTTTAGGAGGAAACCACGGAAAACTCCGAACGGCTAGGCCGACGAGCGCGACCGGGGATCGAACCCGGCACTTCACGTCTACCAGCTTTGAGCGCAGAACCGCTCGGCCGCTGGCGGGCTTTTTAACATGGCAGTATAGAACAAAATTTCGTATAAATGTACATAATGAGAGTTATTTTTAACTTGTGATTGTAAAATTAATATGAGTTATTGATAATAGTAATAGTTAACTAGGAAAAAAATTCTGTGCATGTGGGGGCATCGCTTCCCCCCCTGGGGGGGGGTAAATTTTCAAGATGGGTATCTTTCGAAAGATCTCGTCAATAGCTTTAAAACGAATGGTTGAACTATAAATCTGTGATAATTTAAAACAAAGTTATCAATTTTTTTACTTTTAACAAAAAAAAAATTTTTTTTTTTTTTTTAAATATTGTTACTGGTTGAATATGTATTACTTTTAACAAAAAAAGAAAAAAAAAATCGTAATTTTTATTTATTTAGTTTTTTTTTTCTTTTATTGTTACTGATTGAATATGTATATAGGAAAATATAGAAGAAAGTCTTGTGGTGGCCACAACATACTAGTTAAGTTATAAATTTGATTCATAAATGCGCAGCCAGAAAATAATCTGCATATGTATTTTAAATACTCACTCATTCATAATGAGAATCGGAAACACTGGAGTTTATCTAAAAAACTATAAAAATTTATAAACGTGAAATGCTTTTTATTAAAACCTAAAACCAAGCGGAAAAAGCTCAGAAAAGTACATTATTTAATTTATAATATTTATATTATATTAACACTTTTGAAGATTATATAATCAAATTGTTATGTAGTAAAATTGTACAACGTTATAAGGGAAACTTTGAAACAGTTCTGATTTGGCAGGTTACTTATTTAAAATGGCTATAATAACATTTTAAGAAATAAATTTGATTCAGACGGATTAATATCTCAAAAACCACTTCTGTTTTTTTCTCTTAATGTACATGCGATTATTTATGTTTGTTCTATAGTTTTCCGTTCTTTTTTTTTTTTTTTTTTTTTTTTTTTAATGTATGATACTCTATTCACCGATCAATGCATTTTTATTTTTATTTATTTTTATTTTCTTCTTATTTTCATCTTGACAAACTTCATAATTAAACATTCTCTTAAGTCACTTTCGAATCTTACTTGTACGTTTTGTTTACACCACTTTCTCTGAGCAAAAGTTTTCACCTTATTTAATTGTTGAAAACCTCTAAAAAATTTATAAAAAAGTCCTGGTAGCAAAAAAAAAAAAAAAAAAAAAAAAAAGCAAGTTGGTAGCTATGGTATTATGCATTTATAATACGTGATGGTATGTTCTCCGTTTGCCAAATACCAGCCATCACGAAACATGCTTGCAAATTACATAGACTGTATACAAATATGTATGAACGCTCCGCATCGTAGAAATGTGGTACTGAATGATGCAGAATGAAAACTTTCTAAACAATGATATTGTTGCCGACATTTGGCTGCAATATCGGCTGCAAAAAAACTTTAATAGAAGTATTTTTATTTTTCTAATTTTCTTTGAAACGGATGCAGAGAGATTTCTGGCTAGACAGTCCGCGAGAGATTTCCGGCCAAGAAATCCTTTACGACAATTTCACGGCAAATGAGACTTTTACAATATCACTAAGACTTTTATCTGTCAAAAAGACAAAGACAAAAATTGTGTTCTGAAATAAAACTTTCATTTTAACACTTTAACGGGCAGTGGTAAATATACTTAACCCTTTGCGGGTCCTACGCTTTAAATAATTAAGGCCGGCTAAGTGTTAAAACCAAAATCATGAATTTTTAAATTGGGAAGGCGTGGTAAGCTACTTTACTACGCCTGACGCTTTTACTCTATTATAATAAATAAAATGAAATAAAATAAATAAATAAAGAACTTAGTGTCACACTCTGTCTTGCCTGCTTTTTTTTTTTTTTTTTTTTTTTTTTAATTTCTCTTTCTATGGCTATAGTAATTAATTTTGCCAAAAAAAAAAAAAAAAAAAAAAAAGGGTGCTTAAGTCAGTAGGCGTGAAAAAGTAGCTTACCACGCCTTTGCCATTATAAACTAATGAATAGGGTGGTAAGTATACTTCGCAAGCGCAAGGCCTAATAAAGGATTTACATTAATATTAATTTTATGAAATGATATAAATGAATTTCTTTGCTTAAATCAATGTCATTCCGAAGACTATTTTAATACAACATTACTAGAAACAAATGGCTCGTTAAAGGATTAAATCAGTTGTAAAATAATATATATATATTTTATTTCTAAATAAATAAATAAATAAAGTATATAAATACAAGCGCTATATTTTATCTATCACAATAATCATTCCTTAATATTATATGCTAAATAATCTCTCTTATATACTAATTATTCTTTTCTTTTTATTACATAATAAAAAATCAATATTAAAAATAATAATTTTCAGCAAAATAAATAAGTCTTTCCTAGAGTATAAATTCTATCTTGTAAAATATCAATAAATATTATGTGAAGCTATATTTCATAACACATATTGAAAGAATATATGCTAATTTTCGAATGGCTTCCATTTACAAAGACGTCAGTATGGCAACTCTGCAATTTTGAAAACACTCTAAATATTGTATTATACTGCATCTGTTTCTTTTCTGTAATATATTATTGTTGTTTTTGGTTAGTTATCTACTTCCAATAACTTCCTAATGCATTACTTTATTCTGCAAACATTAAGATTCCTACGGCCACGCCTTTTTACTGAGGGTTATAAATAAAATACAAATCAATTTCCGCCCCCAGACAAGATCTATTTTTTATTTTATTTTTTTTTATTTAATTTTTTTTTTAAACGTTCATTTTGGCTTATTTATTTATTTACTGCATTAATTTACTTTAATTACATTTTTAAAAAGTACATAATTTAGAAAGCAATAAAAAGCTAAGAGAAAAAAATTTCTCTCGGATTTTAATATTAATCAAAATTTTTTGTTTTGTATAGTTCTTCATTGATTATCTACTTCCAATAACTTTCTAATACATAACATTATTCTGAAATATTTCGTCATTGTTTCGTGCATATTTATAGGTGGTAATGTAAAATGATGCTCAAGTAATTTTATACTATTATATTATATCGAATAATGCTTTTATTAATCGTAAAAAAAAACTATAAAAATTGTGATGAGCACAATAAAAGTGAAGAAAAAAAAAAAAAAACAGAAACAGAAAGAAAGAAAAAAGGAAAAGAAACGAAATTAAGGAAGAAATTAAAACAAACAAGGTTGTAGTGCAAATTTGTCAGATATTTTTAGCTATACTGGTATTAAGAAAATCTCCGACTCCACACAAGGTCTGTTTTATTAGTTTTAAACTTATTTATTTTTATTTATTTTTGTTTTCATCTATTTTAAATAGATAATTAAAAAGTATAAAATTTAGATATTAATAAGATTCTGCTAGAAAAGTGTCACTGAGATTTTAAAATTAATAATAATAATTAACCAAAAAAAAAAAAAAAATATGTTTCATCAGAAATTTTAATACATGTCGGATTCTTTAAAATCCACAAAACTATCAAAGAGAAAATAAGACTTTTATTTTTGTTATTTGATTAACTAATTCGGGAAACTAGTATACATTTGAATCGTTTGTTAATAAATAATTTGCTTAATAAACACATACAGTGATTCTGATAAAGATATCGATAATAATTTTTCAAATACCTGGCCCAAGTTTACTCTTTTTTACCTTTTAGTACTAATTTTTTTTCCCTTTGAAAATACCGCGTATTTTATTAAGTCTTCCTTACAAATGTACTTTAGATTTTATCTGTATTTTAGCTTTTGATTCAAGGGTAACTTTCGCGGGTGAACTAGAATGAAGCTATCAATCAATGTATGGCTCAAGAACATTTTGTCACTTGCTATTGTAAGCTTGTCAACAATTTAGAGTATTGTATAAACCCATCTGCATTGTGTTTAATCTAGAGTTGAACAAATGAGTTTAGAAGATAATGAAAATAAAAAGACTCCGCCTACAAACAATCCTTCGAAGTATTAAAGTTTCTTCTTTCAATCCCTTTAATAGCCTCAGACTGAGTTATTATTTAAATAAATATTGGCACACATTATTACACACACACACACAGCAATAAATAAATAAATAAATAAATAAATAAACATAGTTTATAATTTGGATACTTCAGTAAATAAAAGAAATATTTATATGTATATTTAATAAAATTGTATTACTATAATCATCAAAACATGTTACTATAATAAGAATGTTAGATCACTTTTGCTGGAAGGAGAGAAGTTAGAGTTATAAGAACATTAACATACTTGCCAACATACTAATTAGTATTCCGTAAAATTGTAAGCCCCGCCTTCTTTTTCACACCAATATAATTTTAGAATATTTTTCTTCTTATTTAATCGTAATTGCATTTGAGGAATATTATTTTAAAAATTTCCTGGTGTGAAAAAAAGGGCGGGGCTAACAATTTTACGGATTACTAATTAGTATGTTGGCAAGTATGCATTAATGAAAGATTCTCATTATTTGAAAATTTGTCTCGACGGAGTGATTTTTGCTTAACATCAATTGTATTACCATAACTGCCAATAATTAATTTATTCTAGAGTACTTTTAGCCCCGCCTTTATTTCGCACCACTTTATTTATAGAAAAACTTCCTCCAATATATAACCACGATAAAATAAGAAAAAAATCTTTTAAAAAATAAGTGGTACGATATAAAGGCGGGGCTAAAAATACTCCGGAATAAATTAAAATATTGGCATGTATGTATTACTTTAGCCCTGTGGCAGATCAAAATATGTAACCTATCTATTTTAACGAATATTGTAAACTTAAATATTTATATTTGATTGGGTAAATTTTACGAATTTAAGTTAGCTAATTATACAATGTGTATGTTTCGTTAAACAAATAATCGGACTAAAAATATTTGCCAAGACATGATTGCTCAATGATAATGCAATTTTAAAATACATATGCTATCTGAAAAAATTAGAGATAAATTGAATGCATAAAATGTGAATTACTACATTCAATTTTATCTGAAAGCAATGCCAAATTGGCAATTTGAATTTTATCCTGCTTCTTTACGAAATTCTTATTCATATTTTACAAAATGCAATAATAGATAAAGTTTTTGAGCGTGTATTTTGTATAATGTTGGCTTCAAAAGAATTTAAACGACGCCCGCCAACGTCAAATATCAGTAAACAACTTTAATAATTTCAGCAATTTTAATAATTGTCCATAGTCCAGAATTATGTTTAGTTATCGTTAGTTTGTATTAGTATTAAAGAACTATATAAAGTTATTAATTGGCATACATAGGGTAAGTAATTGCTTAAAACTTCACAAACTCAACAAAATTTAAAGTGTACTTGTGTTATTATTAAATATAAATTACAGAACAAATATTATTTTACACACAAAAAAAGAAGGATTGTAAAGAATACACAGTTTTTAAAGTCCCACCAGTTTTTCTCTATATATTATATCTTATAGCAAAACTCGTTGCCTTCAAGCTTTAGCTTTGCGCAGAGGCAGTGTCATAGCCAATGAGGTTCTACCGAGGCGTGACTATTGCTAGTTGAAAACTTTTCCCAATGCCCCGCCATGACGACGTGAAATACCGTCGGCATAGGCAATTTTTGGGAACCCCGAAAGGGGTTGAAATGTAAAGATAGAATGTTCGCTTTTAGTTTTCTAGGAATGCTGGAGAAAGAGATAAAGGTCGAAGGTAATTTTACACTTTGTAGTGGAGAAGGAGGACACACTCCGTCCCTACATGCTGAAGAACACTGCTAAAGGTTTCTATGTGTACAGACAAATCCGTACAATTGCAACACCCTCTCGCTCTCGTTAAAATCACGAGGAGGCTATTTCGCTCTCTTTGTTTGGCTCCTGTGATATTTCCGAACTGAAGCTCTCAAAAATAACGAACCAAAAAAAGTGAATGCGCTCCATACCTACCCCATACCCGGAGTAGTTATATTTCTGATTTTACATACCATATACCAGAATTGAACGAACATAATGAATTTATAATGGTTAGTAGTTATTTATTGAAATTTTATATTTTATGTTCACTCAGTCGGAAAAATAAAATTCCAATAAATATGATTTTCTTCCACAGTTGATTGTGTGATTTTAATAAAAATTGTATTTCTTTCTCCCAATATCTAACGGTGTTTTCCATTTCCTGCGGCTTATTTCAGTCGAGCTATCTACATGATAGACCAGAGATGTTTCTGCCTAAAGGTTGTCTGAGTGAGTAACGCTGACCGGGGTGTCGGTCTGGATAGCTCAATTGGTAGAGCCTTGACCTTGTAAGTCAGAGATCCGGGGTTCGACTCCCGGTCCAGGCATTATTTTCACTCAGTCGGAAAAATAAAATTTCAATAAATATGATTTTCTTCCATAGTTGATTGTGTGATTTTAATAAAAAATGGTTAGTAGTTAGTTTGTTTTAAGCTAAATAAATTATAATTAAGGTAAAGCGGAAGGAGGATTGCGCACATTGGCGATCGACGGTAAAGAAGAGAGTGGGTGAGTTGCGATTTCAGGTGGCTGTACAACATCAATAGTGAGTGCCAAGTTGAAAGTGCGTGTTGATTGTTTCAAGATTCTAAGATAAAACGGGGTTATTTTATTTCGTTTTCAAAAATAAATGCTTGAATTTTCATAACTTTTCCTAGGAATTTCAATACAATGGTAGAAGGGCAAAATATTTTTAATTTAAACTATTTCTTATAAGCTACTAACCTAGATTAACGGTACGAGTACTACGGTTTTCTCTAAATGCGAATAATTATTTAATAAAAGACTGCGCGATCTCTCCTACCAAAATGGGAGAGTTTCCGCTTTTGCTCTTTAGGAGAGATTGAGCATTGATGTTTATAAAATTCTGTACTAATAGAGATTTGGCAGCTTTTTGGTAACGACAAGACAATGAGGATGAGTTTATTGAATGTCTGGACCTGCACAGCGAAATAATTTCGACTAGTGGAGACTGTCCCAGAATCGGAAATTCAATATTATTCAGGAATGGCACGATCAATAAAAGCCACACCTCTGGTGGGATTTACCTCTGGAACGCTAATGTTAGCCTATGAGAAATTTATCACAAAGTATTTACATAGATGCCAATATCCTAATTAATATTTTGTAGTTTTGTAAGTACTCACCCTTTTTTCAAACCAGTCATTGTTTAGAGTATTTTTCTTCTTAATATATCGTAATTGCATTCGTACAGAATTACTCTAAAAATTTAATGGTGTGGCAAAAGGGGCGTGTACTAACAATACTACGGAATATTAATTAGGATGTTGGTAACTATGTATTTAAATGTTATTGTATATCTGTTTAGTTTTGCAATATTTTCAAGTATGATGTTCACGTTTTGTGCAGCTATCGGCTGCTTAAATAGAAGCCATAAAACTAAATACAAGCAAAAAATATACCGTATTCAAACTTGTTTTTTAAGACTGTAATCGTCTAAATTTCAATAAAATAAAATAATCGTTAATGATTTTAAAGTTGAAACAAAAAGATTTTAAGCCAAGTGAATTTTTGAACATTTTTGTACAGGAAATTTCGAGGTTGAAAAAAAAAAAAAAAAGCTCAGGTGTGCAATCTGTCTTGAACAGATTCCTTTTTGACAGGTGGTTGATGATAACTTCATCTGTAATAACGTGTAGTTTAAAATGGTATAGTTAAAATTTGCAATTGCAAAAATCTAGATACCAAGATAAAAGAATAATAGTAATAAAGATAATAATATTAATAGCGGTAAAAAAAAAAAAAAAAAAAAAAAAAATATATATATATATATATATATATAGTAAAGCGCCGTTTATACGGCTTTCAAGGGGTGGATGTAAAAGGACGTATAAATGAAAAGACGTATAATCGAAATTGTAGAATAAAAGTTTGATTATTACAAACTTAATAGCACTAAAACAAAATTTATTTGTATATTAATTAACAATGTTTTCAAAGATTGGCTAGTACTTTATAACAGATTTTGGGTGTGAAGAAAAAATTAAATTAAAAAAAAGGTTTATGAGGAAAAAATTTAACCATTAATGCATGATTAGGAGTACTAATTATATATCTCACATCTCGAGCCTTGTATTACATATCTTGAATACTATATGTACGCATCTTGAGAATTAATTAGATACATTGCGTGTCTTTAATAAGTATATTGTACGATTCACGGCTACATAGATAGTTATTTAATTACATTTAAGAATCTTTAATACTTGTCTGACGTGCTGATTGTCTGTGAGTACTAAGAAGTGCATTGTGAATTGAATCAAGTTTACTAAACTTTTTTTTTACTTGTGTTTTGACAAACAAAATGAGTTCAAAACTTTCCAGTGCAGCCCATTGCACTTCTAAGAAAAGATATATGAACTTCTTAACATTCTACATCATCGCTTAAATTAGCATCAGACATTTATTTTCCAATAATTTCATCGATTATGAATAATTCTGAGGTCTCACAGTTCAGTAAATATCGGCCTCACAGTTCAGGTACTCATAAAAATTGATATTTAGAAAAGATATTAGACCTTATTTTAAACGAAAAAATGACCGGTCGAGAAATTTTGCGAAATTTAGAATTGTAGAAAAGACGTATAATCGATATTGAGGACGTATAAACGAAGTATTTTAACATTAAAACGAATTGGAATGAATATCGGGACTTCACTAAAAAGACGTATAAATGTAAAAAACGTATAAACGAGAAACGTATAAACGGTGCTTTACTGTATTAAGGAAAAAAAAAAAAAAAAAAAATCTACTTCTGTTGGGTATATTTTTATTTTATACAGTAAGCCTCACATGAAAGTGTTACTACAAAGTTTTACATTTGATTTGAGGCGCACAAACCAACAATATACAATATACAAAAATACAGATAACAAGATTTAAACTAAAATCCGAGAAAGAATATTTTAAATTCAATAAAAAGGAGATACTGTTCAAAATCCTTCCCATTTTGAGTCACGCTTTATACGTTTCTCTAAAACATCAAATTATTTCATAAATTCATGATTAAATAACTGATATTTTGTCATTAACAATCGAAATGGTAAATTTCACTCCTTTATATATGCTAGAGCTGTGTCTATAAAGAATCAAACTAAAATTAAGGAAACAAAAAAAACATTTATTAAAGTATTGTTTCAGAAAAAGCCAGAGGGTGGGGTTTATTATTCTTTTGGAATTCCAACAAAATTTCCCACCTGCAATGCGTTAATTTTACAAAATAGGTTAATTTGTATAGTAAACATCGAAACCTTACTTAGAAAAGAATAAAAAACAAAAGAAAACAATAAAAGAATATAAAATAAAATTTTTTAGTATTGGGCTGAATTTGCATAAATTGGTCTAATAAAGTATGTCCCACATAAAATGGTTTCCTATCTAATGTACTTGAATTCTTAATTTTAAAAGTGTAAGATGTATATCTTTAAAAGTAATAAGACATATTACTTTGTTTTAAATTCTTCTTCCATAATAAATGTGACGCCAGTTTTACGCTGTGATTAGAATAATCGAAAATAAATAATATAGCGCTTTGTTTCAATAATAGATTTTATAAACTTAAAAAAAAAAAAAGAAACCATTATTTCATTCTCTATAAAAAAAAAAAAAAAAAAACATTTAATATTTTATTATGTTACGTCATGCGATAAAATTTAAATTGCATTAGCTTACAAACGGTACAGTAAACGAATGTGACAATGTCACAACAAGTTTAATACAGAAAATTCATTTTAAAAAATCTTATAAAAATTAATAAAAATTAATAATAATAATAACAATAATAATCAGAAAATAAAATAAAGGATTGTTCACTGCGTATTGCACTTTCAAACGTTTACCGCGTTTACTAAATCATGACATTTACCTTGAGGTGCGCGAACCCTAAAATATTCAAGTAAAAAAAAAAAAAAAAGGACAACAGGGTTAAAATAGAATTTTAGCAGTGAGAAATTAGAAAAAAGTTATGTAATATTGAAGAACAAAGATTTAACGTTTCAGGATCGGGTACGTTCCTTTTTGCAATGTAAGCCATGCCTTTACACAATTTTCTAAAAATTTACATTATGAAACAAAATTATTTTACATATTTGCAATTAAACCATTTAAATTTTGTTTTCAGCATTCGATGTAGTAAAATATTAATTTTATAAAAATTAAACCAATTTGTATAATAAACATCGAAATGTTGTTTAGAAAACAAATAGAATAAGATAAAGGTAAATTAAATAGTTTTTTGTCAAAATATATACAGATATTTACTCACAGAGGATGCAAATTGTAATAGGTGACAGCTCCCTAACAGCAGTAAAAAATAAAATATCACTGTAACTACAAAAAAAAAAAAAAAAAAAAAAAAAAAAAAGTTAGGAACTAGCTGTAAATTTGGAAACCCATGTTTTTGATGATGCCCGTTCTATTTGTGCAAAAATTAACGTTGGTCATAATTTTTCCAAATATGAATTTATTAATAATTTTCATAATTTAAAACATGCTTTTTTTTTTATCAAAAATAAAATATGCATGGAATATGATTGGGTCACTTCATTCTACCGCACACACACACACACACACACACACATACACACACACACACACACAAAAAAAAACACACAGAATTTGAATATTATTATTATTTTGGGATATATGAATTAATGTTTGTCGCATTCATTTAACATTAGCAGGGGTGTTTGTGTCCCCAGAAAATGCTACCAGATTTTTTTAACAGTGATATTATTAGTAGTTTTCTAGTAAAGTTTAGCAATTAAATATAACTTAAAATAAAATTCATAATTACTGGTTGGGAAAAAAAAAAAAAAAAAATCCGGAACGCAAACACCCCTGCATTAGCATCCTCATAATTTGACAGCTTATAACTCTATGAGAAATTGAGCAAAATCTGTAAACTGTGCAATTTCCGCGATGATTTGATCCAAATAATTCAAATAAATTATAATAAATGCAGGGATGGAACACGGGCGCAGAATTCATACCGGAATCCGTTTAAGAAATTTCTCTATCTATAATATCGTTGATTTAAAAAGTAGAAAATTTTCTTACATTGATAGTGGTATAAATTCTGCGCCCGTGTTCCATCCCTGTAAATTAATTTTTTTCAGGGGAGTTACCCTTTTTTTCAATGGGAGTTACCATTGAAAAAAAAGAAGTTGATGTCAATTTTAATATGTAGATGACCCCTAAGCAAAATCTAACTATACCATTATAAAATAGACGTTATTACAAATCGATTGGTACCAACCGCATGTTTCTACGACAACTTACGGCAAAATTAGGTGGTGGTGGTGGGGTGCGTTTTTTTTTTTTTTCTTTTGCTGACTGTACATATGTGCAATGTGTGTGGACAACGAGAGATTCGGTCAGCAAACAAGAAACTATTGTAGCTGAAAAGGAAGTATGCTAATTTTAAGTTAAACGTGTTATTTAGTAGGTTATTTAGCAATATTTATCTGGTTTGTTCTTTTTTGTATTTCTTTAAAAAAAGAAAAAGGGGCGTGTACTAAAACTTTCCTAATCAGAGTTACATACTTGCCAACTTAACCCGGAAGATGGTTAGTTCCGCTCCTTTTTGTACACACTTAATTTTTAGAGGAATTCTCTTCAAACATGTTTATGATTAAATAGGAAGAAAAGTACTCTAAAGAAAGACTGGTGTAAAAAAATAGGCGGAAAGGGGCGGGATTAACAATCTTCCGGGTTAGGTTAGCAAATATGTAGTTAGGATGTTGCCAGGAATGATGATGTATAACATTTTCTTTATATTCCAGAAGTTTCAGGATAATTCGCGAAATACTTTTCTAAATATTTGACAAAATTTATAAAATGGTAAGTGTCCAGTCTTTTATAGGAATGTAGTTTATTTAATGAATTAGAAATAGCAAAGAACAGCCTCCCGCATATAAAAGAATTACCACGGCCCGAATTTTTTAAGCACTTTTACACTGCTATGATTTTAAAATAAATTTCTTCTAAATTTATTATAAATAGTAGTGGTTGAAGATTGTTTATAAAAAAGCGTTGCCTTGGGAACCCTGCTGTAAAGTTATTTAAACGCTAAAAAAGAAAAAGAATAATAACGTTATTATTTTTATTTTACACAACTAAAATCTTTATAAACGTGTTCTTCTGTAAAATTATTTTATTTGACAAATATGGATTATAAAAATACACTGATGCCAATTTGTATTGCAAAAGATAGATATCATAATACAATAAGTAGAATATATATTAATAGGCTTAAAATTCAGGCTTTACTCTTGTAAAATCAATTCTAGCTTTAAGCTTTGAATGGGTCGTGGTGTGTGGGTATACTTATCATCACATAGATGCCAACATTTTAATTTATTCCGGAGTATTTTTAGCTCCGCCTTTATTTTTGTGTTACTTTATTTACAGAAAAATTTTCTCCAATAAATAACTTTGATTCAAAAAAAATAAAAATAAATAATAATAATAATACAATAAGTTGTATGGAATAAAGGCGGGGCTAAAAATACTCCAGAATAAATTAAAATTTTGGCATCTATACCTTCAAAATCACCAATTTTTAAATAGGGAAGGTGTGGTAAGCTACTGTACTACGTTTGCCGTTTTTATTCTACTAAAATATGTGAAAGTTTAAAATAAAAACACGAACTGTCACACTTTATGCTGATTCTTTTTTTTCCCGAGGCCGTGGCATAGATGCCAATATATTAATTTATTCCGTAGTATTTTTCGCTCCGCCTTTATTTCGCTTCACTTTATTTATAGAAAAATTTTCTCCAATATATAAGTTCTAAAAAATATGGAAAAAATATCCTTAAAAAATAAATAAATAAATAAATAAAATAAAATAAGGGGTATGAAAAAAAGGCGGAGTTCAAAATACTACGGAATAAATTAAAATGATGGCATTTATGCCGTGGTAACTAATTTTACCATGAGAAGAAGCCCGAATTTACCAGAATTTCTCAGTTTCGTTACATTATCATATTTAGCTGATACCCTGCTTTAACGATACTATTACTATTTTATAATATTATAGTTATCTTCGTCTTATTGAATTGGAGAATTTTAATCTACATATGAAGCAGACTTTTTATTATGGAATATACATTTTAAAAAATCGAAAGTTTTGTTAACTACACATTATTTTTATGGGATGCAAAACTTTAAGTTAACAATCTCAATTTTAATAAAAAAAAATCTTGTTGCAATATTCGATAATTCAATTCCAAGTAAAATTTTCTTTAGAAGAAAGAATCCTCAGCATTTATGTCAAAATGGTATTCTAACAATATTTTAATTTAAATATATTTATTAAAATATTTGTTATATTCCATTTTCGTGTCCTTGGCTTAAATAATCGTGTATAAATATGCGAAAAACATGACATTAAAAAAAAAAAAAAAAAACTTGTTATAAATTTACTTTTGAAGAAAAAATTACATATTTATAATTCTGATAATATATCAGTCTATTGCAACTTAATAGTAGACATAAAACCAACTTCCACCAGAAAAACTATTTAAATAAAGTTTAATACAATATATTTGCAAAATTATTAATTCATAGGAGGTTGTAAAAAGAGTATGCAAACTTTTCTTGGATCGGCAGCTATTGCTGTCTGAACTGTGTACAGTAGGGGGAAAAAAAACTATCGCTCGTTGTAATTTTGTAGCTAATCGATGCGCCAAAATGCCATAGGTATCATTCGACTGGGAATTGAGAAGACAAGACCAGTGGTTGGAAAAACTACTTTTTCTTTGTAGGGAACTACAACTACAACTACTTTTTCACAAATGTAGTTAACTACTACTACAACTACTTTTTCATAAATATAGTTAACTACAGCTACTTTAAAAAAGTAGTGACTACAAACTACTTTTTTAACTACATCTCTCCTCCCCCCCCCCCAAAAAAAAAAAAAAAACTATTGAAAATTAACATTTATTGCAATTTCGGTTATATTACTACAATATTTTAAATTTTAATTAGTTTTTAGCCACCAAATGTAAATAATCACTTCTTTTGAATTTATGTGCTTTGTTACGCATTAGTTCAAAATTTAAATGCATGTAGAATACTTTCTCTCAAACGGTTTTATATAGTATTTCTACATATTTTTATTCATTTTTAATTATATTTTTATTCATATTTTCATTTTTAATCATATTTTTATTCATTTTTATCAAAATTTTCATCAGTTGGGCAGGATATTTTGCAGCTAGGCACTTCAGATGCATGAGAGAAAAGTGTCTCAAGGGTTATTTTCGAACACCAGAATCCAGTAACAGGTGATTGTATGAGATACTAGTTAAAAGAGCATTCGCATGTCATGCGCAGAGCTACGCATTTCGTACAAAGGAAAAAAATATGATCACGGAGTACACAAATAGCGGCTTGTTGGTAAACAAAAGTAACGGTAAAAGTAGCGTTGAAAATCGCTAGAAACTACGTTTTTTTTGTAACGCGCTACTCGTTACACTACAAACTAATTAAAAAAGTAGCGACTACTGTAGTTTCGCTACTTCCGACCACTGGACAAGACCTTAGTTACTAGCGTCTGTGGATGCAATGTGGTACTATGGAGCCGAACCAATCAAAATCTTTCTTGCATTTCTCCTCTATATTCTTTTATGACAGCATCTTTGATTGGTTGAGACAAATGATTACCATCATGTTAGCGAAAATGGGCTTCTTGGCGCACCTTGGCATTGGCGATATATTTTTTCTTTGTTTATGTTTATGACCACATTAAGCGATTTTGTCCTTATGCCTTTTGTTTTTTCTTAGTATCATTATCATTTTCTCTATTGTAATCTGTGCCTTTTTTTTTTTTTTCGTAAGATAGTTCGATCCAATATTAAGTGTATCTGTTGTATATTTATATATTAATGTTTGGTAAACAGAAAGGAATATTTTTTATTTGAACGTTATAACATTAGTAAATATGCTGTCTCCTGATAAATTAAATTTTATGTTTAATTTTTACCTTTGAGTAAGAAAAAGGTAAATTTAAAACATACTAGATATTGTAAAACGTTTAATAATAATAATAATATGTTGATTGTTACTTGTACATGTTTAATTCTAAATATTTAACTGTTTAATTTTGTATATATCCTTTGTTAATTTAAAAAAAAAAAAAAAAAAAAAAAGATTAGTTTTATAATTAATTTTATTAAGGCTTTTTTTATTTTGAAAAAGGAAAAAACAATAATAATGTGACAATTTTGTCAAATGTCTTTAACAATCGTCTTGTAAATAATAATTTTACATATCTGGGTAGCATAGTTGAAGCTGGATGCTGTTAAATTAATAAATAATAATAATAATATTAATAATAAAAAAACCTAGGTTTAGATTATGAATTCTCATTGTTTTATTAAAATACAGTATACGAACAAATAAAAGTAAGTTTAATGACAAATTTATCATCTACCACTTGTATTTTATTTATTTAATTTTTAATGCAATATCTATAAATGTTAATTTGCAGCAAATTATGCATTAAAAAGTTAAAGTACTGTGCTAAGTCCTGTTAATAATATAATTTATAATATGTATTGAATTAGTTAAAGGCTAATGGTAGACTATTTTGTGCCACACATGCTTTAAAAAGTTATATATTTGTAAAATCAACCAAATTTTTTAAAAATTTTTAACCTATCAGCTTCAGATTTCAATTAAACATTTGATAATCATTCTTTCTTTTGAAATAAATGATAAAATACTCTTAAAAATGTTTTATTTCATTTGATTTTTTGAAAAATCAGCATTTTTTAAAGCTTAAATAAACACATTCTTATGTTTTATGAGATAAAAAAGTTTCCAACCCTCATTTTAAAGAGAATTTCACGAGATTTAATTTGATTTTATTAGGTAAAAACATATTTTTATTTATTTATAAAGATAGTTTTTGTAAACTTTTTTTTTTTAAGTTTTTTGTAATACTATCAGCTATTATAACTTAAACCTTTTAATAAAGATTTATGACATGTTACTGTACATGTAAGAATATCATTATCATATATTTTGTTTACATGATAAAAGACCTCATTTTAAAGTCAATAATCTATAAAAGATGAATAACCTATACATTTTATTATGGTCGAAGAATTCATAGCCTAGTGTAGGGAAGTGGCCGGCACCTGGGAAAACAACTAAACCCCTACACAATAAAGCTATGAATGAGACTCCAGGTGTCAGGTTGAAAATCAACCGTCAAAGGCCTAATTATGTTCTTTATAATCTTTTGTTTATATTGTTCTTAAACTTTAAAGAAAATTATCTGTTGAGTGTAAAACAAACAATAACTGTTAAGCTTATGTTTTAATTAGCTCTGACTGAAAGTTAATAATACCTAATGTAACCCAATCTTTACGAAATCTTAAATTTGGCATTGGTTCGGTGTTAGTATGACAAAGACTGCACTGTTGGAAGAGGTGGTCTGACCCCACCCCCCTTGATGCCTTATGTCGAAAGGTTATGGTTCGAAATTTTAAATTTCGGGTGGGTTGGGTGTTAGTATGACAAAGAATACATACTGTTAAAAGGAGGAAGGGTCATACCTCCCCATGGTGCCTGATCACGAAAAAAAATATGGTCAGAATTTAAAATTTTTTTAAATTTGGAGTTGGTTGGGATGATAAACACTGCACTGTTAAAAGGAGGGAGAGTCTCCCCCCCCCCACACACAAACACACACGCTCACGGTGTCTTATCTCGAAAACTTATGGTCCAAACTTAACGAAATTTTAATTTGGGGTTGTTTACAGTGGCGGATTTAAGGGGGGGGGGGAAGTACTAACATTCACAACTGACTATTACAATTGTAAACTTTTCTTTGATCTGGAATTATACTTTGACAAATCTTAGCCCCCCCCCCCTCAAAAAAAAAAAAAAGTTAAGTTCTAGATCAGCCACTGTGGTTAGGTATTAGTATGACAAAGAAAGCACTGTTGGAAGGGAGAGGGTCCTACCCCCCCCCCCCTTCCCCCCATGGTGTCTATCACGAAAAGTTACAGTCCTATATTTACAAAATTTTAAATTTGGCATTGGTTTGGTGTTAGTATGACAGAGACTGCATTTTTGGAAGGGGTGGTCTAACCCCCCCCCCCCCCCTCGATGCCTTATGTTGAAAAGTTATAGATTGAAATTTACAAAATTTTAATAAATAATCTAAGATTTTCTTTCTTATCTGTACAGAATATAAAATGTATACAAAGAAAAAAATATATAAATTTGTTTTGAATTATTACTTTCTTCTATATTAAATAGGACATAATGGATGTGTAAAAAATTCTTACTTCCAATTTTCAGTGTATTTACACATTTTGAGGGGATTAGAACACAATTTGACCATTTTTAGAAAATGTCTGTCTGGTAAAAATTTTGTGTAGCAGCTCTAGTTCAAGAACTAATGCACATAATTTCACATAAATTTATACACAGGGAAAAAAAAGTGCACATCAGTTTTTGATGCAAGTCACTCAACAGGTGGCACTGCTATACTGTGATTTCTCTCATCTAATTGAAGACTATCTCAGCTTCTATTGTGTATAATAATAATAAAAAAAAACTAAGTATGCCATAGGGCTATCATGAAACATGTTTAATTTCTGTGCACATCGGCCAATAGGTGATGCTGCTATACTTCAATTTTGCCTGTGAATAGGGAAGTTCATTGAGATTTATTTGTGTATAATTACACAAAATTTTGTATGTGAGAGGGCCATTTTTATAAAACATCATGTTGATTCAATTTTGGTGCATATTGGGCGATAGATGACAATATATGCTGCAATTTACTCTGTCTGTAGGAAGACTAAATCTCAATATCTATAATATTTCACTGCACTTAACTTGATATTCAAGATAAATAATATGAGAACGAAAGCTGGCTTAATTTGGGTGTATATTGACCTACAGGTGGCGCTTTTCCTCACCTTTTGTGATTCTCCACATGGCTACATCTCAACCTTTTGATTAAAATTGCACTAAACTCCATATCTAAACTCTGTATTGAGAGAAGCTATGATTAAATTTCTTCTGTGCATGTTAAACAGCATGTAGCATTGTTATATAGAGTGATATAGAAGAAAGTTTTGTGATGGCCATAACACACTAGTTTGAAGCTTCGTTTTTTTTTTTTTTTTTTCTTCATTCTTTTATGTTTTCTTATGAATGTCTCAAAAGAAAGTATTGGATTCATAAAAATTTTCAACTTCTGGTTTTCGATGCATTTACACATTTTAAGAAGTCAAGAGCCTGTCTTGATCACTTTTAAAAAATGTCTCTGTGTGTGTGAGAAAAATTCTGTTCAACTATATCTCCACAACTACGCAGTAGTTCTGGAATTAAAATAAAAAATTAAATTACATATAAATTTATATGTAATTTCACCAACAGGTTCTGGCGCACTGCGATTTCTGCAACCTATAAGAAGGCTAAATCTCAGGAACTATTGCACAGAATTTCATGTAAATTTATATGCACATGCACCTTGGCATATATTAGTGTCTATCAAGTTTTTGTGCCAATCACTCAACAGGTGGTGGTGTTATACAGTACTTTCTGCAATTTTAGGGAAGGCTATAACTCGTGCTCTAATGCGCATAATTACACGAAACTTTATGTTGGAAGGGTATTATGAGAAGTTATGCTGATTCAATTTTGGTGCATGTTGGCCGATAGGTAGCGCTGCTATACTTGAATTTCCCCTAATACATGAAAGCTGTATCTCATATTGTATCATGTATAATTGCACAAAACTTGGTATGTGTGAGAGTCGGCCATTATGAAGCACTATCGTGATTTTATTTTGAGTGTATATCAGCTAACAGGTAGCATTACTGCACTGCAGTTTACCCGATGATTTTTCATAAGCCTATATCTTAGCATCTGTTGATTAAAATTGCACCAAACTCCATACGTAAAATATTTATTGTGAGAAGCTATGGGCAAATTTTGTACAATTTAAACTGTAAGTGATGCTGTTATCTATATATATAAAAGAGTAAACTCACTGATTCACTCACTGACTCAACACGGCTGTGGCGATCCTATGGGAGATAGTCACAATTTTTGGTGAGCAGTTTGTTTTTATGGCCCTGACGCTCACTAAGACGGGATTTTGCGAAATACCCCCCGGGGGGCAGAAGGCAAAAACCACCTTTATAAGCATAACTCGGCTCCAAATTACTTCACAGTGAAGAAATTGCAGAGAGAGAGCCTAGACTTGAGTGCAAAAAAAAAAAAAAGAAATAGCAAAATACGGGTTTTTGAGGAAAACTGTACCAATAACGGCACAAAGATATAGAAAATCGCCAAGAGTCTTCTTCAGAATATTTCCAAAACCTCATGTTTGGTATTTTGCGATTTTAGTTTTTTTTTTTTTTTTTTTGGGGGGGGGGGGGGTTTACACCCATTGCAATGAGGTTTTGCGAAAGTTCCTCCTTTTCCCCTTGGGGGTGGGGTGGGGGGCAATATAAACCCGTTTCCAAATATAACTTTGCTTCAAATTATCTCAGCAAGATTAATTTGTATATGTGGGTTGTTAATGCATTCCCAACATGCACAGTAAAGGGATTTCACAAAATTTTACCCCCCGTCCTTTAAGGGCGGAGGAAGGCAAAAACACACTTATAGGAGTAACTGTGGTCCAAATTATCTCAGGATAGCGATTTTTTGATTTGTCAATTGGTTATGCGTACTCAAGACACATACTAAAAAGATATTTTGTAAAATTCCGTCCTATCCCCCTCTTAGGGGTGGGGTTGCAAAAAGTATGTTTCCAAGCATAATTTTTCTTCAAATTATCCAAGTAAACTTATATTTTACATATGAGTTGTTTATGCATTCCCAACACACATTATAAAGACAGGGGTCGATCCAGGTTTTAATTTTTGGGTCCCTTTTTTGTGAAAAACAAAACATTTTTGTGAAATTTTTATTTATTTTTGTGAAACATAAAATATTTTTGTGAAAAAGTAAAATATTGTGTAAAATCTTCCGTTTTTACAAACACTTTATGTAATGTTTAATATCAAGTTAATAGTTTCGTTGAGCCAAATTAAGGCATAAATTAAAAATAATATTGAAAATATGAAAACATTTAATAAAAGGATCATTTTTATAAAACAAAATCTTGTGAAGGGACTCATTTTATAAATTTGAATTTTGTGAAGGGTCCCTTTGTATGGATTTGAATTTTGTGAAGGGTCCCTTTTTATGGATTTGAATTTTGTGAAGGGTCCCTTTTTATGAATTTGAATTTTGTGAAGGGTTCCCTTTTATGAATTTGAATTTTGTGAAGGGTCCCTTTTTACTATGTGGAATTTTGTGAAGGGGCCGCAAGAGGGACCCAAATTTTGCCTGGATCGACCCCTGAAAGAGACCTTACAAAAATTTCCCCTCCCCTCCTTCAAAGACAGGGAGGGGGGCAAAAAACGCTCTTAAGAGTAAATCTGCTCCAAATTATCTCAGAATAGCGATTTCTTGATATGTCGATTGGTTATGCGTACTCAAGACACACACTACTAAGGGATTTTGTAAAATTCCACCTTATCCCCCTTGGGGGTGGGACAAGATCATGTTTTCATGCGTAACTCTGCTCCAAAATATCTTAGACGATTTTTTATTTGCGGGCTGGTTATGCACTCACAACACGCACTATAAGTCGATTTTGTGAAATTTTCTTTTTCCCCCCTTTAAAGGTTGGGGGGGGGGGGGGGGAACACGCTTTAAAGAATAACTCCGCTCCAAATTATCTCAGGAAAGCGATTTTTTATAGGTTGATTGGTTACGTGTACTCAACACAAACAAACTACAAATGGACTGTTTGGAATTCCGTGCTATCACCTCCTTGAGGGTAGAGTCCTGCATCGGGTCGGGTAACCCGATTTTACCCGAACCCGACCCGACCCGCGGGTCGGGTTCGGGTCGGGTTGACAGAATTTTTTCTCTTGCGGGTCGGGTTCGGGTCGGGTTGACTGATCTTTTTTTCGTGCGGGTCGGGTTCGGGTCGGGTTGACTGAATTCTTTTCCTTGCGGGTCGGGTTCGGGTTCGGGTCGGGTTTGGTTTTCAAGAAGTCGGGTCGACTTGAGAACACCTTTCAAAATATTTTTTACAATTATAAACGTAAATTTATAGGCATGTTTACAACTATGTAACTAATTTAAACATTCTGCACATACTAGACATGTATCGGTTGGTTGTTTGGTTAGAGGATTTAAGGCCGATTGACTCCAGATGTGTCCTAGGCCTATAGGGAGAATGCCCTCCGTTTCAGTCTTTCTAAGGGGTCCTAGCCTGTATTTATGCGTGTTTCGTAGATAACCACCGAAAACTCCGAACGGCTAGGTCGATGAGCGCGATCTGGGATCGAATCCGACACCTCCCATCTACCAGCTTCGAGCGCAGAACCGCTCGGCCGCTTCTGGGCAGACATGTACCGGATCTCCCTATTCGTATCAGCGGATATCCGCCGGAAAAATAGATCCGTATTTGTATCTGGATCTGTTTTCTTTTCTTCAACGAAACTAATATGTATTTTTTGTAGAAATTGTATGAAAATTGGAAATGTATTATAAATCTTTCTCGATTGTTGTTAGTACATAAATTAAAGAAATATAAATACTGTGTATTACCTAGCACTTACATTCTGGAAATTGAAGAAATTTCGCAGTTTACAAGTTTTTTTTTTCTTTCTTTCTTCTATATTTAGTAAGTATTAGATTCTATCAACATTTGGTGTCAACCGCTCGACGGGTGGCACTGCTATACAGAGATTTCTGCAATTTCAGGGGAGGCTATATCTCAGGTTCTGTTACGCATAATCCAACAAAACTTGATATGTGAGAAGACCAATATGTGATATTATCCTGATTCAATTTGAATGCTTATCAGCCAACAGGTGGCGCTGCTACACAGCTATTTCCGCAATTTAAGGAAAGGCTATATCTCAGGAACTATTGCACAGAATTTCATATAAATTTATATGTAGGTGCCATTTAATATATATTAGCGCCTGTCAACTTTTGGTGTAAACCGCTCAACAGGTTGCGCCGCTACACAGCGATTTCCACAATTACAAGGAAAGCTATATCTCATGTTCTATTGTGTATCATCAAACAAAACTTAATATGTGAGAAGGCGAGATTATGAGACATTATGCTGACTCAGTTTGAATGCTTGTCGGCCAATAGGTGGCGTTGTTATACTGCAAATTTCATCGATAAGAGGATGACTATATCTAAACTTCTATGCCATATAACTGTACGAACCATGATATGTGAGATAACCAATAAAAAAACGCATTGTTTAAGAAGTTATTTATAGATTGGATATTTAGTGTTAAGGACCCTTCAGACACTTGCAACATACAGAGCTTCAAAACTCGTAAATTATCTATTGTCCGAAAGTGACACTTGAAATTTTGCAGACATTTACAATGAAGGACATTACTTTCTATTGCTCTTTTACAATAGAAACCCCCTTTTCATGCAATTATCGCACTAGGAGGTTTGTGAGCTTCGATTGCAGCGAGTGTCGATCTCCTAAACCACGTCAAAGAAATATCAATAGAGCCGACTTGCAGCTTTCTAAGTTGCCAGTGTCTGAAGGGTCCTTTAGATTTCCCTAAGATGAAAATTATTTGCATTCATCACGTTAAACTTCTTAATAATAGTTTTAATAACTTATTCGCACTTAGTGAATTTGACAGAAAAGTATAGAAGAATGTCTTGTGGTGGCCACAACATACTAGTTTTTTTTATAATTTACCAACTGTGTGACAATGAAAATTTACTTTATTTTATATCATGTTATATCATTTCACCTTGTTTTGCATGATTTTTAGATGAATAAGAAATGTTGATTTATTTTTCGGGTTTCGGGTCGGGTTCGGGTTAGATAAGTCGGGTTTCGGGTCGGGTTCGGGTCGCAAAAAATTCTCTGTTGCGGGTTCGGGTCGGTTTTCGGGTTGATGAAATTTTTTTGTCGGGTTCGGGTCGGGTTTCGGGTTGATGGAAATTTTTCTGTCGGGTTCGGGTCGGGTTTCGGGTTGATTTAAAATTCATCTGTCGGGTTCGGGTCGGGTAAAACCCGACCCGCGCAGGACTCTACTTGAGGGTTAGAGGGGGATTAAAAACATGTTTCCATGCATAACTCTGTTCCAAACTATCTAAGAATGGCAATTTTTGATGCGTGGACTGTTTATGCGTATTCAACACACACAACAAAGTGATTTTGTGAAACTCCACCCCACCTCCCCTTAAGGGGCGGGGGGGGACATGTATTCATATGTAACTCTGCAGTAAATTATCTTATGAAGAAGAGATTTTCCATGTATGGGTCAGTTATATGTATCTAACTCATAATATAAGGATATTTTGCAAAATCTCAACCTACTTTCCTTTAAGAGCGGGCTGGGGGGGGGGCTAAAAAACACGTTTTAAAACATAACTTTGCTTCAAATAATCTTAGAATCCCGATTTTTTAATATGTGGGTTAGGTATGTGTATGCAACATGCATTAAAAAGGGATTTTGTTAAGCGTGGCGAGTGGGAAAGCCGTTATCGAAGGTATCGAGAATTTTAACTTAGATTTTGACTGATTTCAATGATTTTAACATTATTATTATCATCATCAATGATATGGTATTTTGAGACTTCATTTCAATATAATGACCAGCGAAGCGGGCAAAGCCTGCTAGTACAGAATAATATAGAAAAAAGATTTATGATGGCCACAATATATTAGTTTTCCTATGAAAATAACCCTTTAACTATGATTTCATTAGTAAAATACAGTACCCGCCACTTATTAAAATCATTTTCGTTCTGTGCAAAAGTGATTTTATTAAGCGGCTGATTTTTATATCCGGCTAACGTCCCTGTACACAATAAAAAGGTATTACTTCCCTGAATTTGAAAAGAAATTTTAAAAGATACCAAATAATGAAATTAATAAACAATGCTAATTAATTTTTAACCGATAATTATTTAAGTGTTTCTTCAAAATAAAATAATTAAACACATCCCAAGCTCCGATGCGCTTTCCTTTGAGGAAAATCATCATTACTTTGCGAAAAGTTCACGCCTTTCTTTAAAATTTAAAATATTTTCGTTTAAACATCTTACTTCTTAGTTATTTCAGAATAAGAATTAGAAATTGTCTTTAAATAATTAAAAATAAAATAATCACTGGTGAATTAAATCAAATGTGTAACTTATTACAAATTAACTTATTACACCTTGAAGAATATATTCCTTGAAATTGTTCCTAAGTCAAGTGATGGGGCGTGTTTAATTGCTATAAATGTAAAATTTAATGTTGTAAATTTTCGACAAAGAGAGATAACAGAGGGATTTCTGTATTTAATTTATTTTTTATTTAAAAAATAAAAATTCGGAGTGTAAATAAGAATTTACTCAGCATGCATAAATGGTATTTTGCTTCTGATGGGAATTTTTTAGCTTATTAACCGGCAATACTGATTTTATTGAGAGGCAGTTTCAAAGATGGTTTGCATTGATTTGACTCCGATCCTGTCAATTTGATCAGATTAAGCGTCTGATTTTATTAACCAGTGATTTTTATTAAGCGGCGGTTACTGTATTTTGTTTCATTTTTTTAAATATTAATATTGCAAAAAATATGTAAATAACAAATTTTAGTTTTATAATTCTGAACAAAACCTATTTCTTTGTGACAATGCTTTTCACCACAAATTGCAAGTGTAGGAATAAGTATATTACGCTTAAAGTTTTATTCTCCATGGCAATATTGCACAAATAAATAAATATATTTAAATAAATTATATTTAAAATGTTTTTAAAAGGTGGGTTATATTTTACTGTTTTAAAATAATGAAAAAGAAAAGAAACATACAAAAAACAAAACTAATGCCGGATATCCGTTTCAGACAGGCAAAAGAGCTCCGGATATCTGATATCCGGCAAAATTTCTATCCGTTTCATCCCTAAAAATAACAGATATGCCATAGTATAATAATACTTTAGGTAGTTAATTTCTTACCATGTACTGTTTAAGTTTAAAAACACATGACAAAATGATATATGTAGGTATTTACGATGATCTTGTGTTCATTAACAGAAAGCAAAAAAGAAAATATAAAATCTTAGAAAGAATTAGTAAATATTTAAAGATTGCTTTTAAAATATTTTTCTGAATTTTACAATTTATATGCAATATTAAATGTTTTTATATGGTCATTTACAAAATAATTCTAAGTGCATACATTCTACTTTTAGACTAGATAAAATCTATGTTATTTTCACAATGGCTACATAAAAAACTTTGTAAACATTTTTCCGCAGGTTTTAAGGATTTTTACAAAGGGAAATATTTATCACCACAAGTGTGCTTTTGTCTTTTAAAATCGAACTGAGAATTCTAACTAAAAATATTAAAAACAATGAGTCAAAGTAACATTTTACAATTTATTGAGTAGCCTACTGTAATGTGCAGATTATATTTGTTTTTGTTCGCTCAACAATTTTAAATATTAAGTACTTTCATTTTCATCATCAAAAAGAAGTTTAAAAAAAAAATAGCGTTAAGATAATAATTATAACTTTAACATCTTTAGAGACAGACTTGTTAAAGGACTAAATAAAGTTGCATATTTAAACACAAATGTTTAAAAGCACTCAATTCAATCATGAAAGAACAACAATTTAAAATCACATTAGTATTTTATTTTAGTTGCGAATGTGATTGATTAGTATTCAACACATTTTAATGATAAAACTATGATTATTATTTAACATATGCAAAACTAATTATATTTTCTAAGTTGTTCTAAAATGATACCAAAATACTGCAAGAAAAGTAAAAAATTATACTTCTAATGAGTATAAATGAATTCAACTTTTTTTTTTCTTTATTTATTTCTTTATTATTATTATTATTATTTTGCAAAGTGCGCAAAAGATATGTCAGGAGGAATGTGTAACGTAAATATTCCACGATGTAAATTGTAAACAAATCGCTGGCGAGATGCACAGAATGAATGTCAAAAAGATTTTGCAAAAGCAAGCTACTCATTTTATCGCCAATTCGCTAACAGGTTGCTATAAGAACTGATAACCAATCAACAATGGTGTTATAAACTTTCAGTGTAAGTTGAATTCTGATTGGTTCGGCTCCATAGTACCACATTGCATCCACAGACGCTAGTACCTTAGTTCATGCCCCTCACAAGTGCTCCAGCTCCACGTTTTGACGAGGAAGTATTTTTTATAAAAAATGAACGGTGTAAAACAATCCATTTTTTTCACCGTTATTAGACACCAGAATTCTTTTAAAATAATTTTTAATGAGAATTTTGTGTTTATTATAGGAGGAAAGTATTTGTTAAAAAATAACGGTGTAAGTATAAATAATGTGTGCTTCCCCCTTAATCAGGCTCTGATTCTGAATTCTTCATATCATTTGCGCTATTATCCGCAGCGATTAATTTAAATATTTCTATAAGCTAAAACCTTTTTTTATTTTTCCTTCTTTCTTTTATTTTTTTATTTGAAAGTTTTTATTCAAAGTTCATTTTTATAAAGTTAACTTTCATTAATTAAAAGAAGGGGAAGGGGTTAAGAAATGATTTAAAGAGATATTAAAAAAAAATATATATTTAATATGAAAATATTTATAGGAAAATGTTTGCAGAAATTTTTATTCAATAATCTTATAAAAAACATATTTTTATTTTTTATAATTTTTTCCCCCAGATCTGTTTAACATTTTTTAAGATATATTTTTAAAATAACAGAAATTGATAAGACATGAAGATGAGCTTTGAGTTTATAACTTAAAATCAGGTTATTAACATTTGTGTTTTTCTTTATATTATTTTTGCACATGACAGGGATGGAACACGGGCGCAGTATTCATACCGGAATCTGTTGAAGAAATTTATCTACCTATAATATCGTTGATTTAAGAGGTAGAAAATTTTCTTACATTGATAGTGGTATGAATTCTGCGCCCGTGTTCCATCCCTGACATGACATATTTAATATGGAGTTTTAAATTGATAGAAAAATATTAATGAAATAAATCTAAATCTTTTTATTAATATTGTTTGTTATTGTTACCAGTTTATTTTTACATTAAAAAAATAGTTAATTTTAAAATTATGCTACATTAATTTTGTAAATTTTGAAGAAAAATAAATTTAAATATTCAGCTATGCATAAATGCATTTTCCTTAGACACAGAAAAATTTAGTATTACCATAATTTTAATATACTGGTATTTAATTTTACGAAGAATTAATTCACATACTCACACCAATATTTATCAAAATTTTATTAGATTTGGAAAGTACTTAAGGTTGTGGGGATTAAGGCTCTGGGTCTCAGGCCTATGAATGGAATGCCCTCCGTGTGGGTCTTTCTAAATGGTTCTAACCTATACAAGTTTTAGAGAAAACTCTGAACGACTAGGACGATGAGCACGACCTGGGATCTAACCCGGCACCTCACGTTTACCAGCTTCGAGCGCAGAATCACTCGGCCGCTGTAGGCTTGGAAAGTACTTAAGGAAATACTTCACATTATTTAACAGATAACCTAACACAATGTTATTCTGTGGAGAAATTAGTCTTGTGAGCTACTCATTGACAAATGTATTTTTTTACGTTTAAAAAATTCACAATTACAAAATACATAACCGTTCAAATGTTCTTATTTTTACAAAAGTTGATTTTTTAATAATTCATTTAGATGCTATGAAGTGCAAAAAAGGCTTTTAATTTATTTTTCGCATTTTACAGCTTACACAATCTCTAATATACATACAGTCGGTAACAAAAGTGTCCGAACACTTGCGAAAATTCCTATGTAAAAAAATCTGGAGTGACTCCACTCGACTTTCCGAACATTGAGTAATTAACAGTTTTGTAGAGAAGTAAAGAAAGAGGAGTTGTTAAACAAACAAAAGAGATAAAACCGTAATAGAGTGTTTGAGTACTTTTTTTCCATATATTACACGATGTTTTATTTAACGCAACTGAACTTTGAGCCCATAGATCATAATGATAAAGAATTTTTCGTTGTGTCCCTGTAAAAACCTATAAATGCTAGATTCACTAAAATGCTTATAGTTAGTGCAACAGTGATTTATAATACTCATATAAATTTTCAGCTCAATTGAATAAGGCGTTTAGATGCTATCGAACTTTTAAAAATTTAGTCCCATAGGCCATAATGATAAAGAATTTTTCTTTGTGTCCCTGTAAAAAAACTGTAAGTGCTAGATTCACCAAAATCTATACAGTTGGTGCAACTGTGACCTATAATATGTGTACAAATTTTTTGCTCAGATTAATAAGGCGTTTAGACGCCATCACACTTTTAAAAATTTGGCCCCATAGGCATAATGATAAAGAATTTTTCTTTGTGTCCCTGTAAAAAAACTATAAGTGCTAGATTCTCCAAAATCTATACAGATTGAGTATTTGTGACCTATAATATGTGTATAAATGTTTTGCTCAATTGAATAAGGCGTTTAGAAGTTATCGCACTTTTAAAATTTTGCTCCCATAGGCCATAATGATAAAGAATTTTTCTTTGTGTCCCTGTAAAAAAACTATAAGTGCTAGATTCACCAAAATCTATAGGGTTCGTACTATGGTGACTTACAATATACATACTAACTTTCAGCTTATTCGAACAAAGCGTTTAGACGCTAGCGTGTTCACTCACAGACATACACACATACATACACACATACACACATACACACACACATACATACATCATCGTAAAAATAGTGAAAACGGACTCAGGGGACCTCGAAACGTATAGAAACATCAAAATCTCGAATTCGGATTTTTGACATGATTACAATACTTTCCTCACCATAGTGTTCGGAAAGTAAAAAGGACACTTCATACGGTTTCGTTAAATAAATCCTTATCGAATCATCTTCTTTCACTGACTAAGAACTGGATTCGACAAGGATTTATTAAACAAAACCATATGAAGTGTACTTTTTATACATAGGAATTTTCGCTAGTGTTCGGACACTTTTGTTACCGACTGTACATATATATACATATATATATAATTTTTTTTTTGAAAAATTATAAACATTTTATCAGTTGTGAATTTTCTAAATGTGAAAATGGAATTAAAAAATGTTACGATTTGTAAATATTAACTATTTTTATGTAATTTCATTCATAGAGCTTTAGTCAGGTTATAAAATGTTATTTTCTGCGTTTTTCTAGCTTGTTTTCAAATTACAAGAGCTTATTTTTCTGTAAAAACCCGTTTAAAAGCTTCACCAGGGCAGGTAATGTCCTTGGTGCTGAATTCGGTAACTTTATCAATCCTTTGTGACCTTCGCTAGAAAAATCCCTTATTATCGATATGCCGAATTATCTAAGCTCTATCTCAATTAGTACAAAAGTTACTAGAAAATTCTCATGTTGTACAGATATATGAGGAAATTGCATCGAGGCCATAGTCAATTTTTCTCCAAGCAGTTTACTGGGATTGGAAAGAACTCCCTGACTGGGTGGGAGCGCGCATGCGCATTAGAAGAAGCAAGTAGGAGCCGTCGGAGCTCGGAGCTGGAGCAATTGTGAGGGGCGCGAACTAAGAAGGTCTTGTCTGGGAATTGTTAGTATTTTCAGAAAATGAAGTAAAATTTTCAATTAGGAGTCGTCTCTCCATTAAAACGCGGACGAATTTTTTCAAAGGTAAATTCCCCCATTTTTATATTATTTTTGAATTGCTGGGATTGCGACGATGCGAAAGAGTATATTGATTATATATTTTACTTTTTTTTTTTTTTATAGAGTTATAAGCGTTCAAAATTTGAAGGTGTTAATGTTAAATTCATATTTCAAACTTTTATTAATATCTTCACAAAAAATAATTTGATCGATATATTTATATATATTTACGAGATATAGTGAAAAAGCCCAAACAAAATCCATTATCATTTTTTATTCAGAAAAATATTTTTAACTAGCAGGCTACGCCTGCTTCGCTGGTCACTATATTTAAATGAATTTTTAAAAGAATTGGATCAGTATTTATTTTTTACATCACATTATAAATAAAAACTTTATAATAATAAATAATAATAATTTATACATAAATAAAAAAAAATAAATAAACATTGAAATTGCTCTAGACCTTGCTTCGTGTACCCGCTGCCTACGGCAGCTCTTTTTTCCGCCCGAGCTGCATCGGGGGGGGGGGGGGTCCAGGTTCCCACTGTGTGTAAAAAGGTCTTTCCCGGGCACTTCATTCTGTTTATTTATCGACAACATGTGGATCTTCTGTTATTTAAGAACTACGATTTTAAAGATGACTGTATCTCAGCATCTATTATATGTTTTTGTTTTTGAACCATGTGTTTTATAGCCTTCGTTATTTACACTGTATTACGATTTGATTACGACCAGTATAACAAAATAAAGTAAAAAGTAGATTTTCTTTTAAAAGAAATTAAATACATGAAAAACAAATAAATTTTAATCAGTTTAATCCTTTTCCATTATATATTATCATAATATATATATATATAATATATATATATATATTATATATATATTATTTATTTATTTATTTTAAAGGAATTAATTTAAAATGAAAAATAAGAGGTTGTTATACTATAAAAATTATACATAAACGTAAAAATTTATTTATACTGCATTACCATTTGATTTTCAATAAATATAATAAATTAAAAAAATAAAAATAAAAAATTCGCCTTCAAATAAATGTATTAAATAAAAAATAAATAGGGAAATAATCGTTGCTAAGATACGAAGACGCTTATAATCAAAGAATTAAATTTATGAAAAATGAAGCATTAAAGCAAATATTTAAAATCGAAAAAACATTAATTTAAAAAATTCCAATTCGAAATTCGAAAAAATTTCGATGAGGTGCACACCTGCAGGATCCCAGGTACCTATATGCCAATTTTGGAAGCTCTTCGATCAATGGTGTGAGCACCAGAGCGCAGACAGACACACAGACACTTCTCTTTGTTTATATAGATTATGAAAAATATTAATAAATTCATATTTAAAAAAAAATATGAATTATGGCCTATATTAATTCTTACATAAAATGAATCCTAATGATGAAAAATATCGGTGTGCAAATTTGCAGCTCATTGCAGTTGTTAGTTTTTGAGATATAAGTAAATCTTTTTTTTTTTTTGTGAGGCTTAGGGGTTTACGAAGTTTTGCATGAGATAACGATGAAAATCTTAAAAAGTAACAAACAAAATTAAACAAAATATTTTACATTTTTATTTACGGGTCAAACTGTGTAACAACAACGTCGATCGCGAAGAAATGAAACAAGAAAGACGAATTTTAGACATTAATGTTAGCAAACGAAACGCCTTCCATTGTCTTTCTAAAACAAAAGAATATAGGAAAGAAAAAGAAAAAATGACTATGCATATTGTTGCGTACTTGGGGGTTCGGAAACTTACAAAAATTCAGTAATTTATTCACAGAAAGTTCCAGAAAAATACAGATATATAAACCAAGTATCAGCTTCAATTCAGCCAGTAAACACAGCTTAAACAACAGCTGTCAATAGTAAATCCACAGTATAAACTGTATAGCAATAACACATAAAGCAAGTCTCTTTCAAAGAGGCTCAAAGCAATGCTAGCATTAGCGGAAGCTGGCTGAGAACTGAACTGACTGCCTTGGCGAAAAAAAAAAAAAAAAAAAAAACAGTCCTTATATACCCCTGTAGAAAAGTGTAGAAAGTTCCAGAAATTTCCGTATCTCATCAGCTAATGAGATTAAAGCTTCCATATTTGGTATATCCCTAATAAGGATTTTCTCGCCATGGTATCAAAAAAATCGCCAAGGTGGGAAAAGTCGCCAAATTTGGCGCCAAATCCATTACCTGCTTTTAATGCGTTTTTAAGGGAAAATGAGGCTATTTTAACGCTAAAAGGACTAGAAAGGCACAAAATTAGCACTTTATTAACTTACTAAGCCTCTTTGAAAGAATTTATACAAAAATAAACACAATTATTTACAATTTTGTAACAATATTCGTGTTGAACCTCTTATTTTACGTTGGAAGAAACATACACAAGTTGCATTTGCCTAATCGATTACCAGTGATAAATTTTGAATCCTTTAAACGAACACTAGAAGGAAAAAAATCAACTAAGTAAACGGGGTTTAGTGTTTAAAACAGAGAAATAGATAAAATGTAAAGATTGTCAAAAAAAAAAAAAAAAAAAAAGAATGGTATTGGAATGCTTTGTAACTTGTTAAATCGCTTCTTAACTACCGTCCTAGTCAAAACATTAATCATTTAGTTCATGTATTGCTCTATTTTTTATATTTGTTTATTTTTTTGTGTGTGTGTGTGGGGGATTATTATTTTAAGAATACTTTAGTCTTTAAAAATAACTTTTATTAATATAGTTTAATTAAGAAACTATATTTTCATTGAAATTATAAAACATATCGTGCAGTTTCAAAGAGTTTAACTGAGCGTAACTGGTAAGTACGATTAAAATTATTTAATGTTTACTTCATGATATCTTACAATAATTTATTAGAAAAGCTTTAGTTATAAATTATTATTTGCATTGTTATAAATTATTTCAGCTCGTTTATACTTTCACATCTACAAAATAAAGTGAAAGAAAATTAAAGTTTAATTGGTGATCAGTACAGCCACGATGACACTTTTGAATGGAAAAATATCAGTCATTTTTAAAAGAACGCTGTCGAGCAATCTAAAATGTATTCTCTAAAGAAGTATTTAAATAAATATATACGTATTTAAAAAACCGAAATCATGTACAACAAACAAACAGTAAAATTAATACAGTAAAATTAAACAGTAAAATTAATACAAAAACTTTATTTTTGAGCGAGATATTCGGAAAATACAAAGCAACAAAAATCCCATTGGATTACATGGGGAAGAAGAAAGAAAGGTATCTGACTACTTTGGACTATTAAAGGATTAAATGATAACTCGTTTAAATCTTGAATATCGTCTTTATAAAATTCAAGAAACCCCCTATCTATCCACTTTTTGGTGAAAATGTTTGTGTCCACTGATTTATAATTGTAACATTTTTCTAATTTAACCTTCTGCCGTATATAACACATACTTGCCAACATCCTATTTAATATTCCGTAGTGTTGTTAGTCCCACCCTTTTTCTCACACCAGTAAATTTTTAGAATAACATTCTCCAAATGCAATTACGATTAAATAAGATGAAAAATACTCTAAAAAGATACTGGCGTGAAAAAGAAGGCGGGGCTAACAATACTATGGAATATTAATTAGTATGTTGCCAAGTATGATAACAAGCAATATTCTAAAGAATTATAAAATGTCCTCTAACCATTTTCCCTTCCACCAGCAGTAACCCAATTAGGGATTGTACTCTCCGCCCTTTTTTTGTAGAACACTTTTAACGAGGAGAAATTTCCACCTTTCTTGACACTACTACTTTTGCATTTTCGGTCAAAACGTCGATTTTCTATTTTTGGTTTAGTATTAAAGCTTGACATTTTTGCTTTTTAAATCAGTTTGAATTTTGTTTCTATCTTGCTTAGAACTTGAGTTACAGGCATTTTAATAGTAGTCATTCGCAAGTTTTGAAACCGGAAGTGACCGGAAATGTTTGTTTAGATAAATGTTTTACTCAATATAAGCATAAAAATTTGTTACTGCATAAAAAATGAATTTAAAAAAGACAATAAAAAACGTTGAAATAAATCAGGAACTTTCTGGTTTTTAATTATGTTTTCTGCTTCTTCTCAAAATGAGATTTTTAACATTCTGCTTCATCCCAAAACATCATAACCCCAAAAGTTATAACTGAAACCTTATGAAACTTTGACAAAATACTGTAGAGGAGTTGTTTTATAGATTGAACAACTACAATGAACCTAGCTAAATTACTATTTGTTTTTTTGTCGCTAGAAGTTATGAACTGTCATGATTTTTTCAGCATGTAAAATGTTATCTTCTCTAAAATATTAAATGACATGGTTATAGTTTTGAGAATAGTTCACTCTCTTAAGAACCTTTCAATAATCAAAATAAAATTTACAGAGTAAAAATACCTTTATATAAATTTGACTTATGATGTTTTGAAAAAGTGCTTATTCTTTTGCAAATTTTGAGCCTAAATATCAAAATATTTTAAGATTTGCATATTTTTTCATGTGATTCACTGTTTTTAACTATAATAATGTTATTCTAATATGTAATGCACATAAATAGACAATTTTTCAATTATTAAAAAAAAAAAATCACCTCCAACAGTAGGCAGGCACCTTAATATAGAAATACTTATAGTATTTTTACAGTAATGTGTCATGAATAAATAAGATATAGATTATTATATAAAAATAGTGGTAGCAATAAACGTAGAAATTTTTCATCTCTGAAATTGTTCTGAAAAAAGGGCGGGGAGTACTCCTGTCCAATATACTTTTTGAAATATATCTTTTAATATTTGAAAACAGAAATAAAATAATGACGGGCTCTTTGATTTATTTTAATAAATTGTGCTATTTCATAAATTCCTTTCATGTATAAAATCTTCAAAAGTTATATAACTTAACTACATCGTACTGAAATCTTTGTATTAAAACTAGACAAAATTTCAAATATAATGTAATTGACAAACAGCAACATAAGATTTTTCAGGTATGATAAACGATTAGAGTTGGTAAACCTCCGGATTTTTGAACATCAATAATTTTTTGAAGCAAAAATAGCTTTCATTAATAATGAAATTTTCTTATTAAATGAGGCGAAGATAACTTTAAACTAGTATGTTGTGGACACCACATGACTTTCTTCTATATTTTCCTATAAAAATTCACTCAGTAAAAATAATTTATTAAAATTATTATTTAAAAAAAATTATCTTCCATGATAATGCAGACGATTTCCATATTAGAGAAGTAGTATAACACTAAATATCCAAAAAAGTCCATTTTATTCACAATATAAACAAAAAAAAAAAAAAAAAGGTTTTTTTTCTAATTCTTTTTTTTTTATTTTTTTTAATCGATAACTTTGTTTTAAATTATCACAGATCTGAAGTTCAACCATTAAAGGTATTGACGAGACCTTTCGAAAGATACCCATCTTAAAATTTATCCCCCCAGGGTGGGGAAGCAATGCCCCCACATGCACAAAATTTTTTTCCTAGTTAACTAGTACTATTATCAATAATTCATATTAATGTTACAATCACAAGTTAAAAATAACTCTCATTATGTACATTTATACGAAATTTTGTCCTATATTGCCATGTTAAAAATTTAGAAAAAATGCGATTACAGCGCTACCTGTTGAGCGATTGATCCCCAAATCTAATCAGCACCAGTTTATGTCAGGATCCAACTAAATACCAAGTTTGGTTAAATTTCGTTCATTGGTTCGTGAGATACAGCGTCCACAAAATTCGTGATACTCACACACAGACAGACAGACATTTTCTAAAAACTATCAAATCGTGTTCAATACATCTTAAATCGTGTAAATCCATGGAAAACTGGAGTTCGAAAATTTTCACGAATATAATACTTTCTCTATATTACGTATAGAAGAAAGCAAAAATATAGTGCTGTGAAAATGTCCGGAGGACTGGCAGCGACTGTATGCGATTATTATTTTACTATGCATACATAAATTTTTTGTTTTTAAATTGTGCAAAATATCCTTCGTAATCAGTCGTTAAAAGAACTAGCTATTTGATCCTGATAGATAACCGGACTATGCTAAAATATTAAAGTAAAAATCCGCATACTAGGTTGAAAATGAAATATGAAAGAATAACATGTAACGACTGTATATTTTCAATACTAGTCATAGCTCTATATCATGTATGATTTTGTTTTGTGCATGCATGATTATTTTACCATATTTTTATTAACTTCGATTCTTCTTTGTTTGTTTGTCCAGTACATATCTTGCAATCGAAAATTTATTTAACTAACTTCCCTACTAGCTAGACATTTGAAACTTCCAGAATAGCTCAGTACCCGGTGACAACATAATACTTCGAAGCCCGATTTTCGAATTTTTGATTAGTTTTCTCTGATATGAAAATAATAACCTCCTATTAGCTTAAACAATAACCATTAATATATTAGCTATAATTTAATTGTTGCCAAAAGTAATTTACGAGTTCATTTTCTTTCGACATAAAAATAAATCCATTTAATTAAACGTGAAGGTTAAAAAATTATCAAAAGTTAAATTATGCATTTCACAAAAATTGATGTCATTATCACTTTAAAAATTTTATACGCATTACTAAAGTGCTACAGAAAATTTAAAAATGTAGTATATAATTTTTTTTTTTTAAATCTTATAATTATTTAGATTTTTATAAAGCCTTTTACTGCTTTTATTTATATCGATTAATTTATCTACTTTATTTATATGGACATAATTCTTTTTGATTGGGATATTTTCCTATAATAAAATTTAATATGCTCAGATAATCTCAGAATGCAGAAAAATTTAAAGTATTTCCTCTCTCCCCCCCCATCCCCCCCCCCTAAAAAAAGTAACATAAGATGCAGGGGATGGAAATTTGGACAGAATTTATACCACTGTTTATAGACAAAATTTTCTTCGTCTTAAAGCAAAATTTTATAAGTAAAGGAATATTTTAAAGAAATTCCGATATGAGTTCTGCAAAAAAATTCCACTTCCTATAAGAGGTTTACGCATAGATGCCAACAACCTAATTAATATTCCGTAGCTTTGTTAGTACTCGCCCTTTTTTAACACCAGTCATTTTTAAAAGTATTTTTCTTTTTAATATATCGTGCGTAATTGCATTCGTACAGAATTGCTTTGAAAATTTAGTGGAGTTTGTAAAAGGGGCGTATACTAACAATACTACGGAATATTAATTAGGATGTTGGCAACTATGGGTTATGTATTCGGAATTTTAAGGTGTTGACATGGTTTTAGAACCGAATGTTGTTTTAGTTTTGCTCTAAAATAAATCTTAACACTTTCGCGACCGCATGCTTTTGTCTTTTTGACACTAAGGTCCGCCTGTGGGCGTTATTCTCCCGAGTTACAACATTTCAGAGCAACATGTTCTGTATTCATATTTATACTACAAACGGATATATGTTATAATTATATTCTTTCTAATCAAAGTATTTGTATCCATAGTATATTTTATTGTAAAAAATATAAATATTGGGCATAATTATATTTATAAAATCTAAATATTCTTAAGAAATAAATAACACACAAACTGATAAAGAAATGCCTACTGGTGGAGTTACAGATTTTCAATTGACGTGAATCTACGTCAGAGGTCGCGAAAGTGTTAAGTTACAACCAAACGCTCCTTTATGAGAACTTGTCCATGTCTGTACGTATAGGTAATACTATAAACTAGCATTTTCCGTGTAGAATATCTGCATGATATAACCTTCATACCTAATATGATTTTCAGTAAAATCTCGTAAATAAAATCACTAGAAATTTTTTTTCTCTCCCCCCTCCCCCCCCCTTCTCTTACCCACATATATGACAGAGAAAGTATTGACTTTGGTCTAAATTCTAAAATTGAGTTTTTGTTACATTTACATGTATTGAGGGTCCGCTAAATCAGAAAATCATGTTTTTAGCGGTTGATGAGTCTGTGTGTGTGTTTGTCTGTTATCAGCATATCTCAAGAACAAATAGTAGAGTCATTACATGTCAAATCAACAGAAAAAAAATCCTGCAGACAAAAAACACAACGAAACACACACGCACACAACAAAAACAGCCTGATCTCCTCAGATTTTTATGAAATTTGGCTCATTTATTCAGTGTTGCCAGATTGGGTCTTTTTTTATTCAAATACCACCAATAATTTTGAGTATTTCATACACATAATACACGATTAAGCTTCGAAGTGATTAGACAGCCGTTACAATTAAGATTTAGTGGTGGATTGAATAAAAAAAAGTCACCAATCTAACAACACTGCATGTATTTGTTCGATTGAGAAATGAATATATCAATTAATAAATATCTATCACTTTTAGTTTTTGATATACTGCAAAAATGGGTAAAAAAATGCAAATTTTCGAAATTCTTCTACTACAAATGTGCCCATAATTTCTTTCCTAATTAACTTAGAGATAAAATACTGATATCATTAAAAAGCTTATATAACAGGCTTTCAAATGATATATTACAAGTATATATATTTAAAATTTTTCACTTTAAGGTCAAACATTTTGACCTCTGACCTCCAATATCTCAAAATGTACAAATTAATTTTCTTTTAAAAATTATATGTTATTTTTACATTTATTATCTATAACTATTGCAAATTACAACATGGGACGGCCATGGGATGCTCCGTTATAAATTAATATGCAACCCTAAATCAGTATTTTCATACTAACATAACGTAAGTTTTTCCCTTTTTTTCCCCTAATTAACTTAGAGATATAAGATTGGTATCATTAGAAAGCTTATAATACATATTTTTAAATGGTATATCACATGTATATATTTTTAAAAATTTTCGTTTTAAGGTCAAACATTTTGACCTTTAAACTTCAATATCTCAAAAGGTATACATCTAATTTTCATTCAAAAATTATATGTTATTATTACGTTTATTATCTATAATTATAATAAGTTTCAACATAGGACGGCATTTTTTTTGTAAAATGTACGTTATGTTAATAAGGAAGTACTGGTAGAGTTGCATTTTAATTTATAACTCAGTATTCCATGGCTATACATATTGAAACTTACAGTAATTATAGATAATAAACGTAATTTTAGATAATAACACATAATTTTTAAAAGAAAATTAAATATGTACTTTTTGAGATATTGAAGATCAAAGGACAAAATGATTGACCTTAAAATGAAAAATTTTAAAAATGTTTACATGTGATATATCATTTAAAAGCCTGTATTATAAGCTTTCTAATGATACCAATCTTTTATCTCATCTCTAAGTTAATTAGGGAAGAAATTATGGGTACATTTGTGGTAGAAGAATTTCGGAAATTTGCCTTTTTTACCCATTTTTGCCGCCTTGTATATCAAAAACCAAAAGTGATAGTGACTTATTAATTGGTATACATTCATTTCTTAATAGAATAAATAAATGAGCTCAATTTCATAAAAATCTGATGGGGGTCAGGTTTTTAGATGTGTTGATTTGCCATGGAAGGACTCAGTAGCAGAAAGTCTTCGGTATTCTAAATGTATATCATATAGGGATGCTACACTAAACTTTTCGTTGAGATAAAGAAAATGTTTCGTGTACAGGGACATCCAAGTTAATTCAAATACATCATGTATATGGGGAAATTTCGGGTGAGTACAGTTTAACATCTATAGACTGACTTAAACAAAACTGAATGAACACAATTTTTTTTTTTTTTTTTTTTTAATGAATAAAAGCATGTTTTTTGTAGATTGTGGTATGGGAATCATTCATCACTCGTTTACAGGGCTAGCAAAAATATTCAGATATATTGAGGATATGCTTGGAAATTGCTGAAATTGTAATTCATTTTGTGTTAGATGTTTTTTAAGTAAGACTAAATTTAAGTACACACTATTGTTTATGACAATATACAGGTCTATCAAAAATTAAGTTAATCATTGTTTTCTGTTGAATGTAACTGATAGAAGTACTTTGTTGCATTTTACTGTATCGACGACCACTGCTCAGAAAAGAAAATTAATTTTTCATACTCATACTGTAAAGAAAGTATTTTTTGAAGTTCAGCTTTCAGCTTTGTTTTTTTTGTATACAGTTCAAACAGTACTTTTACTGCGGTCACTGTACAAAAACTGTTTAAAATCAAATTGATAACAGCATTTTTTTTTCTTTTAAATAACTATAGGCACTAATGTCAAATAAATCTATTCCTAAACCAATTTTAGATTATTTTAAATGTAAATTGGACTTCATTATCGTACGTTTATCATCTCAAAACTTATGCATTCTGTCTTTATAGTATTGAAATGCAGGGTAAGAGAAAGTCGTGTGAGTGACACACTATATATATATATATATATATATACATTAATAAAAGAGATCTAAATCTTTGATATTAATATTATAACTTAAGTTTTAGAAAACATTTTTTTTCCTCTGCTAAGTTAAAAGTTTTCAGAATTAAATTGTTGTTATAATAGACATCAAATATTTCTTAAAATCTGATAATATGAAATTATCATATTACCATATATAAAACAGAAATTGCATAGTTAATAAATATATCTACAAAATGAATAAATAAATAAAAAAAAATAAATAACATTCATCCCGTTTATAAAGAGTGAAAAATCGAAAAGTTATGTATAATTTTGGCTTAAAAAAATTGTATCTTAATATGATGATTTCGATTGCGGTCAATAGATGGCAAAACTACAGCACTATATACCTAATATGTTTTTCAGAAAATTCTAATAAAATCATTGGAAATTATATACATTTATATATATTTAATTTTTATAAAAATAATTTTGATTTTTGCATTTTAATTAAAAAAATAAAAATAAATAAATAAATCAGCCGCTAAATTAAAAATTCTTAGAAATTAAGTTATTGTTATGTTAAAAATAAAATATTTTGTAAAATTTGACGTAATTAAATTAAATTTTTATCATACACAACAGAGATTCCATCTATAATAATAAATAGTTAATAAACGTATCTACAAAATAAATAAATAAATAAATAAATAAAAAGAAATAACGTTCATTCTGTTTATAATGAATGAAAAATCTAAATCTATATACACATATAATTTTAGCTTTCAAAAATTTGTATCTTAATATGATTTCGATTTCGATAAACAGATGGTCCTACCACCACCTCTGCCACCGAATAGCCGACAATGAATGTGATGTTATCTTTATAGTATTACCTATATATTGTATCTTTACATTATATTTCCATCTTCATATTCTTCTAAATATAAGTATCAGATTTTGAGAATATGCTGTGGTTGCAGCACTCCTATATTTTTATACTCGTTTTATTCTATTATCCCCACTATTTTATTATTATTATTATTACTATTATTATTATAAGTTTTGTTATTTCGGAAAGATGACAATGCCATAGTACTATTAAAAAATTTTTTGTTCTACAATATAGGTGACAATATAATAAAATGCATCTAAAAATATAGGAGCGCTGCGACTTCTGATATGTTCCAGCACAAAAAGTTATTATTTTTTCAATTTCTTTAAGCAAATGTGCATTTCAAGTGTATTAGAGATAATTTATGCAACTGAAATATCTAGATCATTTTGATTATTCTAATCTGGGTTGAACAATCAGATATCACTTTACGTAACTATGGAATCTTTCTTACAAAGTTTAATTGTAGCTGGTCCATGTTAGAGAAATATTATGGATCTTTTTTACAATTCTTCGATCTTTGAGAAAAACAGAAGAAACATAATTTGATTTAAAAGTGTTTGAGTGGTGCACTTCATGTGTCAGAAGCAATCAGTCATGTTCTTAAAGCATTCCAAATATAACAGGATTTTTAGATTTTTTTTTTTTTTTTTTTTTTTTTGTCTTTATAAATATATATATATATATATATATATATATATATATATATATATATATATATATATTGTTTTGTTGCAGATAGAGATTTAAGCTGTATATTTGCTTGAATTAGCTATACAGTTTCCCGAAATCTTGTACTCTGCTGATAGAAATGCAAGTTTCCTGATTGTGAACATTTCTATTTTTCAGCATTTAAAATTCCAATTTTCAATTCATGAATTCTCTCTTTTTTTTTCTTTTCCTTTCATCGGATCTCTTTGGCAATTTTATCATTTTCTCTTTTCTATAAAATGTTGACTGTTTCAAATACGTTAATGGTTTTTGCAAACTATTATCTCATCGTTAGGCTTATGTGTTATGTATGTGTCATTTCTCTTCTTCGTAAGTACTTTAACTTGTTTTTACTAATCATTGGTACTCAAAATAAATTATCACCGTGATAATAATTTTATTCGAAATAAATCTCATTTAAAATTTAATTATATGTTGGAATTTTCATTTATCTTTTTTTTGCTGAGTGTTACAAAGGTATTAAATAATTCAAATTATATATATATATATTTATTAATCTATTTATTAATCTATTTATTTATATTAGATACATTAATCTAATTCATAGTTACATTTTCTAAAAAAATATATAAAAAATAATTGCTTTTTTCTTTTTTTTAAATGTTCTAGATACATAAAAAAAGTATTTGATTTGTTTTTTAATTCCCGGTTTTCAATGAATTTGCACGTTTTGCGGTGTTCTGAACACGATTTGACTATTTTTAGAAAACGTTAGCCTACCTGTTACAAACTTTTGCTGCCGCTGTATATCCCCCTCCCCTTCAAAAAGAAAAAGGGGGGGGGGAAGAAAAAGAAAAAGAGGTTTATATTTGGTTGAAACTTAACATAAATTGGAACTGGTTAGCTTTTGGCATATATCGCCCAAAAGGTGGCACTGCTATGCTTCAATGTGTTCAAATTACGAAAGGTTATATTTCAGCTTCTATTGTGTATAACTGCACAAAACCAGATATGTGAGAGGACCATTATAAAAAACTTTGTTGATTCAGTTTGAATGCACTCCGGCTGACAGGGCATTGCAACTTTTATGCATACTTGCCGACATTCTAATCAATATTCCGTAGTGTTGTTAGTCCCGTCCTTTTTTTCACACCAATAAAATTTTTAGAGTAATTTTTTTCAAATGCAATCACGATTAAATAAGAAGAAAACTCGTTTTGAACTCCCACCTTTAATCTTTTTTCTGTTTTACTCTAAGTTACGTATTTTTTTTTTTTTTTTTTCTCTTTTCTATCGCTTTCGGACACTGACTTCTACTCGAAGATTATACCCTGTGTTTGTTTATGTTAAGTTTGTCATTCTCTGTTTAAAAAACAAAAAACAAACAAACTAAAAAGACAATCAAAATTAAACAATTGCTCCTAGAAAATACAAAAATATTCTTACTATCTTCAAACTTTCTATTATATTTTGTATTGCTATCCTTAACATTCCTTATTTGATGTTCTTCCTATTTCATGAATTCCAGGTTTACGTATTTCTGTTTTGGTGTTCCTTCTCTGTTCCCCCCCCCCCCCCCTCTCTGCGTTGCCGTGATTGTGATTTTTTAGGACTCGCGCCTCGTTAGTTCCATCCTTAGGCAGAGGAAGATGCGTGGCTTTTGTCACAGGTGCTACCATCCCAAAGCATCCGAAGATCCGACGATAAGAAGAAAAATACTCTAAAAAGATACTGTTGTGAAAAAAACGGCGGAGCTAATAATACTACGGAATATTAATTAGTATGTTGGCAAGTATTTTTTATGTTCAAGGGAAGGCTATATCCCAGCTCTATAGCGTATCAGTGCAAATCTTCTATGATTTGCAATTCTTTGAAGTCGAAAAATATTTAAAGAACTTATGAATAGTTGTTGAAACCTTCTTCATTTAATATTTGCAACTAACTCAATACATATTCTAATTTATTGAAAAGCCGCTAGTAAAAAATTCATCCATTTTAAAATTTGCTTCGCTGTTTAAATAAAAATATATAAAAATAAATTTTAACTGAAAGGTCATTGTTCAGAATAACATTAAAATAACGGTCATTGACATCGAAAGGGAAAATTTCGTATGTTTGCTACTGAATAATATATCGTTCGTGCAATATAATTCTAATCTTATCCGGTCATGAAAGGCTATATCAAATATTTATTCATAGTTAAAAGTAGCGATTTATTCAAAACGGAAAGTTTAAATTTTATATTTATATTTTATATATTTCTTTTCAGATGATAAAGTTTATGAACTCCAGCATTTGATATTTCGAATGTTCTTCATGGGTACAATCAGAGCCTGATTAAGGGGGAAGCACACATTATTTATACTTACACCGTTATTTTTTAACAAATACTTTCCTTTTATAATAAACAGAAAATTCTCATTACAAATTATTTTAAAAGAATTCTGGTGTCTAATAACGGTGAGTAAATTGGATTGTTTTACACCGTTCATTTTTTATAAAAAAATATGTCCTCATCAAAGCGTGGAATTTCTATGACCTGAAGTAAAAAATAATTGTAAAATTATTCCGGTGAGAGCGGAGATAATGTGTGCTTCCCCCTTAATCAGGCTCTGGGTACAATCTGATTTTTAGTTATTTGAATGTATATTAATGTTTAATAAAGTTAAACATAATTTATACGTCTCATGAATATATTAAAACCAATGTAACATTTAAAATGAGATAATTAATACAAAAATTTTAAAACTTTCGACAAACGTTTCGGCTAGAACACTAGCCCTCCTCAGTGTCAAACATACAAGCACAACATGTACAAAAATTCATAATGCATCATAACAAGATTATATATTCAGGAGAAATAGCTTTAGCCTCGTTCAAGGCAGAATGTTGCATTTTAGTAAAAGCGCCCTCTAGAAAAATACGGAATTCATATATATTTACATTGGAGGCTAAAATTTTAAAGTTGTCAAAATCAGGAATCAATAAAACAGTTTCAATAAAACAGGAGGTTTAAGATCGAAACTCGTAATCCATTCTGTCAATAGTGATCATATTCCTGATTTTGACAACTTTAAAATTTTAGCCTCTAATGTAAATATATATGAATGCCGTATTTTTCTAGAGGGCGCTTTTACTAAAATGCAACATTCTGCCTTGAACGAGGCTAAAGCTATTCCTCCTGAATATATAATCTTATTATGATGTACTATGAAGTTTAGTAAATGCTGTGCTTGTATGTTTGATACTGAGGAGGGCTAGTGTTCTAGCCGAAACATCTGTCGCGTATTTTAATGTTTTTAATTCAAATGTATTTTTAAAGTTTAAAATTTTTGAATTCATTATCTCACTTTAAATGTTACATTGGTTTTAATATATTAACGTTGGTTACATATATGGTAATTTGTCCGTTTTTTGTGGAAAATTAATTTTTTAAATGTTCTTTTATTAGTTAGAAGGTATACTTTTATAAAATACCACTTATAAAAAATATCTTTTAGTGAAGTAAAAATTTAAAAAGTATTTTCTCGCAGATTAGCCTGAACAGGAAAAAAATGAAAAATATACATAAGGATATAAGTTTTTGGATGTAAGTTTATTTATTTAAAATTTGAAATAAAAGTGTAATTTTTTAAAAAATCATATTTTATTTCATCTTTATAGTAAGTATATTTAATTTACCTCAAAATGTTGAAAATGAATGTATGAACTACTAAATCATTATTTTAGATAAATTTGAATCTTTTCAGGATATTTTTTGTATTTAACATACTATGCACGGATGTATGGAGTAATACCTTTTAAAAGAGTTATAAATATCTGAAATGAAATTAGACATTTAGATAAAAATAGATGTGCTTCGACCTTAGTAATAATATTTCTAATGCCTTGCATAAAACTTATGCAGCGTTGCCACCATTTTAATTTATTCCGGATCATTTTTAGCCCCGCCTTTATTTCATACCATTTTTACTTTCTCTTACCCTTACGGTAGATAAAGTATTGTTTTAGGGTCAAATTTTCGAAAGTGAGTGTTTGTTATATTTACATGTTATGAGGTCCCTTAAATACGAAAAACATGTTTTTAGTGATTGGTCTGTGTGTCTGTCTCTCTCTCTCTCTCTCTCTCTCTCTGTGTGTGTGTGTGTGTGTGTGTGCGTGCCTGTCTGCTATCACCATATCTCAAAAATAAATTATAGCAGAAAGTTCAAACTTTGTATTCTAAATGTGAATCATATAGGGATGCTACATTAAGCTTTTCGTTGAGACGAAGCTAATGGGTTCGTGTACAGGGGCACTGAAAAGTATTCAGATACATTACGTCTATGGGGGAAATTGCAGATATGTAGAGTTTAACATCTACAGACTGCTGTAAACCGAATGAAACGAATATATATTTTTTGTAATAGAATAGTCAACTGGGAAATTAGTTTTTGTGTATGTAGGAGTCTCGCCTCCCCTCCTGGGGTGGGAAGTCCTCCCTCGAGGGGAGTAAATTTTCATGATGGGTATCTTTCAAAAGAGCTCGCCAATACCTTTAAAACGAATCGTCGAACACTCGATCTGCGGTAATTTAAAATATAGTTATCGATTTTTTTCCTTTTTAACGAAAAAAAAAAAAAAAAAAAAAAAAAAATAAGTCGTCTGCATTATCATGGAAGATAATTTTTTTAAATAATAATTTTAATAAATTATTTTTACTGAGTGAATTTCTATAGGAAAATATAGAAGAAAGTCGGGTGGTGGCCACAACATACTAGTGATTTGTTGTTAGTGGATGTGCTTTACTAATAATGTTTTACCATTTCCAGGAAAGCTGTTCGGGAATTGAAATAAATTCATCATAGAGATATGGTATGTAAATAATGGATGTCTTAAGTTAAATATTCATCGCTTGTTTTTTGTATATTTACACATTTTGAGGCTTCCTGATCACCGTAGTCAAGTTTTTTAACATTTGATCTTTGTCTGTGTCTCTTAGAGTGACTTCAAAACGAATAAGTTTAGGAGATCCAAATGTTGTATTTTGAAGTTAACATAAGTTTGTTGCTGGAATAGTTCGATCAAGATTGATAAGTTTTAATGAATGTTGCGTGTGAAGATTGTCTGTATAATTTTAAGTAAACTTTTAATTTTAATAGCAGTATTAAATTCTATGTAAATGTAGGTGCATTAATGAAACGGGGGGTTGAGGGGGGCGTCAGCCACTCTCACACAGAACTAATTATCATATAAAACTCTTCCGAAGCCTAATTTGAATTGTTTATAATATAGGTTTACATAACAGTACTCGTTATCTTACCTCTTAATCTCGAACCTGTATTTATAGTATTAAATTTCAGGGTAAAAGAAAGCCGTGTGAGTGACACACCAGATTAATTATTTCATTTTTTTTTTTTTTTTCCTAAGAGTAGTTTTTTTTTTTTTGGGGAGGGGGGCTAATTAATATTGGAAAAAATTATTCTATGATTAAAGTGGTGTAAAATAAAAGCGGGGCTACGCGTGCTAAGCTTTTAAATAAATTAAAATGTTGGCAATTATGCCTTATGACAAAGGAAGGTTTTCCATTATACATTTTCCTAAATACAAGTAAGAAATTAAATTTTCTCAAAGGATTTTCCTAAGTACTGAAGAGGAAATTACTGACAAAGCCTAAAAATAAAATTATAACTAAAATTCAAGAAAAATTTCTCTATAATAATTGCAGACTTTTTTTTTTTTAATCCCCCCCCCCCCACGAATTAGCACATTGCTTTATATTATACTAATTCACACACAATATCATTAATTTAACAATCTTATCATGCGTTTTATCCTTTAATATAATTAGTTAGCCATAATAAGAAGCAACAAATTTATCTGACCAATTACACTTTTATGCAATATTTATTTATAATATTGCTTACATTTAATTTCATATATTCAGTCAAACGTGTGGAGACTTTCTTTTGATGTGTGTAACATATAGAAACAAAATAGGTATTCTTAAATAATTTATACCAATAATAATGTGTCTACTGATTTGAGAATTTTTTTTTTCTAAAAAAAAAAAAAAAAAAAAAAAAAAAAAAAAGACCATAGATTTTTATAATCTTTTTTCAACTGATGTCTAGTGTACGCCCTTAAAAAAGAGAAAAAAAAAATATATATATTAATGACATTTTAAAATTAAAATAATACTTTTGTTAATTAATCTTAAAATTAATAATTATATTAATTATAACTATATGTTTAGTATGGTCTCTAAAATATTGTTTACATAATGCATTTAAATTCGAAATTAAAATCGTAACATTCCAGTCACTGTATAAATCACTATCTTTTATAGTGGCCATATTGTGGTTACTTTATAATACACTATCTACTAATAAGTATTATTTGGACACTTTCGAATTTAGACATTTTGTCAAATATCTAAAAGAAATTCTTTAGGAATGTTCATTCTACCTCTCGTAACGTTTTGGATTTACATGATGTTTGTTTAGGATTTTCATTTAAGTTGCTCAATATTTTTGGGTACTAAATTATGCAAATGAAATTTTCATAAAGCTTGTGCATGCGTAGTTAAAAATTATTTAGTAAAAGTGCTCGTATTTCGTATGATATTTAACATTTTTGCATTCTGATTTGCTGTATGCTGTGTCTAATGCTGTGTCTAATCTCCATCAATATAGCCTCATAGAACTTTATACAGATAATGAGAAAAATCCTCTTAATCACATACTACAATCAAAACGCATTTAAAGCATTACTTTTTTCAGGGCATACTTGCCATTATGAACCGTACAATTTTTAGTACCCGACTTTTTTTCCCACCAGTCATTTTTATAGAGCTGCCAACTTAATCCGGCAAATTGTTAGTACCGCCCATTTTTCTACACCACTTAATTTTCAAAGTAGTTTTCTTCAAATATATTTGCGATGAATTAAGAAGAAAAAAACTCTAAGAAATGACTGGTGTAGAAAAAGGGGCGGTACTAGCAAATTGCCGGATTAGGTTGGCAGCTCTGTTTTTAGAGTAATTTTATTCATATTTAATCGTAACAACATTTGGAGAGAATTACTCTAAAAATAAAGTGGTGTGAGAAAAGGGGCCTTTTTTTTTCAAGGGGCGTTAACAATTTTACTGTTATTAACGAGATGGTTGGCAAGTATGACAGGGTGATCCAAAACAGTTTGATTTTTGTTTAATTTTTTACTGATCCCCTTTTCCTTTTCAGGACACAACTTTTGCTGAAAAATATAAAGTACAACATGCTCTTTACACCAAGAAGTTTCAAGATGATTCCTAAAAAACTTTTTTAGATATTTGACAAAATGTCTAAATTCGTAAGTGTTCAAGTACTTATTAGTAGATTATGGGTAGATAGTGTATATTAGCATTAAAAAGTGTTACAATTACCCAATTATGGAGGTGTAGTTTATGCTAAATAATATTATAGTTTTAAAAAAAATTAAAGAACACGCTTTTATAGAAATGTGAACTAAAAAGCACAAAATATCTATCTTAGTATTAAAATTCAGGGTAAGAGAAAATCGTGCGAGTGACACACCGTAATATTTACATACATTTAAATCTTTAATTAAAATAACTTAGAATTAATTAAAACCATTTTTAAAAAAACTCCCCTGACGGGGATCGAACACTGGACCTTTAGGTTCGTAGCGTGGCGCCTTACCTCTACGCCACATCGTTCACGTAGGTAAAGTATTTTTTTTTTACAATATAAATTTTTTGTTTGCTCCCAGAGAAGTTACAAACAAACATACATACATACATACATACAGGTGAAGCTAATAAAAGCGTGTTAATAAAAGGGGACAGTAAAGGCAATAAATATAATAAAAGATTTCCTTAATTTTTTTAACTTAGACAAACGATTTCGAAATATGGACTACGCTCGAAAACTTATCATGGCGAGGGAGGCCTGGTCACTTTTTTTTCAATATCACTATTTTTATAAAAGAATATTTGTGTTATTCAATCGAAGACATGCATAAGTTTTTTTCAATTGAATAATGCATGTATTTCTTTATAAAAACAATGGTATGAAAAAAAAGTGACCTCACCGACACCTGCTTATAGTCACCTTACCTCACGCAGGCTGCTGATCGAGACGAAACCTAATTTACGCGCAACAATAGGTGCAGTGTTTAAGAAACATTTAACGAGATTTGATTCAAAGTAATTTGATTTTTCCTTCAGCTACAAAGCACTTGCCAGAGCCTAATTAAGGAGGAAGCACACATTATCTATCTCCGCTCGCACCGGAATATTTTTACAATTATTTTTTACTTCATGTCATAGAAATTCCACGCTTTGACGAGGAAATATTTTTTATAAAAAATGAACGGTGTAAAACAATCCAATTTACTCACGGTTATTAGACACCAGAATTCTTTTAAAATAATTTTTAATGAGAATTTTGTGTTTATTATAGGAGGAAAATATTTGTTAAAAAATAACGGTGTAAGTATAAATAATGTGTGCTTCCCCCTTAATCAGGCTCTGGCACTTGCTTCTTTTTTAGAAAATAGTGATAACTGAAACATAAATGATATTCCCGCAATGGCGAGTGATGACCGAAACATTGATAATCCAATTAATTAACATGTTGTAATATCAATAATATTTAACTTCGATAGTGTAAAATTTACATATTGTTAACTGCAAATTGTTATAAGGAAGCAAAAACTTGAAAAATAATTCAAAAGAAGTATACTTGACTGAACTTTATAGGAAATATGAGTTTTATTCCCCTTAGGAATATTCGTTTTATATTTTCCGAATATACATTTTGTTAAAGTTAGGATATATTGTAACTATCTAGAAATTCAAAAATGAAATTTCAGCCTACCTATAAATTTTGAGATCGCCCGACTTCATTTTTACTATTTTTACGGTAATGAATGTATGTGAATGTGTATGTGTATGAATGAACACGATAATGTCTAAATGCTTCATTCAATTGAGCTGAAAATTGGTAGTTATATTATTGGTCACCATCACTCGAACTATATGATTTTGTGAGCGTAAAAGTAATAGTTTTTTTTTACCAGAACACAAGAATTTTTTTTTTTTTTTTTTAATCATAATGGACTATTGGCTCAAATTATTTAAAGTAGTGGAGAGTGGGGCTAGTTGTAACAGTTTTTAGAAAATTAAATGTATTTTGAAATGTATTTACGTTTTCCTGTTTATAATTGCTGTTTCCCATAGCATACATATTCATCTACCATAGTCATAAAAAAAAAAAAAAAAAAAAAACCTCTCCTGAAATTTTCTAATTTTAGCAAAAAAATTTTTTTTTTCAAAATTACTTGCCTGTTACATTTTGCTCCAGAATCGGGGCAAATTGTACGCATGGGTCAAATTATAACATGAATGAGGTACTACTAATAAAAAACGACAATATTTCAGAATGTTTTTGCTATCAATTATTTATTAATTTAATAAGAAAAGGGCAATAAATAAGTAATATTAAATTATACCTTCTTGGTATGGTAACAATGAATTATACCAAATGGATTATAGTAAAATAAAGAGAAACTTAGCACTTTCGGGACCTCTGACGTGCATTCACGTCATTTGAAAATCTGTAACTCCGCCAGTGGGCGTTTCTTTCGAAATTTGTGTGTTATTTATTTCTTAAGAATGTACCCAATATTCATATTTTTATAATCAAATAAACTATGGATACAAATACTTTGATTAGAAAACATATAATCAGAGTGTATATCCATTAGTAACATAAGTTTAAATGCAGAAAATATTGTTCTGAAATATTGTAACTTGGGAGAACAACACCCACAGGCGGATTTAGTGTCAAAAAGACAAAAGCGTGCGGTCGCAAAAGTGTTAAATATCTAATCAGTATAGAAATCACTCTTCGTCGGAACTGATGTTAATACAAAATATATTGTTCGTGTTAATATATTGTTTATGTTCCCTCTCACACATATGATGTGTGCCCACATTTTGCAGATTAAGCATTATACCCATTCTTCAACCTCAGAGAGGCTATAGCAGGGGCCGTAGTCTCAGCCCCCCTTTTTTTTCAAGGACACTTTTAGGGATGAGAAAATTCCGCCTGTTTTGCCACTACTTTTTTTCTTAGAGAAATTTTTAGTGTATTTTTAAAATAATATGTCGTGATTAAATAGGATAGAAATTATTGTATAAAAATAGTGATAGCATAAAAGACATAAATTTCTCATTTATGAAAGTGTTCTGAAACAAAAAAGGCGGAGACTACGATCCATAGCTGTAGGCATCTGCAGAAGCTAACCAGGAAATTATTCGAAGACCGTAATAATAAAAATCAATTAAATAATGTTCATTTGAATGGGCATAATCTAACGGGATTTTTGAAGCATAAACTGTTAGTCCTCGTAAGTCCGTTCTCGAGAAATTTATATTTAAGTTTGAGTAAAAGTATAGTAACGAGAAAGCAGTAGGAGGAGTCCCGTTAAAACCTGCCAGAACCGGGACTTTCATAGCTGCCAAGTTTTTTAATTTATTTCGGAATGCTGTTAGCTCCTCCCTTTTTTTCCCACCGTAATTTTTATAGAAAAATTTTCTTCATTACATAATTACGATTAAATATGAAGAAAACTACTCTAAAAAGATTACGGTGTGAAAAAAGGGCGGGACTAACAGCATTCCGGATAAATTAAAAAACTTGGCAGCTATGGACATTTATCAAATTTTAGATGCTATTTTAGCGAATTTTTAGACATTATATCTCGATTGAATATATCTCAAAGCTGAAATGGGCAACTGATTAATGCATCAAAGAACACGTTTGACTATGCTCTTTCGATTTCTGCTTGTTTTGGATTTCATTCATATTTCAGCGGTGTTATCGATTCAGGCGTGGTTGTACCGTTTATTAGCGAACTTTCGGAATTTATAACTCGAAAACGAGCTGACAAGGGCTATTGTTTTATGCGTCAAAAATCATATTTATATACGCTCTTTTGATTAATGCTTGCTTAGAAATTTTTTATTTTTTTTATTACAGTTCGGGATGGTTTCCTGGTAAGTAAAGCCACTACTTTGTATCAGAATTTATATCTGGAGTTGAAATCATTTTGTTTATATTTTTATCCTTTCATTTTATTATTTATTTATTTCTTCCTCTGTTTAACCTTTTTCTTTCTCTTTATGTTTGTGTTACTTTTTAATTATCTCTTCAAAATATTTTTTAAGTGCTTTTTTTTGGGTTATGATGTCTAATATTTGTACCTTTCATACATAACCCTTTGAAGCATTTTCAAACTTGTTTTCATAGTTCCTTATTATAAAACAAGAAAAAACAAATTCATAGAATAAAGCATAGAATAAATAATTTGCTTGTTAACATTTAAAATCATAGCCTCCTAAACTAGATGCCTGTCGAGTGGCTCGGAAACCTCGCAATGTCGCAATAGTTCAAGCGGTAGACAGCACCACATTGTACAGAATACACGATTTTTATATTCAACTCTCACCAAAAATTTTAAGTAGTGACATATGATATATATAATCGACGTTCCTCCGATTCTATTTGCCTTCTATGTAAATCAAATCCCACCTTTAAAAATTTTTGGTAGCTGTTGAATAAAAAAGTAGTGCAGTCTGTTCCAGGTGGCGCTGTTTATCGCTCAAAATGTTGCCAAGTTTCTGAACCACGCGATAGGCATCTAGTTTAGGAGGCTATGTTAAAATACATGAATGCTACAACTTGCCTCATCGAATGGTTTTGAACATTTTGTTTATTTATAAAAAAATATAACGATTTATACAAAAAATTAAACATGCATTTGATAACGAAACACATGGACAAAATAAATAGCTATAAACATTTCTTTAAAATATAAATTAACATGCCTTTAATCAAAATTTACTAAATATGTTTTTTCCACTAACTAGCTAAAATGAAGCACGTGTACAGTACCTCTCATTAACCAGTTTTGCAGAATACTGGTTGTGCTTACATAATAAAGCGCTTCATAAGAATTATGTTTATCGGAATACTTAATCAAACGTGTTACAAACTATTTCGTAAATTGCGTGTTGCATCTTATCCCTGTTACAACTAGCCCCACGCTCCCCTACATACCTGGTAACATTTACAATTCATTATCAGTATATTTTAAAAGCAATTTCCTTCTTGCTTCATCGTAATTACATACTGTAGAAAATTTCTCTAAAATCATATTGGTACGAAAAAAAGGGCGAGACTACCAGACCAGTACTCCGAAATAAATTTTAAATGTTACCAGGTGAAAGTGCGAGAACGCCTCAACTTTACACTGAATTAAGATCTAAATTGGTAGGTACGTAATATGGTTATTATCGAAAGAACCGTGTAGATTTACTTGAATACAGGACTTACCGGAGTTTTTTTTTTTTTTTTTTTTTTTTTTTCGAACCAGGAAACAGATTTTTTATGCGTCGGGGTCTATGTCAGAGCTGTCAACCTAATCCGGCAAATATTTAGTACCGCCCCTTTTTCTACACCATTAAATTTTTAAAGTAATTTTCTTCAAATATATTTGCGATGAATTAAGAAGAAAAAACTCTAAGAAATGACTGGTGTAGAAAAAAGGGGCGGTTCTAACAATTCGCTGGATTAGGTTGACAGCTGTGCTATGTGCTCATAGTGTTTAATGTATGCTTTAATAATGTTAAATTGTTTAACCCTTTGGCGTTCAGTGTTCCACTACATGGAACACCTAACTTCGCTGGCTCCTCCAACCGTTAAATTCAATTGCAAATGGATAAAAATAGGTTTATTTTTTACTTTGAACTTTCCTTTTCATCCATAGATGGCATCATTACACAAGGCAATCCATGATATTTAGCTGGGACGCGTTATTTTAAATCCTCGTATTTACAAGAAATTTTGTGAATTTTTTTTGTGATACAAAAAAGATTGCTTGAAAAAAGATTTCTATGTTATATCGTTGGCTGTACTCTATATTATTTATTCTATATTATTTTTAATTTTTCATAGAGGAAACATACGAGGAATCGTTGAATAAAGGAAAGTGTTCCATCTCCTGGAACACTGCGACACTAGCGCTTTTCATATTATGCAACCGAAAACAATGAGAGAAGACAGTTGTGTTTACGCGCTCTTTTTTCCTCTGTTTGGACGGAATGACGTCAAGCTATCACATGCTGCGAGGAAAGGTTGGTTATTTATTAAAAAAAAAAAAAAAAAAAACCGCACAAAAGTAGTTTTTTGTGCAAAACCTACAATGTTGGTTTGCGCTTCTACCAAAAGAGTGTGACGTGTTTCCAAAAATTTCATGAAGATAAAAAATAGACTAATTGTAAATATTTTTGCACAGAAGACTTGTATATATGTATACTAACTGTAAATATCAAATTATTTCATAAAAGATCATATAACGAAGATTTTTTTTTGGAGTGGGGGGGGGGGGGGGTGTAGAGTACAGGCCTCCCCGTGATGCACCATGGGTCATGCTAAATCTACTACACAGGTATAATACAGTGTTTTTTAATTCATATGCAAAATCTTTTACTCATTTACGCGTGTCACTGCGATGCTCTTAGACGCACTTTTCAGAGCTCTAGTGGCGCAGTGTTCCCGCTGATGGTAAACCCACAGTTTCATAACGGTAAGTACTATATTTACAAAATTATACCTGTGTATTCCTTTAGACCTAAGTAGATAGCCTACAACATTTTTTGTTGAAATTCCAAATTTAAAGGGTAGTGCGCTGTAAAGGGTTAAAACCTTAAAAAAAAAGTTTGATATTGCGAGTTTACCATTTATAGTTCTTTTAAAGAGATGAAGAAAACAATTTGGATACATTACGATCCATTAAATGAAATGCAGCTTGGGTAGAAATACTTATAAACATCCTATTATGATTTCGGTTTTGTTTATTTAATGACTTCTGTTATTTAAATTCATTAAACAACTGTTAATTACCAAAGGTTCTTAAAGTTGAGTGGAGTCACAGCAGGTTTTTAGTCTTTTAATTAAGGCTATAATAATTAGAATTGTTTTTTATTTCTTTAAACAAACTTTAATCTTATCGATTTTAATTTTGAATTGATAAATACTTTGATCTTTTTGTTGTAGAATTATAAAATTGTTTTTGTTGCAAACTTTTTCATTATTTAATAAATTAATTAAATCAACTTAAGCTACGATACATGTTCATTAGTTTTTTTTTTTTTTACATCAAAAATGAATATTGGCTTAAAATTGGTTACTTCTTATTTCAGAAACATTTTCTTTTCCACTTTTAATCAATATCACATTGAGAGTAATATAAATGAAATATTAAACCTAATCAGTTTAAGTTTTCCAAGATGATGTTTTTCCATTTCCAAGATGTTTACCATATCACGACGGAAATTTTTTTTAAATAAATTTTATTAAGTTAGGTTTGTGGAGAATGGAGAAAACTCGACCGAATAATAAAAACTGGAATCCAGTCTTTTATGTGAGATATTTGATACTTTCAAAGCTACGACTTTTATTCAGTACTCTCAACATAAGAAACAACTACTAATCAGAAATTTTATTTTTAATTATTTGTCGTTTTTCAAATAGTTTCCTGGAAAATTTTTACTATCTATTCCACTCTTAAAATTTCATTTTGTTATGTGAGGGAAAAAAAAAAAAAAAGATTCGGACACCGACTGACTTCTTAATACATTTCACTGAAATACATATTTCTTAATACATACTGTTAAGAAATAAATTGTTATGTGTTGTAAGCAGTTCGTAAATAAGCAGGCCGATTCCAGTCCATGAATATTCCTGAAACAAGCCAATAAAGTTATTCGAGCCACAAAAGTCACGATAATAAGATTATAAACACTGCAGAGCAGGATTATTATTCCTCAGTTTTTTGCAGAATCTCTCATAGACAAATGCACAGCTTAGTGTTCAATAGAATTCACTCAAATACAGATGATATAATTCTTTAGAATGATTTTATAATTTATGGCGAAAAGTTGCTGCGAAAAACGACATGTTATACCAAAAAAACTAATTCCGTTTTAAATTAAAAAAAAAAAAAAAAAAAAAAAAAAAAAAGTCTTACTAATTCAGATAATCTGGAACTACTGTTTCCGCCAAATTTGACGCTAATCTCACCAAATCGTAAACGGTGATCTCGGATTTTTCCACAAACTTGCCGTAGAATGGTGACTTGCCATAGAATTTGCGACTTGGTGACCAAATATGCCAAATTTTGGAAGCTCAAACTTCAATACGAGCCGAGTTCTAGAATTTTCTTCAGTGTCCAATACAGTGGTTTCTAGCGCAGAGCTACCTCTAAATTTCTATAAATCCATAATGACATTATAAAAATAAAGAGTCACTCTCGAGGAGTTTGTGTTCAGACTTCTTTCCGATCGGTCGTGTCTGAGAAACTCTGCTGTAAGCAGTTAATCATTGTTCCTCAATTAGCAAAATTCCTGCTTTATCATATATTTAAATGTTTAATGTACACAAATATCAAGCCGTCTCAATTATATATATTAAAAACAAAAACTATTTTATTTACGAGACAAAATTTTAGTTAAAATACATTTAAAAACAAAAAATACATTTAAAAACAATTAAAATTTAGACGTTTCTAAACCCGTCCGGGTTTCCTTATCAGTATCACTACAACATAACCTGCAAGCATTACATGAATACCCAAGGAATTTATAGAAGTACAGAATATTGAGGAGCCAGTGCGCATGCTTAATTGATAGTGTGGAGATAGCAGGCAGTGTGCCAACTCTCAAGGAAAATACGTGATTTATAATTATCATAACCAGAATAGAAAATTAATTATTAAATTATTGGACTGTAATTATTAAATTACATTCCTGCACATTTTTAAGCGCTGAATACGCCACCAGTTTAGCATTTATTAAAATTTTTTTCCCTCAAAATCTCCCGCTCAAAAATATTTTACGCTTTAACCGTTTGCGGCGCAAGCTAATTCGGATCATATAAATTACATGCCACCAGTTAAAAAACAAAAACAAAAAAAAAAAACAACGGCGTGTTCTGTCAAGCTTTTCTTAAAAAAATTCCGGGATGAGTTTTCTATAATTTGAAATATTAGATTAAGGGTAGTCAATCTTTTTATACCTATCGTCCTCTTTTTCTATGCCTATAAATAGGAAATTTTTCTAACCACCCTCGGGCTCCATAAAACTGGTGATTTATTAAGTTATATATTAACTTTCTTTTATAAAATTTCTAAAACAGAATTATAATAAGTTAAATCATATAGCATATAGTAATAATTTTTTTTTCTATTTCAATGTCTTTAAGAAGACAAATAGTTATAGAGCTTCAGTATAGACAAAATTCCTATTGCACACAATGAAAGCTGGAAAACACAGTAGTGTGTGTGTGTGTGTGGGGGGGGGGGGGTAGGGATCAAGCTGTGTTGGTAAACTATTTTTCACACAATACATATGCAGAATTTAAAAAACGAGTACTTAAATAATATCAAGATCGCTGTTATTTGATGGCTTTTATAGTAATTTAAAACACTCATCTAGTTCACAACCACAACATATTTCGCGTCATCTAGTTGCTGCTCAAAAAAGTTTCAGAGACGGACATTTTCTCCCATAGACAGAACGAAACCTAACATTCGCAATCGGCGTATTGATCTAATGCTACAGTGAGACACCTCCATGGCAGAGAGACGCCTTTTCACGAACTGATATGGTCATGAAATGTTTAAGTTAATTATAATTTAACTTGCTTATTGCAAATAAGAACAATGTCATGAAACTTTTCTGGTGTAAATTGTCATATAAAATCTGGTGACATATTTGTTGGAATAGAATAAAATGCCCCTTAATTTCCAGCCTCTTTGTCATAGTCAGCTTTAGAAAAGATATAGTTATTGCATTTAATGTGGAGTTTTATTATAGTCAACTAAATTCAATATAATTACAACAGAATTCTTCAGAAAACAACAGAGTTAGTGTTTTCCCTCGGGATAAAAGATAAAGGTAAAAATTCATCTAGAAAGCTGTAGAGTTCGATTTCGTATAAAGTTACTTTTATCGATAACATTGGCGCATACACTTTACATCATATTGTTTTAAGATAAAGCTAGGAGAGATCGCGCGGTAGGAGAGATTGCGCGCATAGGGGATCGGAGCAAAAGAGTAGAATGGGCGAATAGAAATTTTAGGTTATTGTACATACAACACCGATATAGGAAGTGCCTACTTGAATTTGTATATTGATTGCTTCTTGAGTTTAAGATAAAACGTGGTCATTTTGTCTCGTTCTCAAAAATAAATGCTTCAATTTTCACAACCCTTCCCAAGAATTTCAGTACAAAAAAAAAAAAAAAAAAAAAATGCCCCCCCCCCAATCTAATTTTGCCATAAATTGTCGTAGAAACATGTGGTTGGTATCAATCGATTTGTAATAACGTCTAGTTTATAACGCTATAGTTAGATTTTGCTTAAGGGGTCGTCTACATATTAAAACTTTCATCAACTTCATTTTTTTAAATAGTAACTCCCATTTTTTATAATTTATTTGAATTCTTTGGATCAAATCATCGCGGAAAATGGTATAGTTTATATATTTTGCTCAATTTTTTACAGAATTATAAGCTGTCAAAATATGAGGATGCTAATGTTAAATAAATGTGACAAACATTAATTCATATCTTCCAAAATAGTTATGATATTCAAATTCTGTTTTTTTTTATATGATAGAATAAAGTGACAAAAACATATTCCATGCATATTTTTGATAAAAAAACATTTTTTGAATTATGAAAATTATTAATAATTTTATATTTGGTAAAATTATGAATTATGACCTATGTTAATTTTTGCATGAATAGAACGGGCATCATCAAAAACATGGGTTTCCAAATTTACAGCTCGTTCCTAACATTATTTTTTAAGTTACAGTGATATTTCATTTTTTACTGTTGTTAGGGGGCCATCACTTATTATAATTTGTATCCTCTGTGAGTAAATATATGTATATGTTTTGACGAAAAACTATTTTAATTTACCTTTATGTTATTCTAATTGTTTTCTAAGCAACATTTCGATGTTTATGATACAAATTGGACTATTATTATTTTTTTTAAATAAAATTATCGCAATGCTAGCGAGAGATTGTGAAAGAATTCCAAAAGAAATGAAGCTCCGCCTCTATATTGCGGAAACAATATTAAAAAAACTAGTTTGCATATTCGTATATGACTCTATATGTGACGCTGGTATCAGTGTTGCCAGATTTGGGGACTTTTTTATTCAACCCCCGCCGCTAAATTTTAATTGTAACGGTTGCCTAAGCACTTCGAAAGATAAACGTCTATTATGTATAGCAAATATCACTTCTCAAAATTATTGGTGAGAGTTGAATAAAAAAATCCCCAAATCTGGCAACACTGGCTGGTATGCATAAATGTCAATGGCATTTACTACATCGAATGCTGAAGATAAAATTTAAATTATTTAATTGGAAGTATGTAAAATAATTTTGTTTTATAATGTAACATTTTAGAAAAATTGTGTAAAGGTAATACTGTTGCAAAAAGGAGTATACTCGATTTCTGAAATATGTTTAGTCTTTGTTCTTAAATATTACATAACTTTTCCTAGTTTATCACTTCTAAAATTTTGTTTTATCCCTGTTGTCTTTTATTTTTATTTTTATTTATTTTTTTTTTTTTAACTTGAATATTCTAGGATTCGTGCACCTCAAGTTAAATGTCATGATTTAGAAAACGCGGTAAGACGAGGATTACATATTTGCCTACCATCTCATTAATAACCCTACAATTGTCAACGCCCCCTGAAAAATCGCCCCTTTTCTCACACCACTATATTTTTAGAGTAATTCTCTCCAAATGTTGTTACGATTAAATAAGATTAAAATTATTCTAAAAAATTATTGGTGTGAAAAAAAAAGTGGGTACTAAAAATTCTACGGTCCATAATCAGATGGGGGGCAAGTATGGAATTATTATTTGAAAGAGCAATACGCAGTGAACAATACTTTTTTTTTTCTTTTTTAAATTAATATAATTAATATTTATTAATTTTTATCAGATTTTTTAAAACGCATTTTCTGTTTTAATCTTGTTGTGACATTTTCGCATTCGTTTACTCTACCGTTTATGCTATTTAAATTTTATCGCATAACGTAACACAATAAAATATAAATTTTTTATTAAATGTTTTTTTAATACTAAATAATATTGTGGATTTTTTTTTCTTAAGTTTTTAAAATTTATTATTGAAACAAAGCGCAGTATTATTTATTTTCGATTATTCTAATCATGGCGTAAAACTGGCGTCACATTTATCATGGAAAAAGAATTTAAAACAAAGTAATATGTCTTATTACTTTTGAAGATATAGCATACTTTCCAACATCCTAGTTAATATTCCGTAGTCTTGTTAGTTCCGTCCTTTGTCTCACACCAATAAATTTTTAGAGTATTATTCTCCAAATCCAAATACGATTGAATAAGAGGAAAAATACTCTAAAAATATACCGGTGTGAAAAAGAAGGCGGAGCTAACAATACTACGGAGTATTAATGAGTATGTTGGCAAGTATGAGATATAGATTTTACACATTTAGAGTTAAGAATTCAAGTACAGTAGACGACTGCAGAACGGGGAATATTCGGGCTAGGCAATAGGAAACCGTTTTTTCTATATCCATATTTATTTTACATATGATTATACATAATAATTATACTCTTTCTATTGAAAGTATTTGTAATCATATTATTTTGTTTATATACATATGAATGTAAGGAGAATATTCTTAAGAAATATCGTAACACACAAATTGTGGCAGAAACGTCCACTGGAAGAGTTACGGATTTCTAAATGACGTGAATCTACGTCAGCAGTCGCGAAAATCTTAAATATCCTTTTGCAGATTTTAGTTTAAATCTTGTTATCTATATTTTTGTATATTATGTACAGGGTGATTAGAAAAAAAAAAAAAAAAACCGATATATGAGACCATAGCATACCGTTCACAGTAACTGAATAAAATTTTGGTGGAAGGTATTTTGAGGTATGCGCTCAAGAATTATATAAAAAACAGCAGTTAAATTCTAACAGTTGCGGTTACAGTGACAAAATTTCAAAAATTTCAAATTGCAACACCTACTTTTTTTTTATTGAAATGGAATCTCCATAGTAAAAAGCCATAAATAGCGTTGGAACGGTACCTTTAGCACGAAAATCTCCAGCGCTAGCAGGCTAAGAAAACAACAACAACAACAAACAAACAAAAAAAAAACAACTGCTATGTGCCAACCAGAGCACAACTTTCATTTTTTTAATGACGTCACATTTCACACTGAGTCTTTGATTCAGACTAAAGTCTACTGATTCTGCTTGGAAACGAAAAGAAGCGATCACGGTATCCTTAATTTCGTGTAAGGCTACTGAATACAGGCTTTAATTTCGTTGTTAGTCGTAAGACGCTGTCATAACTGACATCATAGCACTACGTGAAAAACAAGGCATTGTGAAATGGCAATCAAAATCGATTTTGATGATGATAATGATGTTTCCCAGTAAGCGCCATATTGTTCACAGAGCAAGAAAGCAAGATACACATCTCGCATTTCAAAATGCCTTATTTTTCAATTAGTGTGATGAAGTCAGTCATAACGGTGTCTTACGACTAACAACGAAATTAAAACCCTTATTCAGTAAACCTACATGAAATTAAGGATACCATGGTTTCTTCTTTTCTTTCCGAAGTAGAATCAGTAGACTTTAGTGAGAGCCGAAGACTCTGTGTGAAATATGACATCACTAAGAAAATGAAAGTCCTGTTCTGGTAGGCACATCACAGCTGTTTCTCTTTTTTTCTTAGTATGCCTAACGTTGGTTATTTTCATGATAGAGGTACCGTTCCAACGCTATTTATGGTTTTTTGCTATGGAGATCTGATTCCAATAATAATAATAATAATAAAAATTGGTGTTGCCATTTGGAATTTTCGAAATTTTGTCACTGTAACCGTAACTGTCAGAGTTTAAATGTTGTTTTTTATATAATTCTTGAGCGTATACCTCAAAATATCTTCCACTTAATTTTTATTCAGTTTCTCGGAACGGTATGGTAGCTATGGTCTCATATATAGTTTTTTTTCTAATCACCCTGTATTGTTGGTTTGTACGCCTAAAACTAAATGTAAAACTTTATAGTAACACTTTCATGCGGAGCTTACTGTATGAAATAAAAATATACCCAACAGAAGTAGATATTTCTTTTTCTTAAATATTAAACACTTTTTTTTTTTTTTTTTTTTTTTTTTTTTTTAAACCTTTATTAATATAATTATCATTATAACTATTACTGTTTTACCTTGGTATCCAGACTTTTGTAATTCAACATTGTAGGGTTCATATGAAACTATTCGATGTTTAATAAATAGAAACCAATAAAGATCTTTTAATTCATAAAGTAACACAGAGAATTCTGCGCACTATAATCGTTTTTTTTTTGTTTTTTTTTTTTTATTTTATTTTATAATTAACATTTATGAATTTTTTTCCGGTGTCAATAAATAATGTATATTAGATGGTAGATCACGATTTATTTTTTTCTAAATGTATAGACGGACCCCTAATACATTTTCACATGTAACTCTATTTAGAATTGATTTAAAGTATATAAATAGGTTTTTTTTCCGAACCGCCTTGATCTCAGAAATCTTAATATAAGGTCAAAAATAGCGGTCGTCATTGAAAAAAGAATGAAGTTTATGCCTGTTTTAATGTGTAGATGACCCCTTAAGCAAAATCTAACTACACCATTAAAAACGTGACGTTATTACAGATCGATAGGTACCAGCCGTATGTTTTTACGATAATTTACGGCGAAATTAGGTGTGTGGGGTCGGGGGGGGGCTGTTTTTTTTTGCTGACTGTACAAAATATTTTTAAATTAAACATTGTTTCATAACCTACTGACCTAAACTAGCAGTACAAGCACCACGATTTCCTCCAAAGATGAGTAATTATTTAATAAAACACTGCGCTGTCTCTCCTACCAAAATGGGAGAGTTTGAGCTTTTGCTGTTTAGGAGAGATTGCGCATTTAAAATTCTGTACTAACAAAGATTTCGCAGCTTATTGGAGATAACAAGACAATGACAGAGCTGTCAACCTAATCCGGCAAATTGTTAGTAACGCCACTTTTTCTACTCCACTTAATTTTTAGAGTATTTTTCTTCTTAATTCATCGTAGATAAATTTGAAGAGAATTACTCTAAAAATTAAGTGGCGTAGAAAAAGGGGCGGTACTATCAATTTGCCGGATTAGGTTGGCAGCTCTGCAATGATGATGAGTTTGTTGAATGCATATGACTGTACCAAAACATAACTGCCATAAGTCATTGGACTAGATCAAACCATTCGAGGCAGTGCACCACCTTTATGGAGACTACCCACAGATTGTGAAACTGAACATTATTCAGGAGTAGCACAATCGACAAATGGCACACCTCTGATGGGATATACCTCTAGAATGCTGTTAGCCTATGAGAATTTTATCGCAAAGGATTTAAGGGGACAGTGGACGTTTACTGAGCGAAAATCGACCAATAAAATTGATTTTTTTTCCCCTTTCAAATATTACTGTAGTCAACGAAAGCTATCTTTCGCAAAAAACCACAGGTGAATACGACTATTTTTAAAAAAGTTATAAGCATTTAAAAAAGTTAAATGTCCGTTTAAAGGGCTGTCAAAAGGAAAACATAATGTAAACAAACATCATTATTCAATAAATTATTCCTTATAACAGAAATTCTTTTATCTATATCTAGATATATGTTTACTTATTGATATAAAAATGTAAAAATATAATAAAAAAAAAAAAAAAATATATGCTTTAGGATGTTTTGAATAATGCGTATGAAAGGTAAGTAAGTATGAAAATAAACTTTAAAATGCGTTTTTCTCAAAATTTTTTTTTTTACATTTTCATGTCTTCAAAATGCTCTATGCGTCTTAATTTTGGATGAAAATCCATGAAATTTTTAATTTAACTTCATTTTCCATTTATTAAAAAAACTTTCTATGCATTTTAGAATCTGATTTCAGAAAGTTTATTAAAGACTAATTAAAAGTCAATTAAAGGTGAAATTATGACAAAAAATTAAGATAACTATAAAAAAACAATTTCTAAACAAAACACTATTCAAAGAATTTAATAAAAAATATCAACTTTTGTTTATGAGGTATTTATGAATGTTTTAAAGGCAAAATTAAGATAAAATATATAAATTTGGAACGCATGGAACATTTAAAAGTTTGTTAATATATATATATATATATATATATATATATATATATATATATTTAAATTAAAATTTATATTTGTATTAAAATTTTTAAAGGGTACTTGATATACTTATATTAAAATACATATCTACACAGAATATCATATCTTTAGGAAAAAAAGAAAAGAAAAGTTAACGTCCACTGTCCCGTTAATGCTATTTACTTGACTTTTGAATAAAGTGCACTGGTTGAACAGAACTTGCTTTTTTCTTTAGAAACTACTTTCGACATGTAAGAATGTAAAACTTTCGTAATAGTATCATTACGGGCTCTATCATTAGTTTCTGTTGCAATCTCTATGAGGGTAAATCATATAGAATGAAAAGCTAAAAATTTTGTATTTTTGGCATAGTTGCCAGCATTTTAATTTAAGCCAACATTTTAACAGTTGCAAACATTTTAATATTCCGGAGTATTTTTAGCCCTACCTTTATTTGATACTCACTTGATTTTTAAGAGTAATTTTTTCTTATTTTATCGAAGGTTTTATTAAAGAAAAATTTTCTGTAAATAAAGCGGTGCGAAATAAAGGCGGGACTAAAAATGCTTCGAATATATTAAAACAGGGTTCGTACGCTCCTACATTTTCACTGATCTTTTCAACCACTAATTTTATATTGTAAAATCTGTTATAATAGAAACCTATCAATTTAAAAAGAAACTTACCCCTAAATCAATACCGGTGGAAGACTCCGACAAAATCGAACTCTGTAAAATGTTGGCAACTATGTTTTTTGTATGGATATAATTTTCAAGGATATTTTCAAAACAGAGTCATAAAAAGACCAAAAGAGAAGAGAATATTTAATTGTTATAACAAACCTACATACAAATTTGCAACTTTCTATGTTCAACGGTTTTTGAATTATGCGAGATACACTGTTTTACACACATGTATACACAGACGTTATGAAAAATCTTGTAAAATAGTAGATATCTCTAAGTTGGGTGTTCCGTTTGAGATTCAAATTGGAGTTGTACAAGTGGATGTTATAACAGTATAACTGCCAATATTTTAATTTATTCCGGAATATTTATAGCTCTGCCTTTATTTCGCACCACTTTACTTTTAGAATACTTTTCGCCAATATATAACTATAATAAAATAAGAAAAATTTATTCTTAAAAAATAAGTGGTATGGATTAGAGGCGGAGCTAAAAGTACTCCGGAATAAATTAAAATATTGGCAGCTATGTAACAGTCAGAAATATAAATTTGTAATATTTTACGACCGTCCCTTTTGCAGCTTAGCGAGATACAAAATTCGTTTCATAAATCGGTTTCATAATACTTTCTATATATATTTTGCTATATATAGCTATATATATTTTGTTTAAGAGTGTGAAAAATATTTATATAATAATTTCCCACATGTAAAGAAGAAACAAATCTTCTATGTCAATACTATAATCAAACAAGGCTGGTCATTTTTGAAGCACGTATGAGAAATATTCTCGTTTCTATGCTTCCAATAAATGTTTAATACTTCACATATGAATTATCGAACGGCTTACAATATGTAAGAATATTATATCAAAATCTTAATATTTATATTTAGTGGCAGACTTATAAATGAAATAAATTGTCTCATATGAAGCTTTGGATTTGTTTTGCAAATATTGAGATTACTTTCTTTCTTTCTTTTTCTTTGTTTTAAGTCATAAACCGTTTGACAAAATGTATGATATTGAAATTTTTATACTTAATTTAAAAATTCGCAAAGGCTGCAAATTGAATAATTTATAACATTTACCTAGCTATAATTCTTAAATGAAAAACGTAAGCTATCAGACTGCCCGTTACTGTAATGCCAAGAAATTTTATTTAGACTATTGATTTGGTTAAAAGAAATTCTTGTAACTCTTTCACAGGTTACCTTATAGTTTCTAATTTTTAAGTTTTTTGGTTACCGGAAATTTTTAATGTAAAATTTCATTATATTTACAGGGGTCGTACTCTCTGCTCTTTTTCGGAATACTCTCAGGCATGAAAAAATTTCATTTTTATTGCTACCACTATTTGTATACAATTATATCAAACCTATTTAATCACAACACATAACCGCAGTTCCCAACTTTTTTAATATATCCACGAGCCTCTTTAGCCCCGCCTTCTTTTCGCTTCGGAAATTTTGTAGATTATTTCTCTTTAAAATAAGAAGAAATTCATTTTTCAAAACTTCCGGCATGAAAGAGAGGCGAGGCTAAAAATGCTCGTAAATAAATTATGAAAGTTGGGAACGCTGCACATAACCATAGATACCAACATTTTAATTTATTCTGGACTATTTTTAGCCTCGCCTTTTTTTCACACCACTTATTTTTTAAGGATACATTTTTCCTATTTTATTGAAATTATTTGGAGAAAAATTTCGACAAATAAAGTGGTGCGAAATAAAGGCAGGGCTAAAAATACTCCGGAATAAATTAAAATATTGTCATCTATGCACATAACTATAAAAATTCCACAAAAATTTCTGCATGAAATTAGTGTGGAAAAAAAAAAAAAAAACAGGCGGAGAGTACGACGTTGCATTTAATGAATGAAAACTGTTACAGACACACACACATATATATATACATTAATATTTTCCAGTATTCTAAAAGTGAAAAAGTTGCCAGTTCTGTATATGAACAATTCAAGGTAATACTGCTTTAAAGAACTATTAACACATTGAGCGCTAACAATGTTACCAGATATTGCGATTTTTTCATTCAATAGTCACCAATAATTTTGAGAAGCGACGTTTGCTATTTATAGTCGATGATTTTTTTTTTTTTTTTTTTTTTTAAATTCGATTCGTCTATTATATATATCAAATTTCCATTCTCAATATTATTGGTAACTATTGAATAAAAAAGTCGCAAAGTCGGGAAACACTGACAAGGGAAGTATGAATCAGTTAAATTCCTATTGAAACCAAACCAAGCTTAAATTAAAGAGAGTGATCTAAAACATAGAGCAGAGTGCAAATTTGCTGCAACAACCCACCATTGAGCGAGAAAACGACCCTAAAAGTTTTAGCTGCTTCCATCAAAATCAATGAAAGAGAATCCATTAACAACACAGCGTGGCGTAGTGGTCAGAGCGCTCAACTTGAGTGATGAAGGTCCTGAGATCGAATCTGGGTGACAGTTGTCATTTATTTATTTTTTCCATAAATATAAATGAAATACAATATAAAAATATATTAATAATTTCTGAGGGGGGGGGGACATGTATTAAATTCAATTAAAAATCTATGATATATTTTTAAATTAATAAAATATTTTATTTCAACTGATATATATATATATATATATATATTTATCATTTTAAAATTTTCTTTATTATACATTTTTCTTTTTCCTTAAGTTTACTTGAGTTCGAACTCCGACGAAATGCTTATCATTGTTATTTATTATTATTATTATTATTAATTTTAAATATTAATGAAATAAAACAAAACATTAAAATAAATGAATAACTTTAGAGAAAATAATTATTATTAAACTTAATTCAGAATTAATAAGTAAATAAATATACTCCATATAATGATATTATTAAGAAATATATAGGATAAAATTGCCTCTTTGTGAAGAAAAAAAATCACGTTGAAATTTACGAATTTATTTTCAAGTTAATAACGACTGTGATTAGAAGTAAGAAAATGATCAAATCATAAGCACTTTTCACGATGAGAACAACATATGTAAAAGAAAATTTATCAAGATTAATTTCCTTACAATCTTGTTCACCGTCGCGAACATTTTGGAAATTATTATTTTTTTCTTCGAGATAACCAGTTTACAAAATGCATATCACGGAGTAAAAAATTATTTCTTACTCCGTGATGCATATATAACAAGATTTTTAAATTTTGGAAATGTAACCAAGGTGTAAACATATGCAAGGGCCAACAGAATAATAACAATAAGTAATAGTTTTTTTTTTTTTTTTTTTTTTTTTTACGTATGAATAATAGCGCAATTAAAAGCAGACGAAAAAAATGCAATATAAATAATATTTTTCGTTGCACTATCCGCGTTTGTAATGATCGATAGATGGCGCTTTTTCAGCTTTTGTTGTTAGTAGTAAATATAATAGCCACGTGTATTTATTATTGTTCTTTTTGTTATTCTACTTAATATTCGTGCTATAATTTCTCCGCCATTACATCATGGGAAATTTATTGCTTTTGGAAAAAAATATTTCAGTTTATTCAAAGTTCGATCGGAAGTAGATTTTTAACTGAAGTTGAACAAATCTTACTTTCAAATCATCTGATTAATTCTTTACTTCCATTAGCCGAAGCAACAGAAATTTTAAATTTGTCCTTTGGAAATAAATGGAAGCTTAATTCTGGATTTCTTGATCCTTTGGAGTTACACTGCAGCACACAATAGTATGTGTTATCTTTTTTACCGGATTTATTCATTTTTATTCAATATATATATGTGAAACTAAACATCGGCAAGCAATGGCGGATTAATGGAAGCCGAATTAAAGCATGGTTATTGTAATTTCACCTTAGACCACCAGAGGGCGAGCATTTCATTACAATCGCAGATTCATTTGAAAAAAAATTTTTCACTTGCAATAAAATGTATTAAAAATTTGACAGAATATTAATTTTTACGTATAAAAAATAATAAAATTAAAAGCAGACGATAAGCATTTCCTACTAGCGGCTTTGGCGTAAAATATTAATAAAAAAAAAAAAAAAAAAATAAATAAATAAATAAATAAATAAAGTTTAAAGGGGGAAAAAGCTTGCAATGAAGGTAAATATTTTTCCTTAAATTATTCATTTATTTAAATTAATATTAATAATAATAATTAATAAAGAATTTTAAATAAATAAAAATATATCATTTTTTAATTGAATTTAATATTAGGTGTACCGGAAAGTTATGTCGTTTGAATTAATAAAATGAAACCGGAAATTTTTGTTTAACAGTTTTTACATGGTACTTTACAAATAACCATCTTATAAGTTACCTAAGAATATCTTAAATTTTATACAGGATAAATTTCCGATGTCAGTATTTTAATTCAAAACGACAGAACTTTCCGGTACACCTAATACATGTTCCCCTCCCTGAAATTATTCATATATTTTTATATTGTATTTAATTTATATTTATAAAATGAAAAAATAAATAAATAAAACCTGCGAGCAGCCACCGGGATTTGATCTCAGGACCTTCGTTACTCAAGCTGAGCGCTCTGACCACGACGCCACGCCGTCTTGTTAATGGATCCTCTTTCGTTGGTGTTGATGGAAACAGCTAAAACTTTTACGGTCGTTTTCTCGCTCCATGGGGTGTTGTTGCAGCAAATTTGCACGCTGCCCTATGTTTTAGACCATGCTCTTTGATGTAAGCATGGTTTGGGTTCAATAGGAATTTTACTGATTCATACTTTCCTTGTGAGCGTGACGCGAATTCTCAAGGAAATCACCGGTAGGCCCCGCCTCCAATAAAATCCATTAAAATGCCTTAATGATATAATATTGTAATAAATAAAAATTAAGTAAATTTTAAATCAATTTTCAGTAATTACTTAAAACAATGTAAATTTTTTTTAGTTTTATACAATATTTTACACTTGTCAGCCACCGGTGGTTGATGCGGCTTTATTTCATATTTTACACTGTCAGCCACCGGTGGTTGACGCAGCCTAAACGTAAATTTCGATGGCTGACATTTCACTCAACTTGTTAACTTTAAGACTCTAAGCCGAATTTTGCCTTTTTATCCTCATAATAGTTTCCTTACACAAAAAAAAATTGTTTAAACTGATTTTTATACCAGTCATTATTTGATAAACATTATTTACAAATGTCGGTGAAATTATTTTTACAACAACTGTATTGTACAGTCGGGGAAAAAAAAAAACGCAACACTCAACGTAACTTCGTTGCTAATCAATGTAGAAAAATGTAGTAGGTATCATTCGACGGGGAATTGTGAGTAGTTTCAGAAAATGAACAGAAATTTTGAATTGGGGGTCGTCTACATATTAAAACGCGCACCAACTTTGATTTTTTCAATGGTAACCCCTATTTTTATTTTATATTTGAATTTCTGGGGTCGCGACAACGCGAAAAAGTATATTGGTTGTATATTTTACTCATTTTTTCACAGAGTTATAAGCGTTCAAAGTTTGGAGGTGCTAATGTTAAATTCATATTTCAAACTTTTATTAATATCTTCATAAAAAATAACTTGATCGATATAATTTTTTTTTTTACGAGATACAGTGAAGAAACCCAAACATAATTTATCATTACTTTTGATTCTGGAAAATATTTTTAATTTTGAAAAATATTAATAAATTCATATTCATAAAAATTATGAATTATGACCTATATTAATTTTTACATAAAATGAATCCTAATGCTGAAAAATATGGGTGTGCAAATTTGCAGCTCATTCCAGTTATTAGTTTTCGAGATATAAATAAATCTTTCTTTTGGAGTGGTTTAGGGGGCCGTCTCTTATATAGTTTTGCATGAGATAACGAATCAAATCTTAAAAAATAACAAAGAAAATTAAACAAAATACTTTTATTTTTTATTTACGGGTCAAATTATATAACAGCAGCGTCAAACGCAAAGAAATGAAACAAAAATGATGATTTTTTGACATAGCATCAAGAATTTCTGTTTTCTAAAGAAGACAAGCCCCGCCTTCATCGTTCTTCAAAACAAAACAATACATTAAAGAAAAGTAAATGTGACCCTGAGTATTCGTGTTAAACCCCTTATTTTATGTTGACAAAAATATGCACAAGTGGTATTTACTTCATCGATTAATTGGTGATTAATTTTGAATCTTTTAAACAAACACTAGAAGAAAAAAATTAACTAAATAGGCGGGGTTTACTGTTTTAAATAGAAAAATGGGTTTAATGTGAAATTGTCAAATATAAAAAACGAATGGAATTGGAATGCAAGACAGACCTGTAAAATCGTTTCTTAACTACCGTCATAGTTAAAAAAGGCTTAATCATTTGCTTCATATATTGCTTTATTTTATTTTATTTATTTACTTATTTATTTACTTTGTAGGGGGACGATTATTATTTTAAGGACACTTTATTCTTTAAAATTTTATTAATACATTTTAACTTTATACATTTTTAAAAACATACTTTACCTTTTATAAATATATTTTAACACTTTTTGCGACTGCAGGATTTTATCTTTTTGACAGTAACCGCCTACGGGCGTTATACTCTCAAAATAAAATATTTCAGAACAAATTTTCTGTATTCACAATTATATTACAAATGGATATATATTATAATTATATTCTTTCTAATCAATACATTTCTATCCATAGTATATTTTATTGCAAAAATATGAACACTGGGTACACACTTAAGAAATATGTAACACACAAATTACGAAAGAAACGCCCACTAACAGAGTTACAGATTTTCAAATGGCGTGAATCTACGTAAGCGGTCGCGAAAGGGTTAATTAAGAAATTATATTTTCATAGAAATTATAAAACGAATCTTACAGTTCCACAGATTTCAACTGATCCAAAACTGGTAAGTGAGAGTAAAATTGTTTAATATTTACTTCATGAACACTTACAATAATTTATCCGTAAAAATTTAGTTTGTGCGTTGTTGTGTACACACACACATATATATATATATATATATTATTTCATTTCGTATATTATGTTACACCTACGAATGAAAATTTAAGCCTTATTGGTGATCAGTGCAGCCATAATAGACACTTTTACTTGAAAAATATTGCGCGTTTTTCACAGAGTACTGTATGGAGTAATCGCAAGTGTAATATATTTAAATAGACGTAAAATTATCTAAAAAAGCACTGAAGTATATATAAATCTAAAAAATTGAATTCAGGATAATTAAGGAACTGAAAATGGGGCAACGTTTAATTAATATAAATAATTTTTTTTCCTGAAAGATTTCCGGTGTGAAACATTAAAATTTTCTATATTTCTTATAGGATCTTAATTTTATTTTTCTACATTTATAGATAACCCCCTAACACATTTTTCATTATAACTCTATAAATACTAAAGATAAAGTATACAAACAATATACTTTTCCGCACTGCCAGACTCTCAGAAATTCGAAAATGAAGTCAAAATTGGGTGTTGCTATTGAAAAAAATGAAAGTTGGTGCTCATTTCAATATGTTGATGATCCCTAATTCAAAATTTGACGGCATATTCAGAAAGTGCTTTGAATTTCCTGTTGAATGATGTGTATTAGATGTTTCTGCGTCAATTAATAACGAAATTACAGCGGGTGTTGCGTTTTTTTTTTTTTCCCCGACTGTACACCCAGAGAATGTTTACGGCATTTTCTTAATATATATATATATATATATATATACGGTTCCCGCCACTTATTAAAATCACATTCGTTCTTAGCCAAAGTGATTTTATTAAGCGGCTGATTTTTATATCCGGTAACGTTCCTGTTCTCAAGGAAAAGGTATTACTTCCCTGAATTTCGAAAGAAACTTCAAAAGATAACGAATAATGGAATTAGTAAACAATATTAATCAATTTTTGGTAGATAATTAACTAATTGTTTCTTCGATATAAGTAAATTAAACGCATTTTAAATTCCTGTGCACTTTCGTTAGAGGAAAATCATCATTACTTTATCAAAAGTTCATACTGTTCTTATAAATTTGAAATCTTTCCGTTTAAACCTCATGAATTATAGTAATTTCAAAATAAGAAATAGAAATTGCCTTTTAATAATTAGAAAAAAAAAAAAAAAAAAAAAAAGTTCGAATCAAATTTGTATTTTATTGCTGCACTTTGAAGAATACGTTCCTTGAAACTGTTACGGAGGTAAGTTATGGGGTGTGTTTAATTTGTAACTGTGCCGTGTAAGTGTAAAATCTTCAACAATGAGCAATAATGGAGGTTTGTTGTGCTTTAATTTCTTTTTCAAAAAAAAAAAAAAAAAAAAAAAAAAAATGCAAATAAAAAATTTTTTTTAGTGTGCATGAATGATATTTTTAATTGCTGAGGAGATATTTTTGAGTTTATTAACCGGCGATCCTGATTTTATCAAGCGACGGCTTTAAAAGCAGTTTGTATTGATTTGATTCCGGTCCTGACGATTTGATGAGATTAAGCGGCTGATTTTATTAACCAGTGATTTTAATAAGCGGCGGTTACTGTATATATATATATCTATTTCGTTTATATTAAAAATGTATAAAATATTTTAATATTTTAAGCAATTTAAAGTGCTTCTAGCCTCTAACAATTATGTTTTGAATACTTTTTGAGTGATCCTGCATATATGTTATCGATTTTACATGCTTTATGATAATTAATATTTAATTTTACAAGAAATACACAATAAATTGAAAATATACTTCTAACAGGTATTGCTCTCATTGACGGTCATGTATTCAAATTAGTTTTTGTGACTCTATAAAAGGAATACTTCCGGTGATTATTTCTATGACTATGTTATAATTATGTTCAATAAAATTATTCGCTATGTAAGCATAACGTTATTTAAACGTACTTTCAAGTTTTACTGCATAATGGTCGTATGTCAGGAGCAGAGTAGCCAACTTTTATAATTTATTCCGTAGTATTTTTAGCACCATTTTTATTTCACACCACTGCATTTACCGACGAAATGTCTTTAAACTTCAGACCAGTGGCGGCTCGTGAACCGAAAATAGGTGAAGAGCTCAAAAATAATATTGAAGTATTTTTAATGCATCATTTTTATTAAGCAGGGTCTTAACTGATATGAACTAATAATACTTATTTAAATGTAAATTTATATTCTATAAATGAATACAGTGTAAAATACAGTGCGCTTCTTCACCTATTTTCTGTGTATGAGCAAAGCCCTCTACATAGAAAGCCTGGTCACGGGAGAATTGAATCGGGGATGAATGGAAGATTGGAGGCCCAAATATTATTCTCCTCCTACTTGATTATAGTTTCAAATTGTTTCAAATTTATCTCATTTTGAAAAATTATATGAATGCTGACTGTATGTGCAGGCTTTAAATAATATTTATCACTCAAAATATAATTAAAAAATATATATTGTTACAAAATTGTAAATAATTGTGTTTATTTCTGTATAAATTCTTTCAAAGAGGCTTAGTAAGTTGATAAAGTGCTAATTTTGTGCATTTCTAGTCGTTTTAGCGTTGAAATAGCCTTATTTTCCCTTAAAAAACGCATTAAAAAGCCTCAGTAATGCAGGTAATGGATTTGGCCCCAAATTTGGCGACTTTTTCCCACCTTGGCGATTTTTTTGGCGACCTTGGCGAGAAAATCCTTATATGGGATATACCAAATATGGAAGCTGCAAGTTGATTGGTTGACCACTTTCTAGATTTTTCTCGAAAAATCTGGGTTCCATGGAACAGCATATAAGGAGCGCTTCCTCGGCAAGGCAGTCAGTTCAGTTCAGACCTCAGCCAGCTTCGCTAGTGCTTGCATTGCTCTTGAGCTTCATTGAGAGAGACTTGCTTCAAGTGTTATTGCTATACAGTTTGTACTGTGAATTTGCTATTGACAGCTGTTGTTTAAGCTGTGGTTACTGCTCGAATTGAAGCTGATAATTGGTTTATTGACCTTTATTTTTCTGGAACTTTCTGTGAATAAATTACTGAATTTTTGTAAGTTTGGCCTTCCATTCCCGGACAACTCACGAACCCTCAAGTACGCAACATTTCTGGTGTCAGAAGCGGGATTGTCTGTGAATGGTTATAACTAGAGCTATGGAGGAACAGATGAAGAAACTTCTAGAAAGCTTAGCTACCCAGATGAATGAAATGAAGGAAGGACAAAGAGAGATGAAAAATAGCCTGAGTCAAGAAATGAAAGCCGGACAGAAAGAATTGAAAGACGGCTTGACTGAAGAAATGAAGGAAATGAAAGACACTATGGGTGAAGTTCAGGAAGAAATTAAATCTAATCAAGATGAGATGAAGAGAGAGCTTTCAACGGTGAAAGAATCAATCGAAAGTAAATTATCGGATATGGGAAGCAGAATAGATGGAATAGAAGAGAAAGTTTTGAAAATAGAAGGAAGTTTTGAAGAGAAAGGTATGAAGATAGAAGAAAATGTTATGAAGGTTGAAGAGAAAGCTATGAAGATAGAAGAAAATGTTATGAAGGTTGAAGAGAAAGCTATGAAGATAGAAGAAAATGTTATGAAGGTTGAAGAGAGTGTTACGAAAATAGAACGGAGTTTCGAGGAGAAAGTTAAAGGAAACGTTGATCAAGAGCTGAAAGGAAGGTTTTCAGAGATAGAAGGTAAACTGAAGAGAATAGAAGAAGATCTGGAGAGGAAAGTGGAAGGAAAGTTAGAATACATGCCTCAGGAAACTGAAAAGAAAGAGAGAAGAAGCCAGAATCACGAATTTATTGAGCTATCTACCTACGACGGCAGTTCCTCCTGGCATGGATATAAGACGCAGTTTTCCATCGTAGCTGAAGCAAACGGCTGGGACTCTGTTGCAAAGACGGCTCATCTGGTAGGGTCGTTGCGGGGCGACGCCGCAGATATTCTGGAGACCCTTTCGAAGGAACAGCGATATGACTTCGAAGCTGTAACCAGAGCACTAGAGCTACGTTTTGGAGCGAAATGGTCCAAAGAATATAGTCGACTCCAGCTAAGGTCCCGTCGTCAGAGACCAGGGGAAAGCTTACAAGAACTGGCATCAAACATCCAGAGGCTTTCACATTTGGCTTTCTCAGACTGTCATCCTGAAACACGCAATGATCTGGCCCTAGAATATTTCATTGATGCTGTTGCAGATCCGGATATTCAAAAAGCCCTCAGACTCTCCGGCGTGAAGGATGTGGAGTCAGCCTTAGTGTATGCCCTAAAGATCGAGACAGCCCAGCAAGCCTCCCGTAAACATCTCCAGAACGACACAGCAGACGAAGTGAACGGCTCTCAAGATGATCTTAAAGAGATTCAGGAAATGATTGCAGAAATAAATAGAAGACTACGCATTCTTGAGAGTAAGAAAGAAGGGAAGACTCCAACAACTAAATGCTGGGGCTGTGGAAAAAACGGGCATATCAAACGAAGCTGCTCAGTAAGAACACCTAGAGACGCAACCAAGAATGTCTCTAAAGTATGCCACCCAGGAGGAGCTCTTCCGGAAAATCCAGATGCCTTCTTGTGGAAGCTTCCATCGGAAGATCATAAATACAGCTGTAAAGCCGATGATAGACCCCAAAGAATACAGCCAGTTGCTCGCCAAGTTACTGTCTCAACACCATCAGAACAAGATCCCGATCCCTGGAGTGACGAAGAACTTAGACAAGCCCAGTTGGAAGATCCTGAAATAAAGCCAATATTACAGCTGAAGGAGACGACCAGCAACAGACCTACCTGGCAGAACATTTCCAGATTCAGTCCCATTACGAAAAGTTATTCGGCACTTTGGGACTCTCTTCATATCAGAGACGGCGTATTATACAGAAAGTGGGAATCTGATGATGGGAAAAGCTTCAGATGGCAGATTTTATTACCAAGATAAAAAATTCCAGCTGTTTCAGAACAACTGCATAGTAGCTCTACCGGAGGCCATTTTGGGGTAATGAAGACTCTGCAGAAAGTTTGGGAACGCTTCTACTGGTGCAAGGCAAAGGAGGATGTGGAGAAATGGTGTAAATCCTGTGATGCTTGTGCGGCACGTAAAGGCCCGCAGAAACGAAGTCGAGGAAGACTGCAACGGTATAACGTGGGAGCACCATTTGAACGGATTGCAATCGACATCTTGGGTCCTTTGCCACGGACCTCCAGTGGAAATAAATAGATCCTCGTCGTGATGGACTATTTCACCAAGTGGCCTGAGGCATATTCCATTCCCAATCAAGAGGCATGCACAGTCGCAGAGGTCCTGGTGCAGCAATGGGTGCCAAGGTACGGCACGCCCCTACAACTTCATACCGACCAAGGTAGGAACTTTACCTCTGATGTTTTCAAAGGACTGTGTCAACTACTCGGCATAGACAAAACCCGGACAACACCTTTACATCCCCAGTCGGACGGCATGGTCGAGAGGTTCAATCGTACCATCCTGAATAACCTCTCTCTTCTAGTATCAAGGAACCAGCAAGATTGGGACTTGAAGTTGCCATTGTTCCTGCTGGCTTATCGAAGTGCTGTCCATGAAACCACCGGCTATACTCCAGCCCAGATGCTGTTTGGACGTGAACTTCGTCTCCCTTGTGATCTCCTGTTTGGTTGTCCACCCGATGCGCCTTCATCGCCCGAGGAGTACATCAAAGATCTCCAGGCACGGTTTGAGGATGTACACAACTTTGCTCGGGAGTGGATTAACATGGCAACGGAGAAAATGAAGACAAGGTACGATCTAAAGGCTACACAACATGAGTTCCAGGAAGGAGAGAAGGTCTGGTTGTGGAATCCTGTTCGACGCAAAGGACTCTCTCCCAAGTTACAGTGCAACTGGGACGGACCATACACAGTCTTAATAATGGCTGAATGATGTAGTGGTGCGGATCACTAAAACACCTTCATCAAAACCGAAGGTGGTGCACTATAACAGGCTAGCCAAGTACCACAACTAACGGTAATATTAAAATTAAAAATGTAAATACTGGTAAAATTTGCGCATGCGCACTGTAAATATTTGTATATAAATATTTGTACATATTTGTGAATTTTGTAAATATTGCTCACTTAATTTATATTTCTATGTTATCTTTATGTGCAACTTAGTTTTTGTATTTTAGATTGTGTAAATTTGTTTAGTTTCGCCTCTTGACCAAGGGTTGCACTGCCCGGGACGTGCAGTCCTTGGGAGGGGGGCAGTGTTACAAAATTGTAAATAATTGTGTTTCTTTCTGTATAAATTCTTTCAAAGAGGCTTAGTAAGTTGATAAAGTGCTAATTTTGTGCATTTCTAGTCGTTTTAGCGTTGAAATAGCCTTATTTTCCCTTAAAAAACGCATTAAAAAGCCTCAGTAATGCAGGTAATGGATTTGGCGCCAAATTTGACGACTTTTTCCCACCTTGGCGATTTTTTTTGGCGACCTTGGCTTGAAAATCCTTATATGGGATATACCAAATATGGAAGCTGTAAGTTGATTGGTTGACCACTTTCTAGATTTTTCTCGAAAAATCTGGGTTCCATGGAACAGCATATAAGGAGCGCTTCCTCGCCAAGGCAGTCAGTTCAGTTCAGACCTCAGCCAGCTTCGCTAGTGCTTGCATTGCTCTTGAGCCTCTTTGAGAGAGACTTGCTTCAAGTGTTATTGCTATACAGTTTGTACTGTGGATTTGCTATTGACAGCTGTTGTTTAAGCTGTGGTTACTGCTCGAATTGAAGCTGATAATTGGTTTATTGACCTGTATTTTTCTGGAACTTTCTGTGAATAAATTACTGAATTTTTGTAAGTTTGGCCTTCCATTCCCGGACAACTCACGAACCCTCAAGTACGCAACAATATAAATAAATAAGAAAATAAAACATTGAATGGAATCGTAAGGATTTTATTCTAGAGAAAATTCTTACGATCCTTTAAGAAATTATTAAACTATTACATTTTAATTTTAAAAAGTCAAACATTTATGCCTTTTACATATATATACATTATATTTAACTTATCATTAAGAAAAATTCCGATGAATTAGCAAATAAAACAGATGTTTTTATTATTTTGTTAACAAATAAATTAAATTGCAAACAAGGAAAAAAAAAAAAAAAAGAGAGAGAGAGAGAGAGAGAGAGAGAGTAAGAGAGAGGGAATTTTATACTTAATCTTTATAGTAGACAATTTATACTATGTTTAACCACTACCCAATTTAATATGCTGAATATATATATAATATGAATTATTTAGTACCATTGCAACACTCAGCAGACAAAAGATATATGAAGATACCATCATAAATAAATTTTAAATGAGATTTATTTCGATTAAATTATTCACGGTATTAAATTAATTTTTCATGAAGGTGGATAATTTGACATGTTAAATTATTTATTTTTTATTTTCACCTCTAATGTAGTCAATATTTACTTTTATCATATTCAGAGGAATAGAGTTGGTATATCAAACATCCATTTAAATGCCAAATAGAATATGCAAAAATTAATAATTTAATAAAATTATTTAAGAATTGCATAAATTCAATAATAGGAATAAAAATTGAAATAATACACAATTGTTTAAGCGCATTAGCAGCTGTAGTCAAACTGTATTTAATTATTAGATTAGTGTTAAAGCCAAATTAGGCCAATATTTGTATATATTTAATTATATATACAATAAGTAGTAAATTTAAGAATTTTTAAGTTCTTTAAAATTTGTTGAGAAAAAACAAAATACATTTAAAAAGTTGCGCATAAGAAGCAGATTAAATTTAAATGTAAATATAATATGAATTATTTTGTACCATTGTAACACTCATCAGACAAAAGATATATGAAGATGCCAACATAAATAAATTTTAAATGAGATTTATTTCGATTAAATTATTCACGGTATTAAATTAATTTTTCATGAAGGTGGATAATTTGACATGTTATATTATTAATTTTTTTATTTTCACCTCTAATGTAGTCAATATTTACTTTTATCATATTCAGAGGAATAGAGTTGGTATATCAAATATCCATTTAAATGCCAAATAGAATATGCAAAAATTAATAATTTAATAAAATTATTTAAGAATTGCATAAATTAAATAATAGGAATAAAAATTGAAATAATACACAATTGTTTAAATATATATATATATAAATGTGTACTTACTATATTAAAGAAAACTTCATTGCTAAAAAGTGGCTATCAAAAATTTTAAAATAATCACTGAATTAATGTATTTAATTTTCTCTTGCTGCATGGTTTTTTTTCATCGAATTTTGTATTAGCATAATTTTTTAAAAATACATTGCCACAAGTTGTTATTATTTTGTTCAATAATTTGTTTTTTGAATCGTCACATTCACAGTTTAATTCAGTTTCTTGAATAAAGTTGTCATTGTTTACAAAATACTTTGCAATATCACAAAAAACTTTTTAGTGGTTATTACACTTAATGAATAAATTTTCTGTGTCCTTTAAAATTAATGTTTGGAAAACAGCAAGGCAGATTATCCTAGTTGTAATAGAAATTTGTGTCGGATATGTCAGTCCTCCACGATCATGCATTTCAATTAGCACATACGGAGAATCAAACTGAAAATCAACAGTCAAATTATCTTTAGTAGTGATAAAATCAATACAATTGTTACAATGAATTTTCTTTTTTATATTTTTGCAAGCATATCCCACGATAAACACAATATTGTATAAATCATCATTCTCAATATCAAGAGAAATATCTGCATTAATTATAGATGAAACAAACTCTTTATCTTCCTCTGAAATATTTTCTTCAATTGCAAAAGAGTCACTTAATTGTCTTATTGATATCGTACCGTATTTCGTAGAATTTAATTCTAATAAATTCGAAATTTTCAACTTTTTTTCAGATTCAGTTATTTGCTGTAAGGAAATGTTGTAATTGCATCCACTCATTTGCCTGTACTGACCAAATCTTGCCTCTAATTTGTAAGTCTGAAATTTTCCGAGTAGCACATATTTCCACTGCAGTTTATTTATTGCATAATCAATTAACGCAATATGTGATTTTGTGGTGTGAATAAGCGATTTGAATGTTTCTGCACTCAAGCTTTTTTTCAATTTATTTGATGTCACAAATTCTTGCCATTCTTCAATCCAAATAAGAAATTTTTTTTAAAAATTGCACTTGCAATCCATCCATAGAATATATTGGATTCATTTTCTCATTTCTGTTTCTGATGCCTTTCCCGCAAGATTTCACATTAACAATTTCCCACCAATCTTTCACAGCACTTAAAAATTCGACAGTGTTTTCCCATCCAGTTAAAATATCATATGTTTAGGTCCAAGCATTTTAAGACCCGTAATAGTTGAATCTTGAAATATCTTAATAGCAAAATTTACATTTTGTTTTTGTAAATTATTGGGAAATAAAACATTTTGATTCAATTGATAGGAATATTTGACAGCACTGCATTTTCTAAACGATAAACATCAATCAAATGTTGCTGCTTTGCTGTCACTTCGCCGGATCCACTAAAAGAAGGAAAAGCAAATTCTGTTTTTGAAAACCAGTTATTTGTGATTGATTTCAGTAAATGCACTGTGTCAAATAATAGAAATAAGGGTTTATCAGGGAAACTAGGATTCGTAGCTAAGGGAAATTGAAATGAGGAATTTTTCAAAAATAAATCAAACATTTTTCTGTTAATAGCATTATTATCAGTGATTATACTAAGTACGTGATAACCAGTATTTTGCAAATTTAATGTGCACTTTTTTGCGTGATTATGAAGCTCTTCAGCTGTAATACTTTTAACTGGTAAAAAAGAAATAACATCCTTATTATTAGAAAAAACAGAGGCCAACATGAAAGTGTGAATTGATTTAGCAATATTTTCAGAGGCATTGAAGGATGTACCTGTTATTTTCCCACCCTTATATTCAAATCTTGGTTTGATATGAATTTCGTCAATTAAAATATTGACTATCTTTTCAGGCTCACTTAATAGTAAATTTTTTTCCTGTAAATAAAGATTAATTTCCTTTTCTGAATTCGAAGATAAAAATCCTTCAGAAAGACGTCTAAGGGTTCTTGAACGCGGAAGAATTAAAAAATTACTATTACGAATGAATTCGTAAGCTGCGGGAGATTTTATAAAAAGTCTGTAAGCGAATATTAATGCATCAGAACTATATGAGTAATTATTTGGCATTTGTGTTAACAAAATGAGTTGATCTAATAAGAAAATTAATGATTCAGATTTGTCTTCATTATCAATATCGAAATCTTCATATTCACTCAAAAATTGCTTAAATGTCTGAACAAATGATTTGATTAAAATTTTAAAATCATTTTGTGGGCACATGTTTTTTATGGTTATTAATATGTTGTTTAATTCGGGTATCGTTTTGATATATTTCTCTGGACAATTGAATTTTACTAAATCATTGATTTTTAATTTGAATATTTGATACATAAGCTGTATAGGTAAGATCATTATAAACAACTAAATATGCCTTTATTTCAGGTGGAGATTTTTCACTGTTAATATAAAAAAATTCCACTTTTTCGGAACATGCTCTAAAAGTGCTACCGCACAAATTTTCTGGAACACTGCAAAAATTTAATATATCAGTAAAAGACTTTACCTCATTTAATTCTTTCAGTTTTTGAAGATCAGCCTGATATGCAGCTTCATATTTATTATCCAGTGTTTCTCTTCGTATATCAGGATTTCTCCTTGACGGAGGTTTATCACTCGTAAAATATGCCGGTAATCCTTTGAATATAAGTGGCACAGCATTTTCCTTTAACTTAATATAATTTTCATTTTTAATAAGATCGCTGTCACAAAAATGATGAACACATACGACGGAATTCTTATTAGGAATCTTTCTTTTCCATTCTTCTTTTAATTTTTCGCACTTCGGAAAACGAAATGAAGAAATATATTTAGTTCCTCGATAATTACTGCGGCAACCTGGTACGCAGCACTTTCTTGCCATTTCATAATATATCAAAATAATTCATTAAACAAACAAAATTATACTTGCAACGAGACGAGAAATACAACAGATCAATTTCAATGGCGTTACTAATGTTTTGAAAGTTAACGAACGACTATATGACTGGACACTGGACAGGAAGTAGAAGGAAGGGGGGCCTCCGCTTCCTACCCCCTTTTCATCGCGCCCAAGCTTTCTATGTAGAGAGCTTTGGTATGCTTCAGACGTGTAAAAAACATTTATAAACTCTCACTTTCCAGTATCGATTTAGTCACGAATGCAGTTAGGAAACCAATCACAAATACTTTGGATCACCCTGTATCAAAAAATGGTACAAATGACTTGTAATTTTAAGATATGATTGCACATACTATGTAAAACATTTGTAGTACTTTTGTGGCAATCATGCGATTTTGTAGAGAGATAGAATTATATAAATACATATATATATATATATATATATATACAGTAGAACCTCGTTAACGTGAACATTGTTAACGTGAATTACTTTTAAAATGAACTGTTTCTACAGTCCCCGTCAAAATGAAGATTAGTTAGTTATATGGAAATTAGTTACTGACAGCATGAACTACTGATAACATGAACAAATTTTTTATCCCCCTTCAGTTCACGTAAACGAGGTTCGACTATATATATATATATATATATATATATTTTTTGGGGGGGGGGGGCAAACATTTTGCTTATAACAAAAAAAAATTTCGAAAAAAATTTGGAAGAAAAAAAAAAAAAAAAATAGAGAGAAACATTATTTTGAAACATAAAATTCACGCGTGTAATTTTATTTGAGATATGAGAATTTGTAGCAAGATTTTTTTTTTGTTGTTGTTATACAGGTTAAAAGCTACAGATATTGGGTAATTTAAGTCAAAAGTTCATTTGAATAGATTAAAAATTAAGCAAATTATCGTCAAAAGAATGAGCTAAATTTTAAATATTTTTCCACAGTTGAATTTCATAAATGCTTTTCCACATATCACGCATTTAATTTAGAGATCCGATTATTTTACTCACATTACAAAAGTTCTTTTTTCTTTTTTTGAAAACCCCTTTGAACTCATAAATCTTAGTAAATAAATATAAAAAGTTTCTACAGTTACAAGCCCAAAAAGAGTTTTTCACAAAAAAGAAGTTTTCCAACGGGGTTGCAATAATTAGATCTCCAAATTAAGTCCTTGACACGTGAAAAGCCTCAATTTTGGAAAATATCGAAAATTCCTCTCATTTTTTGCCGATAATTTGCTTAATTTTTACTCTAATCAAATGATTTTTTGTCATAAGTCGCTCAATATATCTAGCTTTCAACACATGTAATAAAAAAATTTCTATCTTTTGCGCATGTACAGAAAAAAAAAATATATTTACTACAAATGCTCATATCTTAGCAAAAATTACATGTGTGAAATTTTTGTAAAATTTTGTTGAAATCCATCCTTGTTATAAGCAAAACACGTACCCAAAAATTAATAATTAAAATAAAACGCCTACATAAATAATTGTGCGATCCCCCACTTCCCGCGGTAAAAAAAAAAAAAAAAAAAAAAAAAAAATATATATATATATATATCTATAAATGTTGCGGGTACATGACACTTTGTTCCCGAGGTAGTTTTGGTCCTGCCGTTTTCGACTCTCCATTTTGGTCCTACCTTTCCGGTCTTTCGCTTTGGTCCTGTTATCAGGAATAATGAAAGTATTACAGAAAATAAGCGAAATTCTTTTTTCTTATTTCGAATTCTCGTCATTTGACTTCAAGACATGGTGGTAGGATAAGTCAAAATTATTACTACTATTATTATTAATTATTATTTTGCAACAGAAGGTTGTAGTAACAAATAAAACTGAAAAAAAAAAAAAAAACGTCTAAAATTTTGAGATTTAGATTTTTTCTTTGTACGATAGAGGAAAAAGGACAGCAAATACATGAGGGAACTTCGGGTAAAAGAGAACTGAGACGAATGTTTACAATTGGAGGGTTAAATATCTACAACCTTTGTTGAAAATGATGTAATTATAGGATATATGGAACAGAAAATTTATTATTTCGGATCGAATTTTGAATGATAAAGGGTATTAGTTATCAGCGAAGATCTAAGCATTGTTAATTTATCTAAGTCCCCGAAATTGCAGTTTAAATAAAATACAAGATTTTTAATATAAAACACTGTAATGCTGCTCTTAATTATCACATTTAAATTTACAGTGTTCAATACAAATTTTGTAGGAAATCGATGCTTTATCCAAGAATCCCCTAAATGTTAGAGTTTAATAATAAAAGATGATGCGAGGAACCTAAATAAGAATCTCGGGATTTAATTTGCACAGGTCTGTTAAACTTGAGTCATTTTCTTTTCTGTCAATCCGGATATATTTGTCCGGATATAAACACAGAAAATAGTTATATAACACACAGAATTGGAAAAGCATTTTTCTTCCATTACAATCCCTCACAATATCGTTTAAGAAAATTTCGATTTAAAGTCCCCCCCCCCCCCCTATTTTCTTTTCAAATGCGCTGAAGCAAAACAGTGAAATTCCTTTTTACTGTCTGTGGGAGAAATAGATGTGAAACGAATCCCAAGGTGGTACAGAGATTTCAATGTGGGCATTGTTTTTAGTTATAGAGACACATATCAGGCAGATATATTTATTAAATAAAAAAAAAACATTAAAAAAAAAACATAAAATTAAACTAAAAAGATAAAAAATATATGCATCAACATTTTCTAAACCTTGATGCTTGCAATGCGAGCAGTTGATTAAGTATCGGATTACTTACATTTTTTCATTTTTAATACGTTGAGCACCACATCAGGCATTATAGATTCTAGACATTTTTTTTATATATCTCTAAGTACTGAAGGAATCATCTTGAAACTTTAGGAGTGTGCAGAACATGTTATACTTCAAACATTTCAGCGAAAGTTTTACCCCGAAAGTAAAAGCAGTACCAATAAAAAATTAAAACGTTGAGTGCCCTGTCAGCCATCGGTGGTTGACAGTGTCAAATATAATATAAAGCAGCGTCAACCATCGGTAGCGGATATAAAACTAAAAATATTACATTTAGTGATTGAAAATTTATTAAAGATTTGCTTAATTTTTATTTATTACAGAAAGAATCATTATGGAATTTTAATGGATTTTAAAAATTTGATTAATCATTGTAATTGAAAGAAAAGTAATTTATATACATATATACGTGGTAGACATAATTAAATATCGCGGACAAACAAACATGCATTTTATTATTATTATTATTAATAAACACAGATTTTGAAATAAATTCCTCTTAGATTAATGAAAAAAATGAAATCACAATCAAATAGAAGGAAACGTATCTCTCTCTCACACATACATATGAATAAATTATATATAAATTCAAAAACTTCATAAATGATCACAAGCTTATGCTTATGAAGAAGAGTCTATGATGGGAGCAGACCGATAATTAGTTCTTTGAAAGAAATAGCATTCTGCCACTAAAAGCAAATTATATTTAATATACTAAGATTTTCTTTCTTTCTTTCTAGTATTGTAGATACTAATGTCCGAAAAAATATGCTAATCTTCTAAGAGTGCGCCGGCAGATACTGGAAAGGAAGACATGGCTGTTCCCTAGATTTTTAAAATACATTTAAACTGTCTTTACCCTTCATAATTTTGGAAAATATATATACGTAAATAATTTTTTTTTTTAATAATCAACTATTACTAAAATAACATTGCCATGTGTAAGCATAGTTCTCTTTCATTAGATGACTATAATTTTAACAATATATGTTTTCGTAACAGATAAGTGGGAAAAGGTGAGGGACAAATGGAAATGAAAAGGGGAAAAAGAAGGAAATCTTAAATTCACGAGTGAGATCACTGCGTACAATATTTGAGCTCTAACCGTCAAGAGATGACAGGTTAACAACTCGAAACTCGAACAAGCCCAAACGCAAAAGACAGCTAATGCTAGTAACAAATATTTTATGTAAAAAAAAAAATTCATTAATATTTTTGGTGTAGGCAGATTTTGATATATTTTTTCATTTTAACATTTTATACCACAATTTACTTTTTCTTTTTCATAATTATAAAAATAAGTAGTTGTATTAATATGAAACTACCAAAGTGAGTAAATTGTCAATGGTAAAGTATATATATTAAGCAAACTGTGAAAGAGTTATAATTAATTTTTGTTATGCTAATTGCGTGAAATATCAGTTTTAAAACGGCGAGTTACGTAACGTGGTTTCCACAACTTCTAGTTAAATATCGCTGCAGTTGCACGTCTGTACCGCAGTCGTTAACACGTTGAGCCCCACGCAAATTCTTAAAATCCATTAAAATTCCATAATGAGTCCTCTTGTAATAAATAAAAATTAAACAAATTTTTAATAAATTTTCAATTATTAGATGTAATATTTTTAATTTTATATCCGCCACCGATGGTTGACGCGGCTTTACATCATATTTGACCCTGTCAGCCTCCAATGGCTGACAGGGCGCTAAACATTTTAATTATTATTATTATTATTATTATTTTTTTTTTGGTACTACTTTTCCTTTCGGGGTAAAACTTTCACTGAAATGTTTGAAGTATAACATGTTCTGCACACTCTTTAAAGTTTCACGATGATTCCTTCAGTACTTAGAGATATATGACAAAATGTCTAGAATCTAGAATGGCTGACATGGCGCTAACATGTTAAGGGCCCGCTTCACTCAAGGCCGCCGGAAGCCGAAGCTAATGTTATTCTATGGGAAATTTTTCTTTACAAATAACTTATTAAGTAATACATATTTTTAAATTCTGCTTTCACATTCTGATAATTCCCAGCTGCTAAATTGACGGAATTTTTTAAATTTTTTATTTTTATTTTTTTATATTTTATTTTGAAGCTGCAAAATACGAATTTTCAATATGTGAAGTTTTTTAATTTTGCAATTTCAAAATAAAATATTAAAAATTAAATAAAATCCTTTTTTAAAAAAGGTCAGTCAATTTAACAGTTGAGAATTTTCTGAATGTGAAAACAGAATTTAAAAATATGTATTAGTTAATAAGTTATTTGTAAAGAAAATTTCCCCATAGAATAACATTGCCTCGGGCTCCCGGCGACGGTAAGTGAAGAAGGCCGTTAATGAATTATAAATGATATTTAATTATTTGAATTTCATTATGATGATTAGAAACACGGTTAATTTAAAATAAACTAAATATGTATTCACATTAGGGAACGATTTTAGTGAAGAAGCTCTTGTCGAAATTTGAAATTTGGTTCCGAAGTAGCTCGGATGTTTCTCGCCAAGTTCTTTACTTACGCAATTGTGATAGCGATTGCGATTCATTGTCAAAATGGCAAAAAATATTAAATGTCACCAAAGAGATCTTATAAAGCTGTACTCACATTACTTTGCAGAAGATAAATAAAGTAAAATAAACGTAGAAGACTCTTTGATTAATTGAAATTAATATTGCAATAAATAAATAAATAAAAATAAAATTTTTAAATCTATTTTGACGTCAATTATATTATACTTGCCAACATCCTAATTAATATTCCGTAGTGTTGATAGTCCCGCCCTTTTTTTCACACCAGTAATTTTTAAGAGTAATATTCTCGAAATGCGATTGCGATTAAATAAGAAGAAAAATACTCTAAAAAGATACTGGTGTGAAAAAGAAGGCGGGGCTAACAATACTACGGAATATTAATTAGTATGTTAGCATGAGTTATACAATTATGAATTCATGAAGTATGAATTAATAAATTCCCGCGCATATTTTTTTTTTTTTTTTTTTTTTTTTAATATTAAAAAAAAAAAAAAGTTGTAAGCATTTTATTTTATTGGTAACAGCTTGAAATTACAACTGAAAGAAAAATGTCTGGAAAATCGCATGAAACTTAAAAAATTTAAAATTCTAGTAGGAAAATCGAAAATCTAGTGCTGCGTTGCAAAGCATGCGTTCCTTTACCTAGAAAAAAATTTCAGAACTATGCGTGCCATCGTTTATTTCTGTACGTCGTTCACATACAGACAAACATTTTCTTTTATTAATATAAGTATTTGTATTTTAAGTTAATGTTAGCCATTTATCCATATAAATATATATTATCCCTTTAACAATCTCTGAAACTATATTTTTTGCTAAATTTCTTTTCTGTGCGCAATTAATAAAAATTGGTTACAAGTTGATATTTTATAATGCATAAACATAGCTGCCAAGTTTTGTAGAAAAATTTTCTTCAGTATATAATTATGATTAAATATGAAGAAAGTCACTCTAAAATGATTACGGTGTGAAAAAAGGGCGGGGCTAACAACATTCCGGAATAAATTAAAAAACTATGCATAAATACGACAATTAGTGACTCTGTATAATGTGACCTTTTTCATACCTATTAACATCCTTATTAATATTCCGTAGTGTTGTTAGTCCCGCCCTTTTTTTCATACCAGTAAATTTAGATATTAACATTCTTCAAATGCAATCAATGAGATGAAAAATTTCCGGTTGAGAAGATTTATTTTTCAAATGCAAAAGAAAAAGAAAGAGTACCTCAAAAAATATTCTGGTGTGAAAAACAAGGCAGGGCTGTCGACAAATATGCAGTGAAAAAAGCAGTGAATTCTATACATTACACAGACACTTGAATTTAGGAAATTTATGTTGAATCACTGTTTCAAAAGATCTTCATATTTTATAAAAATGGCGCATCAAAAATCTAAATATCGTGCATTTTTATTATGCAATTATTTTTAAATTATTCTGTCTTGATAGCATGGTTATTCTTCTGTCCCTTACAATAAGCCTCTCCAATGTCATTAATATTCATAAAATACGAAATTATCCTATTGCGTGGTTTCGTAAAATGTTGTTTATTACAGTTTTAAATAACGCATCATAATGGCTATGAAACATCCACTGGCAATAATGTAGAACCTTTTCACTGCTTTTTAAATGTGAAGGACAAAAAAGCCATTTCCGAATGTAAACAAATAAATTTTAATGATGTTTGTCACCAGTTAGAATAGTCGATTATGAAAATTTACACACAGAAAAAAAAAAAAAGTCCTGTTTTTTGATTTTGTACGTCTTTCTAGCTTGTTCTCAAAGGTGCACCTCTTACATACTTACCAACCATAGCCTTCTAAACTAGATGCCTGTCACGTTGTTCGAAAACTTGGCAACAGTTGAAGAGGCAGACAGCGCCACCTGGTACAGATTTCGCGACTTTTTTATTCATCAGCCACCAAAAACTTTCAAAATTGAAATATGATATATATAAAAGGCAAACAGAATTGAAGAAAAAGTCGATTATATATGTAATATATCACTTCTTAAAATTATTGGTGGCAAATGAATAAAAATTTCACGCAGTCTGTATCACGCTGTCAACCGTTTCAAATGTTGCCAAGTTTTCGAGCAACGCGACAGGCATCTAGTTTAGGAGGCTATGTACCAACATTGCAATTAATATTCTGTAAAATTTTTAGCACTGCCCCCTTTTTAACACCATTTAATATTTAGAGTAATTTTCTTCAAAGGATTTTGCAATTAATTAAAATGCAGAATACTCTAAAAAAAGTCTGATGGGGAAAAAAGGCAGGACTAAAAATTTTACGAAATATTGAAAATAGTTATTGTAGGTATTCTATAAGAAAAATTTACTAAAAAAAAAAATGTGGTACGGAAAAAAGGCAAGGCTAAAAATGCTGCGAAATAAATTAAAGTGTTGACAACTATGTATTACATCATTGAAATGGTTTATTCGACTTAATGATTTCTAAAATTATTTTTTAGAGTTATTTTCTGAATTCATCAACAAATAATGCAGGGACCTCCAATTTCTTTCATACCATTTATATATATTTTTCTTTATTTAATTGCAGAAATTTAACAGTTACAAAACTAGTGATATGAGAAAAGTAGGACGTTACGATCCCTGATAATGTTGTTGGCTCTTGTAGTTTCAGCTAATAATATTAAAGGACACTCCACCCACTTCCTAGAACAGTCTGAACTAGAGTCCTCTGCAGGCTGGGTAAATTTGACTTCTCGAACAGCAAATTGATTCGACTCGCAACCCGACCCGGACTAATACCATCTATAACTGAGTTTTACGTCATGAAAGATTGGCCGGTTAAATTCAATCAGTGCTTCCTAAAATATCTATAGGATAGTGTGGATCGGATGTATATCGGCCGATTTTAATGAGTTTAAATGAAAAAAAAAAAAAAAAAAAAAAAAACATAAAAATAATTTTCCGAAAATGAAAAAGGCCAAAAGGAATAAATTTAGAAATTCAAGTCTCTGAACCTAAGACTCCTATAATACGAGCTGACTCACAGCTGATCATTGTTGCCCAGCGGGAATATAGCTTGGCGATGTTTAGTTGCAGACGTATTAGTCAGCGTCTTTATCGCCTAAAATGGCGAGCTTGCCTAAACAGAAGAGCGAATTATTGTTTGTACTTGATAAGTTTGGCGGTAATATTTGGCGAAATTTCCTTATAACCCTTGTAAAAAGTAGCCATCACTGTTGCTGTTAAATTAGTTAATTTTAAATATTTATACATGTTAAAAAGTAGTGTAGGTTGTAAAATACAACATTTAGATAATCAAACAGCAATAAAAACAAATAATTGATACAAAAAATGCAAGAAAACATGTAATTACACTTCATATTTGTGATTGAAAGCTAAGCGTACAATTTTCTTTTGGACAATTAATAGCCCGTTTCTTTAGCCTTTCTTCACCTGTTGGAAATCTAAACGTTCTAAAAGCAATTCTGGTATGATATGAACAATTTTCGGCTGCAAAACCTCCGTTTTATGTGATTTGATAACACTTGAAATTCGGACCGCGTGGGCAACAATCGCTAAGTGGGAAACAAAATGCCTGATGAGCCAGCCTGTATTGAAGGAGCTCTATCTGAACCAATATCCGACGTCAGCAGAAATTATCCAGAGTGAAGTATCGGGAGTTGAGAAAGATTAGCAATTTAGCGGCATACTACAATAAGGTCGTAAGTAATGTCGTTATTGTAAAACCTGAAATTTAATTATTGCCTTTTGAGGTTACATAGTAATTTGAATTTTTGGTCAAATGTGACTTGGTTTGCATTAAGTGATGCAACCACTTTTTTTTTTTTTTCTTTTTTTTTTTTTTTTTTTTTTTTTTTAGATGTGTAAAGATTGATTTGGATGAGCACCGGTTTCTGGAGATTGCATTTAAAAAAATAAACTGGTTTAGACATCGTAAATGATTTTTATACACTGTTAAAAATTTGGCATTAGTTTGAACTAAAACTTGGTACCGAAGTAGTTGCAACCACCCGATGGTTTAATTTTTTACCAAGATTTGGTAATTTTATGTTGAACCAAATATTGGTATTATGTTTTAAATAAATAAATAAATAAAATCAAAATTCGACCGAGACGAGAATTGAACTGAAGACCTTTTTATCTCAAGACAGATACTCTAGGACTGCACCACGCTTTCTTGCCCACTAATTCTGTCCGTATGTTTCGTTGATTTTGATAAAAGGGGCTAAATTTTCAAGAGTCCTATCTGTGACCATGAATGAGTTATTGCACAAAATTAGAACTTTACCGTATGTTTTCGATTACGCCCTTTAATTTAAGTTTGGTTTTGTTTCAGCAGGAATTTTACCGATTCATACTTCCCTTGTGAGTGGATGTATGGTAACTCCAAGTGTTGTTGCAAATTAAATTTAATCGCAAGAAGTAGAAAGTGAGGTTGAATCATATTATGGTACTGCATATAACTTTACTCCATATAGTGGTTACAGTTTGAATTGAAAATTTTATCAGTGTACATGAATCATTTAACAGTTTTATCAGAACAGCGCTCGGGTACACTGTTAAAAATTTCAGTTCAAGGTTGAACAATATGTTGGTACTACAGTAGTTTCAATTTGCTAGGTTGAACCAAAAATTGGTACAACTGCAGCTGCAACCATGCTATGGTGAAACCTTCTAGCATGTTTTGGCACTCCTTGTTAAAAAAAAAAAAAAAAAAAAAAACCCACCAAATTATGGTAAACGATTTCTCCACTTTATGGATGAAGCTATTGCAGTACCAGACCTTGGTTTAAAGAAGCACCAAGTAAGGGTAAAAAGTTTCACCATCTTAAGGTTGCAACTTCAGTGTACCGTGTTTTGGCTCAACCTAGGACAAAATTTTTAACAGTGTAGTTTATACTTTTTACCACCAGAATTTTCGAAAAGTAATTCTTTATAATAATTACGATTAAATAATTTGAATATTGCCATTCAGAAATAGAGGTACGAATTGTAAATATAAGATTTAAGAGAGAGAGAGAGAGAGAGAGAACTGTTAGATGGGTAAATACAGTCTTCATTATAAAAAAAGCTTTTACTTTCTGTTTGCAATCGTATTACATAATTTTAACAGTTAAAAATGCTAAATTTACTGTGTTTTTCTCCATTTAATTTTAAAGTACGTTTTTAGCTTTCCTATTTGAGATAATCTGCATGTGATTCGGTCAAAGTGAAAATACGTATGTACGTTTGTAACGGAGGATTCTTTTGTATAGATGCTTTTGATATAACTCCTCTTCACTCGTGTGTGCCTAAACATTATATTTGAGAAAGGAAAAACTGGGGAAATGTATAAACCATAATCCGATTACTTTTGAAATATATCCCGACAAAAGATAGGAAGCTGATAAACTTTGACTATATAACTGGAAATATTCACTGACATAAATTCTCACAGTGACTTTATTTTTGAATGAGTTCAATCTCTGCCTTTCTCTTACAGTTATACATAAGTCAAATTCTCTCTTTTTTCTTTCCCATGTTGAACCAAATATTAGTATTATGTTTTAAATAATAATAACTAGCAGGCTACGCCCGCTTCGCTGGTCACTATATTTAAATGAATTTTGGAAAGAATTGAATTAATTTTTTTTTTACACCAAATTATAGACAAAAAAAAAAAAAAAAAATGAAGCTGCTCCAAACCTCGCTTCGGGGGTACCCGCTGTCTACGGCATCTCTTTTCCCGCCCGCACTGCATCAGGTCTAGATTTCCCATGCCTGCAGAAAGACCTTTCCCGGGCACTTCAATCTGGATACTTATCGACGACAGGGGGATCTGCCACTATTTAAGAACTATGATTTTAACAATGACTGTATCTCAGCATCTATTAAATATTTTAGTTTTGAACCATGTATTTGATAGCCCATGCTATTTACACTATATTACGATTTGATTCCGACCAATGTAATAAAATAAAATAAAATAAAAAAGTAGAAATATATATATATATATATAAACAAATAAATTTTAATCAATTTAACTCATTTTAGTAAGTATATACTACCATTTTTCTCGATAAATACTGTAAATAAATAAATAATAATAAAAAAAAAGTTCTTTCTTTTAAAGAAATTAACTAAAAAATGAAAAATAAGAAGTTGTTCTACTACAAAAAATTAAACATAACTGTTATAAATACGTTTTTAAATCTAAAACTAATTATACTTTTCAATAAATATAACAAATTAAAAAATAAATAAAAATTCTTCCCCTTCAAATGAATGTGTTAAATAAAAATAAGTTGCGTAATAGCCGTTGCTAAGATACGCAGACGATTGAAGCAAAAGAATAAATCTGTGAAAAATGAAACAAAGAAGCCAATATTTAAACTTGGAAAAACATTGATTTAAAAAATTCAAATTCGAAATTCGAAAAAATCTCGATGAGGTGCACACCTGCAGGGTCCCAGGTATCTATATGCCAAATTTGGAGGCTCTGCGATCAGTAGTGTGAGCACCAGAGCGCAGACACACAGACACACACACAGACACTTCTCTTTATTTATATAGATAATAATTAAAAAAATCAAAATTCGACAGAGACGGGAATTGAACTGAAGACCTTTTTATCTCAAGACAAACGTTCTAGGACTGCTTAATAGGACTGTTCTAGGACTATGAAATATTTGCTGCTTCGTTTTATAAGGATATGCCATTCAAAAATGAAGTTTTTGAATATGGCACCTTTTAGCTTAGTGAGCAATATTTTTTGAAAAGAATTAATTTAAATATTTATTTCATTAAATAAATTTAGGACTGTAAGTTTCGATCTCTAAACGAAATATTTAATTTATAAAAAAAAAAAAAAAAAAAAAAAAAAAAAAAAGCTCACTAAGCTAAAAGGCGGGATATTCAAAGAGTAATATTCGAAAAACTTCATTTTCGAATGAGATATTCTTGGAGAACGAAGCAACGAAAATCCCATTAGCTAACATGGGGAGGAAAATCGAGTGAAATACTGCATTACTTTTAAACTGCAGTGCTATAAGTACTGCAGTTTAAAAGTGCTGTAGAAATAAGTGCTATAAAAATATGCTATAAGTACTTTAAAACAGCAGTAAAATAGTCTACAAACTAAAGTGAAATGGACGGGCGAAAACTAGTAGAAGATTAGATATGTGACAACACAGACAAGTGAAAATTATTGGAATAATTGTGAATTTTTAATTTTTAGGTTTTATTATTTTTCTTGAATGCATGCATAAAGTAAATAAATAAATAGAAATAAATAAATAAGTAATTCTTTTGTTGATATAATTTATCTTTAATCTTTCTAATATTACAAACCAAAGTTTTCCGATTCTAACGCTCGAAACTAACGTCATGGCTACAACAATGTATTAAAATGAAAAAAAAAAAAGTAAGATTTTGTCCATTGCTCCCGCGTATGCATTTGAAACGAATGAAAATAATATATATAATTTAACAGAAAAAAATTACATTACAACAGCAATAATGTATTGAGAAAAATAAAATAAAATTTATCCAGGGTTTACACGGTTTTGGGAGATTCTTTCATGATTCATATAATAAATTAAAAATTAATCTCATTTTAAAATCTCATTTTAAAATTTATTTGAGTATAGTACATATACATGTAACCTAGTCTTTTCATCTGCAGAAAACAAAGCTATTTTTAAGCTAATTTTTCAGAATTTTTTCATCCACAAAACAAAGCATGAATAAAACAAAGCAAATTAAAAAAAAAAAAAAAAAAAAAAAAAAAATCTTTTCAATGCTATACTAAATTTGCATACTCCACGGTAAATTATTAATAATAAATTAAATGTGTAGAATATAGCTACGTCATCAGAGATTAAAAGTATAAATAACAAAACAGAAACGTGGTTATAAAATTTGATTAAAAGGATTACTATATCATTTTTAACACTTTCCAATAAGGTTGAAATGTGTTTATGACTTCGGTTTGTCTGTCTGTCTGCACTCTAACTCCCGTAAATATTTATGGAATGTCTTGAAACTGATATATATTATTCAAGTTCACTATCGAATGTTCCCTATTGAAAATGGGGTGAACACATTTACTGATTTATGTACAGGGACACCCGAAAGTTTTCCAAAGCATTATGTCCTATGAGAGATATTTCTATTAACCATATCTTAATACCGTTATTTTACACAAATCTTAAAGAAATTGAAATATGTTATTCAAGTCCACTATCGGATGTTTTCCATTGAAAATGGAGTAAATACCATCACTGGTTTGTATACAGGGACACCCGAAAATATTCCCAAGCACTGTGTTCTATGAGAGGTATTTCTATAAACCAAATTTGAAGAACTTTACTTTTCACGAATTTTAATAAAATAAGATATATTATTCATATGCACAAGAGAATGCTTTCCACAGAATACAGTACAATTAGCACTAGATTTACAGAGCTACAGAAAAATATTCAGTCACTTTAATGGGTATTATTGGAAATTTGCTGGAATTGTATTTTCGTTTATATTAATCTTTTTTATCGCTTTCTAAATGTTTTTAACCCTCTCCAATAAGTTGTGAACACTTTCCAATAAGGTTGAAAAGTGTTTATGACTTAGGTTTGTCTGTCTGTCTGCGCTCTAACTCCTGTAAATATTTATGGCATTTCTTGAAACTGATATATATATATTATTCAAGTTTACTACAGGATGTTTCCTATTGAAAATTGAGTGAACACCTTTACTGGTTTGTATACAGGGACGTCCGAAAGTATTCCAAAGCATTGTGTCCTATAAGAGGTTTTTCTGTAAACCATATTTTAATACCATAACTTTACACAAATCTTAATAAGATTAAAATGTATTATTCATATACAGAAAAGAATGCCTTCCGTAGAATACAATATGTTTAGCATTAGATTTAAAAGTCCACGCAAAACTATTCAGTTACATTAATGGGTATTATTAGAAATTTGTTGGAATTACATTTTCGTTTATATTAATCGTTTTTGTCGTTTTTTAAATATTTTTAACACTTTACAATAAGGTTGAAAAGTGTTAATGACTTCGGTTTGTCTGTCTGTCCGTAAATATTCATGGAATTTCTTGAAACTGATATATGATATTCAAGTTCACTATCGGTTGTTTCCTACATGCAATGATTATCTCTACTGGCTTGTGTACAGGGACACCCAAAAATATTCCAAAACATTGTGTTCTATGAGAGGTATTTTTATGAACTATATTTTAATTACTTTAACTTAAACAAATTTCAAAGAAATTGAAATATGTTGTTCAAGTTCACTATTGGATGTTTCTATAGAAAATAGAGTAAATACCACCACTGGTTTGTGCAGAGGGGCACCCAGAAGTATTCCAAAGCATTCGTTATATAAGAAGTATTTCTATAAACCAAATTTTAATAACTTTACTTCGAACAAATCTTAATAAAGTTAAATATGTTATTCATATACACAAAAGAATGCTTTCTACAGAATGTAGTATGATTAGCATTATATTTACGGCCACACAAAAATATTGAGTTACGTTGAAGACTTTTATTGAAAAATTGCTGAAATTGCATTTTCGTTTACATTAAGCGATATAACACTTTTTAATACTTGTTAAGTGGGAATATGATTTCAGTTTAAATACCTATCTGTCCGACTGTTCATCTGTTTCTCTGTCCAACTGCCCGCCCCATCGTCCTTAAATATTTTCAGAATTTTTACAAAATTCTATATGTTATTCAAGTTCACTATGGAATGTGTCCTATTTTAAAGGACATTAATAAGACCTGAGCAACTGGTTTGTGTACAGGGACACCCCCCAAAAAATGCCAATGCAATGCATTTTAGGACAAACATTTTTATAAATTATATTTAAAGAACATTCTACTGTGAAAATCATAAGGAAATTGATATTGATTTTTAATATGTTAAAAATAATATTTTGTATAGAATATGATTTTGTTATATTTCAGATTTACAAGGCTTCACCAAAATATTCAGATACATTATGGACTGCAATTAGAATATAAGGACTGCATTTTCTTTAGTGTTAAGCATTTTTAACACTTTCTGACAATGTTTACGAATATTAAGAATTCAATTAGTCTATCTGTATGTCTTCCAGAACCACTGTCTTTCCGTTGTGTGATTACGTAGGCAAAGAGTATTGAAAGTTATACAATACAACAATTACGTACATTCGGAAAGTGTTAATAATCAATGCGCAACGGATGATTTTGCCTTCTTGTTAATTTCTTGGAGACGTTCGGACGTCAAAAAGCAATTATTATGGTGTAAAAGATGACACCATTTTTTTTAAATATCATGTAAATAAATGTTTAGTAATTCAAACTAGCAAACAGACATACTTTGGAAATATATTTGTAAAAATGAAATGGTAAGCGAGCGCAGACCAACCAGTTCTTTAAGAATAATTTGGAGATTATTTTAAACTTTTTCCAAGAAATTATAAAAGTATTTATGATTTTGTTTTGTCTATATCTGTCCGCATGCGTTTTTATTTCCATAAATAGTTTTAAAATTCCATAAATGTTAGATTTGTCAGATGGTTAGTTGGTTGGGTTTTACGTCGCACTAGTGCTGCGCATTGGCCAATTGGCGGCACTCACCCCTAGAGGTGGTCCGGAGACATGCTATCACAATTTTGATCCATGCTATGACTTTGATCCATGCTATGACAATTTTGTTTTGGAGGGGGTGGCTCCCCCTCTTCGTTAACTCCCAGAGGTATAATTTTGATGGGAACGTGGAGGAGATTGCGGCCACGACAGATTTTACGTGCACTAGCCACCATTAGCGTACACGATGGTCTTTGGCTGGCTCGAGTACCGAACCCGCAATCTTTCAATTACGAACCCGGTTCTCTACCCAGGGCCTGATTAAGGGGGAAGCTCGCTCTTCACACATTATTTATACTTACACCGTTATTTTTTAACAAATACTTTCCTGCTATAATAAACAGAAAATTTTCATTAAAAATTATTTTAAAAGAATTCTGGTGTCTAATACCGGTGAGTAAATTGGATTGTTTTACACCGTTCATTTTTTATAAAAAATATTTCCTCGTCAAAGCGTGGAATTTCTATGAGATGAAGTAAAAAATAATTGTAAAAATATTCCGGTATGAGCGAGCTTCCCCCTTAATCAGGCCCTGTCTCTACCGACTGGGCTACCGTGGCCCAAAGATTTGTCAGATTAAAAAAAAAAAAAAAAAAAAAAAGACAGAAAGTGAAAGATTTTTAGATTTGTCAGATTATTAAAAAAAAAGTAAAGCCGACGTTAAAAAAAGCGCAAATGAAAGAAAAAGTATTAGCTGGTATACTGCCGTTTCAGAACTTCCAAAGTTCCCTCCTCAGTATTAGTGGAAGCATGATCCAGACTTGGGGTAGAAAATTTCCTGTCTGGACCATGCTTGCATTTTTAAATGCTTTAATTTTTAGATATAACCTTAGAATACTTTTCATTAAAAGTCATACAGCATGGGGCACAAGTGGTTTGCATACAAGAACATAAGAACTAACTTACATGAACTATCAAGAATAGCTCGAATGCAATGTGTTTTAAAGATGTATTTTTTATTAGCACATTTCAATATTTTTATATTGCGCTAAACATACGAAATTAACATACCGTAAAATGTCGTTCAAGCGGCCTCTCTGCCATCAAAGAAAATCGATATATATTGGAAAAGGAGTTACTGTTTATCCACATAAACAATATAAAAGTGGCTAAAATATATAAATTAACATTTTTGTCTTTATAAAATGATTTTAATATATATATATATATATATATATATATATATATATATATTTATTTATTTATTTAAATATCCTATTGAAAAATAAAATTGACTCCAAACTCATATTTAAACATAAAATTCAAGAATAAAACAAGTCAACAAAAACTTAACGAAATTAATAAACAAACTCAAACCAAATAGAGTACGAAAAAATCTTTAACATACACCAGAACGCAAAATGAAACAGAGCGAAATTAAAATTAATATGGAGACAGGCGGCATGGCTTACAACATGCACTGCAGGGTTAACCCTTTAACGTTCACTACTTAATTTATTTAAAAAATTACTAAACTAATTTTAAAAATGGCTTTAAGATACATAGCTGATCTTAAATATTTAAAAAATAAAAAATTAGCATTGTTCCTTTTCGAGAAATTTTCGGTTTGAAACATCTGTAAGTAAACCTTATTAAATTCAAATAATATTAAATTTAATAAATAAAACACTTTGTAAGTAAACATTATCGACAACAAAAACTCGTAAAAGTTGCATAGATCCCAACATTTCAATTTATTCCGGAGTATTTTAACCCTTTGCAGAGCAAGGTAATTCGGATCATTTAAATTATACTGCCACCGGAATTTACGAACATAATTAAAATAGAACAAATTTTAAATTTTCACGTTAAAAAAAAGGGCCTTTTCTGCTATGTTATAAATGTAAATTTTTGCTAAAAAATTTCCGGGATGAGTTTTTGCACTTGAAAATTAAAATTAGGTGTTCCATCAGCAGGAACACTGCGACTGAAAGGGTTAAACTAGTTCTACGCATGCAACGTTTCCCTCACCTGTCAAGACCAAATGAAAAAAACTCATGAAACCAATTCTCTAAACCATCTTTTCTTTCCAACAATATTTTCAGCTCAGTACTCCTTTTAAACTGATTCACGAATTGGTACGTCACACTTTTCATCAAACCTCTCTCTCTCTCTCTCTCTCTCTCTCTCTCTCTCTCTCTCTATATATATATATATATATATATATATATATATATATATATATATATATATATATATATATATATGTATACAGTCGAACCTCATTAACGTGAATCTCAAGGGGAATAAAAAATTTTTTCATGTTATCAGTAGTTCATGCTATGAGTAACTAATCTTTATATAACTAAACTAATCTTCGTTTTGACGGGGATTGTGGAAACAGTTCATGTTAAAAGTAATTCACGTTAACGAGGTTCGACTGTATATATACATACATATCAAACTGCACTGAAAACAAATACTTTAAATACAGTTAATTCGGGGCAAACCGGCATTAAACTAACTGGAAAAATCCGTGATATACTTTTTCCCACTTCCAATAAATTGTTTAAAAACATTATTGCTATTTTAGAAAGCTTACGTTTTCCATTTTCAAATAATCACAGAGTCCGATTTATAAAACAAATCAATGTTTATATTTATATCGGCGAATCTTATAAAGGAAATAAATAATGTAAGAAATTGTCTTCTGTTCAGACTACTAAGCTTAAGTGGTGCTAATTTAGTTGTCTTAGAACAAAGATAATTCATGTGAGAAACTGATGTCGGGTCTTTCGGTGCATTCTTCAAATACAATAAAGGACGTTTACTATTATTGAGAAAAAAAAAATGTAATTTACGTTAATGATTCATTTACAAATCCACAAAAGAATATTCATATTTAATGATAATGCAGACGATAATACAGACGATTTCCATATTAGAGAAGTAGTGTAACACTAAATATACAAAAAAGTTGAATTTATTCTCAATATTACAATTAAAAAAAAAAAAAAATTTTTGTTAAAAATGAAAAAAAATCGATAACTTTATTTTAAATTATCGCAGATCGATGGTTCAACCATTCGTTTTAAAGGTATTGGTTAGCTCTTTTGAAGGATTCCCCTCATGAAAATTCCCCCCCCCCCCAGGGGGGCAGCAAGGCTCCTATATACACAAAATTTTTTTTCCCAGTTGACTATCTCTATTACAAAAAATATATATTCGTTTCATTTGGTTTAGTGCAGTCTATAGACGTTAAACTCTACTTACCTGCAATTTCCCCCATAGACGTAATGTATTTGAATACTTTTGAATGTCCCTGTACACGAACCATCTGCTTCATCTCAACGAAAAGCTTACCGTAGCATCCCTATATGATACACATTTAGAATACCGAATTTGGAATTTCTGCTACTATTTATTCATGAGATATGCTGATAACAGACACACAGACATCCGCACAGACACCCACACAGACAGACAGACACACAGACCATTCGCTAAAAACATGATTTTCGTATTCAGGGGACCTCAGAACATGTAAATATAACAAAACTCATGCTTGAAAATTTGACCCTAAAACAATACTTTTTCGACCCTATGGGGAAGAGGAAGTAAAAAGGTATTGGATTTATGAAAATTTGCTACCTCAAGTTTTTGATGGATTTATACGTTTTGGGATGTTCTGAACACGATTTGTTCATTTTTAGAAAATGTCTGTCCTGTATAACACAGATTTTGTTGACTCTGTATCTTCAGAACCAATGATCGAAATTTAACTGAACTTAGTATTTAGTTGGACTTTGACCTAAACTCGTGCTGATTACATTTGGGAACCAATCGCTCAACAAGTGGCACTGTCACCCAATTGTTTGATAATTTTTAATATGGTAGTATAGGACAAAATTTTGCATACACATACATAATGAGAATTATTTTTGACGAATGTTAAAATTAATGTAAATAATTAATAATAGTAAGAGTAAGCTAGGAAAAAAAACTGTGTATGTAGAAACATCGCTTCCTCCTGGGTTTTAAATTTTCAATATGGGTATCTTTCAAAAGAACTCGTCAATATCTTTAAAACAAATGGTTGAATCATAGATCTGTAATAATTTAAAACAAAGTTGCAATTTTTTTTTTGCATGTTTAAAATTAAAAAAAAAATTCTTCAGGTGTCGTCACAAGATTAACTTTCCTGAGATTAAATTCGTCTGCATTCATCATGGAAAATAATTTTAATACATAATAATTTATTTGTAACTGCGTCATTTTGTATTGGAAACACTGACCTATCATAGCAGTGGATGGGACAATGGCAACCTTGTTGAGTGACAAAGATCACTCATAAAAAAGTCATTTTACGTCATGAACTCTAGATCTATCATCCCCATGTTATCGAGCAAAAATTTTTGATGCCGAAAAAAAGTTCTAAAATCAGCCTTTAGAAAGTATTGAAAAAAAAAGAAAGAAAAAGAAAGAAAGAAAAATGAATTTGAAACTGTATCTGGAGTTTTTCATTCACTTTTAGTAAATAAATTATTCATAAATTTTATTTACTAAATTATTTATTTGTACATCTGTGTGTAATCTATTCGAGAAAAGACAGCCATTAGAATGATTTTTCCCGAGAAAAAAGGCATCACTTTTTCCCCCTCCATGATCAATCTATATCTTATTACTATATCTATGCATGAACTATAATAAATCAAATTAGTCAATATCGAAATTTTTTCACCAAGTTTTAAACCTTACATTATCTTACGCAGACGATACTTTTCTTTTTTCTTTGAAAGTTCTTTTTAAAATTTTTATTTTCCTTGAAAAGTTCGATTATTTTGAATCTAAAAAGAATTTTATCGTAAGGAATCCGCGCTTGTAATGATCGATAGATGACGCTTTTTCAGCTTTAGTTGTTAGTAAATATAATAGCCACGTGTATTTATTATTGTTCTTTTTGTTATTCTATTTAACATTCTACTATAATTTCTCCGCCATTACATCATGGAAAATTGATTGCTTTTGGAAAGAAATATTTCAGTTTATTCAAAGTTCGATCGGAAGTAGATTTTTAACTGAAGTTGAACAAATATTAGTTTCAAATCATCTGATTAATTATTTACTTCCATTAGCCGAAGCAACTGAAATTTTAAATTTGTCATTTGGAAATAAACGGAAGCTTAATTCTGGATATCTTGATCCTTTGGAGTTACACTGTAGCACACAACAATATGTGTTATCTATTTTACCGGATTTATTCATTTTTATTCAATGAATATATGTGAAACTAAACATCGGCAAGCAATGGCGGCTTGATGAAAGCCGAATTAAAGCATGTTAATTGTAATTTCACCTTAGCCTACCAGAGGGCGAGTTTTTCATTACAATCGCGGATAGTGATTAAATATACTGTAAAAAGTCCTAAAAGTTATGGAAAATAAGGATTATATTTCACAGGTAAGGTTTTTTTTTTTACGTTTTATTATTTCGCACTTTTTAAATAACCATTTTCATAAAATGCTTATAATTGCTATATTTAATCCTTTAAATTAAATTAGTTTAAATATATTATACCATATATTAATTTCGAAAATTACCATCAATATTTATGGTAGTTAAAGCGAGTATTGACAAACCGAAGTCATAAACACTTTTGAACTTTGTTGGAAAGTGTTTAATAACGAGGCAAAAATTCAGCAGCTGTACACTGTTAAAAATTTTCTCCTAGGTTGAACCAAAACATGGTACATTTTTGCTGCCACCATGCGATGGTGAAACCTTTTACCATTATTTGGTGCTTTACTAAACCAAGGCATGTACTTCAATAGCTACATCCATAAGACGGAGAAATTTTTTACCATAATTTGGTGCTTTTTTTAAACAAGAAACGCCAAATCATAGTAGAAGGTTTCACCATCGCATGGTTGCAGCTATAGTTGTACCAAGTTTTGGTTCAACCTAGCAAACTGAAGCTACTGTAGTACCAACATTTGGTTCAACCTTGAACTGAAATTTTTAACAGTGTAGCGTTTCACACAAGTTTTGCTTGCTATATTTTTTAATAATAATAATTATAATAAAAATATTTATGTTTAGAGCAAAAAATCGCCAATAACGCGATAAATGCTAAAAAAGGTAATTCCCCCCCTCCCGCCCCTATAGTTTTGCTGTAGGAAAACTATAGGAAAAATATGTCGCGCTATTTCACCTTTGCCACACTTTCTTAATTTACCGTAATAATGGAATGTTCCGCGTCCCATAGATATAGTAATTTATATAGATCTATCATACCATTGTTATCAGGCAAAAATTTTTGATGCCGAAGAAATTTTTTTGCATCAGCCATATAGTGGTATTGAAACCATTGAATCTCGGCAATTGTAATAGAATAGAATAGAATTTGCTGATGAATTTTCAAAATGTCGAAATATTGCGTCATTTAATTCTTCTAATAAATTTATGAAAAGAAATGGATGAGTTATCATAAAAGTAAATTATATTTGGCTAAATTATGAAAAATATCATTTTTATAATCAGTTGTTTTGTTATTATTATGAAAGAGAAACTGGTTTGATTTTTAATGGAATACGTTTTTTAGAGTTTGATACTTTTTAAGATTTTATATTAGTAAGTAATATAGAATTTTAAAAATTCTTTTAAATATAGTTAGCAGCGGCGTAAGTAAATAACGTTATTTTTAGTATATAAAAAGAGTTTTACTTTAAATATTAACTAAATTAATAAATATATATATATAAAAAAAGAAAGAAAGAAAGAAAAAGAAAAATGAATTTGAAATTGTATCTGCAGTTTTTTTATCCACCTTTAGTACATAAATTTTATATTCTAAATGATCTGTGTGTGTATTCACTCGGAGAAAGACGGCCATATTGGGGACTTTTCTCCGAGGGATCATCCCCCCCCTCCCAATGATCAATCTATGTCTTATTACTATATCTATGTTCCGTCCACTGATCTATGATTAGATAACATAAAAGAAGGTCTTGTGGCAACCGCTACTAGTTTTAATTGAGTATTCTAAGCTAATTTAAAAATAAATAATTTTGAGGCATGTTGTTTTGGTAGTAAAAAAAAAAAAAAAAAAAAAAAAGCTAAACCTAATATTTAGCTACACAATAATTAAAAATTTAAAACTTAGAGTACGAATAACGAATTTTCAAGAATGAAATTTTCACGAACTTATTTCTGGAACGATTTTTTTTTTTTTTTTTTTTTTTTTTTTTTGAGATGAATTATTAAGAGAAGAACGTATTTTCGGAGATATTTTGTTTGAGACGAAATTTTCTATACTATCATTATCTTATTATATTATTAGTTTGAAAGATCGTACAATTTCTTTCCGACAGCGATTTTGCTGTTGCTACCAATTTTTTATCTAGCACACTGAATGATCATGGAAATAATTATACTTTTATTGTCCAGATTTTTAGCTCGGATTATTAGACTTTTTGTCAGAATTTAGTACAGTTATTTATCAGGACAAAATTTAGCTAACATCGGATTTTTTTAGTTCAATCGGAAAATTGGTTCAACAGGTATTAAATAAAAGTCCATTTTAACTTTAAAATTATGAAAAAAAAAAGCCAAAAATAAATGAATAAATGAATAAGTTAATATATTTCTTTTTATGCTGAAAAAAAAAAAAAAAAAATTGAACGTGCAAATATTTTTCTAAAATAATTAAAATAAAAATAAGAAAAATTGCGCTAAATAAAAGGAACAGCTTTAATATAGTTCTTACTCTTCGAGAAATTAAAAATTTGACACCGAAGTATCTCGGACGTTTCTCGCTAAGATTTTTACTTACGCTATTACGCTAATTATTTTAATTATTCTCCATTATGAAAGCAAAATTTAAAAGGTGCCAAGGGGCTCCTATCATGAAGCTATGTATCATGAAGAAATTATAAGAAATGCATATAGTAACCGATGTTAGGGAATGAAACACAGTTATTGCACGCCTTTATATCGAAGAATAGGCTGAAATAAGTCCTGTCGTACAAAATTAAATTCTGTCATGTACAGAATTTAAATTTATATTTATTACTTAAAAAACAAAAATAGGATTAGAATTTTCATTCATTATTTTAATGATTTTGTAATTTTAAAACATTAATTTCTACATTTTTTTTCTCTCTCATAAAAATACAAAAACACCATAATTTTATTCTTCGTACATGCCTTGAATAATACAATTAAATAAGAATGTACGCATGCGTAATGTTGATATAACGTGCATTATGTTGTCCTTAATTGATTTTTAGTACTTGAAATTCAACTAATTCATCGAAGATATCTTTCTGAATTGTTTTGCTGTATTTAGTATATATATATATATTTTGTTTCCCCAGAGTAACTGTATATTTTTGGCTAATAAATTATCAAAAAGAAATTTTGTTAACTGTTGCGTATGTGAAGGTAAGAATTATTTGATAATAGATATTTTACCAGATATTAAATATTTTAAAATCTTAATTGAAATATATTGTGTATAATGTAGTATGACAAATTATTTGAAAATGACATTGTATGTGCTAAAATATCCTGCATGTTATATATATATATATATATATATATATATATATATATATAAGGCAATTTTTAAATTATTTTTTCTTTTCTTTTTTTTAAAGAAACATCTCCTTGAAAATACGTGCAATTCAGATACAAATTAATATAGATAATGAAAAAGGAGTTTCATAATCGCGTGGTATAAATATAACATATTTCAAACATTAGCCTTATATATTATTATGTATATATAAAAATATATATATATATATATATATATATATATATATGCTCTCTTTTTTTGCTTTCTGCAGAAAATTTTCGCTGAAATATATCATATACTATTTCGCTATGGTAAAATATATTTTTAATACTCATGAAGTTTCAGGAGAACCTATGAAGTACTTCTTTCAAATAAACGTCTAAATTCACATTATTTTGTCACTCATCTGAATTTATTGAGTATATCTCTCTCTATGTATTTGAATAAACAGGGTGTCCCAGCTAAGATGTTACAAACTTCGAGGGCCGGTAGAGAACATCACAAGGATTCAGAATTGTATAGGAACCTATATGGACACAAACGTCATTTTAACCCTTTAAAAACTGGATGTTTTTGGCGACAGTGTACTACTAACTCCGCCTACAGTGTAAATTTTAAAATCTTGCATGCTTCATTGTTTCGCAAAATCACACGCAGCGTTCATATTAATGCAATCTGTGCAATAATCATCGATTAAAAACAGATTTTATTTATTTATTTACGTAAACGTTAGAATGTAAACGATATTGTTTTAAAAGTATAACATTTGATAGTAGTCAGACCAGTTTAAAGAAAAAAACTAATATGATACTGGCTAGAATACTATTGATTTTAATATGAAACTACACCAATAAAATTACGTAGTAAATTGGAATAACATAAACATTACTTTCTTATCAGGAACTTAGTATGCTTTCTCGTCGAAAATTATATAAAAACTGGTGTGTTGTGGCCACCACAAGACTTTCTTCTATATTCTCCTATACAAATTCACTCAGTAACAATATTAAAAAAAAAAAAAAAAAAAAGATTTTTTTTTTTTTTGTTAAAAGTAAAAAGAAATCGATAACTTTATTTTAAATTATCACAGATTTATATTTCAACCATTCGTTTTAAAGGTATTGACGAGACCTTTCGAAAGATACCCATCTTGAAAATTTACCCCTCCCGGGGGGTACTTCTCTCCAGGGAGGGGAAGTGATGCCCCACATGCACAGAATTTTTTCCTAGTTAACTACTACTATTATCAATAATTCATATTAATTTTACAATCACAAGTTAAAAACTAGTATGTTGTGGCCACCACAAGACTTTCTTCTATATTTACCTATACATATTCAATCAGTAACAATATTAAAAAAAAAAAAAAAAAAAAAAAAAAAAAAGTACGATTTTTTTTTCTAAGTTTTTTTTTTTTTTTTTTTTTTTTTTTGTTAAAAGTGAAAAAAATCGATAACTTTGTTTTAAATTATCACAGATTTATAGTTGAACCATTCGTTTTAAAGGTATTGACGAGACCTTTCGAAAGATACCCATCTTGAAAATTTACCCCCCCTGGGGGGTATTTCCCCCCTGGTGGGGGAAGCGATGCCCCCCCCATGCAGAAAATTTTTTTCCTAGTTACATACTACTATTATCAATAATTTATATTAATTTTACAATCACAAGTTTAAAACAACTCTAATTATGCACATTTATACGAATTTTTGTCCTATGCTGCCATGTTAAAAATATAGATAAAATGCTATCACAGCGCCACCTATTGAGCTATTGATCCCCAAACATAATCAGCACCAGTTTATGTCGGGGACCAACTAAATACCAAGTTTGGTTAAATTTCGTTAAAAAAAAAAAAAAAATTGCGATATTTTTGTTTTTTTTTTTTGTTAAAAGTTAAAAAAATCGATAACTTTGGTTTAAATTATCACAGATTTATCGTTCAACCATTCGTTTTAAAGGTATTGACGAGATCTTTCGAAAGATACCCATCTTGAAACTTTGCCCCCCCGGGTGGGAACTTCCCCCCCCCGGTGGGGGGGGGCAACCGATGCCCCCACATGCACAAAAATTTTTTCCTAGTTAACTACTACTATTATCAACCTGATCTTTCGAAAGATACCCAATGTGAAAATTTACCCCCCTGGGGGGGTATTTTCCCCCTAGGGGGGGGAAGCGGTGCCCCCCCATGCAAAAAAATTTTTTCCTAGTTACATACTACTATTATCAATAATTCATATTAATTTTACAATCACAAGTTTAAAACAACTCTAATTATGCACATTTATACGAATTTTTGTCCTATGCTGCCATGTTAAAAATTTAGATAAAATGCTATCACAGCGCCACCTGTTGAGCTATTGATCCCCAAACATAATCAGCACCAGTTTATGTCGGGGACCAGCTAAATACCAAGTTTGGTTAAATTTCGTTAAAAAAAAAAAAAAAAAAAAAAAAAAAATTGCGATATTTTTCTGTTTTTTTTTGTTAAAAGTTAAAAAAATCGATAACTTTGGTTTAAATTATCACAGATTTATCGTTCAACCATTCGTTTTAAAGGTATTGACGAGATCTTTCGAAAGATACCCATCTTGAAACTTTGCCCCCCCGGGTGGGAACTTTGCCCCCACATGCACAAAAATTTTTTCCAAGTTAACTATTACTATTATCAACGAGACCTTTCGAAAGATACCCATCTTGAAAATTTACTTCCCCGGGGGGGGGGAACCGATGCCCCCCCATGCACAAAATTTTTTTCCTAGCTAACTACTACTATTATCAATAATTCATATTAATTTTACAATCACAAGTGTAAAATAACTCTCTTTATGCCCATTTATACGGAATTTTGTCCTATGCTGCCATGTTAAAAATTTGCATAAAATGCGATCACAACGCCACCTATTGAGCGATTGATCCCAAAATCTAATCAGCACCAGTTTATGTCAGGGTGCAACTAAATACCAAGTTTGGTCAAATTTCATTCATTGGTTCGTGAGATACAGCGTCCACAAAAAAATGATACAGACAGACAGACAGACAGACAGACAGACAGACAGACAGACATTTTCTAAAAACTATTGATTCGTGTTCTCCACATCCCAAAACATGTAAATCCATCAAAAAGTGGACTTCGAAAATTTTCGCGAATCCAATACTTTCTCTATATTACATATAGAAGAAAGTAATAACTGTCATTTTGTACATTTATACGAAATTTTGTCCTATACTGCCACGTTAAATATTTAGAAAAAATGCGATCACAGCGCCACCTGTTGAGTGATTGTTCCCCAAATGTAATCAGCACCAGTTTATGTCAGGAACCAACTAAATACTAAGTTTGGTTAAATTTCATTCATTGGTTCGTGAGATACAGTGTCCACAAAAATCGTGATACACACAGACACACAGATAGACAGACATTTTCTAAAAACTACCAATTCGTGTTCAGGACATCCCAAAACGTGTAAATCCATCAAAAAACGGAGGTCGAAAATTTTCTCGAATCCAGTACTTTCTCTATATTACATATAGAAGAAAGTAAAAATGTATGATGGAGAACTAAGCAGAACGCATGTATGCAAACACTAGTTTAAATTTGTATTTATAAAGAAAAAAGAAAATGAGTTCATTCATAATGCAGCTCGTTAAAATTCAGCAGCCAACATCAACAGCTAGAAATTTAACTTTTGGATTAACATAGTTACCATAGTAGGCGTTTTAGCACTGACTTGGTTGATAACTATTTGAGCCATCGTTAAATTGTGCTCACGCGGCAGCACTATCTCGATATTAAACAGAGCAACGATGAAATCTCTATTACCTACTCTGCAACATAAAGCAAACCTTGACATTTTCGGACTAAAACCCTTTTGTGCACTAGTTTATGATCTTTCTCTGGTCCTTTTGACGACCGGATAAAAGCCACAACGACCACAAGGTCTACGCTTTTCTGGGACCGGCGTACGGGAGTTTGTGTCCAATAAAGTGTCTCGCAGGTCATTTCCGGATTGCTTTTCGTGTCCCAAGGTCGCATGATTTGCAACAAAATAGACAGGAAAAGAGCACGAAGTTTTTTTCTGCTTCGAATAATCGAGGGGGCTGATTTATGATATAAAATTCGTTCAAAATTTTTAATGTACGCATTAAGTTGTTAAAGAAATGTAAAAACACAATTGATGAAAGATAATTTTGTAAGAATGATGTCACGCTACGACGCGAAATTAAAAATACTTTCGGTACCTCTGAATATACATGAAGCGTGTCTTTGCAAGAGACAAAATAATAATTCTCCTGTACTGTCAAAAATAAAATAAAATAAAGTAAAGTAAATAAATGTAAATTTTTACACATTACTTTTTAAGAAGATTTGATATTTCGATCTGTATTATTAAAATAATACTTTTGTCTATAAATGGCAGACCATTTTGCAATTCTTTTTACATTTCAGAAGTCAGGAAGCCAAATACGCCTTCAGAATATTTCGTGTGCGTGCGTGCGTCTGAACCTTTTTTTATTTTTTAGTCACGTATCACGTAAAAACGTTGGGTGGAATAAAATGTTATTTGTAAGCGATATAGGTTTGTAACCAACTTAAAATCATATGTATTCTTTATTAGAAAAGTTTGATTAGATTTACAGATATGAGTGTTGGTGTTGGTGCTTGGGGTTAAGGCCGTTTAACTACACGAGTGTCCTAGGCCTGAGGTAGTGTGACCTTCGTGTGTCAGTGGGTCTTTCTAAGAGGTCCTATCCGTATTTTCGAGAGTTTAGGATAAAACTACGAAAACTCTGAACGTCTAGGTCAACGAATACGACCTGGGATCGAATCTGGCACTTCCCGTCTACCCCCTTTGAGCGCAGAACCGCATTTAGGGATATGGGAAAAAGAAGTTTTTTCACATCTGTTATAAAACTTTTATCAGTAAATTGCCCACAATGGAAAATTTTTACAATACTTTTATGTTTCAAACATCAAGGAATGGAAACATTCATTCAGAATATAAAACGAATTCCTTTTTCCCAGTTAAATCCCCCCCCCTCCGCCCCCCATTCAAAAACGTAATTTCTATTGTCATTTCCCGTTTGAAGGACAAGTACAACAGTTAGTGATCAGAATAAATCAAATGCATAAAAGCATTTTAGTCTTAATCTAAATTTCAAATTTTTTTCCCCTCTCTAGTGGGGGAAAAAAAATCCATAAATGAAGAATATTTTGGGATATATTCACAATTTTAAAGCCTATGTTAGAAATTTTACGAAAAACAATGTATTTAAATTTAAAATTTAAAATTTATTCCTTTCATTTCATGCCTGAAGCTTTTAAAGATTTGACAGATTTATTAGTTTTTAAAAAAGTAAAAAAAAAAAAAAAAAAAAAAAAACATTTGTGTTTGTGATTTGTGCAGAAAATTATTGTTATTATTATTTCAAATTTTAAAAGCAATTAAAAAAAAAATCTACCATATGGACTTGACTACAATATCCTTTATGAAAATGCATTATTGTATAAGGACAGTTACTTAGATAATAAAATTATTGAATAAAAATTAATGGAAAAATTTTCAGAATAGAATATTTTAAGGAATTATATTTTCTATAATTCACCCATTTTAGCTATTTTACTTTATGAATTACAATATTTAAATACAAAATTAAATTGTTATACGGGTTACTAAGGGGGGGGGGGGAATTATTTTTTCTACATTTTTAAATATAATAAATAAGTTTTTTTTTATTCAAAAATTTCAATATAATTCAAAATTCAATAAAAAAAAAAGAGCAACACTTAAACAATATTTTACAGAAATTTAATTAAAATTTTCGAAAATTCAGCCGGTGTGTCCTAGTTTCCAGACACCCTTCAGAAAAGCGGTGGATAAGAGCCCCCCCCCCCCCCTCCAAAAAAAAAAAAAAAAAAAAAAAAAAAGATTTTATTGAAATTTTGCACATTTTTTTTAAAAATAGAATAGCTTTAAAAAAAAAGCTCTTAAAAATAGAGTAGCTTGAATAGAAAAAAAAAAAGCTCTTAAAAACAATTAGCATCCCCCCCCCCCCGATTACAACTAGTTTTACAAGGCTATCCGTGGACAAAACTGTACCGAAAATTGTACTGTTCTTGCACACAACTATGCCAAAAATTCAATTTCTTTCTTTTTCTTTTTTCTTAAAAGAATCCTTCGTTCCAGCACTTGTCAATTCTAGTTTGAAGAAGTGGGCAAAATTTCGATAACATCGGGTGCATTAATTTTTGAGAAATAGTGATCATCGCTATTCTGAAAAGATCTCCGGAAACCAGGGTATCTATTATCCGATCCGACTGCCATAGTGACCGTCCTTAACCAACGACAGTCGTCAAATCAAAAGTCGGAATGTGACGTCACGTGATCAAAATAACGACTGCCACAGTCGGAATTGAGGTATAGTCTGGTCGGAGAATAGATGCCCTGGACTATTATTTTCGGAAAAATAGTTTAGAATATGATTTTTAAATCTAATTATCAATATTTGGAGAATATGCATTGACAATTTAAAAATGCTGAAATTTTTGAATTTAATAATGTTGTTTTAACTGTAAATAACACAGGTCGACGCTGAATTTTTTTTCCTTCAAGTTGTTATGTTTTTCTGAGGGAGTTTTGGATGCTGATCAAGGAAAAACGATTCGAAAATTTCCATCACTTACAGTTTTGACAAAAAATGGCATTGTACGAGCTGAAAGCTCCACTTTTTCAACTCCCATCTAAGTTATTTCCCGGAAAATCTGGGGGATGTGAGTGAAGAACAAGTAGAGCTATTTCATCAAGACATCAAAGAAATGTACAGAAGGTATCAAGGACGATGGAGTTTTAATATGTTAACAGATGATTGTTGGGTGCTGCATAGAGAATTCCTCCCCCAAAGGCCTTCAAGCTATGCAGAAGGTAAAATGCTCTGAAAGAAACTTCGATGTAAAGAAATACATTTAAAAGATAATGTGTAAATAATAGCCGATTTTAATGTATTTTATACATAATTTGTTTCGAATTGGCTATAGCCTCTGGATAAATTCTTACGATCTTCATCCTTACTAAGTGAAAAAAAAAAAAAAGACAATTATTTCTGAATTCAGTGCATCAAAACACATTAGGGACACACAACTCAGTGTAAAAAAAGAAGAAAAAAGTACGATTTCGCACACCTGTGTAATTAATAATAATAATTTAATTTCTTAACTTGAAGATGTATTTAAGCAAAATTATTATTTTAATAATATGTTAACATATTTAAATTTTCTAAATAATGGCATCTGAAAATTTCTTAACTTGAAAATTTTTCATTCAAAACATTTATTTAGCTATTGTGTTAAATTTAAATTTATCAATAAATAATTGAAAATTAACTCAAAAATAATATTTTTTAAAAATTTTATCTTAAAATATAAGACATTATTTAAAAATTGTCAAAAAGAAATTTTAAAAATCTACTAAGAATATTTTTAATATTAATAAATATTGAAAAAAAAAAAAAAAGAAAAAGAAAAACCTATATATATACACACAACGCATTACTTACAAATATCAATATTTCTTATTTTTTTTTCATTGTCAAAGAAAAATATCAAATTAGATTTTTTTTTTTTTTTTTTTTTAACTATAAAGTGGTTATTTTTAGTACATATTAACAAACCCCTGAATTTTCTCCAAATAAATAAATAATTAATAAATATAAATAAATAAAATTAAAAAATTAAAAAATAAAATATTAATTAATTAACTAAATAAATAATAAATAAAATACATTAAAATATTTACTAATTAATTAAAAAAAGTAGGAAAAAGTTAATTTACATAAACAGTCATTTCAAATTTATTTTCATTTTACAACAACAGCAACAACAACAACAACAACAACAACAACAAAATAAATAAATGAATAAAGTAAAATATATGTACTACGTTAAAGTACGTTTAAAATTATGTTCATTAACATGTCGCTAATATTAATACCATAACGAACGTTATATTGTTCTTTAAAATTACAAATTTTCTTAGTCAATTATAATTCTACTTCAGAAAATATTCATGTGTACAATATTTCGTATAGTTATAATGTTATTGCATAATGTCCAGCTTTTTTAGAAATAAAGTACTGGTATTTTAGGGATTTTAGGAGCTTGTAATAAGAATAGAGGTCCTAATATAGGTATCAGGATTTTCCTGTCAATTCGGAACGTGTTAACATTATCCTAAAGAGCTGATATTTTGCTAAAAAGTGTTTAGTGTCAAACAGAAAAACATTAGAGGGTGTGGCGTACCGGAAAATAAAAATAAAATTTCCCCTTCATTTATGTGTATATTGTTTGTAACTATGGAGGAAGGAATGTCCCAAAATTATCTTTATAGATTTATGTCTAAAATAAAAACATTAAAAAATTGCTTTTCTGTAATTCAGTATGCCTTATAAAATTTTCATACCCACCATATAAACAAAATCCTCGTAACATTAAAATTTACATTGAGCAATTTTCATTTAAATCGCATAATAAAATTAAACAGTTTTGGGTCCGTGTAAACCATTAAATTAAAATAACCATACTTTTATTCTACAGCAGACAAAGTTTTCTGTTTATCAATTTCGTTATATTCCCTGCAGTATAAAGTTATCAAAATATTTTTGAAAGAATACTTTCCGTAATTCCCCTTCCCTTCTTTTTAATGGCTGTGCACAAACTACCTGCACATTTTTATTAAAAAAACATGCTATAAATAATATGATGGTTAAACAACATATATCGGTTTCAAGAAATTAAATAAAAGACAAAAATCTGGTGTGAAACAACCACACGACTTCCATTACCCATTATTACACGTATTATATGCATTTTTGAGAGATAATGTGATCAGAAAACATAAAAGTGGCCTAAAGAAGTAGAAACCTAAAATTTTTCCGGTATGAGAAACTTATAAAGACATATAAAACGAAGCTTACATATAGCGAGGTAAAAAATAAGAGAAAAAAATGGTAGAGTTATTTTTTGAAACACAAATTTCCGGGATTTGAATATGACCTACCTAATCAGGAAGACTGTTAATTTTGCTCTAATAACTACGTAGTACACGAGAAAGAAAGGGATTTATATAACAATTTTCAAGAAAATCATTAGAGCCATTTTGGTGATACCAACTTTTACAAAAAATCAATTATTGACTGGAAAACAATAGTTACACACAAACGGATATTTAAAAGTGAGTTAACAGTGCGAGTTTGAAAAAAATCCGTACAGCCGTTTTTAAAGGAACGCGCTTGCAAGACCTGAAATTGAGCTATTTATACAGAACGCCTATCAATTTTCTTGAACTAACCAACTATATCATTCGAAAGGACATCTAATAGAGTGTTTAGATAGCAAATTTGAAGAAAATCGTTAGAGCCGTTTTTGAGATACGAACTTACGGTCCCACTTCCTGTTTTTCAATTTCCCCCAAAATTAGGAAAATTCATCTGCACACCAGACCTGTCTTAATTCTGAAGTTTTGTAGTTCTATCTTTATTAGTTTCGGAGATATGATAGCCAGAAGGTTCCACACATACATACACACATACACACACACTGACCAATTGCCAAAAAACACTTTTTTGGACTCAGGGGACCTTAAAACGTGTAAATCTAGTGAAATCTCGATATTGAATTTTTGGACCAAATACAATACTTCCATTACCTACGGTAGTAGGGTAATGGAAGTAGGTAATGGAAGTAATATTTACGGAGATTAAAAAACAGGCAGATGGCAGATAGATAAACAGGCAAATGGAAATCATAATAAGTTTTAAACTTTGATAACGTGTCTAAAAATATAACTGAACATGCAAATATAGCAGTTTCAATTTATAACGCAGAATGTCTTTGAATATTTTTGTGTGACCCTGTAAGTCAATTCTTAATGCTAATCATAGAGAACTTTATAGAAAACATGGTTTATGCGCATACAAATAATGTATGATAATTTAATTATGTTATGTGCCATTTTAAAGTATTAAAACATGCTTTTACTTCTCTTAGGAAGTTATTTATTGGTATCATTTGGGTGTTTCCGTTCAGAAACAACTAGGGCTAATTAAATCTTTATACTGAGAAAAAAATCTGTAACTCATATTTAGAATCTAAACTGTGGCTCTAGAAAAAATAGTTCCATGTCATCCTTATAAATTCTAGTCTGCTTTGAAAGCGAGTTCTAGAAACTCCTATTAGAATTCTAGAGAGTTTATCTATATTATCGAAGTTAAACCAATTTGAAAATATCTCTAAATAAATGCGAACACAAGAGGCGGGTTTCAGCAACTATAATCTTGGTTTTTGACCCAATTTTAGATAATTATTCTCGCCATACAAAAGATTCAGAATATTGTTTCACCATCTAGAAATGTGTAGACTAGAAATTCTGGATCATTTCGTCTATTCAGTTTATTGGCTTGCTTTATGCACATAGCTCGGAAATCAATGTTTCTAGTTAAGGGATTTAGAAAAGGGCCACTTATTCATTCTAGATGAAGGCGGTATAACTTTTTTTCTCAGTGTAAGGAACAATAGGGAACATGTCCTAGTGACTATATAGGGAACATGCCATAATGAGTATATAGTGAACATGCCATAGTGAGCTTCAAAACATAAATCAGCGTTAAGGAACTTTATGAACATTTACGTTTGAGCATGGGCAGACAGACAAAAAGACGCATTGCAATCATATACACATTTCAGCTTTGTTGGAAAGGATAATAAGAGAAGTTATGCACTTAAAAACACCAAAAAACGCTGTTGAATAATAATAATAATAAGATGAAAAACAGCTTTTGTAAATAAATATAAAACACAAACACCCAACAATAGTTTCTGGTAAAATAGTTAAGTATGGCCCTTCATAAGACGAAATAAAATAGGCAAGAGTGCAGCGTTAAAGTAACAAAGCGAACATTCATTTAACATATAACAAGAATGAAAAATGTGTTCACTTAAAATATAAATACTTTTCAACTGAAAGTACGGGTTACATGTTTACCATTCAGCAAACTTTGTCTCCGTGATGACTTTTTTTTTTTTTTAAATTAAGAAGTAAGTAAATTTGCAAAAATTATTTGAATTTTTTCATCAATAATAGTAATAATAATAAAAATAATAAAACATAAAATAGATTGGTTTTGATAGCTCTCACCTATAGGTTGCTTTTGTAGTGTACCGCTCAAAATACAGCAATGCTAAAAATATATTTTGATTTTAACTATGAACTAAACAGTCTTTCAAAAACATTTGTATACGTTTATTTCTAAAAAAGAAATTATTAAAAAAAGACAATTTTTATGTAGCCTGTATAACGTATAAACTTTTTGCATCGTGTATGATGCGTTAAAAAATCATCACACCGCTGAAATTTACATTGAGCAATTTTTTTTTATGTCTTAAAAAGAATCAAGAGAACTTTGTAGGCCCCTGTAAACCAACCAATTGAGCTAATCCAATCAATTGAGCTAATCATGCCTTATTTTAAAGGAAAAGGGTTTTGTTTACCTTAATAATATAAGTTAATTTTGTTATGATGTATGTAGTGTTAAAGGTATTAAAATTTGTTTCTATATAAATAAAGCAATGAACAGAAAACAGTCTAATATTAAAGAATGAAGAATAACTTTTTAAAAATTATTAGTTTTGAAGTTCTAAGAGCTGAAATTTTTAAATTACAGTGTAATTATTTCCCATACATAATCCATTAAATTTGTAAACAATTGTTGAATCATTTTTGAGAATCATTCTCATAAAACCATAGAGCATTGTTGCACAACAAGTGCAAAACGGAAGAAATATTTAATTTAATTTAATTTGCAATATATTATTTTGACTTTTTGACCTTAAAAGGAATTTTTAATTATGTTACAAAGCCCAAAATGTGATATAAAAAACAAATAGTGATTCAATTCTTTTGAAAATTCATTTAAATTTAGTGACCAGCGAAGCGGGCGTAGCCTGCTAGTTAAAAATATATATGTCATAGATTCGAATGCATAAACAATCTTTTACTAGTTGTAGACAAATCAGTTGTAGCATTTATAAAATTTTCCCTAGAGAACTTACCACAGTGAACTCGAATAAATAATTAATTTCTAGGATTCTACAAATATCAACGTAAATTAGATCGCGAAAATAGCCGTTGAGAAAGACAGACAGATAGACTAATTGAAGTAATAAACACTCTTAAACATTGTCAAAAAATGTTTAAAACTCTTAAAACAGACAAAATGAAATTGCAGCAATTTCAAATCAAAGTTCTTAATGCATCTGCTATTTTGATTGGTTCTGTAAATCTTAATAATAATTACATCATAATCTACAGCAAACATGTTTTTGTGTCTCATTTATTAATATTATGTTATTAAACGGAACTCTTTTATAACAATGGAATTCTTTTGGGGTGCCTGTACAAACCACTTTTACACTCTTACTAATTATACTATTTTCAATAGTGTACTTGGATAACGTATTTCGATGTGAAGAGACTTGAAAATACATAAGGAAGTTAGAGCGTGGACAGACAGCTACTCTTACATTCTTACAAACCACTCTTATACCTTTACTAATTATACTATTTTCAATAGTGTACTTGCATAACGTATATCAATGTGAAGAGACTCTGAAAATGTATAAGGAAGTTAAAGCGTGGACAGACAACCAGATAAATAAAAATACAAAGTGACGTCATAAAAAACTTTGTTGGAAATTGTTAAAAAATAACTGGCTAATTTAAATGACTTTACAGAAATGCATCTGAAAGAACCATTAAAAAAAAAAAAAAAAAAAAAAAAAAAATCATTGACTAAATTTTAAATTAATACGTTTAAAGGTATTATAATGTTATAATAAAAAGTGATTATATCTAAACTTCTGCAGCTAAAACAGGTGAACAGACCAAATTTGCAACCAAATTTGGTATTGGCACGATTTATAAGAATCACTTAAGAAATTACAAAAGAAGCATTTTACTTTTTTGAAAATGTCCACTAGGTGGCATCTTAAACGGAAAAAAAAAAAAAAAAAAAAAAAAAAAAGTCAACTTTATTGCTGTGGAAATAAATTAATTATTGCCATCAAATTAAATGACTCACATGGTATCAAAAAGCAATCAATAATTTTTCAAATTTAAGCATGAGAATATTTTCGCTTTCAATTTTCTATTGTTCATTATGTATCGCTATATATCTATCTATTTACCTATTTATATATATATTCTCTATGTATAAATACCATGACTAGTAACTTAAATATCTTTCATTAATTATCCATTTTTAACATCTTCCAATAAAATTGAAGTGTGTTTATGATTGTGATTTGCTGGTCTGTTCTGCTCTAATGTCCGTAAAAAATTACAGAATTTCTCCAAACTAATATATATTATTAAAGTTTTCATCGTTCGTTTCCTATTAAAACTCGTATAAATAACATGGATGATTTGTATACAGGGACACCAAAGATAAGGCCAAAGTATTGAGTCGATGAGAGTATGAAGAATAAAATCAAATTTCTTTTAAATTAGTCAAACTAATATATAAAATTTTTAAGATAGTTTTTTTTTTAATTATAAATTGAAAAGTGGAGAACAAAATATGTAGAAAACTTCTTAATTTTTTATTTTGAAGTATACTGCGATGTGCTGTGCAGTGAAAGAAACTACACAGATATTCATTGAGAATATACAAGTTTATAGTCTTCACTAAGCCAGATTCAAGGGGTTTAATGAATTGTATAAGACTTTAATTTTAATTTTTATTTTAATAAACTACAAGATTGTGACTGTATGGTGTCCAAAATGTACGAAGCGTGGTTTAATGCTTTATCAGAGACTAGCAGGCTACGCCCGCTTCTCTGGTCACTATTTTTAAATGAATCACTATAGTTAATGAATTCTCAAAATTGCATCAATTTTAACATGCGAAAATGAAAAAGAGAGAAAAAAAAATGTGATTGGAAAAAATGTCGCAACGGGTCCCTACTGCCCTTGGCAGCGCAGGCAATTGTGCGCTGCGCGCGAGCATTTATGTTCAATACTCTTAATGAATCACTATATTCAGAAATATTTATTCCACTTTTATATATGCTGTTTTAATAATTATGAAATAGTAATAAAATATAAATAAAATATCTTTCAGCATATCACACAATTTTAATAACTTTAATAAACTTTATTTCCAACGTTTCGGTTAAAATTCATCTTTAACCATCTTCAGGGAAAATTATCACATAATTTTAATAATTTTAATAAACTTTATTTCCAACGTTTCGGTTAAAATTCATCTTTAACCATCTTCAGGGAAAAATGATTTTCCCTGAAGATGGTTAAAGATGAATTTTAACCGAAACGTTGGAAATAAAGTTTATTAAAGTTATTAAAATTATGTGATATGCTGAATCACTATATTACCGTAAGGGAAAAAAAATCTCCCATCAGCGGAATAATCGGTTCGGGCCACCACTGCCTGCGGCAGCGCATACAGGCGCTAAGGCTCGCATGCTCCTTCACCTACCGTTACCGCCCCTCCTAATTACTTTAGACTTTAAAAAATACTCGCAGTCGTTCTCTCGGGCTTTTAAACCTAATAATACTAATTTCCAACATTTTATCTGAATTTCTTTATTTTTACCCCTGCGCCCGATCCCTACCCGCCCTTCGTAATAATTCTGTACTTTCGAAAATATCCGCAATCGATTTATCGGGTCTCAAAACCTAACAACACTAATTTTCAGTGCCCTAACTCTTATTTATATATTTTTGCCCTTTCACCTCCCCTTTCCGTCTATCCTAATAATTTTACAAATTCGAAAATATACGCAATCGATTTGTAGGTATCAAAAACCTCCATGTACCAATTTAATACCTTTACAAATTCGAAACCATCCGCAATCGATTTGTAAGTATCAAAAACCTCTATGTACCAATTTTTAATGACCTAACTCTGTTTTTATTTTTTGCCAATCCGTTCCCCTCCTCCCGCCCCTCCTAATAACTTTACAAATTCGAAAATATTCGCAATCGATTTGTAGGTATCAAAAACCTTTATGTACCAATTTTGAACGGTCTAACTCTATTATTATTTTTTGCCCTACCGCCCCACACCACACACACCTTTCTGACCCTTTTAATAACTTTACACTTTCAAAAATATCCTCATTTGTCTTGCAGGTCTCTAAAACCTATCTGTAACAATTTTAAATGGTCTAACTATATTTCTATTTTTTTACCCCATAGCCCCCCTTTCCCGCCCCACCTGGGACGAATTTCTAAAATTAAAGAAATTAGTTTTTATGCATTTATGGGAACTATATTTTAGAGCAAAAATATCTTACACATATAATTTTTTTCTGCTTGCAATATAAAGGATTATTTCAAATCCCGTTTTGCCCCTTCTCCTTCCCTCTTGGGGGCTGAATTTCGAAAATTCCAGAAATTAGTTTTTAGGTATTTGCATTATAGCTATATATTAGAGCAAAAATAATTTCACATATATATGTTTTTCTGTTTGAGATATATAGGAGTATGTAAAACCACGTTTTGCGCATGTGAAATCACGTTTTGCCCCCTTTCCCCCCTTGGGGACCGAACTTCTAAAATTCCATGAATCAGTTTTTACATAATTAAATTAGCTATATTTTAAAGCAAAAAATTTACGGATATCTGCTTTTTTCTTTGAGATATGAAGGTTTTTGTAAAATCCCATTTTGCCCCCTACACCCCCTTGGGGGGTGAATTTCGTAAAATCACTTCTTAGGGGGTACTTACACTATATGTTCTGTAATCTGACTCAGTTTCGAGTCAGTGACTCCAGTAGATTTTGCTGTGCGTTGATGAGTCAGTGAGTGAGTGAGTGAGTGAGTGGAAGTACTGTTTTATATGGATAGATTTCTATTTATTTACCCCATAGACCCCTTTTCCCGCCCCACCTGGGACGAATTTCTAAAATTAAAGAAATTAGTTTTTATGCTTTCATGGGAACTATATTTTAGAGCAAAAATATCTTACACATATATTTTTTTCTGTTTGCAATATAAAGGATTATTTCAAATCACGTTTTGCCCCCTCTCCTTCCCTCTTGGGGGCTGAATTTCGAAAATTCCAGAAATTAGTTTTTAGGTATTTGTATTAGCTATCTATTAGAGTAAAAATTTCACATATATATGTTTTTCTGTTTGAGATATATAGGAGTATGTGAAACTACGTTTTGCGCATGTGAAATCACGTTTTGCCCCCTTTCCCCCCTGGGGACCGAACTTATAAAATTCTAGAAATTGGTTTTTAGATAATTAAATTAGCTATATTTTAAAGCAAAAATTTTACGGATATCTGTTTTTTTCTTTGAGATATGAAGGTTTTTGTGAAATCACATTTTGCCCCCTAAACCCCCTTGGGGGGCGAATTTCGCAAAATCGCTTCTTAGGGGGTGCTTACACTATATTTTCTATAATCTGACCCAGTTTCGAGTCAGTGGCTCCAGTAGATTTTGCTGTGCAATGATGAGTCAGTGAGTGAGTGGAAGTACTCTTTTATATGTATAGATAACTGAGCTATGTAAATTAATATGTATGTATATATATATTCAAAATAAGGTAGGAAGTGGTATTATGTTAAGAAAAACGTTTGATTGTTAATTTTTAAAAGTTACACCTTTTAAATTTTTATGCGATCCCCGGCATGCAAATTTGAAATTTTCTATTTCCACACACACACATACAAAACAAAAAGCTTATTTTTAATCACAATTTAATTATGATACGTGGGTGGAGAGAAAAGAGGGAAATCGTATCATTTAAAAGGCCATTGTTATGATGAAGGCAGGGATCATATAGAAATTGGTAGAGGAAAAATTCGATCAAAAATACAGTAACATGCGTAATAAAAAATCCCAAATGTATTTAAATGAAGTCTTAATAAACAGAAATAAACAATGTCTATGTGAGCCACGGTAGATATTTTACAAAATGTATTTTATATAAAAAAGAGAAGAAATTGAAGATTGGTTTTAAAATACGATATAATAAATCAGAACATACTTTTATAATTTAAACTATGTTTCGAATTTGAAAGCTTGTGTAAGAATAATATTTTGAAGTTTTTTAGTATAATTATGTTATCTCATAATCTATATAAATAAAGAGAAGTATCTGTCTGTGTGTGTATCTGTGTGTGTATCTGTGTGTGTGTCTGTCTGCACTCTGGTGCTCACACTGCTGATCGCAGAGCTACAAAACTTGGCATATGGGTACCTAGGACCCTGCAGGTGTGCACCTCATCGAGATTTTTTCGAATTTCGAATTTGAACTTTTTTAATTAATTATTTTTCGATTTTAAATATTGGCTTTTTTGTTTGATTTTTCATGAATTTATTCTTCCATTGTAATCATCGTCTGCGTATCTTATAGCAATGACTATTACGCAATTTATTTTTTATTTAATACATTCATTTGAAGGCGAAATCTTTTTTCTGTTTTTAATTTATTATATACATTGAAAATAAAAGGGCAATGACGTAGAAAAAATTAAGTGCATTAAATTTAAAATTTAAAAACTTATTTATAACAGTTATGTCTAAACATAATTTTTATAGCATAACAACTTTTTATTTTTTCTTTTTTTTAAAATAATTCCTTTAAAAGAAAAATATTTTCTCTTTCTCTGTTTTTTTTTCAGTTTATTGTATTTATCGGGAAAAAATAGTAGTGTATAGTAGAAACGATTAAACTCATTAAAATTTATTTGTTTTTATGCATTTAATTCCTTTTAAAAGAAAATATACTTTTTAATTTATTTATTATATTGCTCGGAATAATATGATAATGTAGTGGAAATAGCGGGGACTATAAAATACATGGTTCAAAACTAAAATATTTAATAGATGTTGAGATACAGTCATCTTTAAAATCGCAGTTTTTAAATAATAGCAGATCCACCAGTCGTCGATAAATACCCAAAATGAAGTGACCGGGAAAGACATATCTGCAGGCAGTGGAAACCTGGACCTGCTGTAGTGCAGGTGGAAAAAGAGATGCCGTAGGCAGCGGGTACCCGAAGCGAGGTTTAGAGCGATTACAATATATATTTTTTAGTTTTTATTTATGATGGGATGTAAAAAATAAATACTAATCCAATTCTTTTGAAAATTCATTTAAATATAGCGACCAGCGAAGCGAACATAGCCTGCTAGTAAATAAATAAATAAATGTAGATTTCATAAAACTAATAAAAATCTTCAGAACCGTCTGTTCGTTAATGTATTAGAACGTCGTTTGAGAAATATATTAAATTTGAAAATGAATTACATACTTGTATATCGTTATTTTTCATTTTAATTATAAAAAAAAAAAAAAAAGAGTTTTAGAATGCATGACTGAATTTCGAATTTATCCTAAATACAGAAAAACATTTTCAATATAAACATTATCATACGTTTTGTTGTTTTATATACGTGTCAAATTTACATTTCTGTTTTACTATATGGTCCCTATGCACATAATTCGTTTTTGTATTAAGTGCAACTCACACTGTTTTAAAGCTACGTGTATGTGGTTTCTATTTATTTTAGAAAGTAAAGCACACACACACACACACATATATATATATATATATATTGCATTAAAAAGCAAACACACACACACATATATATATATGTATAGTTGACCTAATGTGTCTAGAAAGGTCATTTAAAAATTTTAAAAATGTAAATTTTTGAAAAATAAATGTTTAATGATTTAGTCTTATATTGAGCCACATCGGCGGCCGAGAGAGTTAATTCTCGTAGCTCGTAGATAGAAAATTCCCGGATTCGAGCCCAGGTCTTACTTGTCGACCTAAACATTCGGAGTTTTCCGTCGTTTTCTCCAAAACTCGCATATATATGGGCTATGTCCCCCAGAAAGTCCTCCACGTAAAGCATTCCGCAAAGGCAACTAGACTTAATCCTTAAATCAATGCACACATCACTTTATTTTGAACAATTTTGCAAACAACACTGGCCACTTGTCTTTTATAGGTAAAGAATTAAACCTTATTTTAATCTTTTTAGGGCACCCTGTGTAAGTATATAAATCAAAAATAGTGATTCTGGGGCATGTAGGTGATTGAGTCCTTTGGCCAAAAAAAAAAAAAAAAAAAAAAAACAGTAAATTTTAAATAAAACAACCAGTTTTATTGGATCCCGGTTTCAAATTAAGATGGTAGGCAAAATTGGAAGAAGTACTTGGAAGAAGTACTTTCCAAGAGTACAACTTCTGGATGATATGCGGCGTATCTATTCTTCATCTATCATAATGAGAGGCTTGCATCGGCATTTTGATAAAGGACTTTTTTTATAAGCGAAAAATATATGCAGTAATACAGCGTGGAAGCAACAATGCACGAATACTGCATTCGTGTCATTTTTTGTTAACATGATGAAGGGTCTTGTCTAATTATTTCGATTCAAAACCATTGTTGTGAGCTTTTGCAATCTAAGGTATTTTCTTACAAATTTTACTTTAAAAAAATAAACACATTTTCTTCTGAAACTGGTTATAAATTGGTGGTTTCAATATCCCCCCCACCCTCCGTTCCCCAATGTATGCTTTCTAGAAAAGTAAGGAAAAAAAAAAATAACTTACCTTAAACTAAGTGAAATGATATTTCTAAATTACTTCCTTTTAAAGTTTGCTTTTGTTATCTTGATGTATCCAAAGTAAACAAATCACTTCTCTGAATAAAGTTCAACAGTTTTGTCCAGCTTATATTCACATAATGCAGGCAATAGTTCTCCTTATTTTCATTTTTACCAGACCACTTACGAAACGGTGTAAAATTTTTGAAACACAAACACTAATTTTAATTTTCACTTTCCATCCAATTCCATTTAACACCTGTTGCGATATATACCTCTCTGGGCAGTCCGTCACACTTATGTGCCGATGATCTGTTTTACCATCCTGTGTGTGCAGGGTGGGGGTATTAAACTGCCACCTAGTGGTCAGTGACGAGTTATTCGGGATAGGTATCTTTTTATGAAATTTCACGGATGGCTGATCGTCACCGGTAGAAATCCACGTTAATCTCGGAATAATGTTTAACAGATTACGATGGGTTTATTTTTATCACTTCTCATATTGTTTCATCACTTGCTAAAATTGAATTGTTTTTGAAGTTTTTCGATTTGCTGTTTCTTTTTACACGTATGTTTACAATTTACATGGCATTTACAATTCAGAAATTCCATTTTTCCATCAAAATACACAGCTGTTAACTTGTACGTTTTATTACTACTGGAAATTTTTAATAGAAGTTTTTAATAAGTATTTCAGTAGTTTCCTGTGTGTAAACTCGATGAAATTTTTTGCAAAGAAATATTGGTATTAAAAAATCGCGCAAGTTGGCAGCTATGTAAATGTAAAAGAAAAGAAAAAAGAAAATTTCATATTTTCATTGGTATAATTTGCACTTTAACTAAACAGTATATTAAAAATATAGATAAAAAAATAATCAATATTAGATTTAAAATTTACTTTCTACTATTGTCTCACCAGCGGCCAAAAAGTTTTGTGCTCAAAGCTAGTAGATGGAAAGTGCCGGCTTCTATCACCTAAAGATATAGGATCCTAATGTAGTGAATCCACCTTAAATCACGCAACCAATCAACTTTCTTTTATATTAAATAGAAAAAAAAAAAAAAAAAAAAAAAACGAATTCTTAAAAAAATAATACTTCTGGTTTTCAAAGGATTTACACGTTTTGAAATTTCCTAAACATTATTTGACCAAAAAAAAAAAAAAGTACCCATCTCTATGTGGTTGTGCGTTACAAATTTTTTCTACTATCTCTATCTCAAGAACTAATGCACAGAATATTTCATCAAAAGACATACTTTGTTGCACCTTGACATATATTGGTTACGGTTAGCTTTCGTAGAATGTCATTTAAGCTGTCATCCCATTTTATCGTAATTTTTAATATTGAAGCTTAGAACTAAATTTCGTATAAATATACACAATGAGCATTTAGTTTTAACCAATCTTTAAATTAAATAATTACAGGATGTATCTGAATTTACGGGCTAAATCTTAAGGATAGGTAAAATACATATAAAGAGGCATTTTTGTATAGCAATATGGAAACGGAAATGAAAATTGTAGACGGAATAACAAGAAGTAATGAGGAAACGAATAAAAAAAATAATAAAAAAAAGTTCTTTACTTGCATAATATTTCAGTAACTGCTCAAATATTTTTAAAGACATCGATTAGACACATAATTATTACTATGTATATATTTCATGTAATCATTTACACGAAAAAAATGTTTGTTAAAAATTCAACGTTCAGAAGCCACACCCACATATATAAAAAAAATAACAAAATACACTCGGACTTTAAAGGGTTAAGATAACATTTGCGGTCATGAGTTTCTGTGTAATTCTGAATCCTTATAATGCGCTCTATCTCCCCTTAAAGTTTGGCCCATGAATTCAGGGAAACCCTGTATATTAATAATACTGATTTTTTTACCGGAATGATATTTTTTCTGTGTAGAAGAATCGTTTCCTCGAGGACTGTAAGTAAGAATGTTAAAAAAAAAAAAAAAAAAAAAAAACTCGTGAATATTTGTAAAATGAATGATTGAACTATATATCTGTGATAATTTCAAACAAAGTTATCCATTTTATTTTTCATTTTTTCATTTTTAGAAAAAATAATAATAAAAAAAAAAAAAAAATAAATAAATAAAGAATAAAAAATTGTATTTTCTAAAAAATTGTATTTTTGTTGTCTATAGGGCACAAAATCTGTTATCTTTTGATATTTAATATTATGCTTCTCTAAGATGAAAATCGTCTGCATTCATCATGGATAATAATTTTAATAAATAATTTGCTCTGTATGGATTTGTAAATTAAAATACAGAAGAAAATTTTGTGATGGTCACTATATACCAGTTTTAATTTGATTTCTCTACATTATTTCTCTAGTTTTAAAAACCACACTTAACATTCGTATTTATGTTAATATATTATAAAATCAAATGATGTATTTTTAATTGTATGACAGAAGAAAAGCGAAAATAAGCTCAAAGCGGTCCTATTTGGTCGGTTTATTACTTTCCATAAAGCATCATCCACAGTAAAGCTGCTATAAAGAGTAATTCATAATAACTCGAGCTATATAGAATATAACCACGACTTCGAGATATATCGAGTATAACATCTTCTGGCTATCACAAAATTTTTCTTTAAACAAATCCCCGCAGAGCAAATATTTATCAAAATTATTTTACCACGGGTGCAGTAAAGTTTGAAAGAAAGTCATTTTTGTGCCCTATAAGTGACATCTTCAAAATGTACCCTTCTTTCTTTGTTGAAAGTAAAAGAATCCTTAAATTTGTTTCAGATTATCACAGATTTAAGATTCAACCATTCCTTTTAAAGGTAATGACAAGTTATTTTGAATAACACCCACATTAAAAATTTTTACTGCCACGGGGAGGGATTTTCATTATCTTAGGGGGAGAAGTAATTTTACTACATGTACAAACATTTTATACTGGCTGACTATTACTATTATATGTATATTTTTTATTTTACAATGGTTAGTTAAAAATAGTTGTTTTTAATATCCAATGATTTGTTAAAAATAACCCATTTTTAAAATTTATATGAAATTTTCTCCTGTGCTGCAGTATTAAAAATCTGAAAAAAAGAAAAAAAAAAAAAAAAAAAAAAAGGAATAATGACGCCACCTGTATATGCACCAAAAGCAAATTATGCCAACTTGAGTCAAGGTTTAAACGTATATAAACCTGTATTGAATTCCGTTCACTGGTTAGAGAGATACAGCTTCCAAAAAATTGGTAACACACACACACAAACGCTTTCAAAAAATCGCTATATCATGTTCAGGTAATCTCAAAACATGTAAATCTATCGAAAACCGGAAGTAACAAATTTTCATAAATCAAATACTTTTTTTATGTATGTAGAAGAAAGTTATAACGGGAAAACAAATTTTATGATTTTTAGTTTTAAAATGTTTCGGTAAATATATTAGAAAATTTTAGGGATTTTTTTTTTTATAACGGGAAAACAAATTTTATGATTTTTAGTTTTAAAATGTTTCGGTAAATATATTAGAAAATTTTAGGGATTTTTTTTTTTTTTTTTTTTTTTTTTTTACAGAATACCTTTACATACTTGCCGACATCCTAATTAACTCTTTCGTGACCGCATGTTTTTGTCTTTTTCAGAGTAAGGTCCGCCCATAGGCGTTATTCTACTCTGTAAAACATTTCAGAACAAAATTTTTCATATTCACATTTATATTACAAATGGATATACGTTATCGTTATACTCTTTCAGATAAAAGATTTTATATTCGTAGTATATTGATAGTACAAATATGAATATTGGGCAAATTTTTAAGAAATGAATAACATACAAATTGCGAAAGAAACGCCTACTGCCGGAGTCAGAAATTTTCAAATGACGTGAATCTACGTCAGCGGTCGCGAAAGTGTTAATATTCCGTAGTGTTGTCAGTCCCGCCCTTTTTTCCACACTAGTAAATTTTTTGAGTAATATTCTCGAAATGCAGTTACGATTAAATAAAAAGAAAAATATTCTAAAAGGATACTGGTGTGAAAAAGAATCCGGAGCTAACAATACTACGGAATATTAATTAGTATATTGGCAAGTATGCCTTTAACATAAAAATTTTGTCTTTAATCGACAACTCAAATTCTTTTAATTCTTTCAGGGGCGGTGATGCCATTACAGCATCACCTAACTTTAATTTTCAACTGTAAAACTAATTCCGGAATTTTTTTAGCGAAACTTTACTTTTATAACATAGCAGAAACGTCAATTTCTTTTATTTTAATTTTGTTCGTGTATTCCGGTGGCAGTGTAATTTAAATGTTCCAAATTACCTTGCGCCGTAAAGGGTACCTTAAAAATAACATTATTGTTTTTCTATATTTAAGATTTATTACTTGACAAATGCTCATTCTGTAATGGACCAATCTAAATTATATTGCAATATAGTCCATCGGTCAATGACAGCGCTATTGTTCCACACAATACTGTGATGATTCACGCGTGATTTCCGAGCGATTCCACACGATGTATTTACGCTTCCATTATTTTGATTATTAAAATTTTCCTTTTGAATGCAATACACTGATACTGGGTGGGTAAAGACAGCTTTTCCGGCTGTACCGCCCAACTGTATGTTCTCCATTCACCAAAAATCAACAATTTAATGGTTCATGTCAACGTTTATGATATTTTTTTGAGAGGGATTAGTAGAAAACAAACTTGCACAAAAACAACTTCTGGATGTCGAGTTTTCACCATCGCTAGTACATCACTTTTTGAAAGTTGTTCTATTTTCGATGATTTAAGCTTGGTTGTAAATGATGAGTTTTGAGTAAGAGAAAGTTGACTCTTGTATATTGTACACAAGAGGTTTAGGCTATATAGCTAAAGCATTAAATATGTGAGGTTTTACGAATTTTATGTAGGATAATAGATTTTGTATTGTATAAGATATATGCAAATTATTATAAATCACTTATCTATCTAGTTTACAAAAATTAAAAAAGTTAATAATTCTAACCATTATGTTTCCTAGAAGAAATCTGCCAAATAGCAATGCCAAAAAATTTATTACAATCCTTTATTATACGAAAATGTTTTTATTTATTGCACTAAATGTCACTTTGAAAAACTTAAAACACTTTCCTAAAATATCATTGACGAGTAATATTAATTTTAATTTGAAATGATTTATATGGAAATTGATGGATATCCTTTTTTAACCCCTTCAGGGGCAATGAATTTTAGTTCAATTTAAATCAAATGCCACCAAGGTCTGAGATCAAGATTAGAAGAAAAGTAATAAATGAATGTTTTCAGGTAAGATAAAAAAGTAAAATTTTATATAAAATTTTTGGGATGAATTTTTGCAGTTGAGAACTGAAAATTCAAGACTTTTAAAGAAAAATAATATTTAATTAAATTCAAGGTAATTAACCCTGCATTAACCTTTTATAATTTGCGAGTTAGTTTTCTTCCAACTGAAAATTACAGATTTTATAGAAAAATAATATTTAATAATAATATAATTTATTAATATTTAATTCAATTAATAAATATTGATATTTATTAATTGAAAAATAATATTACCTTAAAATACTATACAAATGCCCCCTCATTCTTCATGGAAAATCGGGATATATTTCAGGAGAGGGCGGATAGACGGTAAAAATCAGCAAAAATATAGGTAGGGTTATCTCAAAATCGGTATTCACCACGCAAAACCAGCGATTTAACACTCGAGTTAACCCTCTTTTTTTAATCCTCCGAAATTGGTAGGTTAACTCTGGTGTTAAATGAGCATGTTACAGTTACAGCGAAAACACACTTGTTTACTTTTTTAATACATTGCGCTTTTATTGACCAATCAGCGAGACGCTTACAGATAACTCTGGGGTCAACTAATCCACAGACGGTGAATAGGAAAACTTTCTAACCCAGGGTTAAAGGAGTGTTAACTCTAACACAAGTGTCACGTGAACAATGGGTTAACACTGGTTTGGTGAATAAGGCCGAGTAATATTATTTAACAGGGAAGAGGTGCCGCTCACCGCTCTAGGAGCAGTGTCGAGCGATTCCAGCTATGCTAGGCCCCTCTTCCGGAGTTTATTTAAACTCTAAAAAAAAAAAAAAATTACAAAAGCCGCTAGAGACAGGTCTCCCACGCGACAAGGAGCGGCATGTTCTATGCTGATAGAAAAGTGACAAGTGGCTTAAAGATAAGAGCAAGCAGAGCAAGGCAGAGCAAGTGGCTTAAAGCAAGAGCAAGCAGATGTGAGATTAATCTGTGAGATTAGTCATATTCATAAGAAATTTATATTTGGGATGGGGACACGGAGGACATCGTGGCTGTGATGGACTTTATGTGCACCAGCCATCAGTAGTGTACACGACAGTCTTCGACTGGCTCGAGTATCGAACCCGCAATCTTCCAATTACGAACTCACCACTGTGCTGATCTCGAAGTCGGTGTAGTGATATTGTTTTGCATTTCGTAGGACAGTCTACATTATCACACGGAAACTTTGTTCTGAAGCTATGGGCTTCTTAAATGTTCGAAATATACACAGGCATTGAGGTGCAAACAGTAAAAGAAACAAAGCTCAGTCATCACAGCAACATGATGAAGAAAAGCTCTCTTTATGTAAATTTTGTATAAATAGTAATTAAAAAAAAAAAAAAAAAAAAAACTAATAGTGCTCCGTACTAAACTAAATTTTGCTTTAGCTAGAATTTCATCAAAATCTTTTTTTTTTTTTTTTTGAAAGAAAAAGAAAAGGAAAAAAAAAATAATAAATTAATAATAATCAGTATTGAAACGGACAGTATCGAGAAAGTTGAAGAAGCCCCTTTTTAGACAAAAATACATAATTTATTTTACTTTAATTTTTCTAAAAAAGCTTACAAGTAACTTTAATTTTTTTTTAATAAAAAGGAATTCACGTGTAAATATTAAAACTGATATAAAACTTTGTGAAAAATTAAACTCGCAAGATAAAATTGACGTTATTATAGCTCTAAAGGTATTTTTATTATTATTATTTTGAATGCACACAGTAATTCTAGAAAAATAATTTCACTTCCTATTATATCTTCTATTTGATGAGAATAGTTTGTAGCATATTTTGTTCGCTTTCAATAATTTTTTAATGTTTATTTAAATAAGTTTTTACCCTTTTAGTGCCACTCCGGAAGTGTCGTACTTATCATAGATATAGTAATATATATAGATCTATCATCCCCATGTTATCGAGCAAAAAATTTTGATGCCGAAAAACAGTTCTAAAATCAGCCATTAGAGAGTATTGAAAAAAAGAATAAAAAGAAAAATGAATTTGAAACTGTATCTGGAGTTTTTCATTCACCATTAGTAAATAAAGTATTCATAAATTTTATTTACTATATTATCCGTGTGTATTCCTGTGTGTGATTTACTCGGGGAAAGGCAGCCATTAGAGTGACTTTTCCCGAAAAAAAAGGTATCACTTTTCCCCTCTCGCTGATCAATCTATGTCTTATTACTATATCTATAGTACTTATGCGAAGAATACCAGATCAATTTGATGAATTTGCTAAGATTTTGGAAAAAAAGCTCATAAATAAAATATGAATGATGTTTACAAGATTTATTTCAAAATAAAGGGAGAATAAATTAGTGCCGATAACATTACAATGTTTACTGAAATAAAACTGGCCATACAATTCAATATTTATTGGAATAAAATCACTCGAATGAGTTAAATATAAAACATTATGAAAAATAAACAAACAAACAAACATTCACACACAAAATTCTCTCTCTTCCAAATAGGATTTGCACATAAGAAAGATCATTTTTAGTCATATTTCCGTTACGTTCAATGCCAGTATGTGTCTTATCCATTTTAGCGTACACACATAGCTGTCAAGTGTTACATTTGTAGATTTTATAGAATTTTTCTCCTTATATAGAGATTTTTACCTTATTTTCACCCAAATGCTAATTATAGAAAGTTGCTTCTAAAGTTTATCAAAAATATTGGTATCCAAAATAGTAGCAATTGGCAGCTAAGGTAAAGGCATTCAAGGCACTACATAGAATATAACAAAAAAATTAAATCCATAAACAGTTTCTTCAGTTCTTTGTAAAGGAATTAAACCATTTATAACATTTTATAAATATATTTTAAGATAAATTTCTTTTGCGATACGAATAGGCGCCGTGGATATCCATATATCGTCGATGACTCTTTTTGCAAGTGTTATGGTCGACACTAGAACTCTACATTGATAGGCTGACGCATCCGCCATTTTCTAGCCCACAAGACCGGCTGACGATTTATTATTTTGTGATTTTCCGGCAATAAATTGCACGAATAACTCCAGAAAGAGGCACCGCCTGTTTATATTTTCTTCTAATGCAGAAAGAAGGAAAAAGGGGATTATAAATTGTAGATGTAACTCGTGGATACCCGGAGCAGGAGCACAACTTTGTAGTGCAAGACTTCCCTTACTTTCAACTTATTTCATTTTATTTTCAAAGTTCTTTGACAAATTTAATATGAATGTACTGTTTTTTTAAGTTATTGTTTTTAAATTCTTTTTAAATTAACTTTAAAATTACATTTCTTTTTAACGTGAAGGGTTGCAGTTTTGGAATGTTGGCGATGTTCTTAAAATTGCCAACTTGTTTGTTTTGTGATAAGAAGTTCTAGCTCACATGATCTGTGTAGAAGTTTAAAGGCGATAACAGCGCTAATCAGGTAACCTATTTTTTACTACCGCCAACGTTTTCCCAGATGGGCAAGAAAATGGCGGACACTGCATCAGCTCGTATCATATAGAAGCCTTAGTCGACACTAAATAGGTTAAATATACTCCTTGTCATTTGATATTAAACAGGTCTTGTAGTTGTATTTTTTCCATAAGATTTGTATGGTATTTTTCTTTGATTAAGGGGAGTATCTTATGAAATATATCCAAAAATTAAAAAAAATATTTTTATTAGCATAAAAAATTTAGATTTTTTAGTTAATTTGATACAAATAGAATTATTTTTTAATGGAAAAAAAAAAAAAAAGTTAAAAATAAAATTTTTAGGTTCTTTTGACTCTCCTGCAAAGCGTGTTTTTTGGGGCATGAGACAATTTTTTTCTCAAACTATAAACCCAATTCGGCTGTTTTTTTTCCTTTTTTCTTGTGTGTGTGTGATAAAAGATACTTGTAGGAAAATATTGTACTTCGGAAGTTCTCCAGTGTTTTAACTATTATTCAGATTAAAAATTTTCAAATTTTGAAAAAATGATATGGGAATGGCGTCACGGAATTTATAGTTAGAAAAAAAATAAATACACATTTCAAAATATCTGATAACAAAAAAAAAAAAAAAAAAAAAAAAAAAAAAAGCTAAAAAAATTAATAAAGTTAGTCATGTTGTCTATAATAATAATAATAATAATAAAAAGCCTGTCCCTACGTGATGTTGTTGATATAATGAGTTTTCCCTTATATTTGGATTCCGTGGAGGATCAGAATTGTGATGCCATGTCTCCAGACCACCTGTAGGGGTGAGTCCCAGACCGTTGCCAAATGCCCATTGTGCAGCACTAGTGCGACGTAAAACCCAACCAACGAACCAACCCTTATATTTGGCGATTTGAGATTGACACAGAAACAATCAGCTGATACTGTTAAGTAGCTTTTATTGAAAAAATTCCCTTAAAATATTATCGAAATTCATCAAGTGCTTTTGGAAAAACTGACGTATCAAAGTAGAGCCATAAAAACTTTGCCTGTAGGGATTGTCAGAGCTCTAATAATGAATGGAATGTTTAGATATCAAAATCTCATTAAAAAAAAAAGAAAAAAACCTTTGCAGACAAACTTTAACAGGGATCATCAAAACGCTAATAATGAATGAGATTTTTAGATATGAAAAAAAAAAAAAAAAAAAAAAAAAAACCTTTGTAGACAAAATTTAACATAATTACCTAGAAAGAAAAGCATTAGCATTTACCAAGTGATGGAATCATTTCCCCTATCATTTAAACACCTTTTCATATATTTTTTTTCACTTAACAAATGGCAGACAAACCCATTGTAACCAATCCCTAGTTCTAGGACATTCCTCTAAAAATCATAATACTGCACGAATCGGTATGATTAGACAAAAGGGAACTGGCAACAGAGATGCGTCAATCTCAGGTTACGCCCTCTTTCGGTTTTCGCACAAAACTCCCGAAAAGAGAATAAAAATTCTTTTTGAATGAATCATTTCGAAACTTTTATTTGTCAGCAATAAAAAAGGAGTGTTATTGAGGATATAAAACCCCCACCTTCTTTTGAAATGAACTACTAGGTTACAGGAAACTGCTGTGTGTTAATAGATAATAGAGGATACTCGAATGATATGAAAATTTAAATGCATTTCGTGTCAATGGCAAATGCTGCGAGCAGACGATGCAAGATATATGTTTTTACACACTAAATATTTACGGATATAATAACTAAATCGCGTGATTTCTTAAAGCCACTTAATACAGTTAGTGGCGTAGAATTCATGAATGAATCTTTGAGAGTTTTCATACGTAATCGGCCGGATGTTATTTCGTAATTGATTTATATATAGAACATTATTTCGTAACACAGTATGGTTATGATGACATAATGTAATCTAACCTAACTATTGCCAATTTATTTTATTTTATTTTATTTATTTATTTTTTGAAAATAGTTGAATCAAGGCCGATGGGTCGAATAATCATGTTTAAAAATCATTCTAATTTTTTGAAAAATTTATGTTTGCGGATACATAAAAAATTAGCCTGGTTTCATTTTTTTTTCTGTCAACGATAAAAGAGTTTAATAAAGTAAATTCAGCCTTTTCAATATCGTTTGTGAATATGTATATTATAATACAACTTTTTTTTATAAAACCTTAAAGCATGTATTTTGCACATACAGTCAGATTTTAAAAATGAACATAAATTCAAAATTTGCTAAATTATACTAAACGGAAAAAACTATAATTTAAATAATTTCGAACATCCAGAGAAAATTAACAAAATAATTTTAACAACAGTGTTTGCGGTTCTAAATTAAAAAAAATTGGTGTGAAACATCCACATGACTTCCATTACTTACTATTACATGTACCATATGCATTATTTGTAGGTAATATGATCAGAAGACATAAAATTGACCTAACAAATTAGACACGTAAAAATTTTCTGGTAAGAGAAAGCTTATACACAAGTAAAGATATATAAAATAGATTTACATAGCAAATTTAAAAACAATAATAAGAAAAAAATTGGTTGAAAAATTAATTTCCGACATCTAAAACTGATCTACCTAATCAGGATGACTGTTAATTTTCCTTTAATAACCCCGTAATACATAAGAAAGGATATCTAAAATGGATTTATGTAACAATTTTCAAGAAAATCATTAGAGCCGTTTTTGAGAAACCGACTTTTGCCAAAACTTGGCATACTCAATTATTGACAAGGAAACAATAATTACATACAAAAAGATATCTAAAAGGCAGTTAATGGCAAGTTTGAAAAAAATCCGTGGAGCCGATTTTAAAGGAACGCACTTGCGAGGCCTGAAATTGAGCTATTTATACAGGACGCCTATCAATTTTCCTGAACAAACCAACTATATCATTCGAAAGGACATCTAATAGAGTGTTTATATAGCAACTTAGAAGAAAATCGTTACAGCCGTTTTTGAGATACAGACTTACGGTATCACTTCCGGTTTCCAATGTGCCACTTCCGGTTTTCCAAATTTTACTAAAATTTGGAAAATTCATCTGTATACCAGATCTGTCTCAATTCTGAAGTTTCGTAGTTCTATGTTTATTAATTTCGGAGATATGATAGTCAGAAGATTCCCCACACATACACACACACACACACACACACACACACACCAGTTGCCAAAAACTACTTTTTTTGGACTCAGGAGGCCTTGAAACATGTAAATCAGGTAAAAACTCGATGTCAAATTTTCGGACCGAATACAATACTTTCATTACCTACGGTAGTCGGGAAATGGAAGTTAAAAAAAAAAAAAAAAAAAAAAAAAAATTGAACATACTATGTAAGGAAAATACTGTTATCATGACAAAAATTCGACTTTGAGATTTTTGTGTATCTACACATTTTGAGGTCCCCCTGAATTCATTTTTGCTATTTTTACGGTGATGATTTTTAGAAATATGTATGTATGTGTATGCGTATGAGTGTGTATGTCAGCAAAATAACGTCTAAACGGTTTGTTCTAAATGTTGAAAGTTGAAATGAGCTGAAAGTTGGTATATATGTTATAGGTCACCGTAGCACGAACCGTATAGATGCTGGTGAATCTAACAATTATATATATTTTTTTTTTATAGGGACAAAATGAAAAATTCTTCATCATTGTATCATCGGTGACACTTTTCTATGATGTGTTCAGTGCCTTGTAGTGAGATTAAAGTGGGTACGTTACACACGCTCTAGTCTTCCATAAATTCGATTTTACATGCTTTTTAAACTAATGGTACTTTAAAGTACGGTAGAGGGTTAAAATACAGCACACAACATTTTTAAAAATATTGGCTGAAAATCAAATGAAAATTTTCTGATGAAATGTAAGATTTTATTTTTAGCAGTACATGGTTAGGGTAAAGATTATTAATTATACATAAATCTTCAGTTAGAGTGAAATAGGTTATATGCAGTGGCGTATCCAGGACTTTTCCAAGGGAAGGAGGGTTTCGTCCTTCCGAATTCTTAATTAAGTTTAATTAGGTTTAATTAAGCTTAATTAAGTTTATTTTTAATTATGTTTAATATTTTTTAAAAATATCATAATTACTTGCCGAAAATAAGAGTAAGAAAATGAAAAATAGTAAAACAAACTCGCCAATTAGAAGATCAAACTAAAAAATCTTTAATTAGCGACGAATAACGTAGAGCCTGTACAAACTGCTACAGAAAACATAAAATTCAATACATAGTTACGCAAAATATTTCATTGAATTTTATTATCATACATTTTGTCAAGGGGGGGGGTAACCCCCCACCCCCCTTGCATACACCACTGGTTATATGTAACAAACGTTTTGGTATAATTCGTTTTTGACTACATTTTACTCAGTTGCTATTATATTTACACATCTCAAAATTTTTAGGCATAGATTACAGCTAATTGGTTTTTAAAATATTTAAGCTTTTTATAACTTAACTATCGGATGGCTACAAAATATTATTATAAATATCGAATAATTTTATTGTACAGGCATAAAAAAGAAAATGATAAATACATCAATAGGATGAACACTATAATCGAAAGCTTACCTTGAAATAATTTTATTCGAATCAACTACCACTTTCATCGGCTGCTAAAGATAATTTCTTAAGCTAGTGTTCGATTGCGGCACGAATCATTTTAAGAGGATAAGTTGGCCACTTAAGTAACAAAAAAAAAAAAAAAAATTGGAAGAAAAGTAAAAATTTTACAGAAAATGGTATAGAAAGAAAAATGAAAAAATAAAAAAAGAACCATACAATTACAAATGGGTGGAAAAAAAAAAAAAAAAAAACTAACATCACTTTGAAAATGCAGTAAAAATTGACTAGGAAAAAAAAAGTAGTTTGGGGAAAAAGGGGCACAGGAGACCTGAGGCTATCGTCGATACTTTAACTACATATCGCCTAATGTGTGCATGAAATTACTTCACCAAACGATTAAAATTAACTCTTATTTCCTAGAATATTACAGTATTTAGTAGCCACTCAGTATGTGCTGTTTAAAGAAAAAAAGATATTGAAAAAAATTGTATTTAATGGTTTTACTTGCCCCATGGTTTGGGGTAAGTGTAACCTTACCATACTATAGCCATATACATCACATAGAGAGATATTTAAGTCAAGTTTCCAGATAGTGAAAACTTTCAGGAATTTAGGACTTCTTGAATTTTTAAAACATCTCAACTCATTACAGAGTTCGAATTTTTCCGTACGCCTCCAACTTCATAAGTTAAACTCTTTAACAATCCGAGTTCAGAATATTAGATTTCATTGAAAATCAAAAGACAAAACCGAAAAAGCAATTTTTTATGATTACTTTCGAAAACAATTTCAGGTTTTTCCCAGATTTTGAATAGCCTATTCTTTTCCCCGTTATTTTCTTTAAGTGCAGTGAAATTTCCAAAATAGTCATTCATATCATAATGTGAAAGTTACTTCAAATTTCTTCCATTTTTATCTCTGTCAGGGAATTTGCTCATATCTTTTCCTGTTAATCTTTCCGCTTAGATTGTTCAAATAAAATATTTTAACATAATCTGTTAAAAAGCATTTATTTTGTATAATTACGGCATTAATGTAATTTGATTTTAAATATTGTGTAAGAAATTTTGTATATTCAGAAATAATTTTCAAGGTTTTCCAAATAAGGATACATTTATTTTCCTGTTACATTAAAAATGATTGTGTTGTTGAAATTTCTCGTTATTTAAATAAAGTTTGCATATATTACTATATATATATAATATAGCTACAGTTTATTCAAATAAATAAGTTGAATAAAATGAACATTCATATAATACACATAATAATACAATGCTTATTAAAATATGAAGTGGCGTATATGAAGCGACGGGTACTATATTCACTTCTTAAAAATTTCAGTTTTAATTTAATGCCTTTTTCCTTGTTCTAATAATATCAGGGGTATTTGCGTTCCGGTTTTTTTAAATTTTATTTCCCACCAGTAATTGTGAATTGTACTTTAGGTTATATTTAATAACTAAACTGTATTAGAAAACTACCAGTAATATCACTATTAAAATATTCTGGTAGCAATTTCCGGGGACACAAACACTCCTGTAATATAACAATAATATACTACTAATAAGAATAATATACCTTATACTAATAATATAACAACTTTTAAATATACAAAATTCTTAGAAAGGTGCATCCTTTCGAAAAGAACTACAGTGTTAAAAATTTTGTCCTAGGTTGAAACAAAACACGGTACACTGAAGTTGCAACCTTAAGATGGTGAAACCATTTACCATAATTTGGTGCTTTTTTTCAACAAGAAGTACCAAAACATGCTAGAAAGTTACACCGTAGCATGGTTGCAGTTGCAGTTGTACCAATTTTTAGTTCAACCTAGCAAATTGAAACTACTGTAGTACCAACATATTGTTCAACCTTGAACTGAAATTTTTAACAGTGTATGTCTTAAATTTGTATAGCGTCTTTAAGACGTGTAGTTCCCCCCCCCCCTTTTTTTTTCCTTTCGTGCACATAAAAAAAGAAAATAATGTGGTGTGTCACTCATACGACTTTCTCTTACCCTGAATTTAATACTATAAATACAGGTTGCAGATTAAGAGATAAGATAACGAGTACTGTTATGTAAACCTGTGTTAAACAATTCAAATTAAACTTCGGACGAGTTGTATATGATAAATAGTTCTGTTTGAGGGGGGTTACCGCCCCCCTGAACCCCTCGTTTCATTAATCCACCTACATTTATACAGAATTTAATTCGGTTTTAAAAAAAATAATTCTAATAATGCAGACGATTTCCATATTAGGGAAGTAGTATAACACTAAATATCCAAAAAAAAAGTCCATTTCATTCTCAATATTAAAAAAAAAAAAAAAAAAAATCTAAGTTTATTTTTTGTTAAAAGTAAAAAAAAAATCGATAACTTTGTTTTAAATTATCGCAGATTGATTGTTCAACCATTCGTTTTAAAGATATTGGCGAGCTCTTTTGCAAGATACCCATCATGAAAATTTACTCCCCTTGAGGGGTGACATCCCCCCCAGGGGGGCAGGCGGGGCTCTTACATACACAATTTTTTTCCCAGTTGACTATCTCTATTACAAAAAATATATATTCGTTTCATTTGTTTTAGTGCAGTCTATAGAAGTTAAACTCTACTTACCTGCAATTTCCCCCATGGACGTAATGTATTAGAATACTCTTGATTGTCCCTGTACACGAACCATTTACTTGATCTTAATAAAAAGTTTAGTGTAGCATCCTTATATGATACACATTTAGAATACGAAGTTTGAACTTTCTGTCATAATTTGTTTTTTAGATATGCTGATAATAGACAGACGCACAGGCAGACATACACAGAGACCATTTGCTAAAAACATGATTCTGGGGACCTCAGAACATGTAATTATAAACAAAACTCGCGTTCGAAAATTTGACCCCAAAACAATACTTTCTCTATCTTATGGGTAAGAGAAAGTAAAAAAAAGGAGGAACAATCCCGTTATTCCCTTTAAAAGTTTAACTATGTAAAAAAAAAAAAAAAAAAAAAAAAAAAAAAAAATCTGTGCTTAACTGCCCACCTTTTTAATTTTTTAATCAGATTTATTTCCACTATTTTTTAAAGAATATATCACATATAATTCTGACGATTAAATAAGTTGAAAACAATTATACAATTTTCCAGTATTAAGTTTTCCTTGAAAAACGGAGACTTGTCACCTATAGCTGTGCCTTATTTTTTCATGATGTCTTGAAGAAATGTAATCTTCTCTTTTTTTTTTTTTTTTTTTTTATTATTAAATAGTTAAAAGAAATAATCCAGAAATCCAGTCATTCCCTTTGAGAGTTCAATTATGAAGAATTTTCGTTCAAACATTAGAAAGTTTTATATAATTACTGCCTTTTGAGAAGATCTGTGTTTTAATTTTATATGTGGAGCCTTCAAGAAATGTTGTGCTTACTTTTTTAAAAGCAGTTAAAATAATGATACATTAATATCGTCATTCTCGTTAAAAAATCAGTTATCCAGAATTTTCATTCAGACATAAAAATTTTACAAGGATGCAGTCATTTAAGAAAGCTGTGTCTTAATTTTGTATTATGTCTTCCACGTATTGTACAGTCATAAAAAAAAAAAAAAAAAGCCATACCCCGATTAATTTTGCCGTAAATTAGCATAGAAACACGCGGCTGGTGTCGATCGATTGGTAATAACATCTAGAATGCAATAAATAAGTTTTACTTAGGGGGCCGTCTATATATTAAAATAAAATATCGCCTTAAAATCTAACTATACTGTTACAAACTAGGCGTTATTACTAATCGATAGGCACCAGCCGCATGTTTCTATACTAATTTACGGCGAAATTAATCGGGGAGTGTGGGAATATTTTTTATTTTATTTATTTATTTTATGACTGCAATTTTTTTTCAAGTTGTTAACCCTTTATCTACCGCATTATAAAACAGACACAAAGGTACTTGATTTTATTTCGAGAAAAACTTCATTTATTTCTTCTCTTTAATCATTGTTCGTATACTGGGGTGGAACTTCACTTAAAATGGGCGAAATTACCTTGCTCATGAAAGGGATAATAACTGTGTTTTAATTTCGTATGTAGTGGCGCTTTCAAAATTTGTTGTGCCTTTTTAATTAAAATATATATATATATATATATATATATATATATATAAAGATACATTGATATATATATATATATATATTGAAAATTCAATTATTCAGAATTTCCATTCAAACACACAAAACTTTATGAAGATGCAGTCTTTCTAAAAGAGTTGTATCCCAATTTTACTGTGTATCAAAGACATCTTGATTTTCAAGCACTTAAAAAATAATACAATTAGCGTTTCCTATCTTTGAAAGTTCAGTTTTGAAGGATTTTCGTTCAAACATAATTTTGTAAAGGAGTTGTAAGGCGTCTTCAAAAAGTACTGTGCCTTCTACTCAAAAAGCAGTTCAAAAAATAACACCGTATTCCACTATGTCTTTTGAAAGTTTATGAATAGCTTTATTTCAGACATGCAAAGTTTATAAAGAGGTAGTAGTCTTTCTAGTTGTGCTTTAATTTCGTAAAATATCATCTTTTTTTTTTTTTTTTAACCTTATATCAAAAATGTAGTTGTTATATAAAGTACTATAGAATTATAATATTATATTTAGTTAATACCTTATATTAAAGTAGTTCAAAACTGATACATCATTCCCATTATTATTATTATTATTATTATTATTATTATTATTATTATTATTATTTTGAAAGTATAATTCTTTTGAACTTTCATTAAAACATAAAATGATTTTATAGATACAGTCTTTCAGAAAGGACTGTGACTTTATTTTCTTTTCAAATATATTTTTATGCCTTCTCTTTTTAAAATAGTTCAAAAAATAGTGCAGGAACTCTACATTTTTTCTTTGAAAATTCAATTATGAAGAATTTCTGTTCAAACTCCGAGATGCAATCTTCCGAAAGGCATTTTGTCTAAATTTTGTATGGCTTACGAAGTATTGTGTTTTTTACTCTTGAAATTCTTAAAAAAAAAAAAAAAAAAAGAGAGAGAGAGAGAGAGAGAGAGAGAGAGAGAAATTTAATAATCTTCTTCTTCTTCTTTTTTTATTTTGAAAGTTTAGTGAGAAATAATATTCGTACAAACATAATTTTTTTTTATGTAAATACAGCTTTCGAAAAGCGTTGTGCCTAAATTTTGTATACTGTATTCAATAAGTGGGTGTTGTTGCACATTCTATTCTTAAAGTAGTTCACAAAATAACATCATAATATTGATATTCTCTTTGGGAGTTTAATTATGAAGAATATTCATTCAGACATAGTAAGTTTTAAAAGATTAGTCTGTTAAAACACATTACATTTTAGTTTTTCATGACGACTTCAAGACATGCTACTTAAAATAGGTAACAATGTAGTACAATAATCCAACTGTTACTTCTGCATGCTAATTACACTGTACAATAAATCTGAACTTTTTTCTGTTCTTTGTAGGAAATTGTGGTTCTGTATGAACAAAACGTGCTTCGTTCGCATATCAAAACCAAAATGGTTTATCAAGTACGGTCTTGTAGGAGTTACACTTCTCATATGTGTACAAATTGGTTACAGAGAAATGTAACACAGGCTTGATTATTAAAAACACAAGCACTAAAATGATTTTTTTGGACGTTTTCTCTTGTAGAATCGTTGGTGCGTTTCTGAGAACAGACCAGCAATATTCAGCTAGCACACTTCCATTTCATCTTCCCCTGAAACGCTTATAAACATAAAGATGTCTTAGTGTAACGTCCTCCATGCTCATTACTAATTGCGCCAAGGTATTGAGGAAAAAAGTACAGATTTGAGTCCAAAAAGTGCAGTTTTAATGATATCCTTAACGGTATCTTAACCGTAATCTTATCCATATTACATTCTTAGGATGTCCTATGGATGAAAAAGACGTTCATGGGCATCCTATAGACGTCTTGTGGATGTATTGTGGACAAATGTGCCATTAGGGATATTGCAACCTATAACACGAAAGTATTTCACCATGTCATCAACGAGATGTTCATAGATTTCAGGGTTTTTTAGGAAAATGATCCGTGGTAAACAAAAAATAATTATATGTTTGTTACTTTCAGGCAAAAATATACAAGAAACATATATTTTAGTTTAAAATATATTTTTAAAATTGTACAATGTTATTAAAATTTTTTTCAAGCATACAAAACTTTACAAAGAGGAAATTTTTTGAAAGATGTTATATCTTAATTTTGCAGGGTCTCTTCCAGATGGCTTTTGCTTTCTATTCTTAAAGTATTTAAAATAATAATAATAATAATAATAATAATAATAATAATAATAAACCTGCTGTTCTCTTTGAATTTTTAAATATAAATAGTTTTCGTTCAAACACGCAGTTTTATAAAGATACAATCTTTCGTGCGTGGAAGATACAATCATTGAATACAGTGTCTTTTAATTTTATATGGTATTTTAAAAAAGTATTCTTCGGTTTTTAGAGTAGTAAAAAAAAAAAAAAATCCTACAACATTCTTCTTCTTCTTCTTTTTTTTTTCTTTTAATTTAACTATGTCGAATTATTGGACCGGGCTTTTCTTTTGTTTTTCTTATTATCTTTCAGGCGCCTTTTAAGCGACTTTAAAATAATTTTCCAATAAACATTAGCACTGATATAATAGTCATTCACAAGAAATATAACAGCAAGAGAAACGTCAGTGAAAGTAATTTTTCTACTGGGATTCCATTCCCTTTTAAAAGACGAAATCGAAGAATGGACAAAAAATGACTGTTGTGAAAATATTTGAAATATACCTGGAGCCATTTATTGCTGCGCAAGCGTATCTTTTACATCCTTGCCACAGCAATATCTTTGGATCACTAGTCTACGCACAAACTTAATAAAACGGTCTGCTGAAGTGATAACGAAATGACTTGAGCAATAAATCCAAAAGTTACGAATTTATATAAGAAAGCAATATTTTATTTCTTAACCCTTTCGCTACCAGCGTCACATATATGTGACGATCCGAATTTCTTACCTGAGCCCGGCGTCACAAATATGTGACGGGTGTTCATTATCAATTTATAATAATTGTTTGCACCAAATCGTATCGCACACAGACGGGTTATGTTATAAAACGATAAAATAGGTACAGGATGTTATTGGTCTTAGTTAGAACGTTATAGATACATCCCACAAAAATAAATGACAATTAGTATCATATTTAAATAATAAGACGTCTGGGCTGTGGTGACAGTTTTTCTCCTGAGGCTCTGGTAGCGAAAGGGTTAACCTATTTAAAAAAATTGATAAAAACAAGCCCATAACCCAAAGTTCTGCTATGTATGTAAATGCAGTAATACAGCCATTCACATTGTAAGTTCAATTATGCAGAATTTTCGTTTCAAGCTTTTCTTGTATTTTTTTTTTTTTTTTTTTTTTTTTTTTTTTTGCGATTTAAATACAATTCCCCAATAAAAACCAAAACCGATATAAAGTAGCCAACCAAAAGAAATATGAATGCAGGAGCAACGTCTGTGAGAGTTAATTTTCTGTTAGGGGGATTTGATTCTGGTTGAAGTGAGGGAAAAGAAAGGATGGTTTTAAAATAACCATCGCTGTAATATTTGAAGTAAATACCTGAAGCCATTGATTGATGCACGAATGCATCAATTAGTTCTTTGCACCAGAAGCCTTTCCGGATCATCCATGCCGGCATAATTTCCATGAAACGATCTTCTGAGATGAAATATTTCCCAACGAAATTATCTAGAAATTGCGAATTTATGAAAAATGCAATATTTTATTTCTTAACCTATAAAAAAAAAAAATAATAATAATAAAAAAAAAATGATAAAAACAAGCCCATAACCCAAAGTTTTGTTATGAATGTAAATGCAGTAAATACAACCATTCACATTGTAAGTTCAATTATGCAGAATTTTCGTTTCAAGCTTTTCTTGTATTTTTTTTTTTTTTTTTTTCGCTTTCCTTTTTTGTGATTTAAACACAATTCCCCAATAAAAACCAAAACCGATATAAAGTAGCCAACCAAAAGAAATATGAATGCAGGAGCAACATCTGTGAGAGTTAATTTTCTGTTAGGAGGATTTGATTCTGGTTGAAGTGAGGGAAAAGAAAGGATGGTTTTAAAATAACCATCGCTGTAATATTTGAAGTAAATACCTGAAGCATAGATGCCAAGTCTCCCGTTTTTCAAGGGAGACTTCAAACCGGAAAATTTTTATCGCTGTTTTCGGTAACATTAATCGTCGAAAATATATATAACATATTCCATTTTAAAATATTGGTGTCAATTCTGATTTAAAAGTTTAAAAGGTTGGCAGCTCTGCCTGAAGCCATTGATCGATGAACGAATGTATCAATTAGTTCTTTACAACAGAAGCCTTTCCGGATCATCCATGCCGGCATAATTTCCATAAAACGATCTTCTGAGATGAAATATTTCCCAACGAAATTATCTAGAAATTGCGAACTTATAAAAAATGCAAGATTTCTTTTCTTACCCTCTCGCATAAAATTCTCATAAACACGCCCGTAACTTAAATTATTGCTAACATGTCTCTCGCTATTACTCTTAATTTTTCGTGTTTTGTGCTCCATAAATATTCAGCAACTCCTTGTTGACGGTAGGCCATGCAATGATAATCTCTATTTTCTACAGCTGTAGCCAAGTCCGACAGATGTCTTACTTTATTAACTGGCGGAAACGAAAGGAAAGACAAAAACACAGACTCATAAGATAGGCAAAGAATCATTGCTCCGATGACCCACGAATATATTAGTAGCTTTTCACCAAATGTTAAAGGTATTATGAAAGAATTTTGCTTCATCAATATTGCAAACGCGTTAAATAAAATTTTATTGATATTGTATTTCCATTTTAAGATTATGTAATGCATTAACATCATCGCTATTAATACCGATATGATTGTTATCCAAACTGACAGAGAAAACGTTTGAAAGATGCCAAATATGTGTGGTTTATATACTGGTTTTCGAGTTACAAATGTAAAATCATTCAATTTGAACGGGTAGCAGAAATCCACTACTTCTATACTAATATCCCCCATAGCTTCTTCGCTAATTGCTATGTCAATTTCAGAACGATTTATTTTTCTTATCAATCTTGAGTGATTGCCATCCGAAGACTTGTAATCCAAATCATAATTTGGAACAATATCAATTTTGTCAAACAGTTTTGGGTGTTGTTGGAGGTACATTTTGAGAAAAAGGAGTATTCGACCCCTCACGTTGTTTTCATGAGATAACAGTGCTGCCAGTTTTCTGTACGTTGCATTTGCAAAAGGTTTAGTCCACCCCGGAAGAGTCAATCCGAGTTTTACAGTTTTTTGAATTTCCATATTACTTTACTTTCACAACAAATTTTTCGATTGTGAAACGGTTTTATGAAAAGTTGAATGAATATGTTTCGAACGCGTAATGATAACTTTATTTTAAAGTTTTGCGGATTTCTTAAATTTTATAAAAATATAAAAGTATATTATACTTAGCAAATAGAAAAATATAATTAATGAATTTTTTCTCTTTTAAATAATTTCATTCGTCTTATAGGTAAATACGGCATAAATATCTGTTATTTCTTAGTTTCTTGCTTAGATATATATACGAAAATTTACTGATATTTGCATGAAAAATTTCAATTTGTTCCCCTGATGAAGTGCTGATAATTGCATGCTTTTAATTTTGTGATTTTGTTTATATTTTCCTTTTTATTTTCGAAGGGACTTTTACTTCTTTCATCGTAATTTATTGGATTTTACATTATTTCTTGTGATATGTTAGAAATTTTTTTTTTTATATTCATACATATATTTAATTTATTCTTTGTTAAAAAAATTTAGTGTAATATAATACTTTTTTTACAATAGCTTTCTTATATTTTAAATTTCCTTAGAAAAATAATGAGTGCCAAGTAGTTTTATCTGCTAGAGAAAATTGTTAGCACAAGCAGTAACATGTAAAATTACTTACATAAGGAATGGTTTATGAAATGCATATTTGAATAACTTGAAACGAATGAGATAAATCAATCATAAATTTTCATTTTATCAGAAGTTAATGAAACATAAAAGTATATATCTCAATGTATTTTTATATTTTTTGACTAATCAATCATTGGTGAATGGACATCAAAATACAAATCTGTGCTGGAAAGTTGTATTACGTGTAAAAGTGCCAAAATTAAATCTATAAATTCAATATAAAACAATTTATCATTTTTAGTTACAGTTCTTTAAATTGAAACGCTAATAGAGGTATTTAAGAAAAGAAAAAGCTCATTAATTTATGAACATGAATCGATAAAAAAACGCATAAATAAATTCGTAATTTTTGAGTTCTCGCATAATAGCATACAGATATATATAAGAAAAGTAACATTTCGTCAATTCATAAGTCTATGTCGTTGTTAAAGCCCTAAATACATTTTTAACTTTCGAGATCATAACTTGTTTTGCAAAACAGATTTAAATAAAAGTTTTTTTCGTCAATTAATAAATTTGAATCCATCAGAAAAGCGTAAATAAGTCCATAACGTTTTAATTCAATGTGTTGCTTACTCAACATTTATAGAAATATAATTGTATGAAACACTTTTTGTTATTTCAGTCTAGTAAAATGATCTAAAATTATATTTATAAACGACACTTTTACAAGAATTATAAGTTCTAATATAGTGTCAAACGAAGATCATTTTTTGTCATTTTTTTTTTTTTTTTGATAAAAGGATACAAATTTGCATTTATAAAAGACGCTCTTACTACAATTGACTGTTTCAACACTAATTACTACCATATTTTTCTCAGTAAGTCAATAAAATAGTACTAATATACTGTTAAATATAAATAGCTTCTTGTTATTTCCGTCTAGTAAAATGATCCAAAATTACATTCATAAACGACGCTCTTACTAGAATTAAATGTTTCTGAACATATTAATAGCGTTTTTCAGCAGATGATTAAAATATTGTAAGAAAGAATATAGTGTTAAATGATGAAAATGTTTTGTTATACATTTATAATTGACCGTCTTAGAAAAATTATCTCACATCGATTAACAATGGTCTCTCTCAAATAAAGAATTAACAGTGATATAATATCTAATATAGTGTCAAAGTCAATGAAACAGCACTAATATTCTATTAAATATAAATAAGCTTTTTGTTATTTTCGTCTAGTAAAAAATGATCCAAAATTAGTATATTTATAAACGACGCTCTTACTAGAATTAAATGTTTCTGAACATATTAATAGCGTATTTCAGTAGATGATTAAAAGAATAGAGTGTAAGAATAGAGTGTTAAATGATGAAAATGTTTCGTTATTTCTATCGAAACTGTTCCATAGATATAAATTTATAATTGACTGTCTTAGAAAAAATATCTCACATTGATTAACAATGGTCTCTCTCAAATTAAGAATTAAAAGTGATATAATCTCCAATATAGTGTCAAAGTCAATAAAACAGTACTAATATTCTATTAAATATAAATCACTTTTTGTTATTTTCGTCTAGTAAAATGATCCAAAATTAGTATATTTATAAACAACACTCTTACTAGAATTAAATGTTTCTGAACATATTAATAGCGTATTTCAGTAGATGATTAAAATATTGTAAGTAAGAATAGAGTGTTAAATGATGAAAATGTTTCGTTATTTGTATCGAAACTGTTCCATCGATATAAATTTATAATTGACTGTCTTAGAAAAAATATCTCACATTGATTAACAATGGTCTCTCTCAAATTAAGAATTAAAAGTGATATAATCTCCAATATAGTGTCAAAGTCAATAAAACAGCACTAATATTCTATTAAATATAAATAAGCTTTTTGTTATTTTCGTCTAGTAAAATGATCCAAAATTAGTATATTTATAAACGACGCTTTTACTAGAATTAAATGTTTCTGAACATATTAATAGCGTATTTCAGTAGATGATTAAAAATTGTAAGTAAGAGTATAGTATTAAATAACGAAAACGTCGAAACAGATCAAAAGATATACATTTATCACTAACCCTCTAAGAAAAATTATTTCACATTGATTAATAACGGTCTCTCCCAATAAAGGATTAAAAGTGATATGAGTTCCAATATAGCGCTAAACGTAGATAAAATTTTGTCATTTTCATTTGATAAAATGACACAAATTTTTATCTTTAAACAATGCTCTTAATTTAGAATTAGCTGTTTCGACACTGATTAATAACGTATTTCCTTCAGTAAGTCGTTAAAATAGTAATATAAGTACACGTATCATGTTAAATATGGAGCACATTTTGCTTTTTGTATCGCATGTTATCCAAAAGCATTATTTATGACTAACATACTTAAAGGAATTAATTGTTTTCCCTCGGAATATCAGCTCATTTCTTTCAGTAGTTGATTAAAAGTAATAATATAAGTTAAGATGTCATGTGAAATTCTGAGAACACTTTTTATTTCTGTCGAAAGTAATTCGAAAGTATATATTTTTAGTTGACAGTTTTAGAGGAATCAGTTATTTTTAAACTGACTAATAGTGCATTTCTTTCAGGGAGGGATTCTAATATCGCGTCAAACGCAGAACATTTTTTGTTATTTCCGTCTAATAAGCTGATCGTCTTACAAAAATTAAATGATGCTCTTACTAAAACTGTTTTGACATTGGTCAATTGCACATTTCTTTCAGTAAAAGATTAAAAGTAATATAAATTATAATATAATATCAATGACAAAACACATTTTTGTTATTTTGTCTAATAAACAAATCCATTTATTTATTTGCTGCTTATAAAGGATGATCTTACTAGCCGGCTTAGTAGCACAGGTAGGGAGATGCCTTCTGGAGCCCTAGGTTCCAGGCTCGAATCCCAGTCCAGGCATAGATGTTTGTGGTGTCTTTCATCTGTAAAATCGAAATGTGTATATAAATGTTCTTGTAATAAAAAAATAAAATAAAATAAAACTTGTAAACCATTGTGGTTTGTGGATTATTAGAGATATAAGCGGTCCTAGAGGTAAAGGAAAAATCTCAGAATTCATGAAAGAACAACAATAACGACGCTCTTACTAGAATTAACGGTTTTGATACGAATATTTATCGCGCATTTCTCCAAGTAGGTTCGTAAAAGTATCATATGTTCTAATATCATATCAAACAAAAAACGCATTTTGTTATTTTTATCGACATTGATTCATATGACACATTTATAATTTACTCTTTAACTTTACTGTTTCACTGAGAAACTAGAAAAATATAATTGCGTTTATAGAGTGAATTTTACCTTATTCATGTTTCATATTTTGATACAGATTTCACGCAAATATACTCCTAATGAAATTTCGATTTTTGAAAAATAATTCAAGGTACTTCCCTAACTTTTCAGAAAAGTGTGATTGCTTTAATATTGATTCCCAATTATATTAGCAGTCGCAAAAATATTTCCATGGAATAAAGCTTTTAATAATTCATAGCTTAAAACACGTATGTAATTTCTTTTTGCCACAATTGTATAATCATTATTTTCAAAGTTTTAGGCAAGCAAATAATATGCAACACATAAGAGCAATAAACTTGAGATAATCCTGAAAATCGCCTACTTTGTTTATTTTTAATGCATGAACAAATGAAATTGTTATGAAAAGAAAGGATTGTTAAAAGCTATTACGATAAAATATTAAAAACGTAAATGCGTTTGTGTATATTTGATTTTGTGTGAACTATTGGTTCTTTTTCTAATTTCCTAATTTCACAATTGTATGCTACGTTGATTTAAAATTGTTTAGGCTTTAGATATACGAACAGAATTTAGATTAGTGTTTTAGGTATATAGGGCAATATTTCGAATAAATTTGAATTATAGGGGGTTTTACTTCAATTTATTGAGAAGATTAAATCATTTATTTATAATGAGAATGGACAGCCAATATCAAAGTTTTGTATAAGCAAAATGTACTTCATTCTATGCACAAGGGCCTATAAGGAGAATTTGTTCCCCGAATATTTCAACCCCCCCCCCCCCCCCCAATACTATTTAAAGCACTCTGATCTATTGCTCAAAGATTGCAGTGTAAATCAGTTTATATTCCGAATACGAATTTAATTCATTTCCGAATATGGAAAAAAAAATGCATTTGGAAATGAGTAACTGTATGAGCAAATTTCCCCGTAGAATTATAATTGCTTCGGTTCTCGGCGAGGATAGATTTTATACGCTAATGCTTTTTCTTTTCTTTTCTTTTTTTTCTTTCGTTATTTTTAATGGCATTGATTTCTGCTTCGAGATTACATTCTGCGTATTAAAATTAAATTTTCAAAGAAATGTATGTGCGTAATGTCCTACGATCATACGCTAGAATCATACAAACTTCAACTATATCTCTATAATATTGGTGTATTTGTTACAATCTGTGTTTAATAGTTGTCTTGTTGCCTTTTATGCAAGTTTTTTACCACAATAAATATGGATGATGCTAAAAATTCGGTAGCTCTAGAAATTTAATCGATTAGAATTTTTCTTCCTGAAAAAAATGAACTCGTGAATTTTTTTTGGCAATAATTAAATTATGGATAAAATTTAAATGGCTAATTTTTTGCTACTATTAGCTTATTTTCATATTTTTATTAATTATAAGAAAACTAATCACAAATTCGAAAATCTGACTGTGTTAAATTCTACTGTCAGACATGACTAATATTTTAGTGCAAATCCGAAGTTTTTAGGTGGTCTGATTGCTGAGATATAAGCAAAAAGATGTGACACGTAGACAGAGCGGGGTGACGTAGACAGAGTGGGTATAAGAAAAGGTCTTAAAAACAACAAGCCTGCAAAAATATATATTGTTTAACAATGAAGTAAAGAAACTCACAATGCATTTTTTATACCTCTATTTCAAAAAAGAAAACTTTAAAAATATTTTTTTTTTTTTTTTTTTGTAGTTCTGTAGACTAAACTTCGAAAATGCACCATATGGTGTACGAAAAATACCTTCACAACATTAAACTTTTACATTGTACAATTTACTTTCAGATATCATAACGAATCAGAGCAAATTTGTAGGGTCCTCTAGATCAAACAGTCATGCTAATCATACCTTATTATACTGAAAAATTTGGTTTTGTATATCTTAAAAATACATATTAATTTAGTTATGTTGTAGTCAGTATAAATGTATTAAACTGTGTATTAAAAAATATTTCTCACAGGCCATAACGCATTTCAAATCTTTTAAGAATCCTTGTACTCAAACCATTTGCGATATTTATACTATTTTTATCAGAGAACATGGAATAGAGAACTTGAATAACCTAAATAAGTTTAAAGATATTCTATAAACATTAATGGAAATTAGAGCTCGGATAGAAGACAGCCATATAAACTAATTGAATCCATAAATCACTCTTAAACGTCGCTAGAAAGTGTTAAAAAGACTTAACAAAAACGAAAATGCTATTATAGCAATTTCCAATTATAGCCCTTAATGTATCTTAATATTTTTGTGTGTCTCTCTAAATGTTAATTTAATCATATCATTTTTAACGGGAAACATTTTTTCTGCATATAATTAATGAATGTCGATTTCATTATGATTTTTGTAGTAAAACGTTATTTGGGTATAATTTATAAAAAGTACCTCTCATAGAACGCAATGCATCGGCATACTTTTGTGTGCCTCTGTACACAAACCATTCGTCGTATTTATATCATTTTCAATAGTAAATATGCCATAGGGAACTTGAATGATATATATACGTTTGCAAAATCATAAGTTCCAAAGTCATAAATACTTTTGAACTTTCTTGGAAAGTTCTTACAAAATAAATAAATGAATAAAAAATAAAATAAAATAAATAAATAAATATACATATAAATATAAATAATAATAATAATAATAATAATAATAAAATAAAATAAATAAATAAATAGAAAAAGAAAATCGATAAAATTCCTTTACTCATGAGTCTTGCCAGACGTAAAAATACTCACCCTTTTCTAATTCTGTGCATATAAACATCATTTCTTTATTATCATATTTAAATTAAATTAAATAATAATAAATAAATAAAAGCAGTCACTTATTTTAAATATGAACAATTTGGGAGTAATATTCAAGATAAGAATTAATTATAGGAACTCTTTCTTAAAAAGGAAAAATAAATAAATAAATAAATATTTTTTCTCTCATTTCTAGTAACAAAAACACCTTTTAAAATTTTGAAACAAATAATTTGAGTAGTAAAAAAAAAAAAAAAAAAAAAACAGCTGACTTGCAACATTTGAAATTCTGTCAACAAATCAAATATCTTCTAAATTTAATTAATAACTAATGTTTAAACATTTTTTTTTTTTTTTTTTAATGCATCATGTTAATACTGAAAATCGTGGCAACGATTTGACACAAAGTAACAAAGTATTGTAAGCGAAATTTGAAAATGTCTCTCCTAACCCGTATGCAGTCGCTAGTTGGTCGATTCGCCGTCCATCCCTTCAGTTTTTATTCAACAGCCACCAAAAAATTTTAGAACTGGCATTTGATATACATAAAAGGCGAATCAACTCGAATAATCGTCGATTAAGTACCGGGTGATCCAAAAGTCAGGACAAACTTTAAAAATGAATAATTCGAAAGCGAATCAAGATACAAAGATACGGTTTGCACCAAACGGATGAAAAAGAAACCGGGTTTTGTGTGGCAAAGAAAAAGTAATAGTTCTGTTGACGACCAACAGATGGCGCTATAGTGTTTTATTTCACCAAAAGATGGTTTACAAATGAAAAAAAATGTTGAGAACTTACAAGTCAGCTTAATTACAGTTAATTAGTACTACTACAGTAACTGTTCAATGTCCATCATTCAGAAGTACAGCTGTGAGACGATTCACCGCATCGTTCACAGCATTTAGTAGCATTTCTTGCGTTATGGCAGACACATTTTGGCGGATGGCATCTTTCAGTGCTGCTAATGATTTAGGTTGGTTGCGGTACACTTTTGACTTTAAGAATCCCCACAGCCAAAAGTCACAGGGTGTCAGATCGGGAGATCTTGGAGGCCATGCGTGATTAAAGTAGCGACTGAGAATGCGATATTTCGATGCATATAAGCTTCGACTACCATTACCTGTTGTAGTTGTTCCTTTTTATATCGTTTGTTGTTTTGCATAATCCTACATCAGAAATCCGACAGCGCCATCTATTGGTCGCCAACAGAACTATATATATATATATATATATTTTTTTTCTTTTTTCGTAGCCACACAAAACCCGGCTTCTTTTCCATCCGTTTGGTGCAAACCGTATCTTTGTATCTTGATTCGTTTTCGAATTATTCATTTTTAAAGTTTGTCCTGACTTTTGGATCACCCTGTATATCAAATGCCTCTTCGAAAAAAATTTGGTGGCTGTTGAATAAACACGGAAGAAATGGGCGGTGAGTCGATCAACTAGCAACTACTAACGGGCTAATACTGTTCTTCCTTGTACTGATGTTCTCCTAATACTAGTGGAACTACAGATCTACAGCCTTAACACACATCTTATATATATCACTCATTACAGAGCAATTAATGTTTGTATTTGCTCTGTACTTCCTCTTTCTTTCTATAAAATTAACATGTTTAATAATAAAATAAATTTTTGTGTAAGAGAGGGTATTCCCCCTACTTCTCAACTTTTTGTTGTTGAATACTTGCTTCCTTTCACAGTAGAGAATAATACTACTGAAACACACACATCGGTAATTACCACACATAATACATAACATATCTGTGTTCTTTTGTGCCTATATAAACTAATTATTAATTTTATGCACATTATTTTCTTCAGAAAATAATCTTCTAAGCAACGTAAAAATGTACAGTCGGCAAAAAAAAAAAAAAAAAACTCAACACCCGCTGTAATTTCGTTATTAATTGACGCAGAAACATCTAATAGACATAATTCAACAGGAAATTGAATGCACTTTCTGAAAATGTCGTCGAATTTTGAATTAGGGGTCATCTACACATTGGAATAAGCGCCAACTTTGATTTTTTCAATAGCAACACTCAATTTTGACTTCACATTTGAATTTCTGAGAGTCTGGCAGTGCGGAAAAGTATACTGCTTGTATACTTTATCTTTAGTATTTATAGAATTACTAGCAGGCTTTGCCCGCTTCGCTGGACACAATACTGAAATGAGTTGTCAAAATTCCATATCATTATAACCTCAGTTAAAGTTCCCGCTGTGCTCGGTAGAGTTTTTTCTCGCTAGCAACATGAGGAGTCCGTGTTCCCACTGCCTTCTGCAGCAACTTACCCGCTTCTTACTCCCCCTTTTAAAGTGGCTAAGTTTGAAGTTTTGCGAAATCTCGACAAAGTACATAATGCGTACACCTAATGAACATCCACACACCAAAGTTCGCCAATCCAAGATCATTTAAGGCGAATGCAAAAGGGAAAACGTGTTTTTACACGTGTTTATAGCCCTATCGACACCAAGGGGATAAGGTGGGGGGGGATTTCGTAAAATCCCGTTACAATAAGGGTCGGATACATATAAACAATTTACGTACCAAATTTCGTTACCGCAGATCCCATAGATTTCTCAGGACAAATTTAGCGCTGAAAGGTGTGTCTCGAGTTTGCCCCCTCGTAACCCCCCTCCCCCTCCAAAAAAAAAATGTGTTTTTGAAAATATTCTAAGGAAGTCGCATAGCCTTTTTTCAATCTATTTGTTCCATTTGTGGTAGAGGTCTACTCAAAAATCAGGAATTTTCAATATCCCCCCCTCCCTTCGCTTAAAAATCGAAAATTCCTAAATGCAGATAATGTATTATTTGTACTGATGTCTAGTCTCCCCATGTGCAATTTCTTTACTGTGAAGTAATTAGCAGCCGAGCTATGCTTACAAATCTGTTTTTGCGTTTGCTTCCCCCAGGGGGGAAAGGGGAGTAATTTCGGAAAAGTTGATAGATATAATTTTAAGTTGGGTAAAGACCTAAGTTCCTGCAAAGCGTCGTTGAATTCTGTCCAGTCGTTCTCAAGTGATACCCGGACAAACGTGTTTTGGTCTTTTGCCCCCCGGGGGGAACGTGGGGAAATTTCTGAAAAGTTGATAGATATAATTTTAAGTTGAGTAAAGACCTAAATTCCTGCGAAGCGCCGTTGAATTCTGTCCAGCCGTTCTCAAGTCATACCGGACAAACGTGTTTTTGTGTTTTGCCCCCCAGGGGGGAACGTGGGGGAATTTCTGAAAAATTTATGCATATAATTTTAAGTTCGGTAAAGTTCTAAGTTTCTGTGAAGCGCCGTTGAATTCCGTCCAGCCGTTTTTAAGTGATGCCCGAACAAAAAAAGCGACATACAGACACGATGACACACACACACACAGGCAAAATTTTCTGAAGTCGTTTTCGGCTTTCATGGTGTGTGAAACTTGAAGATATCGCAAAAATTTTCGATTCCGACAAATTTTCAGACAAAACTCTGATTTTATTAATATAGATAATCAAAAATGTGTTAAGGGGTTATCTGTAAATGTAGAAAATTAAAATTAAGATCCTATAAAAAATAGACAAAATTTTAATGTTTCACACCGGAACTCTTTCAGGAATATATATATATATATAAATTAATAAAAGCATTGACCCTTTAACAGTTCCTTAATTATTCTGATATAAGCTTTTTAGATTTGTATATACTTCAGTACATTTTTAGATAATTTTAGGTCTCTTCTGTCAGTGGACGTTTCTTTCGTAATTTGTGTGTTACATATTTCTTTAGTGTGTACCCAGTGTTCATATTTTTGCAATAAAATATACTATGCATAGAAATATATTGATTAGAAAGAATATAATTACAATGTATATCCATTTGTAATATAATTGTGAATACAGAAAATTTGTTCTGAAATATTTTATTTTGTGAGAGTAATGCCCGTAGGCGGATCTTACTGTCAAAAATGCGTCAAATCCTGCGGTCGCAAAAAGTGTTAAAATATATTTATAAAAGTTAAAGTATATTTTTAAAAAATTATAAAGTTAAAATATATTAATAAAATTTTAAAGACTAAAGTATCCTTAATATAATAATCCCCCCCCCCTACAAAATAAATAAATAAAAATAAAGCAATATAATGAAGCAAATGATTAAGCCTTTAACTATGATGGTAGTTAAGAAACGATTTAACAAGTCTGTCTTGCATTCCAATTTCATTCGTTTTTTTTTAATTGACAATTTTTACATTAAACCTATTTTTCTACTTAAAACAGTAAACCCCGCCTATTTAGTTAATTTTTTTCTTCTAGTGTTCGTTTAAACGATTCAAAATTTATCACCAGTAATCGATGAAGTAAATACCACTTGTGCATATTTTTGTCAACATAAAATAAGGGGTTTAACACGAATACTCAATGTCACATTTACTTTTCTTTTCTGTATTGTTTTGTTTAGAAGAATGATGAAAGCGGGGCTTGTCTTCTTTAGAAAACAGAAATGCTTGATGCTAACACTAATGTCTAAAAATCATTATTTTTGTTTCATTTCTTTGCGTTTGACGTTGTTGTTATATAATTGGATCCGTAAATAAAAAATAAAAATATTTTGTTTAATTTTCTTTGTTATTTTTTAAGATTTGATTCGTTATCTCATGCAAAACATTATAAGAGAAAGCTGCCTAAACTACTCCAAAAGAAAGATTTATTTATATCTCGAAAACTAACAACTGGAATGAGCTGCAAATTTGCACACCCATATTTTTCAGCTTTAGGATTCATTTTATGAAAAAATGAATATAGGTCATGTTTCATAATTTTTATGAATATGAATTTATTAATGTTTTTCAGAATTAAAAATATTTTTCAGAATCAAAAGTAATGATGGATTATAATTGGGTTTCTTCACTGTATCTCGTAAAAAAAAAAAAAAAAAAAAAATGAAATAAAATAAAAATGAAATAAAATTATATCGATCAAGTTATTTTTTGTGGCGATATTAATAAAAGTTCAAAATATGAATTTAACATTAGCACCTTCAAACTTTGAACGCTTATAACTCTGTGAAAAAATAAGTAAAATATACAACCAATATACTTTTTCGCATTGTCGTGATCCCAGGAATTCAAACATAAAATTGAAAAAAAAAAAAAAACAAATCAAAGTTGGGGCTCGTTTTAATATGTAGACGACCCCCAATTCAAAATTTCTGTTCATTTTCTGAAACTACTCACAATTCCCCGTCGAATGATACCTATTACATTTTTCTACATAGATTAGCAACGAAGTTACGTTGAGTCTTGAATTTTTTTTTCCCGACTGTACATTAATTTCATGATGTTTAATGTTATGTAACCATGTTAAAAAGCACTTAAAACAAATGCCGACTGTAGACTCTAATGCATCAAAATTCTTTTGCATTTCCGTGTTCGCGAGGTGGAAACTCTATGTATTCCAAAAACTATACATTTAGTTTCATGCAAAGCATAAATATTTGTATCAAATTTCAAGTTAGACAGATAGACATCAAAAGCATTTTGATTCTCAACTGGGAGGGCCTCACTGACGTTTTGGCAATTAAAGGATGGCTTATTTACAAAATAAAAATATGACACATTGTTTAAAAAACAACTGGTTTAGAAAACAAACGATTTTTTTCTTTTGTAACGAAAATCAAAACATTTTTACAATATATTATAACACAAAAGCACAATATATCATAAGCTGTGTGTTATGACAATGATGCTGACAAAATAGCTGTGGCTGTGTTATAAAATGTCTTAGTATCCTTGGCCCAGTAATACGGTACCTACTCGCTTTCCAGAGCCAGTATTTCATTCCCACGAGTGCTTCTATAATAAAGAGATAAATGAAAGGGAAGTATCCATTTGTCACCCATGATCTTAAAATAAATATCGAATGAAAGCGATATCCGACAAACAATGACAGAATTCCTGTTTTTCATTGACGTTTTGTTTTCACGTTGGGGCGGAATTCACACGATAATTACATCGTGTCCCTCATAAAAAAAATTGCAAAGGTTCCTGCATAGAAGTACAGTTTTTACTGTTATACAGTAAATGTTTTACAGAGTGAAAGTAATGTAACAGAAATAACTAAGCCGTTTATCAAAATTTATTTACATTATTTACTGAGAAAAAAATCTGGAGTGTCTCTACTCGACTTTCCGAACATTGAGTAATTAACAGTTTTGTAGATAAAGTAAAGAAAGAGGAGTTGTTAAACAAACAAAAGAGAGAAAACCATAATAGAATGTTTGAGTATTTTTCTCCATATATTACACGATGTTTTATTTAACGCTACTGAACTTTGAGCCCATAGATCATATGATAAAGAATTTTTCGTTGTTTCCCCGAAAAACCTATAAATGCTAGATTCACCAAAATGCTTATAGTTAGTGAAACAGTGATTTATAATATTCATATAAATTTTCAGCTCAATTGAAAAAGGCGTTTAGATGCTGTAGCAGTTTTAAAAATTTGGTCCCACAGGCCCTAATCATAAAGAATTTTTCTTTGTGTCACTGTAAAAAACTGTAAGTATTCACCAAAAACTATACAGTTGGTTCAACGGTGACCTATAACATTGTGTAGAAATTTTTTGCTCAGATTAATAAAGCGTTTAGAGGCTATCGCACTTTTAAAAATTTGGCCCCACAGGCCATAATGATAAAGAATTTTCCTGGTGTCCCTGTAAAAAAATTATAAGTGCTAGATTCACCAAAATCAATAGGGTTTGTACTATGGTGACTTACAATATACGTACCAACTTTCAGCTTATTCGAACAAAGCGTTTAGACGCTAGCGTGTTCACTCACACACATATACACACACATGATTACACACAGGCATACACACATACATACATCATCGTAAAAATAGTGAAAACGGACTCATGGGACCTCGAAACGTATAGAAACATCAAAATCTCCAATTCGGATTTTTGACATGATTACAATACTTTCCTCACTATAGTGTTCGGAAAGTAAAAATTCTGTGACAGACATCCAGAAACTAAGTTGTGGCTCTAGTGAAAATAGTTCCATGCCATCCTTATAAATTCTAGTTCTCTTTGCTAGTAAGATCTAAAAACCCCTGTTAGATATCTGGAACGTTTTCTTATATTATCGTGGACAATCTCATGTAAAAATTTCTGAAGTAAATGCGAACACAAGAGATGTGCTTTAAATAAAATTTTGTTTTATTACTCAATTCTAGGAAATCAAGACAGAATTTCTCGCAATACGAAGGATTCATAATATTTATTATATTATTTAACCCTTTAGAAAGGTATAGACTAGAAATTCTCGATCATTTCGTATGCATAACTTTGAAATCTATATTTCTAGTTTAGATATCCATGAAATGGTTATTTATTCGTTCTAGATGCAGGCGCTATACTTTTAGTTCCTCATCATACGGAACTATGGTAACACAGGGAACTTATATGGGGAATTTAGGTAATCGTGAAAATCTTCGACATCGACTTTTTAACTTTTTTACTCGTTTTCAGGTAAGAGGAATCTTAAAATATCAAAATGGGTATGGTGTCTGTCTGTAGGGCGTCTATTGAGTTTGTTAGTGCGTTAATGTGTTAGTATGTTAGTTTGTCAGTCTGTGTACACAATATTTCATGAACAAATGATCACAGAGAGGTCGGACCAGTTTTAAAATATTATTTATGACGCAGACAAGAACCTTATTCATTTGCAACACTCTAAATAAAAACTTCAGAAGTCATTCGAAATTTACGATTTTCATAGCAGGGGAGAATAGGGCAAAATTTCCCCTAAACTTGCCTGAAAAGAAATATTTTTATCATAAAGGTTTAAGAACAGCTTTTAAATATGAGTTTTGATGCCAGAATGAATATCATTAACTATAGACATGCTACTTTGAAAATTTCGCAAGTTATTGGAAATTTACGAATTTCTTAACATGACAGAGTAGGGCATAATTTCGCATAAACTTCGGTTTTGAGGGATATTTTCATCGTAAAGGTGTAAGACTACTTTTAAAATATCATATAACATACTGATATAAACATCATTGACTATGAATTTTCTAGTTTAAAAATTTCGCAAGATATTCGAAATTTACGATTTTCATAGCATGGAAGAATAGGGCAAAATTTCCCCTAAACGGGCAGGAAAAGAAATGTTTTTTGTAGCAAAGATGTAAGAACAGTTTTAAAATATCAGTTTTGGATTCGGAATGAACATCATTAACTATAAACATGTTACTTTAAAGTTTCGCAAGTTATTCGGAATTTACGAATTTCTTAACATGGCAGAATAGGGCAAAATTTCACATAAACGTCAATTTTGAAGAATATTTTCATCGTAAAGATGTCAGACTACCTTTGAATTATTATTTAGGACACTGGCAGGAATATTATTAATTATGAATTTTCCAATATAAAAATTTCGCAAGTTATTCGAAATTTACGAATTTCTTAACATGGCAGAATAGGGCAAAATTTCGTATAAACGTCCATTTTGGGGGATATTTCCATCGTAAATATGTCAGACCACATTTACAATATCATTTAGGATACTGGCATGAACATCCACGACTATGAAATTTGTAATTTAAAAATTTCGTAAGTTGTTCGAAAATTTCGATTTACGTAACATGGCAGAATATAGGGCGAAATTTCGCATAAATTTCCATTTTGAAGGATATTTGCATCATAAATATATCAGACCATTTTTTAAATTACATTTATGGTACTTGTTTGAACATTCTTGACTACAAGTAATCTAATTTGAAAATTTCGTAAGTTATTCGAAATTTAAGATTCTATGAACTAAGTAAAATTGGGCGATATTCCATATAAATTTGAATTTTAGGGATTGTTGCATTGGAAATTGTATAGAATTGTATGAAAACTGAGCTATGAAACTGACCCCACTAAAATAAATTAATAGATTAGAATAAGGTAAATATATCGAATTGAACAGTGGGTAGCCTGTTAGGTGGGGATTTCATTCTGTCACTGTGTCGAACGAATGGTCAAACTTATTTCTTTTAGCATGAATATAATATGTTCCGCACTTGAAATTTATGAAAACATGCATATGAGTAGGAACTGAGCAGAGTCCATCTATGCCAACTAGTTTATTTATCTGTTTATGTTTACATTTCCAAGTATTCATTCTTTACAGGGTTGGCACGAGAAGGAAATTGTACGTATTTTCAAGATTTCGCGTATCATATGAGTTACATTTTAGAGAGAATTTTCATTTGCGGGTTATCTGCCGCTACAGATTATACTATATTTTTCTTGAAAAATAGTATGGAACTCTCATCAGCGAATTTTACGCGGCCGCAGATTATAGGTAGAAAATTACGGTAAATGCATCGGTACGACATTTTTTAGTCTTATATAAATATGGCAGTCCTGTTCATTCGGACAATTTTTATGGATCGGCTATATTTAAATTTTTATTTGTTAACAAATGCTGAATTTTAGTAACACTTACGTATACCTGCAACGGCTATGAAAACGTTTTAAAAAAGTTTAATTTGTAAACTTAAGGAGACAAATTTGTTTATTTATAATTCCTAGTATCGTCCAGTGGTCAAAACTCAACCACTTTTAGGCAAAGCGAAGGAATTGGCTTCTCGTAAACGGAATTAAATTTCAACACAACAACGCTACTTGTCGGCCGATATGCACCCAAATTAAAACAGCATACTTTTACATAATGTCTGTATCATATATCATGTTTTGTGCGTTTATACACGACAGTAGTTGAGATATAGCCTTGACTTAAATAGGGTGAATCATAACATAGCAGCACCACCTATTGAGAGATATATTCCAACAGATAATCAGCACCAATTTAAATCAAGGTCTAACCAATATCAATCGTACTTAATTCCGTCCATTGGTTCACGAGATACTACAAAATTTCCCTAACACATCGTACACACACAGGCAAATAGTTATTTTCTAAAAATGAGAGAATCATCTTTAGACATCTCAAAAACATCTCAAAACGTGTAAATTCATCGAAAATTGGAAGTCAAAAATATTCACGAATCCAATACTTTCTTCTATATCATTTTATATGACAGCGCCCCCTACCGATTAACATAAACAAAAATTTAGTCAATAATCAATCCGATAATCAATACTCAATCGTGTTCAAGAAATTTCAAAACGTGTAAACTCATCGAAAACCAGAAATTGAAAATTTTTTCTGAATGTTATACTTTTTTCATATATATACAGAAGATATAGTAATTTATTCACTTATTTAAAAATAAATAGTAAATTTCAGTTAGTTGAAATGCATTATGTTTCAGCTAAAAAATGTGCCTTCAAATTAAAGCTGACTTAAATAACAAAAAAAAAAAAAAAAAAAAAAAAAAGAGGAAAGAAGAAAAGAAATTATACATAAATGAATTAGGGGGAAAAATAGAGCATTCATAAATCATATCCTTTTTTAATTTGCGTATATATTCAATAGTATAAAACTTTGATCTATCACTCGTTCACTCATAATCAATTTTACCACTCTAATGGCCGGTTCCTCTTTGAAAGAAAAATTTCCAGTTGAGAGTTTAAGAATGTTACATCTATACAGTTTACTGTATTCACGGTTTTATTTGGGTTTTAAATAATTTCCGTATTTAACAACTTTCTTTTTCAGAAATTTTTTAGTGCAAAAGAATATGTGTACAAAAGGAAAAAGTGCATAAAAAGTAAGAGTATTTTAAATTACCTTCTTGACACCGTAAGAAAATAATTTTTGTTTTCCGGAAATCTGGCTAATCATACCTTTCGAATGATATCACTTTCAACTTTCTACTCTCATAATTAATATATTAAAAGTGTACGACAATTTCCATGTTTGCCTATTATTATATAGATTATTATTTGCATTTTTTCGCTTCTTAAATCATATACTGCCATAAAAATTTATAATTTTTTATATATAGAGCATATTTTAAAGAATGAAAAGTAATTTTCAGAACGACCTCTTTCATGGGGAAAATGACATAAAATAATGTCTAATTTCAAAATGCTCCATGCCAATTCGAAAATAATTTAAATCTCCAATATTTCGACTATGCGTGGTTTGTATGCAACTGAATGCATCTGGGTATTTAATTTTTTTTTAATATCTCAATTGAAAAATTATTTACAAACAAAAAATTTGTAGATTTTGAATTTACATGAATTTCTGTCTTGCAATTGAATATGAAAGTACTCAATACAGGTAATAATTTCTTGATTTCAAAATAAATATCCAGTTTTGTGACAAATACACATTCACATACAGGGTGGTCCGAAAAACATGATAGAAAGTAAACGATCGTTGTGGAAAAAAGACATGCAAGAACATGAAACATATTTTATTGAATAAAGATATGAATGACATTTTATATACTAGATGCTTAAAATGTCTACCGTCCCCGACTAAAGTGTTATAAAGCCGGTTCCAAAACTCTGTCATAATGCGCTGGAGTGTGTCGTAATCAAGTGCATCAATCTCACTTCTGATAGCCAATTTTAGGTCCTCCAGTGAATTAGGGCTATTCTTATAGATTCTAACCTTAATGTAACCCCATATTCTAACCTTAATGTAACCCCATAAGAATAAGTCGCACGGATTTGCGTCCGGACTGTATGGGGTCCACTCTATCCCGTGCCCCGCGAATTTCTCTGCATCCAATGCAATCAAACGCTCACCAAACATAGTTTCAAGCCACGTGAAGACGTTAGAAGTGTTTTGGGGACGAGCCCCAGCTGGTTTGAACCAGTACCAGCGTGTCCTGTTGAGATGGCCCGCATCAGGGCCAAAGTGACGCTCTAGCAACTCTCGATACTTCACTCCTGTGACCATACCATCAATAAATACCGGACCAATTATCTATTTCGACGATATGGCACACACACCGTGACCCTTTGTGGAAGCAGTGGAGAGATGGCGCTGAGATGAGGTATTTCCGTACCTCATTGGCGCCAGTTTTGTTTGTTCACGAAACCATTCAACTGAAAATGGGCCTCATGACTGAACCAGATCTTTCACTGATGGAACCATTTTTAAGTTCCTCGATTATGTGGTTTGCGAAATCTCCCCGCCGCACAGTATCCCCCCCCCCCCTCCCTTTAGCAGCTGTCACATTTGGATCTTGTATGGACACAATCCTACTGCTTTCATTTGCCTTTGTAGTGATGTTTTGGATATGCTTAATTGTTGGACCACCTGTCGAGTGGAAGTGGTTGGCTGATCCTCAAAGTATGCGCGTACAGGCTCCCTGATGTCATCAGTAACAACTGCTGATTTTCGTCCCGACGCCTTTCATTTTGCATCCCAAACACTCCCGGTAGATTGAAATCTGTCCATCAACCTGTAAACAATGAAAATCAGTGGGAGATTAAGACCACAACATCAGCCATCCGATGGCTTCAAAATCACTGCGACTTTAGAGTGCTATAACGTACTGCACGATTATCACTTCACTAAGTGTCCGTTTCTTTTTGAACTCTGAACGATATGCCCGTCGAACGGGGACATTACATCGGTTATTCTCATAAAATTTTCTTACGATATATAATCGATCTTAAAAGGTCTGTGATTCTATATTGTTTATTATTTATTTCCGGTAATTAAGCATTCAACTGAAATGTCACTATATGTGCTATTACAATATGGAAGAATTATATTTGTATCAATATATTTGAAATAAGGAACTTAAAATACTTTCTATCATGTTTTTCGGACCACCCTGTATATATATATTTTTAAAGGATTGGTTGAAGGCTAATTAGCAAGGAACATTATAAGTAACAGGTTATATCCTAAATTTTGAACATAAATTCAAAATATAAATTCAAAAATTTTTGAAAAATAAATTCAAAATTTAAAACTTTGTAAAAGCTTTTGAGTTATGTTTGGGGAACTGTAGAAAGATATCACTTTAAAAGCATTATATAGCTTCCCCAGCAACGCATAATCACCGGCCAACATCGGAAACTGAGAATTTGAAATATCGGGCAATATCGCCTGCCGATTACCGGCCAATATTATTTGGAAGCCTTTTCTTCTGATATACCGATATTGGATTATCTATATCGACGAATATCAGTCGATACTTGTTGGACCGACTTAAATCGGCGAAAATCGGATCGACCAAAATCGGGAAAGGTCGGATTATCGATTTCATACATTTTGTAAAAGCTATCTGGATACTTTTAATTGCACCGATGTTAACAATTTTGATCAATCCTTGTCCCCTTAAAAGATTTAAGATGTACATACACGCAGATATTAATTTTATAAAGGTTACAAGGAACTGTCTGATAAAGTTTCGTCTGTTAAATATTAATTGAAATAGTTAATTATAGGTTTTATATATTAAAACTAGAATGCTGTGGTCATCCTAAATCTTCCTTCTATATCATTTTAATATTAATTGGTCAAATAACTAAGTAAAACCTGAAAAGATCCGCATAACAACACCACTTATCGGACAATATGAACCTGAATTAAGTCACCGTAGTTTTTCATAAAAGTCAACTTACATATGAAATTTGATGCATTCATACACGATAGAAGCTGTAAAGCAGTCTTCAGGAGAAAATTGCAGTATAGCTGCGTCTTTTCGTGGCGATATGCACCCAAGTTGAGTCAGAATAGTTTTTTATAATAACCATGTCGCATAAAAAGCTTTGAGCTCTTACACATAACAGAAACTGAGATACAGTCTTTGCATAAATAGTGCAAACTGCAGCATAGAAGCGCCACCTATCAGTCTATATGTGCCCAAATTGGGTTGATGTAGTTTGATTTTACAGCAATTTTATATACCAATTTTGGTACATTTTTATATATACAGAAACTGATAATTTCATCTGACACCTTTTCATAAAGAAGTAAAATTTAGGGCTAACAGCACCATAAAAAATTGATAGACTCCAATTTATGCGAAGATGAAATTAAATATAAAGTTTTATGAAATTCTGTGCATTAGTTCATCTAGATCTGCCACACACACACACACACACACACAAAAAAAAAAAAAAAAAAAAAAAAAAAACAGATGCACAGGCAGACATTTTCTAAAAATTGTCAAATCACATTTAGGACATCTGAAAATATGAAACTTTATAGAAAACCAGAAATTCGTAAGTTTTTACCAATCCAATACTTTAATCTTATAATTTTTGAAGTGAGAACATTAAGCTATTATTTTCATTATAAATTATTAGTTTTTTCTTTATTTTATTTAAAAAATGAAAGAAAAATAATTATCATTCGATTTAGTTCTTTCATCATTATTGAAATACTTAATATTATAATCATACTATAACCATTATAATAATAAAACCTTATATAGTCATTAAACAATGAAATGTCCATATAACAACAAAATTTTCCTTAATTATTTTTAAGTCCGTATTCAGATGACAGGCACAATATACAATTTTTTAAAAATATATAATCTGGTGTGTCACTCACACGACTTTCTCTTACCCTGAAATTTATTACAATAAATATAGATCGAAGATAAAGGGTAAAATAACGAGTACTGTTATGTAAACCTATGCTAAAACAATTCAAATTAGTTATCGGACAGCTTTATTTGATGAATAATTCTATGTGTGTGTACGTGTGTCTGTGTGTGTGTGTGTGGGGGGTGTTTACTGCCCCTACCACCCGGTTCATTATTGTACCTGCATTTATATAGAATTCAAATCTGTTTTTAAAATCAAAAGTTCATGTGAAATTATTTAGACAACTTTCACGCGCAACATTCCTTGAAACTTATTAATCTTGATCAAACTTTTCTAGTAAAAAACGTATTAACTTCAAAACACAACGTTTGGATCGCCTGAAATTAATTATTTGTTTTTAATTTACTCTAAGAAACACAGGCAAAGATCAAACGTTAAAAACTTGACTTCGGTATTCAGGAAAACCTCAAAACGTGTAAATATACAAAAAAACCAAGCAATGAATATTTAGCTTAAAAAATACATTATTTAACCTATGGCTATGAGGAATTAATTTCAATTTTTGAGCAGTTTTTCTGGACATGGTAAAATATTATAGTAAAGCAATTCCACTAACAATATGAAAGAAGGTTTTGACCTGTTTAAATATTGGCAACCTGTGTATCTTCTGAAGGTTATGTATACACCACGTGGTGCAAATAAATATAATCCTATATTAATAACAAACGGCACTACCTGAAATACACTTTCATCAATTTTCAAGTATTATCACACTATAATCTAGTTCTTTTGTGTAGCGCTGTAAACGAACAGTGAATGATTTATACACCATATTCTATATGAAACATGTTTTTACGCATATAGAAAATATATATTAGTTTCATTTGGTTTAGTGCAGTCTATAGATGTACCTGCAATTTCCTTCCATAGACGTAATGTATTTGAATTTTCTTGGGTGTCTCTGTCCACGAACCATTTGCTTGATCTCAACGGAAAGTTTAGTGTAGCATCTTCATACGGTACATATTTAGAATACCAAGTTTGGACTTTTTGCTATTATTTTTTCTTGAGATATGATGATAAAATTCAGACACGTCTGAACCTTAAAACGTGTAAATATAACAAAAACTCAATTTAGAAAATTTGATCCAAAAACAGTATTTTCTCTATCATATATATGAGTAAGGGAAAGTAAAAAGGATCTATTAAATTCTAATTTTCGATTAATTTGTTAATTAATTAGTATAACTGATATTTTTGCATAATTATTTTTATAATTCGTACCATAAAATTAAAGGAATTATAAAGTAAGATATTACCTCTCTTTTTTTAAACCGTACATGTGGATCCAAAATTTCAACGTAAGTCTATTCTAATAAAGAATGTTATAAATAAATAAATAAATAAAATTTAACATTAAAGAGTCAAAGGTTTAAAGAATTAGAAAAGTTTGCTTCCAAATAACATACAAATTAGAGCATAAATTTTAGCTTAAATTATACTGACAAAATTGAGAGTTGTAATTAAAAATTTAAATGCTTGATCAAATTTTCGTTAGACATTCTCGTCCCTAAAGCTTAATTTTTTCATAAAAATAAATAGTGGACATTATAATGTCAAATTCAGAGTTCATAAGTATCTGAGAATAATAATAACATTAATAAAAGAATAATAATAATAATAATAATAATAATAATAATAAAGACGCTATCGTGGAAAGATTAGTACAGTTTTAATATTTTACATTTATTTACGTTGATATTAAAAAGACTTGATTATTATTATTATTATTATTATTATTATTATTATTATTAATATTTTTTTGACTAGACTTGGCTGCCTGCTATTATTTATTTATTTTTGTCCATTCAACACACACATATATACATACATATATATAAATATATATATATATACATTTAATAATAAGTAAATAAATAAAAATAATAATGTTAACTCACAAAAAATCATTAGAAGATACCTATTGTTCTGTGTTTGGGGTGAGAAAGAGGTTACTTTCAGGGATTACACACAAATTGCAAGTAAAAATCAACGATAACTGAATTAAACACATTTACATTTTTATTTATGATTATTCCCATTCTAATATTGATTGAATATATCCTTGAGATAGTTTTAAGATGCAAAACAAACATTTTGTGCATCCCCTTATTAGTGCACGAGGCAAATTTCGTTCACCGGATTTTTATTTATTTATTTATTTTTTTTTAATATTAGACCGTATAAATATTTTAATGTTCTCTTTAAATTAAATCTTCTGGAATTCTGAATCGGTTTTATAAAATTCTGTGCTCATGTGTGCAATTTCTTATAAATATATAATGTCTAAACTAGTGTTGAAATAATTAATGCCCAGTTCGGTATTTTTCCGAACACACTTTATATTGTAATATTATTTATTAAATGCCACTTATGGAGGCCCCCCACCAGTGGCTGAGCGGTTCTGCGCTCAAAGCTGGTAGATAGGAAGTGCCAGGTTCGATCATAGGTCACGCTCGTCGACCTAGCTGTTCAGAGTTTTCCGTGATTTTCTCTAATATTCGTGTAAATACGGACTGGCACCCCTTAGAAAGACCCCCTATGGAGGTCACTCCTCTTATATGCGTAGGATCCTCGTAAAGTCAACCGGCCCTAATCCCAAACACCAAACACACATTCCACTTATGCAGTAGGTTTAATGAGCCTGAATGTCAGTGTGCAAAAATTAACCATTGGGCAAACCCTCCCAAAACAAACAACTGTTTATGGAAGTTACTAATAAAGGATACGGGATAAATAATGATCTGAATTAAGTTATCGAAAATAAAACAGAATTTTGTGATTTCCAGAAACAGATATGACCACTTTATTAAATAAAATTCTAGCTTTCAGATATGATCGAGATTGTTGACGTTTATTCATATTTTGTTATTGACTTGAGTCAATATTAATTGAGTCAAGATTATTATTATTATTTTAATTCCATAGGTTATAAAAAAAGTAATGAAACTATTGCATGGTCAAACTTAGACAAAACAACATATTTATTCAAATTATATTCCGTCGGATATAAGTTTTCAGCCGTTTCCGACAAGGGGTTATGCCCTAACTTTGTTGTCCAGACGCTATCGTCACGTATTGTCCGCCATTTCATGGCATCGTCCTGTTTGAAATGAATGTCCCTAAAACGTTTAAAAACTTGTAGAGAGCCGCTCCACTAGCCAAATTGCCGATGTATACTTCGCGTCAGGGTGTGACCTTCCTCTACTATTATATTGGTCGGTTTCCGGCGTTTTTGCAGTCGAATGATTAAACATTTTATGCATATGGTTTTTGTAATGGCGGGGGCGTACAGTGAAGTAGTGATCGTTTTGTGCAGAGAAGATAATTCATGTGGCAGATATTGTACGGTAGTAAATGCATGAGAGGAAATGATGTCGGGGGTTGCTGACAGCTCTCTCATTATGAGCAAATCGCAGAAATCGGGCGTTGTTTCTGTTGGCGAGAATGGTAAATAATAATAATAATCAAAATATAATAATCTTTTTAAGATGTAGACTTTTTTTTTTTAACATTCTCGATGAAACTAGAGAGTGGTAATGATATCGAGTTTTTCCGGTTCATTCATGAGCTTCCTTTTTTAATATTTTTCTATGGCATAGTCATTCAATGTAATATATTATATGTTCAAGAAACCCAGACCATTAATTGGTAAAACTAATTTCATTAAAATTAAGCTTTTATTCTTTAAATGTTAATTTTAGTTAACTTATATAAAATAAAAGCTTTTGGTTTCTTGCATGAAATTGATGCCATAGCTGCTAGAACAATGCATAAAAAAAAAAAAAAAAAAAAAAAAAAAAGTCATTATTATTATTATTTTTTTTTAATTCCATATTTTAAAACATTAATAAATAGTAATAAACGTTAATAAATAGACGTCATAAATAGTTTTATATATGACGTCCCAACTGCAACAGTGTGCTGAAAAAAATATCAAATTTTCATTCGTGATTTTTAATGAATAATAATAATAATACAGTCGAACCCCGTTAACGGGAAAACACGCTTAACGTGACTTTCTTTCAACATGAATTGTTTCCACAATCCTTGTCAAAATGAAGATTGGCTTAGTTACATGAAAATTAGTTACTCATAGCGTGAACTACTGATAACTTAAACAATTTTTCCCCCCTTAAAATTCACGTTAATGAGGTTCAAATGTAATAATAATAAAAACAGAAATAAATTAATTTAAAATGAACAAATCATTTGCATTACATTGGACTAAGAAGATATGGATTTATTATGATATAGATGTTATGATGAAAAAAAAAATAATGTCATTATTTAAAACTCGCAGGCTTTGCCCGCTTCGCTGGCCATTATATTAAAATGAATTCTCAAAATAATATATTCATATAATATAATCATTAATAATAACAAAATCTAAAAAAAAAAAGAAAAGAAAAAGAAAAAGAAATTAGTCAAAATAAAGTTAAAGTTCCCACTACCTTCGGCGCCACACGTCGAATCTAAACCCCAAATACCTTCGGCAGTGCCTTGCCTACCCTATCAGTGCCTTACCAGCCAAAGATAACGGGGGGGGGGGGGGGTGAGAAATAAATCTTACGTAAAAGAAATTCGTTTACTATTGTAGTATTTTAATAGTAATTTTAAACATCAAAGACGTCAAAAGGAACATGCATGTGGATCCTAAACATTTTCTTGGAGAATTCCTAACCTTCAAATTTAACTTCGTAAAAAAAAAAAAAAAAGTCATAGACGAAATTAAAATTTGTATGTAACAATATGTAATTGTATAACCTTACTAAAAAATGCAATTTGTTCTGTTAATAAGCATTAGTAAAATTTCTCTGTCACTATTGTTTTAGATACACACTAATTACATTTTTTAAAACTTGTTTTCTCCGTAATAAGGAAAAAAATCTTTGGAGCTTCTTTAGGACAAACAAACCTACTAAGGCTCTACCTTTTTTAATTGCTGCATCATTGGCTCAGCCAAACCCCATGTTATTATAAGGGAAAATTTGTTTTCAGAATTACTCATTACGTAATGTTTTTTTTTTAATCCGATTTCACATTTAGAAAATTCCCAACTGTTGAATTAGTTCTTGTTTTCCAAAAATTGACTTATTATTATTATTATTTTATTTTGTTATCGATTTTGTTGCTAAAATGCGAGAACAATGCACAATAAGAAAACTGTGAATTCTTTGAATGTGAAAACAAACTAACGAAATATATATACAATAAATAATGAATAAATTCTCTAACAAATTCTTCATACAATAACATCGGGTTTGATTGTTGGCAGAGATAGATATAACATCCTATTAAGACCACAGTGATTTAGGAAAACATTAATAGTTTCGAACTATGCAATTCTTGATCATGCTTAAAAACATTAGCTCTGAACGTCAACGAAGAACTTGTGATGCAGATTCATCCTCGGCTCAGCCGAACCCCATGTGAAAATTTATCAAAGTGAAAATTTATTATCAGAATTATTTATTATCTAATATACAGTGTGATTATAAAGTCCCGGACCCATTTTGATGTTTAATAACTCATAAAATAATGAAGATAGATAAAATTAATAACATAAATGGTTAGATAGACTCAAAAAGTTTCATGACCCTTGTCAATAACTTCCACGTGCGCCCCCCTTCGTTGCACGGAGAATATCAAGTCGATAGTCAATTTCACGCTAGGTAGCGGCAAGCATGTCTGAATTAACCACATGCATCTGAAATTAACCACACTCGCAGACAATATTTACAAAAGTAAAGATATTCAAGCCTGAAAAGAAAATATATGAGTTATTCCATCAATAAATGCCAAAAGTTTGTTTATATCTTCATTATTTTATGAGTTATTAAACATCAAAATGGGTCCGGGACTTTATAAACATCCTGTATTAAATAATTACATTTTCATATTCGAAAAACTCAGAACTGATAAATTAGTTTTTGCTCGATCTCCTTTTTTTTTTTTTTTTTTTTTTTTTTAAATAATAATATTATTACATATTTTGGTGTTTAAATGTGAGAAAAATGCATTCTGATTTAACAGATGTGAATTTTCTGAATGTAAGGGGAAAACGGAATATTAAAAATATATATTAAGTACTGTAAAATTTTCATAAAAAATTCCCCATAGAATAACATAGCGTTTGGTTGTAGGTGAGGATAGATAGAGCGCTGCTCCCCAGTGATCCAGGAAGTTTTTAATTAGGTATTAGGTTCAAGTTCGAACTACGCAGTTCTTGATCACGCATAATATCATTAGCTCTAATCGTCAATGAAGAACTTGTGGGCATAACATGTTTTAAGCAATTTTAGCTGAATTCTTTATCTTTGTAGAAACTGGTAAAATGGTTTTGTTATTTTAAATCAAGGCTTTATTTCTTAAATAAAATTATTCTTAAGAGTGATTATATTGTACATCCATAAACAAAAATGTACGTTCCCACCCTTTTCCAATTGATTCCACATGTAGCCAAAGAAAATAATGTTAAATTCAAAACTGTATCTTTTTCATGTTTGGTATTGAAAATAATCTGGAATGGTATTCACACAACTTTTTTACCACGTATTTGAATACATAAAGACAGATTACAGATTAAAGGTGTCAGATGACAAGTAAACTGTATATAAATCTGCTTTAAAAGCAATTGAAGGTAGTTTCAGAAACAGTTTTATTTGTCAAATATTTGCATGTAACCTCATTTCGAACATAGTACCTATATTCATTAAAAGTTTAAGATTGTTATTAAATTTAAAAGCTTATTCTAAATTACTCAGACTATTTTTTTCTCATATCACTCCAAAAGGGTTAACTCTAATACTTTCGGAGTGATCCACTCACGGACATCCCTCTAAAAATATACTCCACAAGTACTCAATGCTATACATTGTTTTGAGTTATACATGACGGATAGAAATGATAACCCTGTTTTACAACATTTTACTCTTTATTGATTACACTGACTGATTCTCTTTCGCACTTACTTTGGGCCAATCATAAAATTTTTCGAAATGTCCAAAATTTCAGACGGCAGCAAAAGTATCGGAGTCCTAGCAAAAATTCCTATGCAAAAAAGTACACTTTATACAATTTTGTTAAATAAATCCTTGTCGAATCCTGTTCTTAGTTGGTCTAAGAGCATGATTCGACAAGGATTTATTTAACAAAATAGTAATAAAAGTACTTTTTTTACACAGGAATTTTTGCTAGTGCACAGATACATTTGCTGCCGACTGTATTATGCAGATACGTCACTATGGGCGACGCTTGTGTTTAATATGAAAATGTGGTTGCTATATAACAGCAAAAACGAAAACTCACGCTGTTTGTATAGATTATTAACACCTTTCGAATTGTAAGTACTCGTTACATTGTTTAACCTTCAATGTAGTTTGCTTACGGAATCACACAGCTGACAGAAAGTATGACAGTAAGACAGATAGACTAATTGAATTAATAGTCACTCTTAAATAATGCTGTAAAGGGTTAACAACGCTTAACACAAACATAAGTGCAATTCCCGCAATTTCCAATTGTAGCTCTTAATGTATCCGAATATTGTAATGTAGTAATAAATCTTAACACTAAACAGACCATATTTTATAGAATTCTTTTTTAGAATATGAATAATAAATGTTAATTTCATTATGATTTGTACAGCACAGAGTTACTTAAATATGATTTATAAAAATGCTTCTCATAAAACTCAATGTAATGATATTCTTTTCGTGTCCCTGTACACAAACCAGTTATACTATTTATACCATTTTAAATAGGGAACATGCCACACTGAATATGAATACATATATCATTTTAAAGAAAGTCTGAAAATACTTACGGACGCTACAGGCGACCAGACGGATAGATAGATAGACGGACAGAAAGATAGACAGACTATCTAATTGAAATCACAATCACTCTTAACCATTGTTAGAAAGTGCTAAATTGCTTAATAAAAACGAAAATTCAATTGCAACTATTTCCAGTTATAGCCCTTAATGTATCTGAATATCTTTGATTAATCTGAAATAACTAGTATATAACTCCGTCAAAAATGACGGAATGGGAAATCAGTTAAGGTAGTGAATCAACGAATGCTATGCCAGCTTCGCTGGACACTATATTTAAGGGGGACTAATGTGCAAGTTGTACCTGACGGGACTAATGTGCAAGTTGCACCGAAAGAACAAACTATTTCTTTTAACGAAAATACCTACTAACCCTGGACGATAGGTCTAATATAACGTATTCTATTATATATCGTATTTATAGTAACATAACTCAGTATTTATTTCGCTTCCTTCTTCGACTCATTTTAATAAGTAATTTTTATATGCATGGGTAAATTTAATATTTTTTAATCTTTAATTTTTCGCGTTAAAAAAAAATTTTATCTTATGCCCCCGCCCCCAAAATATATGTATATATATATATATATATATATATATATATATATATATGGCAAATTTTTTTGGCAACAATCATAAATTTAAATGTACAGTTTTGAAATTATTTTCATATTTCAATTAATTCTAAAGTATCTAATCAACCTTCGTTACAAATAAGATACCACATGAAAGGTACCATATTTGTAACGAAGTAACTTAGGTACAGTCACCAAAAAAAAAAAAAAAAAAACGCCCCCCCCCCCCCACTTAATTTCGCCATAAATTGTCGTAGAAACATGTGGTTGGTACCAATCGATTTGTGATAACGTCTAGTTTATAATGGTATAGTTACATTTTGCTTAGGGGGTCGTCTACATATTAAAACTCGCACCAACTTAATTTTTTTCAATGGTAACTCCCATTTTTTATAATTTATTTGATTTCTTTGGATCAAATCATCGCGAAAAATGGTATAGTTTATATATTTTGCTCAATTTTTCATGGAGTTATAAGCTGTCAAAATATGGGGATGCTAATGTTAAATGAATGTGACAAACATTCATTCATATCTTCCCAAAAATTTAGTATATTCAAATTCTGTTTTTTTTATGCGTTAGAATGAAGTGACCCAAACATATTCCAAGCATATTTTTGATAAAATAACATTTTTTGAATTATGAAAATTATTAATAAACTCATATTTGAAAAAAATATGAATTATGACCTATGTTAATTTTTGCTCGAATAGAACGGGCATCATCAAAAACATGGGTTTCCAAATTTACAGCTCGTTCGTAACATTATTTTTTGAGTTACAGTGATATTTCATTTTTTACTGCTGTTAGTGGGGCGTCACTTGTTATAATTTGTATCCTCTGTGAGTAAATATCTCTATACATTTTGACGAAAAACTATTTTAATTTACCTTTATGTTATTCTAGTTATTTCCTAAGGAACATTTCGATGTTTATTATACAAATTGGCTGATTTTTTTATAAAATTATCGCAATGCAGGCAAGAGATTGGGAAAGAATTCCAAAAGAAATGAAGCCCCGCCTTTTATTGCGGAAACAGTATTAAAAAAACTAGTTTGCATACTCGTATATGACTCTATATGTGACGCTGGTATGCATAAATGTGAATGGCATTTACTACATATAATGCTGAAGACAAAATTTAAATGATTTAATTGGAAGTATGTAAAATAATTTTGTTTTATAATGTAAAGTTTTAGGAAAATTGTGTAAAGGCTTGGCTTCCGTTGCAAAAAGGAGTTTATTCTATTCTGAAATGTTAAGTCTTTGTTCTTAAATATTACATAACTTTTTCTAGTTTCTCACTGCTAAAATTCTGTTTAATCCCTGTTGTCGTTTTTTTTTAGTTGAATATTCTAGGATTCATGCACCTCAAGTTAAATGTCATGATTTAGAAAACGCGGTAAGACGAGGATACGCAGGGAACAATACTTTTTTTTTCCCTTTTTTTAAATTAATATAATTAATATTTATTATTTTTACCAGATTTTTTAAAACAAATTTTCTGCTTTAATCTTGTTGTGACATTTTCGCATTTGTAATAAAATATTAAATTTTTATTAAATGTTTTTTTAATACTAAATAATAGAGTGGAAAATAGTTTTTTTTCTTTTTTTTTTTTAAAGTTTTTAAAATCTATTATTGAAACAAAGTGCAACATTCTGGCGTCAGATTTATTATGGAAAAAGAATTTAAAACAAAGTAATATGCTAAGTTTATACGTGACATCTAAGTTTTAATTTTGTGTATTACTTAAAATAGAAATGATTTTGAATAGTATCTCCTTTTTATTGAATATTAAACATTTTCGCGACCGCATGTTTTTGTCTTTTAGATAGTCTGTTCCGCCTGTGGACGGTATTCATTCAAACTACATCATGTCAGAACGAGGTTTTCTATATTCATATTTATTTTACAAATGAATATACATAATTATCATACTCTTTCTACTGAAAGTATTTGCATTCATACTATCTTGTTTATATAAATATGAATATAAGGAATATTCTTAAGAAATATAGTAACACACAAATAGTGAAAGAAACGCCCACTGGAGGAGTTTCAGATTTCCAATGACATGGATCTTCGTCAGCGGTAGCGAAAATGTGAAATATCCTTCTCAGATTTTAGCTTAAATCTTGTTATCTATATTTTTGTATATTATATATTGTTGGTTTGTACGCCTAAAATTAAATGTAAAACTTTATAGTAACACTTTCATGCGGTTCTTACTGTATAAAATAAAAATATACCCAACAGAAGTATATAATTATTTTTTAAAATATTAAACACATTTTTTTTTTTTTTTTTTTTTAACCGGTATTAATATTATTATCATTATTACTATTATTCTTTTATCTTGGTATCTAGATTTTTGTAATTCAACTTTCTAGGTTTCATATGACTCAAGCTATTTAATTTTTTTCGTATGAAGTGATGTATTTAACTATTCAATGTTTAATAAATGTAAACCAATAAAAAACTTTCTAATTCATAAGCTAACACAGAGAGTTCTTCAAATTGACATCGTTTTTTTGTTTTATAATTAACATTTCTCTACTTTATTTCCAGTGTGAAACTTAATAAATAATGTCTATTTTGTGGTAGATCAAGATTTATTTTTTCTAAATGTATAGACGGGCCCCTAACACATTTTCACGTATAACTCTGTTTAGAATTGATTTAAAGTATATAAATAGGTATGTTTTCCGAACCGCCTTGATCTCAGAAATCTGAATCTGAGGTCAAAAATAGGGGTTGTCATTGAAAAAAAAAAAATGAAGTTTATGCTTGTTTATATGTAGATGAACCCTTAAGCAAAATCTAACTATACCATTAAAATCTAGACGTTATTACAGATCGATAGGTACCAGCCGCATGTTTCTACGATAATTTACGGCGAAATTAGGTGGGTGGGGGGGGGGGAGTGGCTTTTTTTTTTTTTTCTTGTGACTCTACCTTATTTGTAACCTTATTTATTTTAACTAATTTGATAAATATGACGTCACAATCAACTGTTTGTTTATATCAGATAAGTACATTATCATGATTGCAATAAAATGATGCAATAACTATTAGCCCATAATTTTTATGATTGAATTTTATATTACATTTTAATTTTATCGTCCATGGGTATTTTAGAATTGCAATGGTAGTTATAAACTTTCTTTGAAATCTTTTTACATATTACTATAAAGGGAAAAGTGTAAGCACAAAAAATGTTCAGTTTCGAAAGACCTTTCTAACGATGTAACATTTATGCAGATTAATTAAAAATAATAATAATCTATATATATAAAAGAACACTTCCTGAGTGAGGGGGTGATCTATCAACGCCCAGACCAAACCCCTGGACCTAGAAGCATGAAATTTCGTGACAATGTTCTTTCTATGACGTAGGCATCCACTAAGAAGCGATTTTACAAAATTCGCCCCCCCCAAGGGGGAGGGAGGGGGCAAAACGTGATTTCACAAAATCCTTCATATCTCAAACGAAAAAACAGATATCCGTAAAATTTTTGCTTTAAAATATAGCTACTACAAATGTCTAAAATCCAATTTCTGGAATTTTCCAAATTCGGTCCCCAAGGGGGGCGGGGGGGCAAAACGTGATTTCACATGCGTAAAACGTGATTTCGCATAATCCTATATATCTCAAACAAAAAAATAGATATACGTGAAATTTTCGCCCTAAAATATAGCTAATGCAAATATCTAAAAACTAATTTTTGGAATTTTAGAAATTCAGCCCCCAGGTGGGGCAGCAGGGGGGGGAGGGGCTAAGGGGCAAAAACAAATAGAAATACAGTTAGGGCGTTCAAAATTGGTACAGATAGGTTTTAGAGGCCTGGAAGTCGAATGAGGATATTTTCGATTGTGTAAAGTTATTAGGTGGGGCATGAAGGGGGTAGGGGAGAGGGGGGCAAAAAATAAAAATAGAGTTAGATCGTTCAAAATTGGTATATAGAGGTTTTCGATACCTACAAATCGATTGCGGATATTTTCGAAGTTGTAAAATTATTAGGAGGGGTGGGAAGGGGGTGGGCGGGAAGGGGGGGTATGGGGAAAAAACAAATATAAATGCAGTTAGGCAGTTAAAAATTTTTACAGATAGGTTTTCGAGGCCTGCAAGTCGAATGGGGATATTTTCGAAAGTGTAAAGTTATTAGGAGGTCCGGGAAGGTGTAGGGGGAGAGGGGGGGGGGCAAAAAAATAAAAATAGAGTTAGATCGTTCAAAATTGGTATATAGAGGTTTTCGATACGTACAAATCGATTGCGGATATTTTCGAAGTTGTAAAATTATTAGGTGGGGCGGGAAGGGGGATGGAGCGGTAAGGGGGGCTATGGGCAAAAACAAATAGAAGTACAGTTAGGCCGTTCAAAATTGGTACAGATAGGTTTTCGAGGCCTGCAAGTCGAATGGGGATATTTTCGAAAGTGTAAAGTTATGAGGAGGGCCGGGAAGGTGGGGTTGGGGGGGGGGGCTGAGGGGCAAAAAAATAAAATAGAGTTAGGTCATTCAAAATTGGTACATAGAAGTTTCTGATACCTAAAAATCGATTGCGGATATTTTCGATTTTTTAAAATTATTGGGAGGGGCGGGAAGGGGGAGCAGAGGGGCAAAAAATAAAAATAGAGATATATCGTTCAAAACTGGTGCATAGAGATTTTTGATACTTACAAATCGATTGCAGATATTTTCGAATTTGTAAAATTATTAGGATAGACGGAAGGGGGGGCGAAGGGGGGAAATAATAGAAATAAGAGTTAGAGCATTTTGGGAATTTTTTCCGAAGGCAGTGAGAACCCAGTGCGACATTTTTCCCAATCAGATTTTGTTTCTCTTTTTTTCTTCACGTGATAAAAATTAATGCAATTTTGAGAATTCAGTTATTGTAGTGATTCTTTTAAAAATAGGAACCAGCGAATCGGGCGATGCCTGCTAGTAATAAATAAAAATACATAGCATTTCTAAGGGAAATTAAAAGAAAAAAAAAAAGCTACCAAAAAGTGTTTGTTTTGAAGCGGTCTAACCGGAATTGTTCCTGACAGAAGATGGTCATTATTATTATTAATTTTTATCGTGCTCCTAATTATTAGATTTATGAGAAAAAAGATTGTTTTAATTGTGATTTATATAAGCATTTCTGTATTTTAATGTTAGACATTTTTTTTTTTTTTAAATCACGATTTCTTTAAGTATTCTTTTAAGTATGGATCAGTAACGGCTCGTGAATATTGTTTTGGGGATGCTGTATTGAAACGTCCGTAACAAAAATATAGTTTAAAAAAATATAATCTAACAGTTTCCGATGTCACTGTCAGCTGTCTGATAAAGCAGTATTTTAAAAGCGTCCTCCAGTTGAATATATTTTATTCTACCGGAAATGATAGCCCCATCCTTTAGAAAAAATTTTGTGACCTGCAGTTGATGTAGGTCAATGGTTAAAACAGGAGCTACAGTAGATGGCCAGCAATAAGAACCATCATCCGGAATACACACTGACCCTGAATTAATTTACGGCAGATTCTTTTATTTTGTTGCAATTTGTCTCGATGGTCATTGTCAAGGCTAACAAGGTCATAAGTAATTAGGGTAGCAAGTCGAACAAAATTTACTTTTCCATGAAACTCTCTATGCCCGAAATGCTGCAAAATCGTTTCAGTTATTATTATTTTTTTCTTTTCGGGGGAAAAAGGGGTTTATATATATTTTTTTTCTCTTATGATAATCTTTTTTGATTAAGGTACCAGAACTAAGCTTGTCAATGACAGCATTTTCCGTTCTCGTTTCAAGGGCAGAATGAAAATACAATAAAAAGTTAGTGTTCGAAAAGAATTAATTTACTCTCTTTTGATTGGGCAAAACGTGATCCATTTCATTAATTAGTTTTTTTTAACTTGCCTTTAAGGGTCGAAGGAAATAAGGGAAGAAAGAAGGTTTTCAAATGAATTCCTTCGACATTTTTAATAATTTATAAGTTAAAGAATCTGCAGACGCTAAATATAATATCTGTTTATCTCGTATATTTATATTTTTTTGCCTAAACATTTTTATACAATATTTCTTAATATAGATAGAACAATATTTTATAAGATAAATAGTAACAAAATCACACGATTAAGGTATAAAACAAAGGTACAGAACTACACGACAAAGGTACATAGTGTCACAAGTTTTTTTTATTAGCACCCATTGACATTTATTTTAACGAAAAAGTTGAAAAAAGAGAAAAAGAAAAAAAGAAAGTATATTTTATTTGGATATCTGTGAATCGTTAATCATGCAGAACGGTTATAATTAAAATTTTTACGATTACAGCATTCTGCAGTTGTAACAGGTAAACAGATTTCCACCAAATTTGCTATGTGGACGATGCTTAAGATGCGATCAAAATTAAAAAAAATTTAATCAAAAATATTCACCAGATGGCGTTCTGCTTGGGAAAACAGCGAGTTTAACAAATGTAATGATCTCCGAAGGTATATGTAAATATACATTAACTGTTTATGCATTTTGTATGAGTCCTTGTAATATTTTTCGTTTTATTTTTCACTTAAAGCACTCGCTGGTGAACATTTTAGAATTTTTTTTAAAAGTTCCTTGAGCAAATTTCTTGGATTGTTTACATACACAAATTTGCAGGTAATCTACTTTCACGTTTTAAAAGGAGGATAATTTAAATTATAACTATCCTTACTCCAGGCAGCACATGAACTGGCTCATTAAGAACTGATAATGTCAAACATATGAATGTCGGGTGTAGTCATCAATAGTCATCGTGAAACAATGAAATTTTGAGGATAGACAATATTTATATTCTAGGATTTACTTAAAGAAGCTTTCACGGCATTCCATTAAAAGGCTCTTGTTACATATAGTATTTTATTTTGATATTTTTCCTTTCTAGACCATGTTGAATGGACCATATTCCCACTTTGGGTTCGAGTCTACAAGAATATCAGCTGGTTAGGCAAACAATCCTCAACTTTACCATAGCAAAGCATTGTGGCTTGCAAATTTTTATCTTGCAATATTATTTATAAGAGTTACAGATTATATGAAATTGAAGTAAGAGTGATATAGTGATACCTTTGTTTTGTTTTTAATCCAGTTTTAGTAATATACTTTAATATTAATCAACATATGTAATATTAAAACAGAGCTGTCAACCTAATCCGGCAAATTGTTAACGCCCATTAAAAAACGCCCCTTTTTCTACACCACTTAATTTTTAGAGTAATTCTCTTCAAATGTATCTATGATGAATTAAGTAGAAAAATACTCTAAAAATTAAGTGGTGTAGAAAAAGGGGCGGTACTAACAATTTGCCGGATTAGGTTGGCAGCTCTGTTAAAAGTTGCCATGTGAACTGTGGCGATGTTAACAAATTTAAATGGATGTTCCATTTAATAAATTCCTTTATTAAAGTGATTGAAATTCTAATTATTTAAGATTTGATGTCTATATATATGTGTGTGTGTATGAAATGTTCTTATTAATCTTTTATTCATTATATATATATATATATATGTGTGTGTGTGTGTGTGTGTACATAAAATGTTCTGCAATTTTACGATATGGAATAGTCTTAACTTTATCATTTGATTCAGTTGTTTACATTTCTCTTTTGTTCTTGTTTGAACAGATATCTGATTATTAAGTTTCACTGGAGAAATATTTAGGAAAATATTATGCGTAACAATAAAATGGCATCTTGAATCTAATTTGTTTACAAAATATCGGCCACGTGTTCGGCGATTTTACCTACTGTGACGTCACAGGAATATTATCCATTCCTTCACATTCATGAAAAAAACTTAACCCAGGGATCGTACTCCTGGCTCTTTTTTCAGGACACTCTCAGCAGGGTTACGAATTTTAGGGACTTTTTAATTCAACATCCATCACTAATTTTTAATTGTAATGCTTGCCTTATCATATCGAAGATTAGTCGTCTGCAATGTATATATCAAACATCACTCCTCAAAGCCCGCCAGTGGACGAGCGGTTCTTCGCTCAAAGCTGGTAGACGTGAGTTGCCAGGTCGCGCTCATCGGCCTATCCATTCGGAGTTTTCCATAGTTTTCTCCGAAACTTACGTAAATACGGGCTAGGACTTCTTAGAAAACCCCCCGCGGAAGGCACTCCCCCTCAGGCCTAGGATCTTAGAGCAATCAATCGGCCTTAATCCCAATAACCGAACAACCCAACTATTCCTAAAAATTATTGGTAATTATTGAAGAAAAAAGTAGCTAAATTTGTGAACACTGACTTTCAGGGATAATAAATTTCCGTCTTTTTTGCTTAGAATGTATATTTATATAAAAAAAATTCTATCATATTTACTACGAAACTTTGCTATAAAAATACGATAAAATTTTCTGTATAAAAAATAGAGCACAAAAGGAAGAAATTTACCATCCTTGAAAGCGTCCTGGTAAAAGGGTGGAAAGTACGATTTCTGATTTAATTTGTAAAAAATAATTTGTATAGTTTTAATTTGTAAGTAAATACCATTAATTGAAAATACGCGCAACATTTACTGGGCTGAAATAATTGAGCACAATGTTTCATTAGGCGAAAACAACAGACCTACATATTTTGTTATATAAAAGTATCACGGAACTGGCGTTTAAATGTCATAAATACCAAACTTTGAATGAACACCATAAAATACAAAAACTCGAAACAATTGCTACGGGCCGAAAGAAAACACGACCTATCATCAAGTGAACAAAGTTGGCACGAGTGCTGCAAACAAAGCAGCAATCTTTGTTTGCATGCAGCACTCGTGCGTACTTCGTTCGCCTGACGAAGGATCTTTTTTCTTTCGTCCCGAAACAATTAGTGCGAGTTCTTGCCTTTTATGGCGTTCATTCAAAGTTTTGTACTTACTATATATTTTGTGCCTGAGGAAGAAGAATTTTTAATTATTCTGTGTTGTGAGTATTTGCAATTAATGGTGTTTTTGTTTTCTCTATATACATGCGAAGGATGTATTAAATTCGTCAAAATTTTCGACCTCCGATTTTCGATGAAATTGTACATTTTTGTGTGCCCTGAATACTATTCGACCATTTTTAGAAAATATGTGTCAGGATGTTAAAATTTTGTAAACATTTTAACTTTCGAGTCAGTGGACGGAATTCAACATAACTTCATATTTGATTGGACCACGACTTAAATGAGAGTTGATTAGGTTTGAAATATATCTTACAACAGGTAGCTCTGCTATGCCGAAATTTTCCAAATTTAAGAAAAGGCTATATCTTAACATCTGTAGTGCATAAGTATACAAAACTTGATAAGTAGGAGGGCTATGATTAAAAAAAAAGTATTAGATGAGTTTGAGTACATATTGGCCGACAGATGGTGTTCCTATGCTGTAATTTAATTCTATTTAAAAGAAGGAAATATCTCAACATGTTTTATATATAAATTCATGAAACTTGGTATATGATATATATATATATATGATAAAAAATTTTGAAGATTCCATTTGGAAATATATCATTAGGGTTGCTGTTACATCCTGTAATTTTCGATGGTCCAGAATCCATTATTTAAAACGCTACTAAACTATACACATAAGATGTTAATTGTGAGAAGTTATATTGACTAAATTTTCGTGCATGTGAACGAATAGGTGGCTCTCATATATAGATAGATAGGGTTTTTTCAGATGATTATAGCACAAAATCTATTATTTAAAATTACTTAAATGCATATAAGATGATAATTGTGAGCCTTTATTTAGAATAATAAATACTATTATTTGAGAAATATTTTTTAAATTTGAGAAATATTTTTAATGTCTGGCTGTCTTCGCAGCATGTGATTATCGCAAACCTCTTAAGATATCATCAAGATGAGCATTTTTATAGTCATGATGTGGGATCTACTGAATCACAGCCTAAATAATAATAATATGAAAAATAGTTTTTCCCGAAAAAGTTATTTTTTCCTTTTTATTTGGAAAAATAATTTCTCACGAAAATTTTTAAATGTTCTCTAAGATATTTAATAAAAGTTCCTCAGCGCCGAACATTTAGCATTAAAAATTTTATTTAACATGTTTTGTAAAATTGATTTTAACCCCAGAATTATTTTAAGTTTTCTGTGCTTAATTTTCTTCAAATATAGGACATTTGTAATGAATATCTGTAAAATCTTAAAAGAATTCTGTTGTTAAAACTAATTGTGCAAACAAAATAAATCAATTTTTTGAAAAAAAAAAAAAAAAAAGAAAGAAAATCTATTTTACGTGATATTGTTTAAACTATGTTGCGTAAGTTAGAATCCTTACACGATGGACATCAAAATACTCTTGTCGATGATAATTAATATAGTCTGAAATTACACAAGTCTGAAAACAGAAAAAAATCAGCCGTATGACATTTTTTGGCAAACTATCTGTTTTATATAATGCAGAATACAAAATTAACCTTCATCCTCCCTCAACGCACGTTCCTCACTGAGAAAAAATTCTGTAAATGACATCTAGAATCCAACTTGTGGGTCTAGTAAAAGTAGTTCTATCTCATCCTTATAAATTTTAGCCCCCTTTAAAAGTGAGTTCTAGAAACACCAAATAAAATTCTAGAGCATTTGCCTGTATTATTGAGATCAAACATATTTAAAAATCTCTGTGAATGAATACGAATACAAGAGGCGATTTTTAAGAACTATAATCTTGGTTTATGGCCCAATTCTAGAAAATCAACCGAGAATTTCCCGCAATACAAAAGATTCATAATACTGTTTAACCCTCTAGGAAAGTGTAGACTAAAAATTCTCGATCATTTCGTCTATCCAGTTATTTGTTTACCATATACGCATAACTCAGAAATCTATATTTCTAGTTTAGGTTTCCAGAAAATGGTTATTTATTCGTTCTATATGAAAGCGATATATATATATATTTTTTTTTTTCTCAATGCTCCCCTCTCTCTCTCTTTTGTTGCAAAATAACAGGGGTTTGCAATAAAAAATCACTAATTTTATTATATTTAACTAAACATATTCTTTCTCACAATCAACCCTTAAACAGGCCATGGTAAGTAAACTTATAAACCAAATCATCAATTTTTAAATGGGGGCAGGTATGGTAAGCAGCTTTACTACGCCTGTCATTTTTACTCTACTAAAATACTTGAAAGAACAAATAACAATGTTGTCACACTGTGTGTTGACTACTAATTTTACTTTAAAAAAAAAAAAAAAAAAAAAAAAAAAAAATGTTTGCTTAGACTAAAAACAATAGTCGTGGAAAAGTAGCTTAACACACCATTTTCATTTAAAATTAATGAATTGGGTGGTAAGTATACTTTTCATGCCCTTACAAAGGATTACAAGTCAAATTAATATTATGTAATTAGCTAAATGGATTTCTTTTCTGAAATCAGTCTCATTCCCAAAAATATTTTAATATACCACTACCTTAAAGGATTAAACAAACAATTCGTTCATTATATATTTACCATTCTGTGTTCGCTCTTTTTGCCTGTGAAACCTTTTTTTACTTTCCGAACACTATAGTGATGAAAGTATTGTAATCGTGTCAAAAATTCGAATTTGATATTTTGATGTTTCTATACGTTTCGAGGTCCAATGAGTCCGTTTTCACTATTTTTGCGATGATGTATGTATGTATGTGTGTATGTATGTGTCTATGTGTGTGAGTGAACACGCTAGCGTCTAAACGCTTTGTTCGAATAAGCTGAAAGTTGGTACGCATATTGTAAGTCACCCTATTGTAAGTCACGCATATTGTAAGTACGAACCCTATTGATTTTGGTGAATCTAGCACTTATAGTTTTTTACAGGGACACAAAGAAAAATTCTTTATCATTATGGTCTATGGGACCAAAATCTTAAAAGTGCGATAGCATCTAAACGCCTTCTTCAATTGAGCAAAAAAATTATACACATATTATAGGTCACAGTTACTCAATCTGTATAGAGTTTGGAGAATCTGGCACTTACAGTTTTTTTACAGTGGCACAAAGAAAAATTCTTTATCATTATGGCCTATGGGACCAAATTTTTAAAAGTGCGATAGCGTCTAAACGCTTTTTTAATCTGAACAAAAAATTTGTACACATGTTATAGGTCACAGTTGCACGAACTGTATAGATTTTGGTGAATTTAGCATTTACAGTTTTTTTACAGGGACACAAAGAAAAATTCTTTATCATTATGGCCTGTGGGACTAACTTTTTACTTTCTTCTATATTCAATAGAAGAAAGTATTGGATTCGTAAAAATTTTCGACCTCGGATTTTTGATGGATTTACACGTTTTGAGAGCTGTAGAACACGATTTGACATTTTTTAGAAAATGTCTGCCTGTTTGTCTGTCAGTCTCTGCGTGTGTGTGACAAACTTTTGTAGCAACTGTATCTCAAGAACTACTTTACAGAATTTCATACAAATTCGTATGTAGTTGCACCATGACATAAATTAGTGCTTGTCAACTTTTGGTAAAAATTGTCTTACAGGTTGCGTTGCCATCCCGCTTTTTCTAAATTTTTAACATGGTGGTATAGTAAAAAATTTTGTATAATTGTGCATAAAGAGAATTATTTTTTAATAATCATTATGAAATTTACCAGAATTATTTATAATAGAGATAGTCAACTGGGAAAAAAATTTTGTTTGTGTAGGAGCCTCGCCCCCCCCCCCCCTGGGGGGAAGTCCCCCCTCGAGGGGAGTAAATTTTCCTGATGGGAATCTTTCAAATGAGCTCGCCAGTACCTTTAAAACGAATGGTTGAACCATAGATCTGCGATAATTTAAAATGAAGTTATCGATTTTTTTTTTAAATATTGAGAATAAAATGGACATTTTTTGAATATTTGGTGTTATACGACTTCTCTAATATGGAAATCATCTGCATTATCATGGAAGATAATTTTTTTAAATAATAATTTTAATAAATTATAGTTACTGAATGAATTTGTATAGGAAAATATAGAAGAAAGTCACGTGGTGGCCGCAACATACTAGTTAAAAGTGCGATAGCATCTAAACGCCTTATTCAATTGAGCTGCAAATTTATATGAATATTATAAATCACTGTTGCACTAGCTATAAGAATTTTGGTGAATCTAGCATTTATAGGTTTTTTACAGGAACACAAGGAAAATTCTTTATCATTATGATCTATGGGCTCAAAGTTCAGTAGCGTTAAATAAAACACCGTGTAATATATGGAGAAAAATACTCAAACATTCTATTATGGTTTTATCTCTTTTGTTTGTTTAACAACTCCTCTTTCTTTACTTTATCTACAAAACTGTTAATTACTCAATATTCGGAAAGTCGATTGGAGTCATTCCAGATTTTTTTTTTTTCGTTTTCTTTTGAATGCTCCCCAGAATGCGCCTCCCGTCTTTCCTCTCATTTACCATTTGTATTATTTTTTAGATTCATTCCCATTAATGTATATGGTTTTAAAGTAAGAAATAAATATTGGAAATGATTTTTAGAATCAAGAATAGGATACCAGATTTCACACTGAAGAGAAATTTCTCGCAAAATTAAATATGTGAGCTTTGAGAGTGAGAAAAAAATAATAATAAATAATAAATAAATAAATAAAATGAAACAAAAAATACGTGATAAAACTTTTTTGCTAAATTTTTCTGTTTAAGCAGCAATGTCCATATTTTAATTTATTCAAGAACACTGTTAGTAACCGCCTCTTTTTCACATCACTTTTATATAGTGAAATTTTACAATTAAATTACAATTAAATAAAAATACCCTTCAGTGATAAAAGTGGTATGAATAAAATACGTGTACTAACAATGCTCTGGAATAAATTAAAATGTTCGCATTTCTAGTTTAAGTGAATAAAGATCTATAAAAAACGAAAACAACATCTTAATACAAATTTTTGATTGCAGACATGTGATATCTCATACTGCGTATCCAGTGAGAGTCTCTATACAGATTTATTACTTTTCCTATTTAAAGTGTTAGACAATGCAGAATTGCCAACTTTAAAATTTTATTCTCAGAGCAGCCAACTGAATCCGGCAAATTGTTAATACCGCCCCCTTTTCTATACCGGTTAATTTTTAGAGTATTTTCCTTCTTAATTCATCGTAGATACATTTGCATAGCTGCCAAATTTTTTAATTTATTCCGGAATGTTTTTAGTCGCGCCCCTTTTTCACACCGTAATATTTTTAGAGTAATTACCTTCATATTTAATCGTAAATATATATTGTATATTTTTTTGTTTTACAAAGATTACGGTGCGAGAAAAGGGCGGGGCTAACAACATTCCGGAATAAATTAAAAAACTTGGCAGCTATGCATTTGAATAGAATTGCTCTAAAAATTAAGTTGCGTAGAAAAAGGGGCGGTACTAACAATTTGCCGGATTAGGTTGGCAGATTTGTATTCCGAAGTATAGTTTGCCCCGCCTTTTTCACGTACCACTTTTTATTTAAGATTATGATTTTCTTATTTTATCGTAGTTATATACTGAAGAAAACTATTCTACAAATAAAGTGGTGGGAAATAAAAGCAGGTCTAAATGTGCTCAGGAATAAATTATAAAAGTTAGCAACTCTGAATAATGTACACAAAAAGTAAATGAATAAGTTCTGAATAAGTAAAATAATTTGGTCAACAAAGAAATAAAATATACACAATGTACAATTATTAATTTTATTCACAATCATAAACACATTTCTACAGCAACTATTGTATTCTATGATGATCTTTGATACAGGTTTTTGAGTTTCAGACTGCAAGGCTATTTGCATTGGTAAGACATTTGAAATATAATGGTTTGTGTAAAGCTCTACCGAGAAAGTTTTTAATTTTTAAGTAAGAGTCAAAGAAAAGCTGTTTCGACAATTCCTTTAGAGTTGACGTAACTACAATCACATATAAAAATATATTTTTATACAAAAAGATATTCATTTCTTCAAAGACATTTTTTTTTTCCATTTTAAAAATTCATATATAAATATTTAAATACTACTTACTCATGCTCGAAGAGCTGAGTCAAAAATTACATAATTAAAGAAAAGATAAAAATGTCCTTTTGAAGAAATAATAATCTTTATAACAACCTTAATCATGAGTGATATGTAGTTTTTTTTTTTTTTTTTTTTTGTGTATCCACAAATTTAAAGAAAATTTGTAAGATTAATTTATTGCAGTCTGAAACAATTTTGAAACTTTTAAATTTTTAGAATAGTTCCCAAACTTTTATCTTCACACACACACAAACGGACGATATGATGCCTGTACAGTAACAGAAAAATTGATCAAAAACAGTTCATTTGATGATGTAGGCTCTGCTTTCTTCCCCCTCTTCGTCAACTGCATTTCTTTGGTTAAAGAGGAACAAAGGCCAATAAAACTTTGGAGACCGGAGCCTGAAGAAAGAAAATAAAAGTAAATTCTTAAACAATAAGTAAAAGGTTTTTTTAATTATTAAAACTTACAAAAATATTTATATATAATTTTGAATTAACAGTACAGGTAGTACAGATAGTTTTCACTTTCGCAATACATAATTAAAGAAGCCATTTTCTTTTTCTCCCTAAGTTTAGGTTCTACAAATGCACTTTATAAGATGCTTTTAAACAAATGAAAATTTTCAATAGACAAGACTAGCGAACACATGTGAATCTGAACGGTTCTTGCGATAACAGTCGATAGCATGCTTACCAATTGATATCTTAGTAGAATGTAGAGTTAAGACGCTATTGCATTTTAAACATTTTATAGTACGTTATTGAAGGATTTTTCGTTGTGTAAAAGAATTATAAGTTCTAAAATCATCAAAATCTACATAAATCGTAAAATTTTCTTTGTGCCTCTGTAAACAAAAAGAAAGAAAAAAATAAAAAAACTATGAGTTCTGCACTCATCAAAATCTATATAAATAATGCGACATTGAGTATAATATACCTAGACTTGCCAATTATGTTAATTTATCCGTAATAGCATTAAGACCCAACTTCTTTTCACACCATTAAATTTGTAGACTAATATTCTGCAATATGTACTCGTGATTAAATAAGAAGTACATTACGCTACAACTATACTGGTGTGAAAAAAAGACGTGCCTAATACCATTACTGATAAATTAGCATAATTGGCAGGTCTAATATACCTATCAATTTTCAGTTCAATCGAATATGGTTCTTAGACGTTATTGCAATTTAAATTATTTGAGTCTGTTTGAGTGAAATTTTTTGTGCCCCTGTAAATGAACTATTAGTCATGCACTTATCAAATTCTATAGAAATCATGCGACACTGACCCATAACCTACTTCTCAAGTTTTAGACGCTAGCAAACCTCAAATGATTTGGATCTTGGCCATAATGATGAGGAATTTTTTTTTCGCGTGTGTGTGAATGTACACTTGTAAATAACAGTACATAACCACACTCATCAAGATCTATACGGTTCGTGCAATGGTGACCTATAATATACCTACCGATTTCCCATTCAATCGAACAAGGCGTTTAGAGGCTGCAGCATTTAGAATAATCCGAGTCCATAGGCAATAATGATAATTTTTTTTTTTTTTTTTTTTTTTTTTTGTGTGTGTTCCTCTAAAAGAATTGTGACATACAAATCATCTTTCAATAGATAAAAGCATTAAGACATTATCATGTTCACTCACACACATACATCACCATAAAAAGACCAAAAATGAACTCATAAGACCTTTAAACGCATAGATACACCAAAACCTCACAGTCGAATCTTTTCACGATTGCAATGCTTTATTTATACAGTATATACTCGGAAAATAAAAATAAATAAAGATTTTTTTTTTTTTTAATGTTTCAGTTTGATTACATATTTACTTTTTTCAGTCACAGATCCTTTTTAGAGAGAATGTGGCAACTCTATATCCAAAACGGAAAACCACTGTTTTAATACTGAGCTGACTTTTATTTATTTATTTATTACGGAAATTACTACTTTAATTAGTTTTTACTTTTTCATTTCACAGAAATTACTTGGAAAGAAAAAGAGGCATTAATTATTTTTTAATGTTTCAATTCTATTACATACTTACCATTTTTCAATCACAGATCTTTTTCAGTCAAAACATTTAGAGAGAATGTGGCAATGCTGTCTCCAAGCGAGGCACTCAGTGCTCGAATGCTGTATTGACCAATGTCCGTAGATGTACATTTTTCAATGCTGAGCGTATAGCTTTTGCCAGATTTTGTAATTTTGTAATGAGTATTTTTCTCATCAATTACTTTACCATCTTTCGTCCAGGTCACTAAAAGAAAATATTAACAATTAAAATAATGCAATTTTAATTATATGCTAAAATTAAGTATAACAGTGCTGAAAATTTTAAAGAGAGAATGGATTTTCTTTTTAAATACTTATCTTAACATTGGGAATGCTATTAATATACAAGAAGCATTTGATAAAAGTTTTTTTTTAAATTTACTATACAAAGCATAGTTGCCAACTTTTTAATTTATTCTGGAGCATTTTTAGCCCCCCCCCCCCTCCATTTTACACCACTTTATTAACACGCTTTTATTAGCTTTACCTGTATGTATGTTTGTATGTATCAAAGCATGTTTGTAACCGCTCTGGGAACAAACAAAAAATCTATATTGTAAAAAAAAGACATTCCCTACGTGAACGCTGTGGCTGTGAGGTAAAGCTCTGCGCTACGAACCTAATGGTCTAGCGTTCGAGCCCAGTCAGGGGAGATTTTTTAAAAATGGTTTTTGTTTAATTCTAAATTATTTTAATTAAAGATTTAAATATATGTAAATACTATGGTGTGTCACTCACACGATTTTCTCTTACCCTGCATTTAAATACTAAGATAGATATTTTGTGCTTTTTAGTTCACATTTCTATAAAAGTGTGTTCTTTAATTTTTTAAAACTATAATATTATTTTTAGAGTATTTTTCACCAATATATAACTACGATATAATAAGAAAAATTCACTCTTAAAAAAAAAAAATGGTATGAATAAAGACGGGGTTAAAAATGCTCCAGAATAAATTAAAATGTTGGCAACTCTGACAAAGATTTATCATTATATGTCAAGTTCAAAATTAGATTAAAAAAAAAACGAAAAAAAAAAAAAAAAAAAAAAAAAAAAAACGAAATTGTTATTCAGAGGAAATAAACAATTCATTGAAATTTATATGTTTAATTATTTCTAATTTTAGACAGAGGAGAACAATTTAATATGCATATTACCTAATTATATTCTTATAACACAGACACTTCATTTTAAAACTTAACGCACATAAAACTATTTTTAATTTATCTGTAAACTGAGTGTGCTTTTTCAAGGTATATTATTTATAATTCAATAACAGTAGCAAAGTTTAAAATTAAGTTCTTATTTTATTTACCTTCTAAAACAGTTTTCTATTAATTTAAGTGTGTTATATATTCTTTACTTTAAATTTATTACATTAAAAGAGAAAGATACTTTTAAGTTATTGACTGAATAAATTTATCAATAAAGGGATATTCACAAATTGTTTTCTTTTTTGATTTTCTTAAATAAAACAATTGGTAATTAATAAGCGATAAGTACAAAACTTTGAATAAACACCATAAAATGTAATATTTATTCAAATGCAACTGCAATATATGCAATTTATGCAAATGCAATATATGCAATGTTTATTCAAAGTTTCGTACTCATTACTTTATAACGCCAGTTCTGAGGTTCTTTCTTATTATTAACCCTTTGAGTACTGAATTATTTGAAGATTTTTATGCCCAAGGGACGGATTTAATTTGTCGCTATATGGAATGATTTTGATTTTTTGACAGTAAGGTCCGCCTGTGGGCGTTATTCTCCCATGTTACAATATTTCAGAACAAAATTTTCTGTATTCACATTTATATTACAAATGGATATACATTATAATTTTATTCTTTCTAATCAAAGTATTTTATCCATAGTATATTTCATTGTAAAATTGTGAATATTAATTATATATTTAAGGAAACAATAGCATACAAATTGGAAAAGAAACGCCCACTGGTGGAGTTACAGATTTTCAAATGATTTGAATCTACGTCAGCGGTCGCTAAAGTGTTAATATGTAAAAGTAATACATTTAATTTGGAATATATTGGGTTGTTCGATAAATAATGTCGTTTTTCTTTCATGTTTTTAAAGTGAATTTATTTATATTAACAACAAACATTAATCAATGATATATTGACCATTTTGTTGGATGATCTTTTGCCATTTTTCGGTAAGTTTAAAAATACCACGTTCGAAGAAGCCTTGGTTTTTATAAACGAAGGATAAAAAAAACGACATTATTTATCGAACAAACCAATACTTATATGGATGATATAAGTATGGTTGTAAGATATCATAAAAAATGCCAGGAAAGTGTTTGCGATCACTGTCCACTGGCGGGGGTGCCGCAAACATTAACGTCTACTTCTTAAGTTCAGCTGACGAGTCAGACTCGTCCACCGTAACTTCGCCCAAGTAAGCACATGACGAGTCTCACTCGTCAAATGTATCCAAAGGGTTAATGGGTAATTAAACTAAATTAAATAAAGACATATTAAAACTTAAAATACACATATATATTTAAAAATAAATAGAAATATGCCATGTATATGACAATAAATTCTAAATTACACACTATATTATAAGAATTTTTGCAAGATAATTTAATTTAAAAAACATTAAATAATGATATTTTATAGTTATGTAATATAGTATATTTATCAACTATTACTCAAAGGTGTTTGTGACCCCGGAAATTACTACGAATATTTTTTTAAACAGTGATATTAATGATAGTTTTCCAGTAAAGATTTGCAATTGAGTACAACCAAAATTACAATTTGTAATTTCTGGTGGAAAATAAAATAAAAATCCCAGAGCGCAAACACCCCTGTTTATTAAAAAAAAAAAAAAAAAATAAATAATAATAATAATAACTAAGGATTCTTTATGTAATTTTTAATATTAAGGGTTAGTGAAAAACGAAAGGTTCATATAATACAACTCCATTTAATTAATTTATACATAAAATGCATGGACAAACCTTTATCAGCATCTTTTTCAATTTCGGCTGTAAAAGTGACTGATTTATTTTCATGAACTGTTTGAGATTCAGGGAACTTTTTGAAGCATGGTCCTTTAACGGGTTCATTAGGAACTGAAAATAAACATATTAAAAATTAGCAATTTTTATTTAAAATATCAAGTAAAAAAATGCCTATGAATATAAAAAATCAATTATGTATTGGGAAAAAAAAAAAGATTTTTGACAAAAATATCGTACATGCAAAATGTAGAAATAAGCGACAAAGCATTCTCCCCCCCCCCCCGTATGTTCGATTTAATAATAAAAATTACATATAGTTCACAAAAATGAATTAATTTACCATTTAATTAATAAATAAAAAAGAAAGAAAGAAAGGAAAGGAAAGAGAAGATGAAGCCATTTTAGATCTAAAGTAATTAAATGTCAGCTCTAAAACTTATTGAACGAAAAAGTAAGTAAATAAGTAAGTAAATAAATAAAATAAAATAAAAGATAGAAGCACAAATAAAAAATATTCAAATGACTTTTAGAAAAACAGTAATCTCTCTCTACATATACATATATATATGTATGTGTGTGTGTGTATTAAAAAGAAAAAGTATTAAAGATTAGAAAAAAAAAAGTTATAAAATAAGCAATAGCAAAACTAAATTTACATACTCAATGCACAAGAAAATACAGCAAATAGAAGATCTGTAAACTTAAATACATTCTAGCCAACATCTTAATTAACAGTTTCGCGACCGCATATTTTTTGCCTTTTGGACAGTTAGCTCCGCATGTGGGCGTTATTCTTGTATATTACATTATTTTAATTCAATGTTTTCTGTATTCATATTTATAATATAAGTGGATATACATTACAGTTATACTCTTTCTAATCAAAGTATCTGTATGCATAATACATTGATTGTATAAAATGTGAATATTAGCTGTATTGTTAAGCAATAATGTAACCTATGTAACCTAAAGAAACGCCCACTGGCGGAGTTACAGATTTTCAAATGACGTGAATTCACGTAAGCGGTCGCGAAAGTGTTAATAGTTCATAATATAGTTAGCCCCACCTTTTTTTTTTTTTTTTTTTTTTGTTTTCACATTAGTAAATTCGAAAATTAATATTCTCCAAATTTAATTACGATTAAATAAGAAGAATAATCTAAAAAAATATTGGTATGAAAGAAAAGGCGTGGCTAACGATACTACGGAATACATACTTGCCAACCATCTCATTATGAAGCTTAAAAATTTTAGCTCCCGCCTTTTTTTTTCACACCAGTCATTTTTTAGAGTAATTTTATACTTATTTAATCGTAACAACATTTGGAGAGAATAATTCTAAAAGTAGAATGATGTGGAAAAAGGGGCGTTTTTTAAAGGAGTGTTAACAATTTTGCGCTCATTAATCAAATGGTTATCAGACGCGCGGAATATTAATTAGAATGTTGGCAAGTATGCTTAAATATAATGTAAAATACTTTGAAAATAAATGCAACTAGGAAATAGTAATAAAACCAGACAGGAAATATCAATTAACCCAAAAACTATTAAAACCGTCATCAGTGGGACCTTTCAATGCAAGGTGCAAAAAACAGTAAGATATTTCAAAAGCTTCTAGCAAAAAAAAAAAAAAAAAAAGTTGCTTGGTCCCGTACATCTTACCAAGTGAAAAAAGAAAAAATTAACCTATCCACTGAAGCTTGAAATGAAAAATTATTTAAATACAAAGTCAAAATTACATAATATATAAAAAAGAAAGAAAAAAGTTATAAAAAGATTGTAAAAAGCACTTACCGAAAACAACAAAAGTAAACGAATTAAGTATATAATTTTTTTTTTTTTTTTATAATATTCAGGGAGGAAAAAACAGACATATAAATATAAGGTAAAAGCTGAAAAGAAATTGGATGAAAAATATGTAAAACAGCGGAAAACTGATAGTCTGAGAAGTAAAGGAAAAAAAAAAAAAAGAAAAAAAGAAAAAAAATCGTCAGATTCACAAAACAATTTTTACATCTGAGAAAATAGAAATCAATGAGGAATAAGTATTTTAAAAGAAGGTTTCCTTAGAACTAACCTAAAACGACTAGAGTACAACTGCTGAAAGCTTCTCCTGCATCATTGAAAGCTTCACATGTGTAAATACCACCATCTTCAGGGAAGATTTCAGGAATGACTAATTTATAGTCATCGCCTTCGGTCTGGTATTGGAAGTCTTTGCTATTCTTGATTTCTTTCTCGTTGTGTAACCACACAACATCGAATGAGCTTTCGCCTGTCAGGAAAAAAGAAAAGCATTTTAACAACAACCTTTTGTTAATTATAAAAATAAATACAGATACAGATAATAAATAGCCAATTATTTGTGTAGGGCTCAAAAAATCTTATATTTTCCTACTACTGTTCTCTAACAATAAGCTTCCTTATAAACTTATAAGCTTATTTTATAACGAAAATTGCAAATGAAAAGTAGCGGCGGAAAATATCCTGAATATAAGGCTGGGATTACCAGCCCTGTTCTAAAAACATTGATTCTCTCTTTTTTCTTATTTAGTAAATTGATTTATATTCTTTAGTGCACCCTTTTAAGTTTCTATTAAGAGAATTCGCACTTTCCTAAATCACATGTAAAAGGGAAATAAAAAAAAATTATAAATTCGTTTCGGTGCCAGTTTTATACTCAACCAGTTCAATTTATGTGCTTGAGTATATACATTTAACACTTTCGAGACAGCATGCTTTTGTCTCTCTGAGAGTAAGCTCCATCTGTGAGCGTTATTCTTTAAACTCTTTCAGGGACAAACAAACATTTTTATTTAAAATCAACAGCCACCAGAAATCCCCAACAATATTAAAAGAAAGGAACTGAATGAAGTTGTAAAAGAAAAATTTTATAAAAAATTTCCGGGGTCAGTTTGTGCAATTTTAAATAAAAATTTGCGGTTGCACTATGCATACTTGCCAGCATATAATTTAATATTCCGTAGTTTTGGTATCCCCGCCTTCTTTATCACACCAGTATCTTTTTAGAGTATTTTTCTTCTTATTTAATCGCAATTGCATTTGGAGAATATTGCTCTAAAAATTTACTGGTGTGAAAAAAAGGGCGGGACAAACAGCACTACAGAATATTAATTAGGATGTTGGCAAGTATGCATTATGCAACCACCGCCCCTAAAAGGGTTCAGCTACATTATTTCAAAATAAGGTTTTCTGTACCCATATTTATGTTACAAATGAATATACATTATAATTATACTCTTTCTAATTAAAGTATTTGTATCCGTAGTATTTTGATTGTTCATATATGAATATTGGGAATATTCTTAAGGTGTATAGTACAGAGCTGCCAACCTTATCCGGCAAATTGTTAGTACCGCCCCTTTTTCTACACCAGTCATTTCTTAGAGTTTTTTCTTCGTAATGCATCGCAAATATATTTGAAGAAAGTTACTTTAAAAATTAAGTGGTATAGAAAAATAGGCGGCACTAACAAATTGTCGGATTAGGTTGGCAGCTCTGATAGTAACATACAAATTCAGAAGAAACGTCCACAGGAGTAGTTACAGATTTCAAAATAACGTGAATCTACATCATCTGACACGAAAGTGTTAAGTTTGTTGTAACAGAATTTGTATATTGTTTAATTGTACATAAAGAAAAGTAGATTTTATAAATTATTTCACTTGCTAGTTTTATAATTATTCAATTTGAATGATTTCAATGGTTAAAAGGGAATTTTGAACCTTCATTGTATGCAATATATCATAAAGGGAAATGTGTACTGTTTATTATTATTATTATTTATTTTGACTTTTTTTTTTTCTTTTGTTTTTAGAAAGGTATCAAGTACATAAATAAGTATCGTTATAATAAATTTCGTTCATGCAAAATTAATTTGAAGTTCACTGAAGCTATCAACAACAATAAAAATTACATACAAAGTAGTGTATAAGAGTGTACATGAAATATGTTAGAATATTATCAGCGTTGCCAATTCTTATAATTTATTTCAGAACATTGTGAGTGTCGCCTTTTTTTCATACCACTGTTTTTCAAGTGTAACTTTTTTTTTTTTTTTTTTACTTTATCGTAGTTGTATATCAGAAAAAAATATTTCACAAACAGAGTGGTGTGAAATAAACGCGGGGCTAAAGATGCTCTGCATTAAATTATAAAAGTTAGCAACCCTGTAATATAAAAATTTAATTACATTTTAACGTCAAGATTTTCATTACAAAAGAAAAAAAATACATTTGTAAGTGGACACATTATAAGTATATTTCAAATTAATCATTCTTACATTTGACGGAACACGTTAACGTGACAGGATCTCCATCATTAATAATTAAACTTTTGATGTGTTTTGTTATTCTAGGAGGTTTACCAGCACCACCTGCAGCACCCTTCTTCTTTTCCATAGCTATAAAATAAAATAAAAAAAGAACATGACTAATGAAATGACAATAAAAGTTTCAAATAGTTAAGTATGTAAAACACACCAATAAAAAATTTAAATGAAAATTTTAAAATTAATTTTTACTTTATGTTTATGTTTATTAAAATAGATATATATCTATAAATGCAATATATATTTACTAGCAGGCAACGCCCGCTTCGCTGGTCCCTATTTTTAAATGAATCACTATAATGAATTCTCAAAATTGCATTAATTTTTATCACGTGAAAAAAAAGAGAAACAAAATCTGATTAGGAAAAATGTCGCACCGGGTTCTCACTGCCTTCGGAAAAAATTCCCAAAATGCTCTAACTCTTATTTCTATTATTTTTCCCCTTCGCCCCCCCCCTCCCGTCTATCCCAATAATTTTACAAATTCGAAAATATCCGCAATCGATTTGTAAGTATCAAAAACCTCTAAGAACCAGTTTTGAACAATCTATCTCTATTTTTATTATTTGCCCCACCGCTCCCCCCCTTCCAATAATTTTAAAATTTCGAAAATATCCGCAATGGATTTGTAGGTATCGAAAACCCCTATGTACTGATTTTGAATGATCTAACTCTATTTTATTTTTTTTGCCCCTCCGCCCCCTCCCTTCCCGGCCCTCCTAAAAACTTTACACTTTCGAAAATATCCCCATTCGACTTGCAGGCCTCTAAAACCTATCTGTACCAATTTTGAACGGCCTAACTGTATTTCTATTAGTTTTTGCCCCGTAGCCCCCCCCCCTTCCCGCCCCTCCTAATAATTTTACATATTCGAAAATATCCGCAATCGATTTGTAAGTATCGAAAACCTCTATATACCAATTTTGAACGATCTAACTCTATTTTTGTTTTTTTGCCCCCCCCCCTCTCCCTCCACCCTTCACGCCCCTCCTAATAACTTAACACTTTCGAAAATATCCCCATTCGACTTGCAGGCCTTTAAAACCTATCTGTACCAATTTTGAACGGCCTAACTGTATTTCTATTTGTTTTTGCCCATAGCCCCACCCTTACCGCCCCACCATCCTTCCCGCCCCTCCTAATAATTTTAAAAATTCGAAAATATCCGCAATCGATTTGTAAGTATCGATAACCTCTATATACCAATTTTGAACGATAACACTATTTTTATTTTTTTGCCCCCCTCTCCCCTCCCCCCTTCACGCCCCTCCTAATAACTTAACACTTTTTAAAATATCCCCATTCGACTTGCAGGCCTTTAAAACCTGTCTGTACCAATTTTGAACGGACTAACTGTATTTCCATTTGTTTTTGCCCCATAGCCCCCCCCCCCTTGTTACCCCACCTGGGGGCTGATTTTCTAAAATTCTAGAAATTGGTTTTTAGATATTTTTTATTAGCTATATTTTCGAGCAAAAATTTCACGTGTATCTATTTTTTTGTTTGAGATATATAGGATTATGCAAAATCACGTTTTACGCATGTGAAATCACGTTTTGCCTCCCCGTCCCCCTTGGGGACCGAATTTTGAAAATTCCAGAAATTGGTTTTTAGACATTTGTGTTAGCTATATTTTAAAGCAAAAATTTTACGGATATCTGTTTTTTTGTTTGAGATTATGTAGGATTATGCAAAATCACGTTTTACGCATGTGAAATCACGTTTTGCCCCCCCCCCGCCCCCTTGGGGACCGAATTTTGAAAATTCCAGAAATTGATTTTTAGACATTTGTGTTAGCTATATTTTAGAGCAAAAATTTCACGTGTATCTATTTTTTTGTTCGAGATATATAGGATTATGCAAAATGACGTTTTACGCATGTGAAATCACGTTTTGCCCCCCCCCGTCCCCCTTGGGGACCGAATTTTGAAAATTCCAGAAATTGGTTTTTAGACATTTGTGTTAGCTCTATTTTAAATCAAAAATTTTACGGATATCTGTTTTTTTGTTTGAGATATATAGGATTATGCGAAATCACGTTTTGCCCCCCCCCCCGCCCCCCTTGGGGACCGAATTTTGAGAATTCCAGAAATTGATTTTTAGACATTTGTGTTAGCTATATTTTAAAGCAAAAATTTTACGGATATCTGTTTTTTTGTTTGAGATATGAAGGATTTTGTGAAATCACGTTTTACCCTCCCTCCCCCCCTTTGGGGGCGAATTTTGTAAAATCGCTTCTTAGTGGATGCCTACGTCATAGAACGAACATTGTCACAAAATTTCATGCTTCTAGGTCCAGGGGTTTGGTCTGGGCGTTGATAGATCACCCCCTCAGGAAGTCTTCTTTTATATATATAGATTAGACTAGCAGGCAACGCCCGCTTCGCTGGTCCCTATTTTTAAATGAATCACTATAATGAATTCTCAAAATTGCATTAATTTTTATCACATGAAAAAAAAGAGAAACAAAATCTGAGTAGGAAAAATGTCGCACCGGGTTCTCACTGCCTTCGGAAAAAATTCCCAAAATGCTCTAACTCTTATTTCTATTATTTTCCCACTTCGCCCCCCCCCTCCTGTCTATCCTAATAATTTTACAAATTTGAAAATATCCGCAATTGATTTGTAAGTATCAAAAACCTCTATGCACCAGTTTTGAACGATATATCTCTATTTTTATTTTTTTACCGCTCTACTCCCCCCCTTCCCGCCCTCCCAATAATTTTAAAAATTCGAAAATATCCGCAATCGATTTGTAGGTATTGGAAACCTCTATGTACCAATTTTGAATGATCTAACTCTATTTTCTTTTTTTTTTGCCCCTCTGCCCCCCCCTTCCCGGCCCTCCTAATAACTTTACACTTTCGAAAAAATTCCCATTCGACTTGCAGGCCTCTAAAATCTATCTGTACCGATTTTGAACGGCCTAACTGTATTTCTATTTGTTTTTGACCATAGCCCCCCCCCCCTTCCCGCACCCCCTTCTCGCCCCACCTAATAATTTTAAAAATTCGAAAGTATCCGCAATCGATTTGTAAGTATCGAAAACATCTATATACCAATTTTGAACGATCTAACTCTATTTTTATTTTTTTGCCCCCCCCCTCTCTCCCCTCTCCCCTCCCCCTTTCCCGGCCCTCCTAATAACTTTACACTTTCGAAAATATCCCCATTCGACTTGCAGGCATCTAAAACCTAACTGTACCAATTTTGAACGGCCTAACTGTATTTCTATTTGTTTTTGCCCCATAGCCCCCCCCTTGCCGCCCCCCTTCCCGCCCCTCCTAATAATTTTACAAATTCGAAAATATCCGAAATCGATTTATAGGTATCGAAAACCTCTATATACCAATTTTGAACGATCTAACTCTCTTTTTATTTTTTGCCCCCCCTCTCCCCCCCCCTGCTGCCCCACCTGGGGGCTGAATTTCTAAAATTCCAGAAATTGGTTTTTAGATATTTGCATTAGCTATATTTTAGAGCAAAAACTTCACGCATATCTATTTTTTTGTTTGAGATATATAGGATTATGCGAAATCACGTTTTTACGCATGTGAAATCACGTTTTGCCCCTCCGCCCCCCTTGGGGACCGAATTTTGAAAATTCCAGAAATTAGTTTTTTGACATTTGTATTAGCTATATTTTAAAGCAAAAATTTTACGGATATCTGTTTTTTTGTTTGAGATATGAAGGATTTTGTGAAATCACGTTTTGCCCCCCCTCCCCCCCTTGGGGGGCGAATTTTGTAAAATCGCTTCTTATTGGATGCCTACGTCATAGAAAGAACATTGTCACAAAATTTCATGCTTCTAGGTCCAGGGGTTTGGTCTGGGCGTTGATAGATCACCCCCTCACTCACTAACTCACTCAGGAAGTGTTCTTTTATATATATAGATTAGAAATTCTCAGTTTTAAAAATTTGGGTATCGCGTACATTATACAATAGTTATTGATTATTTAATTGTTTTCAAGAATTAATCTAACATATTTATTATAAAATAGAAGTTACTTGCTACATTGCAGTCTCAAACTCTATTTACACACACACACACAAAATACGACCAATAAGGGTCAAAATTCGTATCTTAAGAATCTTAGCATTATTTTAAAAATATTTTTTCTTTCCTTGCATGAAAATAGCGTATGCAATACCCAGTTTTAAATACAGTATAAGCCCATTTTATATTAAAAAAAAAAGTAAAATAAATAATTAAATGTTTAAGATATAACACCAGATATTAAACACACGTCTTTGTCCATTCTGTATACCGAATTCTGTATACTCTTCCAATTATTGGTGACAGTTGAATAAAAGAGTTCGTTAGTTTGACAACACTGTTTAGAGCGCTTTAGAGCGTTTAGGACCCGCAAAGGGTTAAAGTAAACAAAAAAGGATTGATCATAATAACCAGAGTTAAGTTCAAATTTTAATTGCTTAAATGACAGTTCAATCAATAATAAAAGTAAGAGAGAATAAGAAATAATTTTTATGAGGCAAAGTAATAAAGACAACGAAATGGAATAAGACACTGCGAACTGAATTAACAGAAAAATAGCTTTCTTTTTACAACTATTCAACACTTATCATTTCTTGAAATATTTTTCTTAAAAGTTTAAAATTCGGTGTGTACAGAAACGAGGAAGAAGCATGATTATTAAAAGTTATAATTTTATAGACAGAAATTACTTGAAATCAAACCAATTAATTATTTGGTTAATAAATTTTAGTTTATTCTTTTTATATTCACAATAATAATAATAATAAATAAAATGGTCATATTGAATTTATTTTCATAAGTTATTTTTTATTTTAATAGAAAACCGTAAACATTATAAACATTGAAATTATACACTTTCATAAATTTTATCAAAAAATAATTTCCTTTTATCAATAAGGTAAAGTTTCGTACAACGCGGTGGCAGAGATGACAAATAAATAAAACAGTTTTATTTTTTAACATCACTAAATGTTTAGAGCACCAATCTGTTGGTTCATACCATAGCCTCCTAAACTAGATGCCTGTCGCGTTGCTCGAAAACTTGGCAACAGTTGAAATGGTAGACAGCGCCACCTGGTGCAGATTGCGCGACTTTTTTATTCAACGGCCACCAAAAATTTTTAAAAGAGGGATATGATATATTTAAAAAGCAATTTTAATCAAAGAAACGTCGATTATATAAATCATATAGCACTTCTTAAAGTTATTGGTGGCAGTTAAATAAAAAAATCGTGCAATCTGTACCAGATGGCTCTGTCTACCGCTTCAACTGTTGCTATGTTTCCGAACTATGTGACAGGAATCTAGTTAAGGAGGCTATGTTCATGCACTCGATTTAGTTTTTTGTATAAAGCAGTTGCTTTGATATAAAATTAGTGGTGTCAAAAAATAAAATTGTAATATTCATGAGGTAAACTTGCACCTGCGTTGTACGAGACTACACAGTATTACTTCACTTTTGCGAGTTGATAGTAACTAAAAAGTTTCACAGACGAACGTAAAATAATACTTGTTTTACTAAAGCCAAAATTATCAAACATTTAACCATACCGCTTTATCTAAGAAACATTGATTCATAATCGCCAAATTCTACAAACTTTCTTGATAATTTTGGTTGCTGATAGGGGGTCTAAAGACTCCCTCCCTCTTTTTATTTTATTCTATAACATCGTGGACCTATTTTTGGTGTCTATTAATTAACCGCTGTAATAGTATACCGCATATTCTATACCTAACCAAGAAACCATCCGAATAGTGTAATAATAGAAATCAATTAAATTATGTTCTAACATGATTTTCGACGCGTAAACTGTTAGCCCACGGGAGCGCGTTTTCGAGAAATCTATAGTTAAATTAGGGTAAAAATGTAGTAAAGAGAAAGTAGTGAGAGGAGTCCCGATAAAAGCTGTCGCATAACTGCCAGTATTTTAATTTATTCCGGAGTATTTTTAGCCCCGCCTTTATTTCGTACCACTTATTTTTTAAAAGTAATTTTGTCTTATTTTATCGACGTTATATATTGGAGAAAATTTTTCTATAAATAAAGTGGTGCGAAATAAAGGCGGGGCTAAAAGTACCCCGGAATAAAATAAAATATTGGCAGCTATGCTGTCGTAATACTGACTTTTATCAGTTTGTAGATTCTACATTAGCGAAATTTTAGACATTATATCTCGATAGAATATATCTCAAAACTAAAACGGGCAACTGATTTATTCATCAAACAACACGTTTGTCTACGTTCTTTCGATTATTGTTTGTTTTGGATTTTATTCATTATTTCAGTTAGGCGTGGTTTTATCGATTCAGGCGTGGTTGCACCGGTTATTAGCGAACTTTCAGAATTTATAACTCAAAAACGAGATGACGAGGGCTATTGCTATATGCATAAAAAAACATGTTTATATATACTCTTCCGATTAATGCTAGTTTGGATTTTCTTTATGATTACAATATGGGGGGGGGGGGGGTTACCTGGTAAGCTTTAAATTACATGTTTAAGTTACGAAAAAAAAATGTATGTGTGCTAAGAAGATACTTACGTAAGATTGTCAGTTTACCAGATGTTGATACTGTGCCCAAGGAATTTGTAGCTTTGCATGAGTATACGCCTTCGTCTTCTGGGAATACTTCATTTATGGACAAAGTGGCTACTTTATTTTTGTACTTAAGGTCAATTATGTCAGATGAGTGCAATTGCTAAAGGGAATCAAAGTAAGGAAATTATAATTTACAGCATAATAATATTTACAGCATTTATTAAAAAAAATTATACATGAAAATTTTTTGGGTTTATGGAAAAATTTGTTGCATATTTGTGCTCTGTTTGGCCTGTATCTCAAAACAGAAGTATTATCTGCACACATGTAAAGTTTTGATGATTTATGAGAGAAGGAATATCTGCAAGTAGTAGTGTAAATAGTTGTGGTATTTAGTTATGCTTATAAAATTTTATTAAATACTGAATGTGGCAAAGAAAAGGAATATTTTCGGCATATTTTGTTTTCTTATTTCCGAAAAGTCAAGAATTCTTCGCAAACACAAAGAAGGATAAGTGCTGTATACGGCGAGTATACTGTTGACGATTCCACGTGCTGTAAATGGTTTAAAAAGTTTTTTAAAACAATTTAGACTATTGATCGACGTTGACGGCAGGGAAATATTTGCGCTAATTATGACGGATATAGTGCAATTTACCGGATTAGAGGAGGTTTTAAAATCAACTAACAAACAGCGTCAAGTTACATACTTGCCAACCTAACCCGGAAGATAATTAGTCTTCGACCTCTTCTCCCTATTTTTTCACACCAGTCTTTTTTTAGAGTACTTTTCTTCTCATTTAATCGTAAATATATTTGAAGATAATTACTCTAAAAATTAAGTGGTGTACAAAAAGGGACAGGAGCTAACAATCGTTGGCAAGTATGCTGTTACCATATGAGTTAAAAAAAAAAAAAAAAAAAAAAAAAAAAAGATCGACCGAATTTCTGCTTGTAATTCTCTATTGAAGTGCTACAAAGTTTATCTATTTTTAAAGTGAATGCTGAAAAATGAGTTATGTATAGTAATGTTAAGCTTAAAAGTTTATGATCTAAGCTCTAAGCTCTGATCTGCTGCCACACCAATCCGCGCAAAAGACAGTCTACATTCGAAGAAAGTTATGCAGAACTGCCAACCTAATCCGACAAATTGTTAGTACCGCCCATTCTTCTACACCACTTAATTTTTAGAGTAATTATCTTCAAATATATTTACGATGAATTAAGAAAACAAATACTCCAAAAATTAATTGGTGTAGAAAAATGTGCGGTACTAACAATATGCCGGACTAGGTTGGCAGCTCTGGTTTTGTTTGCCATTTTGTAGGACTGCAAGGGTGCAAGATGTTTCGTCTGAAGACGGAACTCTTACACCAGTATTTTTATCAATAATTTCTATAATAAATGTTCAGTTACTTATTGCAATTGAATGTGATAGAAATTATTAATAAAAAACACTAGTGTTTGTGTTCCGTCTTGAGATGGAAATACTTGCACATCTGTAGGACTGGAATGGAGTTATTTACTATGAACCAATATCATACCATTATTTTGGAGAAATATTGTTTTTAACTAAGTGATTAAAAGTGATCAATCACCCAGAAGCGGTATAATTGTGAAAAAAAAAAAAAAAAGTTGAATTCCATTAAGACTATGCTAGACCATATTTCTTTTTCGCCGCATAAACTTTCACAAATTGGTCCATTCAACGTATTCTTCCGCTTCTCTCCTATTGCATCCTACGACTATCATTTATATATATATATATATATCGCTACAAAACAGCTTGGATGGTAAAAAATTTAAATCTGTGGAAAAAATGCAAATCACCTGGATTATTTCCTTAACCCGTTAGTAGTCGCTAGTTGGTCGATTTGCCTCCCATCCTTCAGTTTTTCCAGATATTTTTATTCAATAGCCACCGAAAATTTTTAGAAGTGGCATTTGATATACATAAAACGTGAATAAAATCGAAGAAACTTCGGTCACATCACTTCTTAAAATTATTGGTGACAGTTAAATAAAAAGTGCGCAATCTGTAATAGGTGGCGTTGCCTATAGCGACTATTAACGGGTTAACGAGAAATTTTAGAACTTTCAGGGGTGAGATATTATGCGGCTAGAAAAATGTATAGTTGACAATTTATACGCATTTTAAATACTACTATTTTAGTTTAAAAGAAAGCATATTTAAAGAATAAAATTAAACGAGAAATAAACGAGACAAAGTAAACTATTTTAAAATAGTGGTATTCTAAATGTGCAAAACTTGCCAACTATGAAGATGCTGAAAGATCATCGAACAGAACCATTTTGATTTTGATTTATAGATTTAGTAAATAAAAATTTCCTTTAATTTTTGTCATAAAAATTGAATGAATTTTCACACCAGCCCAATACCTTATATCCTATTTATTTCAATTGAAGAATCAATGTCAGAAATTAATAAATTAAAAGTTATTTTTGTTTATTTTAATTTATAAAGCCATTTTAACTTACGAAGTATCGAAATTTTTTACCTCGTTATTTTTAAACCATTCTATTTGTGGATCTGGGTCTCCTGTCACCACACATTTCAAAGTTAATGGTTCACCATCTTTAACTTTTAGATCTTTTAGACCTTCAGTAAATGCTGGTGCTGACATTGAAGAATCATCTGGAACTAATAAAATCTTTCAATTAAAATCTTTTAAGATATATTTAATTAATATTTAAACTTTTTTATTTTGTTTAAAATTAATTAGCCATCATTATGGTATGATAAAATGTACAACTTTTTAAACAGAAAATAAACATATCGTAAACATCAGTTAACTGTAGTTTGTATGCAAGTTATTTAAATTTATTTTTATTTTATTAAAATAAAACCGTTTTAATTTCAGGCATTTAAACAGAGTTGCCAACTTTTGTAATTTATTCCGGAACATTTTTAGCCTTGCCTTCTTACCGCACCAAAATTTTTCTAAAATATTTCTTTTCAATGTGCGAGAATGATTAAGTAAGAAGAAAATTATTCTGTAAAATTACCGGTTTGAGAAAAAGGCGGAGCTAACACTGCTCTGGAATAAATTATAAAAGTTGGCATCTCTGATTTAAAGTATTTCGTAGAAGAAAAATTGTCTCACAAAAAGAATGAGAAGGGTAATATTTAAAAAAAATTCATTTTAGAAATTATAATTGTTATCATACCGTTTTGGAAAACATGTCAAAATAATAGATTTAAGTAATTTTTAAAGTGTGAATGTCTTGCACTTCAAAGTGTGCAAGTAAAATTCAATTAATAAAATCCATTAATAAGAATTCAGTAAAATTTAAACTGTATAAAATTTAGTTACGATATCTCATACATCCTGAAATAAAAGAATTGAGATTATTTTTTTAGTATTAAATAAATTTTTGGCTACAACAAATTAAGGTGAAAATAAAAAACACATTTAAATAAAAGTATAATACATTGCCAATGCATTCACTTAATTTTATTTTGAAAATAACTCAAACTAAAGTTATACATTTTATTTAACATTATTTTTTATTTTCTTAATTAGTGAAATAAGAAACTGTAAGTTCCAGGAAAATTTCTTTTTGTTTATAGGCAATCTTCAAATTAAATTTCTATCAAACTATATTAAACTATAAATCAAACGAGCAATTAATTAAAATCAATTAAATGAAAATGATATGACGTGAATTAATCAACGGTAAAAAGAAAATATTTCTAAATTTTAGGTTATTGAAAATGACGCTTATAAAAAAAATGCATGATTATTATTTTTACAGTAATGTTATTATTATCATTTTTTTTTTTTTAATACCTATAAATTTTTCAAAAAGTTGAACCTAATTTTTGAAGTTTAAAATTAAGCAAGTAGAAAGTTTCAACTAAATGAGACCACAATTTAATGCCTTACTTTCTAACTCCCTAGTAGATGTTCTGGATCTAACAGGACTTTCACCCTCTGTGGTGGTTTTCTTTCCATATGGTTTTTGTACCCTCTTAGTAGCAGGTGGGGATGATCTAGATGGGGATGTTCTTGAAGGTGATAACCTCGATGAACCGTATGTACTAGACGATAAATAATCTTTCTTCGTAGAAGATGAACTGGTATAAGATGATTGTTGTGTTCGACTTCTAAGAAGAGATTAAAAATATAAGAAAGAGATTAAAGATGTTTAATAAAATTAAACATAATTTATACGTCTCATTAATATATTAAAACCAATGTAACATTTAAAATGAGATAATGAATACAAAAATTTGAAAACTTTAAAAATACATTTTAATTAAAAACATTAAAATACACGACAGACGTTTCGGCTAGAACACTAGCCCTCTTCAGTGAAAAACATACAAGCACAACATTTACAGAAATTCATAATACATCATAACAAGATTATATATTCAGGAGGAATAGCTTCAGCCTCGTTCAAGGCAGAATGTTGCATTTTAGTAAAAGCGCCCTCTAGAAAAATACGGGATTCCTATATATTTACATTAGAGGCTAAAATTTTAAAGTTGTTAAAATCAGGAATATGATCACTATTGAGAAAATAGATTACGAGTTTCGATCTAAAAAATATAAAAGATTAAAAAAATATGCTTTGCAATGTGTTGAGTAAAATATGCAGGATTTCTATGAAATTTTGCCCTTTGTATCACATGAGTAAACGTAGTTTTACATAAAATATGGGAAAATCAAATATCTATCAATTAAAGCAGGGGTAGTTAACCTTCTTATACCTACCGCCCACTTTTGTATGGAGTTCCAGTGTTGCCAGACTTTGCGACTTTTTTATTCAATAGTCATCAATAATTTTGAGAAGTAATATTTGATATATAGAATAGACGATTCTGCATTTCGATTCGTCTATTCTATATATCAAATATCACTTCTTAAAATTATTGGCGATTGTTGATGAAAAAGTCGCAAAGTCTGGCAACACTATGTAGTTCTTTTGTAGTAGTTGTTTTGATGTAGTAAAATTTTCTAACCGCCTACCAATTCTATGACAACGGTAATTTATAAAGTAAAGAAATAACTTTATTTTACAAAATTTTCAAAACAGAGTTATAGTAAGTTAAGTATATAGCCATAAAGCTTTTTCAGGGTATCGACAGTCGAAATTTTTTTTCTGATTCTTCCACCAGTATAATTATATAATATTTTTTTATTTAATTAATCGTGCAAACTTACTACTAAAATTTCCGAAAGAATAAGGAGAAAAATTTCGACTGTCGTCGCCCTGTTTTTTCATTTCAATGTTTTTAAGAAGCCAAAAATGTAAAATTCTATAGTATCCAACAAAATATCTACCTTTCACTGTAAAAAGTTGGAACGCACAGTAATGGACGATTAGGAATCGAGTTGACTACCGCGGAATTAAAGGGATTTATGGTAATTGTAATCTGTTGCAAGTTACGGCTAAGTTAAGATTCTAATTAATATCCCGTAGCATTGTTAGTACCCGCCCCGTTTCCACACTACTTTTTTTGTACAGTAATATTCTCCAAATCTAATTACGATTAAATAAGAAAAGTACACTCCAAGATTCTAATTAATATCCCGTATCATTGTTAGTACCCGCCCCTTTTCCACACTACTTTTTTCTCCAAATCTAATTACGATTAGATAAGAAAAATACGCTTCAACATACTACTTTGTAACGTTTGACTAATCAATTTGAAGACCAATTGTCTAATGTATATATATATATATATATATCAAATATTACTCTTTAAAATTATTGGTGTAAATAAAAAAATCTACTAGATTTGGCAACACTGCATACTGGTGTGAAAAGAAGTTGGATACTACCAAAACTACGAATTATTAATTAGAAGGTTGGCAGGTATGGTTATGAAATGGATAGAATAAGGGATTTAAAAGTTTATTTATTTATTTATTTTTAAAAATTGTAAATTCTGTTATGATTTTTAAAATAATGTTCTCCCCCACCAGTGATAAAAAGGAAAGAATTAAATATATAGCACACTAGTGGGACCGAAAGAACTGTAGGAAAAAATAAGAAAAAATAAATTAAACTGATAAATAGTAAATAAATCACAAAGTTTTTGGTTTATTGATAAAATAATGCCGTGAAAATAATAATTGATATGGTTTTACTTATTTATTTATGATTAAAACTGACTTTTAAATTAGTTTTTAAGTAAATCCTTTCATGTTTTTGTGTGTGTATACATATAGTATGACAGATTTTTGAAGAAAATATTTGAACAAATATTTATGTTCTTAAACAGCTATTAGTTTTATAAAACGATACTTAAAACTTGCTAGAAAAACAAATTTACTAAAAAAATATTACAATCTAAATACAGCTTTATAAATGGTAACGGAATGATTGATAACTTACGATGATGAATATGAGGATGATTTGTAATCGGAACCATATTTGCTAGAACTGTACTTGCTGGAGTAGTCAGAGCTGTATTTGGAAGAACTGCTATAACCACCACCTGTTCTGGACACTGATGAAGCGCGATAAGTATCTCTCATTGGTGAATAGGCTGATCTGTAAGAAGAAGATAATTGGCCAGGAATGGGAGTTCCAGCTGGTGTTGGTACGACTATAGACGGTGTTTTTATTGGTACAGATTTACGATCTAGTAAAAAATAAAAAATAAAAAATAAAGAAAATTAGCACGATTTATTTCAAATCCAATTACACATTAAAATAATTTAATATATATCACATATAATCGTGAAGTAAAGATTTCTAAATTGTCCAGTGCCCGCAGCAGTCCTATATTTTTAAGTGCATTTTATTATTTTCCCACTACTTTAATCAATCAATATACTTTTACACATAGCTGCCAAGTTTTTTAATTCATTACGGAATGTTGTTAGTCCCGCCCCTTTTTCACACCGTAATATTTTTACAGTAATTTTCTTAATATTTAATCGTAATTATACATTGAGGAAACTCTTTCTACAAAGATTATGGTATGAAAAAAGGGCGGGGTTAAGAAAATTCCGGAATAAATTTAAAAAACTTGGCAGCTATGCTTTTGCATATAGCTTTAGCTTTAAAATATTGGCAAAAAATGTTTAAAAAAATAGTGTTATTACAATAATAAAACACACGTGAAAATATAGGACCGTTGCGGGTACTGAATCACACATACAGTTTTTTTTTTTTAACTTGAAAAAAAAAAACAACTTTTACTACAGGATAATTATAACTAATTTGGTATTTAAACATTTTAGGAAATGCACTCAAGGAATTTCAGAAATAAATTAGTATAAGAATGTCCACTATGTGGTATTTTGCATGGAAAAACGAAAATAACAATTAAAGTTATGTGATAGTGTTAAAGTAAGTTTTTAACCCTTTCAGTCGCAGTGTTCCCGCTGATGGAACACCTAATTTTAATTCTCAAGTGCAAAAACTCATCCCGGAAATTTTTTAGCAAAAATTTACATTTATAACATAGCAGAAAAAGCCCCTTTTTTTAACGTGAAAATTTAAAATTTCTTGTATTTTAATTATGTTCGTAAATTCCGATGGCAGTGTAATTTGAATGATCCGAATTACCTTGCGCCGCAAAGGGTTAAAATACTCCGGAATAAATTGAAATGTTGGGATCTATGCAACTTTTACGCGTTTTTGTTGTCGATAATGTTTACTTATAAAGTGATTTATTTATTAAATTAAATATTATTTGAATTTAATAAGGTTTACTTACAGATGTTTCAAACCGAAAATTTCTCGAAAAGGAACAATGCTATTTTTTTATTTTTTAAATATTTATGATCAGCTATGTGTCTAAAAGCCATTTTTAAAATTAGTTTAGTATTTTTTTAAAATAAATTAAGTAGTGAACGTTAAAGGGTTAAGTCGATTGACTACTTGAGTGTCCTAGGCCTGGGTGGAATATCCTTTGCTCTAAAGGTTCCTAGAGTGTATTCACGCGATTTTCAGAGAAAACACGGAAAATTTCGAACTACTAGAACAACGAACGCTACCTGGATTTGAACCAAGCATATCCCGCCAATCAGCTTCGAGAACAGAACTTCTTGGCGACAGGTGGGATAATCATAACAAAGGAAATTAACCACACATAATACATAAACAATTAGAGCATTTATTGATTAGTTTTTAATCCCGTGTGGGCAATTATAATTTTTAATTTCTCCTTAATTTTTCAAGTAAAAGCGTTATCTGGTGAATATGTTTTGAACTAAAATTCTGTTATACCGGACATTTTCTAAAACGTGTAGCGGTCTGCTCTATTTTACTACAGAAGTACCACGTATAACGGTAGCTTAATTATGATCAACGAGTGTTTAAAATCAGTGAGTTCTTATTCGCTTACCTCAGTATCTCTTATTTTCTTCTCTCAATGACTTCTTTTTTTTTTTTTTTTTTTTTTTTTTTTAATCAATGAAGTATTTTTATAATTGTAAAAACTGGATTATTATGTGAAGAAGAGAGTATTGTTAAGTATTGCAGTAAAATGCGCCTGTATACAAATAGCAAAAGCACTACATAATTGCAGGAGCGCCATTGCTGTTTTACGCTAACACTTAGGCTAACAATTTTTCATCTGCAGAAATGTGACACTGAAATATTTCGATCTCAAGTAAATGTTTGGAGCATTTTTTTTTTCTTTTACAAAATTTTTCTTCGGTATTATTCTATATGACTGTAACTCATAGTTTATTTAATTCTTCTAAGAAATTAAATATTCCTATTCTTAAACTAGTACAGTAAAGTCTCGTGCAGCGCGGTGGCAGAAATGACAAATAAATAAAACAGTTTTATTTTTTAACACCACTAAATTTATAGGGTTCCAATCTATTGGTTCATACACTCGATTTAGGTTTTTGTACAAAGCAGTTGCTTTGATATAAAATTAGTGGTGTCAAAAAATAAAATTGTAATATTCATGAGGCAAACTTGTACCCGCGCTGTACGAGACTTTACAATATTTGTGTGATATAAACATACCTGCCAATTATCTCATTAATAAGCGTAAAATTGTTCACGTCCCTTGAAAAAACTCCTATTTTCCCACACCACTTTATTTTTAGAGTAATTCTCTTGTTGTTACGGTTAAATAAGAATAAAATTACTCTAAAAATTGACTGGAGTAAAAAAAAAAAAAGGCGAGGACTAAAAGTTTTACGCTTCATAATAAGATGGTTGGCAAGTATATATAAATTAACACTTTACTATCAAATTGCAAAATCTTTGATTCAAAGCAAACTAATTTATTGTTGCGATTTGTAAGTTTTATCTAGAATCCTCTTGCATCGGGTTGGGTACCAGCGGGTGCGAGTCAAATTTATATTAGTTTCCGATTCACGAATCTACAAAAAAAAAAAAAAAAAAAAAAAAAAAAAGAAAAAAGAAAAAAAAAAAAAAAAAAAATCGAAGAAATTTTTTGTTGTTATTTTATGGGTACAGAGTTTGTACGACATATTCTTCTTAAAGAGTAATTCAAAGTAGTATGACTGTGAATTAATTACATTTACATAAATATTGAAAATTAACCCTTAAAACATATGCGAAAATTATTTACCTTCTAATGTACTTTTACTTCCACATTTTACTCTTGTTTTTATTTATTTATTTATTTATTTATTTTTTTTTTAGAGAAGTTTAATATATTGAATTTTTTTTTAGACTGTACATTTAAATTTTGCTTATAATTCGATAAATATATTTGGAACTTTTTATGTAACATTTTAATTCTGTAAAAGGTTTATCTTCAACGAATTTAACATTAGTACTTTTTGCGGGTCGTGGGTCGGGTTGCAGGTCAAAAGTTATGAGTTCAGGTCGAGTTGCGAATCAAGTTTACTGGATTCGCGCAGGACTCTAGTTTTACCTGAAATATTTCAAAGATAATTCCATATTTTGCGAAAAAGTGGGAGAAAAGACATTTTTTTTTTTTTTTTTTTTCATAAAAGTAAATTTCCTTATTTTCAAAAATAAATTATTATAAATATATGATCATCTTGTAAATGTCGTAGCATTATTATTTTTTTATGTTTTTGTTATTTACGACTATATATTCAATGATTTTTTTTTTTTTTTTTAATGAAAATAAACTAAAAAATAATAAACTAAATAAATAATTGAAACGAGACTCCGAAATTTAGATAAAACAGAAAAAGGGGCATTTGTGCAATATTTTATTAATACAAATATCATTTATAGATTAAAAAATCTGATAAACTCTTTCTACGAATTTTACTAATATACAAAGAAAAAAGTTAATAAGATAGTTAAGTTAAGTTAACAAGAAAGACTTATTTTTGCTTGTGAGATATTTAAATATTTTCAGATTTTTTTTTTTTTTTTTTTTTTAACTGAGATGCAATTTTCCTAAAAATAATTATACTATACAAATATAAATTATACATCATAACATGCAGACATCAGAAGTTTAAATGTACCTTCTACTATCACTTCGCACCACGTTTCATCTTCACCCAGTGGGTTAGATGCTCGGCAGGTATATCTGCCAGAGTCCTCTACAGTACAATTAACAATTTCAATTGTGACCACACCATCAGCATGATTGGCATTATAATCGAATTTGTTGAGCTCTTTGCCATCTTTGAACCACCTCACCTATGAATAAATAAAACAAGACAAAACATTAATTTATAAGGATTATAATTAATATTCTCGAAAACGAACATTATGTACGAGGGAGGACCAAAAAACAGCCGGAATTTTTCTGATAAAAAAATCTTTATTCTATTAATATTTTTTTAATATAACTCTTTTTTCAAATAGATTTTTAACCACCTTCAAAATACTCTTCATTAATAATAATGAGGATTTTGGCAATATTAACCTCGGTTCGTGCACTTGAAGAACGACCGAATATGGACTGATCTTAAATGGTCATTTACCCTTTTCTAAATCGACCAAACCTTTCATATACACACTTACCAACGTACTAATTAATATTCCATAGCATACCTGACAAGTTTTTAAATTTATTCCAGAATGTTGTTAGTTCCGCCCCCTTTTTTACACCGTAATATTTTTAGAGTAATTGTCTTGGAATTTCATCGTAATTATAAAGTGAAGAAAACTTTTTTACAAAGATTACGGTGTGAAAAGAGGGCGGGGCTAACAACATTCAGTAATAAATTTAAAAAACTAGGCAGCTACGCCATAGTATTGTTAACCTGCCTTCTTTTACACACCAGTATCTTTTTAGAGTGTTTTTCTTCTTATTAAATCGTAATTGCATTTGTGGAATATTACTCTAAAAATTTACTAGTGAGAAAAAAAGGGCGGAACTACGGAATATTAATTAGGATGTTGGCAAGTATGCATATATTGACATTTTACAGGAAGCATGTTCTTTGTAAGCTGCCTACATTATTACAACAGTTTCAGCTGCTTTCTTGTCTTATAATAATAATAATAATAATAATAATAATAAACTATACTGCCGCACGTTACTCATGAGAATATGCTACTTCTTCGTGCTTCGGATACATTACAGCACACACACACATAATTGTCAGAGAAACCACACGTGTTGTTTTCGGTTGACACCTCTTGGCTCACTGATTCAAGAAATATCCTCCCACACCCCCCTAGCTGCGCAATCTCGCATTAGATGTACTCAGTGCATAAGCGAATTCTGGATATTTTTGCATCCTCCTCATATAAGCGGATGGGTAAACAGTACTTAATAAAACAACTCTAGAGCTTTTGACTAAAATTTTTAAAAGATGAGTGATGTTGCTTTTTAAAAAATATAATATAAGCTAGCAGAAAACTGAATTTATTTAAGGAAAAAAAAAAAAAAAAAAAAAAAAAATTAACTGGTTTTTCCAAAATACCTTCTAGACGTGGCCGAAAAAGAATATTTTTGTAATTATTTAAAATAATTAGACATTTTACAGTAGTAAAATTGTAGATTATTAACTTATTAAAAATCATAAAATTTTGAATTGTGCGATATTTAAAATGAGTTCAATGATTTAGTAATTTAAAGTTTTCACACAAATGCCAACCCTCCAGATTATTTCACACCACTATTTCTGGAAAATTATCTTCATCATATTTAATCAAAGAACTTTTAATATTAAAAGAATATTTCTATGCATATTTATTAATATTAAAAAATCCGGAGTGTTGTCCTTTCTGTAAATTTGTAGCCCCCAAAATGTTTTCATATATATATATATATATATATATATATATATTATCAGTCTAGATCAGGGGTCGTATTTTCCGCTCTTTTTTCAGGACACTTTCAGGGATAAGAATTAGCTGCGTTTTTTGCCACCACTAATTTTATGCTGGAAACTCTGTAATTACTTTTTTCAGAATGTGTTGGGATTGAAAATGATAGAGATTATTATATAAAAATAGTGGTAGCAATAAAGGCGGGAATTTCTTATCCTTGAGAGTGTCCTCAAAAAAGGGAGGAGAGTATGATCCCTGGTTCAGTTTCACATTTTAGATCAGGTCTATCAGTATATAAAAGCCATAGAAGGATATTTATGCAGTTATTATAACTTCGGGTCTATAAAAGTTAACAGGGTTCCAACTTTTATAATTCATTCGGAGTACTGTTTGTACTCGTCTTTTTTTCACACCAGTATTTGTAAAGAGTAATACGCTCAGAGCTGCCAACCTAATCCGACAATTTGCTAGAACCGTCCCTTATTCTACACCACTTAATTTTTAGAGTAATTCTCTTCAAATAAATTTGCGACGAATTAAGAAAACAAATACTTGAAAAATTAAGTGGTGTAGAAAAGGGGGCGTTACTAACCATTTGCCGGATTAGGTTGGCAGCTCTGTACGATTCTTATTTAATGTTAGTCACATACTAGAGAATATTATTTTACGTAAATTGTAGAATGGAAAAAGGGCGGGTATTAACAATGCTCCAGAATAAATTATAAAGGTTGCCAACTCTGGGTTAAATATTAAAAAAATAAATAAATAAATAAAACCATACTTGAGGTGTAGGTTTTCCTTCTAAGCAGCATAAAAGTTTGCAGACAGATCCAGTCTGCATCATTCTTGGTCTAAGTTGGAATGTAAAGCATGGGGCATGATCTAATGGTTCTTGCCATATTCTAGGTTGTGGAAGACGTCTCCTGACTGGCTCGTCAAGCTGTACATGTGGTATGTCTCTAGGAATAGCTATTAAAAAAAGAATAAAATTTCTTTAATGTTGAAAGAAATATATGCATATATATATATATCATAACAGCTTCTATACTTCCTTGTGCCTGGACCAACCCTAGGGATTTCACCGATTGCCCACTGCGTAGCCATAATGCAATGTTAAACTAACACAACGCAACTCTTTTTTGTACGAATAAAAGGCAGTATTGTGAAACCAATGGAAAAAAAAAAAAAAAAAAAAAAAAAAAACGAAATTGGTATATCTCACATAATTTAAAAATATCTACCTGCAAAATGTTGTAAGTTTACATTTGAGCCTGCTTTATCCTCTAGTCATACTTCTTTAATTTTGATTTTAATATGACCTATAATTTTAGAGATACCAAAGGTTTTATAAGATTTTTTGTGACCTCTGAATGTTTGCATGTGTGAAAGTGAATCTTACATACCTTAAAGACAATTGGACGTAGAACGTGGAAAATTTTTATTTTATCTGTATATGTGTATGTGAATCTCGCATACCCCAAAGACGAGATGTGGAAAATTTTTATTTATGGTTATTATGGCATTTAGTTAGTCTTCTCGTTTTAGTTATTGCATTATTTTTCCTTTAAGTGATATCCACAAAAATTCTAAATTTTGATTATTTTATGACCAATTAAAAAAAAAATAATAATAATAACTGAAGCTAGTAATAGAGCCAATGTAATAATATTATTTAAAGGATAAAACGAGGAACTGAATCAGAATCTTGGACATATAAGGCGCCTATTTTCTACCACCAATCCTGTGAATTTTTAACTGGCAAAATTCCCTCAAATGAATGTTGAAAATTTATCAGTTCAACGATTGGTGATACAATATCACAGATAATTTGTTACTATGAAACTATTATTACTGGATTACAATGAAAAATTCATATAGAAGTTCTAACTTCTATCAAATGAAAATTAATATTTTTAAGAATAAGCTCAAATTGATTCTATTAGTTCTAATTTTTTCTTGTTTCTTTTTTTATCTAAACAGTCATAATTCTAAAAAACTGCTTTTACATGACTGATCATGTTTTAAATATTTTATCCGTAAGACATTTAACATCCTCCGTCAAACTGGTAGCTAATATATTAGTGCACTGGCCTCCAATTAACACATGTCAGTTCAAGTCTCGGCTCTGACTTAGCTATTCATAATGGTTCCAAATTCGCTTTAAGCTGTATGCCGTGGTCAAATTAATTCTAGTATGCAAGAAATGACGATCAAGCGATAAATCAAATTAAACCAATCTAAATTTTTTGCAGCCTCTTGTTTATTTCGACTGCAATGTTTCACAGACTTCTGGTATAGTACCCAGACAGCACATCGCCTCCACAGGATATCTTCAAGATGTCTTCTGGATGAAAAGACATCCCAGAAACGTCCTTAAGATGTAATGTGGATAAGTTAAGCCTAACTGTGCTGTTAGGGTAACAACTTACAAATTATTTTTAAAATAACCAACTAAATTTCTTTAAATAATCACTTGAAGTCAATCTAAATGATTTTAAAATAAATATGAATAATAATAGAGAATTATGATAATGAACGGTCACTTCTAATTGATTATCTCGAAGAATGATTTTGGTCATTAATCATTTATTTAAAGTACAGCGTGCGATGCTCTATACACTGTTAAGGACTGGATAAGCACTGATAAGGACTCTATAACTGGAAGTCGAATCGAAAAACTGTAGAATACATCTATATAAATAAAGCAAAGAGTTTGTCGGCAGAACACATCCGGGCGGGACCACTCCTATTTTTGATTGGTCTAGATTTAACTACTTTGGTGATGAAAATCGGTCATTTTTTTTAGTAAAACTGATGAATTTTTTAAAAGGATACTACATAGATGTTATAGTTTTTAAAAGAGCTCTAAAAACTGTTAATTTTTTGTGAGGACACTATATACATCAATATATTAGATTTAACAATATTACATTGCAAAGTTTCATAATGCGATATCATTCAATTGCTTTTGATGAAGGTCGGTCATTTTTTTTTTTTTTTAGTAAAAACTGAAGAATTTTTTTAAAAGATACTGCATAGATGTTATACTTTTTTAAAAGAGCTCTAAAAACTGTTCATTTTTTTTTTTTTTTTTGTGAGGACACTATATACATAGAGCTATTAGATTTAAAGATATTACGTTGCAAAGATTCACAACCCGATATTAATCGATTTCTTTTATCTTTAACAGTCTAATATCAAACAAAAAACAGTGTAATGTTAAAGAATAATGAGTAACTTTTTAAAAATTATCAGTTTTTAAGTTCTATGAGCTGCAATTTTTAAATTATCGGATACTTATTTCCCATACATAATCCATTAAGTTTGTAAAACATTGTTGATTCATTCTTGAGAATCATTCACATAAGACCATAGAGCATTGTTGCAAAATAAGTGCAAAACGAAAGAAATATTTAATTTAATTTTATTTTTTATATGTTATTTTGACTTTTTGACCTTAAAAGGAATTTTTAATTATGTTACAAAGCACAAAATGTGATATAAAAAATAAATAGCGATTCAATTCTTTTGAAAATTCATTTAAATTTAGTTACAGCGAAGTGGGTGCAGCCTGCTAGTTATAAATAAGTTTGTCTCGCAGAAGTTTTTGTATACGCCCAAATACATAAATCATAGCTGCCAGCCATTACAGTTTTTTGACACAGGTATATTTTTATAGAGAAATATTATAAGATTTTGTAGCAGTTTTCTATGAATGAATAAGGAGAAAAATCCATTATAAAAATTCCTGTGTGAAAAAGTTGTTAAGTGTTGGGAGCTATGATATAGAAATCGGCTTTTTTTTTTTTTTTTTTTTTTTTTTTTTTTTTTTTTAATAATAATAAAATTTTAATTTTAATGATAACAATAATTATTTATTGAGAAAGAAATATTTTTTAATATGTAAATATTATTTCTGTATAGATTCTTATGACATTAAATTAGAATCCATATATGCATGCGAGGCTTTCACACACGTTATTGAGTTACATTGTTATTATTAAGAAGACTTATATGATTAAAGATTAAACAGGTTAAATTCATATTAATATGTATATGATAGAAGATATTAAACGTTATTCGAAAATTTGGTTTACGTACCTTGAACATTTAGGAATACTGGTTCTTCTCTGAAGCCGTAGCTGTTTTCTGCTCGTATGATATATTCACCTCTGTCATCTGTCTTGCAGCGATTGAGGATAAAGTAATAATCGTCATTTTGATACCTTTTCATGTATTTCACACTCTGTTTAAGCTCTGTTCCATCACGATACCTGCATTTAAAGAAAAATTAAAATCATATTTATATATTTCATTAACGAAAATTTTATATTAATGTTTCAGTGCATAACATTTTGTGTTATTAAAGTTTAAAAATATTATATATAGAAGTACCAAAATTTATATCTTTTTTTGAAATCGAAACAAGAAAATGACAGTTTGAATTACAGTATTTGAAACTGTGAAAATAGATATATCGTTATTGATAATAAAAGTTTTTTTCATAAGAAGTCCCAATGCTTATGTTTATTATCATTATTACCATTTTTAACTTTATTTGCTTTGTATGGCATGTGGTCATATTTTACTTGTTTAGATGTATTTTTTTAATTTTATTATTATGATATGCAAATATATTTAAAAGATTTTTCTTTAATTGTGTGTGTGTTGAAATTACTGTATGATCAGCAGAAATCGGATTATAAAAACCACAAATTACACAGTCAAATATGCATAAAAATCCCAAAAGTATCTACTTTTTTTTTTTTTTTTTTTTTTTTTTTTTTTTTGTATAAAAAAAGATCGTGTACTATTATTACAAACAGATAAGAAAAAGGTAGAATAAGGAACTTAAAACAGTTTTTTTCAGGAGTCATTATGGCTCCACCTCCTTCCCACAGAACTTAAATTTCATATCCTCCAGATATTTAATCAAAATCTTTAAAAATTATTGGAAACATAAATATATATATATATATTTAAAATAATTGACTTTTTACCGTCGTGCTTAATTTTATAAGTAAAAGTTACAACTTACTCTATTTGCTAATTAGGAACCTTATTTTTGCATGCAATTTTAATGTTCATATCAAGTAATTAGGTACTACGTGACAATTTTCTTACCATGTAACGGTGGCAGGGTAAGCAGCAATAACCCTACAGAAGAATTTAGCAGCTTGACCTTCATAAACAAAAGTACTTTGAGGACGAATAACAAATCTGGGAGCAGCCTGCCTGCGATCTACAATAACAATGAATATATTGATATTAAAAAATTATATAAGTTTTAAAATAAATATTATAAAGAAAAATACAAAACAGAGAAAAGTTTAATCGCTTAGGGGACGTATAATTTATCGTTGTGACTACCATGGGGAAATTTGGAATCACAACAGAGTTCCCAACTTTTATAATTTATTCAAGAGCATTTTTAGCCCCGCCTTCTTTTCGCACCAAAAATTTTGTAGATTATTTCTCTTTAATACGTGACAACGATTAAATAAGAAAATCGTTTTTCAAAATTTCCGGTATGAAAAAGAGGCGGGGCTAAAAATGTTCGTGAATAAATTATAAAAGTTGGGAACGCTGAATCAGAATGACTCCTTACTTAATGCTTTTTTTTTTCTTGTTTCTTTCCTATTTTCTTTTCTCTCTCTCTTTTTTCTTTTCATATTCACGTTTAGAAAATTCTTAACTGTTAAATTAGTTATTCGTATTTTAAAAGTTGACTTTTTAAAATTTTAATGTTTCATTTTGAAACATAAAATTCGAAAAATTAATAAAGTGAATTTTTTCCACTTTACAGCTTGAAAATAAAATGATGATAATAATAATAATAATAATAATATATTTTTAATGTAGTGCATTTAACAGTTGTCAGTTTTCTGAATGTGAAAACAGAATTTAAAAAAATCGTAAATAAATAAATATAATAGAAATGAGTAAATTTTCTCCCTTAGAATAACATGATGTCTGCTTTTTATCAATTGAGATTCTAGAGAGACAAGTAAACTTAAAAATAATTTGTATTGTTTCTTGATGAGTTACAATTTTCTCCTAGAAGGAGTAGATATAAGGAACTTTTAGCACATTAGAGTTGAATAAAATATAAACAATCGCTACCTCTATTCAAACGAATTTCAACTCTAGCAAAATTGAGTAACATTTTGTCGTAAAGAAAAACACGAAAAAAAAATAAAATATATTGATTTTTAAAAACATTATGAAATTATGAAATTACGATTTTTTTTTTTTTTTTTTTTTTAATTTATATAGTCTTATGATTAACATTTTTATGCAGTCAATAGCTCTTACCATTTACAGAAATGATATAGATGATTAAAAAAAAAAAAAAAAAAAAAAACTATGTTTTTTATGTTAAGTAACTGAAATTAACGAAAATGAAACTAACTAAATTAGATTTATTAAATGTTTCATTGTAATTTCAAATCAAAACTAAAATAAAATTTGATAATATATAAAAAATACAGTAAAGCAGCAAATTATTATGCAGCTTAATGTAATTTCTGAGTAGCTGATAATACAGTATAATCAAAGATAATACAGGAGTATGCACATCATCAGAGAAAATTTACGTGTGATTGAATTACATTAACTATTATATTTTGTTGTGAGTTTTGTTCGTTGGTAAAAAATAGTAGTTGTGAATTACAGAATAATTCGAGCATAGGAAAATTCCTTAATTTAGATGCATATTGAAAAATCAAAATTTACGTTAGGAATTTTCAATATTTCAAAATTTATATTATGATTATAGTTTTTAATCTTTTTTTGCCTTCATCTTTTTATGATATTTTAAGGCAGATAAGCTTCGATATAATCTATAATCAGTTAATTAAATCATTTACCTTTTAAAATAATCATTAATAAAATACCTGTTAGCAAAAAATAATAACCAAATGAATTATTTGACATTATGGAAAATTAATCGACTAAGCCGTTTGCGTATACGAAAATATGAATAATATAATTATCCGCTAATATATAAAATACGGCTAACTGATGTATCTGTTTGTAATAGGAATCAACTACCAACGTCCACGTCCAATAAATTTTTCTCTTTAAGGGTCCGCTTCACTCACCGCCGTCGGAAGCCGAAGCTAATGTTATTCTATGGGAAATTTTTCTTTACAAGTAACTTATTAACCAATACATATTTTTAAATTCTGTTTTCACATTCTGAAAATTCCCAGCTGTTAAACTGACGGACCTTTTTTAAAAAATTATTATTATTTTTTAATTTTTTATATTTTATTTTGAAGCTGCAAAATACGAATTTTCAATATGTGAAATTTTTTCATTCTGCAATTTCAAAATAAAATATTAAAAATTAAAAAAAATACATTTTTAAAAAAAGAACGTCAATTTAGCAGTTGAGAAATTTCTGAATGTGAAAACAGAATTTAAAAATACGTATTAGTTAATAAGTTATTTGTAAAGAAAATTTCCCCATAGAATAACATTGGCTCGGGCTTCCGGCGACGGTAAGTGAAGAGGGCTGTTAATAGGAAGATTGGTTATCTATGGTTATTTTTGAATTCTGTACATATACTATTGTTTAACCGAATCTTGCTTTTAGACTGAACATTTGTTAATCTGATCAGCGATTTATATGAATAGTGGAACAGTCACTCCTATTAAGAATTGAATCGATATTTTTATGAACTAATGTTTCATTCAACAAGCCTCTCATATAAAATATAAATCAACGGCTAATGTGAATCTTTTCGTAGTAATACAAGCTATATTATTTTTTGTAAAGCTAATAAACGTAGATTTGATTACCAAAGTAGAATTCTCTGATTTTGTATCTCTCTTCTTGAAGTTTGCGTAAGCAGCTGTAGTTGGCGATGTGGCCAAGTGGAATGACACACGAGAACCAGTAATCTCCCTAAGTGAGAAAAAGGAAAACAGAACATACAAATTAATTTTTATAGCGAGCAAAATAAATAAAATGAATTATATAACATTTGTCATTACTTTATGTAATTAGAGCAAAGGGTAAAACTGAAACGTTTGTTCAATAAAAATAATCATTCTAATTACTTGATTTAATTCATTAATAATTTAGTCCCCAAACATATTTGACCATACATGGTACACTGAGGAAAAAAAAAATATATATATATATATATATATACCGCTTTCATCTGGAACAAATAAGCAGGCATTTATTAAATCAATAAACTAGAAATACAGTACCCGCCGCTTATTAAAATCACATTCGTTCTTAGCCAAAGTGATTTTATAAAGCGGCTGATTTTTATATGCGGCGAACGTTCCTGCATTCAAGATAAAGGCACTACTTTTTTGGAATTTTTTTCAAAAGGTATTAAAAAATGGAATTAATAAACAATATTAATTAACTTTTGTCAGATAATTAATTAATTGCCACTTAAAAATAAGTAAATTAAACACAGCCCAAATTCCGATATACTTTTCTTGGAGAAAATCATCATTCCTTTTGCCGAAAGTTTACGCTTTTCTTTTAAATTTAAAATCTTTCCATTTAAAACTCTTGCTTTTTAGTTATGTCAGAATAATAACAAGAAATTCTCTTTTAATAATTAACAATTTATAAAAAATATATATCACATGCGAACCAAATCAAATTTGTAACTTATTACGGCATAGATAAAGCTTTGAAGAATACATTCCTTGATATTGTTACTAAAACAAGTGACGGGGGCGTGTTTAATTTGTAAGTATGCTTTAAATGTAAACTTTTCGACAAAGAATGATAACAGAGAGATTGCTGAATTTTCTTTTCTTTTTTATTTCAGATATAAAAAGCCACAGTGTAAATAAAAATTTGCTTAGCGTGCATAAATGGCATTTTTGCCGCTGAAGAGATATTTTTGAGTTTATTAACCGGCATACTTGCCAACCATCTCATTATGAACCATACATTTTTTAGCACCCGCCTTTTTTTTCACACCAATAATTTTTCAGAGTAATTTTAGACTTATTTAATCGTAACAACATTTGGAGAGAATAACTCTAAAAATATAGTGGTGTGAGAAAAGGGGCGTTTTTTCAGGGGGCGTTAACAATTGTACGGTTGTTAATGAGATGTTAAAACTCGAAAACTACTACGTCAGAAACGCCAAAGAATTTTTGTTTGGCGTTTCTGACGTAGTAGTTTTCGAGTTTTAATATTCCAACGCCAAGTCTCCTGTTATTATTTATTAATGAGATGGTTCGCAAGTATGAACTGGCGATGTTGATTTTATTAAGAGTTTTAAAATTGGTTTATATTGATTTGATTCCGGTCCTGGCAATTTGATCATATTAAGCGGCTGATTTTATTAACTAGTGAATTTATTAAGCGGCGGTTACTGTATATAGATTTCTAAGTTACGCGTATAAGGTAAACAAATAACTGAATATTATAAATCTTTTGTATTGCGAGAAATTCTTGCTTGATTTCCTAGAATTAGAATTGTGTCATAAAACAAAATTATAGTTATTAAAATTCGCCTGTAACGTTCTTATTTATTTTCAGAGATTTTTTAAATGAGAATGATCACTATAATATAGGAAAACGCTGTAGAATTTAATAGGGTTTTTAGTACTCTCTAGTAAAGGGAACTAAAATTTACAAGGACGACATGGGACTATTTTTTCACTAGATCTAGAACGTAATTTCTAAATGACAGTCAGATTTATTTATTTATTTTTTTTTTCTTTCAGTGTAGCTGAATTGTTAGAGTTGTGCCCTTGACGTTGTAGATGTCAGATTCGAATTCTGGTTTAAGTATGGATTTGCAAAGTCTGTCTAAATAGTTTTAGAGTATATCAAAAATGACTGCAAGCGACAAATCGCGACAAATCATATCTATTTTTACTGGGGGCATAGCAATTGCAAAATCATGGGAGGGCCCCGAAATATTTTATTTCACAAAGACACAAAATTATTTCCAAGAAAATGAATTGAAGATAATAAGTACTTACTGATTATTAATAATATTAAGATTAATTATAAAAAAATCGCTAATAATGAACAATTATAAGACTTAAATTCTGTTTTTAAAAGGTGATTCTTTCATTTAGCATAAAAGGAAATTTTGCAATAGCTAATATGAATGTGTGAGGGATGACCGAGAGCTGGGGGGGGGGGGGGGAGTCCCCTGAGCCCCCTCTTTTTCAACTCCCCTGATTTTTACTGACTCAATGAAAAAGAGTCTTTCTTTTCGAGATAAGTGAAATATTCTCTCTCATTTTGATAAATAAAATAAATAAAGAATTAAAAGCTATGTGTAATTTTTATTCTAAAAGATTTAATGATTTTTAAAATGATAAACAGAATACTATAATTAGACGAAATGGCAGATAAATGTTTTGAAGTGCTGCCATCTATTATTAGTATTTTCAAATAAACGATTGATTTTTAATTTTTAATAAATATTTTTATAAATAAATAAATAAAAAATAAAAATAAAAAGTAATTAATTTTATCATCACAATAAGATAAGCTTGCGATAAAGAGTCATGACTATTATCTGAATTTGCGTACTAGGATTATTTATTCAATAATCCGAGAAGAAGAGATCGTGTTCTAAACATTTGTGGCATTGTGAATAACAATTTTAGATAAACTATTAAAATTATTATTGCATTAATACTTACATATCTTGCACGAATACGGTCCCTGAATTTGATGTATCGTGTCCTGTCAATCGTAGTAGTTGGTGCCATTTCACCCTAAAAAGAAAAAGAGAAATATATATAAATATTTGTAAATGCAACTTATTTTAAGATTAATGCAAATATATTCGGATCTCTTAAGTAAGTATATTTAAGAAAAAAAAAAAATAAAAAACTTACCTTCAACCATGGATGATCTAAACATTCATGAGCTGTCATACGTTTGCTGTTCGAAAATAATAATAATTATTAATTAAACATACAAAAACAAATACAAATTCGAAAACTTTTTGAGATTTATTTTTGAGACACTTAAAAGTATTATTTTATTTATCATAATTAGATAAAAGAAATTAGGCAATATATATTCATGACTATTTCCTAATGTCTTTTTGCGTGTGTGTATTTAAACGATTATTTTTGTTAAGTTTGAGAACAAATAAATGCCTTGATAATCATTATCCCCCCCCCCTCCCCCAGCATTTTGAAAGAAAATCGATAAACACACACATATATAACATATATGTAAAAATTAATAAATAAATCACACACGTAAAACTTAAGAAATAAATCATTAAAAGTTCTTCGCATAAGTGCTATTAAAAAAAAAAAAAATAATAATAATAATAATGAAGTGTTACCTTATATTACAGACTTCTTCTTTTTTTTTTTCTTTTTTTTTTTTTTTTTTTAATAATATTTAATACACTTTTTTACTGATGAATCTGAAATTTCTCATTTTTAAAAATTTTTACTCACTACTTGAAACTCGTATTTAAACTTTTTTCCAAAAGAGAATGATAAAAATTAATGTCGTGTAGACCATGGTGAACTGTATGAATGTACAAATATATAGAAATGAATATAGAATGAAACAAAACTGAAGTTAAAAAAATAAGAAGTTGGTCCCTGAGAGAGCAGCAAGTATCTAATGAAAGTAAAGATCATCTATATAAATAAAGAGAAGTGTCTATGTGTCTGTCTGCGCTCTGGTGCTCACACTACTGATCGCAGAGCTTCCAAATTTGGCATATATTTACCTGGGACCCTGCAGGTGTGCACCTCATCGAGATTTTTTTTAATTTCGAATTTGAATTTTTTAAATTAATGTTTTTCCGATTTTAAATATTGGCTTCTTTGTTTCATTTTTCATAGATTTATTCTTTTGCTTCAATCGCCTGCGTATCTTAGCAACGGCTATTACGCAACTTATTTTTATTTAATACATCCATTTGAAGGCGATTTTTTTTTTTTAATTTGTTATTTACTGAAAAGTATAATTAGTTTTAAATTTAAAAACGTATTTATAACAGTTATTTTTAATTTTTTATAGTAGAACAACTTATTTTTCATTTTTTAATTAATTCTTTTAAAATAAAAAACTTTTATTTATTAATTTTTTTTTTATTTACAGTATTTATCGGGAAAAATGGTGGTATATACATAGTAAAAAGGATTAAATTGATTAAAATTAATTTGTTTATATATATATATATATATAATTCTACTTTTTTATTTTATTTTATTTTATTACATGGTCGGAATCAAGTCGTAATATAGTGTAAATAGCATGGGCTATAAAATACATGGTTCAAAACTAAAATATTTAATAGATGCTGAGATACAGTCATCTTTAAAATCGTAGTTCTTAAATAGTAGCAGATCCCCCCTGTCGTCGATAAATATCCAGATTGAAGTGCCCGGGATAGATCTCTCTGCAAGCATGGGAAACCTACTGATACTAGACATGATGCAGTGTGGACGGAAAAGAACTGCCGTAGACAGCGGGTACCCGAAGCGAGGTTTGGAGCAATTTCAGTTTCTTTTTTTTTTTCTCTTTTAGTTTTTGTCTATAATGTGGTATAAAAAAATAAATATTAATTCAATTCTTTCGAAAACTCATTTAAATATAGTGACCAGCGAAGCGGGCGTAGAATAAGAATCAATCTTTTTTTTTTTTTTTTTTTTTTTTTTGTGTGTGTGTGTGTGTGTGTGCCTTATGAAGTACTACTTATGATTAGCATTTGGATAATAATTGTATGCTACTTCAATTCAAATCAACACAACTAACATGGTTATAAGTTTTACTAAAATAAAAAAGGTACATACTCTTTACTCCTTTGTAGCAGTCTTCGAATAAAATCTTTCCCTTGATCTGATATATTTGCAAATGCATCAACATCGAAATCCCAATCGCATGCTCTTACATTTTTCAGTGTTTCTATATCATCTTCACCAGCAAAAGGTGATAGACCACTCAGTCTAGCAAAATAAAATAAAATTAATTTAATAAGAAATATAGTTAAAATTAAACATTATACTAGCTTAATTTTCTTATTTAGGAGTTAGCTAGCGATTACTCTTAAAACGGAAGAAAAGAAAAATTTCTAATAATAATAACATTTACGAATTTTTTTTTTTTTAAATATGTTCTCTATATTTTACAGAATTTTAATGAAAATAATTGAAATTTGCAATAATTTTGATATCTTTCTAGAACAAAAATAAGATAAGCCTAGTTTAGACAACATATATGTTACGGTTAAAGTAATAAAACCGGTTTTTATTAATAATAGCTGGTGAGTATCAATAAAAACCGTTTATTTTGGTGAATGTGATTAAATAATGGACATTAATCACATTAACCGATTATTATTAATAATTACGAAGGAAGTTTGTCCGATGTGATCAATTAGTCCTACTTGAATAATGGAAATTTCTAGCTAAAACGTGTTCAAAATTATTACGTTGAACAAACTTCTTTGGTAATTATTAATAAACAACCTTTCAATGTGATGACTTCTCAAAAATTATTCATTTAACCTGCTTATTTTGTTGTTATTAATAATCGCCGGTTATTATTAATAAATACCAATTAATCATATTCACCTCACATATATATATGTACATATGTAAGTGTTTGTGTATGTAATAACCCGGGTAAATTCAAAATTCAGTTTGCTTAACATAGCTCAGACAAACTTGCACTTACTCTTATACACGAAATTTTAATATGAAAATAAATAATGAATATAAATTTTGAATATGCTGTGTATTACGGGGAAAAAAATAACACTTACAGAACGTACGCTAATACACCAACTGCCCACATGTCGGTGTAAAAGCCAACAGGCTCGCGTTCTACAATTTCAGGGGCAGCAAATTCAGCAGTTCCGGTAGATATTTTCACAGCTTCGTTTGGATCTAGTTTTGTTGCTAAACCAAAGTCAATAACTTTAATATTGTTGCTGTTCTTTGTCTGACACATGATATTTTCCGGCTAGAAAAAAGATTAAAGAAAAGTATTATTCATTTTGTTTATACAGTTTGCCAATTTATATATTAAAAACATCTAAAATATGCGTCTGATAATAACAATAATTATTATTAAGTTGAATAAACTATGCTTGAAATAAATATTCTTCATCAGTGTTGTGTACACTGAGTGGATATTTTTTTTTATGGCCACCTCACACTGTTCGCAAGGATCATTGGCATTTACAGCCCCTACGAAGCCTGATATGGCCCTGCCCTAAGATAAAAATTTTGCTGCAATGATACTGATTTGTTTTCTGTTACAACTCAGGATATTCCCAGTTTCCCGCGATCATTCACCACTCGGTGTTAACCACAATTTACCTGCTCAGAACCAGATTTTTGCACGATACTTCATTCTAGATATACATTCACTGCAGTTGCTCGTGAGTATTTCACATATACGTCAGTTTCGCTAGTTCTTGCCCCATGCATTCAAGATCTTACTATCACGTCCACGTTGAAAATTCGTCAAATCTTTTTTTCTCTCGATATCTTTTTTTCTCTCGATCAAATCTTTTTTTCTCTCGATAAGTAATTCATACTACTTTATCCCTCAAGTGGCGCAACACTGTGATATAATAACTCATTTGCATAAAACTGTCGGGTAGTCATAATAAAATGGTCGCTCAGTGCATATCTTATGAAAAATAATCATGAAATATTACATTTCAACAAGCAAACACTGAAAATAATTATTTTTAATTTTTGTATTCTTGTTAAAAAAATTAAAATTGCTAAAAGTGTTTTACAAAAAGAAGGTGAAAATAAATATCAAATTAAAAGTTTAGAATATTATTTTAATTTACAGCAATTATATAAACGTATGTAATCACAATTGTAATAAGTATGAAAAAAAAAAAATTAAAATGTACTGCACGATAACATTGACGATAAGTGCTTTATGATTCTGAAATATTTTAGAAGTGTTTATTTCTAAATAATTATTCAGAAAATAGTTTTGTTGCCATTTTTCAAAATATTCAAATTTTGAAGTAATTGATTTACACTTATTAAAATTAAATCCTTAAACGCTTAGTTTATTAGAGGAATAAAACTATTTTATTGCTGGATCTCCAAATAAAGTTTATATAAGATGACTACAAAATCAAACTCTTTTGAGCAAATAAGCCAGTTGAATTCTATAAAAAAGAAAAACCTTAGTATGTTTTAGCCCCCCCCCCCCCCCCAAAAAAAAAAAAAAAAAAAAAAAAAAAGTGAAGTTTTATACAAAAATTATTTTGTGAAGTGATTCGAGTAGTGGCAATACGAATTAATGACTAGGTTTTAAACTCAGAAAATTAGACCTTACACTATGTTAGTTAAGCAAACCTTAATATTTTCACCAATTTAATTTTCAAATCCTGAAATAACTTATTATCCACATGTAGTTAGAGCAAATGCAGCTGACATACATAGCAAAAGCTGTATTTTTTTTTTTTTTTTTTTTTTTTTTTTTTTTTCTTTTCTTGAGAAATAACTGTTCAGGTTTTAAAACGATTGTTTTACCGTTATTTGCATCAACACAAATCTAATTACTTTAGCAGGGATGGAACACGGGCGCAAAACTCATACCACTGTCAATGTAACAAAATTTTCTACTTTTTGAATCAACGATATCATCGGTAAAGAAATTTCTTAAACCAATACCGGAATGAATTCTGCGCCAGTGTTCCATCCTTGCTTTAGACTACACTAATCCAATTATTTGCCTGTTAAACTAATAAAATATAGTCTTTTTTAAATGTTAGTTGTAATTGATGTAGTTTATACTTAAGTGTAAATTCATAAGAAACTACCTTGAGATCCAAATGAATGATGTTCTTTTCGTGCATGTGCTTCACTGCTTCGCAAATCTGTCTCATGTAGTTGATGACTTCAGCTTCTGACATGTTGTAGCCGTCGGTTGTTATACGCTCAAATAATTCTCCACCAGACATACTGCAATAAGGAAATGGAAAAAAAAAATAACTATCTAATTTTAAACAGTAATATATATTTAGTTTAAAAAAAAAAGACCCCTGATACCATTCCTGTTGATTCTTATGTAAAATTATCTCCTGAATCCAAATATGACTCCCATTTTGCCCAGTCACCCACCTTTTATCGGGACACTATCCCTTCCCAATTTTTATCACTGTTCGGTAATTTTATGGCCATGAATTCGATTTGGAGAAGGAAAAAGAATTAATTTAACACTTAAAAACAAAAAATAATATATAATGTTTAACAAATAACATCAATAACAATAGATTAAAAAAATATAAGAAATGTAATACATAATTTCCGTGGCAAATACCCCCTACATTTTCCCCTTGTCGCAAATGCTGATGTTTTAGAATTTTCCAACTCTGTAACCCTTCAGAAAATATTTAACAGTGTTAAAATAACCTTTCCACCCTCTAAAAATTAAATTTATAGCCATAAAATTACCGAAAAGTGATAAAAATAGGGGACCGTCCCTAAAAAACAGTGGGTAATAGGGCAAAATGGAAGTCATATTCAGGAGGTCATTTTACATACGAATTTGCCAAAATGGTGTCTAAGGCAATTTTCATGACGAGCAGTGTATTTAAACCACATCGATTAAACCAAATAGCTGTTAAAAATAGAAATATCACAAAGAGACGGAAATTTGACGCGTATTTCATTCCAATATTTATGAAGGAAAATTTTCTTCTGAATAAACTTTAGATTAAACAAGAGGACAATTTGTTTTTGTAAATAGTGATATGAGTCCTGCGCCAAATTCTCATTTCTGTCATATAAAACTTAAATACTAATATAAATTTAAAAACAAATGTGTGTTTTAAACGTAATTTCTGAACTTAAACATACATTCACCAAAAAAGTCTACTGCTTATTTTAAAAAGCTTAAAAGTTGTTGAATTAGAACTTTTGTATTGTTTCTTTTAGCCTTATAATCTATGAGCATTCATATTAGGTGTAACAGCATGACCATATTAAAATTAATTAGTTTCTTTTGATTTTGAAATGAAATATTTTGAAGTAAATCTGGATTATTTTTTAAATATTTTTTTTTTAAATGTTGAAACGTTTTTAGTTTCTCTTGAAGCATTTCATTTTCCTGAATTATGTTATTTTGTGCAATGAGGTGGAATGAAAAACATTCAAATTAGAAAAAAAAAAAAAAAAAAATTCTTTTTTTTTCTTTTACAATTTTCTATCGTTTTGTTCACAAACACTGATTTTTACTTTCCGAACACTATAGTGAGGAAAGTATTGTAATCATGTCAAAAATCCGAATTGAAGATTTTGATGTTTCTATACGTTTCGAGGTCCCCTGAGTCCGTTTCCACTATTTTTGAGATGATGTATGTATGTGTGTGTGTATGTGTGTATGTGTGTATGTATGTGTGTATGTCTGTGAGTGAACACGCTAGCGTCTAAACGCTTTGTTCGAATAAGCTGAAAGTTGGTACGTATATTGTAAGTCACCATAGTACGAACCCTATAGATTTTGGTGAATCTAGCACTTATAGTTTTTTTACAGGGACACAAAGAAAAATTCTTTATCATTATGGCCTATGGGAGCAAAATCTTAAAAGTGCGATAGCATCTAAACGCCTTATTCAATTGAGCAAAAACTTTATACACATATTATAGGTCACAGATACTCAATCTGTATAGATTTTGGTGAATCTAGCACTTATAGTTTTTTTACAGGGACACAAAGAAAAATTCTTTATCATTATGGCCTATGGGGCCAAATTCTTAAAAGTGTGATAGCGTCTAAACGCCTTATTAATCTGAGCAAAAAATTTGTACACATGTTATAGGTCACATTTGCATCAACTGTATAGATTTTGGTGAATCTAGCACTTACAGTTTTTTTACAGGGACACAAAGAAAAATTCTTTATCATTATGGCCTATGAGACCAAATTTTTAAAAGTGCGATAGCATCTAAACGCCTTATTCAATTGAGCTGAAAATTCGTATGAATATTATAAATCACTGTTGCACTAACTATAAGCATTTTGGTGAATCTAGCATTTATAGATTTTTACAGAGACACAACGAAAAATTCTTTATCATTATGATCTAAGGGCTCAAAGTTCAGTAGCGTTAAATAAAACCTCGTGTGATATATGGAGAAAAATACTCAAACACTCTATTATGGTTTTCTCTCTTTTGTTTGTTTAGCAACTCCTCTTTCTTTATTTTATCTACAAAACTGTTAGTTACTCAATGTTCGGAAAGTCGAGTGGAGTCACTCCAGATTTTTTTATTGCTTGAAAGCATACAAATGCATCAACTAAATACTGAAAAATGTTTAAAATAATGTTTCATACTGTAACATATTAATTATTATTATTATTATTATTATTATTTAACTAACTAGCTCTCACAAATTATTATAGTATTAATGTAGTAAACAAATTTACTCTAATATTAGAGTATTTAACACGTTGAGAGCCAAGGGAATTCTTAAGAAAATCCCATTCAGGCCACGCGCGCTGCTTAGAAGCGTCTTATTTTTACTGTGTTATGTTTACCGTGTTTCAATAAAATCCATTAAAATGCCTTAATGATGTAATCCTATAATAAATAAAAATTAAGTAAATTTTAAATAAATTGTCAGTAATTACTTAAAACTATGTAATTTTTTTTAGTTTTATATCAAATTTCCCAATGTCAGCCACCGGTGGCTGACGTGGCCTAAACGGAAAGTTCAGTGTCAGCCACTGATGGCTGTCATGGGGCTGAACGTGTTAACTGATGTAAATAGTTTAATATGAACCAGGTTTACTTCAAGATGTATTTATGATAATTGCAGATAATATGAGGCGATACCGAAATTTTTTTGAATAACATTTGATTTGCAAAACATATTTTTAACGGAATATTTTTTACTGAGGTCCCATTTCTTATAAAGTGCAGCTATTAACAGATGGCAGTATTAATTGATTTCAGAGAATATTTTAAATATTGTAAAGGAGAAAACCCATGAAGAAATTGTGTTTTAATGATTTCTTTAATAATATTTCTCATTGTTTATTTATTTATTGTGGGAAAATTAATAACTTTCTAGTCACGTATTAGATATAGTCTAATATATATATATATATATATATATATATATATATATATATATATATATATATATATATATATATATATATATATATATAACACCTAAATCATGTAAAATAATTTTAACGATTTAATTTTTGATGAAAAATACTTGCTTGATTATGCATCATATTTTAGAATCAGCATAAAACAATAACATATCTGTCGTACAATGAAGAAATCAATGGTTAAAACATCATTGACAGCACTAATAAAAGTGAATGCCTCAACACACCAGTTTCGTTAGCGTTAACGTCTGAACGTACACGCTCGAGTTATTTTGAGCAATTACCACGCCCTCTGTGTTTTTTCTTTAACCCACCGAGTACGGTGCCCGTGATTTCGACGAGCAGAAGACATTTTACATTAAACTTTATTTACACCACAATATCTAAAATACTATTTTTAACAGATAAGTTAGTGAACATTATTATCCCACTAAATTACATTTCCACCACTAATTGTAAAACACAATGTTTGATATTAAAAAATCCTGTAAACTAATGAAACATGTTTTTATTCAGAAGAAGTGGTATTAAAAAATAAGACTGTTTGCAGCCTGTGTATGTAAACACAGTAAATACAAAATAATCTCCCCGTACGTGGAAGAGAGATATATACCGTTTTATTTGAACGGTATAAGAATACCGTTTTACATTTCTTATACCGTTTTACGGTATAAGAAAGTACCAGCCAGCACCAAATTATTTGAAAATATGTACTGAATAATAAATATTATTCATATATTTATTTTTAATCTATTTTCTGTCATCAAACAAAAATGTGGATCCCATGAGCGTGTCTATGGAAAATATGCGACCATTAAGGAGCTAATAAGCATTTAGCCATTCTTTCAAATTCTCAAGGTTTTGCTTACAGTTTTCCACTGAACAGACTGACTTTGATAAATTTCACTATCCAATAACCAACTAAAAAAACTGAAAGAGACTTTACTGACTAGTGGAAAATGATAAATACAGCGAATTTAACATCACTAATAGTTACTACTTAGTCTGATAATATGGAGGGTGTGTTATGATTTTGCAGTCCCTGAATGCTGCCAATCATTAAAACATTATTAAAAGTTATATGAATCAAACAAGATTACAAGAAATTAGATTTCATAATATGTAAAGGCTTACAAGTAAATTTCAATTAAAGGGAAGTTGAATTTTTGGTCATTAACTCATTAAAGTTCAGCTCTTTTCAAATGATTAGTTTCTTTTTTGGGAACAAGTTCAATACGCCCGCTAAAACAGCTCTACTTACAATTCATAAATTAAGATCATTTCATCCTCTTCTTCAAAAGCATCGTGCAACCGAATAAGTTTGGGATGATGAAGCTGATTCATAATGTCGATTTCTCTTTTGATCATAGTTTTTTCCATGGGATGAGATACAGGAATAAATTTGGCAGCATATACGTGACCTGTTGATCGTTCCCGGCACCTGTGAACAACACCAAATGCTCCCCTGGAAAAAGAAAACAAGAATAAATAACCCTTTCTTTTAAAAAAATTACTGGAAAATATTTCCTTGAGCACAGGCAAGTATTTATAGCTATGAAGTAAATACATTGCAGTAAAATATATGAAAATGAAACTGTTTAAAACTAAATCTTCTGTAAACATTGGAGTCATACGGAACCACCTTTTCCACCCGAATCTCCCTCTCATACCAGTATTCCCAGGCTATAGAATTCATAGATAATTTATTTCGGAGTATTTTTAGCCCCGCCTTTATTTCATACCACTTATTTTTGAAGAGTACTTTTTTTTCTTATTTTATCGAAGTTATATATTGGAGAAAAGTTTTCTATAAATAAAGTGGTACGAAATAAAGGCGGGGATAAAATAAAATATTCCGGAATAAATTAAAATGTTGGTTTCTATGTAGAATTCATGTTAAATCTATAGACTAATTTTTTAACAAAAATCTTTATACAAAATCACTGGTACAAGACTCGAGGAGAAAAGTAAGGCCCATACGAAACCTGCAACAGGAAATTAGAGAGTCCTCAGATAAACACACGAATAAAATTTTAAGTACAACAACAATTTGCTAGAGATAGATACCAGCTTAAAATAACATTCTTTTCTGTTTATGCAAAGCCGTAAGTTTTTCTGATTTAATAACTGAAAACTGCACCTTTAGTCAATAAAGCAATTAAAAAGAACATGAAGAAATTTACAGCATCAAAAAAATCTTTAGTTTTAAAAATAAAATAAAACCCAAAGCAATTATTTGAATCATTAACAAAATATTGAAATTTTAACTATTTTAATTGAAAATTATTTAACAATTCAAGTGACTTGCGTAAATAGAAAAACCAGTTAGGCTTTTAAATGTTATATTTCATTAAAATTTTGAATGCTAAATTTAAAATTCAATGAACATTTTTTTTTCTTTTCATTTACTGGTTTTATATTATTTATAGCATGAAGCAATCACTTAAATCATTAAAATAAAAATATGAAAATTACAAAGATTTCAAATGATAAGAGTTTGTAATTAAAGTAATCTGCACTGAAAAAAAAAAAAGTAGCCCCCACCCCCTTTTTTTTTTTTTTTTTTTTTTTTTTTGTAATTAAAATTTTGACACACAAGAAAAAATGCATAAAAATAAAATATATAATTTCAAAAACGCAGACTTACACTCCAATTTCTTCCAAAATATCGTAGTAGTCATAAATATTAGTAGTTTTGATGCCAACAGGCTGAGGAATGTATTTAGACATATCAAATACTGAAAGAAAAAAAAAAAATTAAACAATATTTTAGAAGAGAAATTTTGACCAAACCTTTTTTCATAAAAAACAAATTTTCATATTTAAATTAAATTTAAGAAAAGTTAAAAGAAACATAAATATATACATATACATATATATAATATTTTACATGAATTAAATTACATAAATGAGCGGTCGTACTCTTCGCCTTTTTTTCGTGACACTTTCAGAAATCAGAAAATTCCGGTTTTTTTTTTGCTACCAGTATTTTCATAAAATAATCTCTATGCTGTTTAATCTCGGAACATTACTATTAAAATTCGATGAGGATTTCTGTATGAAAACTGTGGTAGTAAAAATGGCGTAAATGTCTCATCCTTGAAAGTTTCCTGGAAAAAAGACGAGGAGTGTGACCTTTGCATGAATCTATAGAAAAATAACTTCATAAGACTTAATTATAATTTAACCCTTCGGCCTAACGCTCTAAAAAGGGTTGCCAAATTTATGGACTTTTACTCATTTACCACCAATAATTTCGAGGAGTCATATTTAACATACATATTTGACTACTAATCTTCGAAGTGTTAAGATAATCGTTACAGCTAAAATTTAGTGGTGGCTATTCAATAAAAATATCTTAAATTCGCCAACATTGACCACAGGGGTGAAATTAAATAGAACTGGCAAAGGGTTTTCTGAAAATAAAATTAATTTTCAAGTGAAAATATACTGTAAAAAAATTTCTTTTATAAAAGTGAACATTTCTACGATCTACGGCAAAAATCTTATGTACGAATGTTTTCCATAGTTGCCAACATCCTAATTAATATTCCGTAGTATTGTCAGTACACGCCCCTTTCACCATTCCACTAAATTTTTAGAGCAATTCTGTACGAATGCAATTACGATATATTAAGAAGAAAAATACTTTTAAAAATGACTGGTGTGGAAAAAAGGGCGGGTACTAACAAAACTACGGAATATTAATTAGATTGTTGGCCATAGCTGCCAATAGTTTAATTTATTCCGGAGTACTTTTAGCCCCGCCCTTATTTCGCACCACTTTATTTATAGAAAATTTTTCTTCAATTTCTTCTTATTTCAAAATTTTCGATAAAATAAGAAAAAATTACTTTTAAAAAATAAGTGGTACGAAACAGAGGCGGGGCTAAAATTACTCCGGAATAAATTAAAATATTGATAGCTATGTTGTTGGCATCTATGATTTTCTGTTATTGAAAATTTCTCTGAGTATATTTTTTTAATAGTATACACAAATTTTCTGGCAACTTTGCTGCCAGAAATTTACTGGAATATCACAGGATATTTTGGAGTTTACGTAATGAAATACATAAGATATTTTTCTTTCAAGAAACTATATATGCATTTAACAAGTGCGCAAAAGTGCGCTTTATATATAATACATACGCATTTATGCATAGAAAAAAAATCTTACCAAACTGGTCATAATTGGTAATTGGTCCTTCAGATCGTCCACGAATCTTCTTACCAGAAGCATCCACTAAAATAAAATTAAAAACCTCTATTAATATAAACCTTAATCCTTAATTTTGCCTAAGAAAAGTTAATATGAAATATAACAGACTCGTTTATATTTTGAATTTTGAAATCAGATTTGACATTATTATTTTTTAATAAACGTCTGTGCTATTATTTTTCTACGATTAACTAAAGTGAAAATTTTAGAAAATTTCTGGTTTAAAATCGCCCACCGAAATCGGAAGACTTGGCAATTATAGTAGAATAATTTATTTCGCTTGATAATTAAAATATGTATACAAACTCGTATAGAGAATTCTGTTAGTGCATTATTTATTTTACAAATAAGATATATGCATTTTCATTTAAAATAAAAAATTAAATATCAATTAAAAAATTAGAAAAGGAATATTTTGAATACAAAAAAGAAAATGCTTATGAATGTTACAAGCATTCACACACACACAATAAATACAAAAAATAAAAATTTTAGGATTGAAAAATAATTCTTTGTTTTACAAGAGGAAAGGGATTATTCGTCATAGTAATATTCACGACTTTGGTAAATTGTTAAAAACAGCAATTTGAAATGCATTTGCAGAAAACAAAGGAAGTTCCATTTTTGTAGAAAAATGTTTGTTTATAAAACAGTTTAACAAAACTTGAATACAAAACGGAGAAAAAATTAAAAAAATATTTCAGAATCTTGTTCTTATAGGTTTGAACTGTATATTTTAAAGTTATTTACCTGATAATTGTGATACACATTTTTTGAAAGTGATAATAAAAAAAAAAAAAAAAAAAAAGGAAAAAAAAATCATATATCATATAATTAAAATATAAGAAAATACTTACCTAATTTTCTTTGTGCTCTTTCTTTCTTGGTTTCTAAAACAAATAGCATAATATCAGTTTTCAAACAATAGTAGTTAAAATTTAAAGCAAAAATGACATGCAACAAAGTTAGCTCGTAGAAATTATTTTCTATAATTGTATTTTATAAGTGCCTTTTTATTTTATTTATTTATTGTACAGTGTTTAATTTCTACGTGAAATATTAATATATCGGCTAACAGTGAGGCTAAAGATTTCATAATATTAAATAGTAGTAATGTTACCGAAAAAATAGCTAAATGTTCTGTGATAGGGTAAGACAAGCCAAGTGATAAAACAAAGAGGCTTACGAGAAAGTAAAAACATTGCACTTTTTGGAATACAATTATTTTGTTTATTATCTTAATATTTACACATTATTTACAAAAACAATTTTTAAGCAGGTAAATTAATGCTAGGCATCCAGACTACACATTTCAAAAGTTCTGTACGTAGAAACTTCTCTCGTCCTTTAAATTGTCTACACTGTAAAAATTAAGTCCCATTTGCTGCCAGAAATTCTCTGTAATTTGAGAAAATACACGTAATTTATTAAACATTACTTTGTCAGAACGTATTTTCTCAAATTACAGAGAATTTCTGGTAGCAAATGGGACATATTTTTTACAATGTAATTAAAAAACAATGTTGGGATCTTTCCGGTCATCACAGTTTTTAAAAATCAACAATTTGTATGGTAGGTCCAGGTCTAACAAGCCTTAACGTGCAAAAAATTACCAGAGAGCGACATCACAAACTCTCCAAAAATTTACAGTATCACTACATATTTTTCTTTAAAATACAAACACTTAAAATCAAGCATTTTCAGTTGCTACAATTTAAACTACCAACACTAATATTCTTTATATCATTCTAAATAATAATTTTTTAAATTCATTGAATAACTTTTAAGAAAGTGGCATAAATGAAGCCTGTTATTTAAAAGTTAAAAGTCCTAATCAATAATTTACTTATCGTAATATCCGGTGTATAAGCAGATCATATAAATCAGTTTTACACAAGAAGTTTAATTAACAGACGATGTTTCAATGTATGAAATATTTCTGCGAAGAAATATAGCTTTTTCTGTTAACTAAAATTCCTATGCAAAATTGGTTTATCTGACCTGCGGATTATACACCAGAAACTACGCTAATTGATTGATATATATGCAGATACATACGTAATGTCATAATGGATGCTGACGTATCACTTGGGTCACTTCGTCCAAATATATTTTCAGCATACACTCTAAATCTGTATTCTTTATTTGGATTTAAACCAGTCACTTGGTGAAGAGTTAACCTATAAGAAAGAATAATATTTATAAAAAGAATTTTTTTAACTGCAGTGTTTATCATTTAAAAAACAAGAAAAATAGGCTTATTAATATGAGAATTAAATGTTAAATCAGAAATAAATTGGTTAAGTTTGAAAAAATAATCGCCATCTCACCTGGTGTTTCCACATCGAATCCAGCTAGTCATTGGAGTCTCTTGTTTCTCAATGATATAGTTATGAATATGAGAACCACCATCCCATTCAGGTGCTTTCCAAGACAGTGTGACGGAATCTTCCGTGGCTCTGTCAGCTTTTAAGTTCTGTGGTTTATCAGGTCGATCTTAAAGAATAAGAATAATATTTTGTTACATGGATTGGCAACACCTATATTACAAGCAATGACAATAAATAAAGTCTATTCTTTTTTGGCTGTGAAGAAATGTTTGAAAAATTGTTCATCTTTTGTTTAATTATTACATTTAAAATTGAATGAGAATAAACAAAATGATGTATTAAAAGAAGGCATGGATGAATGATGAGAAAGTTATTCATCGCAATAAGTAAAATACATTATTTGAATTTATTGCGTTTATGTTTTAATTTAAATATTTGAAATTAGACTACATACTGTTAGAAAAAAAAAATATGCAAAAGTTTACGGACAAAGCGCGGCAGTAGATATTCCAGGCAAAGCCCGTAAAAAAACATTTGGACCATGAATAATGCATCCCTTGTAGTTTTAAGGTGTGACAAACATAGAAACAACTCGTAAAAAAAAGTAGCTCTTATATATCAATCGCTATTTGTATGATTGTATAAACAAAGACTCTCAATCAATAAAAGCGCAATTATATTTTCAGTTTCAAATATGAAATGATTCTTATATGACGTCACTGAAAAGCTAACACTTTATATTTGTGGGAATTTGACCGGAAAAATACAGTTTGATGGTAGATTTGAACAATTTATATAGATTAACGGCTTTTGCCCGTAAAAATACCACTAATGCAAAATTATACTTTCATGGCATCAATTTACGGGCTATGACCGTTTAACTTGCAAAATGGTCATTCCCGTAAAATTATACAGTCAAATCCACTGACCGTTACAAATTTGTGCCAGTGCCCCAGAACGTTTTAAAAACTGTAATTTTTAGTGGAAGATGGCATTATATGTCCATACTTGCCAACCATCTGATTAATAACCGTACAATTGTTAACGCCCCTTTTCTCACACCACTATATTTTTAGAGTTATTCTTTCCAAATGTTGTTACGATTAAATAAGACTAAAATTACTCTAAAAAATTATTGGCGTGAAAAAAAAGGCGGGTTCTAAAAATTATACGGTTTATAATGAGATGGTTGGCAAGTATGTATGTCCATAGAATTTGAGATACATGTAGATTTGACCTTCTACTCGAAATGAGAGTCCCATCACGAAAGTGTTAAATACTATATACCCAAAACCTGATTAAATGTAAATGAGAACAAAAAACGTTTAATTAAAGCATAGTAAGACTAATATAATAGAAACATACCACTTATCTTGATGTTGATGATAGCAGAATCTGTACCAAGCTCGTTTTCAGCAAATAGTTTGTAAGGCCCGTTATCATCACTATTTACATCTCTGATGATGAGAACAGCATGTCTCTCACCAATAATGACATCATAATGTGCACCTCTTTCGATAACTTCTTCATTTCTACTCCACCTCATTCTTGGTTTTGGGAAGCCAGTGAAAGGAATCTTGATATTTATGTTCTCTCCCTTTTCAAATTGAGCAACATCACGGAATCTTGGAGGCACATTTATGTGTGGTGGTCCTACAAAAAATTGAAAATTAAATTGAATATTGCGTAATCAGATGGTGATATGAAATTTCATAGCATTTACTTAAGAAAACTTTAGTATTTAGAGCCAAATAATAAGATATTTGAATTACCCAAATTAACAGCAATACAATGCAGTTGTAAACTTTTGATGATGAAAGGTTCAACAAAACTAAAACAAATTTATTTATTATCAAATATTTGATATCTATTATTGTTGAAATAAAATATATTTTTTGTCTCCGTATATGACTCCCAACATTTTATAACTTTAGGGATGAGTCCCAGACCGTCGCCAATTGCCCACTGCGCAGCACTAGTGCGACGTAAAACTCAACCAACCTACCCAACATATTATTAAACGGTTCTGCTATTAAGGTGCGTCCCATACTCAAAATAAAGAATAACATTTTTGGGTTAGATTTGTTCAATTATATGTTTTATATACCAAATTTAATAATTAAAACCGATAGTACACGGAAATTCTTATGAAATGAAACTTTAAAAAAAAAAAAAAAAGGAGAAGCTTTTTTATTTATTTATTTTCTTTAAAATAAGGATAGAAATTATGAATGGTAAAATAAAATGAATCTGATTTTCCTAGAGTAAAATCCATGCTCTTTTTGAAATTAATTTACTTTTTTTTAAATATTATATTTAAATAAATTTAAATTAATATTGTTTACATTAAGGCTTTATTGAAGCATTATAATTAGGGAGGTCTTGTGTTCCAGCTATTGTAGTAGTATCAAGTTTCTGTTCAACTTAGCCCAAAAATTTAACAGTGTAGATTTCATTGCATGTTGGTAATATAAAACAAGTACCTTTTATAAATTTCTCTATAGTTTTAAAAATTCATACAATGTATTAAAATACTTACTCATTATCTTCAGTTCAGCTCTTGATGTTCGGACACCACCTTTGTTGGATGCTCTACAGCTGTATTCATCACCATCTTCTCCGTATACATCATTGATGCATAACGTGTATGTATCACCTTCTTTCAGCATGTTATACTTGCCAGTACCTTCAAAGATTTCTCTAACTCCTTTGTACCTATTTGTAAATTAAGTACATTCTTAGATACATTTTATAAAGAAAGAAAAGTAAATATATATGACACTTGTTGAAAGTAATATGCGTATGCACATTAATAGGAAGGTCATTTAATACAAATAAATCACATTTAAGCTAGGTAGTGTTGCAACGCCCTTTTTGACATGTTGACAGAAAGTCTCATTGAACTTACTAACGCCAAGTTATTGACGAATTGGAAACCCAGCACACATTTACTAGACATTTGAAATAAATTGTGTATATCAAAGTCGATATGTATCAAATTTAAAGAAATCATTAATAACCGCAATAGAGTGTTTATTTTAAAATTAAAGGATTCGAACGCGATGAATATCAACCAGAGATTACTATGATTCTCACTCATGAATGTGTGTCAAATACTTCAGATGGTGTATGCATACTAATAGGTATGGTTTATAATATTTTTGAACAACAAGTAAAAATACTCTATCCTGTTGGGTTCCAAGAGTTTTAGCCATCGACCAGAAATACGGTAAACAACAGTTTAATGCAGTGTTTATCATTGTTTAATTTCTGTCCATAAAATATTTGTCACTAAATCTTGGCATCAAATCAGACACAGATTGCCTGCTATGAATCTAGGCAAAACAACATGAAATATCCGAATGTTTAGATTCGATTCTTAATGTTTCACTGGTGAAGAGGGGTGAAGAGGCATTTGATCAAGTATGTTAAATTAGAAACTAGATTTTTTTTTTTTTTTTTTTTTTTTTTTTTAATTAGATTTTTTATATATAACTCAGTGAAAGACTGCTGAGTATAGAGGTTCTTTTGAAAGTGAAAATTTCTAAAATAGCAACATCATGAATTTTATAATTGTTACATAATAAGTAATATACTTTACTAATATATATACATATCTCATATTTGCCAACCTAACCCAGAAGATTATTAGATCCCGCCCCTTTTTGTACACCACTTAATTTTCAGAGTAATTCTCTTCATATATATTAGGTGTACCGGAAAGTTCTGTCGATTTGAATTAAAATACTGACATCGGAAATTTATCCTGGATAAAATTTAAGATAACTTATAAGATGGTTATTTGTAAAGTACCATGTAAACACTGTTAAACAAAAATTTCCGGTTTCATTTTATTAATTTAAAATGACATAACTTTCCGGTACACCTAATATTTACGATTAAATAAGAAGACAAGTCTAAAAAAAGACCGGTATGAAAAAGTAGACGGAAAGGGGCGGGACTAACAACCTTTCGGGTTAGGTTGGCAAGTATGATATATATATATACCGATATTGCTCATATTTTGCTGTTCACTGTAGATGAAGAGCAAAATGGAATTTTATCCTACGGGTAACTTCTGAAATCCTGAACAATAGCAGTTGCTTTCAGAAAATCGCCTAAACGATACATTAAAAGACTAATACGCTACGGAAATAATCTTATAAGAAATAGAATTTTATTAACTAATTTTTTTTAATAGCGAAATAATGTATTACTCATTAAACTGAAAACATTAATTGCAGCTATTTACAAGTATATCCTTGAAAACATTAAAATATCTTATAAATAAATCTTATAATGACTAAGTTTCATTGAAGAGTAAAACTATTTTGCATTACATTAATTCACAATGAACATGTAGTAGAAATTAAAGATAAAAGACAGTTTTCGGCAAAACAAAAATAAATTTGGTTATAAAACCTTGATGTTTATCTCGCTTTTTAAATTTTAAAACAGCTGTTATGTCGTGTACAGTGTTGCCAAATCTGGCGGATTTTTTATTCAATAGTCACTAATAAATTTTAACCGTTTGCACTCGAACGTCGCCTCTGAGGCGACATCCGATTCGTTACTTCAACTCGAACGGCGCCCTGACCAATTAAGGTACTATATATCTTATATCCACCAATAATGTTCTACAACTAAAAGTGCTATAACAGGTGCATACTTCGTTAAGAAAGAGACTCCACCCACACTTTTTATTAAATGCCTTTGGGCGTTGCTTGCCTTGGTCATTGGTAAATGGCCAAGAATGCTTTGCAAAATGTCACACGATGGAAAATTATAAATCACAATATTCATATATAATGCTTGTAATATGTAAATATACATCAAATATAGAAATAAAATGTTTATATTTAAAATTCTTATGTTTCATATTTTGCATTTTTTATTTAAACTATTGTCGGGTAACTCATTACGCTTACTAAAAGAAGATTCGAATGCAAAAGGTTAATTTTCCATCTCACTTCAGGCCCGCACATTTGGAAGATACAAAGTGGTCGACATAAAAGAAGCCACTAACAAAAAGGAAGGTGTAGCCTTCGTAAAATGTCATTATGCTAGCCTTTTATTACTAAAAATATCAAAATTTCATTATTTAAATAAGGTTATGTAATTAATTTATGCATGGAAACAAACGTTATATGCATTGAAAGAATCTGGTGTACTTTTTTAAACTTATATACAAACCAATATACTTGTTATTGATAAATATATACTTATTAGTTAAAATACTTATTTGTATTAAAATTTTCTTACCAAGAAATATTTGGCTTTGGATTTCCATCCACTGTACATGTAAATTGAGCATTCTTATTTTCACAGCACATGACAGTTTTTAGAGGAGTCAAGAATTCCGGAGGTACAGCAGCTTTAGAAACAAACAAACTTCCTTTAGTCACTCACATGCATATTTGCATATACATAAAAAAGTGTGAAACCAATGAAGTAATATATATACATATATAATTCATTGAGAAAGACAGCAAAGGGAATATATTTTAAAAAGTAAAGCAATATGTAATGGCTATGTTCTTTTTTTTTTTTTTCTTTAAAAAGCACGTTTAAAAATCAAAGTCTGACAATGCATAAATAAAAAATAATAATACAATTTTAATCGCTTCCTGCTGCATACGGAATGCTGTAAAAAATTCATCTTTAGGTTTGGTTTGACTTTTAGCGATTTTAGTTTGTGCAATTAGCCAGAATTTACTCGGAAATCTTTTAAATCTAAAAAAAAAAAAAAAACTTTAATCATTAAAACATCATCAAAAATCATTAAAGAAAATCATTAAAATATTAAAGTAAGTTTTTAACTAAAAATATTTTTAAAAAGTTAATTCCATAAAAATCAATTTTTAACTGTTGAAAATCATTTGATCGATTTACTGAAGTAGGAAGGCAATTTCTCTCCAAGTTTTAGCTTCAGTAAATAAATTCTATAAAGCGAGTTTTTTGTTTTTATTTATTTTTTTAAATTTTAAAATCAAATTTATACGAGGATAAAAATGCTTAATTATTGACTCATAGAAAAAGTATCTTTAAATTTTTTAGACGTTCAAAGCAAAAGTTTTTAATCTAAAAGGTTTATTTACACTTTAATTTCCATTTTTCTGTAAAGGTAAAACGTAAAGCATTTAGCTAATCATAAGATTTTCAAATATTTTTGAGATATAAATGCAGTTAAATAAACTGAAGTATATAAATGAAAATCCAAATATGATTGAATTTGTAAAATTTAAAGCGTCCTGCTAATCATAGCAGGGGTCGTACTCCCCGCCCTTTTTTCAGGACACTCTCAGAGATAAGAAATTTCCGACCTTTTTGCCACCACAAATTCTATGCAAAAACACTTCTGGTATATTTATGGTAAATGTGCTATGAATATATACGGTAGAGATTATTTTATAAAAATAGTGGTAACATTAAATTTGAAAATTTCTTATTAATGAGAGTGTCTTGAAAAAAGGGCGGAGAGCACGACCCCTGTCATAGGTACCTAAAAGTCTTTTGAGGTTATAATAACTTAAATAAACTCACCCGTGTCTCTAAATGTAAAAGTTAAAGCATTTGACAATAAAAATTTGAAAGATTTTCGAATTAGTTTTTCTTTATAAGAATCGAACTTTTAAATTTAGTCTAAGGTAAAGCTAGGTGAAATTACGCGGTAGGAGAGATTGCACACATAGCGGATTGGTGGGAAGGAGTAGAGTGGGCGCACTGAAACTCCAGGTAGTTGTACAACACCAATAGTGGCGCGCCGAAATGAATGTGCATGTTGATTGCTTGAAACGTCTAAGATAAAATGAGGTTATTTTGTCTCATTTTCAAAAATGATTGTTTGAGTTTTCGTAACTCTTCCCGGGAATTGCTATAGAATGCTAGTATTACAAAATATCTTTAAATCGAACGATTTATCATGGACTAATTAACATATGTTAATTGTGGCATGTGGTTGTACGAAAGTTGCACTATTTACGACAGTAAAGACCACGATTGTGGACAACAACGTATTAGGTCAGCAAACAAAAACCATTCAAACCTAAAAGGAACTGAACTAATTTTAAGTTAAACATATTATTCAGTAATTAAATGCTTTTTTTTAATTTAGTCTTTTTTTTTTTTTTTTTTTTTTTTTTTTCTTTTCTGATTCTTTAATTTTTTTTTGTTTTAAATTAAGTTTTTAATTCTTTTTTAATTTCGTTTAAACTTTTGGTTTTTTAATTATGAAATTGAAATAGCCACTCCTAATATAAAAATACTTGATTAAAAAAACTTTACAACGATGTCATTTAAGTACAATTATTGTTAACAATTTAATTTTAGTTATAATTAAGCGCAATATCTTACACTCTGTAAAGAGAGGTTACACAAAATAGCTCGCTTGGTTTAATTACAGATGTTGCTTTAATTTATAGCATAACATCAAAATAGTAATGGAAATGCATAGAATACGAATGATTTCAAAATTATTCAGCAAGAATCTAACAAAAAATTAATATTTGGATTTTTCATAACATTTTTTTTTTTTCCCAATTGTGCGGAAACTCTCCTAGCTTTACCTGACATCAAAAGAGCAGAATAAGACACATTATTTCTCCGATAATTTATAAATAGTCAAATGTAAAAATAATTATAAGATAAAAAACTTTTTATAAGCCATGTTTTTAAATTTTCTGTTGAATCATAGCTGTAGAACGGCATTAGCACTTTACCAATGCGTATAAAATTTTTAAAGTGATAATGATATCAATTTTTGTGAGATGGATAATTTAGCTTTTTACAATTTTTTTTAACGTGCACGTTTAATTAAATGTATTTATTTTTATGTCGAAAACAATAAACTCGTATTTTTTTTTTTATTTTATTTTATTTTTTTTTTTTTATTTTTTTTTTTGCAACAATTAAATTATAGCTAATATTTTAATGACTATTTTTATAGCTATTAGGAGGTTATTATTTTCATATTTGAATTAATTAAAAGAAAACTAATTAAAAATTCGAAAATCAGCTTTTGAAGTATTGTGTTGTCACTGGGTTCTGAACTATTCTGAAAGTTTCAAATGTCTAACTAGTAGGGAAGTTAGTTAAAAATCGATTGCAAGATTTGTACCGGACAAACAAGAATAGAAGTTAATAAAAACATGGTAAAATATGTGTCAATCTTCTAGTTGAACATTCATTAAATAAAATATTAAAAAAATATTAATATACCATTAGGATCAACGATTTTCACAGCTGTAGCGCTCATTGCAGCCGGACTCATACCAGCTGCATTGAAAGCAAATACTCTGAACTCATACTGCCTGTCTTCAATGAGATTCATGATGTTGATTTGTGTTGCGTGGCACGGAGTCAGATTCACCTTCTGCCAGGTCTGAGTGTTAATTTCTTTCTTCTCGATCCAGTATCCCAAGATTCTAGATCCACCATCATGATCAGGTTTGGTCCATGACAGATTGACGAAATCGCCACCCACTTCAATTACTTTTGGTACTCCTGGAGCAGTTGGTGGATCTGTTAATGAAAATATTTAAAATATGTTTAGGTTTTCTAGGCTGAAAAATGTTTCAATACTTATAATTTTTCAAAAAATAATTAATAAAATCTGAGTACATGTGACAGACACGCAGTGTTGCCAGATGGTGGACAGTCAATTTCCCCAAATCAGGGGTTTTTTCCAAAAAAATCCCCAACTCAATTTTTATTAAAAAAGTTAATTTTTTACAAAAAATTTCTAAAATATTTAACAGATTTTAAGCCCAAATTTTTCCCCAAATGACACTCATTTATGAAAAAAATCCCTATACATGAAAATAACTTTTATATATACACTAGCTATAGGAAAATTTTAAATCTGTGTAAAGTACTTTAGTGCTGAGGATGTACGCAAGATGTACTTTCATCTTTAGGATATCCTGAGGATATCCTGTGGAGAAATACCTTTATAAGCCCCTACATGCTAAGGAAAGCTGTTAAAAGCTTCTACGCGAAGGACAAATCCCTACAATTGGCAATGCTGTAAACTTAACAGGTAGATTAAATTAAGTCAAAAAAAGTTTAAAAATTCCCCAGATTTCTCCCCAAATATTTCAAAAATCCCCTCGAAAATCCCCAGAAGCCAAAAAATCTCCCAAATGGGGACAAAATACCCAATCTGGCAACACTGCAGACACATTACAGTCATTGTTGCTAGAACTGGCGGTTTTTTTAATTCAATAATCACCAATAATTTTAAATTGTAGCGTTTGGCTAATCACATCGAAGATTTATAAATCTATTATGCATATAAGAAAAAGACTTCTCAAAATTATTGATGATTATTGAATAAAAAATCTGCCGGATCTAGCAAAACTGGCTACAGTATATGTAGAAATATATGGTGTATATATATATGGCGTTGCCAGCTCTCCAGCTTTTTGAATAATAATGTTTTTAACAGAATTGTCGCTTTATTTAGTCACAGAATTTTAGATATAAAATAAAATGAATATTTCTGTAAGTATTATCGAAATTAAAAAAGCCAGAGGCTTGTAACTCTGTATATAAATATGAACATTTCTTCTAATTTCTACTCATTTTTTCGCTATTCTACTTTTCTTTTAATATAAACATATTTAAGATTTCTAGTATAAGTAACTGATCCAAATATAAGTATGGGTTATAAAAATATTTTAAGATGAAAATTTTGAAATAATGAATAAATCCTTAAAAATAAAAATTAATAATGCTAAAAAATAATCTAAATGTTATATCTAATATGAACTAAATGTGTAATTTCATATTTTGCATGAATGAAATAGTTAAATCGTCGCTTTCATTACACAGAGGTATAACTCAAAAAATAATGAATTTGGACAAAACAGTCGAAGTGAAATTTTGAGTAATTCGAAATTGAATGAATGATTATAAATTGCACCAAGCCAAGTCTTTTTTTTTAAATAAAGCTTGAAGGCGGTATCTATGTCAAAGTAGCATAACTCATTTTCTATTGGTTACCTAGTTATAAGATATTTATCGTTTGTACCTGAAATTTAATAATTTTAAATTACGTCTGTTTGTTATGACAGCTACAAAATGTTACAGTAAATGCACAGAAACAAAAAATTAAATCATGGAAACTTACCGAATGGAAGTTTGGCAATAATAGGATTGGTGCCCTCCAATGGTGCGCTCTGACCGTTTTCATTAACAGCCATAACACGGAATAAATATTCACCATTTTCAGTCAAACCTTGAACAGTAAATGTTGTATCCTGTGGAGAATGAAGTAAATAATATTTTTTGCAACATTTAGTGTAAAATAATAAAAATATATATTCAGAGATGCCAATCTAATCCGGCAAATTGCTAGCACCGCCCCTTTTTCTACATACTTAATTTTTAGAGTATTCTTCTTAATTCATTGTAGATACATTTGAAGAGAAATGCTCTAAAAATTAAGTGGTGTTGAAAAAGGGGCGGTACTAACAATTTGCCGGATTAGGTTGGCAGCTCTGTATATTTTGACTTATACACATATTGTCTGAAAACACTATTTAAACTGAAATACAATACTATTTTCTAGATAATTTTAATACAATTTCAAAAATCTATAGTTTTAATGATAAAAATTTAATTTTAGTTAATACATATAGCTACGGATATTTATATTTATTTAAATTATATTCATTGCGAGACAATACTGGTGTAATAACTGTAATAATACTTTAAAACAATAAGAACTTTTGATAACATTCTGTTGAATAATTTTAAATAAAATAAAGAATACTGAAAGAGAACTGATAGATCTCTTTATATATTTATTATATAATATGTAATTACTTTAAGTAATTACTTTATGTAATTACTTGAGAAACACAAAAACTTTAAAAGCTAAACTAAAGGAAAAATAAAAAACAAGGAACTGAGTTGAAATATTAGTTCTATTTATCTATTTTCGCAACTGAAAATAATCTCTATATCATGCATACATTTTATTGTATTTGTGATAATTTAGAATAATTGAAGTTCACATGAAAGAAGTACCACCCATTCAGCGTAATGTATTTTGATTCTTTAGTATTTCTCAGTATAAGGCATTAAAATGCAAAATAAACCATTCTGAATAGTCGGCATGCACAATAACATATTTACAGCACACAGACAGGAGAACCTATGTTATTAAAATTTTTGAATAATAATAACTCAGTTTATAGTTAATGTAATAAAAATATCACATGAGATGATGCTAATATATCAAGCTAACATTTAAATTGTCAAGTTAATATGAATCCCGTTAAAATTAATATTTTAATGTCAATTAATGCAAAGTTAAGAATTTTAGCACTTTTTTGTACCACTGCTTATGAAATGAAATATTTCTTATGTTCTGTCAAGATTTATTATTATTAAACAATTGAAGGAATCAGAATTTCTACCATTCGGAAATATTGTAACTAATAAGTGTAAAGCTAGTATTATAAAATCCACCGAGCTTGAATTTAATTCCATATTACATATTTGCCAACTTGTACGTTTTTTTTGCTACCAGAAATTTTTTAAAAGTTTTTTTAGTAGTTTTCTGTGATTAAACATGATAAAATTTTTTGTAAAAAATTAGTGGTGTTAAAAAACTGTACAAACTGGCACCTATGATATTATTTTTCTATAAAATCTGTAATTTTCAACCAAATTTAAAGATATTTCGACTGTAAATTCATAATTACTATTGTTGATAATTTTTAATTTTGTCGAAACCTGCCTTAAATTCACGATTAAATAAATAAATAAATAAATAATAATAATAAATGTGAATTATCATCTAACATGATATGGAAGACTAAAGCTCGCAAATTTTAAACTATCAGTGAAAAGTGACTTGAAGAAAATTACATTTAGTAAATAATAATAATAATAAATCTTCATGAAACATAGTGATCCTCTAACATAGTGAACTGCCCTGATTAAATCGGTGTTCTAATAAGAAATATTTCATTGAAATCGATCTGTTCGCTTGGGAACTACGATGCCACGCATAAACAAACGCACGCAAAAAACCAACGATTTCAAACTTGTAACACTCCTCTTGTTTTGACCATGGGTTAAGAAGAGGAAAAATGAGCAACTATGTTTAATTACTCTTAAATAATCACTAGCTGGCTGCACCAGCTAGCTGGCCAGAGACCCATGAAAATTTTTACCAAAAAACATGCTCTCGGGCGCCTGCGGCGCCAATCGCAATTTTGTTCTCTGTAAAAGTCACATAATATTAAAATATTAAAAATTCAAATATTTTTAAATAAAATCTAAACGTAGCTCTAGTTCAACGTAAAATACACCCAAATCAATGAAAATCAAATAAACCATTCAAATATCTTGTAATTCCTCATAACGTAGCTGTAGTTCAATGTAAAATACACTCAAATCAATGAAAAATAAATAAACCATTCAAATCTCTTGTAATTCCCATAACGTAGCTCTAGTTCAACGTAAAATACACTCAAATCAATGAAAATCAAATAAACCATTCAAATCTCTTGTAATTTCTCATAACGTAGCTGTAGTTCAATGTAAAATACACTCAAATCAATGAAAAACAAATAAACCAATCAAATCTCTCCTAAGATTCTCCATTCTGCATCATTATAGAAAAGGGAAGTTTTATTTTCATGTTTTTATTGATTAAAAGAAAACTAATCAAATATTCGAAAATCTGACGTCGATGTGCACAATGACCCTTCGGAGGGCACCTTTGTGTTAAATCACGTGACTGTCCGAGCTACCGTTTTCGAGAACAGTGAAATATACATATTGTTGCATACTTGGGGGTCCGTGAGTTGTCTGAGAATGAAAGGCCAAACGTACAAAAATTCAGTAATTTATTCACAGAAAGTTCCAGAAAAATACAGGTCAATAAACCAATTATCAGCTTCAATTCAAGCAGTAACCACAGCTTAAACAACAGCTGTCAATAGCAAATCCACAGTACTAACTGTATACCAATAGCACTTGAAGCAAGTCTCTCTCAAAGAGGCTTAAGAGCAATGCAAGCACTAGCGAAGCTGGCTGAGATCTGAACTGAACTGACTGCCTTGGCGAGGAAGCGCTCCTTATATGCTGTTCCATGGAGCCCAGATTTTTCGAGAAAACTCTAGAAAGTGGTCAACCAATCAACTTACAGCTTCCATATTTGGTATATCCCATATAAGGATTTTCTCGCCAAGGTCGCCAAAAAAATCGCCAAGGTGGGAAAAAGTCGCCAAATTTCGCGCCAAATCCATTACCTGTGTTACTGGGGCTTTTTAATGCGTTTTTAAGGGAAAATAAGGCTATTTCAACGCTAGAACGACTAGAAATGCACAAAATTAGCACTTTATCAACTTACTAAGCCTCTTTGAAAGAATTTATACAAAAATGAACACAATTATTTACAATTTCGTAACACTGCCCCCCCCTCCCAAGGACTGCACGTCCCGGGCAGTGCAACCCTTGGTTAAGAGGCGAAACTAACCAAATTTACACAATCACAAATAGAAAACTAAGTTACATATAATGACAAAATAGAAACAAAAATCAAGTGAGAAATATTTACAAAATTTACAAATATGTACAAGTATCTATATACAAATATTTACATTACGCATGCGCAAATTTTACCAGTATTTACATTTTTAATTTTAATATTACCGTTACTTGTGGTACTTGGCTAGCCTATTATAGTGCACCACCTTCGGTTTTGATGAAGATGTTTTAGTGATCCGCACCACTACATCATTCAGCCTTTTTAAGACTGTGTATGGTCCATCCCAGTTGCACTGTAACTTGGGAGAGAGTCCTTTGCGTCGAACAGGATTCCACAACCAGACCTTCTCTCCTTCCTGGAACTCATGTTGTGTAGCCTTTAGATCGTACCTTGTCTTCATTTTCTCCGTTCCCATGTTAATCCGCTCCCGAGCAAGGTTGTGTACGTCCTCAAATCGTGCCTGGAGATCTTGGATGTACTCCTCGGGCGATGAAGGCGCATCGGGTGGACAACCAAACAGGAGATCACAAGGGAGACGAAGTTCACGTCCGAACAGCATCTGGGCTAGAGTATAGCCGGTGGTTTCATGGACAGCACTTCGATAAGCCAGCAGGAACAATGGCAACTTCAGGTCCCAATCTTGCTGGTTCCTTGATACTAGAAGAGAGAGGTTATTCAGGATGGTACGATTGAACCTCTCGACCATGCCGTCCGACTGGGGATGTAAAGGTGTTGTCCGGGTTTTGTCTATGCCGAGTAGTTCACACAGTCCTTTGAAAACATCAGAGGTAAAGTTCCTACCTTGGTCGGTATGAAGTTGTAGGGGCGTGCCGTACCTTGACACCCATTGCTGCACTAGGACCTCTGCGACCGTGCATGCCTCTTGATTGGGAATGGGATATGCCTCAGGCCACTTGGTGAAATAGTCCATCACGACGAGGATGTATTTATTTCCACTGGAGGTCCGTGGCAAAGGACCCAAGATGTCGATTGCAATCCGTTCAAATGGTGCTCCCACGTTATACCGTTGCAGTCTTCCTCGACTTCGTTTCTGCGGGCCTTTACGTGCCGCACAAGCATCACAGGATTTACACCATTTCTCCACATCCTCCTTTGCCTTGCACCAGTAGAAGCGTTCCCGAACTTTCTGCAGAATCTTCATTACCCCAAAATGGCCTCCGGTAGAGCTACTATGCAGTTGTTCTAAAACAGCTGGAATTTTTGATCTTGGTAATACAGTCTGCCATCTGAAGCTTTTCCCATCATCAGATTCCCGCTTTCTGTATAATACGCCGTTTCTTATAAGAAGAGAGTCCCAAAGTGCCCAATAACTTTTCGTAATGGGACTAAATCTGGAAATGTCCTGCCAGGTAGGTCTGTTGCTGGTTGTCTCCTTCATCTGTAATATTGGCTTTATGTCAGGATCTTCCAACTGGGCTTTTCTAAATTCTTCGTCACTCCATGGGTCGGGATCTTGTTCTGATGGTGTTGCGACAGTAACTTGGCGAACAACTGGCTTTATTATTTGATGTTTATCCTCGGCTTTAGGGATGTATTTATGATCTTCAGATGGAGGCTTCCGCAAGAATGCATCTGAACTTTCCCGAAGAGCTCCTCCTGGATGGCATACTTCAGAGACATTCTTGGTTGCTTCTCTAGGTGTTCTTACTGGGCAGCTTCGTTTGATATGCCCGTCTTTTCCACAGCCCCAGCATTTAGTTGTTGGAGTCTTCCCTTCTTTCTTACTCTCGAGAATGCGTAGTCTTCTATTAATTTCTGCCATCATTTCCTGAATCTCTTTAAGATCATCTTGAGAGCCGTTCATTTTGTGTGCTGTGCTGTTCTGGTGATGTTTACAGGAGGCTTGTTGGGCAGTCTCGAGCTTTAGGGCATACACCAAGGCTGACTCCACATCCTTCACGCCGGAGAGTCTGAGGGCTTTTCGAATGTCTGGACCTTCGACAGCATCAATGAAATATTCTAGAGCCAGATCATTGCGTGTTTCAGGATGACAGTCTGAGAAAGCCAAATGTGAAAGCCTCTGGATGTTTGATGCCAGTTCTTGTAAGCTTTCCCCTGGTCTCTGGCGACGGGACCTTAGCTGGAGTCGACTATATTCTTTGGACCATTTCGCTCCAAAACGTAGCTCTAGTGCTCTGGTTACAGCTTCGAAGTCATATCGCTGTTCCTTCGAAAGGGTCTCCAGAATATCTGCGGCGTCGCCCCGCAACAACCCTACCAGATGAGCCGTCTTTGCAACAGAGTCCCAGCCGTTTGCTTCAGCCACGATGGAGAACTGCGTCTTATATACATGCCAGGAGGAACTGCCGTCGTAGGTAGATAGCTTAATAAATTCGTGATTCTGGTTTCTTCTCTCTTTCTTTCCAGATTCCTGGGGCTTGGATTCTAACTTTTCTTCGAGATTCCGAATCTTGCTCTGCAGTTCATTCCCTATTACCTCTCCGCTCCACTCTTCTCTCATTTTTCTCTCCAGATCTTCTTCTATTCTCTTCAGTTTACCTTCTATCTCTGAAAACCTTCCTTTCAGCTCTTGATCAAAGTTTTCTTTAACTTTCTCCTGGAAACTCCGTTCTATTTTCGTAACACTCTCTTCAACCTTCATAACATTTTCTTCTATCTTCATAGCTTTCTCTTCAACCTTCATAACATTTTCTTCTATCTTCATAGCTTTCTCTTCAACCTTCATAACATTTTCTTCTATCTTCATAGCTTTCTCTTCAAAACTTCCTTCTATTTTCAAAACTTTCTCTTCTATTCCATCTATTCTGCTTCCCATATCCGATAATTTACTTTCGATTGATTCTTTCACCGTTGAAAGCTCTCTCTTCATCTCATCTTGATTAGATTTAATTTCTTCCTGAACTTCACCCATAGTGTCTTTCATTTCCTTCATTTCTTCAGTCAAGCCGTCTTTCAATTCTTTCTGTCCGGCTTTCATTTCATTCATCTCGTGACTCAGGCTATCTTTCATCTCTCTTTGCGATGCTTCCATACTTTCTATCAATTCAGATCTTAACTCATTCATCTGAGCAGTGAGACCTTCTAGAATTTTTTTCATCTCTTGCTCCATAGCTCTCGTTATCACCATTCACAGACAATCCCACTCCTGACACCAGAAATGTTGCGTACTTGGGGGTCCGTGAGTTGTCTGAGAATGAAAGGCCAAACGTACAAAAATTCAGTAATTTATTCACAGAAAGTTCCAGAAAAATACAGGTCAATAAACCAATTATCAGCTTCAATTCAAGCAGTAACCACAGCTTAAACAACAGCTGTCAATAGCAAATCCACAGTACTAACTGTATACCAATAGCACTTGAAGCAAGTCTCTCTCAAAGAGGCTTAAGAGCAATGCAAGCACTAGCGAAGCTGGCTGAGATCTGAACTGAACTGACTGCCTTGGCGAGGAAGCGCTCCTTATATGCTGTTCCATGGAGCCCAGATTTTTCGAGAAAACTCTAGAAAGTGGTCAACCAATCAACTTACAGCTTCCATATTTGGTATATCCCATATAAGGATTTTCTCGCCAAGGTCGCCAAAAAAATCGCCAAGGTGGGAAAAAGTCGCCAAATTTCGCGCCAAATCCATTACCTGTGTTACTGGAGCTTTTTAATGCGTTTTTAAGGGAAAATAAGGCTATTTCAACGCTAGAACGACTAGAAATGCACAAAATTAGCACTTTATCAACTTACTAAGCCTCTTTGAAAGAATTTATACAAAAATGAACACAATTATTTACAATTTCGTAACAATATATACAGTAAACTACCGATTATCCGCGGTGAACGGGGAATAGATACTAATAAAAATTTTTATTTACATTTTGCTCTATTTTTTAACAAAAAAATCGGTCAAGCATTTTTTTTTTTTTTTTTTTTTTTTTGTACTAAAACACTTTTTCTTAATTTGCGATTGAAGTTTCTTTATCAGCATTTTGACACAAAGTGATGCATCGTCCTGTTCCTCAAGATATTTTATAAGTCTATCAGCATGTGCTAGGGCTGCGTCGTGGCTCATCCTCTGCTGAGTTTTATTTCCTTCTTCCTCCTCTTCACTATCTTCTGAAACTGGGTCTAACTTGGCCCACAATTTGCTCATTTGTAAGGTGTTCAATACCTTGATCATTGGCGTCACAATTAATCCACTCTTCAATGTTTCCTTCATAGACTTTTTCTCCTCCAGTAACAGATTTAGCTAAATTTGCCAAATCATGAGCAGAAATTTCATCATCCTCAATAAACTCTACCAAAGTATTTTCCACGTATTGTAAAATTTTTCTCCAAGACCTTACCAATGTAGAGTGCTTAACTGCGTCCCAAGCTGTGTGTATGCCATAAATTCTGTCAAGAATCGTATATCTCCAAAAGCCTTAAAGGTCATTACTCTCTTCGATCTTTTTTTATAATAAGTTTGTTCTGTATTTATAAATTCCCTTTTAAATTCAGGCCCTTGAGGGCCGCGGATAATCCGACTGCCGATAATCAGGAGTCTACTGTATATACAAATATTGCTCACTTAATAGTATAAGATAAGGACAATTGTTATGCTAATAATACCTTGCAGTAGCTAGCAGCAATAACCCATTGGTTATGTGTTGTTTCTTTCCTTTCAATGAAGTAGTGAGTTATCTTGCATCCACCGTCATATTCTGGTGGTTTCCAGGTAAGTGTAGCCGTATGTTGTGTTATGTCACTTACATCCAGAGGTCCGATTGGCGGTCCAGGCAAGCCTTAAAGAAGATTAAAAAAAAAAAAAAAAAAAAATCAAACGATTCGTCTGTTAAATTTGTTACATTTCAATGACAGCAAAATCATAAGTGGGATATTTTTCATTAATAAATAAAAAAAAAAAAAAAAAAAAAAAAAGAAAGAAAGAAAGAAACTGTCAAATGTACTAAATATAATGAACAATGATAAATGCAGTGAAAAGATATTTAAAACTTTAGAGAACATAAGTTGCCTAGATTTTACAAATTTGAAAATTTTGCATTAGATAATACATCTAATAATATCTTCAATATATTGAGAGATACTTTCCAAATTTAAATATTTACTTTTGCCTAGAATTAAACATTTTGCTTCTTCAGATTTTTAATGAATAAGACGAAAATATAAGACGAGGTAAAATGAAGTTATAGTGGGAATTTTTACAAGGTTTTTAAAAGATTATGTTGGTAATCCCTCGTCAATAAATAAATAAATAAATAAAATAAAATAAAATAAATAAATAAATACATAAATAAATATAAAATAAAATAAAATAAATAAATAAATAAAAACAAAAATAAATAATAGTTTTAGGATTTTTTTTATTTTCAACATTTTTTATTTATTTATTTATTTATTTTTTCAAATAAAAATATTTGCATAAAAAAATATTTATAGTGTTTGTTGTATATATACGAGTTCGAATTAAAAAAAAAAAAAAAAAAAATTCTTTTATAATTTTTCTCAACATTAAAATATTCTTTAGTCATTTTTCTTTGTAAAAATTACTAAGGGGGTTCTTAACTAAAATAAATTTATTAAAATTTCCTAACTTTAAATTAAATTTATAATAAACGAGTGGACTTTATATTTCCTTAACAATAGCTGCAAGCTTCTAGATTCTCTAAATAACGGTAGTTTCTACTATTTTTTAAGAGAAATCTCTGATGTTAATTTCCTGGTAAAAAATTATTTTAAAATTAATTTTAATAATGCATCGTAGTAGCATTGCCTCCTAAACTAGATGCTTTCCGCGTGGCTCGGAAATTTGGTAATAGATCAAGCGGTAGACAGCGCCATCTGGTACAGATTGCGCGAGTTTTTTATTCAATTGTCACCAATAATTTTAAGAAAATAGAAAAGTAACTCAATCTGTACCAGGTGGCGCTGTCTACAACTTGAACTGTTGCCAAGTTTCCGAGCCACGCGGAAGGTATCTAGTTTAGGAGGCTATGGTAGTAGCTAGCAGCAATAATCATTGATTATATGTTGTTTCTTTCCTTTCAACAAAGTAGTTAGTTATCTTGCATCCACCTACGTACTCTGGTGGTTTCCAGGCATTTCCTAATCTACATATGTTGCGTTGGCAATATGTTGCGTTATATGGCGATTCTGAATCCCTAATCTATATACGTGCAGTTAAATCACTCGTATCATTCTTAAAAGCAGTACCAAAAATATTACTTTTAAAAAAAGATTTTAAGAAAGTTTAAAAATAGTTTTTAAATATAATATAAATCATTAAATATAGTTTTAAAATATTTAACTTAAACTGTGAATTTATTTTATAATGATTTTATTTTGAATAAAAAGATAAGCAATGACATCCTTCCAGTATTACCTTTTATATAAAATGTAAATTATGCACCAGTCGATAGCTAAAATATTTTTTAATTTAATTTAAACGATGTGTTAATTAAATTCCAACAACTTTTTTTTCATCTTAAGCTTAAAAAAAAAAAAAAAAAAAAAAAGTAAACATCACTCTAGTATTACCTATTTATTGAAAGTTGCAATATGCATTAGTGAAAAAAAATAATTGAAGATATTTTGAATTAATATAAATTACTTTGATTAAAACTTTGATACAAATTACTTTGTAATGAGTTCAATTTGAGCTGAAGAGAGAATAATAATATACCATTGCAGTATTACCTGTTACATAAAGGGTGAATTCTGCATCAGCCGACCCACTCTCATTTTTCACCGTAAGTCTGTATTTTCCCATATCATTCTTTTCAATTTCCTTCCAATAAATAATGGCATACTCATCAAAAACTGTGTACTTGATGTGCGGGCTTTCTTTGACTTCCAATCCGTCTTTGGATAGAGTGACATCGAATGGAGAAGTACCAGAGAAGTAAATTTTAACTTTAGCGTTCTCTTTCTCGGGGAAATACACTTCTGTAGGACAACGGTCGATTCTTGGTGCAACTAGGAAAAAATAAATAAGCATTATTTTTTTAAAAACAAATTTATATTAGAAAAAATATACACTGTTGTGAAGTCGTTCCTTCACATATATGATTTTAATTACAGCTTTAAATAAATGCAATAATTAATTACTATATTTTCAATAAATTAAATGGCTAATAAAAATATTTAACGAAATTCTAAAGTACTTTCATATTCCGTTAAGCTATTATATAAATCTTCTGAGAACAAAAACATATTCTTTAAAATTAATAATTTATTTCGGCTAGTCATATGTTTATAAGACATCTCTCAGAATTATAATCTCTCCTAAATCATTTAATAAATAAAATATTAAAAAAATATATATATATTATTTTCATTTATAAACCGTTGTATACATAATTACATTTTCATTCTTTTAAAATTGCGCAAGTCCACTTTGTTATAAATAAATTAGGCTATAATTTCCGTTGTAATATCATTAAAGGGTAATTTATATTTTTTTAATGACAGGATGTGCAATAAATCGCAGACTTTATGTCTCTCTTACTCAACGGTTTTCTGGCGATAAAATTTGGCATAGATGATTGGCGTTAATTCTTTAACGGACTTGCTAAATTCAAAATATTTATATTAATTTATTCTATAAACAATGGATTATGTTTGGCTGTAAAATTTGGCACTATTTAAAAAATCTTGGCGTAATTCAGCAGTCTGATCTGAATTGCGAGACAGACAACTAGAGAATTCGCTCCTTGATCGTTGACAAGTTAATACGTACTCTAAAACCCTCTCTATCACCTCATGCCTTTGCATTCTCGAAACTGACGGACTATATGTACCGCCACTTTGAAAAGATTTTGATTTGCTTTATGAAAATCTCCAAAATAAAAATATTTTATATTTTATTACTCAGTCTACTTTTCTTTCTCGGCCATTTAAATTTTTTACAGCAAAAATGGACCTGGACAATATGCGAGCACTTATACATGAATGCTGGAACTTCCACTTTATAACTGCTTTCATATAGAATGAATAAGTAGGCATTTTCTGGCATCCTTAACCCTACAAGGCACCCAGTTCCATATGTGCAACAACGACTTTAAGCGTTCCTATAGCTATAAAACTATTAGTAGCGACATCTCTTGACATCTTGATAGAAGCTACTGACATTTAGCAATGTAGTAATATGAATCTTTACCTAAAGATGTCGTTCGTGTTTTTGTTATAGTGCACTCAGTGTGAAATTTGAATGGAAGTGATACGTTAGTCGTTTGTCTAAATTCAAAAATAAAAAAAAAAGAATAGTTATTGACCAGTTTTGACTCGAAAAAAAAAAAAAAAAAAAAAAAATACTGTGTGTTATAACGAAGTGTATATTTTGCAGAGGTAAGTTGCTTTTTTTTATATTACAATAGCAAACGTATTATTAAATCATATTTTTATGTATGTTCCACATACGGTACGTTGAGCTAAAAAGTTGATTTTTTCGTAAAATATGGTTTTATTTTTATTTTTATAAGCTTTCCCTATGTTTTGATCACTAATTACAACCTATATATTTCTGTCGCGCACTGAAAAAAAAAAAAAAATTGAGCCTTGTAGGGTTAAACTAGAATTACGGATCTCAGAGCTATGCGAATAATGTAAATAAATGAACTAAATAGACGAAATGATCAAGAATTTCTAGCCTATACATTTCTAGATAGTGAAACGATATATTATATCATGAATCGTTTAAATTGTGAGAAATTATCGCTCGATTTCTATATTTGGTTTATAAATTAGAATTTTAGTTAATAAAACTCACCTCTTCTGTTGAAATTTATTTGCAGACATTTTAAAATGTGTTTGAAAAGATAATAAAGGAAATCACTCTAGAATTTTATTAGGGCATTCTAGAACTCTCTATCAAAAGGAACTAGATATAATAAAGATAATATGAAACTATTTTTTATAGAGTTGCAATTTATTTTCTAGATATCAGTGGCAGAAATTTCTTTTCAGCGTAAAAATTACTCATTTGTACGTAAAACAAAAATTATTTATTAGTATACATTCTTTTTTAGCTTTTAAAATAAAAATATAAAGTTTTCAGTTAGTAATTATCATAAAAGAAACAATTTACAACTATGAATATATATATATATATTAAGGAAATCCATTAAACGGAACAAGACAATTTATTTTAACTGAATTTTTATGTATAATTACACTGAAATGTTTGCTTTACTTTTAATTTTTTAATAACTGAGTATTGAATCAATGTTAATTGTTCAAAACCAATGTTTTAATTTTATATTTGCACTGTAAAAAAAATTTAGTATTATATCTTTTAGACGAAAAAGTTTAAAAAATACTAAAAAACTCAAAACAACTCTCCTTAATTATCTTAGAATAAGGAGAATCTATTCCTTATCGTCAGAAATCATTTGGAGAAGGCTCAGTCAGAAACCTCAAAAAAGGATAGATAACTTATATATATATATATATATATAGCTGTTTAAACTTAAATAGAAAATATTTTTTTCCTTTCCATAATTTTCTGAAAAATCTCTTTCATTAATCTAGTAAAACGTATTTGGCTCTGGGGTTTCTGATGCTTTTCTTTTTTACTTCCTTCCTTCCCTTTTTTTTTTTTTTTTTTTTTTTTTTTTACAAATGTCTTTTAAGTAATAAAATTGTTTCCAACATCAGGGAAAGCTATAAGATTACATTAATTTTTTGTAAGCTTATCTGATATACCAAAAAATTTTCTTATAAATTCTAACCTTTTTTGCCTTAGCAGTTTTTCAGCACACTGTAAAAAAAATCTCGTAAGATTACGGGGAAAGCCCGGCAGCAGAGATTCCAGACAAAGCCCGTAAAAAAAATTGGTTTTTCGGACAAAATGTTTTTTTACAGGCATGTAACGTAATTTAAGGTTATTATATACTTAATTTACGGTCTAAGCGTTTCTTTTTACGGGCTTTGTCTGGAATCTCTGCTGCCGGGCTTTCCCCGTAATCTTACGGGATATATATATATATATATATTTACAGTGCACATCTATTTAATAATTCATAAAATTAATATTATGATCAGTATATGTATGTAATTTTGATAATATATACTACAGATAGTTATTAATATTATTTTCTAGAAAAAAGCAGCATACATTTTAAAATTTAGTTACATCAACCTTTCATTTCGACTGTGTACGACGGAAAAAGACGGGCGTAATGCTAACGATATATTACTAAGAAAATAACGTACGATACAGATTCCTTTTAAAAATTTAAAAGATGAATTACAACATGCATAATTTAACATAAAAATGAATGAAAATGATAAATCATATAAGATTACCTGCTATTATCATTCTGGCGAAACACTTGTCAGATCCCAAGGAATTGCTAACAATACAAGCATATTCTCCCTCATCAGCTTCCCAGACTTCTGTAATCATGAGTTTAAATTCACCGTCTTTGCCTTCAGTAAGCATGACACGAGGAGATGAATGGATTTCCCAGCCATTCTTGTACCTAACGTAGAAAATTATAATTTGGATAAGAGAAAAAATTACAAATTTTCTGATAAAACTAAAATAGTTTTAAAATTAAACTTATATACAAAAGGCGGGAATTATTTTTAGTACTTTTAGTACTTTATACTACGTTATAACTAATATATTTAAAAATTCTGTTCTCGAGTCAATTTAGTAGTCGACCCGGAATTTGGCTTTATTACAGCATGCATTATTGCGATAATTCGAAAAGTTCTTGTATGAAATATTTTAGATTGGCTTTTTTCATTACAAAATTGGAGTCTATTATTTTAAATAATATGAATCAACATGAAAGCTTTTTATGTACACAAAAGTTAACTAATGTATGAATCCCGCATAAATACAAAAGGTTTTTTATTTAAAAGTACTATCTGGAATTTTTAAAACAATCTTTTTTATATGGAATGAATTTATATAAAATTTCTTTTTTTATATAAAATATATATTTTTATATTATTTTTATATTTTTATAATATTTTTATATTATTTCTTTGAAAAATGGTTATTCTCTACTAATAATAAAATAACCTGCGTTTAAGTTTGTCATAACATTTTCAGATAGAGAGGAGTGACCTAGATCAATCAAAATTTGTATATACTTATTTTTTTTTTTCGAAATCTGATTGTGTGCAAGATTCGAATTTAGACCCAAACCCAAATTTTAGAACCAAATTGAGTTTCGTTGACAAATTTGTTTCTTTCTAGATAATTAATTGATAAGACGTAGTGCGGACCTGAAACAAAGTTAATTACGCGCACGGAGTGCACTCGGTTGAGGCGCTGCTGAAAGCAATAGGAACTCGACGTTTACAAATTTCCTTATCGAAGTTCAGTTGACCGATTTCAATGGAATTTTTTTCAAAAATCATATTTTTTTAGATTCATTAAACGTTATTAAAATATAGTCACCAGTGTAGCGAGTAAAGATTGATTATATAAACATATTATCACCGAAAGTTCCGTTAACTATGCGGAATCCTCTAACTAGAACATCAGATCTTTTATATAAACTACTGACTCCCTGGTTCAGCTGAAGCGAATTAATTGTTTTAATTTTGCACCTACTGCAACTGGTCGTAGAACTGAAATGAACTGATAACCTGTTCTTATTCTTGTTCATTTTCCTTTTTGCTTGTGGTGCCGCGGTAGGACGGTCGGTAGAGCGCCGAGCTCGTAATTGGAAAATTACAGGCTCGATATTTGAGCCGACTAAAGACCGTCGCGTACACTAATGGTGGCTGGTGCACGTGAAATCCTTCATGGGCGGAATGTAATCCATGTTCTTATCCAAATTATGCCTCTGGGGGTCATTGATGCGGGGAAGTCATCGCCTCCGTAGAGGATCAAAATTGTGGTGGAATGTCTCCGTACCATCCTTAGGGGCGCGATGGTCTCATAGCCAATTACCCATAGCGCAGTACTAGTGCGACGATAAACTCATCCAACCAAACAATCTTTTTGATTGTGTATATATTTTTTTCTCTCTCGTAGATATAGTGAGATGATCAATGTTTTCTTTACTTGTGTAATTAATTTATGTTTTATTAAAAATTAGGATTAGAATTTACCGTAATTTCTGGTAGATATCCCGCAGGTTATATAATCCTGTTTTGCACCAGAAATTTTAATTCATAAATAAATTTATATTTGTACGAACTCTTCCTTCGAAAAAGTATAGATTTCTCTATTAAATAAAATTTCTGGTGGAGAAATGACACATCTTACCTGCGGGTTATCTACCAGAAATTTCGGTAATTGGAATTTATTCCTCCCACTCCTGCACAGAAGATCGCACTTTAGCAGATAACCGACATAGCTAATGATCGGTTACTGCAACCGCAAAAATAAGCGCCACAACCACTAGTTCAAGATTTCTGCGTTCATTAGGATGTTGTTGTAATGTAAATTAATGTCATGAGACTTGATAGTAAAGATTATTAAAAAAACTGTTTAGCTTAAAAAAATTAATGAATGTGTGCGAATAAAGATTTGTCTTTAAATATTTCATAATTAAGTTTAAAGAAAAATAAATTACCATCTAGCTGTTGGTGCTGGTTTTCCTATAGCTTCACAATCAAATGTCAACGTCTTTTTCAAAGCTGCACTCTTGTTAAACAGTTTTCTGACAAATTCTGGCTTCTGTCCATCTACGCAATGTAATATAAAATGAATTTAAAAAAAAAATGTACAATAGTTTATAAAATGTTCATAAAATGTTAGGAAAAATTTACTATTATTGCTATAAAATTAACTCTTCTTTATAAAAAATAATTATTAGTAATTAGAAAACATTGCGAAATAAATAAAAGTCTTCATTGTTCAAAATAATACAATTTCATAATTCTGTGCAAATAACGTTTTTAATATTTTCTTGATTATTAAATTCAATTCAATTCGTAACTTTGTGATTAATTTTGTATTGACAAATATTGTGTCTATCCTATAAAGTTAAATGCTTTCCATTCTACTACTTAAACATTTTTTTAAATGTACAATTTAAAACATTTCATTGTGATACTTAAAACTTTCTTAAATGCAACATAACTTGTACTGAATTAATACGTGACGACACATATGGATTACAAGAAGAATCAGTTACTGTGACTTAATTCACCAAACTATGAACATCACTTCAGTGTAACTTATTATAAAAGTAATATTTTTAGATACGGTATGACATGTGGAGTTTTTTAAAAATCATTTTAGTGTAGGGTTTGAGGCCTATTATCTGGAGAAAGAACCTACGACTATTAATAATTTAAATCTTATGGGATATTTTAAGAAAATATTCAATGGATACGTTTTGAAAATTCTAAATTAACATTGAATATTTTCGATTTGAACTTCAATGTAATTTATTGATACTTATATATATATTGGGTTGTTCGGAAAGTAATTTCGTTTTTCTCAGCAGAAGACTTAATGGTATTTTTTTTTACACCATCTTCACAATTAAGCTGCATTACCATTATATATTGTGACAGCTGATATAGAAAGGTTTGCTTGTGAAAAAGTTCGTTTTATTCTGCTCAATAGGTTTTGATTGGTGCCCTATCAAATAAAGAAAGTCGGAAGCGACGTTTTCGGTATATTTTGTTTTTGCTACCAAAAAGACGAAAATACTGTTCAATCAAGAAAAAAAAATATACGATGTGTGTACAGAAAATTTATTTAAAGAACGCCAGTGTCAAAACTGGTTTACCAAATTCTTTTCCGGCAATTTTGACGTTGAAGGTGCATTACGTTCTGGAAAACCAGTTTATGCTAATGAAGACAAAATAAAGTATTGATTTATGAAAACTGCCAAATATCAACTCGTGAGACCGCTAAGAAACCGATCAAAGTGGAGAATATATAATTCAATAAAATATTTATACAACATAAGAAAATCATCTTTCATTTTCAAAGGAAAAAACGAAATTATTTTTCGAAGAACCCAATATATCATTCATTATTATAATTTCTATAAGTCATTGAAAAAAAAGTATGACAAAAAGAGTTAATGATACTAATTTAAAAGCTAGAATATCTCACCCGCAATTTCACACACTTTGACAGGATTGGTGCAAGCGCTTGGCTCACTCTTTCCAGCAGCATTGACGGCACAAACCCTGAACTCATATTCAGTATTTTCCATGAGATTCATCACGGTGTAGTTGCAATCGGCACATGGGAAATCGTTAGCTTTGAACCAGAAAGTGCTTCCAGCTTCTCTGCGTTCAACGATGTAACCTAAAGAAAAAGGAATATGCATACACAGAGATGAGATTGGTAAAAAAACATAAAAGTTGTAACAACATGTACAGATAAAACACTGAAATGAAATACTGGGAATTTTTATTAAAGGGTGGCATAGTAAAACCACTATCACTTATTCTATGATATGTACTACACTACCTATTTATGTTAAATGTTAACTAGATAGTATAAACTATCACAGATTTCTTCGAATTGCTAATGTGTTACAAGTTGTTACAGAATTCTGATAACATAGACGGATATATATTATCTGCTAGACTTACAAATCGCGTTGAGGGCACCTCAAAAATTAATAATTTGTCCAGAACAAGATATAGACAGTTAAAAGGAAGTCGAGTAAGTTAAAATTTTATTTTTAATATGGTAGAATGTATTAAAAACAGACTAATTTAAGAATAAACCTTGCCTACATTACAAGCGTATTAAACGATAACATTCGATAATAATGGAAAAATTTTCAGTTAAACATTAGTTAAACATATTACCACTTATGAATAATTTTGATAAACATTTTGAAGAATAAAAAAATAATTTGAAAAGTTACTGCAAATAGTTTAATAACTACAATTGCTAATGTTTTGGAATAGAGTTTTTATATATTTAGAAATAAGAACCTTCGAAATGTTAAACACAATATATGTATATATATACCTGTAATTTTGCTTCCACCATCAGATCGTGGTTTCTCCCACCTTAGTTCAACGTAACTGCGACCAACTTTCATAACCATAACGTCTTGTGGAGGTGATGGTGGGCCTATAATAATAATAATAATAATAATAATTAAAATGTTATGATTTTCGTTACGAAATATTCCAAAAAAATTACAATATCATGCAAAAAATTTCAGATTTAGAAGAGATGCATCTATGAAAATGTATTATTTTATTTATTATTGTTTTAAATATGGATAAATTGTTACTTATTTGTTATAATGGGCAAAATAATGTTAACCAGACTATCACTTTTTATGTCTTAATGCACAATGCAACTAATTAGCGCTTTTTTTTTCTTTTAACAATTGTCATGAAAATTATTCTTATTCCTTTCGGCACCTAGTAATGTCTGGAAATACATATATTTTTCGCCTGATAGAGGATTCTGCTCAATTATTTTCACCTGAAATGATTTTTGATCTATGATGTATGCTTAGAAAGTTTTTATTAATTACCTCTTAATACTAGTGTATTTTACTGGAAAGAGAATGGTCCCAGATGGGAATACAAGATTGAAATAATAGATTTTTTAAGCAATGTGTAACTTGTTAAAAAGAAAAAGAGAGAAAAGTGAGTTAATATGAATTTATATTTTTATATCAAGATCACTTCCATAATTTTGGGCTTTAAAACATTTTTCAATCTTGAGTATTATTTATTTATTTTATTTATTCATTTTTATTTTTTTAATGCTTTACTTATAAAGAATGTTAAATTTGTAATGTGTTAAAAAGTACTTAAAGAAGTACTTTAAAACACGTACATAATTATTTATTAAAATTATATTTACAATATTAAGCAAAGCTTTTCGCTATGAATACATAGAATCTTCAGGTTAAAAACAATTTTTGCAAAGTTCTTTCAGGACAGTCAACTATATTTATTAGGATTATCGGTGATGATCACAGAAAAAAGCTTGGAGATGCTCAGGAAGAGAGATCCAACCAGAATGCCCCACTGAGAATCTCCCTGCGCATAGTCCAACTTATTCCTGTAACAATCCTAATATATATAGTTGATTGCCCTTTACAAACTTTGCAAAAATTGTTTTTAACCTCATGATGTTATGTATTCACAATGGAAAGCTTTGTTTAATATTATGTGTATAATATTAATGAAAGACTAAGTACGTGTTTTAAAGTGCATCTTTAAGTGCTTTTTAGTGTCTTTAATACATTATTAAGTACACGAGGTTTTATAAATCTTCTCATTTTACAAGAGAAAATTTTTACTATATTCAATTTGTGCTTACCGATTCAATTTTAAAACCTGATTTATTTTTCGAATTATTAATTTAAAAAAATCTTAATTTTAAACAATTCTATTCCTAATATTGTTTTTAAAAAAAAGGTTAATGTCTTAAACAAAGAAATTAATATAGATAAATCAAATAATAACATTTGTATGCTACAAATTGGTTTGGTGATTGTTTTGTGTGGAAGAATTAAATAAAAAATACACCAATCAACTAAAATATACACTGAGAAAAAACATATACCGCCTTCATCTAGAATGAATAAGTGACCATTTTCTAAATCTTTAAAGTAGAAATATAGATTTCCGAGCTATATAAGGCACGCTAATAACAGGACTGCCAACCAACTCATTAATAAGCGTAGACTTGTTAACGCCCCTTGAAAATACGCCCCTTTTCCCACACCACTTTATATTTAGAGCAATTCTCTCCAAATAGTGTTACGATTAAATAAGAATGAAATTACTCTAAAAAATGACTGGTGTACAAAAAAAGGCGGTGACTAAAAGTACTACGCTTCATAATGAGATGGTTGGCAAGCATATGTAATAAACTGAATAGACGAAATGATCGAGAATTTCTAGTCTATACATTTCTAGATGGTGCAACAATATTTCGAATATTCCGAATCTTTTGTATTACGAGAAATTTTTGTTTGAATTTCTAGAATTGGGTCATAAACCAAATTATAGTTGCTGAAGCCCGCCTTTTTTATTCTCATTTATTTGCAGAGATTTTTAAATAACTTTGCATTCGATAATACAGGCAGGCAAACGCTCCAGAATTCTAATAGGGGTTTCTGGAACTCGCTTTCAAAGGGAACTAGAATTTATAAGGATGACATGGAACTATTTTTTCTAGAGCCACAATTCAGATTCTAGATGTCAGTTACAGAATTTTTTCTCAGTGTATTATTTTTATTTTTAAGCATTCTGTTTTCGAAATAATTAATTTTAATGTTCAGAATTTTTAAATTGGTATATATACGAACTTTTGCAACATTTAAAAAATGTATAGTTCTTCCTAAGTTAACTAATATACAAACAAATCTGATACGCAATTTAAAAATAAAAAGAGAAATCTTACTGAATTTCTTCTTCAGCTTGAATGTGCTAGTTGGTTGACTAGCCTCACCAAGTCCAGCAGCATTCTTGGCTTTGATTCGGAATTGATAGTCATGATTCTCAGATAAGTTAGGAACTGAAACAAATAGAAATTCTTAACATTTCTTTCACTGTGTATTATTAAAAAATGAATAAAAACGAATAAATAAATAAATAAAAGAAAATGGAAAAGAATGTGTTACAACAAAAGATGAGATGAAACTACCATAAAACGTACATAAAATAAAAACATACACTGAAAATCTGGAATAACTCCACTCGAGTTTCCGAACACTTAGAAATTAATGTATGTTTAAATATATTTCAATAACAGACATGGTTAAATAAACAAAAGGGATATCATTATAGCTTGTTGGAGTGTTTCTCTCCAAGTTGAATGTCTTTAATGCGTCGTAATGCCTCCAAATTATTTTGTGAGTTTCTGTAGAACTATAAATGGTAAGCTCGCAGTATCAGATATTTGTCTATTCTTTCATGTTTTAAACAATTTACATAACTAAAGCGAAATATAAATAGTTTGAATCCACAGACCTCAAAGTATAAAAATGCTACTTCCTATACAGGTAAAAAAAAATCTATATCTAATTCCTATATATATATAGGTTCTTCTAATGACAACCTATAACATGCCTACCAATTTACATCTTAAATTAATGTAAAGTTTAGACGCTAGTGCACTTCAAATAATTTAAGTCTGTCTCAGGTAAAAAAATAATAATAATAATAATAAATAAATAAAATAATAATCAGCCGAAAACCTTAATTTTTTTTTTTTTTTTTTTTTTTTTAAGAAAAATATAAACAGACTTATTTCAGGAAGTCAGAAATACCTGCAGTTTTTTTTTTTTTTTTTTTTGCTGATTTTTTTTTTTGCTGATTTTTTTTTTTAACATGGAATAGTACGTAATAATTTTTTTTGTGTGTCCCTGTAAATGAACTATGAGTCTTACACTCCTAAAACTATACAAATCGTGTGACGATGACTTATACCAATTTTTAACTCAATCGGATAAAGTGTTTTGATGCTACCGCACTTCAAATAATTTGAGTTCATTCCTCCCCCCCCCATCCCCCCCCCCCAAAAAAAAAAACTATTAGTTCTAGACTCATTAAAATCAATACAAATCATGCAACAGTGACCTAATATATCCTTATCAACATTTAGCCCAATCGAATAAGGCATTTAAACGTTATAAAACTTTAAATTATTCAAGTCCACAGGCCGTAATGGTAAAGACTTTTTTCTTAGTGTCCTTGTAAAATAACTGCAAATGTACTCAGCAAAATCTATACGTTTCATGTGACAGTAACCTATACATAACTGTTAATTTTAATCTCAATTGAATAAGACGTTTAGAAGCTACCGCTCATTAAATAATCTGAATCCATAAGCCATAATGATAAAGAATTTAATCTTTTATCCCCGTAAAAAACTATGAGTGCTAGAATGATTAAAATCTATACAGTTCGTGCGACGATGACCTTTAGCATACTTACAAACTTTCAGTGCAACCTATCAAAGCGTTTAAAAGTTATCGTGTTCAGTCACGCATTCACACAAAAACACATCTATACATATATTGCCGTAAAATTAGCAAAGTGAACTCAGGATATGTTAAAACGTACAGATACACTAATATTGCATAATCGAATTTTATTACAATCATAATACATTCGTTACATAAATTATGTTTGTGAAGTAGAAAACGTTTGAAAGGAGCCAATTCATTAATTAGTATAATTATATATGGACATTTTACTTTAACATTTCTGCATTATTTTAAAGAAGAAATTTTAACTCACAGTTTTGCATTACTATATCTGTTCAATTATTCTTTGAATTTTAACACAAAAATATAAAATATTCTTTTAGAGTTTTTGAAAAATAATTCGATATAAATCTGTTTTTAACAAAGATATGCCATTATGTATACTAAAACTCTCGTATAAACAAGCATATTCTATGAATTTTATTTTACTTTAAAGAAAAAAAAGTTTACAAAAGAATGCATAGTTTTGAATTATCGCATCTATAAAATTATATTTCATCTGAACTCATTATTCCATAGATGCCAACATTTAAATTTATTCCAGAGTATTTTAATCCACGCCTTTATTTCATACCACTTATTTTCTAAGAATAGTTCATTCTTATTTTACAGGAGTTAAATGTTGGAGAAACTTTCTCTATAAGTAAAGTGGTGCGAAATAAATGCGGGGCTAAAATTACTCCGGAATAAATTAAAATGTTGGCATCTATGCTTATTCTTTAACACTTAAAATATTCTTTCAAAAATACTGAAAATTTTTCAATTTATTTTATGCATTTAATTTATTTACGTCACCCCTGCTTTTTTTTTTTTTTTTTGTACTTAAGATATTGGCGAGACGTAGAAAGTTTCTTCTTTCTACGTAGTTTCTTTCTAGTGTAGCTGCATTCTAAACTACGGTCGATCACAGTTAACGTACTTGCCAACATCCTAATCAATATTACGTAGTGTTGTTAGCCCGCCCTTTTTACACACCAGTAAACTTTTTGAGTAATATTCTCCAAATGCAATTACGATTAAATAATAAGAAAAATACTCTAAAAAAATACTGGTGTGAAAAAGAAGGCGGGGCCAACAATACTACGGAATATTAATTAGTATGTTGGCAAGTATGCAGTTAATAATGCAGAAAAAGGATACGCATTTAAAACTAGAAGAATGATTATCGATAGACAGATTTTTCTTTTAAGAAATTCTTTATGAGTTTTAAACAAAAAATAAAAAATTAAAGGTTGGACAGAATGAACTGAAAAAAATTGTTAATAAATTCTTATTATTATTAGCGGTAGAAATAGTTCAGTTGTATTTAAGCGGACTTACTGGTGAAGTGTGTATCCTTAACCAAATATTCATTTCCAGCTCTCCATCTTCCGTCAGCCATATCACAGTATTCCACTTGGTAACCTTGGATTCTGGCTCCACCATCGTTGACGGGTGGATCCCAAGATAAGCTGACATTACTACCATCGTAGTCAGTGATTGTTGGTGTGCTTGGAGGTCCAGGTGGATCTAATTAATAAGTGTATGTAGTGTTATTATTATATGCACAATAATAAAAGTAAAACAAATAAATGTATATATATATATATTTTTTTTTTTTTTCATTTTTACTCCCCGACTACCGTAGGTAATGGAAGTACTGTATTCGGCCAAAAATTCGAAATCGAGTTTTCATTTGATTTACACGTTTTAAGGCCTCCCGAGTCCAAAAAAGTAGTTTTTGGCAATTGACCAGTGTGTGTACATGTATGTGTGTATGTATGTATATGGAGAATCTTCTGGCTATCATATCTCCGAAACTAATAAAGATAGAACGACGAACTTCAGAATTGAGACATGTCTGGTGCACAGATGAATTTTCTAAATTTTTGGTGAAAATTGGAAAACTTCAAGTAGGACATCGGAAACAGGAAGTCCGTGTCTCAGAAACGGCTCTAACGATTTTCTTCAAAGTTGCTATATAAACACTATATTAGATGTCCTTTCGAATTATATAGTTAGTTAGTTCAGGAAAATAGGTAAGCTTTATGTATGTTTATTAAAAATAAATAGAAAAAAAAAAAAAAAAACTCAAAGTAAATTGCTTGCTTATTTATCTTTGGAGATATAATCGATCTAATTAAGTTTAACTGTGAAATTTGTAAGCATAATTTACAGGTAACACTTCAAAAATGTATATTTCGTTAATCAGTTTATTAATTCTTAATTCGACATATAATATTCCACTTAAAAAACATATATGAGAGAGAATTTGGCTAAAATAGACCATGGTCCATTGTACCCCAGTTCCTGCTGGTCTATTTTACTCCATGTGGAACTTTGACAACAAATGTTTTAAATCCCTTAAAAAAAATATTTTAATGAGATTAAGTATAATAATAGATGACAATTAGCTCTTTATTGCGCTAAATAATCTCTTCCAGATTATAACTCTTGAATGATGAAAAAGAAAAGTGTTTAACTAAAAATATTTACTTTTGGCTACTGCAAACTGAATTTCACGAATAAAATGGCTAAATTGTCAGTTAGGCATGAAGTTGGTATAGATAAATTTCATCACTGCAGTGCTGTTATCTATGTGCCAAAATACGAAGCATAGAAATAAATAAATAAAATAAATAATCAGGTTGGTCCATTTTACCCCATGGTGCACTGTATCCGATCTCCCCTATAACTTTTAAAACTTTTGTTATTTTAGCGTCTTTTTTTTTTCTACATTTAGTATTCTAAAAAATTAACCTCAAACATTCAATATAAACTGAATGGTAATCATATTAATTTATGACTAAAATAATGTTATGTTTTTTTTTTTTTTTTTTTTTTTTTTTTAAATAAGAACAGGATCTAAAATATAAAATACATTACCAAATGAGTATTTGGCTGTAACTAAGCGGTCAGTATCCAGAGGAGCACCGACACCATATTTGTTCTCAGCACGCACACGGAAATGATATTTCTTCTTATGTTCCAAGCCCATGACTTCGTAGTGGCAACTGCGTACGTAGCTGCTGAGTTTCACCCAAACCTGCGGTATCAAAGGGCCATTAAATTATGGAAGAGAAACACGAAAAGACAACACATGATAAAAAAATATATCAAATCAAAAATCGATTTTTAAAATGTTTAAAAGTTTTATTTCCAGTAATTTGGAAACTGATAAAACCGCCATAAAACTAAAGAAAGATTCTTGAAGCAGACAGTGAGAGATAGTTGAAATTAATTCAAAACGTAAAACTGTTAAGAGATTAATAATAAACTAATATGTTGCGGCCATCACAAATCTTTCTTCTATATCAGGGGTGGCCAACTCGTGGCCAAAAAATTTATATACATACATGGTTCATACATTCTCAAACATATATATACATACACATATATACATGCTGTGCGGTCCGCCTGAATAAAATAGATTTCAATGCGGCCTATCAAGTGTTTTGGGTTGAACAGGCCTGTTCTATATCATTCTATATAACAACGCAAAATACAGTTTAATATGCACAAAAACTTGATCATAACTAACCACGATAATGACTTGACATATTGTGTTTGGTGCAATTTTAAATCAACAGAAGCTGAGGTGTAGCCAGAGCCTGATTAAGGGTGAGGCACACATTATTTATACTTACACCGTTATTTTTTAACCAATACTTTCCTCCTATAATAAACAGAAAATTCTCATTAAAAATTATTTTAAAAGAATTCTGGTGTCTAATAACGGTGAGTAAATTGGATTGTTTTACACCGTTCATTTTTTATAAAAAATATTTCCTCGTCAAAGCGTGGAATTTCTATGACATGAAGTAAAAAATAATTGTAAAAATATTCCGGTGAGAGAGTGCCTCATCCTTAATCAGGCTCTGGGTGTAGCCATGTGGAAAATAACAGGTTAGTAATAACAGAGCTATCTTTCGGCCAATATACACCCAAATTGAGTCAGCATTCGTTTTCATAATGGTTATCTCCCAGATAAAGTTTGGCGGATTTACATGCGTTAGAAGTTGAGGTTTAATATTCCTATTCACAGGGTAAATTGGAGTATAGCAGCGTCACCTGTTGGTCGGTATGCACCATTATTTAATCAAGATAGTGTTTCATAATATCCCTCTCACATGCCAAGTTTTGTGCATTTATATACAATAGACTATAAGGTATATTCTTCCCGTTCACGGAGACTATTTTAGCATAGCAGTACCACCTATCAGCCGATATATACCCAAATGGAATCAGGTGATGTTTCATAGTCGTTCTCTCGCATGTTAAGTTTTGTTCAATTACACACAACAGAATATGAGATATAGCCTTCCCTTAAATGGGAAAAATCTTAATACAGCATCGTTACCTGTTGGGCGATTTGCAACCAAAAGTTGATATTCACTAATTTGCCGTAGTACAAATACATGCAAAGTTATATGAAATTCTGTGTATTAGTTCTTGAGCTAGAGTTGTTAGGAAATTTTTGCCACACGCGCAGAGACAGATAAACTCTCAGACACACTGTGAGGTCGAGACTATAGACCGTCACCAAGGTTGGGACTGTCAAATCACTTCGTCGCCAGTGACTCGGCGAAAGTCTTGGTCGGATGAATGTTAGGTCGACATGGTGCTGCAATGAAAGAATTAGGTGCTGAGTGTTAGATGAATGATAAGTGATTTTAAAAGATTTTTGATTGAAATGAAGAGAAAGGAAGGTGTGAGAAAGTAGTATAAGATGGAGATTGCTTTGGTAGATGGGATAGTGAATTGGTAGTGGTAAAGAATTGTAGTGGATTAGTGTGTGAAGGGGTGAAGTAAAGAGTGGTGTGTGCGAAGTGATGGTAATGTTGGTGGGGCTAGCTCTTATGCGAGAGTAAAGTATAAAGTAAGAGAAGAATCTATCGCGCTTCGGGAATCCGGCCGATAATTCTAGTGTGAGAATAGCTAGCGGTAACAGAGAGCAGCCATCGCCAAGATAAGTATTGGTGAGATAAATTACCTTTTGTTTTACGCTTTGTTGAAGTTATTACCTGAGGTCATTTGGATAAAGTAATTAAAAGTTATAACCGAGTTAGCCCAACACCCTCCTTGATATTGAATGCTAAATAAACATTGTTATTTTATATTTAAAACCTTGTCTCGAGCTCTTCTTACTATCTAATTAAATAATTAAGTAATTATGTTAATCTTTAAGATTGAGGAATTGGGATCATGGCATCCACGTATTCCTCACAACACAGACGGCATCTAAAAATAGTCAAATCGTGTTCTGGTCCTTTTAAAACGAACAAATCTATCGAAACTGGAAGTCAAAAAAAAATTTTCTACTAATTCAATACTTTCTTCTTTTAATACAGAAGAAAGTAAAAGTGAATCTTGGAATACAGTTACAGTTTATCAATATAATTTTACTTGAAGTGACCTAAATGTAAGGTGAGTATATTTTAAGAGACAAAACGAAAATGCTCCCCTTACTTTTTAGACCGTGGCCATAAATGTTGATTTAAAGAAAGTTAAATTCAAAAACATATGTGACGGAAGATTTTTTCTACAGGAAACACTGCCCTTAAATTTTAAATGATATTTTCTGCCACAATAAAAAGATAAATAAATAAATAAAACGTGAAAGATGAACTAGACATTATTTTCGATAGTTTTTGATTGAACTAGATTGATTATATTAAACTAAATTCTGAATTTCGTTTATTTTTCTTTTATATTAGAATTTCTTTTATCGCATTAAATTTGCGTCTTATTCATAATCAATGTATGTAAATAACTAAAAATAAATAATTGGTTAAGAGGTTTTTTTTTTTTTTTTTAAGTGTAGTACGTAGAAAGAAGAAAAAAAAGTAATTTATAATTATTTCATTAAAATTCGAGAAAATGACTGCTGCAGTGAAACAGAAATTGGGTCAGCCCAACGAATATCTGGACCAGAGTTCTCGCAAAGAGAAACTTCAATACCACTATTTTTATATAAGAGGTCTGTCCAATAAATACGCGAACTGGTGCCATCTGTCGGCCATGACGCGGACTATAGCCTCGCTCACTAGCGGTGCTTGTTGCCTGAGACCCAATGAACCATCAGTGGATGGCGGATCGTCGAGCTGTGCGTATTGTGCCAGTTGTGTTAGTTTCTGTTGTCCTTGTTTTTACTGTGTGTCGAAAATGGAAATTGACGAAAATAATAAATTATTTTTCTTGCAGTTCTCAAGCGTTTGAGAGATCGCGTGCGTCGTGTGCGACGAAATTTGACTCAAGGCGATGGATGGATCTTTCACCATGACAATGCACCTGCACATTCATCATTGATTGTTCGCCAATTTTTGGCAAAAAATTCAATCACCATTCTTGATCTTCCTCCTTATTATCCAGATCTAGCCCCATGCGATATTTTTTTAATTCCCAAAATGCAAAAATGTGATGAGGGGACATCAGTGGGAAGATGTGGACACAATAAAGCAAGAAACGACGAGAAAACTAAAAGGCCTGACTGCCGAGGACTTCCAAGGGTGCCTTGAACAGTGGGAAAGAAGATGGAATAAGTGCATAGCAACGAATGAAGAGTACTTTGAAGGAGGCAAAATCGATGCAGACAAAATTTTGCAAAATAAACTTTTTATGGCCTTAGTTCGCGTATTTATTGGACAGACCTCGTAGTAATTTTAGATTTGAATAATCGCTGATATCCGTTTATATCTATTTAAAAAAAATACTATATAAAAATTCTGACATCCAAATTTCCCTTTGTGAGAAATCATGATCTGGACGTTTGGTTATTTTAACATAAAGTTACACACACTTATTTCAGTATAACGCTTTTAATTGTAGAATCATAAAAAATAAATCCCAAAAATTAGTTTTTGTAATATTGTTAGTGAAACGACGACTACTACTACTAACAATAATAATAATAAAATCGTACTTGAGAGCTAGCGTCTTGTTTCTCAACCACATAGTTCGTAATAGCACTACCACCGTCATCTTTTGGTGGTCTCCAAACCAGGGAGCATGTTTCTGGGCTGACGTCAGTGACATCTAAAGGTCCTTCTGGTGGTCCAGGCTTATCTGAATGAAAAAGTTAAAGTGATTCATATTTTGCAATAATTCAGATAACATCAATATCAAATATTAAAAGATAAAAAATATTATATCAAAATAAAACATTGAATTATTTTTTTGCAAACTAAAAAATAATTGCAGTTAGTGAAGAAATCAGCCCTAAAAGATTCAATTAAATGTAAACGTAAATAATTTTTTCAGTAAATTTAGTTATTCTTAATATCGTATATACTGAGTGATTCAAAAGTCACAGAAATGTATATATATACATGTATATATATACATATATACATATATATATATATATACTGTATATAAACAGTATATATATATATATATACTGTTCAACAAATACTGAGCCCTAAAAGATTCAGTTAAATATAAGCGTAATAATTTTTTCAGTAAATTTAGTTATTCTTCATATCGTATATACTGGGTGATCCAAAAGTCACAGAAAAAAAAAAAAAAAATCAATATTATTCAAAAAGTACTGAGTTCTCTCTCTCTCTATGAGGTTTTCACGGAAATATACAGAAAAACATGGTATATATATATATATATATATACATATATAAGAAAAAATATTAGTTAGATTTTTCACCAACATATTGCGCTTTATTCGCAGTATCATCGCACATTTTAAACAGATCTGCCTGATCAAATGTCGCCACTGCGAATACTGAAGCTTTTTAAAAGAGAATTTCCAATGTGCAACATCTGACGATCATTCTTGTGAATGAAATCATCTCATTAAACCTTTATAGTCCTAATTACGTTGATGAATGCACTGCACCACAGTAACAGAGTAATTTTACAATTAAAGCGCCACCGATAAAGAAAATTTAAACTAATTTGCTAATAAATCTTTTTTTAGCTAAAAACATTCTTTCTGTGCATTTCAGTGAAAACCGCATAGGGCTGCGGTCAATAAATTTTTGGTAATAATTTTTATTATTTCTTCTGTAACTTTTGGATCACACGGTATATTTAAGAGGTTAAAAAAATTAATAAGTATTTTGTCACTTACCTACAACAAGAACTCTGCATGATCCATTGTCAGATCCATGTTGGTTCTTGAGTACTAATGTATAGTTTCCAGAATCTTCTCTCTTAGCTTTTTTGTTAATCAAAATGGTAAAAGCAACATTTACTTCACTGTAAACTCTGTCAGTTTTGATAAGTGGAGTTCCGTTCTATTAATAGGAAAAATAAACAAAAAAATCAGATTAGGAGCAATGTATCTTTTATACACTGAATTAGAATTCAGGCTAGCATGCAATGAGTAATTTAAAATTTTACAATGAGTGTTTTAAAAGTTCGAAAAAAAAAAAAAAATACAAATTATTATAATTTCAAATGTTTAAATAGAACGCGTATTTATTTATTTATTTATTTATTAGAATCAGTAGAATTTGCCCTTTCGATCAAACAGACAAAATATTTATTTCTTCTGTTGCTTTTTTTGTAATACATTTTATTATTACTATGTTTTTAGTAACTTCGATTCTTGTTTGTTTGTTTGTCCGGTAGAAATCTTGCAATCGATTTTTAACTAACTTCCCCACGAGCTAGGCATTTGAAACTTTCAGAATAGCTCAGAACCCGGTGACAACACAATACTTCGAAGCCCGATTTTCTAATTTCTGATTAGTTTTCTTATTAATTCAAATATGAAAATAATAACCTCCTAAGAGCTATAAAAATAGCCATTAAAATATTAGCTATAATTTAATTTTTGCAAAAGAAAAAAAAAAATACGAATTTATTTTCCTTCGACATAAAAATGAATACATTTAATTAAACTTGAACATTAAAAAACTGTAAAAAGTTAAATTATGCATCTCACAGAAATTGACATAATTATCACTTTAACCCTTTCAGGGGCGGTGATGCCATTACAGCATCATTTAATTTAATTTTCAATTGCAAAACTCATCCCAGAAAGTTTTTAGCAAAATTTTACTTTTATAACATAGAAAAGGTCGTTAATATCTTTTCTTTTAATTTTGTTCGTGAATTCCGGTGGCAAATGTAATTTAAATGATCCCAATTACCTTGAGCCGCAAAGGGTTAAAAGTTTCATAAGCATTGACAAAGTGCTAATGTAGTTAGTTCTACAGCTATGATTCAACAGAAAATTTAAAAACATGGTTTATAAAAAGTTTTTTAACTTATAATTATTATTTTTTTATTTATTTATTTTATTAATTTGTTGAAATAAAATTAATATCGTCTGTAAAAGAGTTTGTCATACATTTGTGATTTATAAGATTAATAATCATTAGGATAAATGACTTTCTGTAATCGTTAAAATATTTAATTGCAAGAATAGATAACTATCGATAAGATACATATAGTACTTACAATAGTCCAAGATGCAGTAGGTACAGGGAAAGCATTGAAAGGAACTCTGATGGTAAATTCTTCCCCAGCTTGTACAGTGATATCTCGCATGCCGAAAGCTGTATCGATCTTTGGAGAACCTATGCGATAAATAAAAGACATTTTTAATCCAAAAATTCAGGTATTATTATTATTATTATTATTTTGTTGTTGTTGTTTAAGTATTCATATTGTAAAAACAGTTTTAAAATTAAAAAATACAAAAACGTATTTAACACAAAATTTTTATAAAATTTTTATCAGATGGCAATAATTTCCCACCAAAGTTTAATTTATGAAGAAAAAGAACTCAGACGTAAACTTTCTAAAAGTAAATACCGTAATTTCTGGTAGATAACCCGCAGGTAAGATGTGTCATTTCTCCACCAGAAATTTTATTTAATAGAGAAATCTATACTTTTTCGAAGGAAGAGCTCTTACAAATATAAATTTATTTATCAATTGAAATTTCTGGTGCAAAACTGGATTATATAACCTGCGGGGTATCCACCAGAAATTACGGTAGTTTTCATAAACGCAATTTGTGAGAAATAAAATAATTTATGAGTCAGCTTTCGTGATAACAAAATTAGATTTTTAAAATTTCTATCTAATCTGTAAACTTGAATATTTTGAAAAATTTTATATGTAGAATTTGCATTATGTTTCAGACATCCAACAGTTTTTTTTTTTTTTTTTTTTTTTTTATGTGAATAAATGCAGAGTTGACAACATTTTAACTTATTCCGGAGTATTTGTAGCTCCGCATTTATTCAATACCACTTTTTATAAAAGAATAAATTTCTCATATTTTATCGTAGTATATTGGGGGAAAATGCACTAAAAATAAAGTGGTGCGAAAGAGAGGCGGCATAAATGCTCCGGAATATATTAAAATGCTGTCAACTATGTAAATGTTTAATTTTTTGTACAATGTTTTTAAAACTATTTTTTACATCCTTGAGATAATATATTCAAACACATGGGTGAAAAGTTTTGTAATCTGAGATCTTGAAACATAAAGGGTTAAAATGATGCCATGTCTATTACGTTATTAACATTTTCGAGACCTCATGCTTTTGTCTATTTGACAGTAAGATCCGCCTGTGGGCATTATTCTCACAAGTTATAATATTTCAGAACACAATTTTCTGTATTCACATCCATATTCAGAGCTGCCAACCAAATCCGGCAAATTGTTAGTACCACCCCTTTTCCTACACCACTTAATTTTTAGAGTAATTCTCTTCAAATATATTTGCGATGAATGAAGAAAACAAATACTCTAAAAATTTAGTGGTGTAGGAAAAGGGGCGTCACTAACAAACTGCCGGACTAGGTTGACAGCTCTGCATATTACAAATGGACATACATTATAATTTTACTATTTCTAATCAAAGTATTTGTATCTATAGTATATTGATTGTACAAATATGAATATTGGGTACATATTTAGGAAGTGAATAACACACAATCTACGAAATAAAAACGCCCACTGGAAGAGTTACAGATTTTCAAATGACGTAAATCCATGTCAGCAACAGGGAAAGCATTAAAATGTTTCAGTGTTATTCTATACTTCAGAGTTCAAATTAAATCTAGATATTTTAACTCAGATAAAATAAAACACTTACATGGTGGTGGGAGAGCAAAAATGCCATCAGACGAGGAACTGAAAGGACTCTGTCCAGCAGCATTTAATGCAGCAACTCTAAATTCATACTCATGATTTTCTTTCAGTCCAGTAACTCGGAATGTAACATCAGAAATTGTAGTTTGACATGCAGCTGCCCATCTGTCTTTTCCTTTCTCTCTTTTTTCTAGTATATATCCTATGATGGGACTGCCACCATCATCTCTTGGCTTGTTCCACGAGAGCGTGATGGAATCAATTGTTGTTTCCACAGAATAGGGCGATCCAGGAGCTGAAGGTGGATCTGAAATTGGAAAGAGAGATGATGCTTGTTACTCATATAATTTAAAATTTTTAAATAATTTTTTAAAAGTTGATTCTACTTTAAAAAATTAAGTAATGTCATCGCATTTTCCGGCGTATAATACGCAGCTCAAATAAGTGAGTTGTACACCAGAAAATTTAATTTACAAATAAAGTTATATATGTAAGAAGCAAAGGTTTGTTAAAAAATAGCTTTTACTGCAAATTTAAATTTCCGGTTTATAACTCATTTAACAAATCTGCGCGTTATACGCCGGAAAATACGGTACTTTTTTTCCCTATTAGTACGAATTTTAAATCATTGTTTTCATTTAGTAAGAAATTCACATTTTCAGGCTATTAAGACACAAGATAAAAAGGAAATTTGGAAACGATCCCATAGCTGCTAGTTTTTACGTTTTTTGGCTACAGGAAAATTTTAATTGTAAATTTTCTATATAATCCTCATAGTAGACTAGATTTATAAATTTATATTATGGTTAATAATTATACTGCTTTTCTTATTAGGGGCAGTCAACAGTCAGGTATCTTTATTTCTCTTTTCTTTGTCGCCCATTGTTACTAAGGATATGATTGCAATCTCCTCATCTCTTTTTTTGGCAAGGTATTTGCTTCTGATTTAATTGAAAGTTTAAATCAGGAAATGAGAGCTTTCATTTCCCTAAATCTAATGTAAAAAAAGGGGTGAATGGGCATCTCTGACCTTGACCCGCCTGTACTTAAAAAAAAAAAAAAAAAAAAAAAAAAAAAACCTATAACTGTTCATTTATTTTATGAAAAAATGTTCATATCAAAGTAATTATTTAAGTGTATGTACCAATCTTATCTAGTAAATTCTACAAAAGTTGCATGCACATTTATGCTCTTTTTAAAAAAATAACCACTACTATTTTCGAATATATTTTTCAATACAATTCACCGTAGATAGTTAGTAGAAAACTGTTACTAAAATGCCCATTAAAAATGATTGTTAATAAATTTTCTGGGAAAATCGGAAAAAATGGCAATTATGCAGTTGTAATATATGAATAAATTTATTGATTTGTATTATTTGTGTAAAAATACACTGGATACAATTCTTTTTTAATAGATAAAGATATAGATCTGTATTACTTTAAATTAAAACTGAACTTTGTGAGAGAGTATATTTTCATACAATTGGATAATATTTTCTGCACTTTCGTTTGACATGCTATCCGTAAAGATTTATTGGAAACAGATTAAAAATAATATGTAATTGAAAAAATTGAGTGTCACCGTACAAAAGAATTTGAACTTACCGAATGGTAACTTAGCCAAGATAGGTTCCCTTGTTCTTCCAGGATCACTAGTACCATATTGATTTTCAGCCATAACTTGGAAGTCATATTGTTTTCCTACAATTAGATTCTTCACTCTGCAAGCTGTTGTAGTGACAAAAGTTGATGCCCGAACCCAGGTAATTGTACCCACTTCTTTCTTTTCCACAACATAATTAGTAATTTCTGCTCCACCGTCATCCTGAGGAACGTTCCAGTAAAGGGTTAAAGATTCACCCTCAATTTCTTCCGCTCGGACATTTTCTGGAGGTGAAGGTTTATCTGAAAAAATCATGTTGGGGTGAGTATGCTAATGTGAGGAAAGATATGAAATATGAAATAAAACGAATATATAAATGTGTTAAAAATATTATATATATAAATGTGTTATATATATAAACATTTATATAAATGTGTTAAAAATTATTATTTTAAAATCTTATTTTGTAACCTTTGAAAATTAATCATTCCTCAATATAAACATTTAAGAAGTATTAAAATAATTCTCACCTAAAACAGTAACTTTGCAATAACATGTATCAAATCCAGATTTATTTTTAAGGTGCACTTTGAAAACAGCAGTGTCATCACGCTTAGCATTTGTAACGGCTAGCACAGCTGCTGTGTCACTAACCTACGGGGGAAAAATAATCACTTTTAAACGCTAAATTAAAACATAAAAAAAAAAAAAAAAAAAAAAAAAATACAATTAGACTGTTTTAAAACGAGCACGACTGTGATTACTCTAATTAGTAATATATTTGTAATCAGTTCATGTCTGAGAGAAAGTTTTATTAGATTATTCGTCAAATTTTTTCAACTTCTTAAAAAAAAAAAAAATCTACGAAAACGGTAACGATAAGATAGCTTGACGACTTTGACTGCAAAATTAAGGAATTTCATGGCTATCCATAGTTGCCAATATTTTAATTTATTCCGGAGTCATTTTAGCCCCGCCTTTATTTCGTACCACTTATTTTTTTAAAGTAATTTTGTCTTATTTTATCAAAGCTATATATCGGAAAAAAAATTCTATAAATAAAGTGGTGCGAAATCAAGACGGGGCTAGGAGTACTCCGAAATAAATTAAAATATTGGCAGCCATGGCTATCTATATTGGTATTAACAATGGATATTAAGGCCCAATATTTGAGAGTTTCCAATAATCAAGATTATACGACTCGTTAAAACTAAATAATTTAAAATGTGCCAGATTACCTTTCCAGTGAAAATGTTATAATGTTCGTATGAATAAAGAAGTAAATGTATAAAAATATAGATTAAGAATCAGTAATAAATTAGTAATTGTTAGCGATATTAACAACTTCAGCGACTTCTTTTACTCATTTATTTATTTATTTAATTTAGAATGGGAGGGTTTTTTAAAAATTGTTTTCCTATTTAGACCTTCAATTTTAAGTAACTAGAATTTTTTTCCATAATATATATTGTACTTTTCAAGAATCTTGTTAGATGAATTAGGCCAATATTCGTTGAATAAAGTTAATTATTTGTTCTTAACAAATATTTTCATTAATCATGTGAAATAAATAAATAAATAAATAAAATAAACAATTTTGTATTCAAAGCATGACGCATGTCTTATTCTATTACTTTAAGTTCAAATTAATTTTTTCGTTACAACGTGGTTCTCCCCTAAATTACCGAATTTATTTTATAATTAAATCTTTTATATTTAAACATTATTATTATATAACTTATAATTATTGTTAATATATCGCTTATATTTCATGCAAAATGTACTAATGACTTATTAAATCTTAAATACCATGAACAAAAAAAAAAAAAAAAAAAAAAAAAATATATATAGCAGAAAATATTTTAAAATGTGTACAGAGTATTAAAAATATGAAGAAAAATAAAAAAAAAAACTTTTATCTTTTTTCTAAAAAAATATTCTCTTTAAGATTTAAGTTTTTCTTTAAAAAAAAAAAAAAATCTTTTTTAAAAAGACTTTTAGTTTAATTTTAAGCCTTCCAACATTTAGAACCTTTCTCTCAACCTCCCCCCCCCCCCAAAAAAAAAAAAAAAAAAAAACTTAATAAATAAGTTAGTTATCCTCAAAAGGACAAAAATTAGATATAAAATAAGTTTATAATAATAATGTTATAAATAAGTCAAATAACTTTAGAGAAAAACTTTTGTTAAATTACTTGGTTATTATACACATAATAACTTGTACTATTTTATAATTGTTTTTTAAGATTACACGTTTACCTTTAAGAACAGCCTAGTATCTTTATCATCAAGATCTTTATCGTTCTTTGTCCATGTTGCAGTTGGTTTCGGGAAACCTGTGAAAGGTACAGTAATGGAAAATTCTTGCCCAGCTTTTACAACAATATCTTTTACGGCTCCAATATCGATTCTTGGTTTATCTGAAAATTAAAAGAAAACATAAGCACATATATTTTGTAGAAAGTTCCAAGAGTTTGTTTCTCACTAAATTAGCATAAAAAAAGAATACAATTGTTAATGAAAGACATAATTAGCTAAACTAAATAAGAAAATAACAAGTTTTCTGGTTATAGGTCATTACAATTACAACTAAAATACAGATAAGGAAAATAGTATTAACAAAAATAAATGGATAAAATACAAGAAAATTTAAAAATTTCCTATTTTTGAAAACTGTAAAAATATATTTTAAAAATTCCACAATTTTTGAAATGCAGAACTCAAATATATAAATTGATTAAATTGTCTAGACATACCTGGTTGTTCTTCGACCAGCACCATAGGACTAGGTTCACTTGGAGGGCTTTCACCTATATTATTTACAGCAATAATTCGGAATTCATATTCTTTGCCTTCAAATAGCTCAAGTACCTATTAATATTTAATTATTTATTAATTGTATGATTTTATAGAAATATTATACTTGTATATATATACAGAGATACCATTGGTGACTATTTACCTATTTTTTTTAATACCATTATTTCAAAAACATAAAATTTATAATGCATACTTGCCAACCATCTCATTAATAACAGTACAATTGTTAACGCCCCTTGAAAAAACGCCCCCTTTTTCACACCACTTTACTTTTAGATTAATTCTCTGCAAATGTTTTTACGATTAAATAAGAATAAAATTACTCTAAAAAATGACTGGTGTGAAAAAAAGACGGGTACTAAAAATTGTACGGTTCATAATCAGATGGTTGACAAGTATGATAATGCATTTATGTAGGTAAAGTGCAGATTTATCTGCATAGATATATTATAAATTTTAGGGTAATTCTAGAATACATGGCCATGGAAGAGAGATGGCAAATCGAAGCATTTCCAAAACTTAATCATAGATGGTAGGATAAACTTTGTTCTTAGGAAATAGTTCAAGGAATTAATTCATTGTGACATGCAGTGGTATGAAATTTTACTGATTATTAAATTTAGTGGTTGAACACTTTTGTTGAGTTAGGAATGTTTTACAATAGGTACTTTATTATTATCTTTATTATTATTTTAACAATATGAACTTTTAAGGCACGTAAATAATCCAATCTTTTCTTTAAAGTCACATGCAACAAACATGCACAATGGCGGAGAGACGGTTTATAATTGGGTGTCTATCTATCCTCAATTTCAGGATAGATGGCCGCATTAAATCGAGGAGAGATGGCCACCTTTAATCAAAATTTCAAAAGTATACAGAGTGAGATTTTTAACTAAATATAATTATATTTAAAATAATTATATAACTTTTATGATTGTAATTATATTAATTGATATATTTGTTAAATTTTTATTGTTTAAGTTACTTAAAATTAACGATTGAAATTGTACTCCAAATTTTGTTTATTCGAATTTTATTCGCTAATTTTCAAAGATATAGTAATTGCATCTTTACAAATTATTATATGTTTTTCATGATTAACTATATTAACTGAGTTATTTATTGCTATTTTAACTCCACTTTTTCTTTCTTGTATTCGATGGCCATCTTTCCTCGGCCAGAAGGAGAGATGGCCTTCTGTCATTTTAATTACAATCTATATTCCCCACTTTTTTTCTTCTCAATATTTAATTATTTTTTGCCCAAAATATAATGAGCATATGTATAAGAATTTTAAATGTACATAAAAATTTCATATATTTGCATTCTAAGAATTTTTATTTTCAAACTTTATCGATTATGGTCATTTGTCCTAGAGTTATTATATTATTTTTCGAAATAAATCTAAAAATAGTCGCCAGTGACAGCCTGTACATACACGAATATATGCAGTTTTTTTTAATCAACATTTATTTTCAGAAATGAAGCTACCATTTAGGTTAGTTTTAACTTTAATTTTTTCAAATGATCATTTATTATGAAAATTCAAATGCATAGTTTAATGTAACTATATGCTAATTATGTGATTTTATAGGAATATAGACCTGCTAACTATGCTAGTTTATCCGTAATGGTATTAAGCTCCGCATTTTTTTCACACCAGGATAGTTGTAGAGCAATAGTCTTCTTATTTAATCATGAGAACATATTGCTGAATATTATTCTACAACTATTCTGGTGTGAAAAAAAGAGGGGCTTAATATCATTACCGATAAACCAGCATAGTTAGCAGGTCTACGGAATATTATATTGATATATATTTATACAGGGCAGCTACTGGTGACATTTTCGATATTTTTTCGTACTACTGTTTCATAAATATAAAATTAATAGTGTATTTATGTAGATAAAGTGAAGATTTACCTATATAATAATATAGTAGAAAGGAAACATTATCTACAAATTAATTTACTAAGCTGTGGAAATTATTAATAAAATCATTAAAATTATTACATTTAATGATTTTAATCTTAATAAGCATGCTAGAAACTGCTAAATACAGGAAAATGTATATACATATATATACTTACAGTAAATGTTCTCTCTTTATGCAAAATGTTATTGACGATATCCCATTCTTTGGCGCCTTTCATTCTCTTTTCAATGTAGTAGCCCAATATCTTAGTGCCTCCATCATCTGGTTTAGCCCAAGATAAGGTCACAGAGTCTTTGGTGATCTTATCAATGTTAGGTGGATCAGGTTTGCCAGGAATATCTGAAAAAAAAAAATCGTAACTTATACACAGGATTCACAGGAAAAAAAAAATTGCAATTAATCAATTCATAATATAAATGCATTATACATTAAAAAAAATCTCTAGGTAACGAATTAATTAAATATTTGTAAAGTATTAATAATAGATGCAAAATTTCGATTTCATTACACTAAAGTGAACGATTAATAAAAAAATCGCGGTGTTTTAGGAGTTGTTACGAAGTTTTAAATCTATGCCGTCAAGGTTGTTAAAAGATGTCTGTAAAATTAGAAACTTATGATTGTGAAAAAGAGATATAACGATGGTGGGCTTATGTTATATAGTTTATAGTGCAATAGACAGAAAAATGCGAATTAAGAGATATAACGATGGTGGGCTTATCTTATATAGTTTATACTGTACTTGAGAGGAAAAGGTGAATTAAGAGATATACAGTGCGTTGCATGAATATAAACGCACCTTAGCTTTAAGAATTAGAATGGTATATAAGAGTAATAAAAAAATGTGAATAGGTGACACTTGATGCAAACTGTATGTGTATTATTCAAGAAATGAAATTACGAGTCAAAACAATGAAAAACCAATATGATTTTTTAGAAAATAATTTTATTGAATTTATGACAAATATACATGTTGCATGAATTTAAACGCACATGTAAAAAATAAATGACTGAGTAACAAGTACTGTATCTGATACTTTGTAAAGCCACCATGGGCTTCTAGAAGAGCCAGTAAACGCCTTGGCATTGAGGTCATCCAAGCTGATTGTCTTCCAAGCTAACAGAATGGCCGATTTTAGTTCATCTTTGTGTTAAACTGCCTTCCGTTTGCGTAAACACGGCGAACCAGATTACCCCATACGTCCTCCATTATGTTTAAATCGGAGCTTTTTGAGGGCCAATCCAGAACTTTAATTTTATTGTCATGGAACCATTTTTTTACGATATGTGCTGTATATACAGATGCACAATCTTGCTGAAAAATATAATTTCTTCCAGATTTTTTGACTGCTTAACGGCAAGGTTCCTTGTGAGCATCTGTACATAATATACAGAGTTCATACTGTTCTCCACGAACTCTAATTCGAAAATGCCTTTAAAACCTATGGCTACTCACACCATGACAGACCCACCTCCAGATTGACGTTTTGAACAGTACATTTCTTCGGTTATCATATCGTGCCAGTAGATATGAAATCCGTACTGGACATCGAGATTAAACATTTTTCCTCTAAGAAGATGACTTCTTTCCAATTAAGTCGATCTAGAATCCATTTTCTTGCCCTTTCCAACCACATATCCTTGTGCCTTTGAGTGAGGGGTGGTTTCGCCTTCATTTTCTTAAATTTAATGAATGTTGCAGCTTTGGTAGTTCTCCATAGGGTTGTCCCATGAACACCAAGCTTGTATTGAGCCTTTATTCTTTGCACAGGAAATATTCTTATTCTTTGTAGTGTTGCATATTCGACATTTGTCGTAACTGGTGAGCTTTCCTATTCGCTTCTTATACGCTTTTTTCCCATAATTTGCTCCTTTCTTTATATAATTTCGCATAAGACTCTCACTTCTTCCGATTCAGCGCCCTATTTCGCGATTGCTAAAGCCTTTACCACGCATTAAAGTCGATTTTTATCCTCTCGTCTGCTGTCAAAGTTTTTCCTCTTGCCATCCTGTACAAACTCCGTAAATTTTGCTCTCAAGCATTAAAATGGATTTTAGAGAATTTTAGCAACACGACTATTTGTGTTTTAATTTAATTTCGGTGGCTCTGTTAAATTTTAAACACAAAATACAGAGTGCGTTTAATTTCGTGCAACAAACGAAAAACAGTGAAAAATAAGAAAATGATTAAACATTCATTACATAAGCTTGCATGAGCTTAAACATACTTGCTCAAAGTACCTTATTCAGTTGTTAGTCAAATGCAATAACTGTAAGTCGCATTCCTTCTTTTAAAAATTTAAAAATTCTATTTCTGATTATTGGAAACGGTGCGTTTATATTCATGCAACGCACTGTATATTGATAGTAGATTTTGATAAGCTAATTTCGTTGTTCATTTATGCTTTAAAAGAAAGTTTTCTCATAGAGTTAGGAGAGAACTTGCTTTTTCAACTTAAGTTATAAAAATTCCTTTTTAGTTACGTAATAAGCAGAGCGTATGTTTTCAAAAATTCCACTTCTTGTTTTAATATACGTAATTTCCTTGATTACAGTAGAATAAGCTAATTTCGATGGATAGTAAAATATAAATTTTATCTTATTCCAAGTAAACTAACTTAGTACAGCCGTTTCTCCCTTCTCCCCCTCCTTTCACTTTATTTGTTAAAATAAAAGAATTAAACTTAAAAATCTTGTTTTTATTGTATAAAAATAGTGAGCGGTTTAAGGCCGATTGCCGAAACTAGAGATCTAGGCCTGAGTACAATGCCATCTGCTAGTGTTCTTTATGAGGGTTTCCGTGCCCTATTTACGTTAGGTTCGGAGAAAATCATTCTATAAGGATGAATACACCCAGAAACTCATTTTTCTCACTTTACACATTGAATAGTATTTTCATAACACTGAGAAAAAATATATACCGCCTTCATCTAGAATGAATAAGTGGTCCTTTCTAAATCCCTTAACTAGAAATATCGATTTCCAAGCCATGCGCATAAGGCACGCCAATAAACTGAATAGACGAAATGGTCGAGAATTTCTAGTCTACACATTTCTAGATGGTGAAACAATATTCTGAGTCCTTTGTATTGCGAGAAATTCTCGCTTGATTTTCTAGAATTGGGTAATAAACCAAGATTACAGTTGCTGAAACCCGCCTCTTGTGTTCGCATTTATTTGCAAAGATTTTTGAATGACTTTGCTCTCGAGAATACAAGCAAACGCTCTAGAATTATAATAGGGGATACTAGAACTCGCTTTCAAGGGGAGTAGAATTTATAAGGGTGACATGGAACTATTTTTTCTAGAGCCACAATTTAGATTCTAGATGTCAGTTACAGAATTTTTTCTCAGTGAACATAATAACGATTAAGAGAAAACTTTAAATACTTACACATCTTTCTAGTTGCGGTAACAGGCCCAGTTGTTTTACTAGGCTTTCCAACTCCTCCTTCATTCACAGCCATCACTCTGAAATCATAGGTCTGACCGTCTGACAGACTAGGAACAACAAAGTCCGTCGTTGGTATGGGGAAGGAAGTAACTCTGACCCATTCCTGGGTTCCTTTCTCTTTCTTTTCCACCAAGTAACCTGTAATAGGTCTTCCTCCATCGTTTGCAGGTGGTTCCCAAGCCAAAGAAACGAATGTTGGTCCATGATCAAGTACTTTTGGTTGACTAGGTGGATCAGGTGGATCTGAATAGAAAGTTCTAATTAATAAGCAGCTTTAAAACTTTAAGAAAAAAAAAAAATGTTATTTAAATTTAAAGCGATTAGTTTATAATGAACTTAACTTTAAGAGCAGTGAACTATCATATTAGTTCCTAAAAATTAAAAACTAATTGTAGTTCAAGCGAAGTTCACCAAATTCCGCCCTTTATGAAAACACTGCGAAAAACTGTGCCAATATTCATTAATATGAGAATTTAAGTAACTAAACAGAAAACTTCTCTTATTTACGCGAATCCTTCTTCTTTATAAACGCATTCTTTCAGTATGAAATTTTAGAGTTTTTAGCAAATGACTAATTTTGTTTTTTTTATACATTTACGACAAGCATTTGCATTACATTAGAAGTTATTCAAAACTTCTATTAAAGACGCAGAGCTGCCAACCTAATCCGGCAAATTGTTAGTAACGCCTCTTTTTCTACACCACTTAATTTTTAGAGTACTTGGCTTCAAATGCATTTACGATGAATTAAGAAAGCAAATACTCTAAAAATATATTGGTGTAGAAAAAGGGGCGGTGCAAACAATTTGCCGGATTAGGTTGGCAGCTCTGAAGACGCAATTTCAGAAAAAATGCATGTGAAATTAAAAACTTCATAGATTTAAAGAAAATTAATATTGGACAAGAAAATAATAAATGAGGATATATGAATGAATTAAATGAACGAATGTGATATTATAATAATGAAATATATCTATAATGAATTAAATCAAGCGTGCGAAAAAAAAAAAAAAAAAATCCATTCTATTTCCTATATAACGACAAGGAAAAGACAAAATATAAATTCCATATTAAACTTTTTAGAATTTAATAAATTTTCATTTACTATAGAAATTAAAAATAAAAATAACATCTCCTGACCAATTTATATAAAATACTCTTGAAATGTCAATAATTTATTAAATATTTATGAAGGTATTTGAAATGTTTCTTATTAAAATTCAAACAATTCTTACAATTACAAACTTTTCTTTAAAATTCTCTTAATTATGTGAGATTTAAAAATCATATTTATTATAGATTGAAAATGAGCAACTTTAAAAGCTTATAGTTTAACTTGACATTTTTAAAAATTTCAACTTTAAATCATTACTAGACAATAGACAATTTCACAATTTAAGATCTTTAAAGCTAAAATAAATAAATTTTAGTGTTAATTTATGACAATTTTAACAAATTTTAAAATAGAATACTATATTTTTTTTCGTTGAGATTCCTTTAATAACATTAACAGGTCTAGAATCTAATATAACTTAAAAATTCTAAATCTTAAACCAAATGGGGAAAAAAGCATGAAAAAATTTCAAAATTACGTTCAATTAACACTTTTGCGTACCGCATGTTTTTGTCTTTTTGATAGTACGTTCCGCCTGTGGGCAGAGCCTGATTAAGGGGGAAGCACACATTATCTCCGCTCTCACCGGAATATTTTTACAATTACTTTTTACTTCACGTCATAGAAATTCCACGCTTTGACCAGGAAATATTTTTTATAAAAAATGAACGGTGTAAAACAATCCAATTTACTCACCGTTATTAGACACCAGAATTCTTTTAAAATAATTTTTAATGAGAATTTTCTGTTTATTATAGGAGGAAAGTATTTGTTAAAAAATAACAGTGTAAGTATAAATAATGTGTGCTTCCCCCTTAATCAGGCTCTGCCTGTAGGCGTTATTCTTTCAAGCTGCATTACTTCAGAATAAGGCTTTCTTTATCCATATTTATATTATATATGAATATACTTAATAATAAAATTCTTTCCAGTGAAAGTATTTGCATTCATAGCATTTTGATTGTACAAATATGAATATAGGGAATAATCATATGAAATATAGCAGTATCCAAATTTCAAAAGAAACACTCACTGGAGGAGTTACAGATTTTCAAATGACGTGAATCTACGTCAACGGTCGCGAAAGTGTTAAATTTTAGGGTTATTAAAAAAAATAAATAAATGAATAAAGCTAAATATTTAAAAGAGAGTCTGTCAAGTTTCATAAAAAAAAAAAAAAAAAAAAAAAAATGCAGTTGAAACTTACCAAATGGATTTTTAGCGGTGATAGGCTTGCTCTCAAGGGCGTCACTAATGCCATAAATATTTTCAGCCTTAACTCTGAACCTGTATTGCTTTCCTTCGTGTAAGCCTTTGACTGTGAAATGGGGTGCTGGACAATAGCCAGGAACCGGTAACCATTTGTCTGTTCCAATATCACACTTTTCAACAATATAGCCTACAATAAACAAATAAATAAATTAGTAAGTGAACAAATAAAATAAGTATATAAATAAAATGTAGGTACAATTACATCACACATACACAAACACTTTTCTTGACGTAAATCAAAACGTAAGTTAGTAATACCCTAGCATTTTATATTCACAAATTTTGGTTTTTAGTAAATGTAAAAAATGTCGAAAATTTGGGTGGTAATCAGTTACACTGAAAATTGAAATTTTAAGTCCCTCGCTCGTGGCCTGCAGATCCTTCAGTCACTTTTTCGCTATTCTTAGGCTGAATACGATTTGCTATTAATAAATAGAATTCTCTCTCTCTCTCATTTTTTTCTTTTTTTCGAAAGCCGACTGCTGAAAAGTGTGAATATTTCTTAATAAAACAACAAATTCTTTTTTTTTCTTTGGGGGGTGGGGGTGGAGTTCTAAAAAATTTAGATTGAAAAAATGAACTGTCGCACGTAATGAGTATTTTACTTTTCATAAACATTTTAATTTAATTTAATTCTATAGAATAAATATTTCGAATTTATTTCCTTGAGAAACGAAAACATATTATTATCATGTTCAAAAACCAAGAAGCAAAACAGCGATAATAAAAATTAAGATTTTAAAAGAAAAAAAAAAAAAAAAGAAACTATAAATTATATGTTGAAAAAAGTAAAATCAAACTAAAATATGACAAATATATATATATATATATATATATATATAATAAAATAAAATAAAATAAACAAACAAATAAATAAATAATAAAGTAATAATAATAATGATAATGATAATAATAATAACAAACAATGCCATAATAGCTGTGAAAAATCCTCAAAAAAGCTATAACGTCTTCAGGAGTATCTATAGCCGTAGGGGAAAATATTTGAAGTTGTTTCTTTAATGTCGCGTCCCACAATTTCATAGAATTACGAAATAAATAAATAAATAAATAAATAGCGTCTGAAACTAATTTTTTTTTTTTTTTTTTTAATTAGTACTTTATAAGATAATTTACATTGGTAATATCATGTGAATAATTTTTAAATTCCTTATTTCAATAATAATATCTTATTAAAATATAATACGATACAACAATTTAAATTAAATGGTTAATCAAAGAAAATATTAGTAATATTAAAAAGTTTCAAGTAATGAAAAATACAATGATAATAAAAAAGGGATAATAAATAAATGTTTTATTGTGAATATATAAATACTAAAACTGAATATAAATTTCGATTATTTTAAGATTTTAAACTACATTTGTAGTGTGCCGCCATCTGGCGAAAAACATATAAAATAAAAACATTATATTATTAAGAAATAATAATGAAATATATATATATATATATATATATATATATATATATAAACAGTTATAAATAAATAAAACTGTAAAATGTTAGTATTAAACGTCTTTATATGATTATACATTCCTTGAAGTCAAAACTTGCGATAAAAAATTAAATAGAGGATATTTGATTGTTGTTTGTCGGCCTTAATAAATTTAATTGTTTAAAAATCATCTATTATCTGTTATCATGAATATTTATGCAAATAATCACTATACCTGTTAATTCCGATCCTCCATCATCTTCAGGCTTAGTCCACCTGAGAGTAATTGAGCTGTTTGTAGTTTCTGTTGGCTCCAGAGGAGCTCTAGGTGGTCCAGGCTTATCTATGGTTAAAGGAAAAAAAAATGTAATTCGGTATTTATTTACATGCACTAGGTTAGAAAAAAATGGCAATTTTATAAAACCATAATTAGATACATAATTTATAAACACTAATTTTTTAATGTTTTCACAAAAATTGACCCCATTTTATGCGAAAACATCATGCTGATATATGAAAATAGTTTACATATTTTCAGTATTTAATGTAATGACAATACAGGTTATGTCACCGATAATATAAAAATGTTGTTTAACCCGTTAGTAGTCGCTAGTTGGTCGATTTGCCGCCCATCCTTAAGTGTTGCCAGATTTTTTTATTCGATAGCCACCAAAAATTTTTAGAAGTGGCATTTGGTATACATAAAACGCGAAGAAACTCGAAGAAACGTTGATCACATCACTTTTTAAAATTATTGGTGATAGTTAAATAAAAAGTGCGCAATATGTAATAGGTGGCGCTGTCTATAGCGACTACTAACGGGTTAATATTTCAATGAATGAAAAAATTAATTTTAAAAGCAAGAAACAAAGGATGAGCTTGAATAATTATGTATTTCATGTTTATTAACCGAAAAACGCATTATGAACGTATTATGATTATGAAAGTGATAATATACAAAAATTAAAGGGATTAAAAACTGATTTAATGATAAAAGTATTTTTTTTTTTTTTTTTCATATTAAATCTGAGTGAGAAAAATAAAATGTTTATAAGTAAAGTAAAAAATATAACAACTGATAATGCTTCAATCCACTTAAAAGAAAACAAAAATATTTTGTATTTCATTTTGCAACAATGAATGAATTTTAATGACCATTAATTCGCATTCTTCTATGAAACTATGGTAATTTAACTTTTGAAATGTATTACAATTCACCAATTATGCTTCTGACATTGGAGATTCTTTGCAAAAATGATAATTAATATATTTCGTAAGTCATATTTTTTTAGATATTAATCTTTATAATAAAAACCGCTTTAAACTAAAAATTGCCTATAGAATGGGTATCGTATTGTTTATGATATTTTTTTTTTCTGAGAAGGTATAAATGAAAAATGTCAAACTGATTTAAGATTAACATTTTAAGTTATGATCTTTTCTACTGCCAGAAATATTTAGAAATGAATACAAGGTGTAATTATAAATTAAACAACTGGTGTACAATAAATATTTAAACTCTAGAACTTCATTACACATTATAAAATGTATACAAGCACTACCAGTTTCGAAAGGACGTGATCTTTCTTCTTCAGGTGAAAAAAAAATTAGCTACTACCTTGGTGGCAAAAGCAAGATGAAAAGCAGGAAAAACCCCACAGTGGGGAGTGTTAAAAAAAAAACAAAAATAAAAAACAGCCAGCATCAACAACCATTCAGAAGGAGACACAATAAAAAAAATCAGGAAACAAGAGAAAACAAACACAACAACAACAACAATAATAAAATATATAAATAAATAAAATAAAAAATATGAGGAGGGAACCACATCTACTGAAATCGGTGATGTTTGCCTTTGTTTTAATGTGTGCGGAGAAGATGTAAAATTTAAATAAAAGTACAAGGTGAAAACCTCCCAAAAAATCTCTCGCATTTGGAAGATGAATAAAACAAACAAGTATTGCAGATAGGAACTTGTTTATTAAAAAATAAAAAATGATATTGAAAACAGTTTGCAAACTAAGTACTCATGCATAATGGCACAATTAACAATACGTTTATTATCAACAATTTTTTTCTCTGCTAAATCGTCGTCCATTATTTTATTCACTCCTACAGTCCAAACCAAGGACAAATGTTCCTTTTTCTTTTTTTTTTTTCCTTTCTTTCTTTTTCTTTTTTTTTCAATATGTTTTTTTTTTTACAATAATACTAGTTTCGAAAATTTGGACTTTTATTATTAAGATAAAATCAAATTTTGCCCAATAAATTCTACCACGTTTTGACTGACTGTAGTGCTTTCAGTGGGCCAATGCGCACTGGACAACTTTTACGAGCGCCATTTTTAAATCAACAATTTTTTTGACTGCTAAATCGTCGCCCATTATTTTATTCACTCCTACAGTCTAAACAAAGTATAAATATTTCTTTCTTTTTTTTTTTTTTTTCAATACATTTTTTAACAATAACACTAGTTTCGAAAATTTGGACTTTTATTGTTCAGATAAAACCAAATTTTACCCAATAAATAATCCTACCACGTTTTGACTGGCTGTAGTGCTTTCAGTGGGCCAATGCCCAGTGGACAACATATACAGGCATCATTTTTAAATCATAGTCTTTATAATTTATTTAAACTGTTGTCCCACCTATTATATATTTTTAAATTAACAAATTTCCTTCAAGAATAATTTTTGTTTTATTATCCTTTTAAATCCTGTAGATTTTTCTAGGGTTACCTACCGTGTACAATATTTCGAGCTAAAATAGTGAATAGTATTACTTACCGTACACGAACAACGTGATGTCCGCTGAATCTTCTCCATATGCATTTTTAACTTCAATGGTATACACTCCGCTGTCGCCCCTTTCAGTTTTTGGGAATGTGAGTTTGATGAGATCTTCCAAAACTTCTTGCCTAGATCGAGGAGTGTCCTGAAGATGTTGTTTGTTGAAGACCCACCGTACAGTTGGTAGTGGAGAGCCGGTCATTGGAATATTGATGTACACTGGATCACCAGCTCTTACACGAATCATTTTGCCGTACAAACCATCCAGATGTAATTTTGGTTTTTCTGGGGAAAAAAAATCATAATTAACAACAGTTTAGAAAATCAGTTAAAGAATTTCAATCAACGTTGTTAAGTTATATAAAAAAAGAAGAAAAATCTAAACGTGACCAGCTTAAAAAGACAAAGTGATTTTTAGTTTTATTTGCTTGACTATGCATATTATGATGCATATTAATGTCTTTTAAATCCCTATAAAGTATTTTGAACTTAAGTGATTTGTTTTTTTAATTTAGTAATGATGATATTTTTAAATTAGTTTATATAGAACTAACTTAATGCGAAAAAAGATTACTATGCATCTCATTTTAGATAAAGAAAGAATAAAACTTTTATTATATAATTTTTTTTTTTTTTTTTTTTTTTTTTTTTAAGCATTTAAAAAAAAAAAAAATGTAGAAGAAGGAAAGGAAGCTGTTCTATGAAGATACTTTTTAAAATTTTAGATTTTTTATTTTTTATTTTGTAGAAACACTTTTTAAAAGCATTTGTAAAATATTTCTATGACTTAATAGAATGAAAAAAATAATTTAGAAATCTAAAAATCCGAATACTTGTCAGCTAAAATTCGTTATATATATACATATATATATATATTTTTCCCCATTTCTTTTTTCCCCCCAGAAGAAAGTATTTCAAAAATTTTATGTGCATGTGCTAAAATCCAAAATTATACTAAATTCAAAATTTATTTACAGCTTTAGAACTAAAATGATATATATATTTTTTTTCTTTTGTAATATTTGCGTATCATGTGAAACACAGCCAAACAAAAATTTTCGTGCTTTAACTATCTTTAAATATTTCACTTTGAAGGATCACTTTGATCAACATTTTAGGCATTATTTCTCTAAAAATAGCACATTTTTAGTAGCATTTCATGCTTTTTATAATGCTAAATCTGACAAATTCAGTTTTTCTTGGATGATGCATTATATATATATATATATATATATATATATATATATATACATATCCAAATATTACCTTTCATTGGTTTAGCAGTGATTGGTTTAGAAGCAGGACCTGGTTCACTTGATCCAGCAACATTATGAGCAATAGCACGATATTCATAACTATGTCCATCCGTTACAGTAACGTCAGTAAAGGAAGCACCCTATTGCGGAAAAAAATTACAAAAGTTAAGAATATTATTACATTGATATCATAACGCTTAAATAATACAATAAATTTTCAACAAAAATTGCCAGTGATAAAAGAACAAATTTGGTATATTTGAATCAAGTTTTACAAAATACCAATTGTAAAATTATCCTTAAAGAAACAGACATTTAGGCTTATGAGTTTGTATTCATATAACATATAGCTTCTCGCCAAGATATGCCAAGAGTGGGGCTGTCCTGCCTTCACAGGACATCCTAAGGAAATCGTAAGGAGAAATTGTACTTTATTGGATATATATAATGTGTGGTTGCAAACTTTATTGTTTTTTGCACAAGATTTAGCCCGACTATTTCCAATCACTAATCATTTACTTATCTGACGTAACTTCGAATATTTTGCAGTGATCAGTGAGCACCTATGATCAGTTCTATGCATCTTCTCTACATAATAACGCGAAAAGAAAAGGACTTTTGAGATCGTAGAAAACTGTTGCTATTGGAAACTAAAATCTTTATTAAAAGCTAGTGGTACTATGCTTTCTCGGAAAACCGGAAGGGTTGACATGTACTGTAACAGAGATATTTTATATGCTCACATATAGGGGAGATCCGTGTAATATGGACCCCCTAAACAAGAATGCTCATAAAACTAAAATTATTAAAATAAAAAGATTTAATTTCTTGGCTGCTCATTATAATTGTATAGTTACATGGTTCAAGCTTAGTAAAGCATTCTGGAAAGTATTAATAATTGCAGAAAATAATTATTTTATTTATGTGTCGGTGGTCCATATTACACATACGTTCGTGTAATATGGACCCCAAGGTTGACACATTTAGAATTGTGAAGTGAACTGACCAGCACGTTCCCTCATACACTTGTCCACCTCTTGAGAATAGTAGAAATGAACAAAAAAAAAAAAAAAAAAAAAAAAAAAAAAAATTAATGGACGAAAAAAAGGGAGGTCCAAATGTTATATCCAATAGGAAATATGCAAAGGAAATGATAGCTTGATTATCCTTGCTTCTCTGGCCTATTCTATAGCCTCAAGATTTTGGGTGTGCGACATACGTACGTCGAGCATTAACAAAACCTCTCTGTTTTTATCATGGACCACTGGTCCACATTACGCAACAGAGCATGGTTCATATTATACGCATAAACAGTGTAACGTTGTTTCCAATCATATATCGCTATGCAAATTTGCGCCCATGAAACACATGTCTATATTGTTCAGAAAATAAGTACATTTGCTACTATTAACGCTAAAATTATATTACAATTACCTAACACTCGAAAGTAATACTTTCATTTTAACATACTTGTTACATCAATGATCATATAAACTGAAAACTCAATTTCATAATCTTCCAAATACAGGTACGCGTGTACAAGTCACTTCTTATGCTTTGGATAACAGTAATATTCACTAAAGGCAATGAGATGGTTTCACTATCTAGTGTTCAATATATAAATTTTCTCATGGTCCGTATTACACGATGGTCCATATTACACGGTTCTCCCCTACATTTTAAATGTACGCATTTTGACAGAGGGAAATTGTGTTTCCTTGAACTTTATTCTAATATTTTAATATTAGAATAATATTTAATATTAGATTAAATATTTAATTTAATTAATATTTAATTAAATTTTAGTTAAATTTTTATTTTAATTAAATTTATTTAATATTAGAAGAAATTTTAATATTATAATTTTATTTTATTTTCCTTCATTTTAATATTTTAACTCAGTCTTATAAATAAACCATACAAAAAGATATGAATATTTTTTGAATTCCAAGTTAAAATTTCAAACAAATTTCGTTTTATACAAACAAAACATGATTAAAAAAAATATTTTTTTTTAAATTTTTATTTAAATTTTCAAGCATATATTAAATTTAATTTTTAATAAGTCAATTTTGATTAAAATAAAATGAAAAAGCATATAAAATAATTCATTTTCATCATACACTCACCGATCTTTCAGTATCATAATTATTATACTTTATTCTTAACTGACAAAGGAAAAGGTAATTTTCAAATAATAAGACAATAAATAAATAAGAATGGTTTATTTTATATAAAATAAATAAACATATATTTATGATCGTACCTTGACTAGGGATGTATTGATTTGAACCCATCTATTCAGTTTAGTGTCACGTCTCTCTACATCATAACCAGTGATATCTGAACCACCATCTTTTATAGGTGGAGACCATCGAATCTTAATGAAATCACGATCATGGTCAACTGGTTCTGGAGCTCCAGGAGCACTTGGTGGCTCTAAAATGCAAAATTAATTTATAATTTTAAAGAGAAGAATTTTAAGGATGTTTAAATATACTTACACGTTTAGTCCATATAACAGACTGAAATTATTTTCCGAAAAATCTCTCAAAAGAATGTTTTATAAAAGATGGCGAAATGTCAAAACTTGAAGAAAATAATAAAGATAGATAATTTTATTATAATAACACAGATTCTCGTGCAAACATCCTCACTCAACAACAGTATAGCCAATTTATGATCTTGATTTAAAGAATGATATTTGGCATATGCTTTAACACCTTAACTGCCCCAGGCGTATACATACGTTTTTCCGAAGTACGAACCTTTGTATAGTACTGTTACCAGTGGAACTACTGGCAAGGCTTAACAATGCAATAGAATAATTTTGAAAATGATCTTGACAGTGTTTTCGAAAGATTTACTCATTTCTGAATTGAGAGAGAACGGTGGCACTGGGAAGTGAGTATCGTAAATGTTTCTTAGCAGACAAAGGGTTAATAAAACAAACATTACAAATGAAAATTTGCGGTGAATTTTGTTAAAAATCTGTAAGTTAGTAACACACATACAAAATGAGTACACCACAATTAAAAGGATCGTAGCGTGACACCTCAAACCAAACCCAAAACTCACATAACTAAAAGCATACTTGCCAACCACCTCATTAATAACCGTACAATTGTGAACGCCCATTGAAAAAACGCCCCTTTTTTTACACCACTTTATATTTAAGTAATTCTCTCCAAATGTTGTTACGATTAAATAAGAATAAAATTACTTTTAAAATTGACTGGTGCGAAAAAAAGGCGGGTACTAAAAATTGTACTGTTCATAATGAGATGGTTGGCAAATATGCTAAAAGGTTTACCTCTTCAGAACTACCTACAGCTATGATTATCGTTGTAGTACATTCAAATGATAATGACGAATCTTAATGAGTAAACTTAATATATTTATCAACGAAAAAAAAGTTCTTTGAAGATATTATCTAAATCTAAATGAGATAGTATGATCAATCACGACAACTATAGAATTTTGATGGAATTAGAGAAGAGTATTCTGTATCATGTACTGTATCATGCACTGTATCTGTATAGTTGCTAACTTTAGAACTTTTCAGTTACTAAAAAATTTTAATAGAAATTCTTATTTTTTTTAATCAATGAAAACTGTTATAGGAATACATAAAATATTTCTGTTAAAATTTCCCGGTACCCAAAATGTATTACAGTTGAGAAACATGTCTTCAAAATTTAAAAAAAAATTCCCTTCCTCTTATAAAATTTCGAAAATTTGTTGATAATAATGGCTAACGTAGGAACAGAATTCACCATAATGAGTGAAATCTGTAAAAAACCTTTCTTATTCACCTTTTTAACCCTTTGTATCCACCGGGAATTTAAAGTCACATAAATAAAATTTCTCAAATAGCCTAAATTTACTACAAGATTTCATTGGGACTAAAAACTGACTATAGTTTAAGCTTTCCCTATAGTTCAGCTATAGTTTAAGCTAAATTTAATATAAGATGTTTCTCATGCATAAAGAAATATAATAAAAAAGTTTCAAGCTATTTTTCATAAAATAAGGTAATTTGGGATATAAAAGGTTAAATCTGGGGTATAATAACAATATAAGTAACCTTTTATGGTTTTTATATACATATCATACATGCAATTATTCTAACTAATATGCCATAGTATTGTTAATAACCGTCTTTTTTACGCACCACTCGTTTTTTAGAGTATTTTTCTTCTCATTTCACCGTAATTAAATTTGGAGAAAATTACTTTAAAAATAAAGTGATGTGGGGAAATGGTGGGTACCAACAATGCTACGGAATATTTATTGGAATGTTCGCAGGTATGATATAGAGTGACATCATAGGTTATAGATTTTTTTTTTTTTTTCTTAGGAAATTGATGTTTTAAATGGCTAGCAATTAAACTTTCACGTGAGTGGATCTCAAAGAACTAAATTCTAAATTAATAAATAATTAAATTCTTTGTAAATATTTTATAATTTAAAATTTTATGCCGCCACATTATTTTCATCCCACTTCTACACAGAAAATACAGAAGACATGATTAGAACTGTACTGTATATTTCAGTTTAAATTTCTTTTTCTTTTTAATTTGAATAACATTTGGATGATCATGAGATAAATTAATAAATACTTCGTAAATTTTGTTGGCAATATATATTTTAGTTTGTAGAAAAATTCATCTCATGATATATTCAAAAGTATAATAGCTACTATTATGCTCCTGCTAGTAAATTTGCTTTTAATTAAATTCTAATTTTAAAATTATAACGTCGAATATATTTTTTTCTATCTATAATAAAAACAAGAAAAAAGAAATCGAACTTATTAAATCTTTTATATATATATAAACACCAATAAATGAAGAAAGTAAATAAAAAGAAAGCCTAAAAATCTTTTATGAATATAAAGTAAAAAATTCAATGAAATAAAAATACATTTTACTTACTGAATGGATTCTTAACTAATACAGATCTATCAGTAGTTAATGGCTGTGATAAGCCTTGAGCATTCTTAGCTTTTACCCTGAATTCATAATTAGTATTTTCCATGAGTTTAGGCACCAACGCAGTCGTGTCTTTTGCTGAAACAGTTACGGCAGGGACCCATGGACCTTTGTGACTCAAGTCTCTCTTTTCAATGACATAAGCTCTGCAAAAATAATAATAATAATAATAATAAACAAGAAATATTTTAATTTAAAAGTACTTAATTAAAATTATTTTATAAAACTAGTTAAAAATACTTCATGAAATTAATAAAAATTAAATGCAAACTTTTAAAGAGTTGAACATTTCTTTAGAGAGCTTCCTTCCCCCCCCCCGCCCCTCTTATGAGACGATAAATATATTTAACTATGTTTTCTCATAGTTTTTAAAGATTAAATTATAAACTGAGTTAAACGCATATATTCTATTTATGAAACGATTTGTAAAGTTAGTGATTGAAAAATGAATGCTTGAAATTATAAAGTTAATAGAAATTTGTTCACTATTCTAGAATGCACGCATATACTACTTTTTATACACAATAACGATAACATACGGCAATGTTACACATCATCCGTAGAACCAAACAATTAGACCAGAAAATTGTAATTTTAAATTACTCACCATCAGCCGGCAGATTCTTTAAATTTAATCGTAAACTTTCGCAAATTTTTTACTTAATTGCCGAAATCCGAAAAAAAAAGAAAGAAAGCAAATAGAAAGAAAATAGAAAATTCTCTCAGAGTGTTTTAATGAGATTTTTAAAAAACTGTCTTATTTTTGTAAACGGTCTGCTCTAAGATCATAAATTTTCTACAAAATAAATTTTCCAAATCAACAAAATAATACAAAACTTTATAAAAACTTACGTAATTTCACTACCACCATCATCTTTAGGTGGATTCCAAGATAAGTTAACGCTGTCTTTCTGGATGTCGGTCACTTGAAGTGGTCCTTCTGGAGCACCTGGTTTATCTGTAAACGAAATAATATTAAATAAGGTATAGTAATAATAATAATAAAAGAGCTTTATTTTAAACAAACATAAACATAACAGCTTAACTCAAATGATCTTAAAATTTCATCGAAACAAAACAAATCCAATAGAACCTTTAACATTATTTATAAAAAATTTATATATATATTTATACTCCCAATCATCCGTGAAATTGAGTGGCACGCATTTCGCGGATAAACCGACAAAAGGCTGGGAATGAGAGGTAAGTGACATATTCTAGCTCAACAACGCAAATATATTGTATGTAAAACATAAAAATGTTACAATAGATTAAGATCATTGCATCAATTGTTCTATTGCAGTGAAAGTAGTTTTCCAGGCAAAGTGAAAATAAAGGAGCAGTTCATTAACTTTCAGGGAAGTCAGCCTTGGCGACAAGCTTGGCAACTTGGCGACAAAATTTGGCGAAAAATATTAGTTTAGGATTCCCACAGTTTCGAAGCTCTCCGACGCTCACTAGCAGAGATCTAGAACCTTCCATGGGTTTCTGGACAGAAACTCCGACAAGCCCCATTGCCACAGGCTATAAATAAGAGTGAGTTAACTTTTATGAGAACGTGTGTAGTCACTGCGATTTAAAGTTAATCAGAGACCTATTCTCAGCAATTGCACTTTGGAGATTGTGCTCTAAGCAACTGAATTTTGTTCATGAGCTAGCGAAGATTTCTGATCTGGTGTATTTCATGTTATTTGCTTTACTCCTGTGGAACAAGTGACTGTTTTCTTGGACTGTCCCAGAACTTTCGCCGAATAGTAACTTTTGCAGTACGGTGACAGTTTCTTTGGACTGCTACCAGAATATTTGATAAATTAATAATGCTACTGGATTGTTTCAAGAATTTTCGTTGTAATTAGTTTTATTGGTTTTATTAGTTTTATTGTACTGAATCAAAATTTTTCGCTGAATAAAGAGCATTCCTCGACTAGAACCCACCTGTTTATTTACGAACTTCTTTCTCAATCGAGAAAGTCGACAAGTTTTTCGTAACATTTGGTGTCCATCGTGGGGCAGTTTGTGTGAATGCCGGTAACCAAAGGTATAGAACAAATAATAAAGGAATTTCTGGATGGTTTGTCTGCCCAGACTGCTGTTTTGAAAGCTCAACTAGACAAGATGGAAGCCGGGTAAGACCAGCTGAGAGAGGAGATAAAAGCCGTGTTGAGATTTAAGGTGAAAGCCGTGCAAAATCAGCTGAGAGATGAAATGAGAACTGGGCAAGAAGAGCTTAAAGATAGGATAAATGCTGCACAAGGAGATATGCGCTCCAAAATCAAAGGCATTCAAGAGCAGGTGCAAAGAGTGAGAGAATATTTTGAGGGAAAAATGCAAGATATGAAAAGTGATCTCCATAAGCAAATCCAGACCTTAGAAAAAAAAGTTAAAACCTTCGATTTGTGACAGCATACAGCTACATATGATGACTCAATGACCTTTAGACCCAGCGTGAAGCTATTAACTTTCGATGGACAGACTTCATGTGCATATTCAAAACAAAATTCGACGTCGTATATTCTCCGAATGGATGGACTGGTTTGGTTAAAGCAAGTCAACTAATTCCCGCTCTTTGAGGAACGGCGGCGAAAGTTCTTCGAGGCGTCCCATCCGATAAACTCACATATTTCACCACTGTACAAAAGGTATTGGAAAACCAATTCTGAGATAACTTTTATCGAATTTAACTGAAAATTCCCCGACAAAACCCGGTCGAAAGTCTACAGGTCTTAGCAGCAGATATCGAAAGGCTGGTTAACTTAGCCTATTCTGATTGCCTTATGAATGTCAAGGGAAATTTGGCAGCACAGTGCTTTGTCGACACTATCCGAGATGGAAACATTCAACATTCATCACGTCTGACAGAAATTAAAGACCTGAAAAGCGCACTAGCCTACAGTATGAAATACGAAGCTGCCAAATATCTGTCAAATTCTGATAGGCTGAGGCTGGTAAGAACAGTGAAAATAAAAAATGATGAAAGTAATCTGGAGTAGAACTTGAAAGTCATATTGAATATTCTAAAAAACGAGGACAACAAAAAAGAATCGCTACGTCGCATTTCCAGAATTATATGCTTGAAATGCAGACAGAAGCAACATTTGCAGAGAGACTGCGTCAAGAATCAGACCAATGCACAGAAAACAAGAAGTTGGCTATCGTGTGGGCCAAACTATGTCTTTTCTCACGAAAGTACCTGCTAGTGATTTGAAGATTTCGGCGCTCAGTGAAGAACAGAATGACTTGTATGTCGAAAGATATATAAAGGACATTCCGTGCTCAAAGTTGGTTGATACGGTAGCAAATGTGATATTATTAAGAACTGATTTGGCTAAAGGTCTGAGAGAAAGATTCATCTATTACACCTCCTTCTATTTCTTTAAAGATTGTTACTTTAAAGCATGCAAGAATACACGGCAAGGTACTTGCGATGTTCAAATGTGGTTACAGAAGTTTCGAACACTAGATCTACATTGTATACATATCTGGCCAGTGCATTCTGAGATTAGATTTCCTTCAGAAATGAACTTTACTGTCGACCTAAAGAAGAAGGAATTACGAAAAGATGCTGAAGAAATTCCTATGCTTAAAGCTAATGCAAAGTATTCTAATTCATGCAATGAAGTTGAAGTAGAAAAGATTATAATTCCTGCAAGATCTGAATGTCTGGTCAGTGGAACAACTGAACCTTCTGGAAAGTTCCGTTATGCGGTTACTGATTTCTCAATACCAGCTTCCAATAACGGATTACTGGTAGCTGCCTCCTTAGTCGATATACAAAGAAAAATCATTTCTGTTCGACTGCTGAATCCTAATAGTAGACCCAAGGTTATTGATAAAGGAACTACAATTGCTGCATATGTATCGGTAGTCGATATTATTACCAGCCCTGCCAATGCATCTGAAGTTCAACTACAACATCTGAAGCCCGTTATAGAAGAACTGGATGGATTAAATTAAGTCCATCTATCGAGAGTGAGTGACTTCTTGAATATGTTTAGGAACATTTTCTCGAGATTTGATAGAAATATCAGACAGTGTAAGATTATACAGCATAGATTTAATAAGGCAAATCATCCGCTTGTAAATCAAAACCCGAGAAGACTACTTTTTACCAAGAGGGGTATAGTTCAAGAAATGATAAAGGAAATGGAAGCGAGCAGCATCATCGAAGAGTCATCAGGCGCCTTGGCTTCGCCTACAGTTTTAGTTAAGGAAAGACACGGAACAGCACATTTCTTAATCGATTACAGAAAACTTAACAACATAACGAAGAAAGACAGTTATCAATTACCCCGTATCGTCGACACGTTGGATGCGTTAGTAGTCAGTGGTTCTACACATTGGATCTAAAGAGCGGATACTGTCAAGTTGAAATTCAACCAGAAGATAGAGAAAACTCAGCTTTCACTACCGAACAATGACTCTAATAATTTAAAGTGATGTCCTTTGGACTATGTAATGCTCCTGCGACATTCCAGAGACCAACGGATACTGTATTACGTGGACTCTTTTCTGAAGCCTGTTTAGTTTATTTGGATAACATTATCATAGTTTGATGAACATTTGAACACCACCTAAATAATATCCGACAATTATTCCATAGATTACAAAATGAAAACTTAAAATTAAGTGTTAAACAATATAAACTCTTCAGAAAAGAAGTCTCCCATCTTGGCCATGTTATTTCAACAGAAGGAGTACACGGATCTAGAGAAAATTAAATCAGGAAAAGACCGGTCTCGTCCGAGCACAATGCAAGAATTTCAAAGTTTTCTAGGACTACTACCGATACTACACTTAGTACTGATGCTTCATCGAAGGTTTCTCAACAATTGCAAGAGCCCTTTATCAAATAACAGAAGTTAAACGTGCGTTCAACTGGACTGATGAATGTGTGAAATCATTCAATTATTTAACTCAGGCTGTGACATCAGCACCGATTTTGACTTATCTTCAGAATGAAAAGCAGTTTATTTTCGGTACGGATGACAGTAAAGAAGGGATTGGAACAGTACTTTCTCAGAAGTTTCGGAATGAGGAACACGTAGTAGCTTATTTCAGCAAGAGCTTATCAAAACCAGAAAGAAACTATTCTGTTGCAAGGAAAGATCTATTGGCCATAGTAAAGTCTGTTCAATCAGTATTCAATAAGGTCTATTCTATCATTACCTCTATGGCCGAAAATTTACTATTCGATAATATAAATTGAAGTGAAAATCAGGAAACAAAACATATTATTATTATTATTATTAGTTTAAAGACATTATAACTTAAAAATACAGATTTTTTGCAATTTTTCAAACATTGTATAGAGCAAAATAATTAGATTATAAAACTCACCTAATATAGTTACTTTCATGGAACCTTCATCTGATCCAGATTCATTCTTTAATTTCAGGCAATAAATGCCCGTATCTAACCTTTTTGTATTAATAGCGTGTATTAAAGTATAATTTTCATAGTTAGAAAGAGTCACTCTCTTATCTATTTTTAGTGGGTTATCATCAAGAGTCCATGAGATTTCTGGTGTTGGAGCACCCACAAATTTTACTTCAATGTGTAAAACTTCACCATTCTTGATTTCGATATCGTTCATCGGTGAAATGATCTTAGGTGCCACTAAAAGAAGAAAACATCAATGTTTTAATCATGATGAAAACACAAAAACATAAAAAGTATTTAATAATAAAAAAAAAAAAAAAAAAAAAAACTAGAACTTATAATTTCTGTTTAAGGTAACAGCAGACATTTAAAATGTCAAAATTCAAATAAAAATTCGAAATTTTAATTTTACTAAAATATGAAACCACATAATAGTAGTAATGTGAGGTATATATATATATATATATATATGTATATCCAATTACCATCATTCTATGCTGAGTTATAAGCGTCAACATTTGTAAACAAATAGTGAATCTGTGGTAAAATGAACTATAAATATCATTTTTAATTTTTACGATGTTGTGTCAAACTAAAAATGTTCCAGGAATCTTATTTTTTGTTGAATCTCCATGAAACTTCATTTATTGGTTTATATATATATGTATATATCATAGCCCATTTTTCTCATTTTGTTTTTTAAAACTTTAAAATTTTGAAAAAAAAAAAAAAAAAAAAAATGGAGCATTTTGAAAATTACCGATTAATTAATAATTTTCATTTATTTCTTAATTAATTACAACGTTAATGTTAATATTAATATGGTATTTCCCGTCTACAAATAATGCTATATAAAACTGTAACTTTTTGCAGTAATAGGTTTGTAAATGTATTTATTTATCTATTTATTTATGCATTTTTTAGGACTAGGAGGATTATTAGTTTCAATCTAGATAAAAAAAAATTCGTCGCCAGTTTTTGTAGACCAATTTTGTGTAACACCAAAATAAATTGGAAATATCAGTCCTATCGTTACATATTTGGTACCAAATAAAAAATGCGATTTTTCTGAATCCAGCGGTGCAAACAGTTTTCGACACGACAATTAGATTTTTTAAAATTAACTAAAGTATCAAATTTAGGTGGCAATACTTCATTTTAATTCATTTCAGGCATTTTTGAAAGTATGCGACGCAGTTTTACTGTCAAAAATGAGATAAAACATAAATTAAAAATTAAAATTAAAAATTAAAAACAAAATTAAAAAAAACAAAATTAAAAATTTTATAAACTGAAATTAATAGTCCTACGTACTAAATTAAATTCCGCCTTTGACAGAACTTTTACCTTTTTTAAATTTATTTATTTACTTTATTTTATTTAGAAAGATGCACTGTCTCCAAAAAAAGAAAAAATTCGGTTTAGGGTGTCACTGTATGCTTTGCGGTCATTTTTTTGTGTATTAAGACTCATTAAACTAAAAAGTTCGACTTGAAATGGATTCTAAATCACTACAAAATTTTCTTTTTGAACTAGTATTTGAACCCAGTTCCTGGCAACAGAATGCCAGAAGTTTAACTCCAAGATTATCGCAATGAAAAAAGAGAATAATTTTTTTCTGATTGGTAGTTAATAAACATTTTTATCTATCAACTTCTTCTACTGTCCTAACGATAATTGTAATAAAAAGCATGTAAAATGACTCTTATCTGAAATTTTGGATTACTTATTTGCGTTTTTATTTATATTTTCTAAAGTTATTTCAATATGTTTTCATTCGTTGTAATATTTTTATTTATATAGTAAATTTACCGCTGTCAAAAAAAAAAAAAAAAAAAAAAAAAACGAACTGCAATCATTCAAATGCTTTCCATTCTGTTTGATGGTACCATGCCATTTTTCAACAAAATTCACGAATTCGTGCTCATAGAATCAGCAAAGAACTCAACTAAATGCGATTTGAGGTAATCGTCAATACCGATCTTTAATTTACCGTTTAAAACAGACCGTTTACCATTTTTGTAGACTTTGAAATAAAAAATAATTCGATACTACAATGTCGGGAATATACGCAGGATGCAACATCACTTTCCAACTAAGCTCCAATAATTTCAGAGTTGCCAACTTTTATAATTTATTCCGGAGCAATTTTAGCCCCGCCTTCTTTTCCGCACCAGAAATTTTATAGAATATTTCTTTTTAACATGTGACAAGAAAAAATCATTCTTTAAAATTTCCGGTGTGAAAAAAGGGCGTGGCTAACAATGCTCCGGAATAAATTATAAAAGTTGGCAACTGTAATTTTTTATGTTGCTAAAGATCGTTGTCGTTGTGAAATACGTTTCCTTTGTGATGATTTGTAAAAATCTAGCACTTTCTCTTTGATTGCTTTCTTTATTTTCATAAGTTGTTAATAGTAAGATAATCTGAGTTGATCTTTTGCTTGCTTGGAAGTAAGTAAATGATCAACATAATGTAACTCAAAATACACAACACCTTTGTAATCCCACCAAGATAACAGCCTGATTTTTTTTCTGATGTAATTTAGCTTTCAGAAGGATTTATGTTGTTTCATCACGCTTGGACCATAATTTTTTCAATGAATGTTATTGTACAGCATGCATTTTTATCAACAGGAATAACACGTTTCAAAAAAAAAAAAAAAAAAGATTGATTGCATTACACTCAGGGATGGAACACGGGGGCAGAATTCATACCAGAATCTGTTTAAGAAATTTCTCTGCCTATAATATCGTTGATTTAACACTAGAACGCCGGGCGGTGTCATTTTGACACTAAAGCATCTAAGTTCCGTTGTAAAATTCGAAAAACTCGAGGAATTTGATTAATTTTTCTTGACTTTTATTTAATGTGTAGGGAAAATACACATATAAAATGTTAAGATGTTAGCTCATACTAAACTTTATTTACAGGAAAATTTACCTAGAACGCCGGCTTGGTGTCAATTTGACACGGCAATAATTTGAGTTTTTTTACTTCGAATTAAATTTCATTACTATAGGCATTTATTTAAACGGTAGTTTTGGAGTGAAGAATGTGATTGACGAGTGGAATGCGCTTTCTTGCACCTGGTGATCACGTGTTATCACGTGACCAATTGCAGCTGTGTAAACACCTGCTGTCAGCAGAACGGTTTTTTGATTCTATTTCTTGTAATAATAGCGTTCGAATTACTAGTGAATTTTTAGATTTTGCAGTCAATTTAACATTTTCGTATTTTTTACTAAAGTCATAAACGTTTGTTAATGTCTCGTAAAAGAGGACTTACCCAAGAAGAAATAGAAAAGCTTCTAAGAGAATTGTCCGATAATGAATCCGAGGGTGGAGAGTTTTCCGAAATTGATGGAGGATCTGATGATGAAATTTTTGTTCCTTTTGTATCTTCCGATTCTGAAAGTGATGAGTAAACATGCGTTGATAATTCTCAAAACAACGATATATTTACGGCTCGCAATGGTTCACAGTGGGAAGAATGCACATATGTGAGTGCATCTGGAAGATTTACTAGCCAAAATATATTGCGAGAAACAAGTGGCCCCACTAGTTATGCAAAAAGAAATATAAATAGTGAAAGTGTTTTGAGTGCTTGGTTGCTGTTTATAGATAAAACTATTTTAGAGCACATAATAAAATGCACAGTGACCGAAGCACGCAGAGTGCTAAAAAATGAAAACTGGTCACTTTCAAGAGAAGAGTTTTTTGCATATATTTCAGTGTTGTATGCTCGTGGAGTCTCTGGAGCTCGAAACGTGGAATTACATTCATTGTGGTCTGAAACCTGGGGTTTAAAATTTTGTAAAGAAACCATATCCAGAGACAGATTTTGCGAAATTTCCAGATTTTTGAGATTTGATATAAAATCGACTCGTTGTAATCGAATAAAATACGATAAATTTGCAATGATCTCGGAAGTATGGAATCGTTTCATTGAAAACAGTATTAGTTGTTATAAGCCAGGCCAGAACATAACAATCGATGAACAATTGTTTCCTAGCAAAACTCGCTGTCTATTTACTCAATTTATAGCATCAAAACCTGATAAATATGGACAAAAATTTTTGTTGCTGCAGATTTAGAAACTAAATACATATTGAACGCATTTCCATATCTAGGAAAAAATGAAGAAAGGGATCAAAACCAGAGACTTTCTGAGTATGTCGTGTTAAAACTAACTGAGCCTTTTCAAAATATGGGAAGAAATGTCATAGTTGACAATTTTTTTACATCTCTAGAATTGGCGAAGAAACTAAAGGAAAAACGCACGAGTTTAGTTGGTACGATGAATAGAGCTAGACGAGAAATTCCAGATTGTATAAGGTCAGGAAAAGAGAAGTTATACACAACAAAAATATTGAAAAATAAGGATTCTGGTTCAACACTCACAGCATACCAATGCAAAAAGAAAAAGAATGTGATAATTTTAAGTTCGATGCAAACATTGCAATTGCAAATAATTCAAAGAAAACGCCAGAAACCGTCACTTTGTATAATGAAAGAAAATGTGGCGTTGATATTGTTGATCAAATGGCAAGAAAATATTCAGTCAAAGCAGGTTCAAGAAAATGGCCTGTTCATACATTTTACAACATTTTAGACTTTGCTGCTATAAATGCTTGGATTATTTGCAAACGTGTAACTGGAAATAAAGTATCGAGATGTAGTTTTATTCAAAGTTTAGCTGAAGAAATGCAGGCAGAATACAAGAAAATACGCAGTGAAAGAAAGAAAAAAAATGAAGATGAACTACAATCTGAAAATCTATCTAAGCGCAGAAAGTGTGAAGTAAAAAAATGTCACGGAAATCTATCAAATAAAATGTGTTCTTCTTGTAAAAGAGTGGTATGTGGAAAATGCACCAAACATGTGAGCTATACGTGTATTGACTGTAAATAATGTGAGTAGTTTTTTACTCTGTTCTTATTCCATTGTTATCTACCTGAACAATTTACCTGTTATACTACTTAAAATATGTAAAGATTAATAATAATCCTTAATACCATATTAATCACAATGCTAAAATAAAATGTCATTGTTTAAAAGTTAATAATTTCCTTAAATGTATTGTATATCATTTATATTTTTTAAAAGATCATCAAAATTAGCAAGGTATTCAAATTTTATTTAAATGTTTCGCTTATTACTGAACAGTGTCAAAATGACACCAGCCGGCGTTATAGGGGTGAACAAGGTTCCCGGCGTTCTAGTGTTAAGAAGTAGAAATTTTTCTTACATTGATAGTGGTATGAATTCTGCGCCCGCGTTCCATCCCTGTACACTTGAAATGCTTATGACAAATTCTGGTTCGTTATGTTAAGCGAATTTCTCTCTATTCATGGAAAAGTGGAATATCAAGCTTCTTAATAAATCCGTGACATTTTATACGATTTTTCAGTTGTGTGTAATACATCTTTTTCAAATCTCTTGCACACACACACACGAAAAAAAAAAAAAAAAAAAAGAAAAAAGAAAAATGTAACTTTGGCAGAAAAATAACAAAACAAACATACTGCTTTTATTTGTATAAACCGAAGGTATTTTCTTGCCGATCTAGTAATACTAGGTTTTAAATTAATAAATTTTAACTTCATATCATTATTGAATCTTTCTCTAACTTTTTCCTCGATTTTATTTAGATGGTCAGTAACGCAACTAAAAGAACTTTCAACCATATGCGAGAAATAAATGCTATAATTTCAAGTTGCATTTCAAAAGTGAATCTATTTTGATATTTCCAAAAAAATTTTCAATTTTTGAAGAAAAATGTGCAGTGATTCAGCTTACTGTGTACATGTTCTTTTACGCCTTTAATGTGAAATTTAAAATAAAATCTTAATGTTTTATTCTTCGTTACATTTTCAGATCTTTACCTTTTATTTCTAAAATTTTTGACTCAAAAACAATTACAGGGATGGAACACGGACGCAGAATTCATACCGGAATCCGTTTAAGAAATTTATCTACTTATAATATCGTTGATTTAAGAAGTAGAAAATTTTCTTACATCGATAGTGGTATGAATTCTGCGCCCATGTTCCATCCCTGCAATTAGCAAAGAACTGATATTTTTATAACACTAAGAATCCCATTAAGTAATCACTGTTGATTTAGTATTTGGTGTTTAAATATTTGTTATGTTAAAGAGTTTTAATATTCCCCCGTCATTCCAAATCGGCTTTTTAAAATGTCCTCAGTATCATTGCAGGCTAATATAAATTAGAAAGATATTAAAACTTCTTCACACACCATAAATTTTAAGACAGCACAACCGGTTTCGAAAGGACGTAGCCTTTCTTCACCAGGTGCAAAAAAAAAAAAAAAAAAAAAACACACGTGCTACTGCCTTGGAGGCAAAAGCATGACTCAATTATGTTTTGGTAATATATATTACTTTGACTATCGATTACGGCTTGTATACATCATCAAAAACTAAATTTGCAATTTGCGTAGTAAAAGATATTATTGAAAGTCACAAACACAAAAGAAAGAAAAAGAAATAAAGATTTTACAATAATTTTTCAACCAAACCAATTTTTTAAATAAAAATAAATAAATAAAAATATGTTTTTGATTCATTCATTTGAAGCATTTTTAGCGAATAATCAGCGAGTAATACGCATAATAACATCTAAAATAAAATTCAATACCGCTTTCATATTCGGTATTGGTTAAATACTTTTTGTTCTTTCATTCTTTTTATTATTATTATTATTATTATTATTATTATTATTTTTTTTTTATGAAAAAAAAAAGTAAGTAAACAAGTAACGATTAGTAAGTAAAAAAGATTTGTAAGTAAACTTACATCTCCTAGGCTTAGCCGTAATGAATTCTGATGCTTCACTAGGTTTGCTTTCACCTCCTTTGTTGACAGCAATAACTCTAAATTCATATTCTTGTCCTTCAATAAGATGTGGAACTTTTCCTTTAGTATCAGTGCCAGGAACTTCGGCTCCTTTTTCCCACAAATTAGAACCTCGTAACCTCTTTTGAATGATGTAGCTGGATATTGGTGACCCACCGTCGTCTTTTGGAGCCGGCCAAGTCAGCTCAACAAAGTCACTACCCCAGTCTGAAGCTTCGGGTCTTCCAGGTGAACTTGGTGGCTCTGAGAAAATACGCAGTAATTAATTACATACCAAATGACAACAAAAAGTAGGTAATTAAATATAACACAAAGCAAAATTGAGTTGTAATGCAGGAGCATTTCATTCAGGTCAAGTTAATTAGCAAAAACTGGGATATACGGAACAAATATTAATAACCCACTTTCTGGTATGTCACAACAAACTTATATGAAATAATTTTAAAGGACTTCGGACAAAATTTTTCTTTGTTCAGGATTTAAAACAACTCTCTATTTTAATTTTCTGATTAAAATATGAAGAAAATGCGTTTCTTATATATTTGGTAAACTGAGGCTTTACAAAGATATCAAGAATGTATTAATAAAACTTTAGCAGTTAATAAAAATAATATAGTTGCTTGCTAAAATGTTCAAGACAATCAGGGAAAGATACACAAGAATGCGTTGAATTTTAATATTATTAAATCTAATTAAAAATGTATTATTGTTGTATTTTATTTTAAGTACTATAGATTATTATTATTATTATTCATTTTTTAAGGTATGCGTTCGATTTATGTAATTTTTTAAATAATTTGACTTTAGCATTGCCATCTGTTGGTTTATCAAAAGTATATCATTTAAAAGCAAAATGCAAGTGATATTTTTCTTCTGCCTTTTAAAACTTTTACTTAACTATGTACAGTAAAGTCTCGTACAACGCGGTGGCAGAGATGACAAATAAATGAAACAGTTTTATTTTTTAACACCACTAAATGTTTAAAGTACTAATCTATTGATTCAGACATTCGATTTAGTTTTTTGTATAAAGTAGTTGCTTTTATATAAAATTAGTGGTGTTAAAATATAAAATTGTAATATTCATGAGGCCAACTTGCACCCGCTTTGTACGAGACTTTACTGTATAATATATATCTTTCACATCAGTTTTCAGTTACATGCAGTAAAATATTTGTTTCAAGAGACGAGATAAAATAACTTTTTATACTGATTATTTTGCTACTGATATATCTGATTCTTTTATTTGTATATTTTACATTCATATATATGCATATAAATAAGAATAAAAGCTTTTCAAATTATTCTTTGTTATTACGATTCTTCAAAACTTTTATTATTGTTATGTGATGATCACTGCATACTTGCCAAAATACTAATTAATATTCCGTAGTCTCGTTAGCCCCGCCCTCTTTTTCAAACCAGTATCTTTTTCGAGTATTTTTCTTCTTATTTAATCGTAAATGCATTTAGAGAATATTACTCAAAATATTTACTGGTGTAAAAAAGAGGGCGGGACTAACAGTATTACGTAATATTAATTGTGATGTTGGCAAGCACATACCTTCTAACATACTAATTAATATTTCGTAGTATCGTTAGCCCCGCCTTCTTTTTCACAACAGTATATTTTTAGAGTATTTTTCTTCTTATTTAATCGCAATTGCATTTGGAGAATATCACTCTAAAAATTTATTGGTGGGAGAAAAAAGGGGGTACTAACAATACTACGTATTATTAATTAGGATGTTGGAGGGTATGCAAGTATGTCATTGAAACATGGAATTGTAATATATTTAAGTTTTATTACGCAGTTATAACTTATATTTATTCTAATAAGAACTAAATCACAAAATACAAATTTAAAACTCACCAAATGGATCTTTAGCTGTTACACCATCGGCTGTCTCTAGAGGATCTGAATCACCGATTTCGTTCACAGCAATAACTCTAAACTGATACTTTTTGTGGTGGATCAATCGAGTTACTTTAAAACTGAGTTCAGTAGACAATCCGGCTTCCATCCATGTGGCTCTTGAGGCATCCATCTTTTCGATTAGATAATGCTTAATAGGGCTTCCTCCATCATCTTTCGGTGGCTTCCACGTTAAAACAACGGAATCTCTAGTAACTTCACTAATTCCTAATGGACCCTCAGGTGGCAGTGGTCGATCTACAGAAAGAAGGAATAATATAGGATTATGAATTTTCGTGTTTCTGTAAATAGACTTTGAAATTAAGAAAAGCAAATAGCCTTTAAAATTTTTAATTACATTATTATTTTTTTTTTTTTAATCATAAATAGTATAATAGAAAATTCTTTATTAAATAAATAAAAATGTAAGTGTAATTTTTTTGTATCAGTTTTTTATTCAATTACTTTTTTTTTTTCAAATCTAGATAGATAAATAAATAAACAAAATAAAGAAAAAAAAAAAAAAAAAACATGAAAGGCTTAATACTTGAAATTGATAATACTTAATATATTTATTTTTTCCAAGATTTTATAATCTAGTAAGACTAGGTTTGAATGTTTAACCGTTAACCACATGACTTCCTAATGTACTTATTTCCAAGTATCTTGTTCTATTATAAATTTTGCATTTATATTTATATTTTATTTTATATTTATTAGTGCTAGAGGCCTATTTCAGTCGGTACAGTTGTCGAATTTTTATACGTCACTCTTAATAGTACTAAGGGCCTATTTCAGTCGGTTTATTGAATGGGGATTTATTGAATGAAGTCCCCCCAAGGCAGAACTTTGACATGAGTCCACCCCCAGGCCCAACTTTGACATGAGTCACCCCGAAGGTACCCCTATTTCAGTCGGTACAGTTGTCGAATTTTTATACGTCACTCTTAATAGTACTAAGGGCCTATTTCAGTCGGTTTATTGAATGGGGATTTATTGAATGAAGTCCCCCCAAGGCAGAACTTTGACATGAGTCCACCCCCAGGCCCAACTTTGACATGAGTCACCCCGAAGGTACCCCTATTTCAGTCGGTACAGCGATGTCGAATTTTTATACGTCACACTTAATAGTGCTAAGGGCCTATTTCAGTCGGTTTATTGAATGGGGATTTATTGAATGAAGTCCCCCCAAGGCATAACTTTGACATGAGTTCCCCCCAGGCCCAACTTTGACATGAGTCCCCCCCCAAGGCCCAACTTTGACATGAGTCCCCCCCAGGCCCAACTTTGACATGAGTCCCCCCAAGGCCCAACTTTGACATGAGTCCCTCCCAAGGTACAACTTTGACATGAGTCTCCCCCCCCAAGGCACACCTTTGACATGAGTCCCCCCCCAAGGCACACCTCCCCCTCATTGGGAAAAAGAGAAAAAACGTTGTTTTGCGGCTATAAGACAGTTTGGACTTCCAACGTTATTTGTTACAGTATCTGCAGCTGAAACACATTGCTTTGATTTAATGAAAACTTTATCATGGAATTTAGATCGTCACGAATTAACTAAAGAAGAATTTGTCGATATTAACAAGTTTAGCAGTAGGCCTCTGGCACTAAATTAAAATCTGTCAATGTCAGATTTTCATGTTTTAAATAATGAAATATAGTCCTGTCTGTATAATTTTTATTTTAAATATTTTTTATTTATTTATTTATTCCCTTCTTTATTTTTTAATGTAGTCATTATTTTAAAATTGGGCATCAGGGTAAAACTATTTTGGCAGTAACGTACTTTACTCACCGAAAACTACAATTTACATGTACAATTCCTATAATGCCCGCATGCAGTTAGAAATTCGGCATTTGATTTGTTTTAATTTCATTTTTTATATTTTTCAATCTGCTCATTAATTACACCAATTTTGATCCGTTTATATTATATTTTAGCAATTTTCTATTACTTTTCATATTTGCATCATATTCTGGTAATTTTTTTTAATGAGTTTTCATATATACATATTATAAAATTTTACATTTTTAACTTTGTAAAATTTTGTTCATGTGCGCGTGAATGTTATCTGTTAAATTCTTTTTTGTTTTTTCATATAAATTTTATTTATGTGGTTGAAAATTACATATTTCTATTGGGTTGTTCGGAAAATAATTTCGGTTTTCCCTTTGAAAATGAAGACGATTTTCTTATATTGTATAAATATTTTATTGAATTATATATTCTCCATTTTGATCGATTCTTTGCGTTCTCACGAGTTGTTATTTGGCAGTTTTCATAAATCAATACATTATTTGGTCTTCATTAGCATAAACTGGTTTTCCAGAACGTAATGCATCTTCAACGTCAAAATTGCCGGAACAAAATTTGGTAAACCAGTTTTGACACTGGTGTTCTTTAAATAAATTTTCTGTATACACAACGTATACTTTTTTCCTTGTTTGAACAGTATTTTAGCCTTTTTGATAGCAAAAACAAAATATGCCGAAAATGTCGCTTCCGATTTTCTTTATTTGATAGGACACCAATCAAAAACATTTGAGCAGAATAAAAAGAACTTTTTCAGAAGTAAGCCTTGCTATATCAGCTGTCACAATACATAATGGTAATGCAGCTTAATTGTTAAGATGGTGGGAAAAAAATACAATTAAGTCCTCCGCTGAGAAAAACGAAATTACTTTCTGAACAACCTAATATATTAAATGTACTAAAAATATTAAAAAACAGATGGAAATCTAGGTGTAATTTTCTTTTTTCTTTCGAAAATTTTGTTGTTGAATAAATATTCTAATTATTTGTGTGGATTTTTAGAATGTCGTTTTCAATATATTTTTTTTTTATTTAATTTTTTCCCGCCATTCCAGATAAAGATCTCCTTAGCAAACTGAGAGCTGAAACGAACAAATATCTTTATTTAAGTTTAGAAGATGTGATAACAGCTCTATACATCTTGAAAGATAAATTCATTTCCAAAATATTAATTTATGGAAAATTTAGAATAAAGTTTCCGTGGTGAATTCGTATGGTTGGATTTAAATTAGTCCATTATTATGTGAGATAATGAAAATTAAAGGAAACTATTATACCTCTAAAAAAACTTTTTTTAATGAATTTTAGTAAAAAAATCATATTTGCTTAAATGTATTTAATTTTAGTAAATATGGATTATTATAATTTTGATTTAAAGGACCTTTATCGTTTGACTTTTACATTACGTAAACTTTTTTGACAAATGTAAATTTCGTTATCGCATTTTAACTCAAAATACGACTTCTCAAGTATTCTAAAAAATTAATAATGTTACTTTCTTTTAAAAACATGACATTTTATCTTAAGCTAAGTCAGTTTTCCTTTCAATATCGAAAGACTTCATGCATTACGAATATAACATAACATTCAGATAATGTGTTTATTTAAAACTAAAAACTTCACCCACCCCAAAAATTAATGAAAACACTACCGGTTTCGAAAGAATGTGGCCTTTCTTCCTCAGGTGCAAACACGGGCAACTGCCTTGGCGGAAAAATCAAGACTGACAAAATGTCTTGCTTTTGCGGCCAAGGCAGTAGTAGCACGTGTTTGCACCAGATAATGAAAAACCGCGATCTTTCGAAACCTGTAGTGTTTTCATTCGTTTCATCATGTGTGAAGAAGTTTTTAATTTGAATATTGATTGTACACCAGTTCATTTCTTTAGTAATGTGTTCATTTATTTATCATTTATTTATCATTTATTTATTTATTTTTTGAAACAAAATATATATACGTATATATATAAGGATGATAAAAACAGTGATATTTGTCATTGACTAAGTCACATTAATCAAAACTAGCAAACCCATGAGAAAATTTCGTACTTTATTTCTTTTCTTATTTACCTTTAAAATTTGAAACTCATAAATTTTGTACCAATTTCACCAGCTAATTTAAATTTAAATTTACCAGAAGCCAAATTATTATTAGTACCAAATTAATATTGTACAATAGTGAAACCAAAATCATTCAACGAAAGGTTTCAAAATAAAATTCTAAAATTCATGGTTCACGACCCAGTTTTCATACTTCCGCAGGCAGCACTGTTTAAGTATAGGACTTACACGACGCCTTTTAAATTTTTGTCGCCATGTTGGCGATGACTTTTTACTAATTTTTGTATACTTCTTTGTTTAAAGAAGAAAAAAAACTAATTTCTATTTTGATTATATTTTATATGATTGTGTTTTTTCAGTCAATTTATGATAATAATTCATATTCTGTATATATCTTTAAAGTATTTTTAGGTTTAAAATGACGCTTTCTAACATTCTGAAGAAGCTACTTTTAAAAATACATTTTTCCGTTAAATAATGTCATTACTTTTTTTTTAGTTCATTGAGCTGAGTCCACGAGCTTAAATATTGTTCATTTTTAAATATTTTTTATTCTCGCGTATTTTATTAATTACACCACTATCGTGTTGTTAAAAAAAAAAAAAAAAAATGTAACTGGTCCACGTTAAAGAAATATTATATAGATGATTTACTCTGACTTTGGAAAGCATATGAGTTAACTACCTACCTACAACAGTTACAGTGGCTGATGTCGATAATCTGCCAGAAGCGTTTTCAAGGTTCAGAGTGTATTTGCCCGTATCAGATCTCACAGAGATCAAAATTTCAAAGAAGCACATAGTTGGTGTTGTACGAACATCGACTCTTGGATTACCAATGACTGGCTTGTCATTGATGCTCCAGGATGCAATTGGAGCTGGTTCACCCTTGATAGCAACCTGGTAGGTAATAGGACGTCCTGCACGTACTTTCTGATCCATTAGGGTAAGACGATCAACAACTGGAGCCACTATAACGCACACAAAAGAAAAGAAATGCAGTTTAAAAAAATTGTAAATAAAAATAATGTTTTTGAAGATACCAGAAAATATTTTAAATAGACTTCAAAATCATACATTAATATTTAATATGGAAAGAAATTTCAAAATGTATCATGACACAAAACTTATGTTTATTTAACAAATGCTTAAGCTCGTTTAAGGATTTCTTGAAGGACAATTTAAATAAACACAAATTTTTTAATTTCATTAACAAATTTCACTATGCTAATCTCTATGAATTAATCAAGCTGCCGTCAGCCAACGTTAATTCGCTTAAATTAATTTGCCTAAACCGTTAAGCTACATAATCAATGTAATATAATTAAACTTTAACAATTAACAAAAAAAATTACTCACAAAATCGTGGCTTGGCAGGTATAGGCTGAGTAGGATCACTAGGTTCACTAGGACCAGCTTTGTTGATAGCAATCAACCTAAATTCGTACTCTTCACCTTCTTGGACGTCAGTTATTTTAGTTTTAGTACATTCTCCAGCCACACGAGCAGCTTCATCCCACAGTGGGCTACCCTTGAGTCTTTTTTCAATAACGTAACTCGTAATAGGAGTACCACCATCTTTTTTGGGTGGTCGCCATTCCAGTTCAATGAAATGTGAATCCCAGTCAGACGCAGTCGGTGGACTTGGTTTCTCAGGTGGGTCTGAAAAGAAATATTAAAACACACCATTAATATGCCAGTAAATTAAAAAATGTGTTTAAAAGATTTGATAGTGTCATTTATTCTCTCTGAGATGTACACACGGCTCCGAATTTTAAGGCAAAAAGCGTTTTTAAAGTTAAATTTTTAAGAGTAATTATTACCGTTTATTCTCTCTAGAACCTCCAAATTTTAAGGAAAAAGGATTTCTTTAAAGTTAAATTTTGAAGCAATCACTGTCATTTATTCTTTCTAAAGCCCTCCCCACCCCCCTCCAAAAAAGCTTTTTTTTTTTTTTTTTAAGTTAATCTATAAAGTACACTTTAACTGCAAATTTAAAGCAAAATAAACACTTTATTTTTTTTTCCGCTCAAAAACTGAAACGCATACAAAAAATCCATTGGTTATGTTTACGCAAGGAGGGAGAGGGAATCGCATTTTGGATCGAAAAAGAATCGCACACGAGGTAATCTTCGTGACATGTTAGTTGTTAGTACTCGATCCCGAAATTATTAAATACATATATGTAGAAATTATTTAGAAATTCCCAATCATTCTGAAATGAGAATAAATTCCTACTGTGATGACTCACTCCACGCAAAAAGTTAAGTTCGAATTTGAATACAATAGGTGGTGCCTCACTCCATCTGAGTGATTAAACGTCACTCTTCAGCAAAAAATGAGAAAGTCATATTTTCGAGAATGACAATGTTATTTTCCTAAACCTTTTGGCGCCGAAACAATAACCATTTTTTCAAGAAGTCAGGTAACACTCAAGAATTTTTAGAGCATTTTTATATAATTACCAATGATGTGATTAAAAGAAAAAGAAAAAAAAAATACTTACCAAATGGATTTTTGGCTACAATAGGTTGTCTAATCATAGCCCATTGAGAGCTTCCTTCTCTGTTAACAGCTTTCACCCTGAATAGGTATTGATGCATTTCAATTAATTTATCTGCATACAAATATGTGTTGATTGTCTCGTCCACTGGAACCCATCTTCCCGTCTCCATATCTTTTTTCTCTACTGTATAATGCTGAATATCGGACCCTCCATCATCATCTGGTGCACTCCAAGACACTTTGCAACCTTCTTTAGTGATGTCATCCACTTGCAAGTTCTTGGGAGCCAGAGGTACATCTACAAAAACAAAGTTATTATTTGCACATTTTCTAAAACACATTCACACATATAAATTTTATAGTACCTTGTAATAAGTATATTTCTCATTAAGAAATAAAAGGTAAACAAAATCCTCAAAAAATAAATGGCCGCATAACAATCATCAACATTTCATCAGGGGGCATATATTAAATTGCTGTATACAAATATACTGTTAAATATTTCAGTGCTACGTTGAACCAAAATTGGTATTAAAGTAGCTTCAACATACTAGATTAAAACAAAATTTGGTATTACAGTTGCTGCAACCATACGATGGTGAAACCTTCTACCATGGTTGGGTGCTTTTTGTTGAACACAAACACCAAATCATTATGGAACATATTTCACTGCAGCTACTGTAATACCAACTTTTGGTTCAACCAAGCACTAAATAATCATGGTAAAAATATTCACTATCTTATGCTAATGGTTGCAGCTACTGTAATTCCATGTTTTATTCCAACTTAGACAAAATTGTTTAACAGTATATAGATAAATTTTGGTAAATCTTTAGGCTTAAAACTGAAAAATACTCTCTAAAATTTCTGGAGTGAGAATCTCTCTCCTTAAAAAAGTGACCCCTATTTTGACACCAATTAAGGTGAGAAAACAATATTATCACTCTGGAAAATGTGACACTTCTCACTTTTTGTGAAAGAGTGACGTATAGTCACTCTGTCACAAAGAGTGAGGTCGTCATCTATTGCAAGATGAAACTTTTGTAGAGTGAGAAATTGCTGGCGCCATCTAGTTATCATATTTCGAACGAAATATGAAGGACTATTTCCGAACGACCCCATGTATCTATTTGTTTAACAGAACGTATTGAAGATTTTTGAAGAATAAAAATAGAAAATAATTATGTTAAAAGATAGTTTGGTAAATTATTTTTTCTATACGATTGACAAAATCAAAGTAATATTATTAATGGAGAATCGAAAATCACAAGAAACATAACGAAATTAGTCTTAGAAAGTAAATAGTTTTATTTAGAAATATATAAGGTATAAAAGAAAATATCAATGCAAATATTTAATGCACAACGCCTTAAAATCTGTAACAGTTTATATTTTTATTATATTTATTGACAGCTAACACATGTGAAATATTCAAAAATTTGGCTATAATATTTTACTAATATTTAAAATCAACAGCAAGTTTTATACTTCTGAACAGGCGACTTATTCAGGAAACTCTGTAGATTTGTATGCGAACAGTTATTATTATTATTATTTTTTTTTTTTTTTTAAACATGTACACTTGAGTAACTTCTTTTCCGCATAAGCTACTTTAAATGACTTCTTGTCATTAAGATTTTTTTTCAAGTATACAGCTTTTAAAATAATTCTAATTTTAGCAATTTCAAAATAATTTAAATTTTAAAATATCCTTTAGAATTCTTTAATTTTATATTGTTGATAAATGAAGTAAAAATTTAAAAATATGATTGATCACGTATGAGAATGACTTAATAATGTAAATTAAGCAGCTTGTATATGTGCTCAGTGGTTCAGTGGATAAGATACTCGCTTGCTACGGAAACGGCCTGGGTTCGATTCCCGACAGATCCAAACTGCATTCTTTGCACCGTTGAATTGGAGTCGATTCGCCAGGTGAAATGAAGCAACATCGTCTAACATACGCAATTTTTTAAGGAAAAATAAACTGTCATATTCTTTAAATTGTTCTGAATAATCTCACTCTTAATAAAGAGTGAGAAATCTCACTCTTTCGAAAAGAGACTTTTCACTCTTTAGAGGTTGGCTCCATTTTAGCATGTTCAAAGAGTGATATACCACTCTTTGAGAGTGAGATCTCACTCTTTATATTTTAGAGAGTAACTGATTTATATGAACTATTTAACTTGTAAAACAAACGATTTTAATTTAAAAGGAAAAAATAAATAAATAAATAAATAAGAAATCCAAAATTATTAAGAAATAAATTCAAACACGTACAAAAAAAAATCTATTCATTTATACAAATTATAAGGTCGTTTAAAGAACGTTACATGAAAACCAATTTAAAATAATCTTACAGTGAACAGTTGCAGCGAATATAAACAGTTAATGCTAAACTAGTGAATTTATAAAAAAAAATGATATAAAATCATAAAAATTAAATAAAAAAATAAATTATTTTATAGCAAATCAATAAATTAATACAGTATATTTCATAAATTACATATAAATGAAAATTTTCTAACGTTTTATACACTAAAAGAGAACCTAAACCTAAACGAACACTAACCTAAAACAACGAAAAAGACACCCAGACATCTTTTTTCAATATACCCCAGAAGACTTTCAAGATCATACCCCAAAACCTTGAACAAGACGTAAGTCTGCTTATTAATTTACGAAAGGGAAAGAAAACCGGCCCCTTTTATTGGTTTGAAGGGAAAGCCAAACACTGTATTAAAAAAATTATCCAAATTATTTTTTTCCTGTTTAAATTACAGTTTACATTAGCTAACTAAACAAGGGGCAAGTAAAATTTTTTAATACTTACCAGATGAAGAGAGGAGGATTATCGATCCAATCTAATCATAAATTTCATAAAAAAAAAAAAAAAAAAAAAAAAGTTACGTCTTATTATTGATGTACAGCTCCAATGAGTGGCTGGAGTCCCTCTGCGTATAAGAGAACCACACGACACCGCATCTTGTCGAACACGGCATTTTACCCCAAATTGATAACTGGATAATGTATATAGTATATATAAAAAAAATATGCCCGTAAAAATCCGTAATCTAACGTCTATCAGCATTTACTTTTTCTTATAAAGAAAGAAAAAAAAAACAAGAATGGAAAATCAGGCAGTTCGCATAGATTATTAACACTTCCCAACTGTACACATTTTGTCTTGGTCACACAACGAACAAAAATGCAGCAAGACAGACAGGTAGACTAACTGAATTCCTAATCATGCTTAAACATTATTGTAAAGTGCTGAAAATAGTTAATAAAGTCGAAAATGCAAATCCAGATATTTCCGGCTATAGCCCTTAATGTATTGGAATATTTTTGAGTGGCCCTGAAAATTCCAGTACTAATCATACTGTATACAATATAATATATATATATATTGTGCATGTGAATAACAAATATCAATTTTAATAGGATCTGTGCAAAGCAAAGTTATTAAAATGAAGTTTAAAAAATACATCTCACGGAATGCAATGCTTTGAAATTCTTCCGTGTGTCCCTATACACAAACTAGCGATAATATTCAGAGAATATCCCATAGTGAACTTTAATAACATATATCAGTTTCAAGGAATTTCATGAATATTGACAGTGTGGACAGACAGACAGATAAACCGAAGTCACAATCATTTTTCAACTTTGTTGAAAAGAGTAAAAAAAAAAAAAAAAAAAAAAAAGATCAAGCAAGTTACTTATATAGAAGTCCATACAAAGTTTATAATGACAACTAACCTAAAATAACTACAGTGATTTTAGCAGTGTCGGTTCCATTAGAGTTAATTGCTGTCAGTGATAGCGAGCCAGAATCTTCTCTTAAAGCTTTCTTCACCTGGACAATAGTTCTGTAATCCTCATAAGTGAAGAACCATCTCAAGTCATCCATTACGTCTTTTCCGTTCAAGTTCCAGATTTTTTTCGGTGGTGGCTCACCGGAAACTGGTACATTCAATTCGAAGCTTCTTCCGGCCTTCAGACGTATATTAATCATGGCATTGCGATCAATACGTGGAGCCACTAAAACACAAATTAATATTTAAGATAAATCAGGTTTAATAAATATAGAACTTAAATTCATTTGCGAAATGAAAGTAAAGGAATTTTTGAGAAATTTACTCTGTGGATTTGTTCATAAAATGGAAGATTTAATACATAATTAAGGGAGATTCAAAGGTAAAAGGGAGGGGAAGGGAAAAAAATCGAGGCGAAAAAGAGAGAGAGAAAGAATTAATTGTTCACAGCATATTATATTTTATTTTGGAGCATATTCTATTTTTATTTCAAAGAGACTCGAAATCAGTATTTGATATAATAGACAATGTTAAATAGAGATTTTTGCATTACCAAACGGTAGAAACCTGAAAATATAGTTGTAGTTAATAAACCTCATGTTTTATAGGCTAAGTTACCAAAAGTTAAAGAATTCTGTTAATATATAACTGCATGGATATATTGAGCAGCAAGATGTGTGGGCTATTAATACTTCCTCATAGTAATGCTGCCTCTAGCACGTATTTAGTATTCTAAAAAAGAACAAATCTATTTTCAGAAGTTCCATGGATATTTCTGCATTTCAGTCGATTTTAATTGCCAAATTTTAAATGAATAGTGCTTCTCATAATCAGTAACATTATGTTCTTCTGAAAGAAAGTACAATTGGTTACCTATATCATTAAATGAAGCATTACTTGAATGTGTTTATAGTTTGAATAAGTGCAAAGCTAGCTTTATAGAAATCTCCGACCTTTTCTTTTTATTCTCGAACTAGTTTATTCAATAAGTAATATTATATGTTTGATACTTTAATGAGTGTATGCTTTTTCATTTTTAAGCTACAAGAATCTAAAAATAATATCAAATAAAGAAATAATGCAAAACATTTTAACACCAGAAAAATCAAGCACCGCTTATTTATAACTGACATTAAATACGTAAAATTTCTTTAAAATTCTTTAAAACTTTTTTCTTATGAAATAATTAATATACTAAATATCAAATAGAAAATGGGGACGAAAAAATATTGAAGAAAGATAATAATAATAATAATAATAAATATGATTCCCAATTATAAAATACATAAAAAAAACCGCATTATTATTTATCTTTGATAATTAATTTCATCTTCTATTTCTGTTTCTGTATTTGTTTATTTAAGAGTCAATATACATTAACATTTTGTGTTGAATATTAAATATGTGTTAAAAAAATCAAATACATGCTATACACTTTGGCTCAAAGTACTATATGTTTATATTGCGTAATTTTTTACAGGATAATAAGAGTGATATGAAGGATTTGTAAAATAATATGTAGTTCCAATTAATATGATCAGTGGACCAATAACTAATTTGTGCGAATGTGGTGACAAGCAAATTAATCTTTGCTCAAGAGCATCATAAAAACTCTGTAGAAATCAAGAATTGTGTTGTTTTGTGCTGATTAACGTTGCACTAGAGCGGTCCAGGTGACTATTCTGTAAAAAGAAAGACTAACACACATGTAACTGTGCGAACTAAAACTTTAGAAGATTAAATAATATAAATGTAATGTGCTTTTTCAGTTTTTACAGCTAGCGCTCATTTTTTTTAATAATAAATGATTTTGATATTATTAGTTGGCAATTTATTGTAGATACACATCACTCTTATTCATCTTTATTATATATATGTATAAATATAAGGCAATGTCTGTGTGTGTGTGTGCCACAAATTATTATTTTGCCTGTGAGCTCACTCGTAATTGGCACATCAAACAACTATTTAAACCATCTAAATGCTCGCTAACCAATATTCTTAAAAACCGTCTCTACGACCAACTTATCCAATATTGTAAACTTTTCCAGATTTATAGATTTGTACATATTTAAGCAAGCTGAGATTCTTAGAGAATTTTCCCGGCGAAAAAAGAAAATTCTTTTATATCTATAATAAATCTTCGGTTATTAATATTTAGATATTAATCTTATTGCTATTTCCTTCGACCGCTCGCTGATGCGAGAACGTTTGTTTAAGCAGTGATATATTATTATTATTATTATTATTTAATTTTTTTATGCCATTTCACCACCTCTTATTGTACGAATAATTATGTGACCTTTTATCTATTTCTTTATTAGGAGTTTATTTTTAATAACGTTTTAAATAACCGTTTCTAAGAAGGACTGCAAGAATATCCTGTGATCAACCCCACCCAGGCTCTTAAAACTATACATGCTCGCCAATATCCTAATTATAAAACGAAAAATATTTAGTACACGCCTCTTTTTCTACACCAGTATATTTTTAGAGTAATTTTTACCAAATTTAAATACGATTAAAAAAGAAGAAACGCAGTCAAAAAATATACTGGTGTGGAAAAAGGGGCGTGCACTAAAAAATCTTCCGGTTCATAATTAGAATGTTGGCAAGTATGATAATGTGACCACAATAGTTTCATTAATTTTAAGTTAAATCTTGTTAAAATACTATGATTTGTCACTCACACGATTTTCTATTACAGTGGATTTCAATACTACAAATCCAAAATTTTTTGGGTAGACCTGTAAACGAATGATAAGTGATTTTCATAAACTATTATACACAAAATGTGCTTTTATGCATATAAAAATATATGCTCATTTAATTTTGTTTTGGGCAACCAACAGGTATTACAAGGTACCTATCAGAAATTTTACCCATAGACGCAGTGCTGTCAGCTTGAGGGAAATTTTTATTCAAATTCCACCAATAAATTTTAATGTTAACGGTTGTGTAATTATTTCGAAAACTTTTTTGTATCATGTCTTTGAAATGATTAGCAAACCATTACAACTGAAATTTAGTAGTGGGTACTGAATAAAAAATTCCCTCAATCTGGTAGCACTGCATAGACATAATGTAAGTAAATTCTCCTGAATGCCTCAGTACACGAAACATTTAATTCATCTCGAAAAGTTTTGTTTAGCATCACTATATGCTACAGATTTAGAATACCAAGTTTGGACTTCCTGCTATTATTTGTTCTTGAGATATGTTAATGACAGATACACAGACCAAAGGTTAAAAACATGTTTCTTGTGTTCAGAGCACCTCAGAATGTGTAAATAGAACAAAAATTCAATTTCGAATATTTTACTTTAAGGGCCCGCTTCACTCATCGCCGCCTTATTAACTAATACATATTTTTAAACTCTGTTTTCACATTCTGAAAATTCCCAGCTGTTAAATTGACGGACCTTTTTTTAAAAAATTATTTTTTAAATTTTTTATATTTTATTTTGAAGCTGCAAAATACGAATTTTCAATATGTGAAATTTTTTCATTTTGAAATTTCAAAATAAAATATTAAAAATTTTTAAAAAATGCATTTTTAAAAAAGGTGCGTCAATTTAACAGTTGGGAATTTTCTGAATGTGAAAACAGAATTTAAAAAAACGTATTAGTTAATAAGTTATTTGTAAAAAAAAATTTCCAATAGAATAACATTGGCTCGGACTTCCGGCGACGGTAAGTGAAGAGGGCCGTTAAAGCAAAAATTTCTCTAGCATATATGGGTAAAAAAAAAGTAAAGTGCGCAAAAATATTTCATGATTGGAATATCATACTTACAGTTCTTTGGCTTAGCTACATGCTGTCCTGTGGAATCACTAGGTTCTCCACGTCCTCCTTTATTTACAGCCCGAACTCTGAACTCATAAACACCATTTTCTATTAGGTCATGGACAGTTGCAGTTGTCTGATCTCCAGGCACTTCCATCACAGGCGCCCATTCAGGACTGGAAAATAAATGATTCACAGTGCAGTCACATCACCAGAAAACATTTTAAAACTCTATATTATGCTTTAATAATTTGATTATACACTAACAGCTGTATTCATCTATAACTTCAACTACCGGTTGAACATGAAAACTTGAAAAGAATATAAAGTAAGGGTTCCACTTTTCAGCAAAATCTTACGGCACACTTATTTTAAAATGTTTTAGCTGAAAATACCAATTCAAAAATTATACAAGATCTTCGACGCTAGATGGCAGAAGCAGAGTACCAAATTTTGTTGGAAAGCTGCACCCTGACTTTAGACGCTTTTTCAGTTTTTGCGTTGAACCGGGAATTGAAGTTAATGGTAAATACGGCTGTTAATGATTGGTAGGGATATTTTAATAATTTTAATTAATTCAATAATAATAAATTTGATAAATTATTTAAATTTATTAATCCTCCTACCTCGGTTATTTTATAGGTAGTAATAATTAAAACTTTACTTTTCTGTAAGTATAAGTATTTACATATAACATTGGTCTGCAAAATAAATAAGTAAATTGTTTGTAATTTTTATAATTCACAATTAAACAAACAATTTCTTCATGACTTAATAGTCTCTGTTCACTCTTCTCGCCTGTGAACCTTTTCCATCACTTTTTGATGCCTCTCTCGAACACGCTTTCATTTTCATCCTTGCCGCTCCTACTTATTCTCTCATCCCCCCTATTTTCCATTTTGTATTATTCTTTACGTTCACTATTTAAAAAAAAAAAAAAAAAAACTGTTTTCAAGTAACAAATATGTAATTACTGAATGTAGTGTTTGTAATCAACATTAGGATATAAGATTTCTTTTTTCACGCAAAATTTTACTAAAAATACGAGTTTTCCGGGAAAAAAAAAAAAAAATGGGACTTTTTATTAAATTTATTTTTTGTTTTAGTGGTTAAAAAATCTATAAGAAACAGTAGAAAAAAAAATCCTATGCAATTTTCATTTGCAGACTTTTATAATCTAAGGATTGTCTGTAATCTCTTATGTACAGACTCTTATGTACAGACCCCTATAATTCCTGCAGGAATTATAGGGGAAGTTACAAGTCGAGAAAGACAAAAGTTTCATTCATTTGTTAGCTGATCTTAATTATTATGAGGGTATCTAAATTTTAAATTACTTTTAAGAATATTTCGAAGTTGTTTAAAATCTATCTCACATAAGTTTCTTAGCAGGTGATATTTAGAAAAAAAAACTTAAACAACAGTATAAATAATTTGATGAATTCCGTTTTTATAAAGTAAAAAGACATAGAACATTTGTAACATATGACTATACTTGAGTTTATCTTTTTTCTCAATGATATATGCAGTAAGAGGAGAACCACCATCTGTTTCAGGTGCTTTCCATTTCAGTTTAACGAATTCTCTGTCATAATCTTCAATTTCAGGAGTACCTGGTTTGCCAGGTTGATCTTAAAAAAAAAAAAAAAAAAAAAAATAACAAAAACATTTTTTAAAATAACACAAAAACACATTAATTAAAATGCTACATTGTTAACATGTAATAATATAGAAAATCAATAAATAATAGTTATAAACTTAGAAATTGAGTACAATTATTTTTTTGTAATACACTGTAAAACATTTCAGTTCAAACTTGAACCTCTATAGGGAGTGAAGTTACAAGCAATACCATTATATGGTTCAACCCCACTTTTAAGTTTTCTACTTCTTGCTATTGAATTTAAGTTGCTCCAAAACTTGTAGCTACCATACATCTACTCACAAGGGAAGTATGAATCAGTAAAATTCCTATTATAACCAAACCTGACATAAATTAAAGGACATGGTCGAAAACATAGTGTAAAGTGCAAATTTTGTGCAACAACTCACCCATGGGCCAAGATAAGACCCTAGAAAATTTAGCCCCATTTATCGAAATCAACGAAACACAGAAATAGCGGGCAGAAAAATTTGAGTTGAGACAAAAAAGTCTTCAGTTCGATCCTCGTCTCAGTCGAATTTTGAATTTTATTTTAATTTAAAGCATAATACCAATATTTGGTTTAACATAAAATTACCAAATCATGATAAAAGTTTAAACCATCGGGTGGTTGCTGCTACATCAGTACTAAGTTTTGGTTGAAACTAACACCAAATTTTTAACAATATATTTCGTTTTGACATTTCCAAACAAAGTTGAAACTTGTTTATCACACCTTATCGTTATTTTATTTATATATTTAATTCTTTATTATTCTTTATTATTCTTTATTATTTTTGTTATTATTGTATTTAGTCTGTATGTTTGGATTACGAAGTTTAGAAATGCCTTCATGAATATACTTAAAGTACTACTAAATTCGAATATGTTAATAAAAATTAATGTTAAAAATTATTCATTTTACTTTCTGTAATATATCTACAGAGATTGACAAAACAATTCAGTTTCATTACGATCTATAATTTGTAAATAAATATTAAAGATATTATTAATCTGTTAAACCGCTTCAAATCAAGTTTAACTAAAATATGCTGCACAGCTTTACTGCAGAATATTTTCTTATTAGAATGATGTGGTAGGTATTTATAATTTTATTTACAGGGATACACAAATGGATTAGGATCAGTTAAGATCTATAAGTACATAGTAATTACTAAAATGCATTTTAAAAATTGTAAATTGTTGATGGAAAATCAAGGAAAAATGTTGTACGTTATGGAATTTTCCTTTATTTTAAATCCTGCACTATATTTTAAAGTTTTAAATAGTGGCAAACATATTTTTTATATTTAATAATTATTTTAGTTTAAAAAAAGTTTCGCGTCATAAACAAACAGAGCATGTAAACTTACCAAATGGATTCTTTGCAACAATAGATCTTTCAGATTCAAGAGGTTCAGACTCTCCTTGCCTGTTGACAGCACGAACTCTAAATTTATACATTCTTCCAGTTTGAAGGCCTTTCACCTATAAAAGTTATAGAAAAGATGGCTAGAAACAAAATATTATAAAGGAATATGCATTCATCTTAATGATTAATTCAGCTGTTTTGAGAAAACACTTAGATATAACATTTTAACACTCAAATAGTTGAAATAGCTTTACACGATAACAGGATCTTTCTAGCCACCATATGGAAATCAAACCATCATTCACAAAATGCCACTTATATATATATATATATACCCTAGCAGCAAAGTAATCGGTCTTTGAATGGCCTCTTATCGACGACCGATGAACTTGTGAAGGCCGATACTCGGAATCTCATAAAGAGCGACGAATCTCATCGGCAGTTCATCTAAAATGTTTCCTCGGAAATAGTTGAATCTGATGGTCGGACCCGATGAATTTTAGAAACTGATCCAATGAAAATCCGATGGAAAGACACGATTTCTATAAAGTTTTCATGTGATTTTTCATCGGTGCGGTATCTTTTTTCGGTGAAATACTTCTCATCGAAAACCGATCTTAGATACTGCTTTGAACTATATGTCTATGTTAACCCTCCACGTACGGTGCTAGTGATTTCGAGGGGACAAAAGAATTTTTTACATTAAATTTCATTTACACCACAATTTCTAAATTACTATTTTTAACAGATAAATTCTTGAAATTTGATTTCCCACTAAATTACATTTCCATCACTAATTGTAAAATGCAATGTTTGATATTTATAAATACCGACTAATGAAACATGTTTTTATTAAAAAATAAGACTATATGCAACCTGTGTATGCAAACACAGTAAATAGAAAACAATCTCCCCGTATGCGAAGGGTTAATGCTCGAGCAAATTTCGGGGAGTCGATGAAAGGCCAAACAAAATACAACCAATGAATGCCTTTTGGCTATCTATTCAAATCAAATAAGTTTTCAAATAGAAAATTTTTAAATTAATTGTATGCAGTATAATAAATTATAATTTAAAATCTCTCTTTCTCTCTCTCTCTCCCCCCCCCTCTCTCTCTCTCTCTCTCACGCTCTCCCTCTTATATTATTGAAATTAATTTGTTGGCAAATAAAATCTAGAGATTTACATAACTGCCAGTTTTTAATTTATTAAGAAGTATTTTTAGCCCCGCCTTTATTTCACACCACTTTATTAATATATATATATATAACTTCAATAAAATAGGAAAAATTACTTTTAAAATATAAATGGTATGAAATAAAGGCGAAGCTAAAGATACTCCGGAACAGCGTTCCCAACTTTTACAATTTATTCACGAACATTTTCAGCCCCGCCTCTTTTTCACACCGGAAATTTTGAAAAATGATTTTCTTGTTATTTAATTGTTGTCACAAAATCTACAAAATTCCTGGTGCGAAAAGAAGGCGGGGCTAAAAATGCTCGTGGATATATTATAAAAGTTGGGAACGCTGCTCTGGAATAAATTAAAATGCTGGCAGTTATCGATTTACACATGTTCCATATAAGGTGCTATTAAAAAATATTATATAATTAAGAATTTAAAAATAAATAAGCAAACGGAAACTGTGATTTTCGTTTGGAAAAATGCAACAGTGGTTTTTAGTGAGTTGGTGTGTTTGCAAATAAATTAAGCTCGAAATAACATTTCTAAAACAAATATAAGCATTATTTAAAAAAATTCGAAATATCTTTAAGAATAATTGATATTAGCATTAGAAATAGTACATGAGAAAAATGGTTCATAAATCATATTAATATGATAACAATTCTTAAAAACAAGATCATCAAAATGTGTTAGTTAATCAGTGAATATGAATTTTAACATTTATTTTCACGCATGTGAAATGATGAAATAAATATCCATCATGCAAATAAATCTCAATATTTTGTAACTTACAACAATAAGAACACAAAAATGTGTTGTTAAATGAGGATAAATAAGAACTTCTTAAAAATAAGCATAAATGCCAAACATACAACAATTATTTCGGATCGAGATAATTAAGCACAATTCTTCGTTAGACGTTAAAGGATTAGACGTTAAACTATTACAGCCGAGAAAAACAACATTTTAAATTGTTTCGACGCAAGAGCATTGTTGTGTGATTTACATTTCATAGGTATGTGTACAAAGTACTTAAAATTTAAATTATTTTATTTTTCAATTTTATTTGATAACGAGTAAAAAAAAAAAAAAAAAAAAAAACAGATTTAAATTGGTTTAGAATATTACATACCTGCCGAGTTTTTTAATTTATTCCGGAATGTTGTTAGCCCCGCCCCTTTTTCACACCGTAATATTTTTAGAGTAATTCTCTTCAAATTTCATCGTAATTATATATTGAAGAAAACTTTTTTTTTACAAAGAATACGGTGTAAAAAAGAGGGCGGGGTTAACAACATTCCGGAATAAATTAAAAAACTTGGCAGCTATGATATTAAATATGGGGGATAAATATAACTTGTTGTGAAATACAACCTTCATGGATGTTTCTGGTCCAAAAGTGTCTCCGACTGGAGTCCATACACCAGTTTGGGGATCCATTTTCTCGACGAAATAGTGATCAATGGGCATTCCACCGTCATCAGTGGGTGGATTCCAATCGAGTTCACAACCTTCAGCATTGACCTCACTAACTTTGAGTGGACCACAAGGAGGTGTTGGTTTATCTGTTCAATAAGTAAAATAATTAGTTGTCATCATGTGCATGAACACAAAGAAAGATATTAAAAATATAGCAAGGCGTCAATTATCCATTTATATCTTTAACCATACTTGCCAACATCCTAATTAATATTCCGTAGTGTTGTTAGTCCCGCCCTTTTTTCCACACTAGTAAATTTTTAGTGCAATATTTTTCAAATGCATTTACGATTAAATAAGAAGAAAAATACTGTAAAAAGATACTGGTGTCAAAAAGAAGGCGAGGCTAACAATACTACGGAATATTAATTAGTATGTTGGCAAGTATGTCTTTAACCCTTTGCGGCGCAAGGTAATTGCGATCATTTAAATTATACTGCCACCGGAATTCGGAATTCACAAACAAAATTAAAAGAAAAGAAATTAACGAACTTTTCTGCTATCTAAAAACAGTAAAATTTTGATTTCCGGGATGAGTTTTGCAGTTGAAAATTACAATTAGGTGATGCTGTAGTGGCATCGAGCCCCTGAAAGGGTTATATGTGATATTGTGTCGAAAATATATGTTAAAAAATGGAAGATAATTAATCGTGTTTTTATGTCTAGAATTTTAACCAGAATTAGTAATAATCATAAAACTGTTATTTTCTACATTAACTTAATCGTGTACTATGATATATTTTTTTTATTTAGATCTAAAACATAAAAAAGAATTCGTAATAAACATATTTTTCAATTTTAGCTATTTTAATTGTGTATAATATATTATTAAAACTTATATAAAAACCTTAAAGATTTTGTAATAACAGTATTATTGTTATTTGCTACAGTAAGTTAATCATACACAATATTTTTTAAACTCATATCCAAATTTTAAGTATAATTTTAAATAATAATATTATTGTTAAATGTTATAATGAGTTAATCATGCATTTAATTTATAGAAACAGAAGTATTCCGGATTATTCTTCAAATGAAAGAAATTTTAACTTTGATTAGAGTTATTTTTCTGCTTTATGATACATATCTTACTGAAATATAAATTTTATTCACTCTATTTTGTACATCAGTATAAACACTAAATAAATTTAAAAATATTTGAATATTAGTAATATAAAAAAATATTAAACTGTGAGCTCATAGTTTCCAATTACGTAAAAAAATTAAAATTAGAAATCATTGGTTTCTAAAGTTACACCATAGCCTCTTTAACTAGATGCCTGTCGCGTAGCTCGGAAACATAGCAACAGTTGAAGCGGTAGACAGCGCCACTTGGTACAGATTGCACGATTTTTTTATTTAAATACCACCAATAACTTTAAGAAGTGATATATGATTTATATAACCGAGTTTTCTTCGATTCAATTTGCTTTTTATGTATATCATAAACCTCTTTAAAAAATGTTTGGTGGCTGTTGAATAAAGAAGTTGTGCAATCTGCACCAGGGGGCGCTGTCTACCGTTTCAACTGTTGCCAAGTTTTCGAGCAACGCGACAGGTATCTAGTTTAGGAGGCTATGTTTACACATTATTCAATTAATTACATTATTATGTTTAGCGGTGTTTAAATAAGGTATGAAAGATGGGTAATTTGAAGACACACATATTTTATACGCACCATTTTCCATTACATACATAGTAAACAGTGAAATCATTTATGAACAGAAGTTACAGATTGAAGCATAACACTATTTGGTGCTAATTGTATAAATCACAAATGTTATTAGTGCGTCATAACCTCGTACTGAATGTATGTATAATTACTTTTTGACTACCGGAAAATTTTAATGTATATATTTTTATTAATTTCCCATCATACTGTAGGAATGGGGAATTGTGAAAATTTTCGACCTCGATTTTTTTTTTTTTTTTTTTTTTACTTTTTTACACGTTTTCAGGTGTGAGGAATCAAAAAATATCAAAATAGGTATGGTGTCCATCTGTAGGGTATCTGTTAGTTTGTTAGTCCGTTAGTGTGTTAATCCGTTAGTGTGTTAATCCGTTAGTGAGTTAGTCCGTTTGTGTGTTAGTATGTTAGTCTGTGTACACGATATCTCACAAACAATTGATCACAGAGAGGTCGGACCAGTTTTAAAGTATTAGTTATGACACTGGAAAGAACCCTATTCATTTGCAACATTCTAATTAAAAAACTTCAGAAGTTATTTGAAATTTACGATTTTCTTAATATGGGAGAATAGGGCAAAATTTCACTTAAAATTGCACGAAAAGAAATATTTTTATCGTAAAGATGTAAGAACAGCTTTTAAATATCAGTTTTAATGCCGGAATGAATATCATTGACTAGAAATATGTTACTTTGAAAATTTCTCAAATTATTCGAAATTTACGAATTTCTTAACATGGCAGAATACAGCAAAAATTCGCATAAATGTCCCTTTTGAGGGATATTCCCAGCGTAAAGTTGTCAGACTACTTTTAAAATATTATATAAGATGCTGGTATAAACATCCTTGACTATGAATTTTCCAATTTAAAAACTTCGTAAATCACTGGAAATTTACGATTTACTAAGTATGACGAAATAGTGTAAAATTTTGCATAAAGTTCCACTTTGAGGGATATTTTCATCGTAAAGATATCAGAACACTTTTAAAATATCCTTTAAAATGCTGGTATGAACATACCTGACTACGAATTTTTAAATTTAAAAATTTCGTTAGTTATTTGGAATTTACGATTTACTTAACAGGGCAGAATAGCGCAAAATTTAGCATAAACGTCCATTTTGAGGGTCATAAATATATCAGACAACTTCAAATTAACATTTATGATACTTGTTTGAACAAGATTGACTACAAATATTCTAATAGGAAAAATTCGTAAGTTATTCAAAATTTAAGATTTTATCAACATAGCAAAGTTGGACGATATTTCATATAAATATGCATTTTGGGGCTTGTTGCATTGAAAATAGTAGCAAGAAAACTAAACTACGAAATTGACCTCAATAAAATAAATGAATAGATTAGAATATGATAAATATATCGAAGTGAACGGTAGGTAGTGTATTAGACGGGGATTTCGTTCTGTCACTGTGTCAAGCGTTTGGTTAAATTCATTTCTCTTAACATGAATATAATATGTTATGTAGGGTAGGTGCTCTAGTGATTGGCATTCTCCAGTAACTGACATCTATACCGAAAAAATTAATAAATAATAAAATCATATATTTTACAAAAAGAATTTTAACATTTCATGTCAAACACTGGAGCATAGGGTGCTAATAACTGGTAAAATGAATAACTAGCAGTGTCAAACACTGGAACATAGGGGGCAATTACTGATAAAATGAAAAACATGGCAGTGTCTATTACTGGAACATTGAGTGGGTGTCAAATAAAAATTCATAAAAAAAATAATTGTTATGAAATGTATATATTTTAAAATATATGTGGTTCTGAATGTCTTTCGTACCATATGTATTAACTTAAGATTTCTAAAAATATTTTCTGATGACTAGAACATTAAAAACATTAGAGATTGCTCTAAAAGTGTCAATCACTCGTGCACTTACCCTACTAGAAATTTATGAGAACATACATACACTGTTAAAAATTTTAGTTCAAGGTTGAACCAAAATTTGGTAAAAATGCTGTTGTAATATGCTAGATTGAACCAAAACTTGACACTACAGTAGCTGCAACCATGCAATGGTGCAACCTTATATCATGATTTGGTACTTCTTGTTAAATAAATGCACCATATCATGGTAAAAGATCACACAATCTTATAGTTACAACAACTATAATATCAAACTTTGGAAGAACCAAGTACCAAATCATGGTAAAAGGTTTCACCATCTCAAGGTTGCAGCTACTGTTCACCATGTTTTCGTTCAACCTAGGACAAAATTTTTAACAGTGTATGGTGGAGAACTAAGCAGAGTCCACCTATGCCAACTAGTTTTGCTTTATCAGTGAAGACCGTTAAGTTCACTGATTAAATAAAACACGTATTTCTATAAACTATTTTCGGTAGCCAAAAGGTGCTAAGTTGGCAACTATGAATGTATATAACAGAACCGTTAGAAACCGCATGACTGATGTAAGTTACTTGTACTTTACAAATAAATAAATTGCAATAAATAAATAAATAAAAATGTCTATGGAACACCGATATTTTGAAGGGGATAGATCCGCGAAGATTGGAATTTATTTTAGGTAGATATAAAATTTAAATGATATTTCATAAAATGTTTCACAATTTTTTCACAATGTATAATGTGTATAAAATATAAAATTTTAGATAGTTAAATAAAATGTTTATGAACAAGAAATAACTGTGTATTCATCATAGATATAGTAATTTATGTAGACATATTATCCCCATGTTATCGACCAGATGATTTTTTGTTTCAACGGAAGATTCTTTGCTCAGCCATTAGAGTGACTCGGTAATAGAATAGAACTGTAATGCCGGAGTTTCTGTGGCTATTAATTTTTCCAATAAATTTATTAAAGGAAGTGATATATATCTTTTGAAGTGTAAATTATATTTGATGAAATATTATGCATTTGGAATATTTCACTAATTTATGAAAAGTATAATTTTTTTTATAATCAGTTGCTTGGTTGTTATTGTTATGATCTAAATACTCTTATTATATTTAATGGACTTATTGAAATTTAATAGTTTTTAATATTTTTTATTAATAAGTGATATGGAATTTTTATAATTCTTTTAAATATAGATAGCAGCGGCTCAGGTTAAACCCGCTAATTTAAATATATATATATACGCACACACACAATAGTTTAATATAAACGAAAGAACAAATATAACTTAACAAAACATACATCTTTTTGACTATATATATATATCAAAGTAATAATGATATTACATAAATTATTCATAAATTACACAAATTATTCATAAATTTTATTTTCTGAAACATCCGTATACACTCCAATGTTATAAAAATGCTTCTAATACAAGCGCCATTACACTCTCACACAATGGCTGCCTGACAAGGAATCCCATTTTCCCCCGCGATGATCAGTCTATATCTTATTATTATTATCTATGATATCCATACACAAATACATACATAAAATATGTCATTACATACCAAGAATAACGACTTCAACTTCAGCTTCATCTTTGCCGTATTCATTTGTAGCAGTAATGGTATATGTTCCATTATCACTCCTTCTACTCTGCTTTACGAAAATTCTCGAGCTGTAATCTTCGTTTGTTATTTTGACTCTGTCTCCAGCGGTAATCGGCGATCCTTTCAGAGACCATACTTTAGTTGGTGGGGGTTCACCAATAATGTTAACTTCAAAGTTGAATGCTTGTCCAGCTTTAACCCTCTTTTTGTGTAGAGTAGAACGATCAATTTTAGGCGCCACTAAATAAATAAAAAGAAAACAAATCGATGAAAGTTTCTCATGATTATTAATTTTACTATTAAAACTAGTAAAAATGGGGCAAAAATAAATATTTTTATAGTTAAAAATGAGTAATAATAGGCAAAAATAAATGTTTTCATAACTAATGCTAAGGTCAGACAACTCTATAAAATACTATAAGAATCAAAATCAATACATGAATTTTATAGCTATAAACTCTTGATTCTCTGTTAGAAATTTGAATTTTATTCCAAATTCTCTAATATGTGTATATATATATAATAAAAAAGTTCGGAAATGTCATCTTCTAGAATTTTTTTTAGATTTATTAAAATAACTTTTAATTTTCTATTTATCGAAAATTTTCAATACTTTTTTAAGCAGATGCATAAAGCTATAAGATTTCTAAAAATACAAACATAACTAGTGATTTTTGAAATTCGGGCGGTAGATGGCGCCACCCAAATTTACAATGGGTGTTGGATAATTTGGGATTTCAAAGCGTAAATACGTAATTACAGCATAATTTATTGCATTTCATCTTGTACTTTTTATTTATTTATTTATTTATATTATTATAATTATTATTTTGCAGGATATATTTTTGTTTATGCTCTCAGTTGGGAACTGAACAAAGCATAACGCCTCATTTTCAGCATGTTGCAAGCTATTAAAAAATGTGGAATGCATATTTTAATATAATATTGTAAAAATTATGACTTGAAAAAGATTGTTTGAAAAATACAATTGATTTTATGTCTGCGTGTATATTATTCAAGTAATAAATCCAAATATATTAATTTATTGAAGTAATAAAGACCAATCATTAAATGCAAACAAACAGGGATTACTTTCAAAAGCAATCATTTTTCGTTTCTCCTTAAATTAATACTTTTAATAACAAATTAATAAATAGCGTTAACATGTTCTTTTTATAATATGTTCAAAAGAAAAAAAATAACTGTACAAAACATTAGTTTTCTCATATATGGAGCGATTCCACTTTTCCTCTGAATCTTCTACCACTATATTTATACAGCATTTTTCAATTTAACAGATCGGGAAACGTACTATAGAATTTTACAATATAAATATAGTAGTGGTAGAGTGGAGGAAAAAAGAGGAAATGTAGCATGCACGTTTTCTGTGTAAAACTGAAATCTTTAAATTAGGCTATGCAATAACTGCTGTTATTAACATATTAAGTTATAAGTATGGCAATTTTTGCTTTTCCGAATAGAACTTTCAAACATTATTTTAAGAAGTATTTTTTTGTAGATGAATGTTCCACTTACATCGTCTAGGTTTAGCTACTGTAGGAGGTGTTGCATTACTAGGTTCTCCAGGTCCAGCCTTATTGACTGCTCTTACTCTAAATTCATAAGCTTGACCTGGTACCAAGTCTGGCACTGACGCAGTTGTTTGACTGGCAGGTACATCCATGACCTTCTCCCAGTTGCCTAATTTGTCCTTGGCCTCCACTACATATCCAGTGAGAGGAGATCCCCCATCACTTTCTGGAGGAGTCCATTTTAGATCAATGTGATCTTTATCCCAATCAGTGACCTCCAAATCGCCTGGTTTACCTGGTTCATCTAAAATTATAATTCATACATACATTAATAAATTATCCATACTTTTACAGGAAATTTAAAATCAGTGCATATAAAAAGTTTTATTATCTGGAGAAAAATGTATATTAACAAGAGCTGAGAAACCCAGCTCTTAGCTCCAGCGTCAGCAGTCCCAGCTTTCGATAAGAACTGAATTTCTCAGCCCTTACCAAGTTACAAGTTTCTTATCTATTTCAAATTTCTTTTCACTACGAAGATCGTCGACTGTGAACTTCTGTTGTGTTTTTTGAATCCCAAGAGATTTTCTCTATAATGCAACCCAACTTTTATCAAGAAGATTTGCTATTTTTATTCATTGACTATTAGACCATATATGCCGCCTTAAGTTACTATTTTATAATAGCGAAGAGCTTTGTGTTATATATTGTGTTTACAAATTTTATGCCTCAAAATGTAATGTTTCAGATTTTACTTTTATATAAAGGTTTTTTTTTTTTTTTTTAATAATGCACATGGTTAAGCGTTTTTTTTTTTTTTTTATATATATATATATATCTTAATTTATCAATCAAACGTGTATTTACCTTTTATTATTTTTATTATCATTACATAAGAATATGTTTACATATGCATATGCGATTTATCTTTTCAGCTCAACTTTCATGCATTAAATAACTGAGTAAAGAAAAAATTTATAATTTTCAGGAAATTTTTTTTTCTTTCTTCCTTTTGTTTTGAGAATTAGCGTTTTGATTTTTATAAATTTTTTATATTAAGAAAAAAAAAAAAAAAAAAAAAAAGGAAAAAAAAAATTCTATTAGGTTATTTAAATTACTTGCATTAACATTGTTGGCGAATTTAAATTTTGCATTAAGTTATTTATAATGTCAAATATCATTAGGATATTACTGGCACCATTTTTATTTCTAATATAAAAGAGTATATCAGAAGAAATATATTTTATTCAGATATTGAAAGCATATTTTACATTTATGATGCTTGATGCTATTATTTGAGTCACTGTTAATTAAAATGCATAATTAGATTTTCAAATAAAATTAACTCATACAAAAAAAGAAGGAGGAACCCCAGTATTAAATTCGATGAATATTTAAAATTATAGATTTGTATTTTCATATCTCACCCATTAAAAATTTTCAGTATATTAATAAAAATGTTTTGTAAAGTTTGAAATATTATTTTAAAAATAGATAGATTAGACCATTTATTAATTTATACCATTTCAAATTTTATAATTGTAAGAAAAATTTCAGCTATCTGTAAAATAAAACTATTCTTTTAAAAATAAATACTCAGAACTTACCAAATGGATTTTTAGCAACAATGGATTGGGCAGCTTCCAATGGGTCTGATTCGCCTTCTTTATTCAAAGCACGAACTCTGAATTTGTACTTCTTACCAGGTGTCAAACCCGTAACGTCCATACCTTGAAAAGCAGCGGGAAATATTATATCATTAAAAGTATAATAATATATAACAAATTACTTTATATATTAAATAATAGGACTTTTTGGTTAGGGTAAAATTATTATGACATTCCATCAATCGAAACAGTCTTTGATAAACATCAAGACAGCAGCAACAACAAATCTAATAAAGATAATTTATAATGTGGCAGGGGGTCTCAACCAGTCTATATTTTGGCTACCAATGTTTGGGATTAGTAAAAAAAAAATTAATTTTTGTAGCGGTTTTCTTCGATTTACTCATACGGCATTTAATGCTGAAAATTTGTAGCCAAAATTATAAGCTCGTTAGGATACTTATTTTGGTAATGAACAAATTATAAAATTATTACTCTCATACAAGTTTTATTTAATAATGTTTCCAAATTTTTAGATTTATCGCCCGAGAGAAAACAGCTAACAATTCCTAGTGTAATTTTCAAGCTAATAACAAATTGAGCCTTGCCTGCTGTTATGTATAATGAAAAGGTTCATTGTGCTTCACTAGGGACTCTTTTCTAATATCCCTTTTACTAATATATCCTATACAGTGTGTCCCAACTGATTTCTATTTCTATTGGATTTGTCATTAACGCAGGCAGTATTAAAGCAATTCAAGCACTCGCGCTCAGTTTTCTCTAGAGGTTTATGGTAATCTGAAATAATAATCTATCAATGAGGAATCTAGAACTGGCAGCATTGGATTTATTACGTAGCACTGTTAGTACACGACTTATATCTATACCACTTTTTTATTAGTACACGACTTATATCTATACCAATTTTTTCGAAGAGTCGTTTGCTTTTTATTTAATCGAAATTGCATGTTGGAAAAAATTACTTTACAAGGGGTGTGAAAAAAAGGCTGGTACTAACAATGCTACGAAAGAATTTAAAATATTTAGATTTTAAAACATCTTTAAACACCATAAAGTTTAAGCCAGCACAACCGGTTTCGAAAGTACGCAGCCTTTCTTCATCAGGTGCAAAAAAACACGTGCTACTGCCTTGGAGGCAAAAGCAAGATAAAATGTGTGGAAATTCTGGTACTTCACCTGTACCCGGCTACTATTGCAGTGATTCGAATTCATTAAGTTGCAGGGAGTTTTGGCAGCATTGAATATAGACTTACTAGGACTTTGAATGGTTGGTGGTTGACGGGAAAGGCAAGTCATGGGGCAACCTGCGTTGCGACAAATATGTCAATCTTTTTATACGTATTTTGAAATTATCTTTGAATGTGTTGTTTTCTTGATTAAGTTTAACATTATCTTATTAGCAGCAAATATTTTTAAAGATTCTGCACCCTTAGAAACCGATTTCAAGCATAAAATGTAATAATTCATGAATAGTTACATTTATTATTCAATTATATTAACCAATCATTTGCTACACTTATTATTTTAGATATCATGAAAAAAAATTCAAGTACTTGGCTCTTTAGTTTTTGCAACGGGAACCCATGCACCAGTTTCTTCATCCATTTTTTCTACCAGGTATCCTTCTAATGGAACTCCTCCATCATCAGCTGGTTTCTTCCACTTCAGTTTGCAGCCTTCCTTATGAACATCAGATATAGCAAGGGGTCCTTCTGGAGCTGATGGCTTATCTATTAAAAAAAAAAAAGGTGAATTTATGAATAAGAAAATTATCAAAACTTAATTTTTTTAATTAAACTGTTTATTTATTTTTTTATTATTGCTAATTTATTGAATATAAGTGACCGCGTGGAATGTATTCAAATATTTTTTTCCTTGTAAGCAACAGACTGATTTTCAATGACGTCTTTTAAAGAAGATGAGTATTTGTAAACATTTTTGTAAACTTAAATGAAATTATTATTTGCTCTCTTCTGAAAGATGTTCAAAATAATATCAAAATTTATGGTACTATCAAAACATTTAAAATATCTCTAAAATGATTAAACAATATTAATTGAAGAAATGGAAAACTACTAAGGATGTTACAGTAAACATATAAAAGAGAACAACTGATACATTTTAATATACGAAAATGATTAATCAGTATCAAAGAAGTAGATGACAATAACATACTTACCAACATACTAATTAATATTCCGTAGTATTTATTGTTAGATCGCCTTTTTTTTCACACCAGTATCTTTTTAGAGTATTTTTCTTCTTATTTAATCGTAATTGCATTTAGAGAATATTGCTCTAAAAATTTACTGGTATGAAAAAAAGGGACTAACAACACTATGGAATATTAATTAGGATGTTGACAAGTATGCAATAAAAGTTGTTGATTGTATGATTTACGACCGATTGGCTTCGATAGGGTCCTAGGCCTACAGGTGGAATGCCCTCCATGGGGGAGGAGTCTTCCTAAGGGGTCATAACCCATATTTACGCGAGTTTCGGAGAAAATCACGGAAAACTCCGAACGGTTAGGTCGATGAGCGCGACCTGTTGACAATAAAAGATATCCTACAATAAACACATAAATTTAGGCAATATAAAATAATATCATCAAGACTCACATGTAAATAGATGTATTAACTAGTAAACCACAGCTGTTATGTGATCCTGACAATGGTTGTGAACCGATCCTTGTCTTTAGACACAAAAATGTCAAGGAAAAGCAAGGAGCAATCCTGTCCAATCTCATAAGTGAATTGAATGCAAGGGTCAATCGAATTGACCAACGAAAGTAAACTGAAAAAATGGACACCAGAGGGAACAAGAACGAAAATTCATCAACGTACCTAAACCAGTGAGAAATTTTATATACACCGAAAAGTTTTTCTTCGAAATAGTAATTACAAATAATAACATAATAGTAATTACAGATAGTAATAATAATAACATAATAGTAATTACAATAAATAATAACATAAGTAAATAATAACATAATAGTAATTACAATAACATAATAGTAATTACAAATTTTCCACTTTCTGCTCTTGTTGCTCTTCTATTCAAGAGCTTTGTATTATAATCTTCATTAGTAATTGATATTCGGTCGGATGGTTTAATTTCCTTTTCATCGATAGTCCAAATGTCACAAAACGAAGGAGAGGGAGTAGTGCCCTTGCCATGCCATTATTTTGGGAGTAATAAGTACCATTAAAAATGAAGGCAATTTGCCTGATACATAAATGAACTAAATTCACAAGTTCCTCAATTTCAATAGCGGAATAAGGGAATTCGCACAATCTCCTTTCTAAACAAACCAGTGCATCTTGAACAGGAGTATTAGTAAAAAGAGATTTAACATCCAAAGAAATAAGGGTATAGTTAGAGGGAGATATACATTTAAGTTTTTCCACAAACTCATAAGAGTTTTTTATTCTATTATAGTTGGTGCTAATTAAATGAGAAAGAGATTTTGAAAAAAAAATGGGCAATATTATCAGAAGGCGTACCAATATTACACACAATAGGCCGGAAACTGAGAGTGGGTTTATGAAATTTTGGATGAGCATAGAAACAAGCGTGTCACTTTTGCAATTCAAATAGACAAAATACGAAATATACCTAATATATGATAGAGCCACGTTCATATGATAATGTTAAATCAAAATAAACGTTAACAAATATTTAACAAAATTACCTTGAACTTGCACAATAACGTTAGCACTATCTCTTCCAGAGCTATTAGTTGCAGTAATTACAAATTTTCCACTTTCTGCTCTTGTTGCTCTTCTAATCAGAAGCTTTGTATTATAATCTTCATTGGTAATTGATATTCTGTCGGATGCTTTAATTTCCTTTTCATCAATAGTCCAAATAATAGTCGGTGGTGGTTCACCAATAACATTGACATCGAATTTAATTGTCTGTCCAGCTTTGATTGTCATATCATTGAGATTCTTCCTATCAATTATTGGTGCCACTGTAATGAAAATAAAAATAATAACGAATTTACAAAATAGAATGATAAAAAGGATTTGATGCAGTTTAATAAGTTCTTTTCTAAAAGACAGATAAAGATTAACTAAAAACGAAACCATATTTTTAAAAATACCTCAAAGGCATGACGACAAAACAAAAATGAAATCTATGTGGATATTATTATCTTTTATCGTTTTGAAGCAGCATTAATTGATATTGATGTATATATACACTGGTGGACAATTGCTAAGGGCGGATGACAATAACTAAGCTATTGTCATCCGTCCTTAGCAGTTGTCCACCAGTGTATATATAACAGAATTAGACTTCCGCATTTTATTATTTATTGATTTATTCTTTTTATCACTATTTTCTAACGATAATCACTAATCTATTTTATCACAAGAAATACTGTAAAAACACGATAACGGTTTTCTGTATAAAAATAACGATAAAAAAAAAAAAAATACTCAAAGTAGTCTATTCTAATCTTCTAAACTTAAACTAAATAAAATAATAATAATAATAATTTTTAGAATGAAAAAAAAAATAATTATATGAATCATTAAAATAATATAACCTAGCGATTACATTTGTTTTAAATTTTTCATTAAAATACTTACAGAAGCGTGGTTTAGCAGTAACGGTTTTTGATGCTTCACTTGGTTCTCCAGGACCAGCTTTATTAACTGCAATCACTCGGAACTCATAATCCTTTCCCTCTGTGAGGAAAGGAGCGGTACCTTTTGTTTGGTCCCCTGGCACTTCAGCAGCTTTCTCCCATTTTGGATTACCTTTTTCCCGCTTCTCGATAATGTAGTGACTGATAGCTGCATTACCATCTGATTCAGGAGGCTTCCACGTCAAGTCCACATGATCTTTATTCCAGTCAACAGGTTCTGGTGTACCAGGCTGACCAGGTGGATCTAAAACATAAATAAAATGTATAATTAGCGAAAAGAAATGGATAAGCTAATACACTGAACACTTACTCAATATTTCTAAGTTAAAAAAATACAATAAATTTAGTAGATTATATAAAAAAAAAGGAAATAGCAATAACACATTTACACTTTACAAAGTAATATTGCGCAAAGAGCGGAACTTTCGGAAATGTTTTGTTCATTTCATTGTACAATAATGTTGTTTTGTGGTCTTGTCAGTTAATTAAAGTAAGACAAGTAAAAGAAAAGTCTAAGAAAAGTTCCTTTTGTTTCAAGCAAATTAATCCAATTAATGACGTACAAATAATAAAAGAAAATTCATAGCTGCTAATTTTTACGCTTTTTAGCTATCAGTAATTTTTAGTAAAAATCTTTCATAGATTTCTGTAGCAGTTATCATTGATTAAATAAACTAAAAATTTCAACCCAATTAAAGTGGCATTAAGAAAACGTTTTAAAAAAAAAGTTACATATTTTGACTAGTCTTTTATTGCAGCATGTTTCATTACGTATTATACTGATGTTAATTTCAGTAATTATATTTATACGGGTTATATATTGCATACCATATGGATCTTTGGCAACAACTGGAGCAAATGTTTCCAAAGGTTCTGATTCTCCTTCTTTGTTAACTGCCTTAACACGGAATTTGTACGATTTTCCAGGTGTGAGTCCATTAACTTCTGCTTCTGGAACATGTGATTTCGTAACAGGAATCCAGAGTCCAGTTTCTGGGTCTTCTTTCTCAATAATATAACCTTCCAAAGGCTCACCACCATCGTCTTTTGGTTTGTTCCATTTTAATTTACAACCATGTTTGTGGACGTCAGCAACGATAAGTGGACCTTCAGGCTTTGATGGTTTGGCTGTAAAGGAAATACAACAGTGATTAAAAATTAGTTACCTCTTTATATAGACATAATTTTAATTTAATTGTGCAGTTATATTTAAATTGTGACTGGTTTTTTCGTAGTATAATGTTAAAGGATTCACCCTTTATCTATTGACGAACTTTAAAGTATCATCAGTCTAAAGAGCGTATCAAATTTGTGAAAGGAATGCCAAAGATATATAGAACGTATAAGGAATGTATAGAAAGATAAGGATAGAGCGTATATATCTATCTCACTCCACAGCATTAGTACCGCTACACTCCACGGCATTGCTCAATGCAGTCGTTTTAGGAATTTATAGAGTACTATCCAACGAGATAAATAAAGTAGAGTGATAAATGGTAACCCTGACAAGGTCTAACCATGGATATAGTAGTAATATATAAATCGATCATTGGGGAGAAAAAAAGGGATTCCTTTTCACTTGAGAAAAGACGGTGATTTTACCAAAATATGGCCGTTTTTCCCCGAGTGAATACACACGGGAATACACACGAATATTTTAGCAAATAAAATTTATGATTAACTTATTTACTAAAGGAGAATGAAAAACTCCAGATACAGTTTCAAATTCCTTTTTCTTTCTTTTTTCCAATATCACTTAACGGCTGATTCCAAAACTTTTGTTTCGTCATCAAAAATCTTTGCACGATAACATGGGGATGATAGATTTATATATATTAATATATCTACGAGTCCAACATGAATCATGTGAGATGAACCCTCTATGCAATGGTTTCCTTTGTTACAGCTTATTTCAATAAATTTCTATAGCTTGAAGATTGTAGTTTGCGAAAGTTGTAACCGTCAATGTTTTTGTTTACTTGCGGAATTTAACATTTTTTTTTTTTGTTCTAAATCATTTTATTTTTTTATTTTACTTCTTCCTTATTTCGTGTAGTCACGATTTAACAGACAAAGTTTTTAAAAATAATTGGGGAATTATTATTATTATTTTTAATTTAGTTCTTTTAAAAGTTTAACTTTTCTTTATAAACACTTTTAAACTTGATTGGGAAATAATGAAAAAAAAAAGTAAAATATCTGAAAAATTATTTTAAAAAACAATTTATTTCGGTCATAGGACTGTCGTGTTACTTAATAATAATGATAATTTTCTGAACTGAAATTTTAAATGCCAAAATAGCGATAAAGGGCATAGCAATCTATCGGTTCATATCACGTGATTCATGTTGAACCACGGAAAGCTAATCCTATATCCATTGAATCAGCACTCTATTTATCTCGTTGGTGCTATCGTTGTTTTTTATTGGCATTTTTCCCGATCTTCGCGTGTGTTATAAGGAATTCTTATATTACCGCAAGAATGTATCATGTATCTTACAAAAAATATAATACACATTACTTTTTATCCATTTTTAAAGTCATAATATCTTTTTGACCTCTATGTATACCAACGGTATATACACTAAAGTGCTTACTACCTCACTAAATCCTTTGTTAATTTATTGTAATGAAATGATATGCATAATTTTTACTGCAAATATCTCTAAAAAACATTCTTAAGTAATTAAAAAAATGTATTTCAAATACACCTTTTTCAATTTCATAAAGGATAGAATAAATGATTAATTGATAAAGGATAAAGGATTAATATTTAACACCAAATAATGTATGAGGATACATGGTTATGGGAATATATATTTCATTTGTGTAAAAAATAAGAATATTGATTGTATAAAAAAATAAATAAAACTAAAAAATCAATTAGGAAAAAAAAAATATCAAAATGATCTTATATAATAAATACATTCATTTTTTTTTTTTTTTTTTTTTTTTCTGTTATTGAAAACATGAGTTATTTCTTATCTAATAAAGTTCCATTAAAACAAATATTTTATTATATTCAGAAAAATAATTTCTTTAAATAATTATGTACAATCCATATATTCACACTAACTATTTAATAATAAAGCGCTATTTTAAATACTTTATAAGAAGAAAAGTTTTTCTCATTCTTAGTAAATTGTGTTTCTATTTCTTATGAACACAAAATTTTTCACAATTTTCTGTTTATTACCATATATATTTGCGTAGAAGTCGACCCCTAAATTCGAAAAAAGAACTTAGATAACACCGACATTTTAGACTAGTTTCCTTTCCCTTATTTTATCCCGATTAATATTGTGATTATATAAGGTATAGACAACAATCATACTTGCCAACATACTAATTAATATTCCGTAGTATTGTTAGCCCCGCCTTCTTTTTGACACCAGTACCTTTTTACAGTATTTTTCTTCTTATTTAATCGTAAATGCATTTGAAAAATATTACACTAAAAATTTACTGGTGTGGAAAAAAGGGCGGGACTAACAACACTACGGAATATTAATTAGGATGTTGGCAAGTATGGAACAAGTGTAAAATACTGATGCAGACCTCTCGATTTAAGGAGTCGACTTATACGCGAGTATATACGGTATATGTATTGTTGGTTAACTTTATTATTTTTGTTATTCCCCTTCAGGCTGGCTATTCAATTCCTGATTTCTTCTACCCTTTATTTTTCTAGTATTATTATACAGAGGAAAATACGTGGCACTAGCGACAGTACAACAACCAGAGTTCCCAACTGTTATAATTTATTCACGAGCATTTTTAGCCCCACCTCTTTTTCATACCGGAAATTTTGAAAAAATGATTTTCTTCTTATTTAATCATTGTCACACATTAAAAAGAGATAATCTACAAAATTTCTGGTGCAAAAAAGAAGGCGGGGCTAAAAATACTCGTGAATAAATTATAAAAGTTGGGAACTCTGACAACATCCAAACTTCAAAACATTCGAAGCCACATTTTTTGAACAAGATAATAAAAACCTTAATTTAACAAAAGTAACGTTACCATACTTTCTGATTTGATAAATATTAACTGCTTACTAGTTATTCTGAATTAACTTGTTCATCTACATTTTATTGAAAATAATTGTCACGAGTTTTCTCGTCATTTACAGTTTATTGCAGACTCTACTAGGTTCAAGAACATAACATTTGTATTTAATCCAAACGAACTTGCAATGTATTTTACTGCTATGCTGGTGATCTTCAGGATGTTTTGTTATAATAATACTCAAGTTTTGCGCCACTCCTCTTTAAAATCACGATAAAGCATCTATCCACCTGCGCAGTAGGCTACTGACATTGACATAAGGAAAACGGCAAAGTGCATGAAGCAGAAAAAGTGGCTTTTTACCACTAATATAATAAATTTTGAAAACTATAGTTAAAAAGAATCAATAAATTAGAATTAGGTAAAACCTGATTGAACAGAAATATGATGGAGAAGCAAGCCATTGCCACTATAGTTGCCAACATAGCACCTTTTGCCCACCAGAAAATTTTAATAATTTTTTTATTTTACTTTATATCAGCAAAAACTGTTACAGTTCATTGATTAAATAAAATAAATATTTCTATTAAATTTTTCCGGTAGCCAAAAGGTGCTAAGTTGCCAACTGTGATTGCCACTGACCAATGACGTCAGAATACTGACATCATGAAGTTACAATAACATTATTGTGAAATGATAGTATAGTGTAACCACGTTTCCTACGACTAGCAGTGAGGACGAGTCCATAAGCTTGGAGGGGTGCCAAATTGACCGACATATTTGGATTTAGTAAACATCTAGTCATTCAGTTTTCACTTATGGCTTTTTTTCTCTCAATCACCTTTATTTTAACACTGGACTCGTTCAGTCCGAACTTGCGCAGAGGCTTCCATGGTCGCAAGCATACTTGCCCACATACTAATTAATATTCTGTAGTATTGTTAACCCGGCCTTCTTTTTCACACCAGTATTTTTTTAGACTATTTTTCTTCTTATTTAATCGTAATTGCTCTTGGAGAATATTACTCTAAAACTTTACTGGTTGGAAAAAAAGGGCGGGACAAACAACACTACGGAATATTAATTAGGATGTTAGCATGTACGGTCGCAAAAAATATGGTTAAAGAATAGCCACGTGCTAATGGCATTTTGACAGATTTGGAAAGGGCGGGTGGTGGGTAGTAAAAGAAATAGCTAACTTTTTCATGGAAATTGAAAGATAAAATGTTAGCTAAAATGCAAAATCTTACCGTATTTTCCGGTATATAACGAGTAGGTCAAAAAAGTGAGTTACACACCAGAAAATTTAATTTACAAATAAAGCTATATTTGTAAGAAACAAAAGCTTGTTAAGAAATAGCTTTTGCTGTAAATTTAAATTTCCGGTGTATAATACATTTAAGAAACCTGTGCGTTATACACCGGAAAATACGCATTCAGTAGAATAGAAAATATTTTTTATTAGACTAGCTCAATATCTTTCATTTTCCAGTTACTTTTTTCTTTTTTTTTTTTTTTTTTTTTCCCCACGGAAATAGAAAATTATTTAAATGCAGTCATTTAGGAGAGTTTTACTTCTTTTTTTTTTTTCTTTTTTTTTAAATTATAAAATTTACTTACCTAGAACAGATACTTCAACCTCAGCTCTGTCTTCGCCGTGAGCATTTGATGCAATGATTCTATAAATTCCAGAATCAATACGTTGAGCTTTATCACAGACAAATTTTGTATTATATGGAATGTTAGTAATGGATAAATCAGATCGTTCTTCTACTTGTTTGTCTTTTAACATCCAACGGACGGAAGGAGCTGGCTCGCCTTTGATTTTGACATCGAATGAGAAGGCCTGACCTGCTTTCACAGTGATTGGATTCAAGTTACGTCGGTCAATCTTTGGAGCCACTGTAATAAGAATTAATGAAATTATTGGAAATGTTTGATAATGGAAAATATCCTTTATTAACAAACAAAAACTAAAATATTTTAACCTTTCAAGTATAATTCTAAATATTAGAAAGTCGGATGTTTGACTTATTTATTGAAAATTATTAATATTAGTTAAATAATTTACAAATGTCTTTAAACCCCGAACTAAAATTATACTCAGAATATAAAAATGGAGAATCTACATGTAACTAAATGTACCTATTTTGATTAAATTTTTCCTAACGAAATTAAAATAATAAAGGATATTGTCAGTTAACACTATTCTTGTCATTTTTATTTTTATCTCAATCTTGAACTAATGATTTATTAAACTTATTTCTTTTATATTGTACCATTAAGACTATTCCACCCATTAACGACAAATTAAATTTTTGAAATATTAATGACATTATACATTGTCATATTTTTGCAAAAAATATTATTTTATAATTTTAAAAGAATTGCATACCAGCAAACAAAGCTAAATTGTTTTTGATCAATATCATACTACTGTAAGAAGATTTAAATTGATGATTAAAGTACTAGTGCTTACATCTTCTTGGTTTCACCACCACTGGTTTCGTTGGCTCACTTGGTGCGCTTGGACCAGCAGCATTCACAGCAATTAGCCTAAATTGATAACTTTCACCAGTTTCAAGTCCTGTAGCTTTTGCTGTTGTTGTGTCACCGTCTACTTGTGCAGCTTTAGTCCAAGCGGTTGATCCTTTCCTCTTCTTTTCTATGATGTAGTCAGTAATTGGTGCACCACCATCTTTAGCAGGAGGAGTCCAAGCTAATTCAACACGATCTTTGTCCCAGTCTTTGATCTCTGGTATATTAGGTTGACTAGGTGGATCTAAAAATGAAAATGCTTGTTAATAGGATATTCTGATTAATGGTCTTTCTTATTCAACATGTACGCACAAAAAAAAAAAAAAAAAAAAAAAAGCTTATATTCTTGACCAATTAGCGTATTTATTAGCCATTAGTACATAGAACCGTAAAAGTTAAAAAGGATGTATATAATTGCCCTGTTTATTTATTTTTGATGATAGATAAGGAGAGGGAAAAACCAGAAATGTTGTTATGAAATATTCCAAAGAGTTGACAGTTCTGGACATATTTACTAATAAAGAAAATCAGCTAAAAATGAGTGAAATAAAAAACATTTTTTTTTCTTTTATTATTTTTGAAAATATTTCTTACAAAAATAAATTAAATAATTAATGAATAAAAATAAAAATAAAAATACTTATAGCGGAAGTATTGGAAAAAAAAGTTTTAGCTATTACTCCACAATTTTTTATTTTTTTTATTTTGAATATCAGTTATTTTAAATATTTAGGTAAAAATAACTAACCAGAACTCGAAAACTTCGCCATTTTTCCCGGATGCTTTCAGAGTGAGAATTTTCGCCTTTATTTCTACCGCTATTTTTATACAATAATGTCTAACCTATTTAACCACGACATATATTACTATAAAAGTTCGGTAAATATTTCTTTATAAATATATTGTAATATAAAAGGCGGAAAGTTTTCATTTCTGAAAGTATCCTGAAAAAATAGAAGAGACGTTGTACTCGGAACTAATAAATTTTAACCAATCTTAATAACAATTCCGATTATTGTATCAATATGTTAACTAAATTTGATAACCGAAAGTAAGACCAGCAGTGATAATCTCTAAAATGATTGATCATAAATACAATATTTATAAGAACAAAATGCAACTAAATAAAATACTTTAGCTTAAAAAAAAAAAAAAAAAAAAAAAAAAAAAAGTTTTTAAAAAAGCTGTATGCACATTATAACATAGTTGCCAACATTTTAATTTATTCTGGAGCATTTTTAGCCCCGCTTTTATTTCTCACCACTTTATTTATAGAAATTTTTTTTCCACTATGTAACTTTGATAAAATACGAAAAAAGTATTAGTAAAGGGGTACGTAAATACTTGCCAACATTCTAATTAATATTCCGTATTATCATTAGCCCCACCTTCTTTTATACACCAGTATTTTTTTAGAATATTTTTCTTCTTATTTAATCGTGATTACATTTGAAGAATATTACTATAAAAATGTATTGGTATGAGATAACGGGCAGGACTAACAATACTACGGAATAATTATTAGAATGTTGGTAATTATGTACGTATAAAGGCGGAGTTAAAAATGCTCCGGAATGTTGGCAACCCTGATTATAATACAAAATTTAGTTTGTTAAACACCCATTTTCATTTCTGATTTACATTTAAATAAACATCGCTTTGGATCTACAAGTGATAAAAAAAAAAAAAAAAAAAAAAAAAAAATGTGTGTCTCTAAGTAAAATAGTTATTGAATTATCGTATAAATTTTAGGATTGTTGACGAATGAAAGACCTGTTACTAAATTATAATTAAGAAGAAAGGCATTATGTGTGTTCTGTTTGCACTCAACACTTTTGTTTATTTATTTTTTTTGTCTACTATGCGATTGCTACTTACAAAAACCTACCTTTTAATCTCTGTCTCATATTTAAGACAAAATAAAATCAAAGAAGTTATAATGAATTGTCTTCACCACGGAAAAACTATTTAAAAATTCAGTAGTAAATAGTTCTGTTAAATATTACCCACACTTCACAACTTTGTAACTGTCAACAGGGCCTGATTAAGGGGGAAGCTCGCTCATACCGGAATATTTTTACAATTATTTTTTACTTCATGTCATAGAAATTCCACGCTTTGACGAGGAAATATTTTTTATAAAAAATGAACGGTGTAAAATAATCCAATTTACTCACCGTTATTAGACACCAGAATTTTTTTAAAATAATTTTTAATGAAAATTTTCTGTTTATTATAGGAGGAAAGTATTTGTTAAAAAATAACGGTGTAAGTATAAATAATGTGTGAAGAGCGAGCTTCCCCCTTAATCAGGCCCTGACTGTCAAGTGTAAGGATTTTTGAATAACAATATTTTATTTTTTCTTTAAATTAAAATTTACACCTTGTTTTAACATATAAAACTGCTACAAACTTATAAGATTTTCCATTTAAAAAAAAAAAAAAAAAGTTTTAAAAAATGTAACAATTGGCATTTATAAAATTGGGAAATGCAAGTTATATTTAAGAGAACTATTTTTAACAGAAGTTATTCTTCTATCAATAATTATCAGATTATCCACTAAGACACAAACAATCCACTCATATTCTAGAGTATTTCAAGCATAATTTGTTTGATAATTTCATAATTAGATTTGTTTAACCCTTTCAGTCACAGTGTTCCCGCTGATGGAACACCTAATTTTAATTCTCAAGTGCAAAAACTTATCCCGGAATTTTTTTTAGCAAAAATTTACATTTATAACATAGCAGAAAAGGCCCCCTTCAATAACCTGAAAATTTAAATATTCTTTTACTTTAATTTTGTTCGTAAATTCCGGTGGAAGTGTAATTTAAATGATCCGAATTACCTTGCGCCGCAAAGGGTTAACTGATTAAAAGAAACTGTGACTGACTGGAGATTATTATCACATTAGATAATGTAGCTATCAGTAGACTAAATATATATATTTAATAAGATAAAGTAAAATAAAATTCTTACCGAAAGGATTTTTGGCAATAACGGGTTCCGTTGCATCCAATGGATCAGATTCACCTTCTGCATTGACTGCTTTAACTCTGAATTTGTATTCATGACCTGAAATTAAATATTTTAAGATTTAATATCAATCAAAAAAAAAAAAAAAAAAACATATATACATATAATTTTTTGCGAATTGTGTTAGTTAATTTGCTTCTTGTTTTTATTCATTAGGTCCTATATAGGTGTTATCGGTCACTGAACTCTGTAAGTTTTAGCTATAGGCTTTCCGATGGTCCTTCCGCACAGCTAAAATTTCACAGGTGACGTGAAACTTATGTTAATAAACATATTATTAAGTACACATTTCCTATTTGATATTAAGAAATTGTTTCGAACTGAAACAAATGTTTAAAAATTTTTTATGCATCAATTTTTTCAATATATTTTCCATTGTTTGAATCGATTTTTAATCTTTTTTTTCTTTCTTTCTTTGTTCGGTGGAGACTTTTAACACTACACCAAAATTTAACGAATGATGAGGTTTCAAAGGAATTCAAATACAGATGTAACTTTAAATTTCTTAATAGACATAAGTACATCTCACTACTTTAATTATGCACTCGTGCCTAATTTTTTCACCTGATGAAAGAACATACTTTGACCTGAAACATCTGTTGCGATTTTTTTTTTCAATTTATAGTGTTTACTTTCATATTTATTAATTTACTTAATCAATTATTATTTGAATTTTATCAGATCAACACACAGATATTTCAAACCAAAAATTTATCGAAAATTAAAAATACTATTTTTTTTTTTTTTTTTTCCGTGTTTTGTACCTATGATCAGGTATGTGTTTGATAGCCATTTCTGAAATTAGTTTAGAAAATTTCAAAAGAAAATATAGAGTGAACATTAAAGGTTTAAAGGAAACTATACGGTCTATCATACTTACCAGGTTCTAAATTTCCAAGTTCAATTTCAGGTCCTAAACTTCTACCAACTGGCACCCATCGACCAGTTGCAGTGTCCATTTTTTCCACTGCGTAATGTTCTACGGGCACTCCACCATCTTCTTCTGGCGGATTCCATTTTAGCTTACATCCCTCTGCGTGGACATCAGATATTTCTAGAGGGCCAGTGGGAGGACCTGGGCGATCTGTTTACATATAATAGAAAGGAAAATGAAATATATTAAAATGATTCAAATAAACCTAAAATGACTATATCGTAGATATTGTTCGATTGTTTATCTATTTATTTCGTTATGACTTAGTTGAACAAAATGTGGAGGTGATATCGGTATAGGAAAATGATAACTATACCACTATGATATTATGTTAAATATTAGTTATTCTATTCAAAAGCGAATTGAAAAATAATAATATAAAGTTTTAAATTTGTTAGTCTTTTTCATACATACTTTTATATATTTACATATACAGGAAAAAACTAGTATATATATATATATATATATATATATTATCGATTTCAACAATTGCTTGAATTATATATTTTAATAATTTTTGGGTACGATTTGATTATTTTCAGAAATTGTGTATTCGTATATAACTTTTTAGTCCTAATGACTCTAGAATTAATGACAGAAATTTCATACAATTTTGTATCTAGTTGTTCAACATATAAAATGGGGTAAATTAAGTTTTGGATCTGAGCGACCATTTAAAAGGCGAAGGCTTGATAAGTAAGTAACCTAATACGTGTATAGTGCTTGATTGCGTGCATATTGCTGAATAAATTTTGGGCATATAGTGTGCTGCTGCTGCGCAGAAGTATTCAATTTTTTTTTCTCTCAATAGCTGCATTTCAGTGTTCGTAGTATTGGAATTTAATAAATGGTAAATTTTAATGAAAGGACCAGATATATTTTATTCTCGGTCTAAACCCTTACTTCGTACTCAACTAGTAGAACAAGCTTTTCAGTACAACACATTAAAAAGCGCAACATTAGATGTTTTGGGTTCAGATTTTTATTTAACCGCTAATTTTTCCAAGTTATCTTGAATAAAGGAATGTTTTTATTTATGATATTAATTACAATTATAATTAATATTTAAAATTAAATTTCTCGGCAATTTAGATATAGCTAGGATTTCAGCTATAGCTAATGGTAAACATATTGTGGGTGAATTGGAAGTAGATGAATACGAATCTGGGAAATTTCGAGACAGAAGACGAAAGTTAGCGTCGAGCAAAAGACGAATTCTTGTTAACCCCTTAACGCGCGCTGTCCTCGCTGCGAGAACGCAGAATTTCAGATCCAGCTACAAAAGTTCATCCCGGAAATATTTTAGCAAAAAATTATGTTTATAACAGCAGAGAAAGCCGGTTATTTTAGCCTTAAAATTTAAAATTTCTTTTACTTTAATTTAGTTCATAATTCCGGTGGAATGTAATTTAAATGATCCGACGCAAAGGGTTAACGTCTCATTTTATCTGCTCATGAAATGGAGCCGCTGCAGTAGTTCGCTGCTAATGAGTACAATGTTCCACGGACAATATGCACTTATATTTCATATAGTAGTTACCAGATTAATAACGTTATCAGATGTTTTTCTATATGTGTACCCCTGTGCATAAGTCGACCGCACAGTGGGCGAAGTAGACTTATACTCTATAAATGATTTCATATAATTTGTTTGACGCAAAGTTTATAGTTCTGGGTGGTTCATCTTGTGCTACCGATTGTTGCTTTCGAATAAAGTTATTGTTTGTTGAATGCTCATTTTGCTTCCTGATAATTATGAATTGACTGAAATCGAGCCAATGTACTATGGAATAAAAGAACGAGGCCATTAGCGCCGAGCAAAAGGCCGGAACAACTAGTCTAGCTAACTTCACATTTTATATTGCCCGTAAGATAAGTTTATATGTTCTAGACAACATTTATTTTGTAATAAAATAAAATAATTTTTCTTACCTAGAACCAACAATTCAACAGTAGCTTCATCAGTTCCGACGCTGTTTTCAGCTTTGATTTTGTAGGTACCAGTTTCACGTTTATCACAGTTTATGAGACAGAGTTTTGTGCGATACGGCTCATTTTCTGTATTAATTTTGCCACCATCTTTTAATGTTATGTTACCAAACATCCAAATTTTCTTTGGTGGAGGCTCACCAATTATCTTAACATCAAACTTGACAGTTTGACTAGCATGAACAACCACATCCTTCAACATGCTTCTGTCAATCTTTGGTGCCACTGTAAATAAAACATACATAAATTTATAAAGTGAAAATAATAAAAGATTAAATAATTAGTTAAAGAAAGTAAATAAGTTAAACAAAAACTAAGAGAATAGCTTATATAGCTTTACATTAAGCTTATATGCGAAAAATTACCGCTTTTATAACACTTTCGTGATCGCATGTTTTTGTCTTTTGACACTAAAGTCCGCCTGTGGGCGTTATTCTCTCAAGTTACAATACTTCAGAACAAAATTTTCTGTATTCACATTTACATTACAAATAGATAAATTTTATAATTATATTCTTTCTAATCAAAGAATTTGCATCCATAGTATATTTGATTGTATAAATTTGTATATAGGGTATATTCTTAAGAAGTAAATAACACACAAATTGCGAAAGAAACGCCCACTGGTGGAGTTTTAAATTTTCAAATGACGTAAATCTACGTCAGCGGTCGCGAAAGGGTTAACAGAATAAAAATTTAATGACAATAGTTATTTTTTAATAAAATTTACAAAATGAAACATACGTATGAAAATATCAGTATTAAGTATTCGAAAACATTAACCTTTAATTAACGGTATTTATCTTTTATTTTTGTGATTTCTCTAAATTAAGAAAGAATAATAAAAGCATTAATGAGTTCTTAAAAAAAATAAAAATCAAAGCTAAAATTATAAATTATTAAGAAAGTATGAAATTCAAATCCATTTCACTTTTAATCAGAGTTCGATTCTAATACGTTCTTACAGGATCTGGTAAATCGGTATCTGAGTTTTAAGAACTCTGGAAAAAGCATGTTTTATAGAAGCTTAAATAAAAATTTACTCTACATCGTATTAATATTCCGGAAGATGGCACAATAAGTTAAAAAAAAAAAAATCAAGTTGAAAAATTTTTAATTGCAGATTTTTTTTTTCTTTATACATCAAAAACAACAACAAATTTGCGTAATTTTATTATGAGATAATCAACTGGAATTCCCAAATTATACCAGAATTATGTATATGCAAAAGAAAACAATCAGTTAGCAGATACGAGAATTTTTATTACAAATTCATACCTGGTAATATTTATAATTTATTCCGGAGCAGAGTTTCCAACTTTTATAATTTATTCGCGAGCATTTTTAGCCCCGCCTTCTTTTTTGCACCAGAAATTTTGTAGATTATTTTTCTTTAATATGTAACAACGATTAAATAAGAAGAAAAACCTTTTTTCAAAATTTCAGGTATGAAAAAGAGGCGGGGTTAAATTACTCGCGAATAAATTATAAAAGTTGGGAACTCTGTTCCGGAATCCGGAGTAGTGTGAGCCCCGCCCTTTTTCCTCACCACTATGACTATGATTTTTGAGAATTTTTCTCCAATATGTAATTACGATGAAATACGAAAAATATACTGGTGTGAAAAAAAGGACGGGACTAGCAGTACTTCGAAATAAATTATAAATGTTACCAGGTATCCAAATTTAGAAGAGGAGGGAGGTATAAATTGTAAAGACCTGAGTTTAATTTTGGCTTGATCTGACTTTGCTTTCAATTAAAAGTAAACCAGTTTATTCTGCAGCACTTAGTATTAAATATACTATATAAATGATTCTTAAACATCCGGAATTATTTATAATAAAAAAACTATTATTAAAAAAAATCATTATTTATAAAAAAAAAAAAACTAGTTAATTAAATATAAAAACTTACAGTATCGGACTTTGGCAACAATAACATCACTTGGCATGCTTGCTTCTCCAGGACCAGCTTTATTAACAGCTCTGACTCTGAAAGTATATTCCATGCCTTCTATTAAATCTGGCACTCTTCCCTCACAAGCATCTCCAATGATTTCACAAGCTTTCTGCCATTTGCTGCTGTACTTATCTTTCTTTTCAATAATGTAGCTTGTAATAGGAGAGCCACCATCACTAATTGGTGCAGGCCACGTAAGGTCCACATGATGTTTGTCCCAATCTTTCGCTGTTGGCTTTCCTGGCTGTCCAGGCTCATCTACAGAGAAAATAAAATAGCGAAGTTACTACATCATACAGTTCGCTATACTCAATAAATACAATTATAAATCTCATGCATCTAGAGAAGAAAATTTTATATTATTGCTTGGGAGGGGGGCAGTGTTACGAAATTGTAAATAATTGTGTTTATTTTTGTATAAATTCTTTCAAAGAGGCTTAGTAAGTTGATAAAGTGCTAAATTTGTGCATTTCTAGTCATTTTAGCGTTGAAATAGCCTTATTTTCCCTTAAAAACGCATTAAAAAGCCCCAGTAATGCAGGTAATGGATTTGGCGCCAAATTTGGCGACTTTTCCCACCTTGGCGATTTTTTTGGCGACCTTGGCGAGAAAATCCTTATATGGGATATACCAAATATGGAAGCTGTAAGTTGATTGGTTGACCACTTTCTAGAGTTTTCTCGAAAAATCTGGGTTCCATGGAACAGCATATAAGGAGCGCTTCCTCGCCAAGGCAGTCAGTTCAGTTCAGATCTCAGCCAGCTTCGATAGTGCTTGCATTGCTCTTAAGCCTCTTTGAGAGAGACTTGCTTCAAGTGTTATTGGTATACAATTTGTACTGTGGATTAATAATTACTAAAAAGTGTAGAGGTATCATGAGTAATTTGATTGGAATACATATTTCTTCTATATGCAAAGTTTTGTGTTATTGCTTTAGATTTTATTTTATTTATTCACTGTGTAAATGCGTTGTGATGATATAACTTTTTTTTTTTTTTTTAATTATATATCTATACAAAGTTATTACTTTTAATTAACGTATGTTAGATTATTTAACAGAATGAGTACATAATATCGGTAGTTACATAAAATGTAATAAGCAATTTTAGAACAGTAGTCAATGAACGCACTCACAAATTAAATTAATTAAACCTGTTTAAAATGACAAATCGTTACTAGATTTAACCCTTTTCCAGTCATATTTAATTTCACACTATTGAATTATAAGGGCTGAATATTTTTCAAGTAATGAAGTTCCGCTTCCTTTAGCAATAACAATATTCACACCGGAACAAGCATCTCATTTAAGTACGCATTACGTATAAGCGTTAATGTAATTTTAAAGGAAAAGCTTTACCCATTTTAAATTACAGTAACTTCTGTTCCGATACCTATATTATGTCATAGCTTCCTAAACTAGATGCCTGTCGCGTTGCTCTTAAACTTGGCAACAGTTCAAGCGGTAGGCAGCTCCACCTGGCACAGATTGCGCAACGTTTTTATTCAACAGTCACCAATAATTTTAAGAAGTGATATATGACATATATAATCGACGTTTCTTCGATCCTAATCGCATTTTATGTATATCAAATCCCACTTTTAAAAATTTTTGGTGACTGCTGAATTAAAAAGTCGCGCAATCTGTACCAGGTGGCGCGTCTACCGTTTGAACTGTTGCCAAGTTAATGAGCAACGCGACAGGCATCTAGTTTAAGAGGCTATGATTATATTTAAGATATAAATGAATGCATGAAACAGCATTATGGTACAAATAAATGTAAAATTACAATATATTTAACAAATAAGATATACATTTATGAACATAGTTATTGCTAAGAATGAATTACTATAGTGGGGAGATGACGAAAGGAAAAGGACAGACTCCTATCGAATAATAATTCCGTACGTATTTCTCATATCATTTGTTTAATGTACATGTAGATATAGCAGACAGTATATTCTTTTTTCGGAAACAATCATAACTGCTAAATTATAACAGATAGACCTTCATTCTTTTTTTATTTATTTATTTTCAGTTGAAAAAAAATAATAATGAAATTAATTTTTATGGTAGTTGTTATTTAATAGATTTAACAAAGCTGAAACACGAGCATTTAGGCGGACAAAGAAAATTTTCATTTAGGCCGTTTTAGAGCATTAGGGCCGGCAAAGAGTTAAAGGACAAATATAACGAAAGTTTCTATATACTTTTAAAAGAAAATGGCTTTTATTGTTTCATTAACCACTTCACTCGCCACAGTAGTATGTGGAACACTAAATTTTCTCCGAGTTATCTCGGGATAGCCGGTGAAGTGGTTAAAAAATAAATGATACAGTACATACCAAATGGATTCTTCGCAGTCGTTGCTTTTTCAGTCTCAAGTGGCTCAGATTCTCCTTCAGGATTAACAGCCTTAACTCTGAATTTGTAATCTTTCCCTGGAACCAATCCAGTAATTTCAGCTCCTGGTTCTTTGGTAGTCAAAACTGGTACCCATCTACCAGTTTCAGTATCCATTTTTTCCACAACGTATTGTTGAACTGGTTCACCACCATCGTCTTCTGGTGGATCCCATTCCAGTTTGCAGCCTTCTGCATTAACATCAGATACTTTGAGAGGACCTTTTGGTTTACTTGGTTTTCCTTTATTGGAAAATAAAATAAAAATGAATAAATCACATATTATATGAATAAATTAAAATTAAAATAAACAAATTATAATATAAATAAATATAATACAATGTATAAATAATTTTTTTGAATAAATATCAGCTATTGTGGTTAATACAGAAAACTTATAAATAAGTATCCGCTTTGTTAATTAAACTAATTCGTTTAAGTCAAATAAATGAATCAGCTTATTAGACAAAAATTTAGTAAATATTAATTTTAATTTAAAGTAGGCCAGCCTAAAAAATATATTTGTATAAATTATTACCTGTATACATATTATTATTATTATTATTTGTATACATATTATTATTTGTATACATAGCTGCTAATTATTTCGAATTTTTTGCAACATTATTATAAAATAGTTACCTGCGTCTTATTAATTACAGAAATTTAGTCTTTAAACAAAATAATAATAATAATAATAACAATAATAATAATAATAATAGCAATAATAACATCGCTCTGCATGAAAATTGTCACCAACACCATTTTGGCAAATTCTTATGTAAAATGACCTACTGATTCCGAATGTGATGCCCATTTTGCCCTATCACCCACCGTTTTTTACGGATGGCTCCCTATTTTCATCACTTTTCGGTAATTTTAGGGCTATAAATTTGATTTTTAGGGGAGGGGGGGAAAGGATTATTTTAACTGTTAAATATCTTCTGAAGGGCTGCAGAGCTGGAAAATTCTAAAACATGAACATTTGCGGCAAGGGAAAAATATAAGGGGGGGGGGGATTTGCCACTGAAATTATGTATTACATTTCTTATATTTTTTTAATCTATTGTTAATGTTATTTATTAAACATTATGTATTTTTGTTTTTAGTGTTAAATTAATTCTTTTTCATTCTCCAAATGAAATTCATGGCTATAAAATTACCGAGCAGTGATAAAAATTGGGGGAGGGGGTGGTGTCTCGAGAAAACGGTGGGTAACTGGGCAAAATGGGAGTCCTATTCGGATTCAGGAGGTCATTTTACATAAGAACCAGCAAGACCCTTTTAACCCTTATAGAAGCTAGATGACTAGAGGCAAAATAAACAGGTTCATTATATTTCTCACACCTACATATTCGGGAATATTAAATGAAAATCTACAGGTTTCATATCCAATTTAAGTCATATAATTTTCTGTTATAAATCTTAATTTAATTTCATAATGTATTAGATAAAACTGAACTGGAGAATATGTGCTCGTTATTTAACAAGAAATTTTACATACCAAGAACTTTTAATTCTAAAGTAGCTTCATCAGTGCCATTACTATTTGTTGCTGTAATAACATAATTTTTAGTGTCTTTTCGTAGAGCTTTATTAATAATGAATATAGTCTTATATGGCTCAATTTCTGGTTTAACTCTTGAGGATTCGGGTAATGGTTTGCCATCGGCAGTCCATTTAATGGTTGGTATAGGTTCACCTTTTACTTCAATTTCAAGACGTACGTTGTTTCCACTTCTTACAGTTAATGGTTTCAAGTTTGTACGATCAATCTTCGGTGCCACTGAAAAAAAGGAAAAAAATATATAATGCATTTTCAAAATAAATTTTATTTTAATTTAATGTTCTAGAAAACAGATATTACGCGAGCAAAAACACACATACATATGTATATAGTAATTTAATATAGATTTAGCTTAGTATGATGGGGTAATCAATATTTACGTTTATAGAAAAATTCTTCATTCTCCCAACACCCCTCTCCAAAAAGAAAAGTGTGTAACTATGATGTAATAATAATAGTCGTCTCGAAATTTTATATAACGGTTTTTAAAGATACTTAACTAAAATTAAAAAAAAAAAAAAATACATCATAGGGATCGCACTGAATGTAAAATTCTTTACCACTTTTACCTTATATTTGCCTTTTGCAAAAACTTTCTACAATACAATCAAGAATTATTCAGTACTAAAAAAATTAACGACAAATAAATCTTTTAACATACGTGAAAATTAAAAACTAAAACTAAAACTGAATTAAAACATACTGAAAATTTAAAGAAAACAAGAATTAAACTGTCATAATTGCTTCTTATGACTTGAGGCATACGATGTGCAGTTACAACATGCTTTTGTGAAACCCCATCTCTCCCCCCCCCCCCCCTCCTAGCAGATAATTCAGCTAAAAAGCAAGGATAAGATGAAGGCTGCACCGTCTAGTGCCTGACGTTAGCAGCTCGTCAGGCTACCAAGACGGGGCACCATCACCCCGTGGCAGGTCAAAATTGAAATGGTCCTCTTTTCTTTGTTCTTTTTTCGGTAACTCCTGTGCATAACACGTTTTTTATTCGGTCTTTAAACACCTGCCACGCCTATCTTAGTACATAAATTAAGTTAAGCAGATCACTATTTTTTTTGTTCTTCCTCCCCCAGTGTCAATTACAAAAATCTCCATTCACGTTTTTATTTTCCCCAGGCCATTATTTCTCAACTTCATTTATCAGTCTTCAAACAGGAGTGTCTTCGCAATTCCTTTTCCCCAGTTTTCTTCTCTTAAATTGCCTTTGTTCCTCCATCCAGGGGTGAAAGTTTTCTGTCTTTTGACGGAATTCTTCCACCGGTATTTTTTAACAATAAATTGTATCCTATTTAATCGAAAGAAATTAGTGTAAAAATACACTCAATTTTTTTTTTTTTTTTTTTTTTTAAAGTGGTGCCGATGACGATAACCACTTTCACCCCTGCCTCCATCCTTCCGGCTAGTAAGTTCCCGTGTATAATCACCTTTCGCGGCTCCCCTTCACATTTCCCTCTTCTCAAATTGTTCCCCCCCCCCTCTATATTCTCAGCTAAGTCTACTCCTATTTCAAAATTCCAATTCCCTGACACGTGCTCTGTGCGCCCCTGTTGCGCATTCTTGGAGGTGCAATTGTGCTGGTCGAGCACCGTGTCCAACAAAAAAACCCCTCTGAAAAGCGAAATCACAATGTTAAAGTCCTATCTATATGATAGAAGTCTACTGTTAGAAGTCTTATCGTAGCTCCTCCGGTCACAGCTCATTTCTATGGGATGCTCTAATAGCTAAAGTAGCTGGTCGCCATGCGGTGATCTGGCGTTTTTCGCCCCTTTGGGCAGTATCAAATCCGTAAACATGGCCTAGTCCAGGTAGGTAGGGGCCGTTCAGAGGTTTCCAAGATTCCAAGGATAAGATTAAGTAGAATTTAATAAAATGAAACACATAAACTTACAGTTCCTTGGTTTTGCTGTAACAGGTCTTGATGAGTCACTTGGTTCACTCTGTCCTCCCTTATTGACAGCAATAACTCTAAATTCATATTCTTCTCCTTCTTCTAGATCTCCAACCGTAGCCTTCGTTGTGTCACCAGGGATTTCTTTTGCCTTATGCCACTTGTGAGACCCTTTCTTTCTTTTTTCAACTACATATTTAGTAATGGGCGATCCGCCATCACTTGCAGGTGGCGACCACTGGAGATCAACATGGTCTACATCCCAGTCAGTAGGTTCTGGTTTACCAGGTTTACTAGGTTCGTCTAAGAAGAAAATAAATATTAGTTTAAATTTTATAATAGTAAAAATAAAGGTATAATTGGATGGTTAATTATAAAAGATCAGTTGAAAAATAATAATAATTAGAATGGCAGATATAACACTATTTTTAATGTATTCTGAAGCTATATTAGAAATCTAGCTTGATAAGTTTGGCATAATTTAAACGGAATTTTATAAAATATATATTTTAAACAGTACGGCATAAATTATGATGCAAAACTAAAGATGATCCTTTCGGAAAAACGAGTATCATGTAATTGAAAATTGTTAAAAGTAAGAGAAGTTGCATAAAATTTAATATAACCGTTACATTTGAAAAAATATTTCGATTGCATTAATTTACATTGAACTGAAGAAAAAATATACATACTTTTTCATAGCTGCCAATATTTTAATTTATTCAAGAGTACTTTTAGCCCCGATTTTATATCGTACCACTTTATTTATAGAAAAATTTTCTTCAATACATAACTTCGATAAAATAAGAAAAAATTAGTTTAAAAAATAAGTGGTACGAAATAGAGGCGGGGCTGAAATTACTGCGGAATAAATTAAAATATTGGTAGCTATGACTTTTGTTACAATTTATGCATTCTTATCTATGTCTATATTTCATTAAATAACGAAATTCTACTTATTTTGAATCAGCTAGAAATAGTAAAATCGTATAATATGATAACTAAATAGTGCTTCATTCTAAAAAATAAACCAAGATTGAAATACAGAAGAAATGGAGAATGTGATTGTGATAAACTTAAAACAGCTTCAATTCAAAAAGTTTTAAAATTCAGTAGTTTACAGGGGTCGTACTCTCCGCCCTTTTTTCGGGACACTTTCATGAGCGAAAACAAATTAAATTCATTGCTACCACTATTTTTATAAAGTAATCTCTTAACTGTATAATCAGGACACATTACTCTAAATATCCCAACAGGTTTTCTGCATGAGATTGGTCGATTTGTGGTGGCAAAAAAGGCGGAAATTTCTTGTCTCTTTGAGTGTCCTGAAAAAAGGGCGGGGAATACGACCCCTGAGCTTATTTATCTAAAGTTAATTGTTAAAAGGGGTAAAGAGCATTAAACATCTTAACACATTGCAGAATTGTCAACATTTTAAATTATTTCAGAGCATTTTTAGTCCCGCTTTTATTTCCTCCCACTTTTTTTTTTTTTTTTTTTTTTTTTTTTAAGTAAACTTTTCTTATTTAATAACAGTTATATTTTGAAAAAAAAAAAAAAAAATCTATAGATAAAATAGTGCGAAATAAAGGCGTAGAAAAATGTGCTCCGGAATAAATTAAAATGTTGGCAACAATGTCATTGTCAATGGGACATTTTCCCATTTTGAATAATAAACCCCGCCTTTTGGCGTTTATTTAAAATGTCACATTTTTAAACTGAAGGAATTTACGTATTTGTAATTAGTTCAACTGATATTTATTCTCAGCAATCGATGCGGTAAATGCCACTGACATACGCCGCGGCACATAAAGTGTTTAACACGAATACGCAAAGTCCTTTTTTTAATTAAAATATTGTTTTAGAGGAACGCTTAAAAGCAGGGATTGTTTTTCTTTAAAATCATATTTTTACATGACCCGCAAGCAATGTGTTAAATTTTAATTGCAATCTACAAATATACATAAATGTATAGTTAAAAAAATATATATTACCAAATGGATTCTTAGCAAGAATAGCTTGATCAGTTTCAAGTTCCTCTGAATCTCCTTCTCTGTTAACTGCACGTACACGGAATTTGTATTTTTTTCCAGGAGTGAGATTGGTGAGATCACATTGTGGTGTTTGGGATTTTCCAGCAGGAACCCAAACTCCGGTTTCTTCATCCATTTTTTCGATTTCGTAATATTCGATCGGACAACCTCCATCATCTTCAGGCTCAGCCCACTTCAAGGTGCATCCTTCTTTATGCACATCGGAAACATCTAATGGGCCTTTAGGTTTACTAGGTTTGCCTAGATAAAGAAATATTCAAGATAATTACTCAAATTATTTTAAACTATTTATAAATATATGAATTTCAGAAAAGGAGTAATAAATAATTGCTTTGAATTCCACAGTGATATTTAAATAAGGAAAATAAATGTTAGTGGTTGTAGAATATTTAGTATTTTATGCATACCCTCCAACAAACTAAATAATATTTCGTAGTATTGTTGATCCCGCCTTCTTTTTCACACCAGTATATTTTAGAGTATTGTTTTTATTTAATCGCAATATTGCATTTGGAGAATATTATTCTAAAATTTTATTGGTGGGAGAAAAAGGGCAGGACTAACAATACTACGAATTATTAATTAGGACGTTGTATGATTTTATGTCTATCAAACCTAATGATTAAGAAATCATCCTTTATTTTAGACTCAGTTTAATAACAATTAGTATATTATGGCCATCACAAAACTTTCTGTTACATCATACTATATAACGGTGACACTTACTCATACTTCCCAACCATCTCATTATGATTCGTAACACTTTTAGTACCCGCCTTTGTTTTCACACCAGTCTTTTTTTAGAGTAAATTTATTCTTATTTCATCGTAACTACAATTGGAGAAATTTACTCTAAATTTAAAGTGGTGCGTAAAAAGGAGCATGTTTTAAAGGGGCGTAACAATGTTACGATTATTAATGAGATGGTTGGCAAGTATACTTACTGCTTAAAAATGCACAATTATTTAATCGTAGTTTTACAGAATAATGCTTTGACAAGTATACAGGGTGGTTATAATTAAACTTCCCGTATACACAGCATCCTACAGCGCAAATGAGTGAACGGAATGCAACGAAATTTGGTATACAGACTGTACATGAGATGCACTCACAGAATTTCGAAAAAAAAAAAAAAAGTTTCAAAATGTCCACCAGAGGGCGCCTTTTCCAGAAAAAACATTAAAGTTAACACAATAAACTGCCAAAACGGACAACATTAACATTTATTGACTAGTTTCTGATAACCTTTTCATCGAACCACATTAAGTAATACCTGTTTTGCATACAGCTTCCTCTTCTTCGCAAGCATGCAAATCTCGACATTTTTTTTGTAGAACTGGCAGCTTTTCCGGTTTTACATTTTATTACTCATAATTCTTGTTCTGGATTGTTAATATATTGTTTCTGTATTCCGTTTTCGTCGTTTATTGTGTTAAATTTAATGTTTTTCCGGAAAAGGCGTTTGGAACTATTTTATTTATTTACTTATTTATTTTTCGAAATTCCGGGAGCGCATCTCGTGTATAGTCTCTATACCAAAATTTCGTTGCATTCCGTTCACCCGTTTGCGCTGTAGGATGCTATTTATAGGGGAAGTTTAATTATAATGACACTGTAAATTGTAAGTATATATGGTTTTACACTTAGTACTTAAAATGCATAAATATTTAATAACAGTTTCTCACAATAATGATTTTACATATGTAATTTGACGCAACTTGATCAATAAATGCTGAGATGTAGCCATATGAAAAATCGCGGAAGGTGAGTTATATCAGCACTACCTGTTGGCCGATATGCACTAAAATTAAGTCAGCGTTCTTCTACATAATGCTAATTTCACAGATCAAATTAGGTGAATTTGTACGCTGTAGAAGCTTAGATATTACCGTTTCATATACGAAAAGAATTGCTGCATAGCAGCATGATCTGTTGGCCGATACACACCAAATTGAATCAGCCTTATTCCTTACAATGATCCTATCGAGCTCATCACTTTATAGGCTAGTTTAAATTTTTCAATAAACAGTTTTCTTTAATTTTTTAAATTATATAAGTATATATAAATGATTAAATCAGTGTGATGAATCAAGCTCTAATGAATAAAATTGTTATACGCTATTTCTAATTTTGGATTTAATTTAAGTTTTATTTCTTAAATTCTTATAATTAAATAGTCATCTATATTGCTGGTTTTACTAAAATATTTTACCTACATATAATTTTTAATTTCACCATAAAAACTTTTTTTCTTAACCCTTTCAGGGACAAGCAAATTTTCTTAATTTAAAATCAACAGCCATCAGAAATCACCAACAATTTTAAAAGACAAGAATTAAATGAAATTATTCATCTAAAGTTATTAAAGATAAAAATTATAAAAAATTTCAGGGGACAGTTTTGGCAATTTTGAATTGAAATTTGTGGTTGCACTATGCAACCACGTTAAAAACAAAACAAAAAGATAAATAGTGTAAGAAAAAATATTAAAAATAGTACTTACCCAGGACAAAAATCTCTACTTTAGCTTCATCTTTGCCCACTTTATTAGTGGCAACAATAGTATAAATACCACTCTCTTTTCTTGTAGCACGGAGGAGGTAAAATTTCGTATTGTAGTCGGCATTGTCGATTCGAATCGTTTCAGACGGTTTTACTTCAACATCATTTAACTGCCACACAATTTCTGGCGGTGGTTCACCTTTAACATTGATATCCAAGCTGACCGTTTGGCCAATTTTGATAGCCATATTCTTCAAGTTTGTTCTGTCTATGCGAGGTTTCACTGAAATAGAAATATGCAAAGGTCAATACGAGATTTTTATATTTCATAAGATTATTAAGATATTTTATAAGTTTATTAAGATTTTTATAAGATTACATATGTTTATACAAAGTTGCTACGGACCTGCTTTTTTCTCCTGATTCACTGTTGCCAAATTTAGTGAATTTTTTATTCAATATCTATCCCTAAATTTTATTACACAAACGAAGTGCTGACGTCACTGGCCGTCCGTGGGACCAGGTAAAAGATTTCCTATGTTAATTGTCCATTGGATTTTTTGTAAAAAATTATTAAAAATTAAGGGAAATTATCTCCCGATTTTAATCCCCTAATTTGGGTATAGTTATATATAAATTACTTTCTACATGTGTTAGATTGAATTATTTTTGCTGTAAAATTGATGTAATTTGAATTTTAAATTTCAAAACTCTAGAAAAAAAAATGGCTAAATTTCATATTCGATTGAAAGCATAAACATTTCACTTCAAAGGGTGATATTTACGCAATAAATACCTAACTAATATACTAATTACAAGGAAAATGATAAATATTCTATTATCATTTGAAGTCAAATTTTTTTTCAAATGTCTAAATAAAGTGTTTGATTAAGATAATAATATGTCGCAGCGGAATAAATTTGATATACGTCATCCTTGGCGGGGGAAAAAATTATCGCCAAATTATCTGGCGAACAAATTTAATTCCTTTCAAAAAGCGTGTTTTTTTAACAACTTATATTAAGAGAGCAGAATAGATCACCGCCACTGAGCGGCCACCTTTCGGTTTAGAGTGTAGACCTGCAAGCAGGGCCCCCAGCGCAAATCCTATATGGGGTCGTACGAGCCAAACCCCTACCATCCAGCGATTTCACAACCGGGGAGCAGGCCTTGAATCAGACCTTAATTTTAAAAATACTTCATGGTTATAAAAGATATAAATTATACAGGTGTTTGTTATTTCCATGGCCATAATATGAAAATTTACATTATTCTGGGTTGTTAGATAAGATTTTGTAGGTATTTCATGTCCATAATCTGATAGTGGTGCTAGATTTTTTTTTTAAATAAAATTGTCTGCAAGACAATAAAATAAAGTAGAGAGAAGTGAATGAATGATGCTAATACGCGTGTGGAATAGTTGAATAATGTTTGATTAAAATATTGAAGATTGGTTTTAATTGATTATAATTGTTTGGATTTAAAAGGACTTGTTGTAAGTTTTTTTTCTAAAAGTTAGGTTTCTATTAAAATTTTATTAAAGGACAAATTATTTGGGATAAGTTTGCATTTTTGGAAGATATATAGTGAAAAGGTGATCCCAAGCTTTTATTATCAGATTTACATTTGTCATTTGGTAGGACTTTTATTTTGTTTAAGTATGTTGAGAATTGACCATGGCCTGAGATAAAAAACGTTGCTAATCTATTTGGTGAAATAAAGTTAGTATCAACAACGTTTAGAATCGTGTTGCCTTTAGAGGTGTAGGTCCAATGCTGTTGCCAATCTGATATAATCTTGTTTTTAAAATAGGATTTGACTACTTTAAATATCAGAATCTACTGAAGTATTTTAATAAATCCCATTGTAGTAACATTTTTAAGTTCCTCAAATTAAAACTATATATATATATTGGTTAATGTAATCCATATCCATGATTTACATGGGCAAGACAGGCAAATGCTTATTTAAAAATAGCCACCAAATAAAAATGCATAAAAAAGTTCAAGGTGCGTACAAAGGATTACTAACACGATGCTCTTTTTCTACATGTTTTAAAGAGTAAAAATAAGATAGAAATTTAAAGTGTAATCTTTGTGCATACAAACTAAAAATTGAAGCAATTGTATTTTATTTTATAATTATTATTCAAGAGTTATTATACTTGCAATTTTAAAAATTATAATATGTGTAATAGGTTAAAAAGAGTAGATATAAATCATAACGAAATACTTTTTACATAATATAAATACGATATTTCACTATCATTATACGTAAAAATAAGTTTGATTCAGACAAAATTAAGCTAACTTTTCATTGACTTACAGAATTTTGGTTTAGCTAAATGAGGAGGCGTTGCTTCACTAGGTTCTCCGGGACCAGCTTTATTTACTGCTCTAACTCTGAACTCATATTTTTCACCTTCAATCAAACCACCAACTTTGCCTTCATTTCCTTTAACGTCTGCTGCTTTGACCCATTCTCCAGATATCTTATCCTTCTTTTCTATGATATAGCCAGTGATGGGAGCGTTTCCGTCTCTGGCCGGGGGATCCCATTGCAACTTCACGAAGTCTTTATCGAAGTCTACGATTTCTGGAATACCAGGGCATCCAGGTTTATCTAAAAACATATCGACATGAAACCATTAGTTTAATAATTCAATGTTGATTTGATTAATAATTTTTTTGAAATCATTCGTACATAAGTGCCAATTTGTACTGTTTTTAACACATACAACTGCTAAAAACTTCATTAAAAGTTTCTGGTAGCCAAGGAACGTACAAGATGGCACCAATGTTCGTATGTTCTTGTAATTAGAACCGATACATACCGAAAGGATTCTTAGCAAGTGTAGATCGATCTGTCTCAAGTGGTTCAGATTCTCCTTCGTTATTTATAGCTTTCACTCTAAAGTTATATTTTTTGCCTTCTTCTAAACCTTTAACATCTATTTCAGTTTTATCTTTATCAACTTTTCCAACGGGTACCCATCGGCCAGTAAGTACATCTTGTTTTTCCACTTGATATCCTTCGAGAGGCATACCACCATCATCTTTAGGAGGCTGCCATTGTAATTTGCAACCCTGTGCAGTGACATCAACAGCTTCAAGTGGACCCTCTGGTCTTGATGGTTTAGCTAAAACAGATAATTAACATAAAAAATGATTATTCTTTATTTAAAAAAATAAAACATATAAAATTTGACTGGGGAAAAATGTAGAATGCAAGTATTACGATCATTAAAGTGAGGTTTATTGTAAAATAAATAAATAAATCACTGCTACTTGAATTTATTATATGTACTTCTTTTATGTGGCTATCAGTACTAGAACTCGAAGCTTCTCAGGTTTTAAATAAATTTATTTACAAAAAACAGTTTATGCCTTTTTCATCTTAGAAATTTTTTATAAAAAATTACCAAGTCTTAAATAGTGGTATATAAAATGTAGACATTTTTAAGTCATTGTTAAATACTGCCCTTTCCTCTCCCCCCCCCCCCTTTTTTTTAAATTATTATTATTATTTTACGTATCTCGTTGCAAGAAAAAAAGAACTATCAAGTAGATCAAAATATACTATAGGAAATAGAACTAAAAAATTCGAACAGTATAGTAATACAGTAGCCACCGCTTAATAAATTCACTGGTTAATAAAATCAGCCGCTTAATCTGATCAAATTGCGAGGACCAGAATCAAATAAATACAAACTACTTTTAAAACCGCCGCTTAATAAAAGCAGTATCGCCGGTTAATAAACTCAAAAAAAAAAAAAATCTCTTTAGCAGCAAAAATATCATTTATGCAAGCTAGAAATTAAAGTATAGCAATCCCTCAGGCCCCTTTGTCGAAAATTTTTCACTTAAAACAAGTCCCATCAATCCTTTATCTCAATAAATATTTCAAGGAACGTATTCTTCAAAGCGCAGTAATAAGTTACAAATTTGATTTGATTTGTAAGTGACACTTTTTTTTTTTAAATTATTAAAAGACAATTTCTAGCTGTTATTCTGAAATAACCATGAAGCAAGAGGTTTAAACGGAAAGATTTTAAATTTAAAAGGAAAGCATGAACTTTTGGGAAAGTAATGATGATTCTTCTCAAAGGAAAGCGCATAGAAACATGGGATGCTTTTAATTTACTTATATTAAAGAAAAGATTAATTAATTATCCGCTAAAAATTAATTAATATTGTATATTAATTCTATTACTCGTTATCTTTTGAAATTCCTTTCCAAATTCAGAGAAGTATAATATCTTTTTCTTGTGTGGAAGAACGATCGCCGGATATAAAAATCAGCTGCTTAATAAAATTCTTTTGGCTCAGAACAGATGTGATTTTAGTAAGCGGCGGGTACTGTATTATTTAAATGAATATGCCCTGTAAAAAATAAGGGTAATTTTTACAACGGAATGTGCTGGCAAAAATGGGTGACAGCACATGCTGCTGTTAAAATGAAATAATTTACTACAGACACATCTGTAAAGAGAGGCTTTTTTTACAGACATTTCTGCTGTAAATTACCCTATCTAACAGCAGAATATACTGGCAAAATGGGTACCAGCACATTCTGATGTAAAAAACTACCGTTACTTTTTACAGTGTGGTACATGAAATATTATGATGAAATGGGATACACCTTATTCTGAATAGTATAAGCAATTTACAAAGAAATTTCAAGCTTACCTAATACATTGATATTGACAGTAGCTTCATCACGACCATTTTTGTTGACAGCTCGTATCATGTATTTTCCACTATATTGACGTGTCAATGTGGTAAACTTCATATGGGTTATATAATCCTCATTATGATACTGCACAACGTCATCTGGTTCAACAGGCTTATCTCCAAATAGCCAGGTAATTGTCGGTGGAGGTTCACCTTCAACTTCAACATCCAGTTTGACTGTATGTCCTGCCCTTATTGAAACGTCTTGCAAGTTCGCTCTATTAATCTTGGGTGCCACTAAAAATGAAGAAAAAATCATTTTAATGAGTAGAAGAACAAGTTGTGTTCTTCTTCATAAATATAAACATAGTTTCACAAATGTGTAGACTAATTTTAATAACAATGTTGTGAAAAGTAAAAAAATTAAATGAAACCTTGTGTTAATGACAGTTTTTATTTATGAATCAAAATAGTTAAAATTGTGATTTTTTTTGTTTGTTTGTTTGTTTGTTTGTTTGTTTGTTAACGTATTGGTAATTTTAAAAACTATTTAGAATCCATGGTCATATTTGAGAAACTGTTTTTGAGTATCTTTAATAAATAACCTATTTTCTAACTAAAAGTGATTGAATTTGATAAACGATAATTGTTATAACAACATTATGGGCAGCTTAGCATTCCTGACTCCTACACGGTTGGGCCTGGGTTCGAATCCCAGAGAAGGCACGGATGTATTGTCTCTGTTAGGAGTAGCAATGACCGCCCACTGGGTGCCCCTTCACAGATGGTCATCAATTCGGCGACCCCCCCCCCCCCAGCAAATGCCGTAAAGTTGCAAGTGCCGCACCCTAAAAAAAAAAAAAAAAAAAAAAAAAAAAAAACTATGGACAGCTTTATAAGTGTTGGTTCATAGTTTGAAAAATAAATGAAGAATAAGAACTACAAAAATGCATCGAGAAACTGATTTTGCATATAAAAGTACAAATTTATCAAGCAAACACAATAAACTGCTATCATGTACATCAATTGTTTCGGGTTGAGATATCTAAGTCCGATCCTTCATCAGGGATAAAAAGTGGTTTTTCCTTTTTGTAACATGCATTGAAGTAAAACTTTATTATCTTACTCAAAATCAAATGAATGTATTTAATAAGCAATTAAATGTGCTAAAAAACATGTAATCAATTTACGGGCTTACTAGCATTAAAATTATCCTTCAAAACTTTTGGCAAACTTCTGCATAATTAAACTTGCACAAAATATAGAGATTTTATAAATTTATAATTTTGTTAAACTAAAATTGTAAAAAATGTTAAATTAATTAAATCTTAGAGTTTCAGTGTTAAAATCTATGAAATTTATAAAATTTCATATATAAATAAAAAATTAAATTACAAATGTCACCTGACATTAGCAAATCAAATTTAATTGTTGATAAGATACCTTTCTATATGTTTTATTTCTTTTTAGTTAGATACATTTATAAAAGATATTTAAATATAAACAATTCTTTAATCACTAAAGAAAATTTATATATTATATAGTATAGGAAATCCATTACACCAGAAGAAATAGTTAAAGCCTAATAGTCTCTTGAGGAATGCAGTAAAGTTAACAGGTATAATCATTTATTATGTTTTTCTTTCATTCAAATATTTTGTAATCCCTTTGCATAGCTCTAGAGTCTTTCGTTTTTTGAATACTATTTTCTTTCTTTCTTTCTTTTTTTCTTTTTTTTTCTTTTTTTTTTTTTTTTGTAACTTTTTGACTTATTAATTTCAAAAAGTAAATTATAGAGCTAAATAATCATAAAATAATTACTAAATATAAAGTGTTTTTCAAAAATCAGAAGTTTTGGCTGTTATGTATTTGTATTTGCTTACAAATAAGAAAAGAATATCTAAAATATAAATATTTACAGTTTCTAGCTGCAGAGTCTTTCGGTTTTTGAATACTACTATTATTATTATTATTATTATTTTAAATTTTTGTATTATTTATTTCAAAAATTAAATGTTGCAATTAAAAAAGATTAAAATAACTTGTGAAAATAAAGTTGTTTTCAAAAACCGTAAGACTTGGCAGCTATGCATTTGTATTTATTAACAGATATTTTCAGTTTCTACCAGCCGAGTTTTTAGGCCTTTTTAATACCACTATTTTTTTTTTTTTTTTTAATTTTGGCTTGTTGATTAAAAAAATTAAATAATGCAATTAAATTATATTAAAGCCAATATTAAAAATAACGTGGCTTTTGAAAAACCGGAAAACTTGGCAGCTATGAATTTGCGTTTATTTACAAATAAGAGTGAGATAGCTGAAATACAAATACTTACAGTTTCTAGCTTTAGCCATGTGTGGTTTTGTAGGCTCACTAGGTTCGCCTTCTCCAGCTTTGTTAATAGCTTTTACTCTAAACTCATATTGGTGTCCCTTTATTAATCCTGTTACTTTACCCTCAGGTTTGGCTCCTTGAATTTCTGCAGCTGGATCCCATGTTGTTCCAAAACGTTCTTTTCTTTCAATAAGGTAACCAGTAATGGGAGCTCCTCCATCACTCTTAGGCGGTTGCCAATTAAGTTCAACCATAGTTTCATCCCAATCTACAATCTCAGGAGTTCCTGGTGGACCAGCAGCCTCTGCAAAGTAAGATAAGTAATAAATGTATTAAATCAAATTGAAAGTTTCATTATCACATTTTTATAGCCTTCAAGATAGTTACTTAATTCTTAATTAGTTTTTAGAGATTGATATATTCCCTATACGTAGTAATTAGGATGTGGCACTGCACTCAAATTTCCAATATGTTCATAATAACGTGCAATATAGCAATGCTAGAAAAATATTACTTAGAATTTATAGAGAAAATGTATTTTTTGGAAATTCGAAAAATTAGTACAAATGTTTGGTCCACATTTTTAAAATCTTTTTTTAATATCGAAATTACAATTATACTAAATAAAAGGTTTAAAATGTAAAAAAAAAAAAAAAAAAAAAAGAAAAAAGAAAAAAGAGTTATATATGTTTAAAATGAAGGGGGAGGGGGTAATAAGTAGAATGACGCAAATGCTTAAAGGACTGGGAAGACAGTATTGCCAAAAGGGGGGGGGGGAGGAAAGAATAAAATATTTCTCGTAGAATTACAACACAACTGCTACTAAAAAAATTCAGTTAATGCAAATATCGTTCTGATAAAATTGAGTTAAAATATCCTTTTCTTTTAACCGAGGCGATATCATCAGAATGATAATAAATAAATTAGTTATTAAATTAAAATGCCAAAAAACTGATTTTTACTAACAAATTCGATCATTCTTTAACCTTCTTAAATCTTAAATTTACGTTTATCAGCCACAAATTTTCTGAATTTTTCATATTCAAATTCAAGTGATAATGACAAAAGAATTAAAAGCAATGTTTTCCAGTTATTTTTCTATGATTATATTCACCATATTCCTAATTACACCTTGTGTTTAAAAAACTTAAGGATAACTGTAACTTTAAAACAGATATCAAAGAATTATTATTATTATTATTTTACCGAATGGATTTTTGGCAACAGTTGCCTTGTCAGTTGCGAGAGGCTCCGATTCTCCTTCTACATTCACAGCTTTTACACGGAACTGATATTCTTTGCCAGGTATAAGTCCAGGAACATCCATTTCTGGATTATCACCATCGGCTCTTCCGACTGGCACCCACGATCCAGTAGCAGTGTCCATTTTTTCAACTTGGTAATAATTGACTGGTTTGCCTCCATCGTCTTCAGGAGGTTCCCACTTCAATTTGCATCCTTTGGCATGCACATCAGTGACTTTCAGAGGACCTTTTGGTTTAGCAGGTGGGGCTAATTTTGGAAAAAGAAAATCAAATTATAATAATTATTATTAATACATATAAGAAAGAACTTGAAAGTAGTAACTCTTAAAATATTACAATAATAAAGAAACCACAATAATTTCATGAAATAAATAAATAAGTAAATAAAGACAAAATTTGAGATATTACAACGTGTGATTTTATGGCACGCGTATTACTTCCCGCGCATGCATTCTTTGCCAACTGGAAAACTTTAACAGGCATTTTATATATATTTTCGTAGAAATTGCTAGGGTGAAAACTTTTATTCAAACAGCATTTTTTTGTGATTAAACGTGATATTGTTTACTGTAAAAAAATAGTGGTGGTATCAAAAGTATCAGTCAGTGTGACTGGCACTGCATTCACCATGGAAAGATCATAATGGAATTATCATAAAGCACAACTTCTTTTAAACTAGTTTTTAAGTTCTATTTATAAATAAAGAATTGGATAGTTATGTTTCATTATTTCACAAAATTGTGCACAATGTTCGTATTATTGCAATCACTGCAATAAAAAGCATCGATAAAAACAGAATTTATTTATTTATGTTAACATCAGCATGCAACAACTTTTTTTTTTTTTTTTTTTTTTTAATACAGCATTGGAGAGTCAAGCTCATATCCACACAAAATCACCCTATTCTTAAAAGGGTTAAAATGGCATTTGGGGATATCGGTTCCTATACAATTCTGAATCCTTGTGACTTTCTCTACCTCCACCCCAAGTTTGTCCCACGACCATTAAATCACCCTGTATATACAGAATTGCTAAGATGCCGTATTTTTGATTTTAGCAGAAATTCTGTGATTATACAAACCGGGGGAAATATTTAAGAAAATAGTGGTATGAATTTGTCGGAATGGTTTGCATATCTATATATAAATTTATCTGTAATGTTTTACTTACTTTATTCATACTTGCCAACTTAACCCGGAAGATTGATAGTTCCCGCCCCTTTTTGTACACCACTAAATGTTTAAAGTAATTCTCTTCAAATATATTTATAATTAAATAAGAAGAAAAGCATTCTAAAAAAAGACTGGTGTGAAAAAATAGGCGGAAAGGGCCGTGACTAACAATCATCTGGGTTAGGTTGGCAAGTACGCTTTATTATACATAAAAAATTGCAATAGGAAAAAAAAAAAAAAAAAAAAGGAAATTTTAATTTAAAACTTAAATTATATTGTTTTGAATGTTTTGAGATTCTTACCTAAGACTGTAATGTCAACCTCTGCTTCATCTTTACCATGCTCGTTTTCAGCAACAATTTTGTATTTTCCAGAGTATTTTCTTTGTGCAAAATGAATAATAAGTTTAGTGTTATAATCAACATTTGTAACCTCTCTACCTTCGGAATTTTCAACAACCTATAAATAAAATCATACAAGCGTATCAATAAATTTTTAATTGAATCTTTGTTAAAAATATTTTTTTTAAATATTTTATGCTTAGAGTCCCCTAAAAGCTAATTCCAATTTTTGTATTAAAACTATTCACAGGTCTCCAAAATTTGTAAGGCAAAGACAAAGGTGTTTTTGGAATTAATTTTATAACAACATAAATAAGTTTAAAAAAAAAAAAAATAGGCCATGCAATCGTTATATATTTATTTAATATATAGTATACTTAATGAGATCAATAAATGATTCATAAGTGAAATAAAAAAGTTGTATTATTCGACAAATTTCACAAATTTTACATACTTTTAGCTTCCCACCCCCATATTTTAAATTAAAAAAAAAAAAAAATTGAAATTTAATAAGAAAAATGGCCTTTTCTAGCCCTAAGATTGAATTCTCAGATTCGAACTCATTTCAAAGTCGTTGCGTTACACTGAGAGACATTAAGCTCTTTAACACTCTCAGTTTATAAGCCCATTTCCAATAATCCGTAATCCTCCATCTTAATGAGCCAAGTAATAGACATTTTTTCTCACACCAATAATATTTTTAAATATAAAAGTTTGAGATTGATAAAGAAAATACAACCATCAAAACTGAAAAAAAAAAAAAAGTAATTTCTGTTCTGTTTATATATACAGTGTGTCCAATAAGTCTGTAGACATTTTAAAAACTCATAACTATTGAATGAATTGATAGAATTAAACGTGGTTTGCGAAAAAATCATTCTCGTGAAAGGGAATTTCTTTTTTAGTAAATAAAATAAAAGTTTAGGTAAAAAAAACATTTTTTAAAAATAGAAGCTTTTTTGAAGAGCTTTTGTGAAGCTCTAAAAAGCATAAAATAAAAATTTATTCTGGCAGAGACATGCGCTATAAATAAATGAAAATTTCAACACTAAGAAAATTCTAGAGAAAAATATAGATATTTCATTTTTGCAACAGTTGAAAATTTTTAAATTTTAAAAATATTTTAAAAAGTTTTCGAGACGTTATGAATTTTTGGCTTATCAAATACTTATATAAGAACTAATGACTTAGAATATTGGTCTCGAAAGTTTTTTAAAATATTTTTAAAATTTAAAAATTTTCAACTGTTGCAAAAATGAAATATCTATATTTTTCTCTAGAATTTTCTTAGTGTTGAAATTTTCATTTATTTATAGCGCATGTCTGTGCCAGAATAAATTTTTATTTTATGCTTTTTAGAGCTTCACAAAAGCTCTTCAAAAAAGCTTCTATTTTTAAAAAATGTTTTTTTTACCTAAACTTTTATTTTTTGCTTTTTAGTTAGAAATAAAACACGTTTATTTATTAATTTATTTATTTTATGATTTTTTGTAATAATTAAATATTTTTACTAAACTTATTTACTGCTTAAAATCATTATTTGAGATTATGTTATTGCTTAACACTAATTTAATTAAGGCACATTTGATTATATGTTGTTATTACTGTTATTATTATATTAATATTATACTAATCAAACTACAAACTAATATTTAATCTAATTTATTTGAAAATGAGAGTGCATGATGTGTACGAAGCACAAATGAAACTACAAACTAATATTTAATATAATTTGTACGAAAATGAGGTCACATGATGTGCGTTAGTCACAAATGTGTCACATAAGTTGCAAAATCAGTTTTAAAAAGCCATAAATCAGTTTAAATTCAAGAAAAATCAGTTCCCTCCATCATAAGGTGGTAAGTTACGTAGACGGATCATTTCTTCTAAAGCATCTTCCTTGCAAATCTCTCCCTCAATCAAGCCGTTAGGTGTACTTTCATCAATCTCGATACCAGCGAATGACTTACAACGACTCAATGCAACAAATTTCTGTCCAGGAGTAAAGTATTTGCTTCCCAAATTCACTGCTGCTTTAGTGATGGTACTTCCCTGCAATTTATGAACAGTGACAGTATAACATGGGGCCATTGGCAGCATTCTTCGCTCAACAGTTCCGTATCCAAAATTCGTATCAAAATTGACAGTAATTGGTTCAATTTCTTCCACCTGCTGGGAATTTTATATTTTTATGACCACTTTAGGAATGTCATGTTCACTGAGCTGTTGTCTTCGCCATCCTGGGAATTTAATATCAACAATCGATCCCATTGTACCATTTACTAAGCCTTTGGTTATATCAACATTGTATCGTAACATCACCTTTAAACCTCGATACAGTACCAATGTGCGAGGAACACCAGAAATTTTATTAATATTAGCTGGAATGATCCTTTCCAATGGGACATTGATTGCACGCATGTACTGTTCTACAAGTCGATCTTGTGCAACAATTTCGAATATTTCAATAGTAGGGCTCATATTTCTCATGACTAGCTGATTATGGTCTTCTACCATTTTGACAGTTGGCACAATTCGAATGGATTCTCCATACGCAAATTTCTCTATTTTCAGCTTAACTTACGAGGAGCTCATATTGTTCAGTGGTGAGGTTTCCTTCACGTAGGTTATTAGAGTCGGCTGCAAAATTATTCGAGCACTAGCCAATAATTCCTATATTTAAAAAGTACACTTAAGACTGTTTTGCTAAGTAAATCTTTGTCGAATCATGTTCTTAGACCGATTAAGAACATGACTCGACAAGGATTTATTTAACAAAGCTGTATTAAGTGTACTTTTTTTTGGCAAGGATTATTGCTAGTGCTCGAATAATTTTGCAGCCGACTGTAAGTAAATCAACGAAAGTATTATCACCTCTGTCAGACTATTTCTTTCAGCTCACAAAAACTGAATTGATGGAACAAATGTAACAACCCTTCGATTTCCTCGGGTTGAATGAATACTGGAGAGCCCAAAACAGGAGGAAGTTGCATAAGATCGCCGAAAAGTAAAACGTTGGTACCCCCAAAGAGATCGTTATAATTACATTTAAGCTCTTGCAAGCGACAGTGTAAATGGTATAGCATTCTATATGGAACCATCGATATCTGGTCAATGATAACGAACCGTGTATGCCTCCAATATTTTCGCATCATTTCTAACCAAATGCTGTCAGTTGTTTGTATGCTGGTATAACTCTGCCTTTTTGAACAGCAAATTTGAAGACAGAATGAAGTGTTCGACCTCCAATCAACAACGCTGCCACACCTGTATAGGCACAAACTTTCACATAATATTGACTTACATTTGGATGCAATATAAACTTGAAATTTGGCAACAGTCAAGCGGTAGACAGCGCCACTTGGTACAGATTGCGCGATTTTTTTATTTAACAGTCGCCAAAATTTTTTTAAAGTGGAATATCATATGTATAAAAGGCGATTAGAATCGAAGAAACGTCGATTATATATATCATATATCACTTATTTAAACTATTGGTGAAAGTTGAATAAAAAAGTCACGCAATCTGTGCCAGGTGGGGCTGTCTACCGCTTCAAATGTTGCCAAGTTTCCGAGCAACACGACAGGCATCTAGTTTAGGAGCCTATGCTCTAACCAACGGAGCTAACGAGGAATGCATTGCGTTGCTTATATTTACCTTAAAGTGGAGGCACCTTGTTTTTTGGCGTGTCACGAAGACACGATGAGAAATTCCTATTTCAATAAAAAGCTTCTAAAAATTTCTTTATTTATTTTTACTTACATTTTTATTTTGTGCTTTTTGTAACTAGATAAAAAGTCGTTTAAGAAAACTCTTGAAAAATTATTAGGATACTGTTACACAATTAAATATTTTCTTTTATCAATTAACACTTTTTCTATTAATTATTTGCAAAAAATAACACCTCGGCCCGGCAAGGATTGAACACACGACTCTCGCGTTATCAACATGAAGCTGTAACCAGCTGATTGATTAAGAGGTACAATGAGTTGCTGACATTTTTTTTTTTTTTTTTACATATATATACATATATATATATATATATATATATATATATATATATATAATGGAAGCGTCTTGTTTTTTTAACGTGACAAAAAGTCGAAGACAAATCCAATTTCATATAATAGTAATATATAATATATATATACATATATATAAAGCTTCTAAAAATATTTTTTTATGTAATTTTTACTTAAAACATTTTATTTTGTGTTTTTTTAATATCTAAAATGTTTTGTGTTGTCCAATATCTAAAAAAAGAAAAACAACATGCTTTAAAAAAAACTCCTCAAAAAATCCTTAGTGTAAGCAACGTAAAATTTTCCCGTATCAGTTGACACCTTTTCTTTTAATTATCTGCAAAAATTTACACGCTGGACTCTCCGGGGATCGAACTCACGACCACCACGCTATTAAAGTGACGCCCTTACCAACTGAGTCACAGAGTGACAAGCGAGAGAAATTATATTTACTTTAAAATGAAGGCGCCTTGTTTACTAGCGTGACACGAAGACACGATGACAAAGTCAATTTCAATTAAAAACCTTCTAAAAAAATATAGTTCAATTTTTTGTCAACGATAGTTTGACAAATAGTTAAATTTTTCATACGGATGTGAAGGAAAAATATGCAAATGAAAGTCCTATAAATTGCCCAATTTTGCGATTAGAACAGTTTATTTCTTATTTTGCCTCCTACTTGTGCACATATGAAGTTTTAATTGTGATGCTGACTTGGTGGATAAAGCGTTTATTGGTGAAGATGTAACTCCTCGGGTAAGAATCGCCGACTGAAGCTGAAGTTAGCAGTGTTATAACTCGCTTCAGGCGAGTCGGACGACGGATCACCGCCACTTTAGAATGTAGAAAAAGAGGGAAAAAAAGGCTAAAAACCCCATAGGAATAGCATGGGAAGAGAAGCAAAAAAACTCACAATGTCAAGTGTGTTAAAAAAAAAAAAAAAAAAAAAAAAAAAATTCACACCGGAAGTAATAAGAGGAGTAAATTGACTAGAAAATTACATTTAACAGCGGGAACCGGGCGGGCTGGGGCATGGGTCGTATCGTCCAGGATTAATACGACTCGCCTAGGTGACGACGGACACATAGAATAGGATTTATATGCCTGTAAACATTTGCATGCGAATAAGTACAGTTTTTCAGGAAAATGTGTGATCTAGACACACATAGCGGCCTCTATCGACAAATAGCTTAATTATTATTTTTTCTTAAAAAAAAAAAACCTCCCTTCACGAGAATGATTTTTTGCAAACCGTTTTCAATTCTATCAATTCATTCAATAGTTATGAATTTTTAAAATGTCTACAGGGACACCCTGTTTATATATATATACGTATAGTGCATTTTTCTTAAAGATTAGTGTAAACTACGGATCTTCTATATTTTAATTTCAATATGGCGCATCACCATTCATAAAAATTTATTTTACCAAGTTAATGCATAGCTGCCAATATTTTAATTTATTCCGGAGTACATTTAGCCCCGCCTTTATTGCGAAACACTTTATTTATAGAAAAATTTTCTCCAATATATAACTTTGATTAAAAAAAAAAAAAAATCTTTTAAAAATAAGTGATACGAAATAAAGGTGGGGCTAAAAATACTCCGGAATAAATTAAATATTGGCAGGTATGAGTTTATGTAAGACTTTATAAAAGTTTCATTTTAAGTAATTATTGTACGTTACCTTTTGAGGCCTGTGTACAAATAATTACTTATACAGAGCTGCCAACCTAATCCGGCAAATTTTTAGTACCGCACTTATTTTCTACACTTGTCATTTTTTAGAGGTTTTTTTTTCTTAATTCATCGCAAATATATTTGAAGAAAATTACTTTAAAAATTAAGTGGTGTAGAAAAAGGGGCGGTACTAACAATTTGCCGGATTAGGTTGGCAGCTCTGCTTATACCTAATGCGACTCATAAAATCGAATTTAAACATTTTCTAAATAGAAAAACAAAAAATATTTATTTACCTCATTTTTCAAATACCATGTGACTTTTGGAGCAGGTTCACCTCTGACATTGACATCTAATTTTAATGATCGTCCTTTCCTTATTGTAGTTGCTTCCAGGTTTGTACGATCGATGTGCGGTTTTACTGAAAAAATAGTATATAATTTTTAATGAGATTAAGTTTGATATCACATAAAATTAAATTAAAATGTGCTGTATATTAAGCCTTTCCGGACGAATGTCGCCAAATAGAAGTACCCTTTTTTTTTGCTTAATTTATTTATTTCGTAAAATTGTTAATAACCACCTTCTAAGCACACCATTTTCTTTTATCAATAAGCGGATAACTATGCCTAAGGCTTTTTTTTTTTAAGCCTCCTTTAAGGTTTTTTTTTTTTTAAACAATGCAATGTTAAAAAAATAATTTTGTGTACTTCTATTGAATTCGTTAAAGGTCGTCGGTGTCTATATATGTCAATGGTATTTATCGCACTCATTTCTGAGGATTAAATTTAAATGATTGGTATTCGAATATTTAAAATCATTTTGTTAAATACAGTAGCGTTTTAGAGGAACGTCAAAGGCGGTGGTTAGTGTTCAAAAAAGAAAAGTCTAATTTATAAAGAGAGATATTTCAAGTTGCTGTGTGCCCCCTTTTTTTACACTCTGACTCTTTCGGTACCATTATATTCATGTAATAATTTTTACCTTAATTGATCGTGGATAATAATATAATATTACGAAAAAAAAAAAAACTGGATCTGGAAAATATAGACCGTAGTAAGGCTGTAATATTAATCTATTCTTTGAATTTTTAAAATCAATGTATATTTTGATACTTTAAATAGCAACGAAAAATGTACTTTAGACATTTTTTTTTTTTTAAATTATTATTATCGTGAGAATGTGATATTTTAAATATTAAAGTATTTACGATTGAAAAAATCATTAGTGGTTTAGCAGGCATGCTAACATTCGTAATTTATTCTGGATCAGTATAAGTACCGGCCTTTTTTTTGCACCACATATTTTGTATAATGATCTTTTCCAAAATGTAATTATGATTAAGCAAGAATGAAAAAACCTCTTCAAAAAATGTGGTATTAAAAAAAAGGCAGATACTAACAAGCTCCGGTAAAAGTCAGGAATGTTGGTATGTCTGGTACAATAACCACACAGTAAAGATATTAGAAATATAACACTTAAAAAAAAATAAAAATAAAAAAAGCTATGATTTCTTTCAAAATGACAACACGTTTGGGTTTTATTATTTCAATGATCTTAAAATGCATGAAACTTACTTCTTAGGACATTGCACGACTTTTCAATTAGCTACTTAAAATTAAGTAAAAATGTATGCAATATACTAAAAATAAATAAATAAATATGAGAAGTTCAACACGGAAAAGTAAGTATATTTAATATGCTTTATGCAGAAAAGTGGTGACACTATGAAAGAAGTAAAATATAAAAAGGAATATTTATCCGTAATGGAGTATTTAAGGTTACTTATTGTCTAAGGTTGTTGTACCTTCTTATAACTACTGGTATTACATACGAAATAATTTATTTTGTATCTAACTGTATCTTTATAAAAATATTAAGAAATTACTATAATTTAATAATATACTGTACCAACACCCTCAAACAAAATAATAAAATAAAATAAATTGACATAAAGCCAATTAAATCTTTATATATATATATATATATATATATATATATATATATTTTTTTTTTTTTTTAAAGAAATTATCATCTTGATACATTTTAGAAAACTATCACAAACGAAATATAATTAGTAAATTCAATGTTAATGTAGTTCATTTTTTTATACTGATAATTTTTTTTTTTTTTTAACAGATTTTGCTTCTTATAGAAGTTATAAAATCCTAAACATTTTAGAATAACTTTTGCCATGAATACAATAATAAAATGATAAATTTATCATCTTATTAAGAGAGATAAAGAACGATGCAGTCGAAATGAGATTAAAATAATAATAATAGTAATAATAATACAGTCAACTGCAATAAAGAATTAATATAGTCAAACTGAGATTAAGAATAAACTAGCAAACCATTTCGGTGGTTTTACGACACAGTGTTATAGGTACACATATTGTTTGGGTAAAATAAATTACCCAATTTATTACTATAGTGATAATGCAACATTTCAAAATAAGTCATTTAAAATTTTTTAATGGAGATAAGTTTGCTTACATTTTCTGTGCTTCACAAGATGGTGTTTTGTAGCGTCACTTGGTTCACTAGGACCAGCAGCGTTGACTGCTACGACTCTGAACTGATATTCCGATTTTTCTTTTAAATCCATCACTTTGACTTCAGTTTTGTCACCAAGAACTTCTGTAGCTTTTTCCCAGTTCATACAGAACTTCTCTTTCTTTTCAATAATATATTTCGTTATTGGAGAACCTCCATCAGTAGCAGGTGGTGTCCATTTGAGATCAACACTCATGTTATCCCAGTCAACAAATTCTGGTGTACCAGGCTTACCAGGTTCATCTGAAAATTTTTGGGTAATTAGAAGATGAGATCACATATCCAAGTAAACATAACACATCAGTTTCATATCCATATATATCAATATAATTCTGAAATCGTTAACGAATATTATTAAAATATATATATATATATGAAATATGATCACAGAATAAGTTATTAAAAATCAAAATGTATGTTAGATTTGTCGAATTCAATGTAAAAGAATGATTTAAAGCGTCACATTTATAAAATAAATAAATAAATAAATAAATAAATAAGAAATTCAGAATTAAATGTGTATTTATTTTCTGCATTTGATTTAGATGCGTGTCTAAGTGTTCACAATATTAAAAAACGTATACACATACAATTGGTTAATTATATTTGTCAATAAACGAATGAAAAAGCAGAAAAACTGATGAATTTTTAATTAGTATAAAGAAAATTGTTGGTAAATCAGAGCTGCCAACCAAATCTGGCAAATTGTTAGTACCGCCCCTTTTCCTACACTACTTAATTTTTAGAGTAATTCTCTTCAAATATATTTACGATAAATGACGAAAATAAATACTCTAAAAATTAAGAGGTGTAGAAAAAGGGGCGGTACAAACGATTTGCCGGATTGGGTTGGCAGCAGGGTTGCCAAATTTGGCCTTTTTTTTTTTTATTTAATAGTCACCAATAATAAGTTTTTTTTTTTTCTGGTTGCAAATTTTTAAAATTTATAATTATGCTTAAAAAAAAATGTTTACAGGATTAGATAAAGTTTCATATGAAGAAATATTACAAAAAAAAAAAAAAAAAAAAAAAAAAAACGAAAATTTGTGTTAAGCAACCTAATATTGTACAGTAGCATAATATAATATGTAAAAAAGAATTAAAAGAAATAATGGTGCAACTGTTAATTTAAGAAAAATACAGTAATAAAGGAAAAAGAAATTATTATTATTATTTTTTTTTTTTTAACTAAAAAAATAAAACAAAGTTTTCGAGCTACAAATTCACCATTCTAAATAATAAAAAATAATGACTAACCAAATGGATTCTTAGCTATGATTGGTTTCAATGCTTCCAGTGGTTCAGATTCACCTTCCTCATTAACTGCCGAGACTCTGAAGAGGTATTCTTTTCCTGGTGTAAGACCAGTAACTTCCATTTCTGGCTTATCACCAGAAACTTTTCCGACTCGAGTCCATCTTCCAGTTTCTTTGTCGAACTTTTCAACTTCATATTGTTGAATAGGAGCACCACCGTCGTCTGCAGGCTTATTCCATTCTAATTTACAGCCTTCTTTGTGAACGTCTGTTATTTGAAGGGGGCCCTCTGGTTTGGCTGGCTTTCCTGTTAAAAGAAAACGATTTATGGTTAAGAAAATACTAAATTCTTTGATGAAACATTATAGAAGTAAAATCTTATTAATGAACTCGATACCTGCGTTTATAGTTGCCAATTGTTCTGAATTTTTCACACTACTAAACCTAATATTATTTTTGCTTTATTTAAAGACTAAAATTCTGTAATTAAATAAGAAGAGTGTAACTGCATACTTGCCAACATACTAATTAATATTCTGTAATATTGTTAGCCCCGACTTCGTTTTCACACCAGTATTTTTTAGAGTATTTTACTTCTTATTTAATTGTAGTTGCACTTGGAAAACATTACTCTAAAAATCTACTGGTGTGAAAAAAAAGGGCGAGACTAGCAACACTACGGAATATTAATAAGGATGTTGGCAAGAATGTAACTATTTTATAATAATGGTGTTAAAAAAATTGGAAGGATCGGCAGCTATACTCCATGATATTATAAATCGTGCATATGTTAAAGATGTTCTTCATTTAAATGAAGTTTTAATTGATTTTATTCTTCAAATATTTTTTGAACTATCTTTGCTGTTGTAATATATTGTTACAATTATTCAAAGATACTATAAATTTTAAAAAAAAAGAAGAAGAAGAACAATGAAAAATGAGTAGTTTAGGAATTAAATTGTGAAAATTAAATGTGCATAGTAAATGCGGATAGTAAACAATTATCTTTACTATATAATGAGAATATCGATAATTCATTTAAAAGACCCATCTGATCCAAGTTACCTGATCACTTGTCTTCGTTATTAGAATTAATTCCGTCATTTCTTAAAAAAAAAAAAAAAAAAAAAAAAGCAGTGTTTACAATAGATCGAAGCAAAAAAAAAAAATACATAAGTGAAAAGTAAAGATTTCTGCTTTATTTAGCAAGGCAAATTACACAATTAAGTTAGTCGAAGATAACCATTCTCAAATACATGTTTTACAAAATCAGCATAGTTGGCAGCTATATCATATATGTATTAGAAATTACTTTTAATTTTTGCCAATGACCAGAATTAAAATTCAGCTATTATTCCTTAATTCCAACCCGACTAGTACAAGGGCAACCATTGAATGGGGACTCTAAATATACCATACAAACCTTCCCATAAAATAATGAATCAATTGCAATGTATTTCGAAATATTTAATATATATTCTCTAAGCTAAAAAAATACGTGATACCCTTAAGAAAGTATAAAGAAGGCTGATTACGTTTCCTTTTCTTCGATCAATCATCGCATTTCTATTAGTATAATTTAGGAATAAGATTTTTAATAATGCTACATAACTTTTTAATTTTTTTTTTTACATTATTGGCACCATGATACAGGGTGCGCCAAAAGTTCGTGAAAACTTTGAAAATTTATCAAAAAAGAACAAATGATTATAAAAAAGTGCGGTTTGCAGGAATGGAATCAGAAAGAAGGCGGATTTTTTTAAGAAAAAAAAAGTTAAAAAATGATCGATAGATGGCGCTGCAGTTCATGCGCGAAGATCATTTAGGCAAATTAGGTTGTCAATAAAACACCTAAATGCACATGGACTCTTCTGGGATTCATCCAGACATGCTGTACTCAGCTGTCACATGTGTTGTGACTCGCCTTACTTGCTCCATACAATGTGGTGGAGATCGAAAATGTAGAATTGTGTTGGTATTTTGTTTCTGCTCATTATATATTAATGTATGACTCATCTGTATTAATTTGCTTAACGTATTTAACATCAGCGCCACCTAACGGTCATTTATTCAACTTTTTTTTTTTATTATTATTATTGTTCTAAAAAAATCCGCCCTATTTCTGATGCCATTCGTGCAAACCACACTTTTTTATCATCATTTGTTCTTTTTTAATCAATTTTTAAAGTTTTCACGAACTTTTGGCGCACCCGGTATATAAAAATATTGAAGATTAAACCCCCAATTTTTTTTGTTTATAAATTTAAACCATATCGATAAGTTATCTTGGAAAAATATAAATGTTCATTTATTTTAATAATAAAGAAAAAGTCATTAAGATTAATAATCACACATCATAGCCTCCTTAACTAGATGCCTGTCGCGTAGCTCGGAAACTAGGCAGCAGTTGAAACGGTAGACAGTGCCGCCTAGTACAGATTATGGGACATTATTATTCAACTGTCACCAATAATTTAAAGAAGTGATACATGATATATAAAATCAACGTTTCTTCGATTTTATTTGCCTTTTATGTATATCATACTCCACTTTAAAAATATTTTGGTGGTTGTTGAATAAAAAAGTCACACAATCTGTACCAGGGGGCGCTGTCTACCGCTTGTTACAATAAAGAAATAATTATGGTGATTTCATAGCAATAATTTGTGATTAAATAGAACAGCAATTATTGTCAAAAAATACTGGTGGCAATAAAAATATCGCTATTTGTGACTCGTACTACATTTCGCTTGGAATTACCCACCAACAACACAAAAGTGACCTTAATAAATTTTCTTTTAAATGTAGTTTAAATTTTAAATTGTAACATTAAGTTAATGTAACTAAGTACATGGTTATAGCTAACTTGTATTTTCTTGGATTAAAAAGACTAGTTTGTTATAGCCTCCACAAGACTTTCTTCTATATTTTCCTATACAAATTCACGCAGAAAAAAATATTTATTAAAATTATTTTGAATGATGAACGTAAACGATTTTCATCTCAGAAAAATACTCGTATAACACTATACGTCAAAAGAAAGGTCAAAATTGACTTCTCCAATGTCAAAATTGGCTTTTTTCAGGCATGCCAACATCTGAGGAAATGCTTCTTTGTTTCTTCTAAGTATTTTATTTATTTATTTATATTTTCGTTAAAAAATCAAAAAATTCAAAATCTTGTTTTAAATTATCACAGATCGATGGTTCAACCATTCGTTTTGAAGGTGCTAACAGGTTCTTTTAAAAGATGCCATATTAAAAAATTATACATCGTGGTGAATATTTACCCAAAATGGGAAGCAATGCTAATTGCCCGCACATAATTTTTCCCCTAGTTTACTACTATTATTATCTTTTTTTTTTTTTTTTTTTTTTTTTTTTTTAATTCACAATCATTTCATAAAAATAATTCTCATTATGTATATTTATAGGAACTTTGTGCTATACTGCCGTGCTAAAAAATATTTTAAAAGAAGATTGTAGCGCCACCTGTTGAGTGATGTAACCAGCAACAGTTTACATCAAATCAAATTAAATACCATTTCGGTTAAATTTCGTTAACTGGTTCGTAAGATACCGCGACCACAAATTTGTGATACACACACAGACAGTCAGACGTCTTTTAAAAATGGTCAAATCCTGTTCAAGATATCTGAAAACGTGCAAATCCATCGAAAATTTTTATGAATCCGATACTTTCTTCTAAAATACTTAGTATAAGTAGGTAATACATTCTTCTATAGGAATCTTATATTTACAAATTTTTCACCGCTAATATATAACTGATTTTTGTTTAATTTTTTAAAATTGTTTAAATTTCTGATAGTAAATTTTATAGATGAATACATTCGGATGAATAATCCTAATATACAACTCCCTTCTTCTCTCTTAATTTATAACTTCCTACAAAAGTATTTATTTATGAATAACATTACGCAAATATAGAAATATATTCTCTTAACCCTTTATCTACCCTTGACACGTTTCACAATCTGTACGTGTGTTAAAATTAATTCATATATTACTTCAAGATTCTCCCATGAATCTTAGAAAAAATATAGCAAAAGTAAACACTTTTTTACCATAGCCTCCTAAACTAGATGCCTGTCGCGTGGCTCGGAAGCTTGGCAACAGTTGAAGTGGTAGACAGCGCCACCTGGTACAGATTGCGCGATTTTTTTATTGAACAACCACAAAATTTTTTTTAAAGTGGGATATGATATACATAAAAGGCGAATAGAATAGAAGAAACGTCGATAACATATATCATACATCACTTCTTAAAATTATTGGTGGCATTTGAATAAAATGTCACGCAATCTGTACCAGGTGGCGCTGTCTACCGCTTCAACTGTTGCCAAGTTTATGAGCCACGCGACAGACATCTTAGTTAAGGAGGCTATGTTTTTACACCATTTTAAAATCTAAATATCTTCTTCGATCTCTATGTACCAGTGGTATCATAGCCTCCTAAACTAGATGCCTGTCGCGTGGCTCGGAAGCTTGGCAACAGTTGAAGCGGTAGACAGCGCCACCTGGTACAGACCGCACCTTTTTTATTCAACAGCCACCAAAATTTTTTTTAAGTGTAATATGATATAGATAAAAGACGAATAGAATCGAAGAAACGTCGATTATGTATATCATATATCACTTCTTAAAATTATTGGTGACAGTTGAATAAAAAAAGTCACGCAATCTGTACCAGGTGACGCTGTCTACCGCTTTAACTGTTGCCAATTTTATGAGCCACGCGACAGGCATCTAGTTAAGGAGGCTATGGTGGTATACTAAAAAGGTTCTTCCCAAAATCTTCATTACTTACAATGATGAGCATAATTTTTATTGTAGATATCTTGAAGAAAAACTTTTAAGTAACTTGAAAAATATGTCTCAAATACATTTTTTGTCTGTTTCATAACGCGGTAGATGAACTGTTGAAGTATGAGTTTCGCATTGTGTCTGATTTTGTAATTAAAAAACAATTAATATTTACCAGTGGTTGAAACTCTATCATTAAAAAAAAAAAAAAAAAAAAAAAAAAGCATTTAAATAATAAATATAAAATTCAAAATTTCGTGGAAGTTATGTTCTTAGCCTCTCCCCACCCCCCTCAAAATAAATAAATAAATAAATAAATAAATAAATAATAAAAATAAATAAAAAAAAATAAAATAAAATAAATAAATAAATAAAAATAAATATATTCAATATGTTCAAATGTATAAAATTTCGATCTACCGCTTATTCATTCAATATGCATTTCTACTACTCTAATGCCTGTTGCCTCTTAGGAAGAAAAATCTGTTGCCGAGAGTGTAGAGATGCTATATCTATACAAATTTCTGTGTCTGTGGTTTTGTTTGAATTTTGAGAAATTGCGAGATTTAAAAACTTTTTTCTATGGGAATTTTTAATACAAAAGATTACTTATATAAATTAAAAAAACGCATAACAATGAAGGTGCTTTTGAATACCTTCTTGACATCACAATAAAATAATTCTCAAACTCACACTAGCAATACCTTTCGATTAATACCACTTTCAATCCCCTACTCTTATAAATGTTAAAAACGTAAGAGACATTTCATGTTTGTATATTAATATATAGATAAGTACTACGATAATCTTGTATACATTTCACTTACCTAAAACAGTGATATCAACTGAAACAGTATCTTTTCCAGATGCATTTGTTGCGGTAATGGTATATCTTCCAGAATGTTTCCTCTTTGCCTTGTGAAGATTGAATTCAGAGTGATAATCTCTGCTTTCAATTTTAACGTGTTCGTCTTGTACAATTTTGTGATCAGAAAATGACCATACAACTTCCGGTGCCGGTTCGCCTCTGATATCAACATCGAACTTTACAGATCTTCCAACTTTGATCATCTGATTTTTTAAGTTTGTGCGATCGATGTAGGGTTTCACTGAAAGAGGAAATAATGATTATTCACGAGAAGTTAAATAATTGTTTACAGATAAAGAGTTCATGAAATTATTATTTAAATTTTATTATCGTATTTTCTAGCGTACAACACGCTGGTCACACCAGAAAAATTAATTTGCAAATAATGCTATATTTGTAAGAAACAAAAGCATGTTTTAAAATAACTTTTACTGTAAATTTAAATTTCCAGTGTATAACTGATTTAACATACCAGAAAAATTAATTTTCAAATAAAGCTATATTTGTAAGAAACAAAAGCATGTTAAACAATAGCTTTTACTGTAAATTTAAGTTTCCAGTGTATAACTGATATAACAAACCTGCGCGTTATACGCTGAAAAATACGGTACATATTTTTCTTTTCCATTCTGTTTATACAAAGCAAAAATTTTGCCGACAAACTTTTAAAAACCATTTAAAAACTGTTAATTTTTTATGCAAAACCTTAATTTATAATTTTTACAGTCCAAGAACGCTTTTAACTTAAAACAATAAGCCTATTATTAGACAAAAGGCAGTCTATCATTAAAGAAGAATAAAAACTTTCATAAAACCATTAGTTTTCAAGTTCTAAAAGCGGTAAATTTTAAATTAAGGTAAATAAATTTATCTTTCATATCACAAAAATTGTAATGTTGCTCTCTCAAGGAAATTATAACATGGTTGTTTAGAGGTACAAAACTAAATTAAGTTTTGGTCAGTGTTAAAGCTGAAGCTCAGTTTCCAGATTCTGTTACAGGCATATATTAAGAGCTCTGTCTCTCTCTAATTTTTTTTTTTTTTTTTTTTTTTTTTTATGTTATAAATTATGTATAGATATCATTTAAACCTGCATTTAGTAAACCAAAATTCTTACCTCTTTAATTTCGAAATAATGTTTAAATAATATTTAAAGAAAAGTTTTTTCGCGGTGGAAAATCATATCATGGTTAAGAGGCAATAGGTATTTATTTGTGAAAAAAACATTTACTTAAATTGAGGTCGATATTAAAAAAAAAGTGTTTATATGCATTTTTTTTTTTTTACAACATATAGTATTAAAATATCAGTATAAATGGAAGTTTTTCTGATGGAAACTGATGCTGTCGTTAAGAAGAGCTATAGAATTACAGAAAAAAATTATAAAGTACAAAAATGTGAACAATCACATAAATGTTAAAGTGGATCCATATATATCTAAGTTTTCAAATGGATTTGATGAAGATGCTCAGAATTCAATTATATGTATATTTGTGCAACTAAATATTAGAAATGTTTTATATGTGCGTTGATTTTCCTGCTGGTTTCAATTTTCAGAGAAACTAACTAGAAATCCAATCCTTTAAACTATTTTATTTTTTAATTTTGTGCTTGAATTATAATTAGCAGATAAGTCATACATAATTTTCAATGTCATAGGTAAAATTTCTACCTAAGTAACAAATTATTTTTAATAAAATTTTACGTGAACGTAGTCACAAGTAAATACTAGCATATCGATAACATAACTAGGCAGGCTGACAAATATCTAGCCGCACAGTACTTTAAAAACCGAAAATAGAATTGAAAAACAGGAAATCAAATACATAATATAAACAAATTTTACTTACAATGTCTGTGTTTTACTGTATGATTTGCTGTTGGATCACTAGGTTCACCAACACCAGCTTTGTTGACAGCTCTGACTCGGAACTGTACCACTGTATTTTCTTTCAAGCCTTCAACAGTACCACGGCATTTGTTGTCTTCTGTCTTAAGTACCTGAGTCCAAGCGACGCTAAACTTGTCTTTCATTTCAATGATGTAGTGCAATATAGGTCTGCCACCATCATTGTCCGGAGGTACCCATTTAAGCTCAACTTTAGTGTTGTCATAATCCACAATTTCTGGTTTGGGTGGCTTGCCAGGTTCATCTAAAATAAACAATATTCTTTAGTTATGTAAATGTATAAATAATATTCTTTATCATATAATTAAAATCTGATTGTATGTATATCCGGTTATTTCCTAATGAACAAGATAAGCAACACAACGTATTGCTGATAAAAATATCCACTTAGAGCAGCTCCAACGATCTGAAGCGACTAGTTGGAAAAATACAACTAGCTGCAGCTTCTGAAAAACGAGGTTTCGAGTGATTTCAGTGGAATTTAGTTTTGATTTACAAAGCACTATAAAAAATAGTGTGCGTTATTTAATTTTTTTTCTATATTAACTTCATTTAAATACAGAGACCAAACGAAGCAGGCAAAAACCACCGGTATTAATAATTTTCTGTAAATGGATTCTGAAGTTTTATACATTAACCTATATGAAGTTTTAATACGTATATTTATGCATTTCGGCAACAGTTGAATTAATAAACTAAGGATCAATAATAAAACAATAATATAAAAGCCTTTCCTTATAACTCTCTATTTTTCTCTTTCTTTTCTTTTTTCTTTTCTTTCTTTCTTTCCTTTTTTTTTTTTTTTTTTTTTTTTTTAATAAGTTTTGAAAATTGAATTGCAAGCGAAAAATAGAAGAAACTATTAGACGTTAATTAAATTTAGGTACATTTTTAATTTCTTTTTCATTATTAAAAAAAGCTACAATATTTGCTCTTTAAATAGCTGTTTAAATTACATTATATTTTTCAGAAAATTTCGAATACAATATCGAAGAATTTGCAATAATTTATGATAGTAATACAGTCAAAATTTTTTTCTATATTAATCTAGACCTGTGAAATGCACATTAAAATATATTTAAGCATTTTTTAATATAAAGAATGTTTGTACTCAGTAACATATGTATAATGATATTTTGTAAATATAAGAAATTTAGAAAATTTTGGTGTGCATTAACTCTTTCAGGGGCGGTGGTATATATTTTATACCACCTAATTTCAGTTCTCAACTGCAAAAATTCATCCCAAAAATTTTATATAGAATTTTACTTTTTTACCTTATCTGAAAATATTCATTTATTACTTTTCTTCTAATCTTGATCTCAGACTCTGGTGGATTTGATTTTAAATGAACTTAAATTCATTGCCCTTGAAGGGGTTAAAAATTAACCCTTTACGCTCGGCATGTTTTCCGTAAGACACGCCTTTTGGCGTTCCCTTGAAACGTCCATAGTATAGTTTCCAACTTACTTCCTTTTGTCTACCGAAAAATTGTAATAATTTGTTTTACTTTACTTCATCATTAAATAAAATAAATCTTTCTGTTAAAATTTTCCGGTAGCCGAAAGGTAGCCTATAGTTACACGTTTTAGAAAAATAACATTTCATTTGCAGAGGATCACCTTAAGGCGTGGCTCGATTTTTTAATGTCCCCTGAGAAGGGACATACGAGCGATAAGGGTTAATTATTTCAGCACAATTTTCTTTTCCCTAAGAGGATTAAGTATCATATCTTCTAGAGGGATTAAAATAAAACTATGTTTTTTGCTACAAAAATATCTTTTCGATTGCCAAGTTTAAAAGAAATCCGATATGTGTAATGGTTTCTGGAGTTAACTCAACAAATTATGCAGAGTAAATCATTTTGCATTACTAATCAAACAGCAATATTATCAATTTTTAAAATGTTTCACAACGAAAATATTAATTAAAGAATGCAAATTTGATTAATTAATGTATGGTTGAAATAACGAATTAAAAAATTCGGACTTCTAAAGATAAAGAGTGTATGAGAAGTTTTCTCCTGGCGAGACAATACTATAAAACCTTAAGTATGATTGATATATAAATAATTTTTATTGCTAAAGGAATATATAAACATCAAGTTTATTTTTTTTATTTTTTTATCATTTCTGTATACCTTTTAATGTGTCATACTTTTGTTGTCGGAGAACTATGTTGACCAATTCAAGCCATGTATTGGTCAACATTACTGGTCGGATGAATGCAGTCAGTTATCATGCATTTCACTGTCTCAGTATCGTCAAATTTTGAAGTGTTATATCAGGAGACAAGAGAATCCGTTTTGTGCGATCATCACGATCTATACATGTCCATGGAAATGTTTCCAAGTGGTCGCGGACGTTTAACGCAAACCGAATGCTTCATCTTATTGAAAGTCAGACCAGGAGATTCTAGCATATACGGTACTACAAATAATTGCAATATATCAAAACAGACATGTATTGTGATCTTTTCGCCCAAACCCAAATAAAGGGGAGTTTAGGTTTGGGTTTAAAGTGTTGCTCTACGGCATACTTGCCAACATCATACTTAATATTCCGTAGTGTTGTTAGTCCCGCCATTTTTTTCACACCAATAAATTTTTAGAGTAATATTCTCCAAATGCAATTACGATTAAATATTAAGAAAAATACTCTAAAAAGATACTGGTGTGAAAAAGAAGGCGGGGCTGACAATACAACGGAATATTAATTAGTATGTTGGAAAGTATGCTCTACGGTCATTTTTTGTGCATAAAGACTCATTAGACCGGGAGTCGCTTACTGATAATTTTTCATGCGGCAAATGGAACTTGCGTGTCTGCAATGCATTGGATGTATTTTTTATTCATGGAGAGACACTTGGGGCATCCTGTATAACTAGTACACATGAATAACAATAAATAAATAAATTTTAACATGAATAATTACTAAAGATAATCACCGTATGGATTCTTTGCTTCAATTTCCTCGTCAGTTACTAAAGCTGGCGATTCACCATCCTTGTTCTTTGCCTTCACTCTGAATTTATATTTCTTTTTCGGCGTTAGACCATCCACAGTGAATGTATTTTCATTGGGTCCTACTTCACCAGCTGGAACCCAGCGACCAGTGTCAGCATCCATCTTTTCAATGACATAGCCTTGTAGTTCTTGTCCACCAGTGTCTTCTGGCCTCTTCCAAGAAAGCTTAACATGATCAGCCCTTACTTCGTCAGCTTTTAGTGGTCCGCGTGGTGCCGTTGGCTTGTCTAAAAACAGAAAAGTGAAATATTATAATTTAATGTAAATTAGAGTAAAATATTTTTTAATAATTTTGGATTTTCTAAATAAAATAATTATGAAGCATTTTTTGTTCTTTTTTAATGAAATTTGCTGTTATTAAATTAATCTTTTACAGTCTCCTTTTCTCAATCTTTTGTTTTTGGTTATAACATGTACTTCTATTTTACAAAAGACATTTTTGGGTTAATAAATCGTCAGAAATTATTTTAAAGTATTTCTTTTCAGAAATATTTACGCTAGTAAGTAAAAACTGTACGGAAATAATGACCGTGCACTAGTGAGGAAAAACTTGTTAAGTGGTTAAATTTCTTTTTCTTTTTATTTCCTTCTTCTTCTTCTTCTTCTTTTTTTTTTTTTTTATGAACAGCTCTTAATCTAGAAACATAAAGATTTTGTAAACCACGACATTTCTGAACAACTTAATTATGTTGTATGTGGGCTGATGTAAACAGTGTTACCAGAATAAGCGCTATTTTGTTTTTATAATACTATTTCTTAAAATCAATAACATGTCCGTTAGTCTAGAATCAAAAACATAAAAGTGAAGTATTTAAAACGTTGGAATTTCTCAGTAAAATAACTACGAAGCGTGTTTCTTGATGTAAATTATTGATGCCACATTAAGGTTATTGGTTATTATTATTATTTCGTAGTATAACTTTTTGTGAAGTGTAATACCAGCTCTAGTTTAGATATATAAAGTATTTAAAATCGTGAAAATTCAGAATAAAAAATTTCGAAACTTGTTTTCTTATGTAATTCGTTTTTCTAGATTAAACGATATTTTGTTCCCGTAATAAAAATTTCTTTCGAAAAATAATGTTTTTTAGTCTGGGAACGTAAAGCTAGAATATTTAAAACATTAAAATTTTAAATAAATGTTCTTGGTATAAATTAGTGTTGATAGAACAAGCTTTGTTATTATTATTTTAACGGCCTATAATACTTCGTCTATTCAATGACAGTTAAAATGAGCTGAGTAAGCGTAGGTTTTGAATAAAAAAATATTATCAAATTTCGAAACAATATGGAATCCTAAATCAAATACATTTAGGCTTCTGATTTAAAAGATCTCAATTTCTACATTTTATTATTAAAAACTCTATTTATAGCACAGAGTAATCATCATATAGCATAACGTTTTTTCCCCCTCGTAACTGAATAAATATGGCAAGTAAACAAGGTATGAGTTAACTCGAAGTTTGCATCCTAGGCAAATAAACAAACTATGAGTAGTTGGCAGTCAATGTGTTAAATGGAACAACAACAGTGCTAATAAAGCAATTTTTTAATAACATTAAAACGTTGGCCCTTATATTTCTTACCATCAAACATAAAATTATCAAAGAAATTTTTAAACATTTCCTGTAGATGGAAATTCAAATTAAATGTTTTAAAATAATTTTTAATTAAAAATAATCCCTTAAAAGATCTGGAAAATTACTTGCATATGTAAACATAGTTGCTAGTTTTTTCGTGTTTCGCTACCGTATGTTTTTAACAGGAATTTTCAATAATTTTTATAGCATTTTCTAAAATTAAATAAGGTAAATATTTTTATCAAGAAAAAGTGGTATTAAATAACCATGCAAACTCACGGTTATGCAAAAAGCAAAAAGAAATTCAATAATGCATTTTAAAGTGTTAATATCATCATACCTAAAACAAGAACATCTCCCCATGAAGAAATGGCACCAGAAGAATTTGTTAACGTAAGAGTATATTTTCCGCTGTCACTTCTTTCGACACTTTTAACGAGTATGGTAGTATCCTTGGACGTGCTGTCAATTGTTATTCTGAAATGTAAGCAAATATAATTGCATAAATAATCAAAGCAATATATTTTAAAATGCGACAAAACATAGTTTTATTTCAATGTTTGAATAACAGTGAGAATGAAAATAATACTTTTTTGAGGGCATTAATTCTTTCAGATCTTTAGACCATTTAACAGTCGGTGGTGGCTCACCACCAAACTGTATTTCATATTTTATCATTTGTCCCTTCTTCAGAATCATTCCTTTCACTTCATCACCGATGATAAATGGTTTTACTGAAAAGAAAAAGATAAACATAATTGTCATTACAACTGTAAAAATGTAAAATATAATTAGAAAACTAATAGACTAAAAATTATTATAAATTTATGAAATAATCTGGCACGATGCTTGCCCTACTTTCTCTTACCTTACACTACCGTATTATTACGGTTTAATGTTTATAAGATGTGGACTGTATCTGAACACGTCTAGTGTACTTTAAACATCGTATGAGAGAAAAATACTTCCCTTAATTCCCCTTTTGAACATTATACCTATGCTCATAAAATATTTAAGGTTGTTAATAAATTTTAAAATTTATTTCAAATTACTCAGACAATTACCACTTACACCATTTTCTAACATTTATTTTATTAATTGTCAATAGCTCTGTATAGTATTTGCATATTATACACACACACAAGAAAACGTACATAAATTTGTCGACAAAAAAAGGCATGGCGTAACTCGAAATTAACTTATAATCATTTACAAACATAAGAGTAATGTATTGAATTCTTTTTTTTATGTGTAACATTTTATGTGTAACACCTATAACCTTGTAAACAAATCACAAATACTTCTCATGCAGTATTCTTTATCAAACATGCTTTTCTTTTTTCTTTTCTTTTTTTTTTTTTCTTTGTATAATAAGAATGTGTACCAATTTAATATTGTTTGGTGCAATCTAAAGTTGTTAAATGAGGCTAAATTTAAAAACCTGAAACGAAAAAAAAAAAAAAAAAAAAGAAAGAAAAAGAAAAAGAAAAAAAAAAGAAGCGTAGAATAAGTTTAGCCCACAGAAGTAACGTATTTAAATGTTTCCGTAGGTTTCTGGATCATTTTCCAATTTCAATAAAAAGTTTCAACTAGCATTCTCATGTGATACAGATTTAGAATACTAGGTTTAGACACCCTGCTATTATTTGCTCTTGAGTTTCGCTGATAGAAAGCTCACAAAAACATCATACACATAGACAGACACACAGACTTGCAGATAAAAACTTGATTTCGGACTCAGGAGACTTCAAAAAGGAGCAATTATAGCATAGCCTCACAAGCGAAAATTTGAACTCAAATCAGCATTGCCTCTACAATATTTAGGTAAGAGAAAGAAAAAAAAAGTTAAACAATAGAGAAATATATTTAATAAGATTTTAGATTATCTTAGGGCATACCATATCTAGGTTTGGCAATGACTGGCTTAGATGGATCACTAGGTTCACCAGGTCCAGCTTTATTCACGGCTTTAACTCGGAACTGATATTGCACACCTTCTTTTAAGCCATCAACTCTGCATTCAAGCTCATTTGAACCAACTTCCTGCAAAACAAAATAATTTGTTACAAAATATACGTGCATAATCTCCAGCCTTTCCTATATCGTACTCAGTTTAAAGAAGCATCACAGAGAAATTTATAAAATATAGGGCTGTGCCGATTAATCGATTAATCGGTTCGGTTAATCGATCAATGCTTTGTTTCGATCAATTTTTTTAATCGAGTTAATCGGATCGATTAAACCGATTAAAATTTTCAAACTACGAATTAAAGTAAAAATGTTGTTCTGCCTACAAAATATTTTTTCACATATTTTGCTAACAAACATTCTACGAAACATCCATCAAACAATAAAAAAGCAAAATAATAATAATAATAATAATAAATAAATAAAAATAAAACCTTTCAAAAGAAGTTGCACGTTTGTTGATAGATAAAGGGGGAGGATAGTTATTGAACAAAATGCCGCTTCATGTGCATGCTGGAGAAACACCACCTGTCTGTAGCCTTCTACAGAAGGTGTTGGCTAGGGCAATAGTATTCTCAGAAACAAGAAGCTTTCAAAAAATGGAAAAACTAAAGATTAAAAAAAAAGGGATTGAGATTTCCGCTATCCCTCTGATGGGGGGAAATGTCAACAGAGTTTCACAGTATCTTCAAGCATTTATTGTCTGCTCAGAATTGCTTATAGTAACTATTGAAGTAGAAACAGAAAATAATATTTCGTGTTCTAGTCCGAAGTGACAAAGAAGAATTTGAAATTTTTATGATAATGATATGGAATTTTGAGTATTCATTTAAAAATAGTGACAAGCGAAATGGACAAGGCCTGCAAAAATAAAACTAAAATATGTGTAAATTCATTTAATGTTTTTTTCAAAATGAATCGAAATATTAATTTATTAAAAAAAAAAAAAAAAAAAAAAAAATGAATAAGTGAAATTATTTATATAAAATTAACACTTAAAGTCACCAATTATTACTCTGAAAATTGATTTAAATTTCAGTTATGAAACAAATATAATTGATTAGACAAAAATTTTTGAAAAAAAAAAAAAAAAAAAAATCAGTCAAACTTATGAATAATATATATATACACAATATGAGAGTTTTATTCATCATTGAAATAAAATTATAAAAAGAAAAATGAAAACCGATTAAAAATCCGATTAATCGACCGATTAATCGATTAATGAACTACGATTAACCCAGTTAAAACTCTTAATCGATTCCCACCCCTAATAAAATACAGTCAACATCTCTAATTGAAAACACAATGATTTATAATTATCGTGTATTAATAGTAAAAGTACTTCTTAGATATTTGACCAAAGAAAATTACTATTCCTATTGCAAAATGACGTACAACTATTTAAAAAAAAAAAAAAAAAAAAAAAAAAAAGAGTTTATCTAGTAAAAATGGACTGCAATCTCTAGTAAAATTGAATATCACATTAATACCGCATTTTATGCTCTGGCAGACAATAATGACACGTATACCATGTTTTGGAACTGCTTCCTGTTATAATGAATTTTCCCTTAGTACAGAAGAGTACAGATCTGATTATACAAAGTAACTTCTGTTTAGATCTCTCTCAAAAATTTTCATCCACACATGCATATGTATCAATTCCCAGACATAAGTTTAGCGCAATGAGTTACATAAATTGAAAATAAGAAATATCTGAAAATAACGTCTCATTAAATTAATTATATATAAGAAATTCATTATTTAAAGCTAATTATGCATTATTGTTTCTCATCTGCACATAACAATAATGCATAATTAGCTGCGTTTCTCGTTTAACTTCTTTAAAAATGGTTTATGTACCAGTGCTACGCAATAAGCAAATGGCGACGGTCTGTGATTCCTGGAGACACACCATCACAATTTTGATTCTCCTCGAAAGGGATGGCTTCCTTGTTTCGGTATGCTACAAATATATTTTTATTTTATGGAAGATGGAGGGCATTACATCCTTGACGTATTTTACGTGCACCAGCCACCATTAATGTAAATGACGATCTTTCAGCGACTCGAATATCGAACCTACAATCCTTCGATTACAAGCTCGACGTTCTACCAACCAAGCAACTGTGGTACCTTGATAGGAGGTAAATGTATAGCAAATAGCAGAAAAGGAAAATCAGCCAATCAAAGTACAAAAAATACAAGAAAGAAGAAAATAAATTAAGATGAAAATGGAAATGGAAAGCAGAAAATATAAATTTAGTTTAAAATTTTCTGCGTTTATCTCCAATGCTAATTCTTCTTCTAAATTAAAATTTCTTGAAAATTCGGCTATTTTTCTTAATCACATTAATAATAAAAGATTTGACTAAATTTTATTCTCTACTACTCGGAAAATTTTGTTATTTCATATTTTTAAATATATGTATATATATATATAGAAGGATATTTAATTTTTCATAGTAATATTTTCATTTATTTATTTATTTATTTATTTATTCATTCTACACGTTATTTTCTTCGTAATTTATTTTCACCTGACGTAATTTTTGTTACATTCTTCAACACAATTTTCATGTTAACGAGACAGATGTAAAAAGTCATAAAATTATATTTAACAATAATAAAATATTTATTTTTAGAAATTATAAAACCTCAACTTTATTATATACAAATATAAAAAAAAAGAAAAGAAAAGAAAAGAAAAAGAAAAAACTAAATTTGTTGTAGCGAAGTAAAACAAGTAATATAAAAATATTTTGGCCGACTAATTTGGGAAATTAAGTATTTAAAATCAGCCATGTAATATGAAATTTAATTTTAATTCTGATTGTTCTACACATAGTTGCCAACTTATCACCTTTGGCTACAGGAAAAATTTAATAGAAACGTTTATTTTATTTAATCAGTAAACTGTAACGATTTTCACTGATAAAGAAAAATGAAAAACTTTATTAAAATTTTTCCGTAGTCAAAAGGTGCTAAGCTGGCAACTACACTTAAAATTTGCCTTTTTTGTTGCCAGAAATTCTCTGTAATTTGAGAAAATACGTTCTGACAGTGTAATTTTTTCGTAAATTAGACGTATTTTCTCAAATTACACAGAATTTTTGGCAACAAAAAAGGCATATTTTTTATAGTGTATAGTTGTACATATACCAACTTTAAAAAAATTAAAATCGTAACATAAATTATCAAAAGCAGATATAATAACTTACAGGACCAGTTGTCCATTCACCAGAAAATTTATCCTTGTACTCAACAACGTAACTTGTAATGGGGGCACCACCGTCAGTTTCTGGAGGAGTCCATTTTATGTCGACTCTTCCAGCATCCCAATCCACGATCTCAACATTGCCTGGTTTGCTTGGCTCATCTAAAACATGCATATATGTAATAGCGTAAATAAAAGGATTTCTAAATATAATATTAAATAAAATTATGTCCTTAATAAGGCTTTAATAAGTCCTTTAACCCTTTATATCCCAAATTATTTTATTTTTGGAAAAAATAGTTTGAAACTTTTTTATTATATTTCTTCATGCATGATAATAATCTCATATTAACTCTTTCGCGACCGCATGATTTTGAATTTTTGATAGTTAGGTCCGTCCCCCTGTGGGCGTTATTCTCTTATATTACAATATTTCAGAACAAAATTTTCTGTATTCACATTTATATTAGGAATGGATATACATTATAATTATATTCTTTCTAATCAAAGTATTGGTATCCATAGTATATTTCATTGTAAATATGTGAATACTGGTTATATATTTAAGAAATAAATAGCATACAAATTGCGAAAGAAACGCCCACTGGTGGAATAACAGATTTTCAAATGACGTGAATCTACGTCAGCGGTCGCGAAAGTATTAAATTTAGCTTAAACTATAGCTTAACCATAGGGAAAGCTTAACTATAAGGACTAAAGATTAAACTGTAGTTCCAATTAAATCTTGTAGTAAATTTAGGCTATATTGAGGAATTTTTTTTTATGGGACTTTAAAGTCCCGTTGGGATACAAAAGGTTAAATGAATAACACTGTTTTATTCTCTAAACCTTAGCAACTGTTTGCAGCGCTTTCCTTTGAATGAATATTATGAATAGTGCTGTATAAAAAGTGGTATTCAATTAAAAGACTGTTAAAAGCCCTGTCACAAAATTATAATATTATGCAGTTGTTTAATACAACAAAAGATTAGTTTCAAGATTTCGTTAATTCTCGTTTTATCTATTCATATAAATTATCTATTATAATAATAGATATTATCTAAACACAAAACATAAAAGGATAATTTTAAGGTATTTTGTTTAATATTTGGATAGTAAAAAGTATTTTTTACTTATTTAAAGTAGGATTTGTACCAACCAGTCAATATTATAAACATTTATGCTACACTGTCAAAAAAAAAAAAAAAAAAAGTCCTATTTGCTGCCAGAAATTTTCTGTAATTCAGAAAAATACGTTCTATCAACGTAATTTTTCCGTTGATAGAACGTATTTTTCTGAATTACATAAAATTTCTGGCAGCAAACAGGTTTTTTTTTTTTTTTTTTTTTTTCACTGTGCTTTTCACACTTTTTTTTTCACTGTTGTTTTTTTTCACACTTCCCCCTTAATCAGGCTCAGAGCCTGATTAAGGGGGAAGCACACATTATCTCCGCTGTCACCGGAATATTTTTACAATTATTTTTTACTTCATGTCATAGAAATTCCACGCTTAGACGAGGAAATATTTTTTATGAAAAATGAACGGTGTAAAACAATCCAATTTACTCACCGTTATTAGACACCAGAATTCTTTTAAAATACTTTATAATGAGAATTTTCTGTTTATTATAGGAGGAAAGTATGTGTTAAAAAATAACGGTGTCAGTATAAATAATGTGTGCTTCCCCCTTAATCAGGCTCTGGGAAAGCTGCAGAAAAAAATATGCAGTCAAATGATTTTCAATTGTATCTTCAAAAATAGAAGATACGCATTTGAAAGATTTACACAAGGAAAAAATATCTCTTCCAATAATATAATCACTGCTATAAGGTATCGAGAGTAATGAAAATTTCAAAAAGCCTACATGTCTAAAGGCGCTATGTAATTTTGTCAGAAACTACAAATTTCAGTGCCGAATTAATTCAGAGGTAACGATCAATTTTACAAGAGAAGAGATATACAGATAGTTTTAATACATTCAAATACTGTTTACGCTATTACCGACAATTATTTAAAAAATAACTATTCTATATTTGTTTATTATAGTGAAAATTACACTGCATAAATTATTTTTATTTTTTTTTATTTTTTTTTATTTTTTTAAGCACAAATATGAGTAAAAATTTATATTCTTAATTTAGTAGAATATATATATATATATATATATATACAATTTCAGTAAACAAAATATTCATAATTTCTAATTTGAAAATATATTAAAATAATTTTAATTTAAACATATGCACTATCTACCAAGAAATATTTGGACATTTTTGGATTTAGATGTTTTGTGAAATAGGTAGAAAATTTATTTAGGAATCATCTTGAAATTTTGAAAGCATGCAGAACGGGTTACACCTTCATATATTTCATCAAAAATGTTTTCCTGTAAAGGAAAAGGGGATTAGTAAAAATTTAAAGATAAATCAAAATGTTTTGCATCACCCTGTAAAAATTAATGCTTGAAATGTGTTTTGGCTGTTGCATGTGATTATGGCGATTCTTCCAATTATCTGTATAAATTTGTATAAAGTTACCATATATATTCATGGAGATATAACGGTTCCTTTAAAAAAAATGGCGAAAAAAAAATTGCCACTTTATTAGTTATAACATGTAGGGTATTAAACCCAGGGCAAAGCCATTTTTAGGAAATTTGGCATACTACATTAGACACAGCATACTGCAATCAGGATGCAAAAATGTTAAATATCTTACGCAATATGAGCACTTTTACTAAATAATTTTTAACTACGCATGCGCAAGCTGTATAGAAATTTTATTTGCATAATTTAATAGTCAAAAGTATTGAGCTACTTATATGGAAACTCCAAACAAATATCGTGTAAATTCAAACAATTATCAGTTATAAAATGAATACTATTTCAGTTCAACTCAAAATAAAAGGAAAATGATTGGGGGCTTTATCAATATTTATTTACAATCAGCGAATTATCGTATTACCATTGGGCATTCATTGAACCAAAATAAAAATGTGTGTAAAACCCCTTAGTGTTTAGCTTTTATTTTGAGAGTACAGAAACTCTGTTCATTCTATCTTTCATAACTCTTTCAATTTACACGATATTTGTTTGGGGTTTTCATATAAGTTGCTCAATACATTTGGCTATTAAATTATGTAAATGAATTTTTTTTTTTTAAGCTAGAACATGCGCAGATAAAAATTATTTAGTAAAAATGCTCATACTTCGTAAGATATACGACATTTTTGTATTGTGATTGCAATATGCTGTGTCTAATGAAGTATGCTAAATTTTCTGAGAATATTTTTCTTTTGAGTCTAATACCCTACGTGTTATAATTTAAAAAGTGGAAATTTTATTTTTGCGAATAAAAAAAAAAATAAAAAAAAGTTATATCTCCAAGAATACATATGGTAGCCTCATAAAAAATCATACAGATAATTAGAAGAATCCTTATAATCACATAGTACAGCCTAAACACATTTCAAGCATTACTTTTTACAGGGTTATCCAAAACATTTTGATATTTCTTTAAATTTCACTGGTCCACTTTTCCTCTTAAGGAAGAAACTTTCGCTGAAATGTATGATGTGAAACATGTTCTTTATGCCCCCAAAGTTTCAAAATAATTCCTAAATAATTTTTCTAGATCTTTGAGAAAATGTCTAAATTTGACAGTTTTCAAATACTTATTGGTAGACAGTGTAGTTGAATATTCAGAAGAATAATCATTAATTTAGAAAAATGAAAATTATGTAATTGCAAAAATTAAGGCAAAATTAATTAACCAATTAATTGATTAAACTTTATTTTTTCCTCTGTGATATTTAAATTAAATTAATAATCATACAGTTTCATTTTTTATGTCAACGTAATTTAAATACTGACTTGATTTTGTCTGAATACTATCTATGGCCAAAGATGAATAGAATCGAAAAATATTTTTGTAATAATTGTTTTAAAGTATCACGAACTTCATATAAATTTATGAATAAAGTTTCACGAATGTATGAATAAAAATATTCATTAACCCATTTTATCCCAATTTATTTATTTTGCTCAAATTTGAGAAAAATTATATTTTTAAGGTTAATTAAACCTAAATAAACTAAATACAACAAAATTTGAAATATATATATATATATTCTGTATAAGAAATATTATCCACTTTGTATGCAGGACATTGAAATAAAGAGGATGAAGTTTGCACTTAAATGTTTTAGTGTTTCTTCAATAGTGAAAAATGCTTTACGAGTGTAAGGTTTTGCTTTATCTGTATAATACTTTCTTATTTACGTGATAGTTCTCCAGAAAGAATTTTCAACCGCAAAGAGAAGATAAACCACGCCCCCTAATGTAACGATTAAACAAAGATTCCAGTTGGAGGAGGAGGTGGAAGTGAGACACATAACACGCTAGCAGATGCTTGTATATACCATTATATATTCCAACTGACAATATATTCGCACCAAGCAAATTCTGATTTCTATATGCTATTTTTCAGCTCTCCTTTAAATAGGACAATGGGATAAAATGGGTTAAATAGAAGTTAAAAGTAATTTTAATGACGAACGAGAAGCAAGAGTTTACAAACTCTCATTTGTTAACTAACCGTAAGGATCTTTAGCGAAGGTAGTCTTTGGAGCAACAAGAGGTGGAGACGAGCCTTTTTCGTTGATTGCTCTAACTCTAAATTTATATTCTTTCTTGTGAATAAGATCAGTGACATCTAATTTTGTTTCCTGAGTTGTAGCCACTTCAATCCATCCTCCTCTGGCTCCAAGATCTTGTCTTTCAACAAGGTAATGCAGCAATGGCATACCACCGGTGTCTTTGCAGGGTTTCCAAGCCAACTTACAACGGTCTCTATAAACATCAAATACGTCAAGTGGTCCTTCAGGTATTGTAGGAACGTCTAAAAAGAGTAATGTATAAAAAATTAGCACATAAAAAATGTCAATTTAATACTAACTGTAAATAATTTTCATATCCTTATTTACAAAAAAAAAAAAAAAAAAAAAAAAAATTGTCTAATTTGAATTACAGATAATGATATATAAAACTTTTATTATTATATATAATTCGATTAAAAATAATGGTATGATAATTACGGATAATCTATAATAATATGACATCTAAGTAATGTATTAATATTTCTTAATTTCAGTTATAAATTATAAAAATGGTGAAAAATGCATATTACAGAAAAACTGAATAAGAAACTAAACCATTGTATTTGAAAATAATAAATGTTAATTTCAATTTATTTCAGTATAGGATCTAAAACTCCAAAAAAGGTTAGGAAAAAAAAAATAATAATGACTCAAACCGTGAAGAACAACAAGGGAATAAACATATAAAATATATAGTAATTTTACTAGCAATTTAAATTTTAAAATAAAAGTAAGTTAGCTTCCTCCGATCATCTATTACATAATAACTATATTCTGCCAGAATTTATAGTAACTCATTGCGTGTCGTATCGGGATTTAATTTACTGGATTATGGATCCATTATCACTACAATTGAAAAAAATCTTGTTTAGCCATCTGAGAAATATGGTAAGTGATGAGGATCGAAGGGGGGGGGGGGAGCTACTTTCCGAACTTACTGTAATGCTAACCCATTTCGGTGTTTAGGTCAAAATATCGCCGTCAAAACATCACATTGTTAAAAACATTGCCTAGTCATTTTTTTCAATGGAGTTTATTATTATTATTATTATTGTTATCAATTATTTTATTATTAATGTTTTTTACTTAAAACTTATCATTTGGCGATGTTAATGCTAGCGATACTTTTGATACAGCAGGGTTTTGATGTCGATGTTTTGATAAACGATGACAGACGATGTTTTATTCTGCGATGTTATGACGCGATACCTTCATATTGCACGCGGGAAGCTTTATTTATTTTAAAGTTTTGTTTCAAAGATAGGAAGTGTTTTAATGTTTCAGTTTTTATAATTAAGATTTAAATATTTATAATAAATCAGGGAAAGGAAAGACTTATACTCGTATCATAACGAATCGTTTTATAAAATTATGATATGACTTCTTATTACTTAATCTTTAGACTAAAAAATGCTGAGACTTTTTCATTTACTTTCTCAGATTAATAAAATTGAGATTTTTATCTGCCATGCAATACTATATTTCGATATTATAAAGTCTTTGACATTGTTTTCTTTTAAATACTGATACTTAATTATTTAATAACAGACTTCTCAACAATTTGAATGACAAAATTTATTCCGGACGCCGAAAAAACAATTAAATAAATAAATAAAATTGTAAAATTTATATATTTTAACTATGTGTTTGAGTAGTTATGTGGTAGAATATAGCAGTTTCTGATATAGGTTAGATCATTATCTACTTTACTTATACAATTAATGAAAATTAAATGATATCTATTATCAACCCAATTTCTTGAAATAAAAAGAATAGAAAATGAATTCAAATGATTACCTAGAATGTTAATATCAAGTTCACACGACGCTTCACCCTGGGAATTTGATAAAGAGAATCCGTATTTTCCCGTTTGTCCACGAAGAGCTTTCCTAAATGTAATGTTAACTTTATCATCTTTAATGACTATATCTACTTCCTTGGGACCCACAGGTTGTCCATTGCGCGTTAATTTTGCTACTGGTTTAGACGTTCTTGTGCCAACGACTGAAAGATAAAAGAAAAGTATGTTAAACATCAGAAATATTTTAAAATTCAAATAAATAATAAATAAGTAGTTGAGAAAAAGTAATGGATTACTGTAATTTTTAACTTTTTAAAATAAAACCATAATGTAAGAAATAAATTTTTTAGAACATTTTCAAAGATACTTACTATAGTTTTAACATTTAAAAATCAAAATATAATGCAAGGAATAACTTTTTTGGAACATTTTCAAAGATGACTACTATAGTTTTAACTTTTTAAAATAAAAGCATAATGTAAGGAATGACTTTTTTGGAACATTTTCAAAGATGATTACTATATTTTTAACATTTTAAAATCAAAACATAATGTAAGAAATAACTTTTCTGGAACATTTTCAAAGATGATTACTATACTTTTAACTTTTTAAAATAAAAGCATAATGCAAGAAATAACTTTTTTAAAACATTTTCAAAGATAATTGCTATAGTTTTAACATTTTAAAATAAAAACATAATGTAAGGAATAACTTTTTCAGAGCATTGTTCAAAGATGATAACTAGTATTTAATTATATTTGCTATGCATACTTACTTTCGTATGGAACTTCAACTATATATGGCTTTCCGCTGTCTCCTTCAAATGCATTCTTGTCAAGTTTTATCACAGGTGCTCTTTCCGCTAAAAAAATTGAATAAATATATAGTTACTTAAGCATAAATTGATTATCAAATATTGAGTTCCTTTAAGAGTCTATGCAGCTTCTCATTAATACATGCATTTTATTTTGTAATCACTTAAAGATATAATGCTTTTAATTAACTAATTAATAAATAACTAATTAATAAATAACTGAATTTTCAATATCTATGTAGTTAACTATGCTGATTGTTATCATGTTTTCGTTGAATAAAAATACAATATTATTTATCTTTATTTGGAATTGCAGTGAAACTTGAATAATTCGAACATGTTTAATTCGAAGTTCTGGATAATTCGAATTTTTTACTCGGTCCCTTGAATTTTATATTAAAATAATGTTAAAAAATCGTGGATAATTCGAATTCTATTTTGGATAATTCGAATTTTTCATACGATTACCTTTAAAATATTACAGTAAAATTTGTTCCCGATATTTTTCTCAGCTAAAGTGGATTATATATTTTAACAGTCTTTCAAAAAAAGGATAAAGAAATTTAAGAGAAGCCCCTAGCTAGTGCATCAGAAGATATGGTGAATTGAATATACATGAACTTCGAAGTTTTTTTGAGTTGAAAGTCATGTCTAATGTAGAAGATTCTATTTTTGTATCAAATCATATGCTATGACACAACGATTGTACTTAAAGAAGAAATCAAAAATATCTGACTATTTTTTTTAAATGTTGAATAATTAAGCTCGTAAAAAATATTGATTTAATTGGGGGGGGGGGGGGATGTAGCAGTATACTTAGATATAAAGTTTATGTGTTAAATCTTTGATCGTAGAGTTTTAATTTTTTAATTTACTCTTTTTTTGACAAAATAGTATATGTAATTCGAATTTTTGGATACTTCGAAATTTTCTCTGGTCGCTTTAACTTCGAATTACCCAAGTTCTACTGTATTTCAAAAGCCAATGCATAATGTAACTTCTGATAATTTTGGTTTCTTTCTACTAAATTGTCATTTAGTGTAACTTATTTGAAGGAAACAAAATGCTGCATAGGAACAGGTTAAATGAACAAAAAAGCAAAGAAATATAATTTAAGTATCCGCTTTTTGCACCCCATTATTTCTTTTTGAAAATTTTTGGTTTAAACTTAATTTCTGCGATTAAATGAAACTAAGGTAGTTATAAAAAAGAAGAGTGGCATTCAAAAAGGGGAAAACATGGCAGCTATGATAATTCAACAATACGGAAGTTATTTCGAAGTAAGCCAAATATGTATTACTTCATATTCAAATAAAAATCGTATATGTCGAGGTTTAAATAAGTATGCACATTTAATTTTATTTTTATCAGTTACTCATAAACAAGGTAACACTCAATATAATAATAAATATAATAATAATAATAATAATAATAATAATAATGCAAAAAGCAAAAGTAATATAAACTGTTTTAGATTTTCCTACATTGCAAATAGTTGGATAGTTTTTTTAAAATGTATTATACAGATTGTAAATTATAAACTAATAATAAAATAATACTTATAAGTTTAACAATTTTAATAATTATTAAATTGCAGTACCCATTTCAACAGTAAGTTTGCAAGAAGTCATCAAATCTTTAGCTTGACACATATATTCACCAGCATCTTCCATCTCTAACGCAGAGAATATTAAATGATGTTTACCATCATCATACATTTTAATACTGATTCTGTAAGGAGAAAAAAAAAAGTTTTAAAAATTTACATTTCACAGAAAAAGCTCAAACTGAAAAAAGAAGAAAAGAAAGGAGTTTAACTTTTATAATTACAGGTAATATAAATCCCTAGAATAGTTAGAAGCTGTAAATAACGGAAAAAATTATACAACTTTTATATCATGAGTGAGTGAATCGCCTGGCCAGAAAACTCCACCACCTATGGAACAAATCCGAAACCAATGCGAAAAAAGAACTCCACATTACCACTTAAAAAAAAATAATAATAACAATAAAAAAATAAATTACTGCATGCTAATCGAAGAAGCATGCACTTTGTCCTTCCATAATCTTACAAATACAAAATAAGAGGGATCTGAGAATATCTGGCGACTGAAGTAGCCACAGTAAAACTGCAAGAAACTCTATAAAAAGAAAACATAGGGAGAAATTGCGCCATCAAGTAGTAATTTATTTTTTTCTTTTTATTCAAACCATCTGACCGCTGCTAAAGGATACATCCGGCCACTGAGCTGTTCACTTTTCCACAATGCATTTATAATTCAGAATTATATAACCAGGAATTTCTTTAATTATTTTTTAAGTTTAAAGATTTTAAATAATAGCCATAAGGATTACATTCATGTACATGGTTAGATTTTTATTCTCAAATTGCTATAAATATTAGTTTAATACATTAAAAAAAACTGTGCAGTGAGCACAACATTACGATATTGCCTTTTTCAAAAGCTGTCAGAGGGTTAAAGCAGACTTGCATACTTACCAACCATCTCATTATGAACCGTACATTTTTTAGTACCCGCCTTTTTTTACGCACCAATAATTTTTTAGAATAATTTTAGTCTTATGTAATCGTAACAACATTTGGAGACAATTTCTCTAAAAATATAGTGGTGTGAGAAAAGAGGGCGTTTTTTCAGGGGGCGTAACAATTGTACGGTTATTAATGAGATGGTTGGCAAGTATGTACTTGCCAACATACTGATTAATATTCCATAGTATTGTTAGCCCCGCCTTCTTTTTCACACCAGTATCTTTTTAGAGTATTTTTCTTCTTATTTAATCGCAATTGCAATTGGAGAATATTACTACTTTAAAAATTTACTGGGGTGAAAAAAAAGAGCGGGATTAACAGCACTACGGAATAGTAATTAGGATGTTGGCAAGAATGGGTTGAAGCAAGTTTTTCCCCCCAAGAAGCATTGTATTGAGAAATGCATTCTTGCTCGCTACTTTTGCATGATTTTACATTAATTTAAAAAATGTGTCAACGACTTTTGGCCCTCCCTGTATATCTGATTGTATATTACAAAGCAAAAATTAAAATCGAAATTACCTATCAGTTGGCTTAATAGGTTCGCCATTTTTAAACCATTGCACAGGAGCCTTCTTGTCCAACATTTCAACTTCAAGAACGCCTTTTGCTCTTTCAAGGAGGGTACAGTCTTTCAACTTCTTCACGATTTTATTTGCAGCTAAAAGAAATAAGAATCGGTATAACAAAACATATACAGTATTAAGAAAATTAGGCAGCGTTGCATATTTAAGTTTTTTTTTATATCTATTATTTTTCAATAATCACCAATAATTTTAAAGAGTGATATTTGGTATGTGAAATAAACGATGAAATTTCGAAGTGTTGTAGTGCTATCCTTAATCTTCCTCTTTTTATGTTTTTGTGTTTCCTATTTCTATAAATTCCAGGTATTTTTTTAATGTTTTTGTGTTCCTTCTCTGTTTATCCCTCCCCTGTTTATCCCTCCCTATCCCTTCCTTCTCTGTTTATCCCTCCGCTGCAATGAATTGTCTTTTCAGGACTCGCAACTCGTTACCTACCATCATTAAGCAGTGGAAGATGCGTAACATTTGTCACAGGTGCTTCCATCCCACAGTATTCGAAGATTTCGAAGAGATAGGTAACCTTTACGAGTAAAATTTATTTGTAGATGTTGAATAAGAAAAGTGCCTAAATTTTCATCACTGAAATTAAATAAATACTCAAAGAAATTAGTACTCAAAAACATTTTGCTACATCGACATAAGATGCTGACAGTCTTTAGCTGAATGGTGATCTGGGCGCTTTATTAGTTTTGCAAAGTGTCATGTAACGTCTCACGCGTACACAGTGAACCAGACTTACAAACCGCATTGTTATTTTGATTCACCCGTCCACCGGGCCTGAGTGGGGAGGGTAGTACCCGAACTTATACATACATCGGAATTGAACTGTATGGCTTGATATATGCCCTCTTCTCCTTTCCCCCGACAAGAATTATTTTTTTTTTTTTTTTTTAGCATTCAAACTCATGAAAACTCGCGAAATTCCATAGCGTTAATATGGCCCATTCATAAAATAATCCTTAACGTCTTTCCCAGAATCTGATTAAGCCCGGTGCACACGACTACCACTATTTTTTATCAACATTTTTTTATTTATTTTAGCCGGAAATGCTGCTCTAAAAATAAGAAATAAATATTTATTAGGAATTAGTAGTGCTTAAAAACATAGCTAATGCAGAGCAATATGATCGCCGCTATTAAAAAAAAAATCTTCCTACTTTAACAATAAATTTCTTCCGATTATAAGTTAAAAATAATTGTTAAGGAATAGTAGTTATAGTGTGCCTCGGCCTTGGTCAGGATCTGGACTCTCTCATTAACTTAAATTTTTAGCTTTATCTAATTGTTGCAACTTAAATGAAGCTGTTAAAATAAATTTTTGTCAACATGAGCTTTATTCATATCATACTACCAGTGTTAAAAACTTGTAAGAAATTTTATATTCAATATCCATCAATAATTTTAAATATTTTGTTTATCTAACTGTAAGTTAGTCTAAACAAGAGGATTATCCGTGGGCATGGGGAATGGACAAGATCAAGATAAAACGTTTTCTCAAGAAGAAAGAAAAAACAGTTTATCTAAAGATTTATTTAAAGAAAACAAATGTCTAAATATAAAAAACCTTGTTATTTTTTTTTTAATTATATTTTTGTGCTGTGCATTACGGTATTGTTTAATATAGTGCACTTATGGATTGTATTTTGGCTTCATAGTAACTCTACTTTTTTGTTTATTGTTTTTAGAAACTTTAATACACAAATTACAGATATTTTTACTGTACTGTGAATATTTTCACTGTTTGTATTATATTTTATATGCAATAGAACCAAGTTTTTGATTTAGAATATCTTTTATATATTCTTCCTCAATTTAGGTCTTTTTATCCGCGATTGTTTTTCTGTGATTTACATTATCCGCGAAACCCTCAACTCTATATTAGCCCAGCAAAACTTATATTGCTGGGCTCGTTATGGCCTACTGCTGGCATCCTGCACTTGCCATCAGTTACCGGTTGCCCCATATAACTCCAGGAGCGGGCCGTTTGTGGCTGCCAGCAGTGATGGAAGCCTAAAGAAAAATGGTCGGTGGCCCAGAAGTGGCATAAACACAGTTGGCCTTATGCAGGCTATCACGACACGGCCAACATTATGTTTTTCATGTTGTGGCCACAAATTATTAGGCCATAACCAATTTGTATGCATAGAGGGCGCTGTGATTCTTTTTCTGTTGATTTGAAATTCCCTCGCTGTCCGCCATTTCATAGGAAGTTCTTGTTCGTTGTTGTAGTCTGCGGGTGCGGGTGCGAGATTGAAAATCTCGTAAAAAGAATATATGAGTAAGTAATTCAATTATTAATTTGTTTTTGTATTATTTTTTAAATACTATTTTTTAAAAATGTTTGACTCTAAAGCCATTGTTATAACAAAATGATTTCTAGAACTATATAACAAATATCCAGTTGATCCATTTTAGTAAATTATGATAGTCGCTAACTTTCTAGTATTTTATTATTGTTATTATTATTTTAATTGATTTAATAAAATAAAAATTATGGATCTTGAATGATCCACAAATGTAATCGGGAACGATTTTAATCAAGTTTGGTTAAATAACAAATTTGGTTAAATTTCGTCCATTGGTTCGTGAGATACAGCGTCCACAATTTTTTTTTATACACACTTACAGAGTGAAATTTTCTAAAAATGGTCAAATCGTATTCAGGAATCTCAAAACATGCAAATACTTCGAAAACCGAATGTCGAAAAATTTCTTCATATATACATATATTACTATACATATATTACCATAAAATGGATTTTCTTTCGAAATTTAGTATATTGTACTTCTTTTAAATGAAAATCGCCTATCTCCATCATAGAAAATAATTTTCATAGATAATAATTTTAATATGTAATTTCTATAAACTATTATAGGAAAAGAAAAAAAGTGGTAGCCATAACAAACTGTTTTATTTTATTTATTTATTTATTATTATTTTTTAAATGCAAGTTTGAAAAATAATTTCACTTTTACGAAACTGAAATAGTTTCCCCCTCAATTTCCCGCAACGTATAAGAATATTTTTGTGCATCACTGTTAAATGAACCACAATTACTTATTTTATCATTTTCGATCGGAACCATTTCTTATTGCATCTATAAAATTTATGTTGATCTGTATTTTAGCGTTGTATAAAGATTTTTTCATGCGCTGATAAGAAGTTTCTTTTAAACTGTAATGTATCCAAATTATTTTATGAATTTTTATACTGAAACCATTTGTGTTACCTGTACAACTTTTTATGACAAGCGTCCTGTAGTAAATCTCGAAAACCTGTATAACATATATGAGTTTTATGGAATTCTAAAAATATTATTTAAATAGGTAATTGGCGGATAAAACTCTCAAATATTTATAACTACAACGACAAATGCACTTTTCTTTTTCTCCCTAATTCCGTTATCTCTTTACTCAACCGAACGATATATATATTTTTTTTCTTTCAGCTGAAACTGTATTCCCTTCTTCTTTTACCCTTTTCAGAATCTGCTTTCCAAACCTAATGAAAATAAATTGGCACAGGTCAATTAAGTTCAAATAACGTCATCTGTATAAAACTGCAAAATCATCTTTCGGTATCGCACGTCGAAAAATTATTCACTCAAGGACATTGAAGAGAGTTGGGGAGGGGTAAAGATCCCATTGACTATCAACAACACGAAAAAGTTCTTTGTGGCGGCCTGGTTAATTTTGACAGCTGTGTAATTAATTCTAAATAGCCGATTGCATTTCTCAGTGATATAATTTCTGTGGTTTCAAATGTGGGACTTTGAAGATAAACACACAGAGAGAAAAAAAGAAAGCTTGATCATCTGCCTGCTCTTTAAAAAAAAAGGAAAAAAAAATATCAATTGGGAAAAGAAAATATTCAAGATTTTCTGGATACTTGAGAGTTATAATGAAAAAGCACCACAGAATTGGTGTTTAAAAGTAATAAGAGTAAACACCATAAAATGTAAGAACTCGCAACAATCGTTTCGGATGGAAAGAAAACATGATCCTTCATCAAGCAAACGAAGTAGGCACGAGTGCGGCAAACAATGCGTAAGCATTGTTGCCTGCGTTTTGTTTGCAAAATTTAATGGTGTTTATTCAAAGTATTGTACATGTTACTTGAGAGTATACTCCAATTTCTTAAGAAATCGCACCCTCGGGCGGCGTAAGCTAGTTATTAACTAAAAGGGCGTTCGGAATGGAGATGTCCGTTTTTTTTATTGCCGTAAATCAGAAAGTGACCTAAAATCCGGAAAGGCCACTGTACGGACGATTCCGCATTTGAGATTTTGTACTGTAGTAATAAATAGAAAACTTTGTAAATGAACATAATCATTGACGCCCCCCCCCCCCAAAAAAAAAAAAAAAAAAAAAAAAATGCATCAGTTCTTTTAGGTTGAAATAATAACACATCCCTTCGTGAGTTTAACAAAAAGCACGATTGCAGCAAATTACTTTTGCTGCACTCGTGCCCACTTTTTTTCGCCTGATGAAGGGTCTTCGTGCTATTTCAACCGGAAACAATTGCTGCAATTTTTTATTTTTATTTATTTATTTATTTTTTAGTTTATGGTGTTTTTTGCAATGCTCTCTTTATAACAATTTTTGTCTCAATATTTTATAATTTTCACATGTAAAGTTACATTTATTTGCATAAGATATTGAAATTTGAACACTTAAAAAAAAAAAAAAAACATAATCTCCTTTATACCAAAAAATGTAATATAGAGAAATGTTTGCAATGAAAACAAAAAATTAAACTTTTATGATAAGGGAAATGGATCAACTGAATATTTCCTATATGCTGCACTAGAAATCCTGAATTTACAACCATAGTGTATGAATCAAATACTTGTAAATAGTATTTAAAAATGAATATGTACAAAATCAAATTAAATATTGGATGCATAGAAAAAACTGGCTGCTACTTCATCAGAAAAAAGAGAGATGAAGAAAAAAAAAAAAAAAAAAAGAAAAGAAAAAGAAAAAAGCAATAATAAAATTAAAGGTATCACCAATAAAATAAATATACTAGCTATAACTAAATCACTTCTGGCCTATTAACGGCCCTCTTCACTTACCGTCTCCGGAAGTCCGAGGCAATGTTATTCTATGGGAAATTTTCTTTACAAATAACTTATTAACTAACACATATTTTTAAATTCTGTTTTCACATTCAGAAAATTCCCAACTGTTAAATTGATGGATTTTTTTTAAAATGTATTTTTTTAATTTTTAATATTTTATTTTGAATTTGCAAAATGAAAAATTTCACATATTGAAAATTCATATTTTGCAGCTTCAAAATAAAATATATAAAAAAAAAAAAATAAAAAAATATTTTTTTTAAAAAGGTCCGTCAATTTAACAGTTAGGAATTTTCAGAATATGAAAACAGAATTTAAAAATATGTATTAGTTAATAAGTTATTTGCAAAGAAAATTTCCCATAGAATAACATTGGCTTCGGCTTCCGGCGACGGTGAGTGAAGCGGGCCTTTAATGGGAAAATATAAAGGACCAATGAAGACTGCCGGCAGTAATATAATTTTTTATGTTTGCCACAGCTGGCCCACTGCAGGCTGCCAGCAATAACATAGAAAAATTATGTTTGCCACCAGGTAGTCCAACACTGGCCCACTAACAATTTCCAACCTAATGTCGGTTACCAACAGTGGCCCATTACCTATTTTCGTCATACTGCTAGCTGCCAGCAGCGATCCATTCACTGGCCCACTAACTTATTTTTAACTTACTGCAGGCTGCCAACAGTGGATCGATTGAATACGGCCTACTGACGGCCGGCGTAACATATTCCCTGCGGCACCGTAACTTTTGCCGCCGACGGGCCAGCTGCAGCTACTGTTGGCAACCAGCACTTGGCCTCGTGTTGGCCGTCATCTGTGGTTTTGCTGGGAGGATTCAATGCTTTTTGGGCCCGTGCCTTCTTTCCTTAAACAATGACATGGCCCGGCTCTCCGTGGCCGAGGGATTATGTCACCACACTACTAATCGCCTTCGAGCGTAAGAGAGCGGGTTCGATTCCCACGCTGACCAGTGTGTTTTTCCCTTTCTTCGTATTGTAATTCTGTCATGTTCTATCTGTCTTTATGTGACGAAGATTTACAAGCGGATTTCGAGTCAAACATACAAATCTAATGTATACGTGTTATCAATAAATGGCAAATGAATCCATGACACTCAGTTCTGCGGATAACATAGATGCCAACATTTTAATTTATTCCGAAGTATTTCTAGCCCCGCCTTTATTTCGCACCACTTTATTTACAGAAAATCTTTCTTCCATATGTAACTACGATAAAATAAGAAAATATTGTTCTTAAAAAATAAGTGGTATGAAATAAAAGCGGGGTTAAAAATACTCTGGAATAAATTAAAGTATTGTCATCTATGGGATAATCAGAACTTTACTCTATTTATTAAATAAAAAAAAAATCCCTAAAAGTTGGCAGCACTACATACAACCCCAAATATTAAAATAATGATATTCAAATAATTACAAGCTGCAAGTTTTTCGTTTCAATTTTTAAGCTGTAATAAATGAGTATTTATTCTAAGAAACTGATAGATACTTAATGACTTGCGATAATCCTTTACTTACGTTCAACTATTAATTCACATACTGTGCTATCTGCATTTGATTTACAAGTATATTTTCCTTCATCTGTCAATCGTACGCCTTTGAATACCAATTTTCTTCTCCTGACTTGGGCAACTTGTTCAATTCTATAATAAAAAATTTCACGAATGTTATTTTTAAACTAATACACTAGAGTTATTATAAAAATGTCATAACAAACGAATATTTCGCAGATATATACTATATACATATATAGACCTGCTAACTATGTTAGTTTATCCGTAATGATATTAGGCCCCGCCTTTTTCTCACACCAGAATAGCTGTAGAGTAAGATTTAGCAATATGTTCTCAAGATTAAATAAGAAGACTATTTCTCTACAACTATTCTGGTGTGAAAAAAAGGCGGGGCTTAATACCATTACGGATAAACTAGCATAGTTAGCAGGTCTACATATATATATATTACTGAAACAGCAATTACGAAATTCAGAATATTAAGCATTTATTGAATTTTATGTTAAACATAATAAAAAATTTAAGGTATGAAGCAGTTTTAGTAAAAAATTCGCAAAGTGAGAGTTACGAGGTTGTCAAGTTGCATAAGTTGTTTTTTACTCTGCTTGCTAATGCATACTTGCCAACCATCTCATTAATAACCGTACAATTGTTAACGCCCCCTGAAAAAACGCCCCTTTTCTCACACCACTATATTTTTAGAGTTATTCGCTCCAAATGCTGTTACGATTAAATAAGACTAAAATTACTCTAAAAAATTATTGGTGTGAAAAAAAAGGCGGGTACTAAAAATTGTACGGTTCATAATGAGATGGTTGGCAAGTATGCTAATGCACTCTGCCAAAGTTAGATAGAAGTTGCGAATTTAAAAGGGAATCTTTGGACTTTGCAAGATTTAACAAATAAATCAGTTTCGGAGTAGGTTTGTTAAAAATAAGGGTTGAATAAAAATGGCAAATTATTTAATGTATAAAAGGGGATATGTTTTTCAGCCTTAACCCCTTGCGGCGCAAAACAATTCGGATCATTTAAATTATACTGCCACCGGAGTTCATGAACTAAATTAAACTAAAAGGAATTTTAAATTTCAAGGTTGAAAAAACTGGCCTTTTCTGCTATGTTATAAACGTAAATTTTTGTTAAAAAATTTTCGGGATGAATTTTTGCAGCTGGATCTTAAATTTTGCGTCCTCGCAGCGAGGACACCGCGCGTTAAGGGGTTTTAATGCTGAATTACTATAGTTCAAGCAGTATAGTACGTTGGCTACAGTTTGGAGATGGTTTTCTGTCATGAGAGTTATTGGAGTTAAACTATCTAAAGATAGTATATTTTGTAGGATAATCAAGTTTGACGCTATCTACGTCGTACGGATAGTATGATTCAAATTATTGTTTTATACTTTAATTAAATTATCGACTAATGATTTTTATTGATCAGTTGAGATTATTTATCATTTATATTTAAGTAAAACTGGATTTTCATATTTCATAAGTCGTATAGGAAAGTAGTTCCATTCCTCTCCTCAACTGAGAATTTCAGTTAAAGCAATTTGTTAAGTTTAATACTACCATTGGAAATTTATTTACACTTATCGCACACAAAGAATTCAAAAGACAGTAGCATAGTTGCCAATATTTTAATTTATTCCGGAGTGCTTTTAGCCCCGCCTTTATTCCGCACTTTCTTTATCGAAAAATTTTCTTCAATACATAATTCCGATAAAATAAGACAAAATACTTTAAAAAAATAAGTGGTACGAATTAGAGGCGGGGCTAAAATTACTCCGGAATAAATTAAAATATTGGCAGCTATGCAGTAGGACCGGCCTCAAATTGGCGCCCATCCTATCAAATGTATTACAAAAATTTAAATTATTACTTTTTATTTTTATAAAATATTGACGGTAATAATTAAAAATTAATTATTAAACGGTCACTGCTCGAATTAACAGGTTAACAAAATTAAAATTAATAAATTAAGTTTATGAGGAAAAAATTAATTACTTTCCTTTAATTTTAATTTTTTTTCTTTTATTGAAATTTAATACCTTAGGTTTTAAAGTACACATAATAATAATGGATGCAAAAAATAAAACGACAGAAACATACATTTAATTTATCAACACAAAACTGTAAGAAAAGTGTAAAATAGGAAAATTATTTTTACACTGTATCATTTTTAATTTCTTTTCCAGCTTTGAGCCATGTAACCTTGCCTTCCCAATCGTCCAGTTCACACTCCAGTTCACAGTTTTCATTTTCAACGACTTTAATACTCTTCAGTGGTTTGATGAATTTAAATAGTTGATCTAAAAATGAAAATTAAGAAATTTTATTACACAAGGATTTTTTTTTTTTTTAGGACGGAAGACTATTAGTTTCAATCCCGAGTTTTTCTAGACTAGCAGAGACTCCAACATACTAATTAATATTCCGTAGTATTTTTAGTCCCGCCTTTTTTTCACACCAGTATCATTTTAGACCAGTATCATTTCTTCTTATTTAATCGCAATTGAATTTGGAGACTATTACTCTAAAAATTTTCTGGTGTGTTAAAAAGGGCGTGACTAACGACACTACGGAATATTAATTAGGATGTTGGAGTCTCTGGACTAGTTTTGTGAATAAATTAGAAATATCAGTCCTATCGTTACAAATTAGATACCAGATGAAAGAGGCAATTTTTCTGAATCCAGAGGTGCAAACAGTTTTTCGACAAGATAATAAGATTCTTTTAAATTAACTAAAGTATGAAATTTAGGTGCCACACTTCATTTTAATTCATGTCAGTCATTTTAAAAAAGTACGTGGCTCTTTACAAATTCAGTACCAAATGAAATGGGCGATTTTTCAAAATCCAGGAGTGCAATGCAAACAGTTTTTCGTCCGGACAATTAGATTTTTTAAAATTAACTAAAGTATTAAATTTAGGTGGCAAATTTGATTTTAATTCATTTCAGTCATTTTAAAAGATACGTGGCCTATTTTTACGGTAAAAAGATGAGATAAAAAATACATTAAAAATTAAAAATTTTGCAGATTGAAATTAATAGTCCTCCGTACTAAATAATCTACATTATTATTCATTACAAAATGCGTACTTTTAAATTCCGTTTTCATATTTAGAAAATTTATGACTGTTAAATGAGTCCTCGATTTTATAAAATTGATTTATATATACAAGGGGATCGGAAAATGAGTATACATTTTAAAAAATAATAATTCACGGAATAATGTAGGTAGAGAGGTAAAAATTGACACACATGCTTGGAATGACATGGGGTTTTATTGCATCTGTTAAAAAAAAAAAAAAAAAAAAAAAAATGGCCGACAATTGCGCTTCCTGTCATAAGAAAAGTAATAATTAGTATAACAAATTATGACAAAGCAAAGACGATGTTCTTCTAAACAAATGCTTAACATGTCGACAGCCATTTCTTAACAATACCTGTAGTCGAGGGACAATTTTGTGAACAGCACTGTACAGTATATCTGTAATTATGGTGAGACATTCGCGTCGGATGTTGTCTTTTAGACTCCATATTGATGTCGGTCGATCGTGGTAGACTTGCGACTTCAGGTAACCCCAAAACCAATAATCACACGGAGTGAAATCTGGGGACCTGGGAGGCCAAGCATGATAAAAGTGTCGGCTCAGCGCGCGATCATCACTAAACGACATGCGCAAGAGATCTTTCACACGTCTAGCAATATTGGGTGGAGCCATCCTGCATAAAAATCGTACATTCCAGCAAGTGTTTATCAGCCAGGCTAGGGATTATGCGATTCTGTAACATATCGACGTACCTATCCCCCGTCACGCTAACAGTTATAAAACTGGAATCACGCATTTCCTCGAAGAAAAGGGACCGATAACTGTAGATGTGGTAAATCCACACAACACCGCGACTTTCTCATCGTGCAGTGGAGTTTGTACGACAGTTCTAGGATTTTCGGTAGCTCAAATTCTGCAGTTGTGGGTGTTAGTAGACCCTCGGAGTGTGAAATGGGCTTCGTTGGTCCATAACATATCAGTCAACCAATCGTCATTTTCTGCCATCTTTTTAAACGCCCGCACCTCAAATGTTCTCCGCTACACAAAATCGCCAGGTAACATTTCATGATTACACTGGATTTTTTTCGGATAACATCAGAGGGTACGCCTTAGTGCTACCCAAACAGTAGTGTATGGAATGCCAGTGTGACGTGCGACTTCCCGAGTGCTGACTTTCCCATGCGCAGACAAACCCGCTACGATCTCCATTTCTTCCTGAACTGTCTGAGCAGCGTTAGCACTTGTGCTCAGTCGGCCACTACAGGGACCATCGTCTAAACAACCCGTGGCTTCGAACTTCGAAATCTTTCTCTTCACAGCTGAATCTGCCATAGTCTGTCTTTACCTGTTCGAATACCCTTCCTGTGACGATAGGATCGTAAAGCTGCAGAAGCAGATTTCCCTTTCTGATAGTACAGCTTCACTAACAGTGCCTTTTCTGGTAACATCAACATGCTGCGATTACTGGTGCATCTGATTCCCTCTCTAATTACAGCTCCTTTTATACACGATTCTCATGCAACGCCACTGACGTTTTCCTGTCCAGAGCTATCTGTTGGCCATTTTTTGAACGTTTTCTTTTTTGAGGTCGTAATAAAACCCAATGTCATTCCAAGCATGTGTATCAATTTTTACCTCTCTTCCTACATTATTCCGTGAATTTTTAATTTTTCAAATGTATACTCATTTTCTGATCGACTTGTATGTATAAATCAATTGAAACGGTAAAATGCGAAATTTCACTAAACGGAATTTTGTGTTTTACAACTTCAAAATAAATTTAAAAATTAAACCAATTTTTGAATTGATAAAACATTTTTATATATATCATAGGTGACAACACTTTAATTTATTCCGGAGTATTTTTAGCCCCGCCTTTATTTCGCACCACTTTATTTATAGAAATTTTTTCTCCAATGTGCAACTTCGATAAAATACGAAAAAATTACTCTTAAAAAATAAGTGGTATGGAATAAAGGCGGGGCTAAAAATTACTCCGGAATAAATTAAAACATTGACATCTATGACATATAAATCAAATAAAACTTTTTTTTTTTTTTTTTTTTTTTTGACAGTTTAAATAAACTTCGAGATTCCCGTCGAGTTTTGAAAACGAGATATACAGACAGGAGTCAAACACCTTACACTATTCCACACACAGGCCCTATAAACCTGTGAAAATAAACGAGGCACAATATCCTTTTCTTCTCCTCTCTCATTTGATGATAGTAGTATTTTAATTTCCATGCATGTGTTAGCAGTATTTAGAATAAAGTCTTCTCCGCCCATATATTGTTATGCAGTAATATTAAAGAATATGTGTGGGCATGAATCAAGAGAGCACAGAAAAACTTATAAGTTGAAGTTAGTTGGAAGTTTTTTCTTTACATCGCTCTATAAAAATTAGTGACTTTGATTATAGTTCTTTTGTACTTTGATATATGAGCAGTTTCCTACCTGTGACATAAACACAGCATATGAATGTTTATTTAATAGGTTATTTATTTATGCAGAACATTTAGATTTTTGTAGTAAAATAATAAAACTTTCTTAAAAGAATACGTATTTTCCATCGCTTTAGATGAAGTTTCTCAGAATAAAAAAATTAAATCAAGGTGGGAAAAATTTAAATTTAAAATTATAGACACTCTATTTCAGTTATTTTGGGGATCCTCTTATTTTTTTTTTTTAAATAAACATGTGCTTATTCCCTTGCCCTTTTTTAAAAAAAATCAGGGCGTGGCCACACATTATTGTCAAATATATAAGGGTTCGTTTGTTTTTATAAAGTATGTAAGATTTCTAAGTTTGTATATTGACGTAGGGCGTGTGTTGGCCAAAATTTATACCCTATTTAATATAGACCACGCTTTTTGGTTTGGAATTTTACTCAGTCATCTTTCGAGGTTTGTGGTATCACTCTACGGTAATTTTTTTTTTTTTTTTTTTATCATTAAGGGTCACTAAACCTTGAGCTAACGCTGAAAGTGGATTCCGAACTACTGTGAACATCCATAACTGAATCGGAATTTCAACCTTGCACCTTGTAACTGCAGGAGAAAAAGCTAACCAATCTGTTACCACATGCACACTTTACTGATTCACACTTCCCCTGTTAGATGTTCTTTCTTTTTTCTGTATAAAAAATTACACAAAAGGATTCAGTAAAAAAAGTAGTTTTTTCTAATTTTTTTATAACATTATTATTATTATTTAGAATTTTACCTGTTACAACGAGTTTCGTTACAGTCTTTTCTTCAGCATTAATTTTGCACATGTATTCTCCACTATCGGCCAAAGTTAAGTCCATTATCTTCAGAATTTTCCGTCCCAATGGATCAGCCTCAATGATGTATTTATCAGTTGCCTATAACGGAAAAAATTGTAAGCATTATATAATTTTTTGTGTTCAAAATAACTTTGTTATAAATGAGATACATCAAAACCTGTCTAAACATGCATCTCTGTTGAAGGGGCAACCTCTCTTTGAGGTTCGATTTTTCCGCACCTAAATTTTCCCCATAGGAATCAATTTATTTCCGGTAAAGGACTACAGGAATTGAACACGGGCGCAGAACCTATACCACTATCAATGTAGCAAAATTTTCTATTTCTTAAATCAACGATATTATAAGTAGAGAAATTTCTTAAACATATACCGGTATGAATTCTGCACCTGTTTTCCATACCTGGGACCATGTAAAATTGTGTGACTCTTTTAGAAGTCACACTTTGAGAGAAAAGATAATCTTATTTTTTTTCTTTGACTAAACCGCCCACAATATAACTGGTGTGCCATAAGTATGTAGACATTTTAAAAATTCATAAAATTTACGGAATTGGTAAAATTAAACATGCTTGCAAAAAAGTTATTCTAAAGGGGGATTTTCTTTTAAAATTTTCGTTAACATTGTTCGTTACACAGACTTGTAATGAGAATCATGCAAATCAGAATCCTATAATTCGCCGGTTTCTATGATTAACAACTCATTTCTTATTTTCCCTCCTACTTACGCATACATAAAGTTTTTACTGCGATGCAGACTTGGCAGATAGGGTGTTATTGGTGAAGTTATTTTACCTCTGCTAAGAATCGCCGACTAAAACTGCAGTTAGTGGTGTTGTAACACGTTTTCAAACTGTAGATTGTGGTAAAGGCGGACACATTAGAATAGAAGTTATATGCTTGTAAACGTTTTCATGAAAAAAAATATAGTTTTTCATCGAAATGCGTGATTTGACAATTTACAGCGCCATCTATCGACGAAAATTTTAACTATTATTCTTTTCTTTCCTTAACAAAAAAAAAAAAAAAAATCCTCGTTTACGGGAATAACATTTTCGCAAACCCTGTTCAAGTTTACCAATTCCTTTGAGTTTTTTTTATTAATTTTTTAAAATGTCTACAGACTTATGAGACACCCAGTACCTGAGGTTAACTTCCAAGTTTCTAACAATAAACACATATTTTTAATTTAATGTTGAGTGAAATTATGAAATCAGGAAACCTATTGTTGATTTTAAAATACATATTCGATAGTTGTTTCTTATTTTAAAATAATAATTATTAAAGTAAATCTTTAAAGAAATGAAAACAGGAGGTATGTAGGGGCAGATAAGGGATGAAAGTTTCAGCGTATTCAGGAGAACTTCAAAAATAAATAAATAAATAAAAAATAGATTTCGCAGACAAAAATAGGGAACACAGAACTTAAAATATACTATGAATGAACTGTTTGATCAATTATGATGAAGGATATGTTTAGCTTAATGCAATGAAATTGGTGATTTTTCATTAAAAACTTCTATTGTTTTGGGGAAAAAAATAAAAATAAATAAAAATAAAGACGCAAAACCGGGACCGCCATGAAAAATCCCTTCTTTATTTATTAAAAAATACTAATTAAAAGTCAAAGTATCTAGTACAAAAGTTATGCATGCTCAAAAGCAGTCGATTATTTAAAGGAAAACTATTATTATAAAAAACCTTACTTCAATTTTACTTCCATCTTTGTACCATGTAACAATGGCTTTATAATCATTTACTTGACACTCCAGGCTAACATCCTTTGTTGTGTATGCTTCCGTTGTTTCTGCTAATGGTCTAACAAATTTATAGACTGGGTCGGGCTCTGAAATGCATTAGAATATATATATATATATATATATATATATATATATGTGTAGCTATAAAAAATAACAGTAATAACATTACAAAAATTAAACTATCAATAAAATATCGATAAAAAACTATAAAGAAATTCTTTTTTTTTTTTTTTTTAGTTTATTAAACCTGAAAAACTTTTGTAAAACTTTTAAAACAAATGAAAACGTAGTCGTTCGTTAATATCAATTAAAATGTTAATAAGATTTGTTTTAGAGAGGAATACTATTTTGATACCAATTCAAATAGTATGTCCTAAAGTAAATAATAATAATAATAATAATAATAATAATACAATAAATAAATAAATAATACAAAACATGTAATTGAATTTAGCGCATTGGCATAACTCAGTATATAGTACTACACTAAAATAAGGCCATTAGATGATAAATTAAAATTTTGTAAGCAAATACAATATATTTCAAAGCTCGGAAAATTTGTTTCGCATAGAAATAGTTTAGCACAACCTTTCATCTGCTAGAAAATGCAATATGAAGACCTGTATTTTATTTATTTATTTATTTATTTATTATTTATTTATTTATTTTTATTTTTATTTTTTTTTTTTTTGTGGTGAAGGATCGTTCTCTTACATTTCGAACTGAAACAATTGCTCCTAATTTTCGCAATTACAATTGTTTGTTTACAGTAATTTTTTCACCATCAATATTCACTATGTTGAAACTTTAAGGATTTTTTGCTAATTCATGTATATTATTTAAATAATTTTCCACGTCAAAATTAAAGTCTAAAAAAGCCTGTCAGAACAGCCTAAACCATCATAGTATAACGTGTCAGTTGTACAGACCATATCTATTACGTCGTTAATAAAAACAAATGAATATCTACCTTAGTCTATTTTAAATAAATCGATGGAACAGTACGATAATACACCGTTCTATCAGTTTTAGTGAATTTTTACTCAAACAATCGGCTGGAAGTCGATATGGTTTAAGCTAAGTGGGATACAACGACAACTATGATCTACAAAAATTTGAATCCAGAAATCCAGTTTTTGTGTTCCTTTTTAGGTGGTAAGTCTTATCGCCTATTAATAAACGTTGGTTCAAGTCGGACATTCGTCTGTGTTGGCTAAGAACTCCCAACTAACAAAGTCTCCCAAGCACTGCGAGAAAAATATTTTTTAGTATGGGGTAGAATAAATTTGCAAGCATTCCATATTTCTTAAACAGCAAATGAATTCTCTGAAGTATTCTCTGAATGGTGATTCTGAAGAACAATGTGATATAAAAGTCACCTCCCCCCCCCCCTTTTCTTTTCTATTTTATAATTAAATATTGCAAATGATTAAAAATATATGTATAAAAATATCTCTATTTTATTCTTTTCTAAAAGTTATTGTAATAATGGGTGCTTAAATACTGGAAATAAAATGAGTTATAAAAGAAGCTAATGTGTTTCCCTGATCAAAAGTATTTTGTCAAAGGAAGGGCTGTTAAAATAATAAGAATATTTTAATTACCAAATAATAATAGTAATAATGATGAAATGTGTGATACATATTAAATTTGGGACAAATTCAGTTTCAACAAAGATTTCAACAACTGACGCATGATGCAATAGTCTTGCCAACCATCTCATTAATAACCGTACAATTGTTAACGCCCCCTGAAAAAACGCCCCTTTTCTCATACCAGTATATTTTTAGAGTAATTCTCTCCAAATGTTGTTACGATTAAATAAAACTAAAATTACTCTAAAAAATTATTGGGGTGGAAAAAAAGGCGGGTACTAAAAATTGTACGGTTCATAATGAGATGGTTGGCAAGTATGGCTAAAGTTGTTGAAAACAGCGTAAAAAGAGTTCAAAAAGAGTCAAGTGTAGGTATTGTGAGACCTCACACGCTTAGAATTTTGAAGACTGTGAATTTTTACATTGTTGGGCTAAGTTTTGATTTGGTAGATTATGAAGCTGAAGTAAGAAAAATAAATGGCTGAATGTTGAACTGGTTTGCGGAAGAAAGGAGTATTGATTTTAGAGGCGTTTTGTGAGTTTTAGAAGTAAAAGAAAGTTTTAGGAAAAGTTTTGCGGAGATGTTGGATTTCAGAGGATTTTTGCGTATTTCGCAAAGGTTAAGTGTAATGCTAAATTGATTCTCAAGTGTATAAGGCCCAATTAATTTGAAAAGACAACTGATAGGAAGAACTGGTAGAGCCTTGTAAGAAGTTTGGCAATCATCAAGGTAATATACACATTAATTCGCTTCTTTGCATAAGTGCATTTTTTGGCGTGATCTGTTTTTGGACTTGTTTATTTATAGTATCTGTAATATCATTTTACGCAAGCGAAGAGCTAGTCCCTCATTTTAAGTTAAAATAAAATATTTGAATTCTGCTGAAATCTATTCTACTCTACCTTCAACCTTTAGTTGAAGTAGATTAGCAATAGCATGTATCTAATTAAAGATACTTCAGAAAACTGTGCTTCAGAAGTGTATAATTATTATTATTATTATTATTATTATAGTTGGATAAGAAAGTGTGTTCTGCCATTGCAAAAGCAAAAGATCATCTTCAAATTTTTGCCTTCAACTTTTAAAGTGGCTGGACGTGCTGTCTTATTTACCTGATGGAAAATGAAAAGAGCAAAATGCCTGTAATATATTTAAAATAAAAGGCAAGATTAGTTTAAAAAAAATGTACTATTTAATATGTAATGTCATCATATGCTAACGAAGTTTTTTGAATGTTTACATATTTTTTTAATATTATTTAATGATTTTTGTGGCGCATTTGAATAACTTGCTTCAATAAAAAATCGCTATAAAAGAAAAAAAAATGGCAGAAAAAAAAAAAAAAAATGATATAATACAAACATAGTGGCCAACTTTTACGCATTTTGAATATCAGTATTGTTATAGAAAGAAAAAGGTTTTTTTTTTGTTTTTTTTAACTGGCTAAAATTCTTTAATTAAGTGATACAAGGAAAACTTCATTGAAATAGTTTTTTTTGTCAAAATGTGTAAAAATAGTAACTATTTTTTAACCACTTTTGCGCAAGCGTTGACTTAACGAGTTCAGTGTTAAAATATGGGTGGTAGCTCGTCTCTTTGAGAGAAAATAGCGATGAAGGAAAGCCAAATGACATGACGTTTACCATATCTCAACCTGTCAGTCAATTTGGCACCCCTCCAAGCGTTCGGACTCGTCCTCAAAGCTGGGCGCGAAAAACGTGGTTACACTTTATGTACAACATATCACGTTGAGGGAATCTAAAAATATCACTATATTGTCTTTGTTGACTTTGCAAATTGGATAAATAGAAATATAACGTAACACATGTAAAAAAAAAAAAAAAGAACGACTACAGCTGTTAAAAAATGACAAAATGTGGGAGAAAAAAAATACATATATATATATATATATTAATTTTAATAAATTAGTTTAAAAAAGAAAAAAAAATCTCATTTAATAAATTTTAGCCGAGTAAAAATTATAAGATACAATATGTTAAAAAAAAATAAATAAATAAAAGTAATTAGAAATAAAATAAAACAACAATGTATGTTATTATTTAAAATAACATTTAAATAAATAATAATACCTACCATCAACTTCAACTATACATGTTGTGCTTATGCCCATACATTCAAGTTTGTATCTTCCTGAGTCCTCTACAGTTGGATTATTAATTACTAAAACGTGTAAATCTCCTTCACTTTGAATATGATACTTTTTGCCTAAGAAAAGTTCTTCTTTTCCTTTGTACCATTTTCCCTTGACATTCAGTTTTGAAAACACAGCTTCCAGTCTTACTTTCTTGTCTTTAGCTTCTTTAGCCCGTTGGTCCACAAGTAACTTTACGAATTCATCTTTTTTCTAATGAAACATTATAGATCAATTAGATACACATAGTTATTGTTTTTTATAATAATTATTTTCCTGATAATTTTTACTTGAAATATATTATCTGTACTTAAGACTTAAATATTTTATTCAAACAAGTATATTTATAAAAATTATGTTAAAAACTAAATAGAAACTATCTATAGTTAGTTTAAACTATGAAACTGATTATTATTTAGGCATGCAGGTGAACTTTGATATGCTGAATCTAGGACTTAGTATTTCTTTTGTATATGAGTGTTATCGTGCTTGTTATACAATAATGTTATATAGAATGTATTAAAAGGATATGCTGAGTAAGTTGTGAAACGTTATCATTATGCATTTTGTATATATAGGTAGAATATCTCTGTCAGTATATAAGAATAGCATATGCTTATCACAGTGCGTGTTTACGGCATACTTGCCAATATACTAATTAATATTCCGTAGTATTGTTAGCCCCGCCTACTTTTTTACACCAGTATCTTTTTAGAGTATTTTTCTCTTTTTAGCTTATTTAATCGTAATTGCATTTGGCGAATATTACTACTTTAAAAATTTAATTGTGTGAAAAAAAGGGCGGGACTAACAACGCTACTGAATATTAATTAGGATATTGCAAGTATGGTTTATGGAGACATAGAATAATAAATTGACCAATAGGGAATTAATAAATGGATAGTGAAAGAACTGTTTATTTACTAGTTTGTAATAATCTAGTGCTCACTCTTATGTAATTCTATTAAGTCTACCAGTAACTTTTTTTTTTTTTTTTCAGTTGTACTTGTTACATTTAAAAGAACATCTTTTGAACAGACTTTTTACACTATATGTTTTAATGAGATACCAGTAACTAAAGGTTGGTTACATTACAAGAGGAAATTATGAGGAAAATTTTAATAGTTAAAAAAAACATAATAATAATAATAATAACAGGTTAGGGTGATTCCAAAGTACTACTTGTTTTAATAAAGGCATTTTTAAGAATTCTTTGTTACAAATACGTGGCAAATAATTTCAACATGCAGATTTCTGCTGTACGATTACATTTCATGCATGTATATTTGTATTTAATGTTTTTCGTATTACCTATATTTACCACTTATAACATTACGATAGTTAATATTGTGAAAATTACAAAACATCGTTTACGAAAAAAGGAAAAAAAAAAAAAAAAAAAAGCTGATTTCGTGAAACAAAATTGTCGGGATTTGATTCGTGGGTTGTTGAAAGGGTCAATACGAACAAACGTGCCATATTGGTAGATATGACAACATTTTTAATTTATTACGGAAGTTTGTTAGCACCCACTTCTTTTTTTCTCACAACTTTTTCTTCTTATTTTTTTTTTTTTTTTTAGTAATATTCTTCTTGAGTATGCGTGTATGAAAAGTCCATTTCAGAGATCCTGGAAGAGAGAACTTAATATCCCTTACCTCTAATTATTTAAAAAAAAAAATATATATATATATATATATATATATATTATAAATGAAAGGGACTGATGAATTCCGGAATTAGTATTGAAAAAAACGAAAAAAAAAAAAAAGTAAATAAATAAAAGAGAGAGAGAGAGAGAGAACAACAAGAGCAAGACATAACTTATCGGAGACTGAAAGGCTAGCCTATTATGGATAGCAACACTTTAGCCGACATTGTTACACCCATAGATGTAATGTAATTTCGAATTCGTAGAAAGTAAAATTAAAGTAAGGTATCAGAAAACTTTAAGTTGTTTGAGCAAAAAAGAAAATTTTGAAATAATAATAATAATAATAATAATAGACTGAATAAAAATAATAATAGACTGAACAGGAAAAGGGTTAAAAAATATAAATAAATAAACAAAATAAATTCTTCTTATCTAATTGTAATTACAAATTGGAAAACATCACTTTATTAAAACAATGGTGTGGAAAAAAAAAGAAAGAAAAGAAAAGAAAGAAAGAGAGAAAGAAAAAGAAAAAAGAAAAGGACGAGTACTAACAATGTTCCGAAATAAATTAGAATTCTTGGCATATTTGTATTTGTAATTCCAATAGAAAAATTCCAATTTATCTTTAAACTTCATTAATATAACAAACTATTAATATTTTCATTTTATGCATTTTCATTCTAGCAAATAAGAGTACAGTACATTTCCGTACAACGCGGGAGAAGAAGGGATAGCATAGACAGAGTTCCCAAATTTTATAATTCATTCAAGAGCATTTTTAGCCCCGCCTTCTTTCCGCACCAGACATTTTGTAGATTATTTCTCTTCAATATGTGACAACGATTAAATAAGAAGAAAATCAATTTTCAAATTTCCGGTATGAAAAAGAGGCGGGGCTAAAAATGCTCGTGAATAAATTATAAAAGTTGGGAACTCTGATCATAGGCGACTTTTTTTCATAGCCTACTAAACTGTCGCGTTGGTGCTTGTCGCGTTGCTCGAAAACATGACAACAGTTAAAGCGGTAGACAGCGCCACCTGGTACAGATTGCGTGACTTTTTTATTCAACAACCACCAAAAAATTTTTTTAATTGCGATATAATATACATAAAAGGCGAATAGAGTCTATTATATATAACATATATCACTTCTTAAAATTATTGGTGACATTTAAAAAAAAAAAATCGCGCAATCTGTACCAGCTGTTGCCAAGTTTTCGAGCAACGCGACAGGCATCTATTTTAGGAGGCTATGCTTTTTTTTTAATATATATTCTTTTCGTACCACTATTTCAAAAAAAAAAAAAAAATTACATTATATATTCGCTGGTGAATCTGCATCTTCGCCTGCATAAATTCATTATAAATTTTATGTTTTGGAAAAAATGATAATATAAAAAGTTGCTTGTAGCAATCCTGGCGGGTAGGATTGCCAGATGAATTCTACAATTTCATTTTTTTAATATCACTAATTTTACATCAAAGCAACCGCTTTACGCAAAAATTAAATCAGGTGTATTTGAACGAACTGATTGGTATTGTGAAAATTTAGTGGTGTTAAAAATTGTATTATTCAACTGACTCCCCGTGTTGTACGGCAGTCTACTATATAATCAGGGGATTAGAAGGGTCACTTTTTTTAATGCCACATTTTAATAGAAGAATTTAATAAACGTATGCAGTAGTTATCTTCCATTTAATAATACGGAAATTGTTTTATAAAATTATAATATTCAAAAATGTGACTGCACTGACCACCCCTGATAAAAGTAAGCATTCTTACTATTAAAGTGACAACCAATTATCTATCTAAAATAATCACAATATTCAAGTTTATTCTCCACCTATTTAATATTTTAAAGTTATATAATAATGACTTAAAAAGTTGATTAGAATGTCAATTCGTTTGTAATTTTCTTTACATCTTTTAAAATGGCAAACAAATTGTTTAAAATAATTTGTATATTTTCAATGATATTAAAATTTTAGCTTATCAAAGTTCCACTGCCGAGCATAACATAAAATATTAATGGAATACAATTTAATTTTATGCAATATTATTATTTACACATTTTTTATGTTAAAAAGTGAAATAAAATAAAAATAAAATAAAAATAAACATTTTTATTAAAAAATGCAATTTTTGCGTCTAGGAATAAGCAAAGACCTGCAAGAAAAAAGAAGCTTAAATGATGAAATGGGATAAGCTATAGTAATGGAGCAGAGCTCAATGAAGAAAAAGCGGTAATAGAAAAAGATTTTGCTTTGAAAAACAAAATTATCAAATATGCCAAAAGAATGTTTTTCTTTAACATGCTTTATGCATTCATTTAATAAAAAAATCAAATCATTTTAATAAAGCTGGATAAACGATGAAGTTACTAAGTAGCAATCCATAACAGCTTTCTCTGATAAATTTATGAAAAAGATTTATTCTCTCAAGTATAGTTTTTTTTTTTTTTTTTTTTTTTTTGTGGTTGGGGGCGGGGTACAAAAAAAATAAACTCAGAAGCTTCTCATTTAAAAATACTAATAATTAATATTTTAACAGATATTGTTGTGCGTTTTTTTTATGTAAATAACATACATAGCTGCGAAGTTTTTTAATTTATTCCGGAATAATGTTAGCCCCGCCCTTTTTTCACACCGTAATCGTTTTAAAGTAAGTTTCTTCATATTTAATCCTCGTTATATATTTAAGAAAATTTTTCTACAAATATTAAGGTGTGGAAAAAAGGGCGGGGCTAACAACATTCCGGAATAAATTTTAAAAAACTTGGCGCTATGAACTTATGTCATTTTGGAGACTGTTTTACCCTTTCCCTTTAAAAGAGACTAGTTCTATGTCTTTTAAAAAATATTTCATTCCAGCAATGATAGTGATGAAACACATGCACTACTGTGAAGAATTTTTCATTCTTCAAAACAAGGATAGTCAATTTTTTTTAAACCACCGCTTACTTTTTCAGGGTATCCAACATTTTAATTTATTCCGGAGCATTTTTAGCCCCGCCTTTATTTCGCACCACCTGATTTTTTAGAGTACTTTTCTCCAAGGTATAACGACGATAAAATAATAAAAATTTACTCTTTAAAAAAAAGTAGTATGGAATAAAGGCGGGGCTAAAAATGCTCCGGAATAAATTAAAATGTTGGCAACTCTGCTTTTTTATGTCAGTCAATAGCAAAATTATCTAACAGCCCATCGGCTCCACAAAAAGAGTGTTTTATAAAGTAGAGAAGTAACTTTACAAAATTTATAAAATAGAGTTATAGCAAGTTAAATCATATAATAATATAGTATTTTCGATTTCAATGCTTTTAAAAAGCCAGTTAAATTTTAAAAACTGAAAGTATTTCTGTGTCGGACAAAATCACTACCGCCCACCGTGAAAAGCTAGAACTGTCATTCGTGAGGTGTTAGGACCTAGTTGACTATCATTGCTTGAAAGATTTGAAAATTCTAGAAGCTGTATATATTTTCTTCATTTTTGAAATTAAAACAATCTTATAATGGGATTGAAACTTTTATTGGAGCGCAGGTTACAAAATATTGTTGAGAGGTACAAGAAGTATAAACCTATCACACAATTTTGTGTAGCTGACACAATGCAGGATTAAAGGTCTCCTCGATGCAGGTATACTACGATTTATAATATTTAATTAGAAAAAAAAAAAAAAACTTTTTTTTTTTTCTTTTTTTTAAACCAATGATGTTTTACTTTTATGTGCTACACAGTTCTAAGAACACAATATGTGCACAGATAATTGCACCATTATATTTAATAATTAGTTACAAACGAAATTTTGGTGTACTTTTGCATTGCCTTCTCAAACATGCATATTTCAAGGTGCAGTTATGTTTTGAATAATCAATATAAATTCTACATTAAGTTAGCTACCATTTTAAGTAATATCTTATCAAGGAGAATTCAAAACTTTTACTTCTTTAAAACAAGTGCATTAATTCAATAGATAATTCAATCATATATAAGAGAATGGCAAATCATAAGAATTTAAATAATAAATAAATAAATTTATTGATTTATGGCAAGATTTTTTTATATTTAGTTTTAATTAAATATTATTTTCTTTTAATTCAAAATCATTTGTAGTTTATAAGATTCATATGTTCATTTTGATTATAAGTATGGTTTCTTTTTTCTTTCTTTTTTTCTTTCTTTCTTTATTATTATTATTATTATTATTTTTTTTTTTTTTTTTTTTTTTTTTTCAATCTAACTTCAAGTATTCAATCTAACTAAGCAAATATTTTGAAAAAAAAAAAAAAAAAAGTTGTACGAGATGTAATCCTGAGTGTTTATAAATTTACAATCTTTCAATTACAATCTACGAATGATACTAACATAATTGTAAAAAGACGAAATGAAGTTTTTTTTTTTTTATCTATAAAAAATAATTATAACTGTTTGAAAAATTTTTCAAAAAATTAAAACTATTAATTTGATTGAAATGGAATAGTTTTATTGTAATGAGAGTTGCATTAATAGTACAAAAGTATTGTCATAAAAGTATAATCCATTCAAAAAACACAAAAATCATGCTATAAAGCAGTTGATGCAAGCAGCATAGTTGTGCACTAAAGTCCAAGCAAATATAGATTTTAATCTTTAACGTAAAAATTATCCATGTTTTATTTCTCTTTACAGAATAACTTTTAAATTATTTTAACCTAATGTCCACGTTAATTTATCATTATAAAACATAAGTCGAGTTTATAAATTTTTTTACAATTATATAATTTAGCCTATTTTACATAATTTGTAAATTAACAGGTGATGTAGTTGTTTAAATTAATATTTGAACATTTAGAATGAAAAATTTTTTAATATAAAAATATTGTTAATTTACTCTTCCACCATATTTTCAGGTGGAGAATAATGCTGTATAATTAAGCTAAACGTGTTCCGGAATAAATTAAAATGCTGGCATTCTATGTATATAATTACGATAACATAAGAAAGAATTACTCTTAAAAAGAAAGGGGAATGAAGTAAAGGTAGGGCTAAAAATTCTCCGGAATAAATTAAAATGTTAGTAACTCTGAATCGAAATATTCTTTTGAGAATGATGTCATCTTTTAGGATTTTATTTTTTATTTTTAATATGTGCTTTTTTTTTTGTGAAGCATGTTTAGAAACTTAAGAAAGTAAGAATTTTGTAAGATTTAGACCGTTTTCGTTCAATACGCAGTAACTTAAAAGCATGTGTTCCTATGTCCAATTTTGCTCCCCGTAAGTTTGTTCACACAATTATGGCAAACTCTATATATTATTTGTATTGTTTTTTCAAAAATTTTATTTGATAATTTAAAGCAACTAACTTTAGTGTATCTCGTTTCAATTAATTTTATTTTTTTGTTCTAACACATTAAGTTGCGATGTTGATTATATGATTTTTTTTTCTATGTATATATATATTATATATAGAGATTATTTGGTACGATACTGAAATTATCTATATTTGTTATAAAATACATTTTGTTCTGTAGTATTTTTTACAATGGCTTGTTTTTCAGGGGAATAAGTATATTTTGCAGTTTCTACATAAAGAAAACAAATGGTGAAGTTTATTGTTTGAATAGTTTTATAAACACAAGTTCTAAAATAAAAGAACTACAAAATTATGTTCGATTATTTTTTGAAACAAAGTATTCAAAACGTAATGTAAAAAATAATTTATTAATTTCATTGATTAAAAATCACGTTTATTAACCCTTATCGCTCGCATGTCCCTTCTGAGGGGACATTAAAAAATCTAGCCACGCCTTAAGGTGTTCCTCTGCAAATAATATGTTATTTTTCTAAAACGTGTAACTATAGGCTACCTTTCGGCTACCGGAAAATTTTAACAGAAAGATTTATTTTATTTAATGATGAAGTAAAATAAAACAAATTATTACAATTTTTCGGTAGCCAAAAGGTAGTAAGTTGGAATCTGTACGTGTGACGTTTTAAATGTACGCCGAAAGGGGTGTCTTACTGTTCAAAATAGGAAAATATGCCGAGTGCAAAGGGTTAAATTCGATTGTGATTTTAATTGAAACTCTTTCAGTTCAGAATCGTTCAATTTAATGATGGTTCTGTTAAAATTTCTATATAATTATCAATAAAAATTTTAAATTTTGTGATAAGATAAACTTGAAGATTTTCGGATTTTTGTGGAAAATTTCTGTATTCATTTACTCATAATTTTCAAAGAAACAATATTGGGGATCTTTCTTTTTGTTTGTTTGTTTGTTTAATTTAGCAGCAAACAAAAATTGAATCAGCGCAACAAAAATATTTTTTTTATTTTTCAACATCACAAAGATAATTATTTCATGCATTTAGTTCATGCAATGTAGAGCTAAAGATCGATATCAAATCAAATTAGAGTGATTAAAATTTTAATGATCTAAAAAAACAAAATAATAAATGCGTTTTTAATGATTTTATTGGACTTTCTACCTTTTTATTTTAATATTGGTAATACTAAAACTTATAAATAAAAATTATTTACACGTACAAAGTTTAGTTCTAATGTAGTAGTCATTTAAAAAGGAAACTGTGACACAAAAGTATTTTTAGTCACACTGAAACATAAAAAAGTTCAAGCGTGCTGTTAGAATCATGCAAGATAGAGATTATCAAAATAAAATAAGACAAATAAAATAAATTTCTGATATATATATATATATATATATATATATATATATATATATATTAGGTCTTGATGACAAACAGGTTTTTGTGTTTCAAATATGTTTAAAAAAGAAAAAAAGAAAAATCAATTTTATTTCTAAGAAATGTTTTTTTGTAAAAAGTTCTTTCAAATGTTAGGAAAAACAAATTAAATTTGGTTAGTTAAAATATGCATTCTTTTTAAACTTTTCTTAAAATTAAAATATCCCATGTATTTAAATTGTGAAATTCTGTAACTACGATGTTTACAAAAAAAAAAAAAAAAAAAAAAAAAATTCTTTAGAGAAACAAAATCAGTGTAATTTTTTGTTACTTGATTAAGAAATAAATGATTGTAAATAAGTGATCCAATGTTGATTATAAAGTGGCAATTTAATATAATTAGTAGAAGGGTTACACTATTATTTACATTACAATTTTTAATACCTAAAACTGTTAATGGAGTTGGAGTCTACAATTCTAGGTTTAAACTACATTAAAAATAACTAAATTATGTATCTTGATTTAAGTGGCTAAAATTATTTTTTCGTGTAAAAAAGAAAATATAGGAAAAGTGTTAGTAGGAAAGTTAACTATAAGTATAATATAAGAAAAAAGATGATTTTTTCACACAAAAAGCGAGATAAAAAAATATATATAAACAAATTCATAAATAAGAATAAATTTTCAATCAAAATTTCACACAGTTTATTAAGTCAAACTTTTCAAAATTTAAGATGCTCCATAGCAATCTTCAATCCAAACAAATCCAAAACAGCTCAGCTGAAAGAGAAAAATTAAAGGAAGCTGGACAATTTAGCTGTGTTTATCAAATATTCTTTTTTTTTTTTTTTTTTTTTTTTTTCCCGTTCCACTACAAAATTTTATTGATTTAATGTAAATAGTTTTCCAAAAAAACTTTTTTCGTGAATAGTGTTAATGAAAAATATTAACACATTGTCTGCGAGTCGTGTTAAATAAAACTTTAAGAAAAATGATATCTTCCTTTGAGCGTTCCTCTAAAACAATACTTTACATAAAAAAATAATTTTGCGAATTTGTGTTTAACACTTTATTTGACTCTAGCACATATACATGCGCTAGTGACACTTTTTCCATCGATTCCTGAAGGTAAAATTTAAATGATTTAATCACGGTTACATAAAATACTCTGTTAAATAAAGTAATGTTTTAGAAAAATGCCAAAAGGAGGATATTTAAAAAAAAAAAAAAAAAAAACGAGGACAATGTGTTAAGATTTAAAGATAAATATTTTTATTTTTTCTATTTGATAAACTCAGTGAAATATTTCCAAAGCAGCGAAGCAATTGAAGATGGCAGGTAACTTTAAAGATGGCATTCAAGCAAAATATTGTTAGTAACGTGAAAGAAAGTTTAAATTTCTTTCAGACAACTACGAATTTTGGATGATAATTATTCATTTGTTGTAAAAAAAAATATATATATATATACATTTTACATCTCTAAATACCTACAGGATTGGAACTTTAATGCATAATTCATACTACTACATCCAGAGCTGCCAACCTAATCCGGCAAAATGTTGGTACCGCCCCCTTTTCTACACCACTTAATTTTTAAAGTATTTTTCTACTTAGTTCATCGTAGAAATATTTTATGAGAATTACTCTAAAAATTAAGTGGTGTAGAAAAAGGGGCGTTTTTCAATAGGCGTTAACAATTTGCCGGATTAGGTTGGCAGCTCTGTACATCATACCTGATAGTATTCATAAATTTATTCCGGAGCACTGTTAGCACGCCCTTTCTTCACACCAGTGTGATTTTATAGAAAATTTCTGCAATATGTAATTACTATGAAAGAAAATGGAAAACGATTTCATACTTGCCAACCATCTCATTATGAACCGTACAATTTTTAGTACCCACCTTTTTTTTCACACCAATAATTTTTTAGAGTAATTTTAGTCTTATTTAATTGTAACAACAGTTGGAGAGAATAACTCTAAAAATATAGTTGTGTGAGAAAAGGTTCGTTTTTCAGGAGGCGTTAACAATTGTACGGTTATTAATGAGATGGTTGGCAAGTATGCGCATTTAAAATATACTGGTGCGAAAAAAAGGGCGGGGCTAACATTACTCCTGAATAAATTATAAATATATACAGGTATGCTACATGCAGAGTTACCAACATTTTAATTTATTCCGGAGCGTTTTTAGTCCCGCCTTCACTCCATACCAATTTTATTAAAAGAGAAAATTTCTCCTATTTTATCGTAATTATATATTGGAGAAAATTATTCTAAAAATAAAGTCGTGCGAAATGAAGGCTAAGCTAAAATTCTTCCGGAATAAATTAAAATGTTAGCAACTATTCTATAAATTTTTAAAGAAAACAACCCTTTTTCTTGTTCAATTTAAGATTTAGTATTATTATTATTATTATTATTATTTTTTTCATAAATAATTTTATGAAATATGCGCCAAATTCTATTAAATATTTATTTATATGCAGAAGGAAATATCTTAATTTTAAAAGAACATTTTAAAAGTAAAAATCTTTATTAAAATCAAATAACATTAAAAATCCTTATAAAATAGGAATTATTGTTAAATCTTGGTATTTTTTTTTTTTTTTTTTTTTTTTTACATGTTACTTAAGCTATAACAATTATGACTAACACTGCTAGTGACATTGTCAAGGTAAAAATATAAGTAAATAAAAATAAAATCTATTTATTATTTATATTAGAAATATAATAAAAAATTACGCATACAAGCTGTATTGTTGTAACTGTGCTTAACATCTATCACAGGGCTTTTTTTTTTTTTTTTTTTTTTTCCCGACTTAAAAATTTTCCTGAAATAAAACTAAACCATTTTCTTTGATATAGAAAGATAAAGAAAGAAAAAATCATCAACACAAATCACAGTTCATTTGGTTTAATTTAAATTAAAAGTTTGACTTGGAATCTTTTGGAGCTGGAGTCCATAAGCACCTTCCCTGTGTCCAATGTCATGCTTCTACATCTACCTAATAATTGATATTGTATGAGAAAATTGCGGGTTGGATTGCACGGTTTAATGTGTAAAAAATACACAATATTTTAACATTGTGATATTTTCTGGTGTTTATAAATATCTACCAATTATGATTTTCTATTCATATTTACATTATTATTATCAGACATTCCAATATTTTAAGTCCCGGATTTATTTCATATTGGTGTTTTTTTTAAGAGATATCTTTAGACCCTATTTTAGACACTTTTTGTCTGAATTGCAGACAATTCTACTTTTGGTGAAATAAAGAACTGTATTAACTAATTCTAACGGAAGGAAAGCTATTTATATTTAGAGATTTTATTTTTCATACATTATTCGTGAATCTACATCAATATCCACAGGAAGAAACATATTTTCTAAATCCAACTCTTTCGACGGGCTTTAAAAGGAGTCCTCTGTCAGCAGTAAGTTTACCCGTAATGCTTAACTAATGGACGGACCCCTAACAGCACGGTTAGGCTTAACTTATCCACAGTACATCTTAAGGACGTTTCTGGGATGTCTTTTCATCCAGAAGACATCTTGAAGATATCCTGGGGAGGCGATGTGCTGTCTGGGACAATACGCTCGTAGTTTAAAGATATATCACGAGGGAAACGAAATTTTTCAACTTGTGTTTTTGTATAGCCATAGTCACTAATTTGCACGTTTTTGCAACATTACTTTTTCTCTGCAAAAAATGTCACCTTATGTAATCCAAAAAAACTTAATATATATATATATATATAAATTTAAATTTTTATTCAAAATTTTCGGCAACAAAAAGCAGTACAAGTTGGCAGCTATGTTTATATCATTTCTATTACATTTTGTTGCCCTAAACTATATACAGGGTGGTTCGTTACCGGTGCGACAAATTTACAGGAGATGTAGGGGCACAAAAACGAATCACCCTATATTTTTAATCGTAATAAATTTCTCTAAATATATATATATATATATATGTATATAGTTAAAAAGTTATATAAATACAAATTTTGTTAAAGAAGGTGGACGAAGAGAAGCTGTAAGAAGGGTATAAGCACACACGCGCGTGTGTACAAGAAAAAAAAAAGAAAAAAAGAAAGAATAAAAAAAGAAATCTTTTATTTTCAAGCGAGAATTTTCAAAATAGGAACGTATCTCACACCCATAGGTTATATATTACTAGAAGAAAACCCGTTGCTGACTCACCAAACCTGTTAATTATTGCTCTTAAAATGCTGTATATGTTACGAAACAAATATAGAACATTAGAATGACAACAATAGACAATAATAGAATGACCGGTCTGCAGAAAATTCTGTCCGCTTGAATTAAGATGACACCGAAATATTTTTTTAAATATTACTTATATATTATTTACGAAGAACTGTGTACAGACGTATGTATTAACATAGCCTCCTAAACTAGATGCCTGTCGCATGGCTCAGAAACTTAGCAAAATTCGAGTGGTAGACAGCGTTACCTGGTACAGATTGTGCGACTTTTTTATTCAACAGTCACCAAAAATTTTTAAAAGTGGGATTTGATATCTATAAAAAGCAAACAGAATCGAACAGAATCGATTGTATACATCATATATCACTTCTTAAAATTATTGGTGACAATTGAATTAAAAAATATCACGCATTCTGTACCAGGTGGCGTTGTCTACCGCTTGAGCTGTTGCGAGGTTTCTGAGCCACTCGACAGCCGTCTATATTATATAAAAAAAATATGTGGTGTGATTCTCACAGACAGAATTTTCTGGTAGACATAACATATTTACAATAAAATACAGGTTACGCTATTTGTTCCATTTATATTGATCAAAATTATGGAATTTTTTCCAGTTTTTAAACCTTGATAATGAATTAAATGACTCTTTAAACACATATACGTTTGTGTAACGATACCATATTGTACTATTTTAAAGCAGAAGACTAGATAGAAATGTTCGATGTCTAATTAAAACAATTAAAATGCACTTTGATTTCTATTGAAGAAAGCTTGTTATAATCAAAATAAAACTGTCCGAGAAAACATTTTGATTTAAAGTTTCTACTTCTTATTTAAATTTGCTTGAATGCCATTTTTAAATTTACTCAGCCGCATTAAAGCGCAAGATTTGAAAGACCTGTTGGAAAAAGAAATTATTGAAGAAGAAGCGACAGAGAAAGGAGATGAGGAGGAGAGAGATATTTTGAGCGCAAAGATTATTATTAATTTTTTTTTGTTTCATATCCATCCTCCAAACCTCAGAGTCTCTGACGACTTTCTGAAGAGTTGGCCAATCAGGAATCAGTTCAGCTAAAGAAGGACGACGGCTATCACGTGATCCCCTTCGTTCACCATTCTACAATACAACACAGTTTTAAGGGGGAGACACAGTCACACAGAAATTAAATATTGTTACTAAATTATAACACCATTTTCACTTGAATATTAAAACACACAGTTAGTCACTTACTAAATAAAATATTAGAATATTAAAACAAAGGAAATATTGTCATATACATATTATAGGGTATTTCTAAGCCTAACCAATGATAAAGTTTGATCAAACATATAAAAATATTGAATTGTTCTCCATTTTTGCTTTTATTATCATTGGCTCCAATTTAGATAAACTGAGACATCATTTCTTTTTCTGCTTTGCAACATTAAAAATATTACCATTTTTTGGGGTATTTTCTACTGATAATACAATGCAATTAAAATAAAAAATGAAAGCATACCAATGATTACTAAAACCATTTTTTTTTCGCAAATACTAATATAACATAAAAGATAACGCTAGCATATCATAATTCAGTTCTTTCTATCCTCTGTAGCAATGTATTTTTTTATTAAATAGAATGTTTAAGGGGCTCTCTACATATCGTGGCAGGCATCCAAAGCCCATGTGAGTTTATGGAGAAAATTTGCTTACAGTTTCATTATCCATTACCAAATACATACATACATATATATATTTATATATTCCGTTTACAGATTCAAAACATTCGCAATTGTTAAATTCATTCCCATTTTCCAAAATTTGATCTTTTAAATTTCCAATATTTCATTTTGAAGCTAAAAAAGGCGAAAAATAAACTCTATCCATTCTCCGCACTTTTTAGTTAGAAAATGAAATAGTTAAAAAAAAAATTTCTTTTTTAAAACAAGAATAAATTTAAGGTTTCTTTCTTTTTTTTAATGTGAAAACTAAATTTCAAATATGCATTAAGTAATGAGTAATTCTACATACATTGGCCTATGAATTAGAAACCTGTGAGAGTTTCTACAAATGCTTGCTTGCGGCGTAAGTGTGCAAAACTTGTTATCACGGCATGAGGAATGTTTTGTTGGTATGAAAGTGATCACCTGATTTTATTCGAAGATTAGCAAAATCAATATATATATATATATATATATATATATATATATATATCATGCAATACGTGGACATATTAGCAGATCAAGTGCATCGAGCAATGTTACATTTTTTACTCCGGGGGCGACAAATACTTCATGGATGATAATACAATTACGCATCGCGCCAGATCTTTCGAGATTGCTTTAATCATAGCCTCCTAAACTAGATGCCTGTCGCGTTGCTCATAAACTTGGCAACAGTTCAAGAGGTAGAGATTGCACCTGGTACAGATTGCACGAATTTTTTATTCAACAGACCCCAATAATTTTTAAAAGTGGGAGTTAACATACATAAAAAGCGAATATAATCGCAGAAATGTCGATTATATATGCCATATATCACTTCTTAATCTTATTGGTGAAAACTGAATAAAAATGTCGCGAAATCTATACCAGGTAACGCTGTCTACCGCTTGAAGTGTTGCCAAGTTTACGAGCAACGCGACAGTTATCAAGTTTAGGAGGCTATGGTTTAATAAACATCAATCTGACTTCCAACAACTTCCCTGGTCTCCGCAAAACCCAGATCTTAATTCAATAGACAAGTTGGAAAAACGCATCCAATAGCAATACCCTTTTACATTTAATTTATAGAACCTTAAAGTCTGTGTATCCCCCTTACGAATCCGTGGAAAAGGAGGTTCAGTGTGCAAAAGTAGTTCTAATAAAATATTAATCTAAGGTTTCTAATTCATTGGCCAGTAAAGTACATGTATCAGGAATTGGAGCAGTCACTATTTTGATTACTGCATTTTTTTTTTTTTTTTTTTTTTTTTCAAATAATATTTAGTAATCGTTTTCAGTACTTTTTCTTCGATTGAATAGTATGAAGATTGCTTTATATAAATAGTGGTATTCAGAAAAAAGTTTGTTCCGATTCCTTCACATAAAAAAACTTTCTCCAGAGTTTAATAGGAGATTTGGCTGCCGCAGACAGGGAAATTGTAAAAGGCAGGGAGAGATTTTAAATTATATTATCTACGATAAATTATGTGGAAATGAGGTAGTATCACATTCACAGAAAAAAAAAAAAAAAATTAAAATCACATAGGTTTTTAGAATTAGAGCTAATAATTTGATCAGTTCCATATAATTTGATTCAGTACGAAAATCCGACGAGAGTAGCACGATGTGTTAACAGGCTAGGGATTTCTAAAAGAAGTCCAATTGATAACTGAACATTAGTTGTCTATTTCTCTTGCAATCTCATCTTGTGAAATGCTAACACTTATTATGCTCACCGTGTTGAAACATAACGATATTTTTATTTATTTATTTATTTTATAGAATTTAATGAGTAAATATTTCTATAAAATAACTACCTATGTCTATTATAATTATTCCATCATACAGAATTTCTTTTATAGGTCTAATATGATCATATGGTATAACAACTTCTCCATTCTGCTAAAACAATTTGGAGATTATCTTTTATGTTGTATTAGTAATTGCAAATTTATTCATTAAAGCGATTATAGATATATCTCCTTCTCTTACTAGCTATTTTGAATAATCTTTATTATTCAATATTAACTCATATCATACCTTCCAACATACTAATTAATATTCCGTAGTATTATTAGCCCCGCCCTTTTTTTTTCACACCAGTACATTTTTAGAGTATTTTTCTTCTTATTTAATCGCAATTGCATTTGGAGAACATTACTCTATAAATTTATTGATGGGAGAAAAAGGGCAGGACTAACAATACTACGGAATATTAATTAGGATGTTGGAGGGTATGACTCATATTTAAAAAAAAAAAAAATCTTGTTACTATCCTGTGTCCAGAAAAATGAAAAAAAAAAAAAAAAGTTTTTATGTACGAAAATGGCAACTGTAACATGTATTTATAAAAACAATGTAAAATTAAAAGTATTAATTAAAGAGCAACTAACATTTTCTGAAGAAAAAAAAAGTAACACAATATTTAAAATAAAATATGGATACAAAAGAATTAACGTATATAATTAAAAATATATATGAATTAACATATTGTTATAAATTAAATCGTTGAATATAGATAGTTTAACGTTTCTCTTAAAATATAAATCAAATAATGATAAAAACAAAAGAAGTAAATATATAAGAATTCGATAGAAGAAGTTCCCATTTTTATGTATAAAATATTCTAGACTTGTATAATATATACTTTAGACTTGTATATAGGTACTTTAAACAAGTCTCACCTAGGCTTGTATTATAGGTACTTTAATTAAATAAAATTAAAATAATTTGATTAATTTAAATTTTTTCTGATTTTTATTCATTTATTATTTTATTTATTTATTTATTATTTATTTATTTATTTTTATTTTTATTTTTTTTTTTAGACTCTTAAGTAAATAAGCGTTGGTTTAAGGAAAGAAAAAGTAACAATAATAATTTCGTATTTTTAAATGAATGGAAACCATGTAAAAATAAATTATTTGAGTGAAATATCGAAATTTTGGAAAATTCTTCTATTTTTTACATGTATTTTAATATAGACAATTGAACATGCAAGCATTAGTAGTTTTTTTCTGGGGACTTACAAAAAATACATCAAAAAATGATGTTTTCAAAGTAATATGAAAACCACTTTTTAAAAAATTTTCAAATTTCTCAGTCTTTCCATACACCCAATAAAAACGAAGGAAAAAAAAAATCGAAACTCTTTAAAAAATATGGGCAGTAAAAAACAATAAATTTTCAGAAATATTTTCACAAGAGAAGTAAAAAATATCTTCTTTTCTTTTCAAAATAAAATAAAACAACAAAAAATTCATTCTGTTCTCAACGATGTACCAAATAAGATCTACAAAAGACGCTGATTAAATCAAAAATTTGTCTTTTTCAACAAAAATCTCTTTCAACTATCAAAAACTGGAAATATTTAATTAAAACAAAAGTAAAAACACAAGATAAGGGATATAAGCAACACAATGACACAAAATAGACAAACACATAAGACAAACAAACATAAAGCACATAACATATAACATTGATATGTGAAGCTGTTTGGCAGTGTTGCTGAAAAAAAAGAGCACAAAGAGAAAGCAGTGATACAAAAATGTAGCAGCAAAGAGGGCAAAAAGTGATTTCCTAGTTTTGCATGTGGGAAATGCGTTTGCGCATAAAATAACCAATGAAGTGAATGGTCAAACCTCATCCAAAGCGAAAAAGTCTACTTTCTGCAACGTAGGCCAATCTGGTATAACGTCTGCTAACGAGAGCCTTCGTATCAGCATAAGACCACCCTCCTGCAGTTAATCAACATGGATAGTTTGAAAAACATATTGCTATTTCACTTAGCAATACACAAGTCTACATCTACACACATATTAATGCAATGAGGACAAATGTTAATCTTGCAGAAATTTAAGATTAAACAATAACTAAATTCTACAATAACGGCTGAAATTAACCAAAAGTGGTTGCATTTGTATCTAGTCTAAGGTAGGAAGTAATAGATGAACATTTAAGGCCATGAAGAGAAGAATCAACTATCATACTTGCCAACCATCTTATTATGAACCGTACAATTTTTAGTATACGCCTTTTTTTTCACACCAATAATTTTGCAGAGTAATTTTAATCTTATTTAATCATAACAACATTTGGAGAGAATAACTCTAAAAATATAGTAATGTGAGAAAAGGGGCGTTTTTTCAGGGGGGCGTTAATAATTGTATGGTTATCAATGAGATGGTTGCCAAGTATGAACCACTTTTGGCAAAACTGGGAAATAGACACATACAAACACACAAATCTATTTTATTAGTTTTTGTAATGGTATACATACACAAAAAATTTCTATCTTCTTTTCTTTATAGTGAACAGAAATATGTGTAATATATAATCACAATACATTGTTAATAAGGAAGATATTTATATCATAATTTTAAATGTAAGTGTATTTTAACCCAAGGGTAATATATTTCATTTTAAATTTAATATTACAAACATTACTAAAAGAAAAGTCTTGTTTAAAATTTCGAATAATAATAATAATAAACATTATCTTACATATTTAATATTTTTAATGAATTATTTTATAATTAGTATTTCTTAGCAAAAAAACTTTAATGAAAGGTTACTTCAGATTTGCATACAAAGTAACCTTAAAAATAAATAAATAACAAATTTTTGTCTCCTTTTTATTTATTTTTTTATTTTTATTAATATTTTTTTTTTTTCCTTTTGATTTATCTCAAAATTACCTTGTTGTATATTTTTCTTAATTAGACATCAAGTATAAATTAATCGGTTTTTAAACTCAGATATGCATTAATAAATACTTTTATAAATCAAATTTAACAAAATTTCTATGCAGCAAACTTTCGATTATCTGCGAAATTGAGTGAGACATGTTCCGCGGGTAAACCACAAAAGTCAAGAAATTTGAAGTATCTATTTTGAAAATAGATAAAAATTATTCTAGCTCAAAAACTCGATTGTATTATATGTCAAATACAAACAGTCAAAATGTTTCAGCATTTGGGATAAATAAAGGTGCATTGTTGGCACATATGCATTTGTCTTTGTTTTTTCTTCTGAAAACCATACTTGCCACCATCCTAATTAATATTCCGTAGTATTGTTAGTCACGCCCTTTTATTCACACCAGAAATTTTTTTGAGTAATATTCTCTAAATGTATTCACGATTAAATAAGAAGAAAAATGCTCTAAAAAGATACTGGTGTGAAAAAGAAGGCAGGGCTAACAATACTACGGAATATTAATTAGTATGTTGGGAAGTATGTGAAAACCTGAACTGCCCACCTAATCTGGAGAATTTTAGTACCGCCCCTTTTCCCACACCAGTATATTTTTAGAGTATGTTTCTTCAAATTCATCGTAAAAACATTTGAAAAGAATTATTATAAAAATTAAATGCTCTTGAAGAAGGGGTGGAACTAACGATCCTCCGGATTAGGTTGGCAGCTCTGGAAAACTTTTTTTAATTTTTTATCTTGCGCTTTCTTGATCACTCGTACTTCTCGCGTCCGTGGATAATCCACAACGTGCATAATCGGAAGTTTAATGCATTAGATCTTTAAAACATAAATAATCAAATTTTTATTTTTAAGTTTAATGAGATCCTTGATTTTTTTTCTTCGACAAATTGCGCAGAGCAATTTCTACCCTACATTGACGCATAAATTATTATTATTATTATTTTCGAATATACTGGTGAAAGAGTCTTTAAAAAGTATGAGAGGAAAAAAAAAAAAAAAAAAAAAAACAGGAACGATACTTTGACTATTTTAGTCCCAAGACTAATAAATGACTGATGTAACTGCTCGACTACGCATGAAACAAATTCAACAAAAAATTTATAAAATTATCTTTGAAATACTCACTAATCCTTGATTGTCTGTATTTAAACAAAAACTACATTTTTAAAAAACACAAATCTGAAAAATTTAAATAAAAATAATGATATATAAAAATGAAACACAATAAATAATTAATATTTTCATATTTATCATTAAGTTATAAATATATCAAAAATTAAAGGATTTTAACAAAACTCAAACAGAGCATTTTAAGAAATAGGATGCGAAAAAAAGTACTTAGATTGTTTTCTAGGTAAAAATAACATAAGGAAAAGAAGTTGTCGAAATAACGCTTAAGATTTCGGCAAGTGCCAAAACCGTTTTTAGTAGTTCTGTAAAAAATTACGATAATGTTTACAGCAGAATGTGTTGACACTCATTTTTGCCAGCACATTCTGCTGTTAAACAGAATAACTTAGAACAGAAGTCTTTGTAAAGATATTACAGATATTTCTGCTGTAAATTATTCTGTTAAACAGCAGAAAATGGGTACTCCTTTTTTTTTAACATATTCTGCTATGTAAAGTACCGTAATTTTTTACAGTATATTTAGAATAACTGTAAATTATTGTCATGCGTTTCTAGGAGCTCCGATACTAGAAACACCAATGGTGCCACTGACTACTACCCAGAAGGTTTGTTATTTGTGATATATTGAATTAAAATTCTCTGATGACGGGTAGACAAGGGCTTGTATCCTCAGTATTGTTTTTCATATCTCAAATTAACCATTCACCATCCTAAAGAGGTAATTATGCGGTTGTGTCGTATTCTCAACAATTCTTATTATAACAAAACTAAATAAAATTCTGGTGTAATCTCAATATTTAAACTTTAAAGCTTCTTCACACACTACATATTTAAATAAAATAATAGTTAATTAAAAATCAATTATTCCTTCCCTCCTTTTTTGTGTGTGTTTCTTTCCTTCTTTTTTTTTTTTTTTTTGTGTATATGTGTATGTGTGTATTACTCTCCGATTGGCCTTGCATGCTGCTTCCTATTGGTTGGTTGGGTTGCTCCTCCCCTTGTGGCTTTTGCTCTGCTTTCAGTTTTGCTTTTGCCTCCAAGGCAGTAGCACGTGTTTTTTGCGCTTAATGAAGGAAGGCCACGTCCTATCGAAACCAATTGTGCTACTTAATTTTATGGTGTGTGAAGAAGTTTTAAAGTTTAAATATTTCTTATTATTCCAAAAGTTAAGCACTCACCATCCTAAGCATGAGATTACATGTCTTGTATCCTCAGCATTCTTTATCACGTCTAATATTAAGTACTCACAGTCTTTAACAGCAGTGCTGTCGTACCAAAAAGTACCGGTAGTTTCCGTTTTGTTTTCATCTGAGTTTTAATTGAGAAGTTTCAGTTTAATTTTTACACAGTTCACTATAGAATCCGCGCTTGAAGAAAGCATTGGGAACTTTTCACTGATATTAATCTTGTTAAACGTCACATAATCCTCAGATCTAGCAGAAAAACACAGACAACAATTTCTTTGGCAGTTGATAACCAATGATTGATTTGACAATGCTAGTCTTAACTATGCAGAAGTTCGTAAATGAAATCTTACAACTGTTCCGTTACCTATATTAATTTAATCAGAAATACTATTTCATGAGGTTTCGTTGTCCCAAACTTCTTTGATGTAACTACGTTATGTTAGATCTTTTTTCTGGCTGACGTATAATTGAATTTGTATTTTATTAAACACAGCTGAGACGTATCAAAATATCAGAATCAGTCGTCATGGAAAAGGATTGAGTTAAATCCGCAGTTTCTATAGATATGTTAAAAACGTAGATATGTGTGGAAAGTGATGTCAAGGTATGCTGTTAATTATATCCTTGCCAAAGAGGGCCTTGAAGTCAATATAAATATAGCAGGGAGGGAACACTGGCGCAGAATTCATACCGGTATTTGTTTAAGAAATTTTTCTACCTATAATATCGTTGATTTAAGAAGTAGAAATTTTTCTTACATTGATAGTGGTATGAGTTCTGCGCCAGCGTTCCATCCCTGTTATACATTTCGTGTAACTATTTTTAAAACGCGATTTGTCTCCTCTGTATTATAAATTTCTAATTAATAAAATATTTTTCTGTTTTAAGTTTAAAATAAAAAAGAAAAAGCTGATTTAAAACTTTAACAGTGCTTGAGAAATCCGTGAAAATATTTAACTATAATGAACACATTGTTCACCGCATACTTTCCTATTTTCTATTTCTAAGTCCCGCCCTTTTCTATTTCTTTAAAAGATATACTGTTTCACGAAAAGAACTTTTTGTATTCGTGTATAAATTGCTTAGGTTTTATCCTCGGCAATCGACACGGTAATTGCCACCGGAAAATATAAACACAGATTATACTCAATGAATTCAACACGAATACACAAAATTAATTTTTAAAATAATATTTTATTCTAGAGGCAAGCCTAAAGGTGGAACTAGATTTTTAAAAGGAACGAGTTAACTCGTGACCGGTCAACAATGTGTTAACTTGAAATAGCGTGCTATAATTTATAATTATTCTTCAAAAATAATCAAAATAAAAAGAAAGATATTTGACTTTTTAGACTTTCGAGTTTATCGCATCAAACCGTATCTAAACCTTGTACTGTATGATTTCAGTGTTGTACTTTCTCTTTTAACATTATTTTGGCAATAGTTGCTAGGCAATTTCAGTACCATCTAAATTACCTTCACCAACCATTGTTCTCATGCTTTACATCTAAAATTTTCGTTTTCCATACTGAAATGTTTAACAGTGTAGCGAGGTGTGACGACCGCACACAAATCTTCGTGGCAGAGTTCCCAACTTTTATAATTCATTCACGAGCACTTTTAGCCCCATCTTCTTTTCGCACCAGAAATTTTGTAGATTATTTCTCTTTAATATATGACAACAATTAAATCAAAAGAAAATCACTTTTCAAAATTTTCGATATGAAAAAGAGACGGGGCTAAAAATGCTCGTGAATAAATTATAAAAGAGGGGAAATCTGCTTCGTGATGATCCTCACTTATTTATAATAATTAAAATTATTCGTTCCAAAATTTACTATTCAAACAAAAGAATGCAATTTCTTGACTTTTTCTGGTTTTTCAAATTGTATAGAAACGATATTCTTTAGCCGGAAAAAGTATTGTAAGTGTTCCCGGGACTTCTTAAAGATAAAATTCAATTTAGTTCACTTTAAATATTTTTTTTCTCTCGTTAATTTATAGAGATCTCGATAGTATTTATTTTGAATACCACTTTCATTTCTTTTCTAAATAACATTTAGTAATAGTTTGTAGTACTTTTCCTGTGCTTGAATATTAAAGAGGTGCCAAGTTGTAATTAAACTAATAGGCTAGTGCTTTACGATATTAGGGATGTCGAGAAATAAAATTGTAGTTCCAGGTTTGCTAGGGTCCTGCTGTTTTCCCTCCTGACCCCAGACATGCCAAAGTTTTAATTTATTCCGAAGCACTGTAGTACCCGCCCTTTTTTCACGCCACTTTAATTGTAATGAAATTATTTCAAATATGTAATTACGATTAAATAAAAAGAAAAATACCCTTCAGGAAAATTGGTATGAAGAAAAGAACGGGTACTAGCAATAAATTATCCCGGAATAAATTAAAATGTTTACTCTGGAATAAATTAAAATATTGGTATGTCTGTGACTGTTCCACAACTATATGCACTTAGCCACTTTTCTCTTAACTGATCATCATATACTATAGAAGATTATTGCATCAGTATAGTGGTGGAACAGTCAGGGAAATATTACGATTTTTGGATACCGGAAATTTTTACAATAATTTTTATAAGGTTTACTAGAAGCTTTCTATGATTAAATAAGATGAAAAATTTATTACAAAAAAAAAAAAAAAAAAAAAGTACCACCAGCTATGATGATAGTGGTATTTAAAATAGAAACTTCAATCACTAAATTCGCGAATATCTAGCATATAAGTTACCGAATCATACAAGCAGGTTTCCTTCCGTTGCAATAACTAATTTATAAAAATGAAAATCGGTGAAATGTAAAATATTTAAAGTGAGTGCTGTGAAATTTAAATTAAGAATTTGCAAAATTGATAACTTCAATCACTAAATTCGCGAATATCTAGCATATAAGTTACCGAATCATACAAGCAGGTTTCCTTCCGTTGCAATAACTAATTTATAAAAATGAAAATCGGTGAAATGTAAAATATTTAAAGTGAGTGCTGTGAAATTTAAATTAAGAATTTGCAAAATTGATAGAATTGATTTTATTTAATTTTAGCTGTTTGGCGAAAATGCCTCTTGACTGTTCATTTTATAAATTTTGTATTCATCCATGAGTACAGTGAGTTTCGAATGATATAAATCTCGAATTGATCTGAAATAAAATTTTGATGTGGCCCTTTTGTCTAAAATTATATATTTAGGAAAGTATGCGACTGAATCTGGTCTTTGTTACTATAATAGTTTTTTTAGATATAAAAAAGCAAAACTCTCCCTGTTTCATTCCAGTCGTCGTGTACACAATATTTCAATATAAATAAATTAATAGTAGCTGAGGATTTATTTTTCTGCAAATTTATAATTTATTTAATTATAAGCTGACAGAATTTTAAAAAAGAGCTTCAATAAATAAATATTTTAAAATTAAACAGGATACAAATGTTATTTTTCAAGGTAGCGTTTCTTAACCCTGTCAGTCGCAGTGCTCCCGCTGATAGAACACCTAATTTTAATTCTCAAGAGCAAAAACTCATCCCAGAAATTTTTTAGCGAAAATTTACATTTATAACATAGCAAAAAAGGCCCCTTGTTTTTAACCGGAAAATTTAAAACTTCGTTTATTTTAATTTTGTCCGTAAATTCTGGTGGCAGTGTAATTTAAATGAAAGAAACTGCCCTGCGCCACTTAAACTGTTTGTGTATCCGCCCACTCGTCATATTAAACACATCGTGCAATACTGATTCAAACCTGTTTCCAATTTATTGTATCAGTGTAAATGAATATTTATATATCATTATGTCAGAATATGTTTTTTTTTCTCCTTTCTTTTAGTAAATTAATATTTACATATATATTATTTTTCTACATGCCTGTGTCGCCCATTTAGTAATTTAGTATAGTAATGCCCCCTAAGGAATTACTTTCCATAGATTCGGAATCGTTGTTTTAAAATATATTTCTTAAAAAGGAGCACATACAAAACATATAGACAACACACACACATAACCTATGATATACGAATATAAGGAAAACATAAAACTGCATAACACATAACATTATTAATATATATATTTTTTAAATGTATTGTAATATAATGAGATTGTAAAAAAAATAAAAATAAAAATAAAAAAGAAAGAAAAAGTGGAACATCCAATTAAAATTAATAACAAAAACAAAGAAAAATATAAGGATAATAGTATTATACTAAGCTTAAATGATTGGTTCATTATTATTCAGAGACAATTATATTTGGAATTATTAACGGAAGTCATATTATGTAAATCAGGAAGAATATAAAAATAAGTAAAAATCTAAGACTTCTATTTGCACAAAATATTTTAAAAACTTTCGTATCTTTTCTACTTCAAAAATAATCACACACACAGAAAATAAATATCATTTGAGGTAAAAAATAATAAAATGAATAAACAGAAATTCACAATAATGGAGTTTGTTATTTAATTTTTGTTGCGTTTAAAAATATCAGAAACAATTTAAAAACAGACATTTTAATAATTAAAATAACTAAAAATAAAGAAAAAATATAAAAATATATGGATCAACTGAGAAATTTTCTTTCAAAAATTTAGTAATAATGAAACAAAATCTGTTAACATTTTTAATGATTAAGAAAACAGTTTTATAAAGAAAAAAAGCTGAAACATAGGTTACTTAAATTAATAAAAATATTATTAAAAAAAAGGAAAATACATTTACTACCTATGAGGAGTAATTTTTCAAGCAAGGTGATTGTTATGTAAAACATGCACTTTAAATAAAATTGTTGATTATGATAAATGACAAAATTCAAACAAGCAAAACTGAAAATGTTATTTTATTTTTGCAAAATAATAAACAGTTGAAAAATATTTAATGAATAAAAAATTACACCTAAAAAAGTAAAATTATAAAGCACTTTAAAAAATTTTATAGTATCCAAAACTAAACAATATACAAAAAATAATGTTATTCTGACATAGTGATACTTTCTGCTGTTCCTATGGTACTTTTAATGATTGTAAATACAGAATTATACTGGCAGAGTTGTCAGCTTTTATAACTTATTCAGGAGCATTCTTAGCGCCTCCTTTTTTTCACACCATATATTTTTAAAAGTAATTTTCATGAATATGTATCAACGATTGAATAAGGAGAAAATTATTCTAAAAATATAGAGGTATGGAAAGACAGCGGAGCTAACAATGCTCCTTAAAAAACTATGAAAGTTGGCATTTCTGTATACTGGAGCAGGGTTGCCAACATTTCAATTTATTCCGGAGCATTTTTAGCCCCGCTTTTATTCTATACCACTTTTTTTTTTTTTTTTTTTTTTCTTGTACCGCAGCTATATATTGTGGAAAAACATTCTAAAACTAAAGTGGTACGAAATAAAGGCGGGGTTAAAATGCTATGGAATAAATTAAAATATTGTTAACTATGCTGGAGTTACCCATTGGGTATACAAGCCGAGTTTTCGCAGATTCTAATATAATCATCAAAAAGAGAAACATCAAAAGAGCCTCTGAATCATAAAATATGCAGTACATAAATTACTAAGAGGCTCAATTTAAAGGTTCCTTAAGATGGATTTCAAAATACTCATCTCGAAAATATGTGTCAACATCTGTAAAATTCTTATAGCTGTATACCCATTGGGAAAATACATACTTTAAAAAATGAAGTTTACACTGTTATTAGGTATAATCATACTTGCCAACATCCTAATTAATATTCCGTAGTATTGTTAGTCACGCCCTTTTATTTACACCAGAAATTTTTTTGAGTAATATTCTCTAAATGTATTCACGATTAAATAAGAAGAAAAATGCTCTAAAAAGATACTGGTGTGAAAAAGAAGGAAGGGCTAACAATACTACGGAATATTAATTAGTATGTTGGGAAGTATGGGTATAATGAATCTAAGCCATAGCTGCCAATATTTTAATTTATTCCGGAGTACTTTTAGCCCCGTCTTTATTTCGCACCACTTTATTTATAGAAAAATTTTCTTCAATATATAACTTCGATAAAATAAGAAAAAATTACTTTAAAAAAATAGGTGGTACGAATTAGAGGCGGGGCTAAAATTACTCTGGAATAAATTAAAATATTGGCAGCTAAGTCTAAGCTCGTAATTATTGAAAAGTATTTCAAGTATGAATAAAAACAAAAAGTTTAAAACAATACATCGAGATTCTTTAAAAAATATATAGAAAAAAAAACATTCGCGTTGATTTGAAAAAAGTATTTTACCTTGGTTTCTCGAAGTGAAGGCCTCCTTTCTTTTTCTGGAGGCTTCAGGTTGAAATCTGGGTCTTGCTTCTCTTCCTTCCATTTTGCATATTGTCTTGAAAATTAAAAAATTTCAAAATTAATTATTTATATATAGAGACAGATAGATAGATAGATATAAAGGCAATTGAAAATCGAAATTCTTTTCCTACATATTTTAGCAGTTTCTTCAAAATAGCTATTCCTTCCTTGGAAGTGTGAGAATGTATTTCATAATTATGAATTATGCATGATTTAACTGTGTGGATGTTCATTTGTGTGCATGCATATACGTGCATGCATATACGTGTGATAAAGCTTTCTTTGGCAATGGTAACAATATTTGCTGGCTTGGTTTTATGCGCAGTGAAACTAACTTTGCTGTCAGGGCCTGATTAAGGGGGAAGCTCGCTCATACCGGAATATTTTTACAACTATTTTTTACTTCATGTCATAGAAATTCCACGCTTTGACGAGGAAATATTTTTTATAAAAAATGAACGGTGTAAAACAATCCAATATATTCACATTTATTAGACACCGGAATTCTTTTAAAATAATTTTTAATGAAAATTTTCTGTTTATTATAGGAGGAAAGTATTTGTTAAAAAATAACGGTGTAAGTATAAATAATGTGTCATGAGCGAGCTTCCCCCTTAATCAGGCCCTGTTTGCTGTTCTGAAATTTATTGGTTTATTGCAAATTGTTAAAAATAAAGAAGTATTATAGGAACCTAACGACCACAATTTAGTTGCCATAACCAGGTTTCTTACAAAGAGAAATTTAGACACCAACACTTTTACATAGTGATTTTAGATAAGAATAATCCCAAATATCCTCTGATATCTATTTAAAATAATTACTATGTAAAAATTCTGGTCTCCAAATTTTCCTTTCTGAGAATACTGGTCATAATATAACTTTTGAGAAAAATAATCTATAGCAGTGCTCGCAGTAAATAATGACCAGTTGTCAAAATTACTTTATATTTTAATCAGTTTTCTCACCGCCATTTTTTAATTGAAATCTATCATATTTGAATATGATCTGTTGGATTTGAAACACGGAATTTGAACTTCGACTTCTAATGATGAGGGACGGAAGCACCTATAATTAAATCCCAGCATAAGGGTAATGGCATACTTGCCAACATCCTAATTAATATTCCATAGTGTTGTTAGTTCCGCCCTTTTTTCCCACTAGCAAATTTTTAGAGTAATATTCACCAAATGCAATTACGATTAAATAAGAAGAAAATTGCTCCAGAAAGATACTGGTGGGGAAAATAAGGCGGGGCTAACACTAATACGGAATATTAATTAGTATGTTGGCAAGTATGTAATGATCTTAGTTGCTAACTTACCACCTTTTGGCTACCGGATTTTAATAGAAATATTTATTTTATTATCCGAACTGTAACTGTTTTTAATGATTAAATAAAACTAAAATTTTCTGGTAGCCAAAAGGTACTAAGTTGGCAATTATGGTAATGATTAAAGGGGTGAAATGTCCAGAAAATTTCCCTGCCAAAGGGAAATAGAAAACGTAATTAAACATTAAATAAATATTGGAACTAAGCAAAAATAGGAAGCATAAAATATAAAAGTAAGAAAGTTTACGAACAGCATTTTTTCACAACAGGAAGTTTAAATCATACTTGCCAACGTGCTAATTAATATTCCGTAGTATTGCTAGCCCCGCCTTCTTTTCTATACCAATATCTTTTTAGAGTACTTGTCTTCTTATTTAATCGTAATTGCATTTGCAGATATTACTCTAAAAATTTACTGGTGTGAAAAAAAAGGGCGGGCTAACAAAACTATGGCATATTAATTAGGATGTTGGGAAGTACGGTTTAAATAGTCAGAATATTTTTTTATTTTTAAGAATTTTTTAAAAGTTTTAATTTTTGTTTACCTACCTCGAATTGACTATCTACGGAAAGATAAATTAGAAAATGCTATAAAATTTTCTGGTGTAAATTCTTCCCGGGAAAAAGGGAAAGATGCAAGTTTAATTAGTAAAATGGCTACTGCTATAGACATCATTCCTTAGGAAAAAATTTCATTGTCATTTAATAAACTTTCATCCATGAAAAATGTTCCTCAAAACTCAGTTTTCTATAATATTTAGCTCTTGTACTTTGATTTTCAACACAAATTAATCATGCGATTGACTTTGGAAAGTATATATTGGCACAAATAATATTAATTACAAAAATCACCATGATGATTCTGATAATAATGATAATGGGAGTAGGGTGAAAAAGAAAAAAAAAAAAAAGTTGTTTTGTTAATGTGTGAAAATTTAAAAATAAATATTATAAATAAACTCTAAATGCCAGTGTTGGAAAGCGGAAAGTTAAAACTGGATACCAATTCAAAAACACACAAAAAACAGATAACTAAATTTAGTAAAAGTGTAACCTAATAAAACTTTTGCCAACAACGAATAATAATAATAATAATAATAAGAGTAATTTTTTTTTTCTTTGTTTTCTCTTACTCTTTTAGGTCTTGCAGTGTTCCTAAAATTTTACCTCCCTTTTATCATATTGTAACAACTATCGTTACTAAGAAATTTTTCTTAAATATTCCTTAAATATTATAATATAATATATATAATATATATATATATATATATATATTATAATATTTAAGAAATATATAATATTTCTTAAATATTATAATATAAGAAATTTTTCTTAAATATTCTTAAAGAAAATCGGATGAAACCGTTATGTGAAAAAGTATTATTTTGAAAGGCATCAGTAGGAAATAGACATTGCCAAATTACGGATTTTTCCGGATTATAAGTATTCCGAAAATGTACATCGAAATCATAACAATCACAGAATCTAAAGAATTTTTTTTCTTAATTAACTTTAAAAACTTTATGCAAAACCTTATCAAAAACGAAAATAAAATAACATTTGAAATAAATTAAAAATTTTAAAATAACATTTATAAAACAGTAATACAGATCATTTTTTACAAATAATAATAGAAAAAACAAATTGATATTAAAACTGGCTTAATAATAAACAAGATCAGAAATTTTACATTGTAGCATTTTATTAAGTATGTCAGTCAATTTCATTTGTTTGATTCCTTTTTGTTTTTCGATTTGCCGTTGACTGCTTAATGTATGCACGTTCATTAGTCGGTTATCGCTGATAAAAATCACATGTTTCAAGTCTTTCTAAAAACTGTTGATCGAGATTTCGGGTGGTCGTGTTTATTTTGACTTTCAGTATCATGAACAGGAACGATCACATTTATTAATAACTTTTGGATTTGTCATAGTGCAGACCTGTCAACCTAATCCGGCGAATTGTTAGTACCGCCCCCTTTTTCTACACCACTTAATTTACAGTTTTTTTTTCTTCTTCTTAATTCATTGTAATTACATTTAAGAGAATTACTCTAAAAATTAAGTGGTGTAGAAAAAGGGGCGGTACTAACAATTTGCCAGATTAGGCAAATTTAGGAAGCTCTGGCCATAGCGAGACAAAAATTTCGTTGTTCTTTTTCGGAATTTTTGCCATCATCAGAGCTGCCAACCTAATCCGGCAAATTGTTAGTACCGCCCATTTTTCTACACTACTTAATTTTTACAGTATTTGTTTTCTTAATTCATCGTAAATACATTTGAAGAGAATTACTCTAAAAATTAAGTGGTATAGAAAAATGGGCGGTACTAACAATTTGCCGGATTAGGTTGGCAGTTCTGCATCATCTTAATTAATCTGCAAAAAATTCAAGCTAGTCCGTAAATGAATAAAAATTAAATTAAAATCCGTAAACTTTACTGACGATCTATAATAGTTGGCAAGCATGCTGCAAATAAGAAGTTGAATACTACTACAATTTACGGGTGGATGTTAAAAAAAAAAAAATAAATAAATAAACAGAAAAATTCATTAGTGCCGGTTTATTTGTGTTGCCGGATTGTAGAATTCCGGATTATGGATGCTTCACTGTACCGGTTAAATTATTGTAAGCAGTGTTGCCAGATTGCATAAAGTGTTATTCAATGTTCACCATTAAATTTTAACCCTCGCTTTCCCAAGATCAAAACGTTAGTGCAGAAAAATTGCTTTAAGGTGCCGCTTGGCACGTTTGGCGAAAATCCCCAGATACGCGCCTTTTTGTATCGTTTAGAAGTTGCAACATTCCACTGGTAACGTTTGCTATTTCTGGCGAATTAGAGCATCTAATTTGGTTTAAATCTGTAGTTTATTTAAAATTTTATTAATATATTTCTGCGTCTCAATAGATCTCAATTAATAAATATCATATTTCTAGAGAAAATTAAAATATAGAATTCAAAATTCATTATTTAGATATTGTCATTGCTGCCAATATTTTAATTTATTTCGGAGTAACTTTAGCCCCGCCTCTAATTCGTACCACTAAATTTTTAAAAGTAATTTTTTCTTATTTTATCGCAGTTACGTTTTGAAGAAAATTTTTCTAAAAGTAAAGTGGTGCGAAATAAAGGCGGGGCTAAAAGTACTCCGGAATAAATTAAAATATTGGCAGCTATGTATTGTTGACAAAATCAACAATAGTTTAAAAATCTTGTATCTGAGTAAAAAATTCTATTCAGTATTTGTATAAAGATAAAAGTTGTACACGGACATTTCACAGATAAATTTTTAAAAGTACCTTTTCTTTAACATAGCTCTGAAGTCCATACCACTTTCATCTAGAAGGAAAAAGAAAAAATTCTTTTAAGGAGCATGAAACCTTTAAATGATAATTTTTCATAAAATAATAATATGTAATAATAAATAAATAAATAAACTCCTTGCCTAAATACAGACTTGCTTAATACATAGCTGCCAAGTTTTTTAATTATTCCGGAATGTTTTTAGTCCCGCCCCTTTTTCACACCGTAATAATTTTACAGTAATTTTCTTAATAATTAATAGTAATTATATATTAAAGAAAATTTTTCTACAAAGATTACGGTGTGAAAAAGGGGCGAGGCTAAGAAAATTCCGGAATAAATTTAAAAACTTGGCAGCTATGTATAATACATTCATGGCTAGATGTGTAATTTTTCTGTTTTAAACAGTAAACCTTGCCTTTTGGCGTTTCACTGAAGTTTTGTATTATTTAACTAAAATAATTAACTATAGTACTTAGTTTTTTAATTTATTTTCCTCAATTTTATGTTATACTTTATCAATGTAATCTAAATATATTTGGGAATTAATTTGTTGATTAACGCTTTCGTGACCATGTGTTTTTGCCTTTTTGACAGTAAGGTCCGCCTGTGGGCGTTATTCCACCAAGTTTTAGTATCTCAGAACAACAAAATTTTCTGTTTTCACATTTATATTACAAGTGGATATACATTATAATTATATTCTTTCTAATCAAAGTATTTGTTTCCATAATGCATTTCATTGTACAAATATGAATATTAGGTATATTCTTAAGAAATAAATAGCATACAAATTGCGAAAGAAACGCCCCCTGGTGGAGTTACAGATTTTCAAATGACGTAAATCTACGTCAGCGGTCGAGAAAGTGTTAAGGGGACAGACTACTTTTAAAAATTTGAAGATGAAAAAATTTTCGATCAACTTTCAGAATTGAAAAAAAAAAAAAAGTATGAATGCATGTACAAACAAAAATTTTCGTGTTAACTAGTACGACATTACTCTATTGATTAAAAATATTATTTTGGTTTATCTTAAAATACAAAATTATTTTATTTCAGTTTATGTTTTAAAAAAAATCAAGGGTGCTTTCTCACTGTGTGCATGATATTTCAAAAAGTATTTGAGATGCGAACTTAAAATTTTTCTAAACCATACATTTTGATATATAACAAAGTGAACTAAAAATAGGAATTTCTGTTGAATAGAAAAAATATTATGATTGTGGAAATATAAAAAATCTAATGGTAATTTCATATTTCAAGTTTAATTATTAATTAAACTCCACATTATTAAAAATATTAAAGCCTTTTAGTTCAGATTCTTAATTTAAAAAGGGGCTGTGACAGCATCTGTCACGCTTCACCATGGGATTTCGTAAGAGCCCCTTTCAAAAGGTTAAATATTTTGTTTCATTCAATGTAAACATTATAGGGATAAAGGAAATTGTAATTCAGATATCCTGCGCACAGTCAGAAAGTATCCTTGAATTTAAAAAAAGAACAATCTGCAATAAAATAATTTTTCTATTTTAAAGCAAACCAAAATAATATTTTTAATCAATAGAGTAGTGTCATATTAGTTAACGCAAAAAATAAATGAATAAATAAATAAATAAATAAATAAAAATAAACAAAATAAACAAATAAATAAATAAATAAATAATAATAATAATGATACACGTATTCATTCTTTTTTTTTAAAATATTGTAAAAGTATATCAAAAATTTCTCCTTTTTTTTTTTTTTTTTTTTTTTTTTAAGTAGTTTGCCCCTTTAATTGATAGGTTAATTGTTTAAAAATCTTTTTATTTTTGAGTATTGAAAATTTGAATGAAATTTCAGCTTTAAAACAAAAATGTAAAAAAAAAAAAAAAAAAAAAAAAAAAAAAAAAAAACTTATAAATCAGTCTACAAAGTAATACCTAAATATATTTAGATTATATTCTGATATTGAGGAAGTATTAAAATAGTTAAGGTGTAAACGCATCTTCACCTATGGATGCAATTGCATAGAATACAAGAAATTATTATTATTATCTTCTTTTTCTTTTAATCTTCGACAATTCAGGCATACAGTTAATTCAGACCACAGTTAGGACCATAAATCTGAAATGCGAACTGGAGCGATAGTAGCGTTATTAGGATCAACACAGGGAAACTGAGGACTTCTACATATTGTATTAGTATATATAGTCAATGTGAATAGCCAGAGCCTGATTAAGGGGAAAGCACACATTATCTCCGCTCTCACCGGAATATTTTTACAATTATTTTTTACTTCATATCATAGAAATTCCACGCTTTGACAAGCTAATATTTTTTATAAAAAATGAACGGTGTGAAACAATCCAATTTACTCACCGTTATTAGACACCAGAATTCTTTTAAAATAATTTTTAATGAGAATTTTGTGTTTATTATAGGAGGAAAGTATTTGTTAAAAAATAACGGTGTAAGTATAAATAATGTGTGCTTCTCCCTTAATCAGGCTCTGTGAATAGCAACTTTGATCAAAAATTAGTTTTTGCATTTTTGTAAGCAGTGTTGCCAAATTTAAAATTTCTTTTATTCGATATCTACCACTAAATTTTAATTGTAACTGTTGCATAATACTTTCGAAAATTAATCGTTTATTATAAGTTGTATATATCAAATTAATATAACTCCTCTAAATTATTGGAGATAATGTCCCAGAATTTGGTATCACTGTTCGGGAGTAATAACAGGTTAGTAGATAAAGTTATTATTTCCCCTCGCTTTTTAAAGTATTTACATTTATAAAAAGATTCTAAAAAATAAAATTATAATTTTTAAAAATATTCTTCGTCAAGAATATCCTTGTACGAACACTAACAAGTAGAGGTCACGACATGAAAAATTCAGATCGGGACGAAATTGCGCAGAAGTAGTATACTAGGAAGGTAACAACATATTAAAGCAGTAGCACCCACTAGTCACAGAATTTCGAAAAAAAGCGTTTAAATTTTCATTAATCGTTGAATACAAGTTATTTCTTAAGCGAGTCGGCGTCCCATTGGCGTGAGCGGCAGAGCACGAGGCTGCCACTCAGATGACTTGTGTGGCAGCTCTGTGACTAGTGGATGCTACTGCTTTAACCGTTTGTGTCGTGAGGTAATTCGGGTCATTTAAATTATACTTCCACCGGAATTTAAGAACAGAATTAAATTAATAGAAATTTTAAGTTTAAGAAAACGCACTAATGTGTTTTTGCATCGGGAGGTAGTTTGACATTTATACCACCGCGCGTCAAAGGGTTAATATATTTTTACCTTCATATTATACTGCAATCATACCCAATTTCATCCCGATTTGAATTTTCCATCTCGTGACCTCTCCTTGTAAGATGAATTTCAAAATGTAATTCTGAGATGACAGTTATAGAATCATTAAACATTTGACATCATTTGGTTTAACTGATAATTCAAAAGCATAAAATGAAAAATTATTTTGAGTTGATGTATATTTTGAAAACTTATTTGCTTAAAGCTTAGTATTCACTTTTAAAAATAAGTTACGATTGATGTTCAAGTTGTAAAGATCAATAATTCTGAACTGAATTCAAAAAAGGTAGTTGCAATAAAAATGAAATGAGCGATTGCAAAATCTGGAAAGCTTTAGAAGTTCACAATCGTTGCCACTAGGATCACTGTAGCATACTTGCCAACATGCTCATTAATATTCCGTAGTGTCGCTAGTCCCGCCCTTTTTTTCACACCAGTAAATTTTTAGAGTAATATCCTGCAAATGTAATTACGATTAAATAAGAAAGAAAATACTACAAAAATATACTGGTGTGAAAGCGAAGGCTGGGTTGACAATACTACGAAATATTAATTAGGATGTTGGTAAGTATGCTGTAGTCACATTTTGGTTACCACTGAGCGTACGAGAGTATCCTATCTGTATGGTAATCTGTGATTCAGACATCGGGGTCAAATAATGTTTTGAGCACTTTAAAATCGTACATCCGTGAAATTCGAAATTTTTTTTTAATCCAATACTTTCGTCTTGTATGTAAGTAAAAAATAAATTAAATAAAATTAAAACAGAAAATTTACTGTTGGTTAGCTTTTGAAAACAAGTGTAGTTTAGAAGAATTAAATCACAGGACCTTACCACTGACAAATAAGCTGACTTCTTGAGTATCTTCACCAATTTCATTAAAGGCGACAATTTTGTATTTTCCTTCATCTTGAGCTTTAGCTTTACGAATACAGAGTGCTACTGTATTAGAATTTCCTTCTGTAAATATTTTATATCGACCACCTTCGAATATTTCTGAGATTCCTTTATAAAAATGAAACTGTGGGGCAGGATTGCCTTCTACTTGGAATGATAAATAAGCTGTCTTGTCTATAAAAAAAATTACGAAAAACCATTATTGCTGGAAAATATACAAAACACAATGACCAAACATAACATAAAATATAAACAAAGTCATAATTTTGCTTCTAATGCCCTCGTAAATATTTCTGAGATATGAAAATATTTTAATAAAATATGAAATCTCTTACTTAAATTTATTGACATATTTAAAAGTAAAAATTTAGATTCAATTATAAAAATCTTAAAATTTAACAATTCTGTAAATATTAATGACATAAAAAAAAAAAGAAAGAGACCTGTATAATATTTGTATCTGCAATATACAGTTAATAATAAAACCATTTCAGTAAATATATTGCTGTGAAACTACGTAGTATTTTTTTTTTTTTTTATATATATAAGGATAATTTTTTCTTATTTTATGGAAGTTATACATTGGAGAAAATTTTTGTATAAATAAAGGCGGGACTAAAAATACTCCGGAATAAATTAACCCCTGAATGGTCGCATATTTTTCAAAGACACACCCATAAAGCTCACATTTTTGTCTAATTAAAAAAATAGATTGAAAATAAATGTATAAATAACATATAAATTTATTCTGTAAATATTTTGAAATACATTATATATAGTTTGGTACTGGCTGGTGCTTTCATGTGCCCTAAAATGTTAAAGGAAAAATACACGTGGGGCGTGGTCACTGCCCGTGAATATCACGGGAACGAGAAGGAAGGGGTTAAAATATTGGCATCTACGGTTTTAACACATAGACAATGATTACATAAGTGACAATACATTCATTAGACACATTCTTAAAATAGTAATCTCGGCCTAAACTAACTTTTTTAAGGACAATAATAATAATAAGTAATTATAACAAAAAATCAGAATACATTAATAAATTTTATTTATTTATTTATAGATATATTAAGTACAAGAATTGCTTAATTTTCCCATGATGTGATAATATATAATTTGTGATTACTCTAGGATAATAAACGAAAGATTTGGGGTACCTTCAACAGCTGAATAATTCTGCTGAAAGTCAATAATGACGGGAGCACATTTTTCATTTTCTGGAACAGCTCTCAAGGGTGTACATGGTTTATCAACCAGCTCTTCAAGTTCTGACACACTGTAAAAAGAAGGTAAACACTTATTTGAAGACACAATTAATTTTAAAATCAATAAGACTCTTTTAGCAATCTTTAGTTGCTAAATTATGTACCTAGCCCTTCGAACATCAATACTTTTTCTTCTTTTTTGAGTTTGAACTTCTAACATTTCACCGGGGCGTAGTTTCTTCTTTTTCCCACTTTCATCAACAGCAATGCCTTTCTAAGAGTAAAGATTAAATTTATTTAATTTTAAGAAAAATGTAAAGCAAGAATATTTAAAATATTGTTTAACTTTTGTAAGTGTTTAAAAAATGTTATCTATCAGTCGAATAAATATATATAGGATGTTTCTATGTACATGAAACAAACGCACCCAATAGCGGGTGATACAATTTCTTCTGTTCATTTTCCACCATTATATCCACATAGTAAACTTTTATATTATATTTTTACGTGATTATAGTGGTGGAAGAATTAAAAAAAAAAAAAAAAAGAAAAAAGAAAAAAGAAAGAAAGAAAAAGGCGCGCCAGTATACACCCTGCATAATGAAGCATAGTTAGAAAGAACAATTTACGCAACTTGTTAACTCATTATTTTCGGAATTTTCTCTGTTTTGAACCGGAAGCCTCGGCTTTAGATACTTCTGTAAAGCGTTATTTTATTCACACGTGTGAACACTTCAGTTTTTTTAACAACAGAATTTGAAAATAACTATTTTTGATCTATTAAATTTCAGAATTTCAATCTTTTTTGGACAGAGGACTATTAGTTTCAATTTGGATTTTTTGTAGACCAGTTTTGTGTAACACCAAAATAGATTAGAAATAACAGTCCTATCATCACAAATTCGGCACCAAATGAAAGGAGAGATTTTACTGAATCCAAGGGTACAAACAATTTTTCGACAAGACAGTTACATTTTTATAAAATTAACTAAAGTGTGAAATTCAGGTGGCAACACTTCATTTTAATTCGTTTTAGTCATTTAAAAAAGTAACGTCGCTCAGTTTTAAGGTCAAAAAATGAAATTAAAAATAAATTAAAAACTAAAATTAAAAATAAAAATTTTATATATTGAAATTGATAGTCCTTTATACTAAACTAAATTTTGTCTTCGATAGATTTTTTTTTCCCAATAGAAATAGTAGGAATACACTCTATGTAAATTAAAATAATTTTTGATCTTGCGGTAACATTTGTGGAGATATAAATCGATAAATTGATTATAGAGAAGCAAAAACAAGTATCACACTTTGCTTAAAGAAGGTTAAAATATTTTACAAGAATTAAGCTAATTTTGTTATTTTATTATAATTAACCAAACTTTTGAACATCTTTCTTTCCATTTATAAATATTTGTGAATTTCTCACAAAAAAAAATAACCATCGTAATATTTCATATTAAATTTATGACTACTATGTCTTATTTATAATATGGATGTTCTCTGACCATTATTCTTTATAAGTATTTGCGCTTGTTAATAAATAATGTTAGAGGTCCAAGCGAATTTAGTGACCCGCGAAATTATTTATTATGAATATAGAGGTCCCTGAAGTTTAAAAGGTTAGCAAACGTTTCCCATTATTTATCAAACAATCATTTGTAAAAAGTTTCATGCGATTTTCTTTAGTATATATTCGTATAAAAAAACACTTCAACTCTTTGTATACTGCCAGGCACTTCATAGAACACAGAGAAAAATCATAAAAAATGAATAAAAATTTAAAAATATTTGAAAATGAAACTCTGTAACAGCATTCCATTCTCCGATTTCTCATTTGTAAAATGAACAAAGGAACAAAATAAATAAATAAATAATAATAATAATAATAATAATAATAATCTTAGACTGAGTATTAATATAATTAAATAACATATTAAATTTCATGTAGCAATAATTTTTTAAAAAAATGAGCTGTACCTTTTAAAGTTTAGGATTATTGCAACAAAAGTAGAGTTTCTAAATTCTTCATGAGCTTAAAAAAGCTCTTACATAAAAACAATGCCAGAAATCGAAAATTGACACAAACTTATAACATAATAAATAAAACAACTTTTTATCTTCTTAAACCAACGATTTTATAGGTAGAGAAATTTTTAAACAACTATTGGTATGAGTTTTGCGCTATTGTTTCATCCATAGCCTCCTTAACTAGATGCCTGTCGCGTAACTCCGAAACTAGGCAACTGTTGAAGCGGTAGACAGTGCCCCCTGGTACAGATTGTGCGCCTTTTTTATTCAACAGCCACCAAAATGTTTTATAAGGGGGATATGATATACATAAAACGCGAATAGAATCGAAGAAACGTCGATTTTATATATCATGTGTCACTTCTTTAAATTATTGGTGACAGTTGTATAACAAGGTCCCATAATCTGTACTAGGTAGCGCTGTCTAGTGTCTACCGCTTCAACTGTTGCCTAGTTTCCGAGCTACGCGACAGGCAACTAATTAAGGAGGCTATGGTTTCATCCTTGCAATGCTCATAAAAAGTTGCAAACAATAAAGGCAAATATATATATATATCTGTTAAACGAATCAAAGTTTATATGATAGACACAAATAAAACTATTTGAAGATATGGGATATTTAACATTCATGAAATTTGTATACTAATGATGCAATGCAGGAATGGAACACGAGCGCAAAACTTATACCACTGTCAACGTAACAAAATTTTCTACTTCATAAATCAACGATATTATACTTAGAAAAACTTCTTAAACAAATACCAGTATGAATTCTGCGCCTGTGTTCCATCCCTATGCAATAGTATACTACTGTAATAAAATCCATATTACTAGTTATCTTTTACTCATTAAAAGGGAATTTTTCTATAATGAATTTCCTAAACTTTTTATTATTACTTATTTTATATTTCGCGTATTTTTTACATTATTTATTATGTTCAAATAAAACAAAGCAAGCAATTAAATTTCAAAAAGAATTAATAAATAAATAAATTTTTACTAATCATTTCCTTTTTCAGTGTAAAATTCATTTATTATATTTTGTAATGAATTTAGAAAAAATAATGGAAAATAATTTTAAATTTAATCATTTAATATTTTTAAATTTATAATCATTTAATATTTTAAATTTATTTAGTACTTAATAAATCAAATTATTCTATTTTTAGTGTAGCAGTTTTGTTTATAGTTTACTATCTAAACCATAGTATCATCATAAACTTCATAACGGGTAAATTGGAATAATTTATTTTCAAGCAAAACAAAACAAAATATTCCATGCATACTTTTACACTAATAATGCAATTTTTTTTTTTCTTTTAACTTAATAAAATTCTGAATTAAAAAGCTGTTCTTTTCTAAATTTACCCAAAAGACAATTTATCCAATAATAATATTAGTTTTATATTAGATATAGATATACAGTTGCCAACATTTTAATTTATTCTGAACTATTTTAGTCCCCTTTTTATTTTACACCGCTTTATTTTTAGAATAATTTTCTCTAATATACAACTGCGATTAAATAAGAAAAATTTACTCTTTAAAAAAAGTAGTATAGAACAGGGGTGTTTGTGACCCCGGAATTTGCTACTATATTTTTTTAACAGTGACATTCTTGATAGTTTTCTAGTACAAGTTCGAAAGATATGTTGAGTGCCAAGTTCCAGGGGCCAAAAAGAATGCGCCCAACACCTCAGCGAACCAGAGAAATAGATAACAATATGCATACAAATACCAGATGAGTAAAGTTTAGCAACTGACTGTAACCAAAATTACAATTTGTAATTTCTGGTGGAAAATAAAATAAAAAATCCGGACCTCAATCACCCCTGATTGGAATAAAAGCGGGACTAAAACTGCTCCAAAGTAAATTAAACGGTTGGCAATTCTGTAAGATAAAAAAATAGTTTGACATAAAGTACTAGACCTGCCTACTATTCTAGTTTATCCGTAATGATATTAGGCCCCGCCTTTTTCTCACACCAGAATAGCTGTAGAGTTAGAGTAATATTTAGCAATATGTTCTCGTGATTAAATAAGAAGACTATTGCTCTACAACTGTTCTGGTGGGAAAAAAAGGCGGGGCTTAATACCATTACGGATAAACTAGCATAGTTATCAGGTCTAAAGTGCCTTTTATATATACTTTCTTTAAAATATACTTTCTAAAACATACTTTCTATATTTTTTCAATCAATATCCCATTTACATTTTCACCAGGATAACATAAAGTGTACTTACGTTAAGTTTAGAGGAGGCAAGAAAACAGCATGAATCAAAAAAGAGTAGCAAAAAAGCGCTCATGCTAAAGAAATGCATGTGGCGAGGTAGGTTGTGGAAGATAGACCTGGAATAGCTTAAGAGGTCATGCACAAGAGCATTGAATGATTCAGATATTTCTTATTGAAGTGGACATTTACAAACACAAAACAAAGGGTAACGTAAAGGAGAATTCAAACACAAAAACAATAAAAGAAAATCACGCAATCAGGAATCAAAGCATTCGTACATTTATCTCTTATTTTTCTATTTTATAACGTAAGCCCCGCTTCTTGGCGTTCTTCTGAAACGTTACGTTATTTAGCAAAATGATTTTATTTATTCAGGGCTATTACGGGCGATATATTTTCTTTTGACATTTTTCACAACTGTACTTATACTTGGTAGTCTTTTATAGTATGTTTCGAAATACCTGCTAACAAACCTGCTTTAATTTCTAAATCTAAATCCGATTTAAAAAAAAAACTGGTGTGGGAAAAGGGCAGGTATACTAACAATGCTACGAAATATAAATTAGTATGTTGGCAGGTATGTTTCTTTGACCAATCAAGAGCGAAATTGCTATATCAGGGGTTGTACTCTCCACCCATTTTTCAAAACACTCTCATGAATGAGAAATTTTTTAATTTATTGCTATCACTATTTTTATAAAATAATCTCTAACTTGTATAATCATGACGCATTCCGGTAAGCATACTTGATGTATATTTGCATGAAATTAGTGATTGCAAAAAAGACGTTAATATCTCTGACAGTGTCCTGAAAAAATGGTTGAGGGTATGGCAACTGGCTATATGGATAATTAGGTGCTTCGGAAAATTCTGCTGTATTGGATTAGCAAATAGGTTCCAGAAATATTTTTAAAGAATACTTATATAATGCTTTAACAAGTTTCTTCTTAAAAATTGAATAAATGCCGTTCAGAAAAAAATTCCGATAAGACAGAACTTTCTGATACACTTAATATGGTATTTAAAGAATCAGGCTGAAAGGTGCGGCCATTACAAATCTATCATTCTTCTATGAGTCTTTTAAATTTTATCCTTAGTACCGATGCTGTAGGCATATATATATGCCGTCGGCACATAAAGTATTTAATACGAGGCATTTTTTTACAACAACATCTAAATGTGGGGCTCGTTTTCATTCAGGATCGCAAGTCGTGTGCTAAAAAAGATAAGGGAATATGATATATAATATTGGTTGGATGGGAGATCAACAAATTTGAAATCACAAAAAAAAAAAAAAAAAAAAAAAAAAAAAAAAAACGATTTAATTTTTAGGTTTAAATGCAAAAAAGATTTAAATTAAAAAGGCCATCCAGCCAATGCCCACATCGTTAGAACATAAAAGTTTTCATAAAAATGCTTCGTTTAAAATTAGAAAGTCGTGGAGCTAAAGCAAATCATTTAGCTGACTTTATAAACGTCGAATTTTTATTTTCCGCATGTGATAATTATTGTTCATTTTTTTTTAAAGAAAGCTAATTTATAAAGATACAACCCGCATCGTTCCGATAAACGATCAGAGTTTTAAACTTTTTAATTTATTCCAGAGTACCTTCCTTATTTTCCCCACCACTTTCTTTGTAAAGTAATTTTTTCCAGTATGTATTTACTGTCAAATAATAGAAAATTACTCTTTTTAAAAAGTGCTCAGTAAAATAAAAAAAATACATAAAAGGCGATAATAACAACTCTGCAGAATAAATGTGATAAATTATAACTTTCGCGACCGTTAATGTAGATTCACGTCATTTGAAAACCTGTAACTCCACCAGTGGGCGATTCTTTCACAATTTGCATGTTTATTATTTCTTAAGTATGTATCCAGTATTCATATTTTTACAATGAAATATACTATGGATATAATTATTTTGATTAGAAAGAATATAATTATAATGTATATCCATTTGTAATATAAATGTGAATACAGAAAATTTTGCTCTGGAATATTGTAACTTGAGAGAATAACGCCCCATCCAGGCGGGTCTTACTGTCAAAAAGACAAAAGCATGTGGTCGGAAAGTGCTAAACAGTTGGTACCTGCGTAAGCGACGCCTAAGCAGTGGAATCGGAATGTATAATCTTACTTTGAGTTTCTTTAACCCGTTCTCGGCTTATCCAGAGGCGGCGAAAAACAAGAGTGCAGGCGTTTTCGTCCGAAGACGAAACACTCACACCAGTAATCTTTATGAATAATTTTCATCATATTTGTGCAGTAATTTATGGTGATAGAAAGTATTGATAAAGAATACTAGTGTCGTTGCTCCTTTCTGAGACGGAAACTCTCGCCACTGTGCGAATAAATTGAGCCAGCAAGGGGTTAAACTATAAATGTGAGGGTTTATTTATTTTTTCCCTTATGATGTATCTGAGGAGGGACTATTATTTATTGCAAAAAAAATTGCCATTTACTTAGTTTCTGTTTCATTTTATTTATTTATTTATTAATCATTGTATTTTATAAGCTTTGAATTTCCTAGGTGCCAACTTGTATGTTTTTTTAACATCACTATTTCTTTGCAAAAAATTTCATTATATTTAATCACAGAAAACTGCTGAAAATTTATTTAAAGTGTCCAGTAGAAAAATACTAATAATAATAATCAGTGAAGTTGGTAGTTATGTAATTTGAAAGAAATTTCCTTTTAATAAAACTTTGAGTAAAAACATTTGAAAATTCCTTGATAGATGCGTACAGTTAGAGATTCTTGCGAGTTTTGAAGAACATAAGACACTAATACTTTTTCTTAGAAAAAATAAATAAATAAATAAAATAAAATAAAATAAAATAAATAAATAACCGCGTTCTAACTAAAATTTATGTATACTTCTTTTGAAGGGAAACCAGAGCTTTTGGATTTCTGAGAACATCAATGCTTTATCTTAATCCCACAGACTTCATCTCTTTGAAAAATACTTAAAACAACAACATTTCTTTCTTTGTAATTTACGCGATGTATACATTCATACCATACATAAACAAAATTCACATGCACAAATTTGTTACACGTGTTAGTCACAAGAACAACAAGCATAGACATGAAGTGAAGAGGCAAAAAATATTTTGTTAAAAAGAAATTTCAAGCGAAGGAATTTCAAAAAATTGCAAAGTGGCAAAATTAAAAAAAAAAAGAGATAGAGATAGAGATAGAGATAGAGAAAGAGAAAAGAGAAATTGCAAAAAGCAATTAAAGAATTTTTTTTTTTTTTTTTTTTTTAACGCTATTCAGTATAAAATATTCAAGCAATAGATAATGTTTCGTAAGTAAAATAATTTTTAAAATATGAAATATTTTAAATTTTGTATAAAGGAAATGAATTTTTCTCCAGATATGGATGTTTATTGAGTTGAAAAGTTCATGTCTTTTTTAACTACGCTACGTACTACATAGACAAACTAATAATGAGTAAATACTATGTTAGCACATAAAAGCAGCTTTTTAAGCTGCGTTACATATAGGCATTATCTGCAGAAAGTCTGCAAATAAGATAAGTAAATTTCTAGTCTGTTATAAACAATCAACATTTAAAATGCAGCTATCCTTTAGAAATAAAATAACAAATATAATTATGAAAAATTTATGGAAAACTGGTAACTAAGTTAAGAGAGTCTAACAATCATTAAATAAGAAAAAAAAATGACGACTAAAAAATAAGAGTCTACTCGTGAAAATTTTAACTTTCAAGTTAAATTTGTATTATGTTCGTACGCTATTACGATTTCGTAGATCTATATAACCATTAATTTTATATCGTAATTTTTGGTACAGTCAACAAATTTAAAAAGAAATTTATCATTAAAAAATGCTTGTGGAACACTCCCACAAAAATTTCGCGTTTTTATGAACCTTATTTTTGTGGCTTCAGTATTATGATTTGATTGATATCGTTTAACCCTCTCGCTGCGTATTTTTTTTATCAAAATAGGTTAAAAATTGCGTATTTTTTTATTACATATTTCAAATCTACATATATTTTAGACTTAAAATATACAAAATTTTTTTGTAAAAGAGTTTTTTTTCTATATAGAATTAGATCATAGAAAAAAGTTGTCAGAATATTGAAATTGAAGAATAATGATATAAAAGCAAAATTTTGAAAATCAATTTTGGTTAAATTATGATTTATTTTATAAAATACAAAGGTAAAAAGTATATACTAATGAAAATATGCAAAATACTTACAAAACATTTATTAGAAATGAAGTTTTGTATGATAAATTTCGAAACAAGGCTCGAGGCAAAGTCCGACCTCGCAATCCTCGAAATTTTCATCAGTTCCGCTATAAATATCATCAATATACTCGGAATCAGAGTCAGAACTACTGTCAGTGTCGGAAATATCGTCAGGAACATAGGTCATATCACTCGCGAAACGCTTCCTGCCAGACATCTTTGAGCTCTGAAAAGCGCGCGCAAAATGCTAAAAAAAATTCTTTTTATATTTCGCAGAAACGTGGACAACTAACGCCATCTGTTAGTCGACATCTAAATAAACAATTAAACATTACAGAAAAGCCGAAATGAAACCATGAACGGGGAAAGAGCGGGTTGCACACTTAAATAGACGGCAAAAACGCATCCCCGCGATAATCGCGGGTTGCGCAAATTTTGCTACTTCTACGTTGCCCGTGGAAATCGCGGGATGCGCAGCGAGAGGGTTAAATACATTTTTAGTTAAAAAATGGATTATTTACGGCATATTTTACGTTTTATTTTAAATATCTTTTTATTTTCATTTATATACATATATCTAGCAGATGCGTACTACGCGTCTGCATTTATGTGTATCATAATTACATAATGCTGCATTTTAAAAGTTGAATTGAGCTACACTAAATTAAATCTAACTCACAAAGATTAGATACTTGATGGTCTTTCTCTTTAATATGATTAGCACATAAAAGACAAAAAAACACACAAAATACAAACACATTAATTCAACTTAAAAATTGTCACAATAAAGCAAAAAGTTTGTAAACAAGTTTACAAAACATTAAATTTAATTTCTATTTTAGTCATTAAAATAATTTATGCGTCTAAATTTATTAGAAGCATATAAAAAAAAATAATTTTTAATAAAATGAACACGCAATAAACAATTTTCAAATTACATTTTATGAATTAAAGATACTATTAACAGCATAGTAAATGCAAAAAAATTGTAGTATTAAATGAAATATTACAGATGTGCTATGTTATTTGAATGTTATATTTGATTTCGAATGCATATTTATGGAAAATTTTACAATTATAAGACAGTAATTTACGATACATATAGATAACGCCCACTATTCACAAAGTATTTTTTCAACCAGAAAATTATAACTCGAATCGATGTAAAATTTTAAAATTGTTGATATGTTTTAAATTTTCACTATTAACTTTAGAAACTGTTTAATCACGTTAAATTACAAGAATTTGTACTGTTATTACATTCCTGATAGTATTATAACATTCTAATTAATATTCTATAAAATTTTTAGCTCCACCTTATTATTCTTATTTATTTTATTCTTACCAGTGTTTTTTTAGAATGCTTTTCTTCTTATATAATCGCAATTACTTAAAGAGGAAATTACTGTCAGCATACCTGCCAACATCCTAGTTACGAATCGGAAGATGTGTTAGTAGACACACATTTTTCCATGCCACTTTCTTTTTTGAGTAATTACCTCCAAATTTAGTTACGATTAAATGAGTGTAAAATTACTCTAAAAAAAGGCGGTAACTAAAAATCTTCCAATTTGTTAATTAGATGTTTAGCAGGTATGATATTTAGCGGTGGAGAAAAAGAGGCAGTAATAACAATTTTAGGGAATGCTATTTAGGATGTTGACATATATGTTATTGTGTATCGTTTTCAAAAAAAAAAAAAAAAAAAAAAAAAAAAAACCTTAGAAAAAAAAAATTATTTTACTTTTTGATGCAGTTTCAAAGATTTTGTATTGATATGGTATAATTAAATAAATTATAAAGTAGAAAGCACATGAAAATATTTCCCTAAAAATACTTTTACTAAGAAAATAGTTTTGATATTGTACATTCAGTACATTTTGGATAACAGCCTCTAGATTTTCCATTAATGTGGTGTACAAAATTTAAAATATCCCTAAAGTGTTGAAAAAAGGGATTTTTTTTTTTTTTTTTTTTTTTTTTTTTAAGTATAACTTTTCGTGGAACTAGCTTAACTTTTCTTGTAACAAATTGTTCGAAAATTTAATAACATTTATTGTATAGAAATAACTGGTTTTATATGTTTTTATTTTTAACTATAAGTATTTAATATATAAGAGACTGGATTAGAAAATCAGATGCAAAATGAAAGAAATTTTAGGTATTAAAAAGTATAATAATAATTACACTTTCCCTACTTTAAATGATACTGTTTAAAGATTTTAATTTTCCTTATTTCATACAATATTTGATATAACTTTAAGAATATATTAAATTATATATATGAAATTATAATATATGTGTTTAGTCATATAAAAGTTGATGGTTGAAATTATATATATATATATATATATATATATGTGTGTGTGTGTGTGTGTGTGTGTATTATAGAGCGGAAAAATAAACAGTGTGAGAAAGACCATATCAAGTGACATAACTACTAATACTACAACATAAACAACACATAAACATATACATATCATACATTTTATAACTTTAATAAATAATTTTGAGCAATTGCCAGGTCTTGCTCTTTGACAACCCACCTCATCAGCAATTATGATTGAACCCCTCCTTGAACCAGCAGGGCTTGGAATGTCGACATAGGAACCCCTACGACTGCCAGCGCCGCTAGCCTTCCTCCCTGGTTCAGGGGAAGGTTCTTTGATTATCACAGGAACTGCTGGAGTTACCTTATCTTTTGTTTCTTCCACCGAGATCTGTGGCACAGCTGGAGCTTTTTTATCATCTTTAATAGTTTTCTTTTCTTCAGTTTTAGTTACTTTTTTCTCTTCCTATATATATAAATGCACATATATTTACAGTAATGAAGGTGATAAAAGGAAAATAATTCATTGAAACAAAAGTATGAACTTTTTGATCGCAGGGTGGTTGATCACAAACCCCATTTTTTCCCTGATTCTTCCACCAATAATTTTAATAGTATATTTGCACCATTAATTAAATAAAAATTATCATATAAATAATTTGATGGAAGAAACAGGAAAAAAGGCAGGTCTGTAACCACCCTAGATCGTTATATAAAAATAAATTTTTAACAGATAAATATTTTGTAATATATTTCATATATCCTTAACAGCAGTGTTTCTCAATTTGTCAGGCAGGTCCTCTTGGGGGCGTGACTATTAAAATAAGGGGGTGCGAGCATACTGAAAAAATATATATTATCAAGAGTCGTGCTGCTCACCCATTTTTCAGAACTCCAGGAATGAGAAATTTCTGCACAGCTCTATTTTCATAGAGAAATCATTATAGTATATTTATAGTAATGTGCAGTGACTAAATAGACTAGAGTTTATTGAATAAAAATAGTTGTAGGAGAAAAAAAGGAAAATTCACATCCCAAAAATTGTCAGATCAATGAAAAAATCTGTATGGAAAGTGAGATAAAACATTTTTTTTTTTTTTTTTAATAAAAAGTGAAATATCTATTACACTTGCATAATACAGCACTTATAAATAGGATTGCATCAGTTCTAAAAAATGTATTTTAAGAAAGAATGGGATTCGAAAAATGAAAAGATTGAGAAACACTACTTTACTATAGGTCATACCTGCCAACCATCTCATTATGAATCGTAACATTTTTTAGTAATTGCCTTTTTTTTTTCTACACCAGTGTTTTTTTTAGAGTAATTTTTTTCTTATTTAATCGTAACACACATATGGAGAAATTTACTCCGAAAATAAAGTGGTGTGGAAAAAGGGGTGTAACATATTATTGAGACGAATATTGCGTTATACTATTGAGATGTTTGGCAAGTACCCTATAGGTTTATCAGACATGTAATTTCTGATTATAATCATGCCCCTATTTTCAGTTTGCCAAATTTAGGGACGTTTTTATTCAATATTTATCACTAACTGCCTAATCACTTCAAAGATTAATCGATTATTCTATATATCAAACATCACTGCTCAAATTTATTGGGGATTAGTGAATAAAAAAATCCTTAATATTGGCAAAATTATTTTCATTCAAAAATTTTTTAGCATTTTCATAGTAATTCTTTTCGATTGAATAAAGTGGTGATTATTGTTAGAAAATTGTGGTGTAAAATACTCTCGGAAATCACATCTCCGATTATATATAAATAGCTACGGTCTGCATTTTCTAGAACTAGAATTGGTTTTACAATAATCTTCTATAATTTGTTTCCACAATCAAATAAACCAAAAATTATTACTACATGGAATAAGAGTCAGGAAAAAAGACTGGTCTGCAGCAACTTTGTATAAAATTATGGATACTTTATTCCAGAAAAGAAGAGAGAAAACAATGACAATAATCCATTGAAACAAGAAAAAGAACTTTGTGTTAGGTTACTTATATATTATAGTTATGTATATATATATATGTGTGTGTGTGTGTGTGTACATTTAAATCATAATATATGTATATAATAATAATGATAATAGTTCAGTTTAGAATTCTAGCAAAAGTAAAAGAATGATTTTTTATATGTTACTATAGGCTCAAAGAATATCACAATTATTTTTGACACAAGTTATTTTAAAATTCCAAGTTATTTATCAATTTTACATTCTGAAATGTGTTTATTTACGCAGATACAAATACCCATTTTGAATTACTTAATTTACGTGTATAAGGCGCAAACAAAAATTTGCAAACTATTGCTTCTACCAATTAGACTTTCCAACAAAATAAAAATTAAAAAAAGGAGAAAAAATTACATTAAAATTTACCTTCTTTTCAACTTTTAATGATTCCTTCCTCTCAGCTTTTTGTTCAACTTTTAAGGATTCTTTCCGCTCAGCTTTTTGTTCAACTTTTAAGGATTCTTTCCGCTCAGCTTTTTGTTCAACTTTTAAGGATTCCTTCCGCTCAGCTTTTTGTTCAACTTTTAAGGATTCTTTCCTTTCCATTTTTTGTTCAACTTTCATAGATTCCTTCCTCTCCATTTTCTGTTCGACTTTCATTTCCTGTTTTTTCTCAACTTTTACTTCTTCTTTTTTCTCCACTTTTTTCTCTTCTTTTTTCTCCACTTTTTTCTCCTCAGCCTTCTTTTCTTCTTTCTTCTCTACTTTTTTCTCCTCTTTCTTTTCTTCTTCTTTCTTTTCTTCTTCTTTCTTTTCTTCCTTCTTTTCCTCCTTCTTTTCTTCTTTCTTTTTCTCTTCTTTCTTCTTCTCTTCTTTCTTTTCATCTTTCTTTTCTTCTGTTATAAATAAAATAAATTATTTAAAATATTTAAAAAACGTTACGTCTCGTACAATTTGATTATATTTTAATTACATTAAAATTCGAGACAATATACATTAAAATATACAATTAAATATTAAAATACACACAAGATAAATTTGAGCGTTTTGACCCGTATTTTAGGCTCCTCATCAGTAAAAAACATCAAAAGTAAACGCTGAGATGAACAATAGATTTCCTCTACGAAAATACAGTGTATTCTCCAGGGACTGCGCATGCCTCATTAAGAGGTAAAAAATGCTGTTTCGAATACCAGACCTTAAGGAAAATTCTACAATGATAATTTGAACAGGTATATAATAATATAATATTTGAACAGTATGTAATATTTGAACAGTATGTAATATTTGAACAGTTATATAAAAAACATAAAAAAAAGAGTCATGCAGTAGTATTTATCTGCACTCATTTGCATTTTTCTTCATAAATCTTTTAAAAGTAAAAGCAAAATAAGTCCTTTAAGTTTTTGTCTGGCGTAATTGCTTCAGTATGAAAACTTTTATTTTATTTATTTATTTTTTCTTTAGGGATCATTTAGGGATTTTTTTAGGGTTGATTAACTCTTTTTTCAGGAGTTTCAGGTTTACGCAAAGAAAATTTTTAAAATGACTATTATAAATTAGACAAAGTTTGATATATATATATAACTAAGAGTTTTAACAATTAAATAAAAGCTGTTCCTTTCAACAGTAGCTTATCCAAAATAAAATTATAACATTATTTCATCATATGTTTTACAGTAAATAAATGAATAAATAAAATGTATATATAATGTAATTTCTTTATTTTCTTCATTTTGCTCTCTCTCTCTCTCATATATATATATATAATGTTTGTTTTGATTTTTTACCCTTTTGCTAAAAGTGTTAAACTCGAGGAATCAATTAACAGCATGATAAAAGGGTGATATAACCATATCTGCCAATATTTCAATTTATTCCGGAGTAATTTTAGCCCCGCTTCTATTTCCTACCACTTATTTTTTTTAAAGTATTTTTTTTTTCCTTATTTTATCGAAGTTATGTATTGAAGAAATTTTTCTATAAATAAAGTGGTGCGAAATAAGGGCGGGGCTAAAAGTACTCCGGAATAAATTAAAATATTGGCAGCTATGTATAATTACAAAGAATCACGGCATCAAAAAATTTTAAGAGGGGTCGCATTCTCCGCCTTTTTTTAGAGCACATTCGGGAATAAGAAAATTTCACCGTTTTCACTATCACTATTTTTATTGTTAAACTGCCATTCTGTTTAATCACGACACATTGCTATGAAAATACCATAAAAATTTCTCTATAAAAATAGTGGTGACAAAAGTTTGGAAATTTTTCTTCTATGAAGTTCCTTTAATAGAAGGCGGAGAATGCGACCCTCGGTTTAGTTTTTTAAAAAGTAATGAAAAATTATGTAAATAATGACTGAAATATATATATATATATATATATAGGTACAGAAAAATTATTTAAACAGTCATTTAGTTTTAAAAAAGTGTAGAAAAGGTTTTTTTAAAGACGATTTTTAAGAATATTTTTAAAATTGAAAATTTTTAAAGCAGTTGAAAATATAAGCAAGAACGAAAAATCATGTGGTTCTCATATACTATTAACACTTTCCAACTGTAGATACTCGTTGCATCATTTTTACCCTCAATGTAATTTGTTTACGTGATCATACAACTGACAAACAACGTGTGTAATATGTAAAAAAAAAAAAAAAAAAAAAAAAAAAGTAATTATAATCTAACGGCTGCATTTTTATTTGCGTTAAGCCTTTTTAACACTTTCCAATATCCCTAAGAGTAATTTTAAAATCAATTAGTCTATCTGTAAGTTTTTCAGTCCTTCTATCTGTTGTGCGATAACGTAGGCAAAGAATATTAAAAGTTATTCGATACAACTATTGCGCACAGTTGGAAAGTGTTACTAATCAATCTGCATGATTTTTCTTTCTTGTTGAAAATTGCCATGCATTTCCGAGGTAGGAGGTTCGAGTGACTCTAAGCCATTTCAAATGGAAATTTATCTGAATTTAATCAGAATTCTTTGCAGTAAAATTTAACAGAGCTATAGTAATATATTAATTGACACTAGTACAGTTATCTAAAATTTGTTTTATTTGAAAAAAAGAGTTCTTTTGAAACGCTATCCAGTTCTACTGGCGTCTTTTATTAAACATGTCTTGTGAAGCAGGACTGGCGAATGCCAAGTTCTGTTAATTGTGAAAGAAGTGCATGTTGAAAATGTTTTGAATCGGTTAGTTATAACGGTTAGTGCTGCAATCATAGAGTACTGAAAACATTCAGAGCCGTCCATAGATTTAGTAATATATATAGATCTATCATCCCCATGTTATCGGACAAAAAATTTTGATGCTGAAAATAAGTTCTAAAATCAGCCATTAAAGAGTATTGAAAAAAAGAATAACAATAGGCGAGTGCAGTTGATAGTCGTCCACAGATCTTTTGTAAAATATATGCGCTTAAGTCGCTCTACTCGTTTTTGAGTCTAAAGTGAAACACACAAACTTACATTATATACATAAATTGTAACATAACTATAATATATCTGATAGTATAAGATATATTATAATTTCTGAGCTAAATGCCGAAAAGTTGAATGGTGAATTTATTTATGATAATAGGAGGCTACCTTTTAGCGGAGCTTGCGAGGCGAATTTCCAATAGCGATTGTTACACATATAGTGTAATGTGAATTTTAGATAATATCCCACATCAAAGAAAAGAAATCGATGCTAAAAACAACATTTGCATTACCTAGATTAATCATTGCTTATTTATACAGATTGAGAATATTCGTTCTCATATAGAGTTTAAATTCTAGCACACACACACACACACACACACAAAAAAAAAAAAAAAAAAAAAAACTAAGTGCTAGATTTACCAAAATCAATAGGGTTCGTGCTATGGTAACTTATAACATGTGTACCAACTTTCAGCTCATTCAAACAAAGCGTTTAGGTGCTATTGTGTTCACTCACATACATCTTCGTAAAAATAGTAAATATGTATTCAGGGGACCTCAAAATGTGTAGAAACACCAAAATCTGAAACTCGTATTTTTGACATGATTGCAATACTTTCCTCACTGTAGTGTTCGGAAAGTAAAAATTATGTTGTTTGGTAAAGTTACAAAAAATATACGTATTAAACAATATGACATACCTAGCTAATTAAATTGATTTTTTTAAATTAAATTTTCGGTTATTTTCAACTGAAAATTTCGTTATTAAAAAAAAGAAAGAAAGAAAAAAATTAAACTTTAAATTTTACATCTACTTTTTAAGATAGCACGCGATCATGTTTTATATAAAAATTAAATTATTAAATTCATTTTTTTACTTATTTTATTTCATATTGCTCGCACACTTTTTATTTCCTAATTCAAAATTATTTAAAAAAAAAAAAAAAAACTTTTTCGATATCGTTTGTAACGATACTGATTGTTATTAATTTTCTTTTCTTTTTCTAGAAAAAAAAAAAAAAAAAGATTTTGATGAAATTCTGGCAAAAGCAGAATTTAGTTTAGGACGGAGGACTATTAGTTTTTTTTTTTTTCAAATTATAACATCGCTTTCAAATTATTCAATTAAATTTTAGATAAATTTTAGATTTCGACAAATGTCCAACTATCGAAAAACGACAACGCAAAAATCCCAGATTGAGACTAATAGTCCTCAGTCCTAAAAAAAAAAAAAAAGGCTGACACCGGAAGCAATAAAAAGACAAAATTGAGTAGAAAAAGACATCGAGAAGCACGAGGGTCAGTTGAGGTGTTAAACCTATCGTTGAGGGCATATAACGCCTCGCTTCGCCTAGACAGACAGAAATACAGACGCATAAACCAATTGAATTCATAATCGCTATTGGCGTATTTTTAGCTGATGAATAATAAATGTCAATTTCGTTATGATTTGCGCAGTACAAAAATTTTTTTAATGGAAAAGTGCTTATCATATAACGCAATGCATTAGAGTTATTTTGGGTACCCCTGTATACAAAGTAATAGTTCTATTTATACCATTTTATATAAAGGACATATCACAGTGAATATGAATAATACATATTATTTTAAAGAAATTCTAAAAATATTTACGTACGCTAGACCGACAGATAGACAGAACGCTTAATAAAAACGAAAATGCAATTCCAGCAATTTTTAGTTATAGAAATTAATGTATCGGAATATTTTTATATCACCCTGTAAATCTTAATGCTATTAATACTATTTTCTATAGAAAACATTTTTTTTTTCTACATATGAATAATGAACGTTTAATTCATTGTGATTTGCGCAAAATAAAGGCATCAAAAATGGTTTATGGAAATACCTTTCATAGAACGCAATGCTTTGGAATACTTTCGGGTATCACTGTACAAAAACTAGCGGTGGTATTTACCCTACTTTCAATAAGAAACATCCCATACGGAAGATGAATGACATATTTCAGTTTTAAGGAATTTCATAAATATTTGCGGCGCTTAGAAGAACGCTTAGACGTTAGACCGCCGACAGATAGACAGACAGACAAACCGAAATCATAAATATTTTCTCTTTGTTGGAAAGTGTTAAAAAGAAATATTACAGAAAAAGTTATTAAGGAAAACTGTTATACTTTCTTATAGATTAAAAGACCACAAACCTTCGATATCTACTTGAACTGCTGTAGATGTAATTTCTCCTTTTTCATTTTTAGCCACCATTTTGTAGTTGCCCTTATCAGCTCCAGTTGGTTTCTCGATTTCGAGAGCAACAGCGTATTCACCTTTGGTAACTTCAGTAATACGAACCATATGCTTGCTGCTTTCTGATACCATGCTACTTTCCTTATACCATGTACACTTCGGCTTATTTACAGATTGCACTCTGCATTCTATTACGACTTTTTTGTGAACTTCTTTCATTACTATTCTGGGTTTTTCTTTGATAACAGGTGCCACTATTGGAAGAAACAAATAGAGAGACATTATATTTTAAGCAGAGTTTAAGAAATAAGTTCTAACGTTGAGCGTTATATTGTATGTAGAGTTTAAGAAATAAACACGAAAGGTAAACAAAATCAAAAGTATTTCATATACAGGGTGTCCTAAACAAATTAACCTCGGATGCAATGCAATTCTTTCAATATTGATTTTAGACGAAGATAAAAATTACAAAGATACATTTAAAATGGTGCAGGATATTATAATATTGATGCAAAATTTTAAGGAATTTGATTAAAATAATTATATATTTAAAATTTTATACGATTCATAAAAAAAAAAGAAAAAAACTCTCACTTTACCCATACCCTAATTAGATGATGTACAAAACTTTAACATAGTATCATAAAATGTCCTAAAAATATATTGAAGAAAAAATGTCGAGTGATAGTCATGAATACAAGAGTAAGTGCGTTTATTAAGTACAATTATTTTCTCCATGTTTGTGTGTATGAACCTGAAACGTGATCTAATGATATTTTTGTCTTTCTGAGAAGTTATATCGAAGCATTTATTTATTTATTTATTTATTTTTACCTTATATTTCTGCGACATTTTACGATACAATGTTGCGACTTTGTACACCAGTTTATAAAACTATGATGAACGTTTTACACACACACACACACATATACATATATATATTTCATGGGTGGTGAATAAAGTTTTAAATTTTGCAATAGATTCCCTTAACATTTTAAACTGAGCTCATAGAAATCTTTACTTTGTTTTCGCAAATTTTCAATTTACAGTCGGTAACAAAGGTATCCGAACCGAACACTAGCAAAAATTAATTCCTATGTAAAAAAAAAAGTAGAGTTAATACTGTTTTCTTGAATAAATCCTTGTCGAATCATGTTCTTAGACTGACTAAGAACATGATTCGACAAGGATTTATTTAACAAAACAGTATTAACACTAATTTTTTTACATAGGAATTTTTGCTAGTGTTCGGATATTTTTGTTACCGACTGTTCATCAGATAGCACACATATTACTATAGTAAAATTGGGGGTGTCCTAATTTCCCTTTGCAAGAACCCCGATCTTAAACAATGGCAATTAGGCAAATACCCTCTTTATTTCTTCACTTACCCATGTTTTGTTGACCCACTTCCATTTTCATTAACTATACTAGCTGGCTTCGCCGGCTAGCGGGTCAGTATTTTCAAATGAATAACTAAAATTAATGAATCACTAACAGTAATTTTTAGTGTTAAGAAAAGAAATTAAAAAAAAAAATCATTTCTGATTGGGTAAAAAGTCGGCCCGGGTCCCCACTGCCTTCGGAAGGCAGTCCCGTGCGCGCTGCGCGCGCACATCTTAAGGGATACACGCGCTCCGCGCGCGTATACCTTCCCTGACCTTTCATGCCCCCTAAAAAAATCATTTATGATCGGGTAAAAACTCGCACTGGGTCACCACTGCTTTCGGCAGCGCAGACCCATGCGCGCGCACGTGTGAAGGTATACGTGCGCTGCGCGCACATATTCCTTCTGAAGTCATATTTTTATTCTTAAGAAAAGAAAACTAACAGTAACAGAAACAAAAAGTAACTTTTAGTGTTAAGAAAAGAAATTAAAAAAAATAATTTCTGATTGGGTAAAAAGTCGGCCCGGGTCCCACTGCCTTCGGCAGTGCAGTCACGTGCGCGATGCGCGCGCACAACTTAAGGGATATACGCGCTGCGCGCGCCTATACCTTCCCTGACCTTTCGTGCCCTCTAAAAAAATCATTTGTGATCGGGTAAAAACTCGCACCGGGTCCCCACTGCCTTCGGCAGCGCAGACCCATGCGCGCGCACGTGCGAAGGTGTACGTGCGCTGCGCGCACATATTCCTCCTGAAGTCATATTTTTATTCTTAAGAAAAGAAAATTTTAAAAATCATTTCTCATCGGGTACAAAGTCAGACCGGGTCCCCACTGCCTTCGGCAGCGCAGTCACGTGCGCGCTGCGCACGCACAAGTTCTCGGATACACGCGCTGCGCTCGCGTATTCCTTCCCTGACACTTCGTGCCCCCTAAAAAAAAAATCATTTCTGATCGGTTAAAAACTCACACCGGGTCCCCACTGCCTTCGGCAGCGCAAACCCATGCGCGCTGCGCGCGCACGTGTGAAGATATACGCGCACTGCGCGCATAGACTCCTTCTCAAATCAAATTTTTATTCTTAAGAAAAGAAAATGAAAAAAATTATTTCTCATCGGTTAAAAACTCGCACCGCGTCCCCACTGCCTTCGACAGCGCAGACCCATGCGCGCGCACGTGTGAAGGTATACGTGCGCTGCGCGCACATATTCCTCCTGAAGTCATATTTTTATTCTTAAGAAAAGAAAATTTAAAAAATCATTTCTCATCGGGTACAAAGTCGGACCGGGTCCCCACTGCCTTCGGCAGCGCAGTGACGTGCGCGCTGCGCACGCACAAGTTCCCGGATACACGCGCTGCACTCGCGTATTTCTTCCCTGACCCTTCGTGCCTCCTAAAAAAAAAATCATTTCTGATCGGTTAAAAACTCACACCGGGTCCCCACTGCCTTCGGCAGCGCAGACCCATGCGCGCGCACGTGCGAAGGTGTACGTGCGCTGCGCGCACATATTCCTCCTGAAGTCATATTTTTATTCTTAAGAAAAGAAAATTTTAAAAATCATTTCTCATCGGGTACAAAGTCAGACCGGGTCCCCACTGCCTTCGGCAGCGCAGTCACGTGCGCGCTGCGCACGCACAAGTTCTCGGATACACGCGCTGCGCTCGCGTATTCCTTCCCTGACCCTTCGTGCCCCCTAAAAAAAAAATCATTTCTGATCGGTTAAAAACTCACACCGGGTCCCCACTGCCTTCGGCAGCGCAGTCCCGTGCGCGCTGCGCGCGCACATCTTAAGGAATACACGCGCTGCGCGCGCGTATACCTTCCCTGACCTTTCATGCCCCCTAAAAAAATCATTTATGATCGGATAAAAACTCGCACTGGGTCCCCACTGCCTTCGGCAGCGCAGACCCATGCGCGCGCACGTGTGAAGGTATACGTGCGCTGCGCGCACATATTCCTTCTGAAGTCATATTTTTATTCTTAAGAAAACTAACAGTAACAGAAACAAAAAGTAACTTTTAGTGTTAAGAAAAGAAATTAAAAAAAATAATTTCTGATTGGGTAAAAAGTCGGCCCGGGTCCCACTGCCTTCGGCAGTGCAGTCACGTGCGCGATGCGCGCGCACAACTTAAGGGATATACGCGCTGCGCGCGCCTATACCTTCCCTGACCTTTCGTGCCCTCTAAAAAAATCATTTGTGATCGGGTAAAAACTCGCACCGGGTCCCCACTGCCTTCGGCAGCGCAGACCCATGCGCGCGCACGTGCGAAGGTGTACGTGCGCTGCGCGCACATATTCCTCCTGAAGTCATATTTTTATTCTTAAGAAAAGAAAATTTTAAAAATCATTTCTCATCGGGTACAAAGTCAGACCGGGTCCCCACTGCCTTCGGCAGCGCAGTCACGTGCGCGCTGCGCACGCACAAGTTCTCGGATACACGCGCTGCGCTCGCGTATTCCTTCCCTGACCCTTCGTGCCCCCTAAAAAAAAAATCATTTCTGATCGGTTAAAAACTCACACCGGGTCCCCACTGCCTTCGGCAGCGCAGTCCCGTGCGCGCTGCGCGCGCACATCTTAAGGAATACACGCGCTGCGCGCGCGTATACCTTCCCTGACCTTTCATGCCCCCTAAAAAAATCATTTATGATCGGGTAAAAACTCGCACTGGGTCCCCACTGCCTTCGGCAGCGCAGACCCATGCGCGCGCACGTGTGAAGGTATACGTGCGCTGCGCGCACATATTCCTTCTGAAGTCATATTTTTATTCTTAAGAAAAGAAAACTAACAGTAACAGAAACAAAAAGTAACTTTTAGTGTTAAGAAAAGAAATTAAAAAAAATAATTTCTGATTGGGTAAAAAGTCGGCCCGGGTCCCACTGCCTTCGGCAGTGCAGTCACGTGCGCGATGCGCGCGCACAACTTAAGGGATATACGCGCTGCGCGCGCCTATACCTTCCCTGACCTTTCGTGCCCTCTAAAAAAATCATTTGTGATCGGGTAAAAACTCGCACCGGGTCCCCACTGCCTTCGGCAGCGCAGACCCATGCGCGCGCACGTGCGAAGGTGTACGTGCGCTGCGCGCACATATTCCTCCTGAAGTCATATTTTTATTCTTAAGAAAAGAAAATTTTAAAAATCATTTCTCATCGGGTACAAAGTCAGACCGGGTCCCCACTGCCTTCGGCAGCGCAGTCACGTGCGCGCTGCGCACGCACAAGTTCTCGGATACACGCGCTGCGCTCGCGTATTCCTTCCCTGACCCTTCGTGCCCCCTAAAAAAAAAATCATTTCTGATCGGTTAAAAACTCACACCGGGTCCCCACTGCCTTCGGCAGCGCAAACCCATGCGCGCTGCGCGCGCACGTGTGAAGATATACTGTTGTAAAATTTATACCCTTTCCGTGTTGATTCTCAAATTTAAATTTAAATTCATTTACTACTTAAATATAATTTAAATTCACGTTATAACCTTTAAAATTTAAGTTATTAATTAAATGAATTATAGCGTTTAGTGCTATTTTTCTCTTTTGATGCTGCCATTTGAGTTAAAGATATATTAAAATTAAAAAGCTTAATGATAATTACTTTTAGTTAAAAATTATATTCCTTATTAATATATTTATGTTTAAGTCTTTTGAAATAACTTTAATTACTTACCTCATATTTAAAAGCATATTTTATTAAAATTAACTTAAAGAAAAATATGTTTAAATCCTTTTACGGATTGTTCTTTTCGCTACCTAGCGAGGAGATGTAATATTTTTTCAACTGCAGAGTCTCTTTGCTAAGTCCATAGATGGCGGCTGACTCGCAGCGTCGTGTTGCTATAGTTATGGGAGGCGTTCCTATTCTACAGCATCTAGTAGATGTTACTTTGAATCCGTTTCGTGACTATAAAAAGGAGGTAGGAAATATGTAATCAGTCTCTTAAGCTCTGAAGCCCTTAATCTTTTAAGCTTTTATGTTTTTTCAGTTTAGCTCAAAGTCATGAGCTGGTATTTCGATATAATTATAAACTGTTTAGTTTTCTTATGATTGTAAATTACATTTTTGTGACTTGTTCGTTTAGTGTGAAAAGTAGCTTTCTATTTGAACTCAGTATGGCAGTATTTTTAAGGGTATTTAACCTCTCGTCAGCAACCTTTCTAAAATTGTTTCAGCTGATTTAATGTTATTCATCATTTTGTTTCAACTTTAATAAACTGTTTTAATCGAACTTTTGTCTTCAATGAATGCCACATATATTTATCTTCTTTATAGCTTTTTAGAGCTGAGCAACTATCATTTCACTGCACTGCTAACTCTGCTAATTTGATATATGTGGAAATTGTTTTTTTCACAATAAGCGGTTATGGGCAATTTGGCTCATTGTCAGCTCATAGCATTAAAATTTTGATAATAGTTTTTATGGCATTCTAAGTGTTTGAAGATAAGAAATTGAAATGGCAGTAAGTTTAAACCCCACGATTGAAAAATTACGGATGAATAATTATACTACGTGGGTCAAGGACATTAAATTTATTTTAATTGAAAGAAACTGCTGGAATATAATATGTAAAAAAGAAAAACTGCCTGTTGAAGATGCTGAGGCCGGAATAACTTCAAAACAAGTGGAGGATTTTAAATCTCGTAGTCGAGTTGCATTATCAACAGTATATTTGAATACATCGCCTGAAGTCAGAAGCATTATTGAAAATTGTGATTGTGCTATTGATGCCTGGGAGACTTTGAAGAAGACCTTTATATCAGACTCTAGAGCTCATCATATGGGACTGTTTACAGAGTTCATTAATTGTAGAATGTCTGAGAATGAAACGGTTAATTCTTTTGTAACCCGGTTATCAAGAATACTGGACCAGCTGCGTGAAATTGGTCATGCTATGGAGGATGTGTACTGCTGTTTTCAGCTCTTGCAACACCTACCATCCAAGTTTGAATCTGCAGTGCAATATTTGTTGCGTTGGAAGAACGACCAGTTCAAGTTCCAGAATATTGTGTCCGAGTTAACAGCGGAGGAATCGCGTCTACAGCTTCGTGAGGGTGATATTAAGAAAGATGCCAATAACAGTGTTCAGATACAGAACATCCAGCAAAAAGGTAAAAAGCCTTTAACTTGTTTTAAGTGTGGCCGTATTGGCCACTTTAAGAAAAACTGTTTTTTGAATAGTAATGTTAAATTTAAACCTAGAAATTTAAAGTATAACTCCAACGGTCGTGACAAATGCAAATCTCCCCCCTCCTACTACATAGCTCAAGCTAACTTTAGTAATTTAAGTGATGATGACAGCTTTATTTTTGATACTGCTGCTTCAAATCATTTTCTAAGAAATTTAGATCTTTTTGAGCATTATACTCCTGTGGAGGGAGAGGAGCTTTTTGTCGCGATCGATGGTATTAGTTTTCCTATTACTGCTAAAGGAACTGTTAAGTTGAATTTTGGTAAAAATGTATTGTATTTAAAAGATGTGTTATATTCGCCAAGGTTACGGAAAAATTTAATATCAGGTCCTAAATTAGATGTGAACGGTGCCACATACACTGGCGGTAAGGGCCAAGTGTCGGTGTTCGGTAGAGATAAAAGACATATTTTTACTGCTAAAATTAAAGACGGTGTTTACTATTTATATCCTAATGTTTCTAAAGTTAAAAAGGGGAGTAAAGTGAATGGGGGGCACCCAGAAAATCCTTCAGCTTCTCTTGCAAAAGTTAATGAAATTGGGTATTGGCATGCTCGTTTTGGGCATGTAAGTCCTGATACTATTGTAAATACTAGCAAGAAGAACGGGGTGAGGGGCCTTCCTAAACTTAAGTTTAAGAAATTTTTTTGTGAACCTTGTAGGATTAGTAAACAAAACCGTGTGTCTTTTAAATCATCCGATGTTCATGGCGTTAAATCACCGTTGGAGAAAGTATTTATGGACGTCTGGGGCCCAATTAAAGTAACTGGTAAAAATGGGGAAAGGTTCTTTTTGTCCATTATTGATGGATTTTCTAAAAGGGTTGCTGTTTATCCTTTAAAGGATAAGTCTCAGGTTTTTGGTGTATTCGAGAGACACATTGCACGGGCAGAACGTAGTTTGAATAAAAAATTGAAAGCTATTCGTACGGATAATGGTTCCGAATTTGTAAATGACAATTTCAAATCATTTTGTAGTAAAAATGGAGTTGTTCGTGAGTTAACTAACACGTTCACACCTGAGCAAAATGGGTTAAGTGAGCGGTTTAATCAAACTTCTTTAAATTGTGTTAGAGCTATTATCACGGATAGTGGTTTGTCTTTTTCTTTCTGGCCCGATGCAATGTTGTATTTCGCGTACACTTGGAACCGTTTAATCCATAGGGGACAAACTAAGACTCCTTTTGAGTTATATACTGGGTTTAAACCATCCGTAAGACACCTGAAGCCGTTTGGATTAATTTCGTATGTTGGGATCCCAAAACAGCATAGAGACCATAAGCTTGAACCTAAGGCTAAAAAGGGAGTACTAATAGGTTATTCATTAAAGACTAAGGGGTATAAAATTTGGTTGGAGGATGAGGATAAAATAGTTGAAACTATAAACGTAACGTTCTCTGATCAGCTATTTAGTAAATGCAGTGGAGCGGTGATGGGCACCTCACTGGAGGAATTGGACTTACTTCCGGAAAGTCCAGTTGATTGTCAAGTTTCCGATCCTGTTGACATTGTTTTCGGAGGTGAGCCCGATGATTCTAGTGACGAGCCCGTCGATGAAACTCCTGTAGATAAATCTTCTCTTAAACCTCTTTCTTCAATTACTTGGAATAGAAAACCCGTACCCAGAAAAATGAGTGACAGAGTTGACATCTTCTATTACCCGGACAACACTAAAACTAGATTGAGATCAATGAACGATGTCAAGCAATATTGTGATAAAAATAATTTAATTTTTGACTCTAATTTTTTTGATTTCTCTAGTAGTAATAAGTTCGAGGGGGTGGTTGATCAGCAAAACTCAGATAACCCAACTTCAAGTTTAACTCATAAAAAATCATGACTAGTTATCCCTATACCTAAAACATATAATCAGGCCGTTAAATCTTCAGAATGTATTGAATGGAAAAATGCCATGGATGATGAGATAAATAATATGAAAACTCGTAAAGTTTGGCATCTGGTTAATTTACCGGAGGGGAAAAAAGTTTTGGGAAATAGATGGGTATACGCCGTTAAAAGAGATGAGCTAGGAAACGTTGCCCGCTTTAAAGCGAGGCTCGTGGCCCAGGGCTTTCATCAGATAAAGGGGGACACTTATGACGAGACGTTTTCACCCGTCGTTAATTTCTCAGTAATACGTTTCTTTTTTTCATTATTGGTCTCATGTTATAAATGGCATAATGTTCAATGCGATATAAAATGTGCTTATCTTTATGCACCTTTAAAAGAAGAAATTTATATGTCTCAGCCAAAAGGATATGTTGTAAAGGGAGGGGAAAATCTTGTTTGTAAACTAGACAAAGCGTTATATGGCCTTCATCAAAGTGGTCGGCTCTGGTATTATGAGTTAAATAAAGTACTATTAGATTTAGGGTTTAATAAATTTAACTGGTGTAATTGTTCATATTATTTTGAAAATTATATTGTTTTATTAGTTTATGTAGATGATTTAGTTTTGTTTGGTAAAAATCAATTTCAAATAGACAAAATTCTTAATTTATTAAAATGTAAATTTGATATAAAAATTTTAGGTAAAACCAAGAAATTACTTGGTGTAGAATTTAATTATGAAAATGATTCAGTACAAATTTTTCAGGAATTATATATTAATGAAGTGTATGACAGGTTTAAGTCGTTTAACATCCCTTTCTGCTCATTACCTATTGTAAAAGGCATTAAGTATTCGAAAAAAGATTGTCCTACTAATCAAAATGAAATTGATGAAATGTCTAAATTTCCATATCGGAATATCTTAGGATGTTTATCTTTCATTGCAAACAGGACACGACCTGATATTGCCTACGCAGTTAATATATTCAGTCAATTTCAAAATTCACCGGGGTTTAATCATTGGAATGGGTTAATTAAATTACTTGGGTATGTTTCGTGTACTCGAGATTTGAAATTAAATTTGAATTGTTTTAATCCATGTTTAACTGCTTTCTCTGACGCTGATTTCGCGATGAATAGAGATGACTTCGTATCAATGGGGGGGACAAATTTTATTTTTGGATAATAGCCCTATTTCTTGGAAAACCTTTAAGCAAAAAAGTGTTTGCCTTTCAACCATGGAAAGTGAATTTGTATCCATGTGTGACGGGGTTAAAGAATTAATGTGGTTTGATAATATATTACGAGATTGTATTGATTTTAAATTAATTGCTATTTCATATGAACCACCAATACTTTTTGCTGATAACCAAGCAGCTATTAATTTTACGAGGTCTCCTATAGAGAATAACAAATCTAAACATATTAATGTAAAATTATTTTTCATCCGTGAATGGCTATTTGAGGAACGGTTTGATTTAAAATATGTAAATACTAAAAATAACTTTGCCGATCCCTTCACAAAGCCCCTTACTAAAGGTGATATGTCTAGGTTTGTAAATAAGGTATTTATTAAGTAAATGTATATAGAGTAAATTTAAATTTTTTTGAACGTATAATATATATTTGAATTTTTTGAAACTGAAAAATGTTTTTTTAGAGGGATATGTATGCATTTTCTTGGTGGGTTTTTCCTACGTTTTCCATTGTGTAGTGATGTATGGTTTAGTTTAACTTTTGTATGAGAGAAATTCGTAGCGCTACGTGTAATTGGTTATGTGTATGTTATATAAATGTTTCATATATTTGTGAATATCATCGTTTTCTTATTTTGACAATGGGGAATGGGGGAAAAAAAAGGTTTCCTTGAAATGCTGTGCATATTTGCCCTGTATTAATATCTTGTTCTTTCTTTTAGTAGATATGTATAGAATATTGATAGTGCTACTGTTTTTTTGAAAGTGTGAGTTGGACTTGTGGACTCTTGATCTTATGATTTACGAGATTGACAAACCTTGTAGCTTTGTGTGAAGTATATTCTGTAGAAGACATATGTGAATCTCTCAAGTCACTAAATATTCAAGGAATTTTTTTTTATTTCTTTTCTGATAAAGTTTATATTGTAATTGCTGACGTTTGTGTTTGTCGAATCAACACGGTGGGGGGCCTTGTTGTAAAATTTATACCCTTTCCGTGTTGATTCTCAAATTTAAATTTAAATTCATTTACTACTTAAATATAATTTAAATTCACGTTATAACCTTTAAAATTTAAGTTATTAATTAAATGAATTATAGCGTTTAGTGCTATTTTTCTCTTTTGATGCTGCCATTTGAGTTAAAGATATATTAAAATTAAAAAGCTTAATGATAATTACTTTTAGTTAAAAATTATATTCCTTATTAATATATTTATGTTTAAGTCTTTTGAAATAACTTTAATTACTTACCTCATATTTAAAAGCATATTTTATTAAAATTAACTTAAAGAAAAATATGTTTAAATCCTTTTACGGATTGTTCTTTTCGCTACCTAGCGAGGAGATGTAATATTTTTTCAACTGCAGAGTCTCTTTGCTAAGTCCATAGATGGCGGCTGACTCGCAGCGTCGTGTTGCTATAGTTATGGGAGGCGTTCCTATTCTACAGCATCTAGTAGATGTTACTTTGAATCCGTTTCGTGACTATAAAAAGGAGGTAGGAAATATGTAATCAGTCTCTTAAGCTCTGAAGCCCTTAATCTTTTAAGCTTTTATGTTTTTTCAGTTTAGCTCAAAGTCATGAGCTGGTATTTCGATATAATTATAAACTGTTTAGTTTTCTTATGATTGTAAATTACATTTTTGTGACTTGTTCGTTTAGTGTGAAAAGTAGCTTTCTATTTGAACTCAGTATGGCAGTATTTTTAAGGGTATTTAACCTCTCGTCAGCAACCTTTCTAAAATTGTTTCAGCTGATTTAATGTTATTCATCATTTTGTTTCAACTTTAATAAACTGTTTTAATCGAACTTTTGTCTTCAATGAATGCCACATATATTTATCTTCTTTATAGCTTTTTAGAGCTGAGCAACTATCATTTCACTGCACTGCTAACTCTGCTAATTTGATATATGTGGAAATTGTTTTTTTCACAATATATACGCGCACTGCGCGCATAGACTCCTTCTCAAATCAAATTTTTATTCTTAAGAAAAGAAAATGAAAAAAATTATTTCTCATCGGTTAAAAACTCGCACCGCGTCCCCACTGCCTTCGACAGCGCAGACCCATGCGCGCGCACGTGTGAAGGTATACGTGCGCTGCGCGCACATATTCCTCCTGAAGTCATATTTTTATTCTTAAGAAAAGAAAATTTAAAAAATCATTTCTCATCGGGTACAAAGTCGGACCGGGTCCCCACTGCCTTCGGCAGCGCAGTCACGTGCGCGCTGCGCACGCACAAGTTCCCGGATACACGCGCTGCACTCGCGTATTTCTTCCCTGACCCTTCGTGCCTCCTAAAAAAAAAATCATTTCTGATCGGTTAAAAACTCACACCGGGTCCCTACTGCCTTCGGCAGCGCAAACCCATGCGCGCTGCGCATGGGTTTGCGTTAGGGGATACCCGCGCGGTGCACGCCTATCTCTTCCCCACCCTTTCAGTCCCTCCTAATTAACCTACGTATACCAATTTTGAACGGTCTAACTCAATTAGCTGAGATGCAAAGGAAAACCTAATCAGGACACCTCAAAACGTGTAAATCTGGGGAAAACTTTCGATAATTTAAAAGAACTTTAAAATATCTTTCGAATGATGTATTAAAAATAATTTAATCATAATTAGAAATTGAAATATTGAAATTTGAAAATATTATAGCGCCATGAAAGAACACTGATTCAGGATACCTCAAAACGTGTAAATCTGTTGAAAACTTTGAATTATGTAAAAGAACTTTAAAATATCTTTCGTATGATGTATAAAAAATAAATCAATCGTAATTAGAAATTGAAATACGCGTATTGGAATATTGCAAAAATGTCCGGCGTGTAAAGAGAAAATTTAATTTGCAATTAAAATGTAAATTTTTTGTTTATTGACGAAAATCGATGAAATTTGAAATGCAAGTTTGTTTTGTGGTGTAAATATTATATACTAAATAAAATGTGTAAAATTTGAAAAATTGAAGAAAATAGAAAATTGCAATTTTTAATCTTAGTACGGAACACGTGACCTTCATTAAATTCCAGATGTCTTTCCGTTGAAGACTGCTGGAGACTTAACTTCTGCAAAGCTACGATTCTTGTGATTCGTTGCCAACATTTTTTTATAGTTTAGTTAATTTTAAAAAATCTAATCGTCCGATCGATAAGCCGTTTAAACCATCGGATTGAGAAAAAAAAGCCCTTTCCAATGGTATCTTGTTTGTAACGATACGACTGATATTTCTAATTAATTTCCACTTTTCCCATAAAAATGTCGCTTTTTAAGCATTTAATCATGAATTCTGGGTCATTTTTCGTTAGACAATGGTCGACGTTTTAATTAATATCTCCGCTAATTAGGGTCGCATCGTTTAGCAAATTAGACAACCCTGATCTGCGATAAATTCTCTGTCCGACGGTACCTGTTCGAAGTCCGTGCGACCTTTAGCGGCGGAGCCTTTTCTGTTTCAAGCCGTTTCTCACAGACAGACACACACACACACACACACACACGCGCGCGCGCGCGCGTACAGATTTTAATAATATAGGAGATTTTGTCGAACATTCCTGAATTATACACGAGTATTTACCTTAATATGTATCAGAATTACAAAGTTCCAAACTCATTTAATATTTTACTATATGATAATAATAATAATAATAAAACATTATTCGCTGTGTAAAATGCATAGGTGCCTACATCCTGATTAATAATATTGCCTAGTATTGTCAGTATCCGCCCCCTTTTTTTTGCACCACTTAATTTTTAGAGTAATTCTCTCCAAACTTTTGATTTTTGACTTTTGAAGGATTTAGATCGGAAGCACCTGTGGCGTAGTCACGCATCTTCCGTTACTTAAGAGTAGAGACTGACGGGGGGAAGTGTCCTGAATTTAAATTGTTTGCCAATGGGGGAGAAGAACATACAGTCGGCTGCAAAATTATTCGAGCACTAGCCAATAATTCCTATATTTAAAAAGTACACATAAGACTGTTTTGCTAAGTAAATCCTTGTCGAATCACGTTCTTACACTGATTAAGAACATGACTCGACAAGGATTTATTTAACAAAGCTGTATTAAGTGTACTTTTTTTTGGCAAGGATTATTGCTAGTGCTCGAATAATTTTGCAGCCGACTGTAAAAGAAATAACAACAATAATTTTGGAGTTAATCAGAAAAAGAAGTACAAGGTAATAATTTAAGAAAGTTTAAGTATAGCATTACAAAACTTTAGGAAGTTTAAGGATAGTAAGAATATTTTTGGATTTTATAAGAGCAGTTTTTAATTCTTAATTTTCATTTTTAGAAGGAGTCTGCCATAGCTTTGCACTCAATTTTCGGTCTGTCCGAGACAGAATTGCCTTGAAAAAGGCAACTTTTCGGTTGCCGTGCAAAACTGCATGCTAACCTAATATGTATATATATATATATATATATATATATATACAGAGTGTCCCATGACTCTGTATACATTTTAAAAATTCATAGCTATTGAATGAATTGATGGAATTGAACGCGGTTTGCGAAAAAATCATTCTCGTGATGGGGGATTTTTTTTTTTTTTTTTTTTGAGAAATATAGCAGGTAGGAAAAAATAAAATAAAATTGTCGGAAGTCAAATGACGTAGGAAATGCAAATTGGTGTGACAAAGTATAAAAAGGCTTCACGCCTTTAAGTACAGTCGGCTGCAAAATTATTCGAGCACTAGCCAATAATTCCTATATTTAAAAAATACACATAAGACTGTTTTGCTAAGTAAATCCTTGTCGAATCACGTTCTTACACTGATTAAGAACATGACTCGACAAGGATTTATTTAACAAAGCTGTATTAAGTGTACTTTTTTTTGGCAAGGATTATTGCTAGTGCTCGAATAATTTTGCAGCCGACTGTAAGTATATTGCTGAAAGTTTATGGGTAATATAAAGTTATTTATTACCTTTGAATTGAAATTATATTTTAATTATACGAGTAAGAAGTAGCTCTGTTCTTCCCACTTTGAAGAGGTTTAACCCATTAGGCGCCAATGCTCCCGCTGAGGAAACAATTTTTTAAGAAGTTTTTTCTCTGCAAGTAAGTAAGATAAATATATTCTTTCTTTTTTGCATTAAATATTGAAACGCCTAGCATCGTTGGTAATTTTTTTAAAACGTTTGTAATGTAACTTCTATTTTATTTTATTTATTATTTATTTATTTATTTATTTATTTATTTTCAATTATTCAAACATAGACGGTTTGTATTTCTGTAAAACATCAGTAAAGAAAAAAAATCAGCAATAATAACTCATTCGAGTACAGTGGTTTAAAACAATGGATATGAAATAAAACAATTCTTTTCTTAAATTATAACAAACAGATATCAATAAAAGTAGTTAAAAAGAGTTTTACAGTTTTTCAACATCTGTTCAACCCCAATTAGGTGTCAAATCTCCCATTTTGGAAGCATATTATATCTTCCAACAAAATATTTTTTTTTTATAAATTATTTAAACTGATGTGATTATAAAAGCATATTGAAACCCAAAATATACGAAAATTCATAAATTTTCAGTGGGATTCATAAAGCGGCGTTTGAAGGGTTAGTTAAGTGTTTGTTAAGTTTAATCTTAAAGTCCCAGTGTTTATTTTGGTTATACGTACAACTGGTACAATTATGAATGACGACAAAGGCGCCACTTCATCACTAGGGTGCCACAATCCGTTACAACATTTGCATGCGAATAAGTACATTTTTTTATGGAAATGTATGATCTAGTCACGCACAGCGCCTTCTATCGACAAGTAGCTTGTTTATTTTTTCTTTACCCCCCCCCCCCATTCAAAAAAAAAAAAAAAAAAAAAAATCCTTTCACGAGAAGGATTTTTTTGAAAACCGCGCTCAGTTCTATCAATTCCTTTAAAAGTTATGAATTTTTAAAATACTTACAGACTTATGGGACACCCTGTATCTATCAATAGCAAAGAGGACAAACACAGAACAACATAAGGTATAATCTCACAAGGAAAAGTCAATGCCAAAGACAACAGAAAAGTGACATGAATAAAGCAGACAGAACAATTGGACATTAAAAAAAAGTTGGGAGTTTAGACAGTGACTCACTTTGGGTCTTCGTCTATTAACTGGATCGTTGTGAACATATGCAGCAAGTGTATTTAAAGAAGGGTTATCGATAGTTTCTTGGATGGTTGGTTGGTTGGTTTTTTTACTTCGCACTAGTGCTGCGCAGATGGGCAATTGGCGACGGTCTGGGACTCACCCCTAGAGGTGGTCCGGAGGCATGCCATCGCAACTTTGATCCTCCACGGAAAGGATGGCTCTCCCGCTTTGGTGACTTCCAGAGGTATAATTTTTGATGGGAACATGGAGGACATTTAGGCAACGACAGATTTTACGTGCACCAGCCACCACTAGTGTACACGACGGTCTTTGGCCGGCTCGACTACCGAACCCGCAATCTTCCAATTATGAGGTCGGCACTCTACCGACTGGGCTACCGCGGCCCTATAGTTTCTAGGGGCAAATGGAATTGAATATTAAGGTACTGAATATAATTATTAAGCTTAGGAGTGAAAATCTCTCTGATGGTGTGAAAATTTCAAACATAAGAAGGCATATCAAAACTTTGCCGAATGATTGCATTTTGCGTGTTAATCAATAACTTGATATGGGTTTTGATTGCACATTACCACATCGATGGAATGAAGATAGGATGTGTTGAGGAGCATTTTATTCTTTAAGTTAAAATCACTGTTCCGAGAAAAGAGTGGCATGAGTTTATTTTAACAGCTCGGAATTTGTTACGCGTAAGAGTTAAGTGCTGTGTTTAAAAGTTAAGCATTAGTCAAGTAAAACTATAAAGTATTTAGTATGTTTAGACCAAGGTCATAGCTGTAAATATTTTAATTTTTCCGCAGTATTTTTAGCCCCGCCTTTATTTCGTACCACTTATTCTTTTAAGTGAGTAATTTTGTCTTATTTTATCGAAGTTTTATGTTGGAGAAATTTTTTCTATAAATAAAGTGGTGCGAAATAAAAGCGGGGCTAAAAGTACTCCGGAATAAATTTAAATATTGGCAGCTATGCATGGTGGTAGGGGTGGGCACCAAAGGGAATTTTATATTTATCGCTAGTATCATATGCCATGTTTTTATTTCCACGTGTAAAAAAATAGCTTTAGTTTTGTCATAACTTTGAGTGATTCTCCCTGTTGAGAAACAATTCAAAAGAGTTTTTAGTAAAGTGGGGAATAATGCCTGTTAGCATTGGATGCAAAAATACAGGTGTCACCCGCAAAAAATTGCCAAAGAGGTATTACGATAACGGGGGATATCATTACTGTAGAGATTGGATAATTTAGGACTGATTTTAGAGCTTTCTGAAGAGCCGAAATTGGCTAAAAGGTTCCATTAAACAGTATCTTTCACTTTCACGTGAAAATTTCTATCAAGAAGATAGCTATAGATTAATTTAATAAGGGGAGGGGAAAAGTTATACTTAATTAATTTAAAGATTAAGCCAGTGGTCCAAACCTTGTCTAACGTCTTTTCGACATCATGGAATACTTCTGCAGAAAATTGCTTCTTAAATTTGCCATTGGTAATGTTCTCAATAAGTCTACAGACCTGCTGAAGGGTGAAATGGCCGTTACAGAAACCAAATTGTTCAGGCAACATAATATTATTATTTTCACTATGAAAATTAATTTATTGAGCAATAAATGCTCGATATAATTTACTTGAAAATTTTAGAAGAGAAATGGGTCGGAAACTTGAAGCTCTGTCAGGAAGTTTGGCATTTTTTAGAATGAGGGCTATGACAGCAATTTTCCAATAAAAGGTGAAATAGTTAAATTTAAAAATTTTACTCAATAAATGGGAGAATTTTGGAATTTAGGGAAATAGGAAGTTGGTGAGTGCGTCATTGCTGGTGCCGCTGATGCCAGGGGCTTTCTTATTCGTAAGTTTTTTTGATTTCACGGATGTAATAAAGATTAAGTAAGAAGAATAATACTCTTAGAAAATACTGGTGCAAAAATAAATAAATAAATAAATAAAAATAAGTAAAAGCGACTTCTAAAAGTACGCCGGAATATAATCAGGATGTTGGCAGCTATGAAAATGAGATTATTTATTCATCTGAAAAATACAAAAAATAATAAGATTTCTATCGACTTACATTCAATGTTTAGAGTCAAATTTGCATTGCACTCTCCGTGGGTATTTTTCACGTTGCACTTGTACAAACCAGCATCAGTGAATTCCAAATTCTAAAATGTAAATTAAATAAAATTTAATCAGTGAATTCCAAATTCTAAAATGTAAATTGAATAAAATTTAAGAAAGAACACAGTTGATTTTTTTTTTCTTTATTTTCATACATATGATAGTTGCCAACCATCCCGGGTTTTCGATACCAGTATTTATACATATATATGTACAAATATACATATTTATAAAAAAAATTCACCTTTTTTAACTCCTACTAAAGCTTATAAAAATATCTTACAAAAAAATGCCGGCATCAAGAAACAGGAACGTTTGGCAGACAGGCGCATGTAAAATAAGGCATTTACATAATTTGTCGAATTTTACATTATTTTTCCACCCTTTAACGGTAAATTTATTTTCAGTAATACTACATTGAGATTAATTTAAGAAAAGACACCGATTGAGCTTCTTAGATAAAATTAGTGGAATTTTTAATCTTTTAGAAAGCCATAAGAAGTATATTAACTACCCAATTCATAACTTTAAATATTAAAAAAAAAAAGCGTAGTAAGTTATTTTTCTATGCCTACTGTTTTTAGACTAAACACATATTTTTGCAGTAAAAATATTTACCACTGCTTTAGAAAGGGAATTTGATTAATTAATTTTAAATCTGAATTGAGAAAAAAGAATTAGCAGATTCATGTATTTTATTAAAGTAAAAAACAAGCTTAGTAAACTGGCTTGTTACGACTTACCCATTTAAAATGTGATGATTTTGGTGATAAGTAAACTTACCACGGTTTGTTAAAGGGTTAAAAAAAAAAAAAAAAAAAAAAAAAAAACACTACTATATTCTAATAGCATTTCCACAAAAAAGAATTTTCGTAAAAAAACAGTAGTAATACATCTTCAGAAACAACTGGAAAAAGTTGGGAATTAGGCAATTATAATCCAATTTTCTTAAGATGTCTCAGACAACATACGTTGCACCATCTAACAAATTTTCTAGATGATACTCATCGCAAATGAATATTAAATGAATGCATTAAAATTTTAGGAAAAAAATTAGAAAAAAAAGCACTAAACGTGTTTTTCTTTAATACATTGAGCAAAACAATGAAGAAATCTTAACTCTTTAGGTGTCGAGCGAAAGTATCGAACTGTTGCGAAGAATACAGCGCCAGCTTGACTATTTGGCTAAGTTTGGGTGAAAGTTCATAAAAAAAAATAATAATAATGATAAGAAATAAGACCGATGTTTGCAAACTAATAAAGTAGCATGTTACTAAATAACAAGATAATACATTAATTCCGATTGCATTTCAATATTTCTTAAAAATCATACAAATGACATAAATACAAAATATTATTTAAAAAAAAAAAAAAAAAAAAAAAAAAAAAAAAAAAAACTAAATTTCTTTTTACAAAAAGTGCTTGTACAAATTAAAAATCGTCGTTTCCTCAAAGCTCTGTTGCGTTTTTAATGACAATGTGAACATGTGTCATACAGCTCTAGTGTACGCAGTTTGCAGTCTTCACACTAAAAAAATGGAATATTAAAAAAAAAAAAAGGTAGAGTCTCTCATATATATATATATATATATATATATTATTCTTTTGCATATCATACAGAACAACATATCGTCACTCGTACTTATCGCAAACGTTGCGAGGTATAAACGATATATGGTTGCGACGATATATCGTTAAGAAGTTTTTCCTAAAAGATGTTTTACCAGAAATATTTTTAAAATATTTTCCTTTTATTTAATCGTTTTAATCGCAGAAAATAACTGTGATTGATTTTTAGGAAAAAACAAAAACCTGATGTGCAACAACCACACGATTTCCATTACTCACTTCTATCATAGCCTCCTAAACTAGATGCCTGTCGCGTGGCTCGGAAACTTGGCAACAGTTCAAGCAGTAGACAGCGCCACCTGGTACAGATTACGCGACGTTTTTATTCAACAGCCACAAAAAAAAAAAAAAAAAAAAAATTAAGGGGGATTTGATATACATAAAAGGTTGATTATGTATATCATATATCACTTCTTAAAAATATTGGTGACAGTTGAATAAAAAAGTCACGCAATCTGTACGAGGTGGCACTATCTACCATTTGAACTGTTGTCAAGCTTCCGAGCCACACGGCAGGTTAGGAAGCTATGCTTCTACATACATATATCACATATTTCCTTTCGGAAATGATGTGGTCAGAAGACATAAAATTGATTTAACAAATTACACACCTAACAAGTTTCCTTTAAGAGCAAGCTGATACAAACGTCACGAAGACATATAAAAGAATAAATTATAAAAGAAGATAAAGAATAGCTTACTTAGCGAGTTTTAGTTATTCATTTATTTTAATTAAAAAAAAAAAAAAATCCTTAGAGCCGTTTTTCGAAACATCTATTTCCGATATGTGTAACTGAGTTATGAAATCAGGACGCCTATCAAGCTCCCTGTACTAACTAAATAATACATGGTAAAGGTCGTCTAAAAGGGATTTATGTAGCAAGTTTGAAGAAAATTGTTAGTGCCGTCTACGGACCCACTTCCGTTTTTCCAATTTTCTCTAAAAGTTGGAAAATGCTCTCTACACTAGATTTGTTTTAACCCTTAAATGCCGAGTGTTGCCTTTCAGTAACATACCCCATTTTGTCTTCTGAAGTATTATTAGGATAATATTGAAAACCCTAATACCTCATTCTTGACGATTAGCAACAAATTGCTTTTTAGCTGTAAGCCATAGTTAAAATAAAGTATGATTTTTAAAAGTATTTTTCCCGTGATTTATTTAATAGAGGGAAGAAGTAATACATTTTTAAATTGATTTTAAAATTATCAGGCACTGATTTAAGGGTTAATTCTGAAATTTTGTCCTTCTGTCTTTAGTAGTTTCGGAGATATGATAGTCAGAAGATTCCCCACACATATACACTCTGACCAATTGTTAAAAAACAGAATTTTACCGACAGGAGACCTTAAAACATATAAATCAGATGAAAACTCGATATTAAAGTTTTTAGCCGAATACAATACTTTCATTACCTGCGGTACTCGGGTAACGGAAGAAAAAATTAATGCTGATAAATCTCATATAAAAATTCGAAACTTTGTCAGGTATGCATTTGGCTCAAAAGTTTTAAAAGCAACAAAAGAAAGGAAAATTATTCTTTCTCTTTAAGAACTTCCTTTAAAGCTGTAAAAAATATTTTTATTAATTTAGCTTGTAATATTTAAAATATAATTTCGTTATTCAATTTACAAAAATTACGTGTAACACTAAAATTTTTAAATTAATTTTAACTTACCTTTAATTCTAATTTGACATGATATACATCTTTTTCTTGTTTGATAGTTTGTTTGATTCTTGTACTTTCTCTGACATCGGACCCATCACAAGACCATTTGATGTCAGGTTTTGGATTAGCTTTTACTTTGCACTCAAAAATGATTCTGTTACCACCATCTTCTGGAGTAATTTTTGGTTTTTCTACAAAAGTTGGTGCATCTCCCGCAGGAGCTTTTTCAGCTAAAATAAAATTACATTGTATTTCTTAATGTACGTTTCAGATAAGAAAAGGTTTATTTTAAAAATATGCCAGGAAGAAACAATTATTTTTACCTAAGTAATACTCTAAAAGGTTACTATTAAACTTATTTGAAACTGTTAAAATAATGCTAATAAATACTTTGCCTAATTAGTAAAAACCAATCTCAAAGCCTAGTGACAGAAAGTTTTGAAGCTGTCTGCGACAGGCTTTTAAAATTTCATAATCTGTCTGCAAAATTTGCGTGTAATCAGGGGTGAAAATGGCTTACACTGAGCTGAAAGCTGATGGGGACGGGACGGGTGGGTTAACAACAGTGGTCATCTCATGCAATAATACACGAATACAATTTTACTACAAAACAATATAGTATAAACAATTGTATTCGTTCACTTCATCTCATTCAATTAAATATTTTATAGCAATGTTTGACACAACACAATAAAAATAATTATAAATAATAAAAGTATTAGTTTTAGTTTTGATACAGAAATTGTTATATATAAGTGAATTGTTATCCGAAAGTTGCGGACAAATTTTTTTCTCAGTGCAGACAAAAACTGGTCCGCAAACCGTTTTTCTGTTTCCGCGACTACGTCGCCGTGTCACGGTGTTTCTGCCACTCGGTACTCAAAGTTTATTTAAAGTTAATTCATTATTACAAATAATGAAAAACTGTCATGGATGTAAGGGGAAAAAAAAATAATTAATCGAAGTTTGCTATAAATCTATTGCTATAAGCTGCTAAAGCTCTATAAATATTTTTTGCAAGAAAATTAAAAATCTTCATTTAAGAATTGTATTAGGTTAAAATGTAAGTATTAATTGAAAAGTCAGACAATAAAGAATAAATAATATCATTATCAACTAATAAAAAAAATTTAAAAAGTGCGTTTTAAAAGTACGTTAAAAATTTACATTTTATAAATAATATGGTTCACGAGAGGAACTTAGTGAACATATTGCTGCTAACTTTCAAGCTTTTTGACTACCGAAAAAATGTACTAGGCATTATTCGTATTCGTACATAGTTTAGTAACAATTTTTGCTGATTAAAGAAAATAAAAATTCCTGCTAAAATTTTTTCAAAGCTAAAAAATGTAAAAATTGGCAGTTATATAGATAAGCAGGCAATCGCAGTTTTATAATTTATATAAATTTACTTTTGAATGTTATTTATTTAGTAAAGTTGTTTAATAAGACACTCTCTAAATACTTCTGTAAATGAACTTCATGTAAATTTGTCATTTAATACTTGAGGTTGACATCGTTTTTTTACACTTTATATACTAAATTATTTTATTTTTGGAAAAATAGTTTGTAACTTTTTTATTATATTTCTTTATGCATGAGAATCATCTCATATTAACACTTTTGCGACAGCATGATTTTGAATTTTCGACAGTAAGGTCAGCCTGTGGGCGTTATTCTCCTCTGTTACAATATTTCAGAACAAAATTTTCTGTATTCATATTTATATTACAAATGGATATACATTATAATTATATTCTTTCTAGTCAAAGTACTTGTATCCATAGTATATTTCATTGTAAAAATGTGAATATTGGTTATATATTGAAACAAATAGCATACAAATTACGAAAGAAACGCCCACTGGTGGAGTTACATATTATTAAATGACGTGAATCTACGTCAGCGGTCACAAAAGTATTAAATTTAGTTTAAACTATAGCTTAACTATAGGGAAAGTTTAAACTATACGGACTAAAGCTTAAACATTATAGTTACAATGAAATCCTGTAGTAAATTTAGGCTATGAATGTTTTTGATGGAACTTTAAAGTCCCGGTGGGATTGAAAGGGTTAAAATAGAATTAGATCTGTAAATTACCTTCAAAATCTGTACTAAACAAAAGAACTGATGTACAATCAATATTCAAACTAAAAACTTCTTCACACACCATAAAACTACTGAAAACACTACCGGTTTCGAAAGGACGTAGCCTTTCGTGTTTGCACATAAAGAAGAAAGGTTACATCCGTTCGAAACCGGTAGTGTTTTCATTAGTTTTTTTGTGTGTGAAGAAGTTTTTAGTTTGAATATATATGCAACATGTAGCAGAATTTTTACATCAGAACATACAGCTTATTTAAAGATTTTAATTCTTTAAAATGATGCATAAATTATGATTCTAATGATCATTTGAATGCAAAAATACCAACAGATTTTAGTTAAAGTATAAACACATTTACACATTTACTTTTCTTTCTTTCTTTTTTTTTTTTTTTTTTTTTTTTTTTATATAATAAGCTATTCTTTATTATTTCATGTGTATAAAATTTAATAAAAATTACAGTAGACTCCTAATGAAAGTCATTAAAGTATTTTACATATAATTTAATGGAAGTATTTTAAATATAATTGATAACAATTCACAATATGACTGTATTGAGTATTCATTTAAACTTTACCTTGGATATCGAGATTTAAATTGGCATTTAGTTCTCCGTGTTCATTTATCATATGGCATTTATAAGCTCCACCATCCTCTTTTGACGGGTCCTAAAAGTAAAAATAAATCATATGGGTATGGATAACAGAATAAAAATATTACAAATAAATCGACAAACTACTTGCGGTCAAAATAAAATTAAAAATAGCAAAAAAAAAAAAAAAAAAATGTCGTGTTATTATTTAAAAATAAGATTTTCATCGTCATTATTAAAAACAGGAACATTAATAGTAAACATATTTTTTTTCCGCAGATATTTAGCGAATTATTACAATAAATTGCCCTTTATATTGATTTTATATCATAAAAATTTGATTTATAACTTTTGTTAACAGAAAATAGTTATTATTCTTTTAAAACTCAAACTCTTTGCTTTTAAAATTATGTTTATATACCGAAACGGAATATTTATCAACACGAACATATTATGCTTTTTTCAATGGAAAACAAAGTAATAAATTAAATTTTTGACGAGTAAAATTAAAGTTTAAAAGCATAGAATATTCGTTTACAACGCATAAATGGAATTTTTTTTAGATATATACATATATATAATTAAAAATATAAATTAAAATCTTCTTATTCAGTTTATAGTCTTGATTTGCCTATAAAGATCATAATATCCAAAGTAATACTATAAAAATAAATAGCGATTTATCATTTAATGATTTGCACATAAATAAAAATCAAGAAAACTAAACGTATCTATATTCAGATGCTAAACGTTTCATCATGTGAGATTGGACCTATAGTGAACACTAATAAGGCGGCTTTCCTACGGACCATACATGCCAACATCCTGATTAATATAGCGAAGTATTGATAGTCCCACCCTTTTTTTCACACCAGTAAATTTTTAGAGTAATATTAAATTTTATTGCATTGGTAGTGGTATGAATTCTGCGCCCGTGCTGAGTTCCCAACTTTTATCATTTATTCACGAACATTTTTAGCACCGCCTTCTTTTCGCACCAGAAATTTTGTAGATTATTTCTCTTTAATATGTGACAACGATTAAATAAGAAGAAAATCATTTTATAAAATTTCTTATATAAAAAAGAGGCGGGGCTAAAAATCCTCGTGAATAAATTATAAAAGTTGCGAATTCTGCGTCCACGTTCCATCCCTGTATTCTCCAAATGCAATTATGATTAAATAAGAAGAAAAATAGTCTAAAAAGATACTGGTGAAAAAAAAGTAGGCGGGGCTAACAATACTACGGAATATTAATTAGTACGTTGACAAGTATGCTACGGACATGTATCCCAGCATTCTCCGAATATTTCAAAACCAAAGTACGTGGCATGCCCCATTTTGATTGATTATATATATGTATTGGTTTACATTAGAGTGTAAAATACCCAATTTAAAACCATTATAAATCTAGGTGCCAGCACTATATTTTAGATGAGAAAAAAAGCATTATTAATATTATTGTTTCCTTGTTCTTCATTTTATTGTTATTTCTTACGTTTGCCTAGTATTTGTGAAACTAACTTTTAAAAAATGAGTAATATTATATTTTTTTAATGAGGGAACTACAGACACAAATAAATAGATCCCAATTATTCCTTTAAATATGAGCTTTTTTATCCTCTTAATGGTCGCATTAATGTCAAGAAAATTGTACTAAAACTGTTTATTTTTTATTACAAAATGTTACATAGGATGACTTTTGCTGTTGTAAATTAATTAGGATGATCCTGCTTATAGCATATAAATTACGAAAAAAAAAAAATGAATGTGGGATATAGGTTGCATTTAGTATTTTTGATACGTCATTTTCAGATGCTTCGGCTGGGAAATATCACGGGAAAGATAAATTGCGAAAAAAATCACACTCTGTTATATTCACGCGAACAAGGGAAAGAAAAGGAAAAAAAAAAAAAACTCTGCAAAAGTAATAAAATGCATATTTGCTCTAAAATGAAAAAGTATAACATTTGGATTATAATTTAAACTATGTTACAAATCGCACAAAACAGACCATCAGACAGATGAAAATTAATCACCGTAATTGCCAATTTCAGCACTTTTTGATTAATGAAAAATTTTAATTGAATTTTTTTTTATATATTTCCGTAACAGTTTTCATTGATTAAATAAAATTTATTATATATATATATATATATATATATATATATATGTATCCATGTGTGCGTGTCTATAACAGTTTTCACTAATAAAATAAAAAAATCTATTAATTTTTTCCTGTAGACAAAATGTGCTAAAGTGTGCAACTATGTTCACCCTTTGCCAGCTCTAACTCTCTAAAGTGCTCTCAGAGAAGTGAAATTAAACAGGATCGGCAAAGCAGGGTTGGTAACATTTTAATTTATTCCGGAGCGTTTTTAGCCCCTCCTTTATTCCATACCACTTTTTTTTTTAGGAGAAAATTATTCTTCTTTTACCACAAAGTGCTGTGAAATAAAGGAGGGCTAAAAGTGTTCCGGAATAAATTAAAATGTTGGCAACTATGGCAAAGGATTAATCTCACATTATTTAAGAGAAAATATAAAAGTTTCAATGCTTACCCTAACTTCAAGTGACACTGTGAATTCATCTCCTGTTCCTTCAATTACTTTTGATTGTACTCTGTTGGTCTCTTTGACCAGTTTTGTTCCCTGATACCAGGTAATTTTAGGAGCAGGCTTTGCCTTCACCTTACACTGCATAATAATAAGTTTACCACCTTCTTTTGGAATGATTCGAGGTTTCTCCAAAAATTCTGGAGCAAGTCCTTCAGCTTTGGCATTATCAGCACCTGGAGTGTAGAAACAAATTAATTAGCTTTAAATGGAAGTTTTGTACTTTTTTTTACAAACATAAAGTTATTGATTCTATAGATTAAAAAAAAAAAAATCATTGTTAGACCTGCTAACTGTGCTAGTTTATACGTAATGGTATTCAGCCCCGCCTGTTTTTCACACCAGCATAGTTGTAGAGCAATAGTCTTCTTATTTAATCATGAGAAAATATTGCTGAATATTACTCTACAACTATTCTGGTGTGAAAAAAAGGCGGTGCCTGATACCATTACGGATAAACTAGTATAGTTAGCAGGTCTACAGTGTTAATGTCATAGTTGCCAACATTATAATTTATTCCTGAGCATTTTTAGCCCCGCCTCTATTTCGCACCACTTTATTTTTAGAGTAATTTTCACCAATACATAATTGCAATAAAATAATAAAAATTTACTTTCTTTTTAAAGTGGTATGGAACAAAGGCGGGGCTAAAATATCTCCGGAATAAATTAAAATATTGTCAACTCTTTAATGATGACTAATCAAACATTAAAAAAAAAAAAAAAAAAAAAAAAAATCAAATGCAAAAATTTATTTTTCAATAATTAATAAATATCAAATAATTTCTAATGTATCAAAAATGATCAATTATTATCCTCTAATGACTAATTCATTATATCTTGTATTTTATCAATTTTATAAAATCATGCACTAATATCAGAAAAATTCTGAAAACTCTTTATTTTGTTACAAAAAGAAATTGGGTTTCTTCGATTGTTTTCTCTACTGCATTTGTTTAGGCAAAGTTACCAACTTTTATGCTACTTTCCGGTAGACGAAAGGCGTAAAAGTTGGAACCAGTAGTTTGTTTTGTGTTTTTATTGTTCTATAAATACAATGATTATTTGTCCTCTCGGAGGGCTATTCCACAGATTTAATTCAGTCAATATTTTATAGTTCTCAGTATGAATCTCGTACTTATATTCAATTGTTTAATTTTTTATGCTTTATTTACTGTAAATAAACTTTTTACTCTTTTGTGCTAAATAGCACTGTAAGTTACTTTTAATCCCGAACTATAAAAATACATCTCGGAATTTTTTCAACAGAATTTTATTTTTATGACTTAGTGAGAAAATATTATTTAATATATTTTCTTCTAATTTTCTCTAAATTCAAGTGGCTAACGGTAATAAATTAGCGTAATTACATTGTTCCTGAAAGAGTATATTATTACACAGAACAGGTAACTTTTTATTTTTTCCTTTTTAATTTAATTTAGTATTGCGAGTACCATCCTTTTTTTTCCCCACCATTTTTTTTTGACAAAATATTTTTCCTCATTATGTACTTACGGCTAAATAAGAAAAAATTACTCTTCTAAAAAAGTGGTAGTTAACCCGTTAACGCCCGAATTAATTTTGCAAAATAATATTCCACTGATTATTTCACTTCTGATGATTTCACTTTTGCTTATTATTTCACTTCTAAATTAATATAGACAACTGTCAGTAAAATATCTTAACTTAAACAATTCTTCTGATAGTTTTAAATTTAAAGCCTGTCCTCATTTATTGACGTTTAGTGTTCTAGCGAGAAAACTTCCAGATAGAAAAACTTTGAGATAACAGATTAATTTCCTATTATATGTTCACAAAGATCTCGAAAGTAAAGTATTATAATATATATTATTATTCAACTTGATTTAAGTTAGTATGCCTGCGCAAAAAGCAAATATATGTGCGACGAATGAAAAATCATAAAATGACTATCCAAATTATGAAATAATAATTAATAGTAGACTCATAAAACTTTCAGGGATCATTAAGAGTGACGCTATAAACTGTCACTTAAAAGCAGAAATCACTTCAAGAAACCATAAAAAATATACGTGCCATTTTATTAACTGTATTCAACTGAGGACACTGGGCGCTGGGTTAATGAAAGGCAGGTATTAACATAGCTACGGAATAAATTTTTTAAAAATAGCCGCTCTTATACATGCTAACGTAAATTTGTAGTATTTGGCTTCAAAAAATACATATGAAAAATTTGAGTCTACGTCATTAATAAATGTGTGGGAAATTCCCCAACGTGCACGAAAAGCGTCACATATTCGTCTCGCAATTTATTTAAAAGAGGCATTTGTGTCACTTTTATTAAAGGCTAATTAATGTTTAATAGTGTCTTTAAGTTCCTCTTTCTCAAATACTGTTTTTTGAGCTGTTTTTCTTTTTGCCGTGGGACGAAATGAATCTCAGTAAATTCCGTTGAGCTCTTTTAAATAACAGTATGGGAGATTTTATTGACACATTCTTTCTGGTTTTTTTTATTTTATTTATTTACTAGCAGGCTACGCCCGCTTCGCTGGTCACTATATTTAAATGAATTTTCAAAATAATTGGATCAGTATTTATTTTTTACATCACATTACAAATAAAAAGTTAATAAAATAATAATAGTAATAATAAATAAAATAAACACTGAAATCGCTTTAGATCTCACTTCTTCGGGTACCCGTTGCCTAAGGCAGATCTTTCTTCTACCCGTGCTGCATCGGGTCCAGTTTCCCACTGTCTATAGAAAGGTCTTTCCCGGGCACTTCAATCTGGGTATTTATCGACGACTTGTGGATTTTTTGTTATTTAAGAACTACGATTTTAAACATGACTGTATCTCAGCATCTATTATATATTTTAGTTTTTGAACCATGTGTTTTATAGCCCCCGTTATTTACACTATATTACGATTTGATTCCGATTAGTGCAATAAAATAAAATAAAAAAGTAGATTTTCTTTTAAAAGGAATTAAATACATGAAAAACGAATTTTAATCAGTTTATCCTTTCTACTATAAACTACCATTTTTTTCACCCAATAAATATTATAAATAATAATAATTAAAAAAAAAAAAAAGATTTTTGTTTTAAAGGAATTAATAAAAAAATAAAAATGAAAAATAAAAAGTTTCTATAGTATAAAATGTATACATAAACGTAACAATTTATTTCTATTGCATTACCATTTGATTTTCAATAAATATAATAATAATAATAAAAAAAAGAAAATAAGAAAATAAAATCGCCTTCAAATGAATGTATTAAATAAAAGGTGAATTGCATAATAGCCGTTGCTAAGATACGCAGACGATAACAACCGAAGAATAAATTCATGAAAAATGAAACATTGAAGCCAATATTTAAAATCGAAAAAACATTCATTTAAAAAATTCAAATTCGAAATTCGAAAAAATCTCGATGAGGTGCACACCTGCAGGGTCCCAGGTACCTATATGCCAAATTTGGAAGCTCTGCGATCAGTAGTGTGAGCACCAGAGCGCAGATACACACACAGACACACAGATACACAGACACACACACACAGACACTTCTCTTTATTTATATAGATTTTTAAGAATAAGAACAATACATTTCATGAATACGTTCTGTAATATTATCTGGCATTGGGCAATATGTTATTCATTCTAATTAAATTCTACCATTTCGGCTGTGCAAACATATCAATATACAATAACACCAGTGTTTATTTAAGTTTGTGTTTCTTTACACCCAGGTTATTGTGTCAGACAAGTGTTCCAGGAATAAGAGCTGTTTTGATGACAGAATCATTAAAGATCATTTTCCTACAGTTTTGCCTGTTTCATTTCTCGATTTTTATTTTTGGCGATTTTTGATCTTAGGATTGCTCAAAGAGTAGGTTCACTTTAATACCTAAAAGTAATTGTCAGATTTTGACGGTAGCATAACAAGCTACGCTTTCAGTATTTCAATGCATATACACTCAATCAAATACTGATACGTAGTATAAAGTGTTTCAGCATAGTTGCTAATTTTTACTCTTTTTGTCTACCAGAAAGTTTTGATATTTATTTTTGACGATTTTTGATCCCAGGATAGTTGAAAAACTAGGTTCACTTTAATATCTGAAAGTATTTTTTCCGTTAATGACGATAGAATGATATGTCAACGACACACATTAATTATTTCAATGGATACACTCAATCAAATACTGATACATAGTATACAGTGTTTTTTCATAGATGCTAATTTTTACTCTTTTTAGCTACCAGAAAATTTTGATATTTATTTTTGACGATTTTTGATACCAGGATAGTTGAAAGACTAGGTTCACTTTAATACCTGAACGTATTTTTCCGTTTTTGACGATATAATGATATGCTATCGTCACACGTGATCGTAGAATGATATGCCATCGATACACGTTTAATATTTCAATGCATACACTCAATCAAACACTGATACATAGTATACAGTATTTAAACATAGAAGCTAACTTTTATTCTTTTTAGTTACTGGAAAATTTTAATAGAATTTTTTATTAAATTTAATCAGGAAAAAGTACAGTAAAATTATATAAAAATTTCTATTGAAAAAATTTAATAAAATTTTTTATTAAATTTAATCAGTGGGGACTGTTAAATTTAATATATAACAATTAAAGAAAAAAGTTACATAATTTTTTATATATGCCTTCTTCTGGTAATTTTAGTAACAGTGTTTTCTGTTTCTTCTCTCTCTCGTCCCCCTCTCTCTCTTTATTATTTGCATCATTTCTTTACAACTCTTTCTAAAATTTTGTATCATTCTGGTGGAGAGAGTTTCCTGTAGTTCTCTAAAAAATGTGTTATTTAATATGGAAACTTTATGTATGAGGAATATAAAACAAGTCATTTGTATGTCGGGAAAAAAAAATCTGTCTATGTACAAAAATTTTCTATGATTAACACAGATTAACAAACTGACACTGAGATTAAAACACTCAAAAAAACATATTGTTAAGACTTAATGTCTTTCTTATAATTAACTATCACTTTCCTAAAGGGGGTATCCATTAATTACGTGAGGTGGTTTTGACGATTTTTTGACACCCCCCTCACCCCTAGTGAGATTTCGTGATATTTGGCTCGACCCCTTCCCCCCTCCACCAATCTCACGAGAGATTTTTCAAAATTCGTACTTTTATTGTAAATGCGTTGGATTTATTTCAAAAAACACAATTTGCTTTATTATTTTTATTGAAAACTAGTTAAGAGTAGCTTTTAAGATTGCATATATCGTAGTAGTCAAGAATTACAATAATAAAATTGAACAATAAAATACTTAAAAAGAAACTAATCTGAGTCGTTGTGTAACGAAATATTTACGGGCGTAAACAAAGCAGGTTGAAACTTGTCAGTGCGTCGCTGTTACTCGGCTCGTACGATGCAACGTTCGTCGAGTCGCGCATGTGGCTGACCGGTGGCGCTTAGAGATGAGACGGGCTCAGCCCGGGCCCGAGCCCGATCGGGCTCAAATCTTACGCAAGTCTTCGGGCTCCGGGCGGGCTCGGATTCAAACTAAAAGTTCCGTTTATTTTATTCTTCACTAACTGGAAAATGTAAAAATATATATATATATATATATATTCATTTTGAGAGCACTTTTAGTAATGCCATAATAGTCATGATAGGTTATAAATCACAAAATAATCTTGCAAACCTTACTAGCTTTGACTTTCCTTTTTCTAAACAGAACTTTTTTTTTCAACGGGATGCATATTATGTCATAGTGTTATACAGTAATTCTTCCTCCTTCGTTATATTGGGCCTCATTATATCACTCATTCGGACAAAATTTTTGTCCCCCGATAGGCGCGTTATAAACAATGGGCTGTACTATAAATATATATTATAAGAATATATACATGTATACAGAGACACAGACATTATAAATTGTTATAATAACATTTATAGTTATTGAAATTGCGGATTGATATTAAGAAAACTAATTTGAAAATGAAAACGGTATTTAATTTTACTATTGTGTATTTGTTGCATAGCGTACCACTTTCAATACCGGGCTCGGGCGGGCTCGGGCTCAGATCACACACACTTTTTCGGGCTCGGGCGAGCTCAGTTCAAAAATGTTTCGGGCTCGGATTTCCAAAATAGAGCCCGAACTCACCTCTAGTGGCGCTCTAAAACAATTAAAAGGCTATTGTGCTTGCTTCGCGGCGTTCGGATAGCCACGATAAATATTATCGTGTCAGATTTTGCCATATCTAAGTCAAGAAACATGTTTTACTTGAATTTCACACAATTTTCTCGTAATTTTACACTGTTTTTTGCGGGGAAAACATTACGGGATATTAGCCGAGACGCCCCTCTCCCCCACGTGAGATTGGATGAGATTCGGCTTGACCCCCCCCCCCCCCGAACACCTCACATAATTAATGGACGCCCCCTAATATTCTTAATTTTTAATCCAATGTATTTTTTTAAATGTTTTTAATGCGATTAAAACCGCATTAATGTAAAAGAGGGGAAACTGGTGTTTTGAGTAAAGAAAATAATTCATTATAAAGTTTTTTTTTTTTTTAAGTGCCTTTTTTTAAATTTATATAGAATTATAAAACAAGAAATACCAACGTAATGGATTACTCATCTAAGTATACACGTTCTATCATTTACGCGGAGTGGTTGCAGAGCCTGATTAAGGGGGAAGCACACATTATTTATACTTACACCGATTTTTATTAACAAATACTTTCCTCCTATAATAAACACAAAACTCTCATTAAAAATTATTTGAAAAGAATTCTGGTGTCTAATAACGGTGAATAAATTTAATTGTTTTACACCGTTCACTTTTTATAAAAAATATTTCCTGGTCAAAGCGTGGAATTTCTATGACATGAAGTAAAAAATAATTGTAAAAATATTCCGGTGAGAGCAGAGATAATGTGTGCTTCCCCCTTAATCAGGCTCTGAGTGGTTGTTATGTGAAGATTAATTTTACACAAATTAAAATCGCGTAAATAAAGTCTGTGAGTAGGAGAGTTCAGTAGTCGTAAAAAATACACATAAACGGATTCATAATACACAGCAAAAAAAGAAACACTTGAAAAAAAAACGTGTAAATGGAGGGACATGTGCATATATTTTAAATCATTATCAATAAACTTATATTCAAAATATCAAAGTCTGTACAAAAAATAACATTAATTGCAATTTCATTTAAAATATTTACACTATTTGCATAAAAAAATGTAAATATACCTTGGAAGTTCAACGCAATATTTGCATTACTTTCGCCAAGTTCATTTATAGCATTACATCTGTAATTTCCACCATCGTCTCCAACTGGGTCCTAAAATATAAACAAATATATCAAACAATCTGTTCTCCAAATTTCTTTTTTTTTTTTTTTCGAATAAAAAATAGTATGTTGCATGTAAAATAATCATACCTTAATTTCAAGTGTTAATAAATATGTTTCAGCTCCTTTACTTTTTTGTTGAATTTTGTGCCTTTTGCCATCTTTTATCTTTTTTGTTCCGTGGTACCATGTAATATCTGGCATTGGATCAGCTTCGAGGATACACTCCAGTATTAAATTATCACCTTCTTGTTTTATAGTTGGTTTTTTGGGAAACCTTGGAGTTTTTCCTATCGGAATCCTGAGAAATAATTATACAACATAAATCTCGTTATACAACATAAATTATATGACACAAATTTCAGAAATATGGAAAAAAAGAAGTCTATAAAACAAAATGAAAACAGAGTTTTATGATTACGAAATATTTAAAGAAAAAGTTTAGCCAAAACAAAAAGGGAAAAATTGTAACAATAGTAATAAAATCAATAAGAATAAAGGGATCATCTGCAAAATATTGACAATCTCTTCTTGAAAAAATTTCATTCAGAGACAGTGAAGCTTCTAAACATGCTACGCAAAAATAAAAAACATTTTTAGAAAGAGTAGAAAAAAGTCCTAGAAAGTGACATCAATTGTGTTAGAATATCAAGATTTAATGTTAAGTTATAAGCGCTGAAACAGTGAAAAAGTGCATAATATATATTTAATTGACAATTTCGCAAAATATGTTCTAGCACATCAGACAAAATTTACTAAAACTTGGCCCATTCCAATAGATTTGGAATAAGTTAATATTAAACAATATCGGTTGTCTAGTGCCGGAGAAATTTAGCTTTTTGTTAGTTATATACTATTCGTTTCTCCAAACATTTCACCGATTCGTTTCTCTGTTCGTGACTCCTCCCAACACATTTCGAAATTCCCCTTAGCAACTCCCTTTAGTTTTCCCTTTTGATCATACTTATAAACATTACTTTACAGTATATTTTTCACACAGGCAATAATTTATGTTTACATGTCTCATAATATTATAATATGCATTAAATTGTATTCTGATTAAAAATGAAAGAAAGAAAGAATTATAATTAAACATAGAAGGAATTTATGTTTCAAAATGCTGAAAAACACCAATACAAAATGTGAGTATTTTGCAAAGCAATGCAAAAATAATAATAAAGATACTGGGTATCCCTTAAGCCTGTAAAAAATTTCAAAGATTCATAAAAATTGAAGGATTTGGCAGAATTGAACGTGGTTTGCAAAAAATTTATTCACATCAAGTGGAATTCTTTTAGTAAAACAAAAGTAATAGTTAAATTTTTTTTTCAAAAGAGGACGCTATACGTGAGCAAATCACATATTTCCGTGAAAAAACTACATATATTTGCATGAAATGTTTACATGCATATAAATCTTATACTATATATCAGCCATCAGCACAAATTACAGTTTGCAAACATGTTACAACACTGCTGACTGCGGCTTCAGTTACCGGTTCTTAGCTCAGGGAAAACATCATAACGTTTTATCCATAGATGCCAACATTTTAATTTACTCCAGAGTATTTTCCGCCCCGCCTTTATTTTGCACCACTTTATTTATAGAAATTTCTTCTGCAACTTATAAATTTTATAATATAAGCAAAAATTAATTTTAAAAAATAAGTGGTATGGAATAAAGGCGGTGCTAAAAATACTCCGGAATAAATTAAAATATTGGCATCTATGTTTATCCACCAAGGCAGCATAGCAATTAAAACTTCAAGTATGCGCAAGTAGGAGGCAAAATAAGAAATAAATTGTGTTAATCGTAAACATACAATTTGTAGAACTCTGATTTGCATAATTCCCATTTGTGCAGTGCCCTCTGTCGACAAAAAACTACTTTTTTCTTTACAAAAAAAAAAAAAAAAAAAATCTTCACAGAATTACTTTTTTTTTTTTTTTCTCAATCCGTGTTGTATTCTACCAATTCCTTCAAGTTTTATTAATTTTTAAAATGTCTGTCGACTTATGGGGCACCCGGTATATATATAAGCTAATAGATAAAAAAAAAAAAAACATTAAATATACTTACTGTGGCTTGTCATCTGCATATGAAAAGAAAAAAGAGAAAAATTATATTAATATGAAGCTAAACAACACTTATAAAAATTTGTTAATAGATAACATCATTCATCAACAGAAGAAAAAGCATTATATCTTAATATTTCATACAGACATATTTATTAGCAATTTTCTTAAAGAGAAACATTTAAAAACATTAAAAAATACATACATATATAAAATTAATAATAAATCAACATTCCTGATTATTAATTTAAAAATTTATAGTGCTTTTTTTATGTATAATATTTTAAATTAATAATTCAGAAACATGACAGTAGTTATACTTTAACTTTCAATGACTATTTTGTTTTAAATATTTTATTAATAATAATATACAATTAATACTGTGCATTCATAAAATGTAATTCATAAAATGCAATTACTATATTACACATAATATTAATGAAACAATGCAAAACATTTTATTAATAATCATATGCGATATTTAAATAGTAAGAGAATAATACTCTGTTGAATTCATTATTATAAATATTTAATGAAAGTATTACGTATAAAGTAGTATTTATGAAGCAAGAGTATTTATAAAGTTGATTTAAAACTTTTCTTTTTAATGTTTTATGTAATGTGGATCCAGAATACGGAAGTTTCTACTCAGTGCATTTGTGTAAATGAACTTGGAACTTGGAAAGCTTTGCATGTTCCTTGCCAGAGCTGTCAACTTTTTATTTATTTCGTAGCATTGTTAATACCCACCTTCTTTTCATAACAATAATTTTGAAGAGTACATTACTTCTTATTTAACTATAATTACATATTTGAGAAAATTACAATACAAAGAAGGTAGTATGAACTAGTATGATGTGGCCACCCCATGACTTTCTTTTATATAATTTTTCAGAAAAGTTATTCAATACAAATTATTTATTAAATTATCAAATTATTTTCAATTATAAATGCAGACGATTTTTATCTGACAGAATTAATTATATTATCACTAAATGCCGAAAGATGTCTTTTTTTTTTTTTTTTTTTTTTTTTTTTTTGCAAATCAGATTTTTTTTTTTTTTTTTTTTTTTTCAGTTTTTTTTTTTTTTTTTTCCGTTAGAATATTAAAAATAAAAAATCGATAACTTTGTTTTAAATTATCACAGATCTATAGTTCAAACATTCGTTTTAAAGGTATTGACGAGATCTGTCGAAAGATACCCATATTGAAAATTTACTCCCCCAAGAGGGAGGCAGCAATGCTCCCAGATACACAAAATTTTTGCCTAGTTAACTACTACTATTATCAATAATTCGTATTAATTTTACGATCACACGATTAAAGTAACATTTACACGAAATTTTGTCCTATACTGCCATGATAAAAATTTATAATGAATGCGATAACAGCGCCACCTGCTGAGCAATTGTTCCACAAATTTAATCAGCAGCATTTATGTCAGGGTCCAACTAAATACCAAGTTTGGTTAAATTTCGTTCATTGGTTCGTGAGATACAGCGGCCACAAAATTTGTGATATGCACACACAGACACACATTTTCTAAAAACTGTCAAATCGTGTAAATCCATCGAAAACTGGAGTTCGGAAATTTTCACGAATCCAGTACTTTCTCTATATATACATATAGAAGAAAATAAAAAAGAACTGTATTAACAATGCTAAGGAATAATTTCGAAAATTGGTTACTCTTCACTTTCTACCTGATTAATCCAAATCTACGGGTTATACGACTATCACCGGTCCTAGAATAGAAGTACTACTATCACCTCATTGCGACCAAATATTTCATTTATCATTTAACTATCCCAATAAATTGAATTATGTCCCAGTGTTTTGTTAAAGCTTCTTGAGAAATGACTTGCTAGGGGTTACCACAAGCGACTTTTTTTATGTATTTTTCGGAGAACTATTTCCGAAAAATAAAATTTATAATACATTTACACAGGTAAACCCCATCTTGTCTGCATAAATTTATTATGAATTTTATGTTATGGAATGAGTGGTACGAAACTAATACTAAAAAAAATCAGTACTGCTTGCTGATTAATTGCAACTTCATTGTTTTTTTTATAAACAAATGTGTAAAGGAACTTGTTGTGAGCCGATGACTTTGCGGTCGGTGTACTGCTTTTGGCCTTCAGTTGCCTTGTGTTGCCTTTAACCATACTTGTCAATATCCTAATTAATATTCCGTAGTGTTGTTAGTCCCGCCCTTTTCCTTACTCCAGAAAACTTGTAGATTAATATTCTTCAATAAAATAGCGATTAAATAAGATTAAAAATACTCTAAAAAATATTGGTGTAAGAAAGAAGGCGAAGCTAACGATACTACGGAATATTAATTAGGGTGTTGGCAAGTATGCCTTTAACTGTGATATAGCAAATCACGGTTGATATAAAAGAAATGCCAATTTGTAAAATCGAATGTGCGTAAGTTAAACAATGTAAACTTTAAAAAAGGGAAGTAAAAAAAAAAAAAAAGAATTTTTTTTAAATCCACTCACCTTCAAAATTTAGTGTGATATTTGCATTACCGTCACCATGTTTGTTTGTCGCTACAGCTTTGTATTCTCCCCCATCACTGGCAGTAATTTTTTGGACCTCTAAAGATACAACATGGTTGTGCTTATCAGATATTAAGCCGTATTTATATCTTCCACCATCACTGATGGGTTTTCCATTATGGTACCTAAATACAAAAAAATTATTAGTAGTTTCAACAAATGACATTTGAAATTGATATAAAGGCACTATTAACATTTAAAAAATATATAACAACAAAAACAAATACATTCAAATTATATATATATTTTTTATATTACTCTTGCTTAGCTGCCAATATTTTAATTTATTCCGGAGTAATTTTAGCCCGCCTCTAATTCGTACCACTTATTTTTTAAAAGGAATTTTTTCTTATTTTATAGAAGTTATATATTGAAGAAAATTTTTCTATAAGTAAAGTAGTGCGAAATAAAGGCGGGGCTTAAAGTACTCCGGAATAAATTAAAATATTGGCAGCTATGCTCTTGTATTAGAATGCTTATCAAATAAAATAACTTAATATTTCTATTATCTTGAATTATTTACACGATCGTCTGTAAGTAGCGTTCCCAACTTTTATTAGTTACATTTTTCATCAACATATCGCGCTGTATTTGCAATATCCCCTCACGTTTTAAACAGATCTGCCTCATCGAATAACGTCATATTGCGAATACTGAAGTTTATTTAAAGCGAATTTCCAATGCGCAACATCTAACGGCCATTCTAATGAGTGAACGGCTGTCACATTGAGCATCCTAGTTACGTTGTTGAATTTTCTGCTCCACTGTAAAAATGTAACTTTACACTTAAAGCGCCACTTGTTAAAGAAAATTTAAACTAATTTATAAATAAATTTTTGTTATCTAAAAAAATCCGATGTCTTTCCGTGTATTTCAGTGAAAACCGTATAATGTTACTTACGGTCAACACTTTTTGAATAATAATATTTTTTATATTTTCTGTGAGTTTTGAATCACCCAGTATATATGTATGTATGTATGTGAGCGTGTATTGATTGTCTCATTATGAAAAACTAAAAATACCTGTACAAATAGCAAACTTCGAAATTAAATAATCAGTCAGTTTTAACACTTTCGTGACCGCAGGTTTTTGCCTTTTTGACGGTGAGCTCCACCAGTGGGCGTTCGTTATTCTTTTACATTACATTATTTTAAAACAATGTTTACTGTATTCATATTTATAATATAAATAAATATACGTTAAAATTATACGCTTCCTAATCAAAGTATTTCTATCCATAGCGCACTGATTGCACAAATGTGTATATTGGATATATTGTTAAGAAATAATGTAATCTATGGAACCTAAAGAAACGCCCACTGGCGGAGTTACAGATTTTCGATTGACGTGAATTCACGTCATCAGTCGCAAAAGTGTTAATCGTAGAAGTGCGCAATTTTTTTTTTTTTTTTTTTTTTAACGTAATCAGGAATGGAACACGAGAGCAGAACTTATACCGGTATTTGTTTAAGAAATTTCTCTACTTATAATATCGTTGATTTAACACGTAGAAATTTTGTTATACTAATACTGGTATGAATTCTGCACCCATGTTCCATCCCTGCATAAAAAAACATAAAATTGAATTGGTGGAGGGTCCATGATAAAACGTCATTACTTATTCCATTTAAAATATTTCAGCAATTTAAAATATGTTCTTTTGAAGAACGGTTGCAAAAATAAATGCCGTAATTTGAAGTTTGTATACAGATGCAAAGTATTGATGTACCAAGTTCATAAATTAAGTTACATAAGCATAGGTGCCAAGTCTTCTGTTTTTAAAGGGAGGATTCATGCTGAAATTTTTTTATAAATGTTATCAGAATATTTATTCGTCGAATATAAATACTATAGATTCTATTTTAAAAGTAGCAGTGATAAATCTGATTAAAAAATTAGAAAGGTGGCAGCTATGCACATGTAAGAAGTATCCAAATAATTCGAAATCTTATAGCAATCTCGGATTGGTACCCAAGAACTTTAATAATGAAGCTCTTTTCCTATTTTATGAAAGACTTGCTTATTCAGTGTGTCAACTGTCGAAATTTTTTCCCTGATTCTTCCACCAGTATTTTTCTTTCGGAAATTTTAGTAGTAAGTTTGACTGATTAAGTAAATAAAAATAAAATAAAAATAAAAAATAAAATAAAAATACGTATATTACATAAATATACTGTTGGAAGATTAAGGGAAAAATTTTCGGCTGTCGATACCCTGTTATTTTATAATATTGATTAAAAACTGTTCGATATTTATAATATATATATATATTATTATTATTAATCAAAATGCTAAGATGGATGAATATTTCCGGATACATTTCCTCAAACGATTATTATAAAAAGGAATTGATGTCCGTTTCATTATCTACACTTTGAAAAAACTTTATTCATAAGATAAAACTTGCTACATTCTATTTTGTTATTATTGTTTTAATTTTCGTAATTTTTTTTAAACAAAATTATCAATTATTGTTTCGATAATGTGAGGCAAAAAGGTTTGTTTGGTCACAAAATCTGACTCATAATTGATTAAGTTTTCACACAATTTTTGTACATGATTGCGATTCGTTTAATAGACGACAGGTGCAAGAACCGTACCAAAATAGACTTAACCGTTTGGATTTTTCCGTAACTTTCTCCGAAACGTACTTGAATTTAGGCTGGGAACCCTTAAAAAGCCCACCATGGAGGACATTCCGCCCCCAGGTATAAAAAACTCGTGTAGTCAGTTGGCTTTAACTTCAATACCACTGCACGACCACACCACCAAGTCCTCTGAGCTTGCTCTACCCATTCTATAAATTTGTTACTGTAAACTGAGAAGTTTTGTGTATTTGAAACATAAATCTCTTAATATAAAATCCCTTTATATCCTCACACTTGCCAACATGCTAATTAATATTCCGTAGTATTATTAGCCCCCCCCCTTCTTTTCCCCACCAATATCTTTTTAGAGTATTTTTCTTCTTCTTTAATCGTAAATGCATTTGAAGAATATTACTCTAAAAGTTTTCTGGTGTGTAAAAAAGGGCGGGACTTACATTATTACGGAATATTAAATGAGATGTTGGCAAGTATTTATCCTACGATAAAAATATGTTTAATGATATTATTTGTACTCAACTATTAAAAAAAAAAAAAAAAAAAAAAGGAAGAAGAAGAAGTCCGAATATTCAAAATTTGCAAAATAAAAAACATACAGTATTACATCTAAGGATATGACGTTTTGAAATAATAATAATCTTATGTAGCAACTTACCATTGTATTGTAGGTTTTGGATCAGCTATTAACCTACATTCAAATGTGACTTTACTAAAGTTGTCAGCCCCTTTAATAGTAGGCTTTTCAGTAAATACAGGTCTGGTCCCTTCAGCTGGAACACCATCATCCTCACCTGTAAAACAAAAATATATTAAAACTTTTGCCTAAAACATTGTGTATTTTTAATTTGTTATGTTTGTAAAGTCTAAATTGTTTAGTATTTTTATTTTACTTTATTTATTTATTTATTTTTATGAAGTTATAATATAAATTGATCTGTTGATTATGAAAAATTCAAATTAAGAGTTATTTCATCCTGAGCTATGTAAAATTCTTTATTAGTTAACCCCTTAACGCGCGGCGTCTTCGCTGCGAGGACGCTAAATTTAAGATCCAGCTGAAAAAATTCATCCCGGAAATTTTTTAGCAAAAATTTACGTTTATAACATATCAGGAAAGGCCAGTTTTTTCAACCTTAAAATTAAAAATTTCTTTTAGTTTAATTTAGTTCATGAATTCCGGAGGCAGTATAATTTAAATGATCAGAATTGTCTTGCGCCGCAAAGGGTTAAGGCAATTACGTCATAAGAGCTTCAAATTGAAAGTTATACCCTTTTTTATAATATTAAGCTGTGTCAAGGAAAGTTTCTCAGATACATGTCGTAATGTGAATTATTCAGATAAAATATTTCAATTTTTTCAAAAAATTTTAATGATTGTTTTCCTTAATTTCACCTAACGATTGAAAAGTTCACCCTTATCTTCTAACATGCTGCCAATCCTACGCTTGAAAAATTAAGCGAGATTTTTTAGACCTGTGACAGGATAATTGTCTCAAGTGTTATGATATATTGCCATTAATTCTACAATTATTTTGAGGATAGAACACGACATTTCAAGTGAGTTAAAATCGCGTAAATTACCCGACAATTTTTATTCCCCAATAACGTTGATTCCACTTGCATTGATTAACTGCATGGTTCTCTTTGCACAATGGGGTGTAACACCATCTTCCATGAAGATTTTTGCCTCATCTTGGGAATAGGATTCTTTGTTCCAGAACATACAAAATAACAAGTAAAATTAAATTTCTGAATATTAACGGTTTGTTTGTAACCGTTTCAGGGGCAGTGTCATACCTCCTAATATCAGTTCTCAACTGCAAAAATTCATCTCAGAAACTTTTACTTTTTTACCTTATCTGAAAACATTCATTTATTACTTTTCTTCTAATCATGATCTCAGACTCTGGTGGCATTTGATTTTAAATGAACTTAAATTCATTGCTCCTAAAGGGGTTAAATAAAAATATGCAATATTATTACATCTATTGCACAAATACAGTCAGTAACTACGATTTTGCCAGAGAATTTTAGGACATATATTGGAGGTACTTCACCTCTGTTTCCCATTCTGAAGTTTTTTTTTTTTTTTTTTTTTTTTTTTTGTCCTTTGGTTTTTCGCATTTATTTTCATCCAAGTTTCATTAGTAAATAAGACGTGCGATCTCGTCTCAGCTTCTCTCCGTCAAATACCCTTGATTTTTCATTAATTCACCCAATTTAACTATCCCTACCATTAACTGATAATAAAAGGAAAACCGGATTTTTGAAGGCTATTTTTTTTTTTTTTTTTTAAACCACAGTTAGTGTATTCAACATATATTTTGACTGCAATATGACTGATTTTCGTACCTAATGCAAGTGTCTGATACAAAAGAATTAAATGCGTCCAAGAAACTTTCGCTACACGGCTTATAATATAATTTGGAAATGATATAATGTGTATCTTAGAAAACATAGTTGCCAACATTTTAATTTATTCCGGGGCATTTTTATTCACGCCTTTATTTTGCACCACCTTATTTACAGCGAAATTTTCTGCAATATGTAACTACGATAAAATAAGAAAAAATTACTCTCAAAAATAAAAGTGGTATAAAAATAAAGGCGGGGCTAAAAATGCTCCGGAATAAATCAAAATGTCGTCTACTCTGCTTGAATAGGAAATTCAGAATTAAATTCAAATTGTCAAAATAAAGAATACTGCGCTTCAAATAAATAAGTAAATAAAAAAATAAAAATAATAAAAATAATAATTTAAAAAAAAATAAAATCGACCGCTGATACCATTCTTGATAATTCTTATGCAAAATGACCTCTTGAATCCGAATATGACTCCCATTTTGCCCAGTGAACCACCGTTTCCTCGGGACCCCACCCCCCTCCCCAATTTTTATCATTGTTCGGTAAATTTATGGCCATGAATTTGATTTGGAGAATGAAAAAGAATTAATTTAACACTTAATACATACATATATATATATATAATGTTTAATAATTAACATTAATAATAGATTTAAACATTTTTTGAAATGTAATACATAATTTCAGTGGTAAATCCCTCCCCTCCCTAAATTTTCCCCTTGCCTCAAATGTTGATGTTTTAGAATTTTTCAACTCCGTAGCCACTCAGAAGATATTTAACTGTTAAATAATAATCCTCCCCCTCCTTAAAAATCAAATTTATAGCCATAAAATTACCGAAAACTGATAAAAATAGGGGGCCGTCCCTAAAACACGATGCGTGATAGGGCAAAATGGACGTCATATTCGGATTCAGGAGGTCATTTTACATAAGAATTTGCCAAAATGGTGTTTGAGGCAATTTTCATGCCGAGCAGTGGAATTGTTAAAAAATAAAAAATAATAATAATAAAATAAAATATGTTACGTTGTCCTAAATCTTTGAAGAAGAATGAAAAGAACTGAAGTACATGCATGGGAAATTGTTAGAATCGAATCAAGGAACTGCCGTTCTGTAAGCGAATACTTTAATACTAAGTCAAAAGCTAACAGTATTTCTCGTTGCTAAGTTTGCATATTATATTGTCAAGGAAGTGACACCGCTACAGGCTGATAATTGTTTTCATCATCATGACCCTACACGCGCATTAATCAGTTATTTAATTTTGGAAAAAGTACCATTTTCCTTTAAAAAAAAATCTTTAAAACCTTTTCGTTCTTAAAACTGTGAACATCGCACAGTCAATTTTAAGTCAAAAATACTTGAGAAAAATAAAACAGAACATTACTTTTCCTTTTCAATTTTCCTTTTATTTATTTTATTTTATTTTTATTTATTTTTTATCGTGTTGGTAAAACCAGAGCCTCCTTAAGTAGATGCCTTCCACGCGCTGCGAATCCCAATGTTAAATTAGGCAACATTTAAAAAACAAAACTAACGCTAGGTGACAGCACCTACGCAGAGCAACAATTTTCTTCTCTTTCACAGATAAATTATATTTTTCATCTAAAAATCTAGCTATTAATTTCAATTTAAAGTCCAAAATTGTATTTTTTTTTCTTTTAATTTGAAAAAATGATGTAAAAGTGCTTTATCGTAAATATTTTCAAAAAAATATTCAAATATTTATATTTAAAAAAGTATAGGGTTTAATTTTCTTCGGAAGTGGACAAGACCTATTTTAGCTTTTCAACTAATTGAATTACAGCGTATCTAATAAATAACACCTTTTTTTTAAAAAAAAAATATTAATTAAAAATATTAAAAATATTAAAAATTAAAAATAATTTATAAAATATATTAATTTATAAAATATATTTATATTATTAATTAAATAAAATTTATATTTTAATTAAAAATTAAAAATATTAATTATTAATTAAAAAACGAAATTTAAAATTAAATAAGCAAAAACATGCGATCACTATCACGCGATTAAATTATTTTTTATATATTTATTCAATAAAAATTTCAAAAAATTTTTAATTTAGATATCAGATGAAAGTTTCGTTTATATAAATTAAAATCTCTGAACTTTAAATGAGTTTCAGTTTAGAATGAATAATTTATAATGATAAATTATTAAAATCATGTCTTTTTTTTTCTTTTTTTTGGTCATGTCCTTTACTTTACATTTTTACCTTATTAGGTGTGAATTATTTTTCTTAAATCGAGAATTTTATATTATTTATAAGAAAAATAGACCAGCACATTAACGAGATAAGTTAACATTCAGTAATAAAAATTGGAGAAGAAAACAATCTGTTGTCTAGTCCGTCACAAAAAATAAATAAATAACCATTAAGATTTAAATTTTTAAAATTAAGGATTTCTTGAGTATAAGTTTTCTCTCGCATGAAGTTTTTTTTTTTTTTTTTTTTTCCAAGATTTTATTAGCTCCATCAGTTCCGAGAGGGTATGCTTTCGAAACTGATAGACAGTTTCGAAATAAAGTTGTGTTATGTTTACATGTTTTGAGGTCTCCTGAAACGAAAAATAATGTTTTTAGCGGTTGGTCTGTGCGCGTCGGTTTGTCTATCTCGGATATACTTGGAAAATGCTGAAAGTGTATTTCATTTTGTGTTAGGTGTTTTTCATATAAGACTAAATTTAAATGCACAATCTGATGTGCAAATAGTTTATTGAAAATATACAGGGCTATCCAAAATTAAGCTAAACGTTCTTTTCTGTAGAATGTAATTGACGGAAGTGCTTTGTTACACTTTTTTTATGTCGGCGAATACTGTTGAAGAAGGAAAATTAATTTTTTGAACCTATAATGTAAACAAAGTATTTTTTTTTTTTTTTTTTTTTTTTTGAAGTTCTATTTTCAACTCACGTTTTTGAATAAAGTCACGTTTTGGGGTTCCCTGAATACAAAAAACTTTTTTTTTAGTAATTGATTTATATGCATATTTATTATCAGAATAACTCAAAAACAAACAAATGCAGGAAATTCACAATTGTATTTTAAAACTCGTATTAGGTTTCAATTTGAAAAATTTGATAAATATTGGCAAATTTAAGGACAAATTAATAACATACTTGAAATACTTTTACTTCCATTACCCTACTACCGTACATAATGAAAGTATTGTGTTCGGTCCAAAAATTCGATATCGAGTTTTCCCATGATTTATATTTTTAAGGTCTCATGAGTCCAAAAAAAGTAGTTTTTGGCAATTAGCCAGTATATATGTGTGTGTGTATATGTGAGTGTATGGATGTGGAGAATTTCTATTTCAAAAAATCAAGTCATCTTTCTGTCATATCTGATAATTTTTCAAATCAGTAATCATGATATTTAATTTTTACATGAATTTTTAATTCTATATTCCATTTGTGTGGTAAAAGGTTAATAAAAGTAATGTTATGAATCTTAAAACTTAATATTTTTAAAAAGAACAAAAGTAGAAATAAAAATTTTCTATTTTTTCTTTTCAGGATTCCCAACACTTTTGTTTCGATTTAACTAAAATAATCAAATTTTTATACGCATTTACACAAGTCTTTAAAAAACAGTGGTATTAAAAAATATAAATCAATCTTGTTCCTTATATTGGAGTATTTTATAGTTTTATTCATAAGTTACTAATGTAATGTATGAATAAAACTATAAAATACTCCAATATAGAGTTACTTCAATGTAACTAAGAACAAGTTATTTTTCTGTATTCCTACATCAATAAATAAAAATTTCATTTCATTTTGTAATAAGCATAGCTATGTTATTTGTTAAATCTAACTTACTAACAGAGGTGTCAACCCTTCGAATTTTTATATCATAATTTCTTTTAAATTTATCTTCGTCTTAATCATAGAATTTACGATAATAAATAAAAATAATGTTTTTGGTGAAAAATATTATTGATATTCAAAAATCCGGAGGGTTGGTAATATAGTATAGTTTACATACCTTGTCTTGAAATATGTGCAGTCATTTGAAAACTTATATTTTCACGGCGACTGTACGATTTACAAAATGGAACGACGCAATACACCATATTTTAAAAAAAAAAAAAAAAAAAAAAACCTCTCACATTTATTAAATTAATAAAACATAAACCGTGAAGAACTCAATTGAAAGTCAATTGAATCGCGGGAAATAAACAGAACTTTACGACACGGTATCAAGCGCCATCTGCTGGCTATGTTCTTCTTGTACTGTTGCCAAGTTTCCGAGCGACTCGCTAGGCATCTACTTAAGGAGGCTCTGGTAAAACCTACACTCTAAATGTATAAAAAATTATAGCAAATATAAATATTTAGTGTAAAATTTTACAATATTGAAATAACAATAAAATATTTGAATTACATAATTACAAAAATGTTTGTTGTTTTTTTTACAAATACAGGATAAAATTTACTGATTTTTTTTTTTTTTTTTTTTTTTTATTTGCACATTTTGTAAATATTTCGCAAACACTTTTCTATGAGAAACTTAACATGTGACTTTAACGTAGAGTAAATTTTCGAATTTCCTCCTGGAATTCTATTAGAAATTTCTTCAAATCTAAAAAAAATAAAGAAAAAAAAAATAAATAGAAGTTGTTTCTTTATTCGATAATGATGCATAGTTGTCAACTTTATTGTTTTTCGAAGAAAATTTAGCACCACTATTTTGAATCTTTAATATATCTCCGATATGTTAAAAAATTAGTGGTATTATATCTTTCAGGAGGCAAATATCATGATGTATCTTTATCTCTACTTTAATAATTTTCCCAATTGAAAAACCTGAATAATTTTGAGTAAAACTAGGAATATGCAAGCTCCACATAAAGGTAAAAATAGATGTGTATTGGTGCTGAATCCTAAGTTAATAATCCTGCTTAATCCTAATCCTTTGTTATATTCTTACCTTTTCCTTTCTTTCCTTTCTTTTAGTTTAATACCAGTGATTCAGGGACCAGTTCCGTCGTTTTGCTACAACTACATTTAAACAATAATTTTAATCCTATTTAAGCACGGAAATTTACTATAAAAATATAACAAAAGAAAATGATTTCTGTAAGAAAAGAGTGGTACTAGGAAAAGTGAAACTCTGTCATCTGTGTGAAAATTTAAGTTTATTTAAAAAAAAAAAAAATAAATAAAAAATAAAAATATACATATAATTGAAATGTACTAACTGTCAAAATTGAGGCTGATGGTTGCATGGCTTTCACCAAGTTCATTTTTTGCCGTAACTTTGTATTTTCCGGCATCTTCTATTGTGACGTCGGTGATTTCCAAAGTTGAAAAATAAGCGTTGCCATCCTTATCAAGTTTTATCTGAAAAAAGAAGAAGAAGTAAGAAATATCAGTAAAATATTTTCTTCCTTACAACGAATAAAATAATAAAACATTATAGAAATTTTAAGATCTTAAAAAACCCAAAATAAGGTATCTTTAAAAAAAAAAAAAATCTGCTTTTTTTTTTTTTATGGTTTTAGATGCGTAATTCCATTTGAGCTTCTTAGATTTCTATATCCTTAAATTTATGTTTTCAAAATTTCTACGAAACCATAAACCTACGTAATTAAAAGTTAGGAAATCTAACCACTCCCGAACCGTACGGAAAAGTCAAAAAAACTTTTTATTTTTATTAAAACAAGATGCTTCTTACCCCTCTCCTATTGCAGGGTTCTCAACAGTTACTACTTTGAATACCACTTTTTATACAGTAATCTTCATTAATCGTTTGTAGTACATATCTTCAAAAAAAAAAAAAAAAAAATCATACAATGAGTGCTTTATTTAAAAAGAGTTGTTCAAAATAAGGAAGAGCTGCTAACATTTTTACTTATTTTGAAGCACTTTTAGTTCAGCTGTTATTCGTTTTTTAATAGTAAATTTTCTTATTTCATTGTAGCTATATAATGAATAAAAGTATTCTAAAAATAAAGCGGTGCAAAATGAAAGCGGGGCTAAAAATGCTCCAGAATAAGTCAGAGCTGCCAACTTAATCCGACAAAATGTTAGTACCGCCCATTTCTCTACACCACTTAATTTTTAGGGTATTTGTTTTCTTAATTCATCGTAAATATATTTGAAGAGAATAATTCTAACAATTAAGTGATGTAGAAAAATGGGCGGTACTAACAATTTGCCGGATTAGGTTGGCAGGTCTGTAAAGTGTTGTCAATAATCATAGTGATTGCTCAGCTCAAAACCCGCCTATATGTTGTAGATATTCCATTCAAACTTTGGTAATGCAGAGATTAATTTAAAAAAAAAAAAATCATCCATCGTATGAAGTATAAATAAACCAGGTGTTACTGAAAATAGATTTTTCATATATACGTACTTGCCAACAAACTAATTAATATTCCGTAGTTTTGTTAGCTCCGCCTTCTTTTTCACACTGGTATCTTTTTAGAGTATTTTTTTCTCTTATTCAATCGTAATTGCATTTGGAGAATATTACTCTAAAAATTTATTGGTGTAAGAAAAAGGGCGGGACTAACATGACTACGGAATATTAATTAGGATTTTGGCAAATATGTATATATATATATACTGTTTTCATCCGTATTAAATGAATTTTATGTTAAGTATTTGTAAAATGTATATTTTATTTCGTTATTAAGCTAAAAATTTAAAGAAAGATTATACTGTTAAAGTGAAATTTTTTATACAAATAATACATAGATGTCAATATTTTAATTTATTCCGGAGTATTTTTAGTTCCGCCTTTATTCCATACCACTTATTTTTAAAAAAAACTTTTTTTTTTTCTTATTTTATGGAAGTTATATACTGGAGAAAACTTTTCTATAAATAAAGAGGTGCGAAATAAAGGCGGGGCTAAAAATACTCCGGAATAAATTGAAATGTTGAAATCTATGATAATAACTTTAATAAATCATTTGATAATGGAAATTTCTTTTCTTTTTCTTTTTTTTTTTTTTTTTTTTATTAATTCATTTTCTTTGTTATTTTTAAGGAAATAAAAATTAGAACGACTTTAACCGTTTTCAACTTTTCTTGTGTTTCTAAATTTCCCGATTCCACGTTAAAATATTTATCATCTTTTATTATTATTATTATTGCACTTTTTACATATCTAGTTTTTCTGTACAGGGGTATGGAGGTTAATACCTTTGCATATTTTAAGAAATTAAAGCATTATAATAATTTTGTAGCGTTCACCTGCTTTTTTTTTCGTAGTTTACGTTGAAATCATAAGAAAAATGTCACTGAATATTGGGCGCATATAATCTTCATTTTGAATAACATATTTTAATAACAAATAAGGTCATTTGTATATTTGTCTTACTACAAGCTCCGTAGTGTGTCTAAAATTACACTAGCAATTTATTATATAATTATTTTCACCGAAAAGGAATTTTTCTTGGAAAATTAAATGCTGCAATAATATTTATTTATCTATTTTTACAATAGTGGTGGCAGTATAATAATATAAATGTAAAATTTTAGTAATGTTGCGAGGTCTGTTATTTTTATGTTTTTCAATGATAATACCGTTATTAAGTATAGTTATTTCTGCCGTTTAATTATATGAAATAAGTTCTTTGATTCTACAAACTATCTTTTGTTTTGGTGATAATATTTCATTTATAGGAAAGATGTCATTTACATTTTATTATTTTATAAATGCCAATTTTTTTTTATTTATTGCAGTGTTGTAGTCCTACCTTTTTTTTACACCGTAATCTTTGTAGAAAACTTTTCTTCAATATGTAATTACGATTGAATATCTGCTTCTGATATATGAAGGAAATATATAGGGCTTAAATAAGCAATTAACAAGGAAAACGTAAATAACTATATACACCTTAATCTAACATCTTCAGCTGCAGTTTTTATTATTATTATTATTATTATTATTATTATTATTCTGTGGCACTTTTAGTACCTGTCTATTTTTTACACTACTTTTATAGAAGAGCAATTTTCTGTTTATGTAAACATCAAAATTGCTTATTGGAGAAAAAAGTGGTGGGGAAAAGAAATGCGGAAACAAATAAAGCTATGGAATAAATTAACCCTTTTAGGGGCAATCAAATTTTGTTTAATTAAAATCAACAGCCACCAGAAATCAACAACAATATTAAAAGATAAGATATAAATGAAGTTTTTTTGTTTAAGAAAGAAACGTTCAAAAGGTGTCATCTTCAAAAAATATCTAAAAAAAAAAATTTTGTGATTCTACTCTTCGTAAAACACCAGAAAGTGAAAAAATTATTGGCTGAAATGAATTACAGCAACCCAAAAAATTATCAAAATTAAGCAATTTTGGCGATTTAGTGCTGTTAGTTCGTTACCACCGAGATTGCGTGTACGAACACAACTGTGTTTTGCTTTTCCGCCAAGTACTCAAAATAAATCGCCTAATAGTGAGAAATTGCCAAATATGCTTAAATTTGCTAATTTTTGTGGTCGCTGTAGTTCATTTCAGCCAATAATTTTTTCACTTTCTGGTGTTTTATGAAGATTAGAATAACTTTTTTTTTTTTTTTTTTTTTTTTTTTTTCAATATTCTTTGAAGACGACACCTTTTGAATGTTTCCTTGTAAGTTATAAAAGAAAATTTTCTTAAAAAAATTCCGGGGACAGTTTTTGCAATTTTGAATTAAAATTTGTGGTTGCACTATACAACCGCCCTTGAATTAAAACCGCGCTTGGGTTAAAAAGTTGGTAGGTCTGCTTCAGATAAATGAAATACTATTATACAGAGTTGTCAACGTTTATAATTTAGAAGAGTTAATGTTCAGGCTTTTTTTTTTTCAGACCACTTTTTTTCAGTGTAATTTTTTCTTATTTTATCATAGTTATATATTGATTGGAGAAAAATATTCTACAAACAAAGACGGGACTAAAAATATTACGGAATAAATTATAAAAACTGACAAGTCTGTGTTATGTAGAGTTAGCATAATGTTTATGCTATCTTTATAAGTTTATTTTTATTTATTTTCTGTTTATTTATTAATTTACTTTTCGCTTGATGCAATAGTTTATACATATAATCTTAATTTATTTTATTTTACTTAGTAATCTTTGCAACGTTACAATTATAGCTTCTAAAACGTATAATGTGAGATATTCATACTTGCCAACATACTGATTAATATACCGTAGTATTGTTAGCCCCGCCTTTTTTTCCACACCAGTATGTTTTTAGAGTATTTTTCTTCTTATATGATCGTAATTGCATTTGGAGAATATTACTCTAAAAATTTATTGGTGTGAAAAAAAGGGCGGGACTATCAACACTACGAAATATTAATTAGGATGTTGGCAAGTATGGATATTACATTTTTAAATAAATAAGGCGTAGGATTCTTTAGAAAGATAACCCTCGGAGGGCATTCCTGTTAGGCCTAGGTTCCCAAGCTTAGACAATTGGCCTTAACCCAAATACTATCACATGTACAAACTATGTTATACAATATTAATTTTTATTTTAAAAAGTGTTAATTTACCTTACTATTGTTAGCCCCGCCTTCCTTTTCACACCAGTATCATTTTAGAGTATTTTTCTTCCTATTTAATTGTAATTGGATTTGGAGAACATTTCTCTAAGTATTTACTGGTGTGAGAAATAGGGCGGGACAAACAACACTACGGAATATTTATTAGGATGTTGGCAAGTATGTCTAAGACCATAGCTGCCAATATTTTAATTTATTCCGGAGTACTTTTAACCCCGCCTTTATTTCGCATCAGTTTATACACAGAAAAAAATTCTCTTATATATAACTTCGATCAAATAAGAAAATTTTACTTTAAAAAAAAATAATAATAAGTGGTGCGAAATAACGGCGGGACTAAAAGTACTCTGGAATAAATTAAAATATTGGCAGCTATGTCAAAGAGTATTCCAACACTTACATATAAACCCCAATTCCATCATTTTAGAAAAACATTGTGTAATATTATCAGTAAAATATTTAACAATATGACAGTTACAAGTTTAACCCTTTATTTACCGCATATGAAATAGACAAGGAATGTACTTAAAACAGATTTTTAAAAGATTATTTAAGAGTATTTTTTAAAGGTATTTGCAGCAAAAATTATGCATATCACTTCATTATAGTAACTAATGAGGTTTTTGTGAGGTTGTTCTTTGGTGTACCAATGGTACGTACAGGGCCTGATTAAGGGGGAAGCTCGCTCTTCATACATTATTTATACTTACACCGTTATTTTTTAACAAATACTTTCCTCCTATAATAAACAGAAAATTTTCATTAAAAATTGTTTTAAAAGAATTCTGGTGTCTAATAACGGTGAGTAAGTTGAATTGTTTTACGCCGTTCATTTTTTATAAAAAATATTTCCTCGTCAAAGCGTGGAATTTCTATGACATGAAGTAAAAAATAATTGTAAAAATATTCCGGTATGAGCGAGCTTCCCCCTTAATCAGGCCCTGGGTACGTAGCGGTCGAAAAAGATATTCGGACTTAAAAAAGTGCAAAAAATATATTTACTTTTTGTGTTCTTTATACTTTTTCTAAGATTTATGGGAGATTCTTGGGGTAATATTGTAATTCATTATAACACACGTGAAAATTGTAAAAAATGCCAAGAAAAAACAGCTAAAGCACTCTATAAAATTATTTCTGAAACAATAACGGTTTTTTTTTTTTTTTTTTTTTTTTTTTTTTTAAGTACGGAGGACTATTAGTCTCAATCTACGGATTTTTACGATAGTTGGAAATTTATCGAAAATATAATTGAATGATTTGAAAGCGATGTTATAATTTGAAAGAAAAAAACTAATAGTCCTCCATACTAAACTAAATTCTGCTTTTGCCAGAATTTTATCTTTTTTTTTTTTTTTTTTTCAAGAAAAAGAAAAGAAAAAAAAAATTAATAATTATTAGTATCGAAACAGACAGTATAGTTTTTTTTTTTTTTGAGGGTGGGGGGAGGTGAGAAGGTCAAAATGATTATATTTTTTTTATTAATATTTTACGCCAAAGGCGCTAGTAAGAAAGGCTGATCGTCTGCTTTTAATTTTGATATTTTTTATACATAAAAATAAGTATTCTGTTAAATTATTATTATTATTATCATTATTTTTACGATTTGGACATGTTTCATTTTATATGCAACTACTTGCGAACGATTGGCTATAGCATAGGGTTTATATATTGGTTTGATTTACACAAGTGCTCTGCTTTCACATCTGATGTATGTTATAAGAGTTCTGGAACATTTTTTATATTATCTCTTTTAATACGTATTGTGCTAGTTAAAATTTTAACTTAGGTGCTGGATTCTAAATAGCTGATATTTAACAATGGAAACTTATTATTTAATTGCCACCGTCTCTTGTATTACAGAGTTTTAGTTTTTAGAAAAATCGAATGCTAGCACTTTGTATAATGTAATCTGTTTTAAATGTACATTTTAATTGTTTCGCCTGCGTCTTTGTGACTGCAAGCGATGATAAGTAATTGCTAGGCTCTGTTTTCTTAAAAAGTGAGTATGATAGAAGAACCTTGAGTTTGAGCTATATTCGCCCTCGATCGCTGTTTCGAGCGAGTTCGCAGTTGTTTGTTAAAATAATGTAAAAAGAGCAGGTCTTCATTTTTCGAAGCAGACTGCTACTAAAGTCATTTTCTTCTCTGCTGTTTCTGTTTCAGATTGCACTGCAGCGGCAAATTGCACGGTCTAAGACGTTCAGATAGCTCTAAATAACGCTTTTTTTTCTCTCTCTTTCTTTTTCAATGTGTGTATCTGAAGTTTGTTGAACAATAGCTATGGTAGAGAAATTAATTGCAAGATTTGGTGGATATCATGTTTAGGAAGAGTTATATAAAACAGACACACATCCTTTTTTTTTTTTTATATATACATATATATATACCTTTGACATATCTTCCATGAATTTAGTTTTATACGCTTTTTATACTAATGGTACTTTCAAGTACTGTCGGTAGATAAAGTATTAAATGACAAAACTGTTGCTACGTATAAACTTTGTACAATTAATAATAAAGCACAATATTTTATGAGAACTTACTTTACACCTCGCAGATTCTTTAACAGCAGTGGAATCATGAAACCATGTTACTGTGGGTTTGGGGTCAGCAAGGATCCTGCATTCGAACAATAAACGTCTTCCTTCATCTTCTTGGCGAATCGTGGGTTTTTTAGCGAAGGTTGGGGGAATGCCATCTTTTTCGCTGTAAAGAGAGAGAAAGTTCGGTTTTCTAAATTTCGGTTTTAACTCACATTACAGTACTGAAAATATAATTTGCGTATTTATTTACGAAAAAAGTAAATAATATCAACGCATAAGAAGTCTTGAAAACTTAATCATTCGATGTATAAGTGCGTAAAATATAAATAAAATTATAAATTTGATAAATTTTACACATTTCAAGAGTGTGCGCATGAAAGTATAAAGATGATAATACCGTAATTTTGGTGTATAATCCGCAGGTAAGATATGTCATTTCTCAACCAGAAATTTAATTTAACGTAAAAATCTATAATTTTTTTTATCAAAACAACTCATAGAAATATGTCTTTATCTATCAATTAAAATTTCTGGTGCGAAACTGACATATGAGACCTGCGGATGATACGTCGAAAAATAAGTTATGCAGATAAAAAATAAATCCACAAATATAAATAAGAATTAAAATCATGCTCACATATATTTAAGAATATTGAAGAATTTCTGGCGCGGGGCGATTCCGGCAAGACTTAATTATACCGTTTTTCAATTTTAAAGCTCATTTTAACCCGTTACCGCCCGGTGATCTATTTATAGATCGCCAGTGTATTTGTAATTCCTCCTACAGGCGTAACTTTGAAGGTTAGTGTGTTATATTGTTTTTGAGAAACAAACACAATATTTGCATGTATGTATGATATGTGCTATACCTTCAAATGCATCGGTTAGTAACCGCATTATTTCATGTATAATCCTTCTGTAAAAGAAAAGTTAAAGCAGAAAAGCTTTTGGTAAAATGATCAACATTTAAACGAAACGCCCAAAGACGGGGTTTATGTTGAACAATACTTAAAAAGGCGAGCGCTAACGGGTTAATATTATGTGTTACTTCAGCTTTTATTGTAACACACAAACGAAGAAATGATAATTTTTTAAATAAAATTGGTTTGACTAACAAAGGTAGGCATTTAACAGTTCTAGGAAATTTTAACCTAAAAAAAAAAAAAATCGCATTTTGGGGGAAAATAAAAGTTGATATTCGAACAATTCTGAACATTTTGATGTCTTATTCATGATCCTACGTGTTTTGGTTCAGAGTTTATGAGTGAACTTGTAACGGACGTCAATACCGACTTCATTGCATTTCTAGATGTTTAGTTAAACTATATATTATTACGAATCGATCGGCACTAGCTGCATATTCATAGGACGATTTGCGGGGAAATTAGTCGGAAGGTGGTGATTTTATATTTTATCTTTATTTATATATTTGATGACTGCACATGTAGATATTTCCGATAATTCAAAATTTATTTGTAGATATAAAAAATGCATAAATCTATAAATAAAACCAAAATGTTGTTAGTTCAATCTCTCTAAAATAGATTTAGTAACTGATTGAAAAAATTCATTTCATATTTTTCAAATATACGTATCAAAATCTCTAAAGTCAAAGTAAGCTAATTGCTTAAAAAAAAAAATAAATAAATAAATAAATAAAGAAGTTATAAATTTCAACAATTCAGTTTAATTTCAAACGCCATTTCATAGGTGCTAACCTGTACAATTTTTTAACACCGGTATTTCTTTACAAAAAATTTTATAGTGTTTAATCACAGAAGACTACTATAAAACTTATTAAAAATGTTGACTAAAAATTTCTAGTAGCGAGAAAACGTACAAGTTGGCAAATATATAATTTATTATTTTTCTCCAATGTTACATTCTGTTGTTAGTTATTTTATAAATCTTGTATAATCATTCAATTATTATAGTTTTTTTCGTTTCTATATAAAATATATACGTTTTAGAAATAGAAAAAAACTCATAATTAATTTTTAAAAATTTGAACAGCAAATAGATTTACCTTCATTATAAAATTAGTTTTGAGATTAACAATCTTAAAATATTCTATTTTTGTCTTATTAATAATGCAAAATATACATATTTAATAATTTTAAATTATATCATTACGTTATTCAAGTTTCGTAAACATTTTGAAATTAATATTAATTTTAATAATAATGATAATAAATAAATAAATAATAAATAATAAATAAATAAATAATAATAATGATAATAATTAAAAATAAATAAATAATATATGAAATAGAACTTTGATTTAAACAAAAAGCAATATATATTTTTGAGCGGAATGATAAAAATTTAAATTAGAATAATTATCTGAAAATCATGTACGCATTTTTATTAAAATAAAATGAATTGAGTAAAAGAAATTACTTCATACCTATTACTAATTAATTGTATATGGAAGATTGTCATTGCCCCCCTTTTTATTTTATCTTTTTTTTTTCCACACCAGTCGTTTTTTAGAGAATTTTCTTCTTATTTAATCGCAATTACTTTTCAGCTTCTCTAAAAATAAAGTGGTGTGGAAAAAAAGGCTAATGCTAAATATTTTCTGAAATATTAATTTGTATGTCGGTAGGAATGTTACTCTATCAGATTTAAAACAACCATTTTCCTTTTTTCTCTAAATAACTCAGTAAAAAGAGCGAAACTCCTTCGGTAACATTAAATTCAACATATCAAAATTAATTTAATAGATTAAATTTTGCAAATATAATTAGATATACTTATCTTTACATATAAAACAGATTATAATTTTTTAAAAGCATTCATTTTTCATACAGGATATTGTTGGATATTTTTTTACCCAAAACATGTTTATATAGGGTTTCCGAAAATTATATCGACAAGTTTTAAGAAGAGATGTGTGTGTGTGGGGGGGGGGGGGTCTTCATAAGGATTCAGAAATACATAAGAACACTTGTTTCCAAATGTCATCTTAAATATCTAAGAACCGGGTGTCTTAGGTTATTTTTTTAACAAATGTAGGCGTGGCTTTTAAATTCTGAATTTATAAATAACTTTTTTTTTTTCCTTGCAAATGATTTCATAGAGATGCACTTGGTGATAAAAGTGTTTGTAATTGATGCTATTAAAACACTGATTGTAAGAATACAAATTTTGGCTTTGATTTTGTGAAATGATAGATCGTTCAAGTTTTAAATTTTAGAAATTAGTCACAGTTACAAATAACCAAAAATTTAAAACTACATACGAAAAGTCGATAATACTGTCACATGACGGTAAATGTTAAAAAAACACCAGAACGGACCCTCTCCTTTAAAAGTTAATACAGTGGACGCTCGTTAATTCGAACTCGAAGGTTCTCAGAAAATAGTTCGAATTATCCGATGTTAAGAGAAAATAATTTTAAAAGTATCGTTGAAGACGAAAAATCCACTAATATGTATAACATAAATTAAAATTAAATATACTATGAAAGAGCAATAAAAACTTACCTTAAACATAAAATGATGCAGAAGATATTTCATAGAAAGTAAATTTTAATTAAAAATGTAAGTTACACTTTCGGGAAAAACTGTAAAACTGATGTTTGTTTTTGCCTATTATGCCTACATTTTTCAGCCAGCTTTTCTATTAGTAGGCATTTCAATTCCTTTTCAGAGGAAGGTTCCATCTGATTAAATGCTTTGAGAGTTTTTATCGAGTCCATTATGGCTTGATCATTAGGACGCTTAAAAGTTTCTTCAGTCTCATCTGAATCCGATAAGGTTTCTTCTTTCTCATCTTCTCGGATAGTTTTTATTATTTCATCCTCGTTCAGTTTTGCACAGATTTCTACGTCTTCATCTACACTTACATAATCAGTAAAAGTAACGTTATCACATTTAAATTTTTTGAATTCAGGAAAATCAGTATCAACAGTATCACATTCTTCGGTTTGATTGCTCTCTTCGGCATGCAGGAATTTAGCATGACGAAAGGAATTTCTGATTGTGCTTTCTTTAACAGCATCCCATGCAGCATATAGATCATTTATAGCTGTCAGCGTCAGCAGAGTAATGTCGTAATTTTCACCACAATCTAAAGAAAAACGGATTTGTTTTAAGAGTCTCTTACGGTAATTTACTTTAAGATTCTGTATGATTCCTTGATCCATTGGTTGTATCTTCGCAGTTGTATTTGGCGGCAAATATTCAACCTGTATGGAACTCAGTTCTGGAAGATTATTGTGGCAGGATGCGTTATCCACAAATAGGAGAATTTTACGTTTTTGCCTCGAAAACTGCTTATCTATTCCTTTTAACCAATTACTGAATATTTCTCGTGTCATCCATGCTTTTGTGTTGGATACATAATCAACTGGTAGTGTTTTGATTCCTGTAAAACACCTTGGATTCTTGGACTTTCCAATCACTAATAATTTAAGTTTTTCGCTCCCATTCATATTAGCACAAACTAAAGCTGTAATCCTCTGTTTACTGCTTTTTCCTCCTGCGCAAGCATCCCCTTTAAAATGCAATGTTTTGTTAGGCAAAAGTTTATAAAAAAGTGCCGTTTCGTCCGCATTAAAAATATCTTTTGGCAGATAAGTAGATAAAAGCTCTGGGAGTCTCCTACCGAAAATATTGCATACATCTTCGTTTACATCAGAGCTTATTATTCGCATACATTTTTATAAGAAATATTGTGCCTTGACTTAAATCGGGAGAGCCATCCATCACTGCATTTAAAATCTTCAATTTCCATTCGACTTGCCAATTCATCAGCTTTCGCCTGCAATAGGGGTCCATTTATTGGAAAATTTCGAGATCTAGCATCCTTGAACCACATTAGTAAAGCTTTTTATAGATCTTCTTGGGACGCATTTCTCATGCGTTTCCTTCCTTTAGCCAATTTAGATTTTTCCCACGCATCTAAAATTGATGCCTTGTTTTTCAAATAAGTTGACAATGTATTCTTTTTTATTCCATAATCAGCTGCTAACTTTGTTTTACATACGCCATTCTCAACTTTCTTTAAAATTTCAACCTTTGTCTCTAAAGTTAGGGTTTTGTACTTTCCACGTGTAGACATAATGAATTTTTACACGTTTACAACACACAGTGAAGGAGAAACACTAAAGCACATTAACTTGTCTGAACTGCAGGCATAACTGACGCAGCTCTCTAGAATCAATAACAAAGAGAATCAAAAGAATTTTCTGAGAATCGATAACAAAGAAACAGATTATTCACCCCCCCCCCCCCTCAACCATGATCCATTCATAAAGAGTTTTGATGGAATCCAAGAAAGCAGGTAAAGTCAGGGAGTTTTAAGTACTGATAAGAATTGGACAACAGCGATTAATGTTTAGCGGAGATAGGAATGTCATGTGCCTCTTTACACACACATACACACACACAAAATAAAACAACCAAAAAGAAAAAGAAAAAAAACTGATTATTTTATGACACAAAATAACAAACACAGCGTGTATTTTCTCCATTAAATGAGAAAAAAAAAATTGAGGGATCATTTTTTTTTTGTTCGAATTAACCGAAGTGACAAAAATTTAGTTCGAATTAATGAGATTTTTTTAACATTATTCCAATGCGAGCTTTTGTGGGATTTTGGATTAGTTCGAATTAACCGAAAATTCGAATTAACCGAGTTCGAATTAACGAGCGTCCACTGTATAATGTTTGCCGACGCGGGTTGCTATGTATTCGTCCTTTTTCATGTCCTGCCCTCTACATATATTTAAAGTTTGCAGCTTTAGGTTTGTACCACCTGCATCTCCGAAAAAACAATCGGTTTTTATCGGGCTAAGATGAAATTTGCGGACATGGGTTCAGTGTTGCCAAATTTGATACGTTTTTAATTCAATAGTCAGCAATATTTTCACGAGTGATGCTTGATACACATGATAGTGATTAGGCAAATATTACGATTTAAAATCAATGGTATGCTGTGAATAAATAAGTCATTTATATTGACAACACAGCATAGATTACTATACAATTCTAAATCCTTATGATGTAACCTATCTATTTTAAAGTTTGTCGTTGTAATTTTTTAACACCCTATAAAAGTTCATTAACAATTCGAGATGGGTGATGCATTTACAAATAACTCTACAGCCGTTTCTTTCTCATAATGTGTACTACGTTTATTCTGCAAAACATGCCCAGTTTTCGCAGTTGTACTACCAGAGTAATATGCGTGTACATAGATACCAAGTTTATTGTTTTTGGTGAGATACTTCAAATAGAGAGAAACTTTTATCGATTGTTAGCTACGTGTATCGTTGAAAAGATATATAACATATTTTATTTAAAAACACTGGTGTCAATTGTTATTTTAAAATTAGAAATGTCGGTAGCTCTGTGCATATAGTAAATACTTCAACTAGACACAGTATAATTACTATACATATTCATATTTAATAATAACATGAATACATAAAATACTTTTGCTTTATAATGCAACATTTTTGAAGTAACGTCTGAAGGCGGGGTTAAAAAATGGAAACACGCTGTCTCGAATGTGTTAAAAATATTATCTAAAAAGCAAAAGTGAACCACTAAAGATCAACAGATAGATAGAGCTGTAACTAATGCTAACAAAAAATAAAATACAGTGCATAAAACACAAATTCATAAAATAAAAAAGTAACACAGCGTCCTGAACATTCAAGGAAAAACATAAATCTACGCAGTCCAACCTAGAATGTCACAATGGAAAAACGTGAATTTTCCGCGATCCGTTGTGAAGTGTTAAAAGATCCCCATTATGCCATTTTACGATTCATATAAAAAAAAAATAATTATTGACACGAGATCTGATTTTTTTTAATATTATAAAATTAAGTTTAGAGTCATGAAGTAGGTCAAGCATTTACTAAGACTCCTATATATACGAGCTGGCGCATCAGGAATTTTGTTGCCTTAGGGTTGCCACACGTACCCAGCGCGTTTGTTTGATAAACAAACGGCAAACATTTTTTTTTATCGTCTTACGTTACTTTAGAGTAACTTTCTTATTAAATTTCATAATTTTAGCTAAGTAAACTATGATATGGAAGTTTGTTTTGCGATAAACTGCTATAATCATTCAAGAAGCGAATATAAAGTGTTCACAGACCTTCTATTACTGTGTATTTGAGTTTTGGCGACATTTTGTAAAAGAAACAGAAACCCCCAGTACATCCATAGGATATCCTCAGAATAAAATGTCATCCTGAGAATGTACTCTGAAAAAAATGTGTTTTTAGGAATATTATTGTTGCTTATCGCTCTTATCTTGATCGGATTAGCTTCAGATCAAGATTTCTTAAAATCATTAGGGAAGCGATAATGGCGCCAAGCGGGAATGCTGTCCTCTTCGGAGGCAAAAAAAAATGGCGATGATGCGCCGGCCTATTATTTTATTTAAGGGGCTCTAGCATTTACCCGTCTCTCATACTACGTAATTGGTGGCGAAATATCATAGGTGCCAAGTCTCCGTTATCGTCAACGGAGACTTGACAACGGAAAATTTTCTTAAATGTTTTCAGTTTATTTTATTTTATGTATTCGTCGAAAACATATGTGATAAATTCTTTGTTAAGAATACTGGTGGATACATCTGATTTAAAATTAGTAATGTTGGCAGCTATGTCAATGGAAACTCGAAAACTTATTTACCAAAGCTACTTATACACAAAAGTTGACATTTCTGTTAGGTTTGAGTCGCAAAGTTGTTTGCATGAAGGCAAAATATTCGACTTCAGCGATTCTGTGAGGGGGTGTGAGAAATTCATTCAATAACAGGGTGCATCTCCAAACTAACTAGTTCATGAAACGTAAATATGCTGTCTACTATTTTCGGCTCAACCATGGTTGTCTGTGACTAATTTTTTTATATGTGAAATACATAAGAATATTGTGAATATTTATTGCGAAATTATGTAATACGGATCAATCGGGACACCCAAATACAAATACACAACCCATCATTTGCAGTCTTCTTAAAGAATAGTAACTATATTTTGAATGTCAATAGAATTGAAAAATGCATTTTTATTCAAAATATACGATTGAATGGAATGTATTTCTTGTCTTGAAATCTTACAATTTAATTTTTTATCATTAGTCATTTATAATTATAAAGTTTTATTTAAAAATAAATAAATAAATAAATAAATAAATACTGTAATAAATTCTTTATAAGAGTGAAAAATAAATAGGCTTAATCGGCAAAATAATACAACGCATAAAAAACGTATTGTTTGCAAAGTAAAAAATTAAGTTATGAGATTTTTAAGACAAAAAATGTATACCATTGAACCACATATTTTCAATAAAAATGGATTTTTCAACGCTGTTGACATTCGAAATTAAGTTTCTATTCTATAAGAAACTAGCAGACGATAACAAAACAAGAGAGATAAAAGAGAATATAATTTTTTATGCGATAAATTTAGGATGGTAAATTATGTAGATATATTAAATGCTAAATATTTAACATTCAGTAATTTTAGTATTGAAAAAAAAAAAAAAAAAAAAAAAAAAGAAATATATATATATATATATATAAAACAAAATTTTCCACTTTCAAAGTACAGCAGAATTCAATATTGTCTTAATAATACTAGAAAAGTTACTAAAATTAATTTCATTTTTATGAAAATTTTACGATTTATTCTTTATTTATTTTTTTTTTTTAAGTCAGATTAATGGTGAATGGAGGTAATTTATCTAACCCAAATATACAATATGGATCGAAGATTATTTTTAATTAAATTTAATATCTGTGCTTAAAAACGGTTGTTTCTTTTTATGTGATAAATAAATAATCAACAACCATCAGAATGCATTTTGGAGTACGGGCTTGCATTAGGCAAAGCTTATTGTAATCTACATTTTCTAATATCTTTGGTGTAGGGGGATTTTTTTTTTTTTTTTTTTTTTTTGTGTGTGTGTGTATGTTGCAGGTATAATTTAAATTTTTATAGGGCAAGCATTGTTGCCAACTTACCACCTTTTAGCTACCGGAAAAATTAATAAAAATTTTTGTTTTACGTATTCAGTGAAAACCGCTACAGATCACCGATTAAATAAATATTTCTATTAAAAGTTCCTGGTAGCCTAAAGGTGCTAAGTTTGCAACTGCGACGGCAAGGCAAAAGCACAGGAATGAATAAGATAATCAACTACATAAGCTCCGCATCGTCCGGTTTTGAATTTACAGAATATAACAGCGCCCTAACCTTAGCAGTTATGCGCTGCTAGTAAAACAGAAAACTCCTTACTATTTATACCCGAACAAATACTGCCTTCCGAGATCTTCTATTCAAACTATACTTTAAAGATTTACTGGTGTAAGTATGTAAAAATATACTTCTCACACATTGAACTTTCATACACAAACACATCCTGCTTTGTGAAGAACTTAAAGTTGATATAAATCTACTATATTCTTCAAGATGAATAAACGTTCCTACATAAAGTTATACGTTTTAAATTCTTAATCTTCAAAATTTTCTAATACATATTTTGAATATATTTGCAAATATATATTAAAAAAAAAATAATTAAAATCTAATAAGATTTTTAATAACTTTCTAACCTTATATATACATGCATTCAATTGTAGAATATCATCAATATGAGAGAACCTATATCGATCACCTGAAGGACGTATGTTAAACAACTTTTTCTAGTAATTTTTTCACTGCTATATTTTTGTTTTAACTCTGATCTCCTTTTAGGTGTTTGAATATTGTATGGTTCGAATACCTCAGGTTAGATGTGATGTTTTAGAAAACGTGGTGACGCGAAGAAAGTTTGAAATAGTAACATAGCTGCCAACATTTTAACCCATTTTATCCCAATTTATTTATTTTGGTCAAATTTGAGAAAAATTATATTTTTTAAGGTTAATTAAAATAAACTAAATGCAACAAAATTTGAAATATATATATATATATATATATATATATTATATAGAAATCTGTATAAGAAATCTTATCCACCTTGTACGCAGGACATTGACATAAAGAGGATGAAATTTGCACTTATATATTTTAGTGTTCTCTTCAATAGTGAAATGTGCTTTCCCAGTATAAAGTTTTGCTTTATCTGTATAATACCTTCTTATTTACATGATAGTTCTCCAGAAAGAATTTTCAACCGCAAACAGAAGATAAACCACTCCCCCTAATGTAATGATTAAACAAAGATACCAGATGGAGGAGGAGGAGGAGGTGAGAAACAAAACACGCTAGCAGAAGCTTATATATACCATTATATATTCCAGCTAACAAAATAATCGCACCAAGCAAATTCTGATTTCTATATGCTATTTTTCAGCTGTCCTTTAAATAGGACAATGGGATAAAATGGGTTAATTTAATCCGGAGCACTTTTAGCTCCGCCTTTATTCCATACCACTTTTTTTTAAGAGTAAATTTTCCTTATTTTATCACAGTTATCTAACAGAAAAAATAGTCTAAAAATGAAGTGGTGCGAAATAGAGGCGGAGCTAAAAATGTTCTGGAATCAATTAAAATATTGGAAGCAGTGTTGCCAGATCTGGCGGATTTTTTATTCAATAATCACCAATAATTTTAAATTGTAACGTTTGCCTAATCACCACAAAGACTAATAGTCTATAATGTATATAAAATATTGCTTCTCAAAATTATTGGAGATTATTGAATAAAACATCCGACAGATCTGGCAACACTGATTTGAAGCTATGTAGTAATATCATCAGGCATCGTAGTCTCCGCTTTTCTTTCTCAGAACACTTTCAGCAGAGCTGCCAACGTAATCCGGCAAATTGTTAGTACCACATTTTTTTCTACGCCAATAAATTTTTAGAGTATTTTTTTTTTCTTAATTCATCGCAAACGCATTTGAAGAGAATTACTCTAAAAATTAAGTAGTGTGAAAAAGGGGCGGTACTAACAATTTGCCTGATTAGGTTGGTAGCTCTGTTTCAGGAATGAGAAATTTCCATCTTTTATGCCACCATTTTCTTCTTACAGATATATATATATATATATAAAGAAGTATATTGTGTGTTAACTGAATAGGAATTATTGTATAAATACATTTGTAGGAAAACATGCTTAAATTCATCAATCCTGAAAATATTTTGAAAAAAAAAAGGTGAAGACTACGACTCCTGCAATATATATTCCGTAATCGTGTCATAGTTTTATAAGGTCTTTTGCTATGAGCTTTCTGTTTTAATCATCTTCATCTTCTTTTTGTGTTTGTTTATTGTACCGTTTGTAAGCCTTAGGTTAATTAAATTTTATCGCACGAAAAAACATAATAAATTGTTTTCTTTTTATTAGAATTTTTTTAATATTGAATTAAATTTTCGGCATTTCTTGTTAAAGATTTTTAGCGTAAAAAAATTATTATCGAAAGAAACGCGCAATGCTATTTATATCTGATATATTCCAATCACGGCATAAAATTCATATGCATTATCGAAAAGTAATTTAAGACAAAGTAGTGTAACTTATCGCTTTTAAAAATATGAATAAAGATTTTAGTCTTTTTAGAATTAATTCAAATAATTACCAAAATAAATTTAAAACCAATTTCTTGCATACATACATATATATATTTAAAATTTTTATACTTTTCATCTGGTTTGGATCTTAGAAATAATTTACTTTCTACGCCAGATCATAAATTATTTTTTCTAAATATATGGACGGTACCCTAATACATTTTCGCTTGTGACTCTATGAAAAGTTAATTTAAAGTATATAAATAGGGCCTTTCTCCGAATGAAAAAACCTACAAAAAATTGTCGATGTTATTAAAAAAAACTTTCAAACTTTTATGTCTGCGTTAATATAAGTGCAATTCTCATATAAATGTATAACTTTTTTTAAAAGAAAACATATAATCATACACTATAGCTACAATTCAAAGCTACAACTCAATAGCTACAACTCAAAGATATACCTTTTCAGGGTTCGTATGAACCTTATTTATTCTCCCTGAGTTTCACACCAGTATTTTGAAACAATAAAATTCACCTTAATCGTATAGACTTATTTTATAAAGAAAATCATTCTACGAAATTTCTGGTATAAGACTCAGGGAAAAATTAGAACCCGTACGAATCCTACTTTTGTTTAACACTTTCGCGACCGCTGACGTGAATTCGCGTCATTTGAAAATCTGTAACTCCACCAGTGAGCTTTTCTGTAGGTTACATAGGTTACATTATTGCTTAACACTACACCCAATATTCCCTTTATACAATCAATGCATTATGGATGCAAATACGTTGATTAGAAAGAGTGTAACTGTAATGTGTATCTATTTTTATTATAAATATGAATCGATAAAAAATTGATTTAAAATAATGTACTATTTAAGAATAACGCCCAGAGGCGGAGCTAACTGTCACAAAGACACAAACATGCGATCGTGAAAGTGTTAATTTGCGACTGATCCACTTTTAGCTTTCGGACCACAACTTTCGCTAGAATATATGTTTTATAACATGTTTTTTCAAAACCTGAAGATTCAAGAGGATGGATTCATGAAATATTTATTCAGATATTCGATAAAAACTTCTAGATTCGAAAGTGTGCCTTAACTTATATCGGTGACTGAACATATGTGCCAACCATACTACGGAATATTAATTAGGATTTTAGAAGACATATAAATATTTCGTCTAGAAACAGTGCAATTATTATATACATTCAAATTCTGATCATAACGTGAATACATTTGCTCTATAACATACCTGCCAACTTACTAATTAATATTTCGAAAGATTTTTAGAATCCACCTCTTTTTCCACACCACTTTATTTTTACGGAAATTTCCTTCAAATGTAAAATTAAATGAGAAGAAAAATACTCTAAAAAACGACTGCTGCGAAAAAAAAAAGGCAGGTACTGAGAATCTTCCGGATATTAACTAATAAGTTACAGGTATGTTTATAATGCAAAATTTCGAGTAACGCCCAAAGTCGAGGTTTTCTGTTCAAAATCGGAAAACACGATGTCTCGAAAGTGTTAATGAAAAAATGACAATTTAACCCTTTGGCACAGTTATCAACATTTTAATAAATTCCGGAGCATATTTAGCCCCGCTATTGTTTCCCTCCACTTTATTTATAAAATAAATTCTTTCAATATATAACTGCAGTAAAATAAGAAAAAAAAACTCTTAAAATAAAAGTGGTATGAGATAAAAGCGATGCTAAAAATGCTCCGGAATAAATTAAAATGTTTTGAAAATCTGCCTTTGGGTGTATATTTAATGTTTTGAGGCATGGAGTAATTTTTTAGAGCAGAAGATTTCATGCAAAAAATTAATTTATTTTTTGATTTTAACCCTTTAACTAACTCGGTCGTCAATAAGCAATTTAACATGTCCGCCTTGTACTTTAGCGATCGTCAATAAACGATTCCTGCAATTTTCATACTTGCCAATTTAGTAATTAATATTCCGGAAGATTTTTAGATCCGGACTTTTTGCCACACCACTTGATTTTCAGAGAAATTTTCTCCAAATGTAATTCCGATTAAATAAGAAGAAAGCTACTCTAAAAAACGACTGGTGTGAGGGAAAAGGGCGGGTACTGACAATCATCTGGATATTAACACTTTCACGACCGCATGTGTTTGTTTTTTTGACAGTAAGGTCCGCCTGTGGGCGTTATTCTCTCAAGTTATAAAATTTCAGATTTTTTTTTTTTTTTCTGAATTCACATTTATGTTACAAATGGATATCCATTACATTCTTTCTAATCAAAGTATTTGTATCCACAGCATATATGATTGTAATATGAATATTGGGTATATTCTTAAGAAATAAACAAAATACAAATCGCAAAAAAAACGCCAAATGTAGGAGTTACAGATTTTCAAATGACTCGAATCTACGTCAGCGGTCGCGAAAGTGTTAATTAAGTTTACAAGTGTGTATTTAACAACATTTTCAGTTCTGCCTATTTTCCTTATTTAAACAGCAAGCGCTGCCTTTCCATGTTCTTCTAAAACTACAGTTGCCAACTTAGCACCTTTTGGCAACAGAAAATTTTTAATAGAAATATTTATTTTATTTAAGTAGAGGACTGTAACGTTTTTCACTAATTAAGTAAAATAAATTTTCTTATAAATATTCTCCGCTAGCCAAAAGATGCTAAGAGTGCAACTATATCTAAAACATTACATTATTTATTAACACAGTTCCATGCAGTGATGCCAGATTAGGGACATTTTTTATTCAATATCCACTATTAAATTTTAATTGTAACGCTTGCCTAATCACTTCGAATCGTAATCAATTATTTATTTTTCTTTTACCAAATATCACTTCTCAAAATTATTGGTGTGAGTTGAATAAAAAAGTTTCAAACTGGCAACTCTGGTTCTATGACACTCATTAGATTAAATAGGATAGCGGTTATTGTTAGAAGATGCTTATGCAGAGCCTGATTAAGGGGGAAGCACACATTATCTCCGCTGTCACCGGAATATTTTTACAATTATTTTTTACTTCACGCCATAGAAATTCCACGCTTTGACGAGGAAATATTTTTTATAAAAGATGAACGGTGTGAAACAATCCAATTTACTCACCTTTATTAGACACCAGAATTCTTTTAAAATAATTTTTAATGAGAATTTTCTGTTTATTATAGGAGGAAAGTATTTGTTAAAAAATAACGGTGTAAGTATAAATAATGTGTGCTTCCCCCTTAATCAGGCTCTGTGCTTATGGATAGTGAAATATCCTTGTGGATCATTCTCACTTAATTTGGAATTATATAACAGAGTAAAAACTGTGAGTGTGGTAAATTATCTAACTGCGCCTTTCCCATTACAAAACTGATAAAAGATTGCGTTTGGTGTACTAATTATATATAGTTTTACTCGTAGTGAAAGTACATGGCAATGCAAAGAATGAAAAGTACCATTACATTTACGCACCTGTGTCCAAGAATACCATACATTTCAAAGTTATTAGTAATTTACTTTTTATTATAAATTGGATATATTTATTTTTATTTTATTTTATTTTATTTTATTTTATTTTATTTTATTTTATGCTTTAAAACATGAATAGAGTATTATAAAACATGACATTACTAGATTCCATCTTTTTTTTAAATATGCTAATTTTCTCATGGTATTACTAATTTCCTTAAAACAAACTTTGAGATTATTTTATTCTGGCATATCAAAATGTAGATTTTACAACATATAAAAGAATTTCTTATTATCCATAATTTTCATCCGGTGCAATAAAACTGGTTTACACAACTGAAGTTTCACTTGACTATTGCAAGAAAGACCGCCATTAAAACATATTATTATTACGTATCATCTAAAAACTAAGTAAACCAGTTTACTTAGAAAAAATATTTTTTTTCACAGAGTTTCCACGGCCCCGCCTATTTTCAAGGACCCTTCCACCAGTATTATATGAAAAAAAGTATTTTCTTAAATCCACAGGCTTATATTAAAACTTATCTGCCAACTTGCTAATTAATATCCGGAAGACTTTCAGTACCCATCCTTTTTTTACAACAGTCCTTTTTTTTTAGAGTGTTTTCCTTCTCATTTAATCATAATTATATTTGAAGAAAATTTCTCTAAAATAATCGAGAAAAGGGTTGGGTTCTAAAAATCTTCCTTAGTAAGTTAGCAGGCAGGGTTAAAGCAATAATCCTCTATAACAAGTTACATATATATATACATACTTGCCAACCATCTCATTAATAACCGTACAATTGTTACGCCCCCTGAAAAAACGTCCCTTTTCTCACACCACTATATTTTTAGAGAAATTCTCTCCAAATGTTGTTACGATTACATAAGACTAAAATTACTCTAAAAAATTATTGGTGAGTAAAAAAAAGGCGGGTACTAAAAATTGTACGGTTTATAATGAGATGGTTGGCAAGTATGGATATATACACAAGGTGTCCAGGTTTAAACTGAAAGAACTTTATTTTCACAACCGTTAGTCTTAGATGTATACTTTCAGTTCCAAAAATGGTCACAATAAGACGCAGAGTAAGTAACTAAAATATTGAAGCAAATAATAATAATAATAATAATAATAATAATAATAATAATAATAATAATGGAAAAATACAGAATCGAAATTTGTACATAAGCTCCATGTTCCTACATTCATATTTACGGATATCTTGTTCATACAAAAACCTTTCAAACGCAAAAAGTTCGACATTTGTGCAACTAATATTCACGGAGAAATTCAAGTTACGGTACACAAATGGAGATGTTCAAATGAAAGTCTAAAAATTCCGAATTGTCTTAAAAGGAAAGCAATTTTGCTGATGGCATTGATTTCAAAAGTTTCTTGCATTCAAATAATCTATGAGATGAGGTAGCACAAGTGAGTCCCATATAACACAAAAAGTTTTTTTTTTTTTTTTTTTTTTTTTTTTTAAATGGGAACCGTACTTTTTCTTCACAGAATTATCTTTTCAAAACGCGTATTTATTTATTTATTTTAATTAATTAATTAATTAATTTATTTATTATTATTATTTTCATTTTCGCTTTGATAATCATCAGATTATTTCAATGACGTGATCAGCTTATTTGAATGACGATATTTAAATTTGTATCGTCATACGAATTCATTTTTTTTTTTTTTTTTTTTTTTTTTTTTACAGAATCATGTTATTATGTTAAGCGGAAAAAGTTTGTTTTAAAATTCGAATTCGATTCTTATGCTCGGAAAAAAATATCGATTACCTCAGTGATAACACACGTGATAAGTTACTTAAAATCAGGAAACATTCTAAATTAATAAACCCAGTGAAATTGTTTTCCTTTCAAAACATTTTTTTTTTTTTTTTTTTTTTTTTTTTTTTTTGTTATGGAGGATTTTAGACCCCTAAACGCCAATATCATTGGTGCTAAGTCTACGTTATTTTGAACGGAGGAACATTCATAACGGAAATTTTTTATAAATATTTTCCGTTTCTTTAAATACGTATATATATATATATAATATATATTTGTCGACGATATATGTGACACATTCCTATTTGAAAATACTTATGGATAAATTTGATTTAAAAATTAGCAATGTTAGCAGTTACGTCATGTATAAAAAGAGAAACACATTTCAAAACAGATGCTTTCCGTTTAACATGATTCTGTGAAAAAAAAAAAAAAAAAAAAACAGTTTCGTTAAAAAAAAAAAAGTGTTTATGTTATGACGGGCCCTTTGCAGGCTTTGAGGGTCCCACCTGTGACATTTCATCTGATAGATTATTTAAAAGAGTAAAAACTTCGATAAAAACATTGTATACAGAGAAATATTTTTAAATTTGAGTAATGCAGTATTTCCAGACATTTAATCAAACATAAATATCAAGGCCGTAGGGATAAATATCAAGGCCCCCTACTTTGAAAAGAAGGCAATATGTTTGAAAATAATTTTTTCCCGCTTTACACAATTTTGAGGGGGAAAAGGTATATTTTCTATTTGAAAAACTTGACTTTGTGTCACGTGGCTTCTCTAGGAGCACCTGGGGCCCATCTCTGATACCTCATCTAATAGATTATAATACCTGCTAACATTATGATTAATTTTTTATAGAAAGGTTAGTATCTCCTTTTATATTTCACACCAGTCTTTTTTTAGAGTATTTTTGTTCTTATGTAATCGTAATTGCATTTGGAGAAATGTACTTAAAAATAAAATATTGAAGAAATGACGAGGATAATAGCAATTACACGGTATATTAATTAAAACGTTGGCAGGTATGCATACTGCGCGGAAACATGTGCAGTATATATTTGTGCAGTTCGTCTTTAAACATAGATTGTACGAAACTTTTGATGTCAACGTCGTTTTTTAAATTATTTTTCTCTTTTTTTTTTTTTTTTTTTTTTTTTTTTTGAGTTAATCGGGAGTTTCCAGACTTTTATTATAATATAACAATGGGGGCCTTGGAACATCTACTTTGAAAAATGAAAAAAATAAAATAAAATAAAAAAAGCCCTGAGGGTCCGCCTGTACAGTGAATCTGATAGATTATTTGAGAGAATGAAACTTTTTAAATAAATGTTAGATTTTCTTTCAAGGTAATTCGGGATTTCCAGACATTTATTTGAACATAGGAAAGGGACCTAGGGGCCCCCTAGTTTGAAAAGTGAAACAAAGCATAAAATATGGCTTCAAATTATTTTTTATTTCCGCTTAGCATGATTCAATGAAGAAAAATAATGGTTTCCATTAGAAAAATATTAATTCGTGTTACGTGTCGCCTTACTCTCCCTGGGGTCTACCTATGTTATTTCATATGCTAGATCATTTGAATGCTCGAAACTTTTAGAATCAATATGTTCAGCGAAATTGCTTTTCTTTCGAAATATTTCGATGTATCTGAGCTTATAAAACTACCTAAACCAAGCTAAACCACTTTTTTTTTTTTTTTTTTTTTTTTTTTTAATCTGGCTTTTAAAATGTATATTTTAATAAATCTTCCTCACTTAAAGTGTTTCATTTTGCAGGTGATCCGCTGAGAGCTTCAACTATTAATTTTTTTTTTAAATACAGTATATCATCGAATTGCATTAAGCTTATAAAACAGTTGTATTACTTACAAACTTTGAATAAACACCATACAATGCAATAAACTCGCAACAATTGTTTCGGGTCGAAAAAACCACGACCCTTCATCAGGCGAATAAAGTAAGCACGAGTGCTGCAGTCAAAGCGGCAACGCACTTGACTGCAGCACTCGTGCTTACTTTATTCGCCTGATGAAGGGTCGTGGTTTTTTCGACCCGAAACAATTGTTGCGAGTTTATTGCATTGTATGGTGTTTATTCAAAGTTTGTAAGTAATATTTTTACAACGCCAGTTTATTGATGCTTCTTTATTAAGTATAAAACAGTTGATTTCGTGGGTTTGAATGATTTTAATTTGTATTTTAAATAAATGGATCATTATTTAATTTTTATCACCTCATGAATAACCCCCAACGTTAATGATATTTGCATCAAAAATAGCTGTCAGAATTTTCAGTTAAGTGGTGAAAGTCATCATTTTTAAATTTAAATTACTCGGAGACAATTTTTTTCTTAGAAATATAGGATTTCTTTTGTTTTGCTTCTTAGGTTAGACCGAGTTCAACATTTTTCTAAATATAACTCATAGGAAAAAAGGGATCGTATAAAAATTAAATTTCATATTTTAACATGTATACAGTCCCTTGTTCAGAAATTTGCTATATTTGAAATCTACTCTTCATTTGATCAAATTTTCTAATTGGAAGCATGCATCTAGGACTAACGTTTGCGAAAATAAATGCTTTTCAGATTAAACATGGACATCCTGTGTATATATATATATATATATATATATATACAAATATTTATATATATAAATAAACGTCCATCACTTATAATGCTTTTAAATTCTGCACATATCCCTATAAGAAATTATAAATACGATACATATCATCGCAGAAAGGAGCATGCTACAGTAACCTTCAACAGCTCATTTAAATTTTTTTACAAGCTTTAGCATACTTACTTAGACATATAAACTTCTTTACACACCATAAAATAAAGGCAAGTACTACCGGTTTCGAAAGGATGGGGCTTTACTTCTTCATATGTAAAAAAAAAAAAAAAAAAAAAAAAAACACGTGCTACTACACTGGAGGCAAAATCAGCATTGAAAAAAGGTAAGAAACCCAAGGGAGAGAAGCAACAACTTAACCAATAGAACAACTGCATGCATCAACCAAATAGAAAGAGGCACAATAACAAAAGAAACAACACCAGAAAAAGAAAAATGACTTCTTTTTGTAATTAATTTAGTTTAATTTAAGTATAGCAAACGAACTGAATTAATACAAAGCATTAAAAGCAATTAAATTCATAAATACATCAATATCGAAATACAATTGTATAAATAAATAAGAATAAATAAAAGGACAAACGTAAATAGTGAGTAGATTGAAAAAATATTTAATCCCCCCCCCGAAAAATATAGAGCCCGCTTCGGCTGGTAGGACCACTTACCAGTTCTTAAATGTCGACAGAAATGGATTTAAAAAAACCTTAAGTTAGATTGTAATCAAGGTGACTGAAATGTCTATTGAGCAGGAAAACAGGATAACGATTGACAGTTAATATGTTTTTGAGATTTTCCAGAGCCAAATTCAGGTTTAAATGGCTATTGCATATCATTTTAATTCTGTTAATTTGGGTAAACATAATATTTTTTAAAACTCTATAACTCATACAGGAGAACCAATTCATTAAATTACAAACTTTAAAATTAAAATCCTGCTTTTTATCATAAATTCCAATAAATCAATGTTTACCTATTTTTTTATTTTTAAATCCAGTAAAGAAATTTTGTTTTCAGAGTCAGTACGGTTAAAAATAAGGTCGGAGGGATATGTGAGGGATAGCCCTCATGTGTTTTGGGATTAATTTTCATTTATCCTCGGTTAATTTGCTTAAAGTTTTATATTTCCTATTGCTGCATTTGCGCATGAGTTTATAAACACTCTGCTCCAGTTTTATATATAAAAATTTAAGTTTTATTTTACCTAATTTTTAAGATTTATCTTATAAATATATATATATATATATATATATATATATATATATGTATAATAAATTAAACTAATTCCTTTGTGTGTGTGTGTGTGTTTGTTTCTTTTTTCTTTTGTTATTTTGTCCCTTTCTGTTTAGTTAATGCATGCAACTATCCAATTGGCTGGTGGTGTTGCTCCTCCTTCTGGGGTCTTTTCCTTCCTTCAGTCCTGTTTTTCTTTCCAAGGTATGGAAAGGTATATTAGGGGTAGGTATATTCCAAGGTATTTCTTTCCTGTATTTCTTTCCAAGGTTTTATTTTATGGTGTGTAAATACGTTTAAATATTTATTCATATTTCTGTAACAGTTTTCAATGATTAATTAAATTAAAAAAAAATTATCATATTTTTCCGATAGCCTAAAAGCGTAAAAATTTGCAAATATGATATTAGACATTAGAAATGGAAAGTATGTTGCGCGAAAATGTTAGTTCAGGTTAGTGTAAAAAAGAGAAAAATTGGAATCGAATGAAATTTAACATGTTAACCCTTTGTGTCCCACTGGGACTTTAAAGTCCCATCAAAAAATTACTCAATATAGCCTAAAATTACTACAGGATTTCATTGGGACTGTAGTTTAAGCTTCAGTCCCTATACTTTAAGCTTTCCCTATAGTTAAGCTATAGTTTAAGCAAAATTTAATATGAGATAATTCTCATGCATAAAGAAATATAATAAAAAAGTTTCAAACTATTTTTCAAAAAATAAAGTAATTTGGGATATAAATGGTTAAACAGTACGATATTTCTAAACAAAAGTTCAAATTATGCATTAATATTGATAGAAAAAAAAGAAAGAAAAAGAAGAAAAAAGGACTTTATATTAAATAAAATATAAAATAATGCTGTATTTTCAAAAAGGTGATATAAAAACGAAGTTGAACTCTTTTTACGGGGATCTAAACTCTAAAGCAAGACTGTTCTATAAAAACATTGAGGTCAAGGTCATCACTCAAAATGCATTTTTGACTTTTACAAAAAATTGTTTCTATATTTATGTTGCTCTAAAATGATCTTTTTTTTTCTTTTATTATAGTTGCTTTTGAGTTTGAGTTTGATTTTTTTCTTTTTTTTCCTTTTTTTAAGATTAACAAAATATAGTTGAACTATATAAACAAATAAAAAAAACAAATCTATCATTTATAAATACTTCGATGAAATATTTATCTTTGATTCATTAAAAAAAATATACCCATGCCTTGAAAAAAAAAGGGGGGGGGGGGTATTACAAATATTCCGATTATTAATGAGATGAGTGGCAGGTATGATAGATAGATTCACATATATACAGAGAGATAAACAGATAAAAAAATTTCACCTTCTTTAATAATGGAAAATTCCTGCAGAAGCTTACGGAAATTTTCTTTAAAGAAATACCAGAAAATTTTACCGAATTTAATTACGCAAAACTGCTGCAAGAACTTAATGAAAATTTCTTTTAAACGATACTGGTATCAAAAAATCGAAATGTTTGTCAGCTAAGGAATATATACTCAGGTAGTTTGAGTAAGTAAAGGTGGTGGCTAAAAAGACGGAAAGTTTTCATCACTAAATGCATACTTGCCAACATCTTAATTAATATTCCATAGCTTTGTTAGTCCCGCCCCTTTTCTCACACCAATACATTTTTAGAGTAACTGTCTCCAAATGCAATTACGATTAAATAAGAGGAAAAATACTCTAAAAAGATACCGGTGTAAAAAAGAAGGCGGAACTAACAATACTACGGAATTTTAATTAGTTTGTTGGCAAGTATGACTAAATGCGTCCTGAAAAAAGAACTGATAGTACGATTCGTGTTAGAACGCATCAAACTACATTAAATCGACATTCTTAAGCTATATATGGCTGTTAATTTTTCAAATATTAGATAAGAACTTATAGAAATTTTACAACAAAATTACATTTCATTCACGAATTCTGTAACTGGATGTTTTATTTTTCTTAACAAACCTTTCTTCTTTTCTTAGCACCTTCCAATAAAAAAGAAAAGTGTTTAAAACTTGCTTTATATGTCAGTCTTTGCTCTAATTAAATAGTACCTAATAGACCTTATGCACGAATGCCAACAGCTGTAGATATTTACCGACTTATAAGTGTTTGGTATTGGCCAATACAACAGTAAAAAAAATTTTGAAGTCAGGAATTAGACATCCCCGCAATGACTAGGTACACATAGCTGCCAATATTTTAATTTATTCCGGAGTATTTTTAGCCCCGCCTTTATTTCGTACTACTTATTTTTTAAAAGTAATTTTGTCTTATTTTATTGAAGACATATTGGAGAAATTTTTTCTATAAATAAAGTGGTGCGAAATAAAGGCGGGGCTAAAAGTTCTCCGGAATAAATTAAAATAGTGGCAGCTATGGATGTATAAAATCCATTGTAAATGTTTTCACAATGTCTTGTTGATTGTGGGTTTGTTGTGTGGCTTAAGGCTGATAGAATATTCTAGGGTCTGAGACCTATAGGTGTAATACACTTCGTGGGGGTTCTTTTTAAGGGGTGCTAGCATGCATATACGCGAGTTTTGGAGAAAATCAGGGGTAACTCCAAACAGCTAGGTGGATGAGCGTGACCTGGGATCGAATCCGGTATTTCCCATCTGACAGCTTTGTGTGCAGAACCGCTTGGCCACTAATGGGGCACAGAATCTCTTAATATTGATATATATTAATCAGGTTAACTATGGCATGTTCTCTATCGAATATGGTATAATTAGGTTTACTCTTTTAAGTGCAAGTATTAATAAAAGACTTTAAATATATTTCGGTCTATAAAAAAGATTTATTTGAAGCCCATTTTAATATCTTAATAATGATCAAAATATAACGAAATTAACATAGATTAACTTGTTAACATACTGGGAGGGGAAAAAAAGGCAATTTTAAATCTATGATTGTAAAAATTACATTTACTCATAGTTTTTTTTTTTTTTTTTTTTTTTTTTTTTTAAGATGAGAAAGATAATATTTAAAATAGATATTAATTAAAATTATTAATTAATTGGTAATATTCAAAATTCGTTTTGCGCATTACTTTTTTACTTAGACATTTTTTTTTTTTTTTTTTTAACAAAAGTTTATTAACATTTTTTATTTACACGCACAATTATGCGACGAAAGGAAGATTTAAGGATTTATTTTTATTTTATTTTATTTTTTATTTATTTATTTATTTTTTAATTTATTACTATTTATTATTATTATTATTATTATTATTATTATTATTATATTGATGTTTTAATGTTTTAAAAAACAAAAAGTGGAAATTTCTAGCAAAAATTTTTGCTAATATAACAGAAAAAGCATTAAAGGAAGTTTCATGATGATTCAACAAAAAGTAAGACGCATGGGGGAACATTTTAAACTTGACACAACTACGTAAGAATTAGTTTTCAGAAAATGATTTTTAATGTTTATATTTTATTACAGATTCAATATTTGTTTACAAATATATACACTTGTAACAACATAGAAGATGGCAATTGAAGAATTCCTTCTACCACGTATTACTACTGTTCATACTTTTATAAATTGAATTATTGCATTTCTAGCCCAGTGTTGCCAGGCTTTGCGATTTTTTTATTCAAGGGTCACCAATAATTTTGAGAAGTGATATTTATATACATAATAAACGATACTTCATCTATTACTTATATCAAATATCACTTGTCAAAATTATTGGTGACTATTGAATAAAAAAAGCAAAATCTGGTAAGACTGTTCTAGCCCAATTTTGCCATTTTCAAGGTTAACTGTCTAACAAGGTTAACATCTGTCCCGTTGTAGGGCTCTTCGATGTTCTACAGAAGAGTCGAGATATTGGGAGGCAAGATCGCTCCTTAGGCAATGACTTCGGTCTTCTATGTTAATATTGTCTATAATTTGATTTGTATCTTTATATCCTCTGTAACTTTTGCCTAGCCATTGGAAATAAAAATAAAAAAAAAGGTTAACTGTTGCCTTAAAATAAAGTCAATGAAGTTAAAAATTATTTATGGTTTCGATTCATCTATTTGTTTGTCTGAGTGTGCATGTTTTCATTGACATATAAAATTTTTTGAATGCTTTGAAAAATTGATATATCTATACTTCCTTACACCGTGTTTCTATTGGAAATGGTATAAATAATATTACAGTATTGTGTTCAGGGATTCGCAAAATAATTTGGACGTATTACGGTAAATCAGAGAAAATTTTCATAGACCGTAATGCATTTTATTTAAGGCGTAAGAATCACATTTTAAGCCTTTTTTAACATATAACTCCACCTTGCACAACGAAATTACTATACGTTATTCAAATGCACAAAATTTTTCTGTAGAATGTGTATGAATAACATGAATGATTAATTTACACGACAAAATAAAATTGTTTATATACGTTAGATTATATAGATGGATATTGGTCGAAGTGCATTTTCAGTTGTGTTATAAGTTTGGATATATATATATATATATATATATATATATATATTATGTGTGATTGACTTGTTTGCCTGTCGGTGTGCCAGTCCATCTGTCTGTGCTCTTTTGTATATAGGTAATTGCAAAAATAATTCAAATAAATCATGGTCTAACACAGATGTGAATGAAGGAAATTTTACCATCCAATTTGTAACGAAGTTGAAATATATTTTTCAAATGTAATAAACTTTACTTATTTGTTTATCTGACACCGTCTATTCATGGTTTGACTTTCTGTAAATATTTTTATATGAGCTAAAGATTATGAGCTAAAGATTGGTATATGATTTTGATTGTTATATGTCATTCAGGTTTGTTGCAGTGTATTCACTATTCACTTTCGGCTCATGCATAGGGACTCACAAAAGGATTTCGATACGTTACAGTTTGTAAAAATTTTATCAATCAAACATATTTTAAAAACGTTTTATTGCACAAAATATAACAAAATTAACATACATGATTCATATGCAAGAAAACATGTTTCCTATAGAATATGATTTAATTAGTAATATAGCTTACGCCATTGGAAAACATTTCGATGCTTTAAGAGATTTCTTCCTCCAAAAATTAAAAATATTGTGTATAAATGTCTATATATACAGAGGGGTTGGAAGCGAGAGAGAGAGAGAAACAAAGATAAGGTATCATTTCTTAGGGAAAAAGCACTAAAATCAAATAATGTAACGCACATGTACTCTCGGAAAATGATGTATAATCTATGAGAACCGCATGATGTGTCTTTCGTGTTTTCCGTTTCCACTGGTTGATTTGAAGAAATGAACACCTGTTTAAATCTTTTCTTATAAAAGAAAGTTATTTTCAGTCGGTTCAAAAAACAAGAGGTGGCATTTACCTACAATTTATTTCATTTCTGTCTTCATTTAAATCCGGGAGTCGAGCCATGACCTAGTTGGCTAAGCAATTCCAATGGATAGGGTATCACACTGAATGAAGACAATGTCAGACCCTTGTTTGTAAGAATGCGGGGGTTTGAGGCTCTGATTTAGCTTATCTTGCAATCTATTGTACGGAAGCCCAGAAATATCATCCAAGGAACAGGTAAATGAGATGGGAAATTACGTAAACAATGAAGAGGTTAACTGGGAATAATTCCTACTTTCAGAACTTACTCGCGTAATGTTGTCTGAAAATATAATAGTTAAATTTATGAAGAACATTTCCTATATATTTTACATTCAAAAAAAATTTTCAGAAGAATAATTTTAAAAATTTAATTTATAGACGTTTTTCCCAATAAATTAAATAGAAACCTGTTTAATGAAAATATCCCAGACATGTTTGTTCCCTTGATTTCTCCTAATATAAAACGGATCTTTTTTTTTTTCAGAGAATTAAGAAAAATATATAGAGAATAATGAATAATTTTAAAAATGGAGCCACTTCATTCAGAAAAATGGATGAAACAATTTAACATATCAGAACCTTGTATGTATAAAAGGCGCCTAAACAGTTTGGAGGTTATTATAATACTTTCTAACACCGATATAAAAATAATTATTCTTACATATTGAGAACATTATGGATCATTATTATAAAACCTTTAAATATAGATAATATTGCTCAAAAATTTTATGTTTAAAATTAAGAAATTGAATTGGTTATTAAAAAGCTTTCTTAAAAAGCTTTCTTAAACTTTTTTCTTAAAAAAAATAAATTTTGTACAGTACTTTCTTTCCATATCAATTAAATCGAATAAATTTAATTCGAAAAATAAATTTCGAAGGTTGTGTGGCATTACATATATATCGACTATATCTCTTCAAAATAATTGGTGGCAGCTGAATAAAAGAGTCAGTAAATATGCCACCTTTGTTTAGAATGGTTTAAATAAATAGGATCGGCAAAGGGTTAAGGCAACGTATGCATATGTATAATAATTTGCACATTTGTCTTCATTTTGGCTAATACATGAAACTATTTGGCAATATTATTTTTAGATAAGGTTTAAAAAAGATTTTTTTTTCTTTCTTTTTTTTTTCTTTCTTTTTCTTTTTTGCCCACGTGGACAAGTAAAAATTTTGATTGGACATTATAATATAATTCATAAAAACGTATGTAAAACCATGATAAAATCACATTTAACCTAAATAAAACAATATATATAGGTAACAGTTCTTATCTACGATAAGTCCTAAATTTCGGGAAAAAATAAATATTGATTCTGCGTACTAGAATAGCTGCTGCTTTATTTATCATTTTTTTTTCTTACGAATAATAATTCGATATTTATTAAATATACATATGGCTATAACTATATTAACATAATACGCAACACTGCTTTTATTTTTAAGAAACTTAACCAGGACTAAGTCAATGATGTCATGTGACCAGACTAGCACCATGCAACTTTCTTTGTAAATTTAAGCTTTATTCTGATTTGTATAAAGCCCATTAAAAGTAACGTTGAACTAACAATGACGTTATCCAAGTAATATCTTGTCATGGAAGTGAACCCCAATGTGACAAAACTCCAAAAACTCGCAAAGAAATTTTGAGTGATAAAATAGCCGAATTATTGATGTTACACATAGCAGCGCAAGCCTCGTAGCGTTCCTAACATTTTTCCACTACTTCAAAGCAATATTTTTTATATAACATTTTAGCGTTTAAACATTCCAAATTATAATGAAAAATTTCTTTTTGACAATAGTGATGGCAATATAATAAAATGCGCTTAAAATTTTAGTAACGTTGCGAGGACTGGTAGCGCCATTTTCATACAAGCCACTTTTAGAAGTTCCAGCTCGCATTTAAAATAAATTTTTCGTAACATTGTTAATTTTATGTCACATCTACTGTCCTATTTTCTGAAAATCATTCATTATTTTTGGATTCTGTTCACTATCGGTTATTTTCACAAATCGAATGCGATAAAAATCTGGAAGAAATCGTCATATGATTTTATAAGTATTTTTTCCCCTTCTGATTCTAATTAAAAACTGCTTTTAGAAAGTGACTCTTGACTTAAATATGTAATAGAGAATTTATCCATATATCGCTCAATAAAGCGAAAAAAACAAAAAGGAAGAAAAAATATTACATGAAAACCACCTAACTGTTCACAACAGGGAATATTTTGAAGCAAAATAAATGAAACATACAATATTATAAAGATTATATATAAATATACATTTTTTTTTTTTTTTTTATAAATCTTTTCAAATATTGAACTGGAAGAAATGAAAAATATCAAATGAAGATTTTATTAAAAAAAAAAAAAAAAAAAAAGATAATCAAAAGATAATCAAAATCCAAAAACTGAAAGCATACAATACACAACCAGTGTTGCCAGATCTCGAGTAGTTTTTATTCGATAGTCACCAATAAATTTTAAATGTAACGTCTGCCTAATTACAACGAAATTAATGTCTATTAAGTGTATCAAATATTACTTTTTATATTTATTGGTGATCGTTGAATACAAAATCAGCCAGATCTGGCAACAATATACACAACACTTCATTAGGATAATTAATTAAATATTGTATGCAAAAATAGGTGAATTTCTATGTATCTTTAACCCTTTAAGGTTCACTACTTAATTTATTTTAAAAATTACTAAACTAATTTTTAAAATGGCACATAGCTGATCATAAATATTTAAAAAATAAAAAATTAGCATTGTTCCTTTTCGAGAAATTTTCGGTTTGAAACATCTGTAAGTAAACCTTATTAAATTCAAATAATATTTAATTTAATAAATAAATCACTTTATAAGTAAACATTTCCGACAACAAAAACTCGTAAACGTTGCATAGATCCCAACAGTTCATTGTATTCCGGAGTATTTTAACCCTTTACGGAGCAAGGTGATTCAGATCATTTAAATTACACTGCCACCGGAATTTACGAACATAATTAAAATAGAAGAAATTTTAAATTTTCAAGTTAAAAAAAGGGCTTTTTCTGCAATGTTATAAATGTAAATTTTTGCTAAAAAATTTCCGGGATGAGTTTTTGCTCTTGAGAATTAAAATTAGGTATTCCATCAGCGGGAACACTGCGACTAAAAGGGTTAAGCATATAGCGGCAAACTTACAGATATCAATACCCAATTGACTCAAACAGAACGGAGACAATTAAACAAGGAAGCAAGATATTAGGTTTAACGAAAAGTTCTACATTTTTGAATTAATAAATTGACACCAGAAAGTTTTGTTCAATAATATTTATATGATACTTTATCAATTACCCACCTTAAAGTTACCTAAGAATATTATAAATTAAATATTATCCGCAATAATTTTCGGATGTCAGTATTTTAATTCAAAACGACAGAACATTCCGGTAGACCTAATATATTTAACCCAAAAATTTATTGCAAAGGACAAAAAAAATCTTGGAAGAAAAATTACTTATTTATAGAAAAAGGAAAACATCATTTGCATACACAAATATAAAATTAAATAAAGTACGTTAACAATTATACTACTTATATAGGTAATAGTTCTTATCGACGACAAATCCTAAATTTCGGAAAAAAAGAAATTTTGATTCTGCTTACTAGAATAGCTGCTGCTTTACCATTTTTTTTTTTCCTTACGAATTGTACTTTAATATCTATTAACCCATTTTATCTCATTGTTCTATTTAAAGGACAGCTGAAAAATAGCATATAGAAATCAGAATTTGCTTGGTGCGAATATATTGTCAGCTGGAATATATAATGGTATATATAAGCGTCTGCTAGCGTGTTATGTGTCTCACCTCCTCCTCCTACTCCATCTGGAATTTTTGTTTAATCATTACATTAGGGGTCTTGGTTTATCTTCTCTTTGCGGTGAAAATTCTTTCTGGAGAACTATCATGTAAATAAGAAAGTATTATACAGAAAAAGCAAAACTTTATACTCGGAAAGCACTTTTCACTATCGAAGAGAACACTAAAACATAAAAGTGCAAATTTCATCCTGTTTATTTCAATATCCTGCGTACAAGGTGGATAAGATTTCTTATACAGAATTTTTTTTGTTTTTCAAATTTTGTTGTATTTAGTTTATTTAAGTTTAATTAACCTTAAAAAATATAATTTTTCTCAAATTTGAGCAAAATAAATAAATTGGGATAAAATGGGTTAAATATACATATGGTTTCAAATCTGTTAACATAATACGCAACACTGCTTTTTTTTTTTTTTTTTTTTTTTCTTTTAAGAAACTTGACCAGGGCAAAGTCATTGATGTCATGTGTCCATACTAGCCTCATGCAACTTTCTTTGTAAATTTAAGCTTTATACTGATTTATATAAAGCACATCAAAAGTAACGTTGAACTAACAATGATGTCATCCAAATAGTGTCTTGTCTTGGAAGTGAACACCAATATAACAAAACTTCAAAAACTTGCAAAGGAATTTTCTGTGATAAAATAGCCGAATTATTGATGTTATACATAGCGACGCAAGCCTCGCAGTTTTCCTAATATTTTTCTACTATTTCAAAACAATATTTTTTATATAATATTTTAGCGTTTAAATATTCAAAACTATCCATAAACATTTCTTATTGACGATAATGATGACAAAATAATAAAATGCGTTTAAAATTTTAGCAACGAGTTTAAAGTGTTTTTCATTGAAAGCAGAAGTTACAGTTTCTGCAATTTATATAAAACCAACAATAATTTTGATATAAACTTAAAAATAAATAGTTTTATATCTATTCAGAGTGATAATAAACTAAATAGTAAAATATAAAAATATTAATAATTGAGTTTTTTTTTCTTTATATATTAACTTATTTTTCTCTTTATTAATTTTCTTGCAAAAATATGCATCATCGATAGCCATACGAATACATAGATTAGTACATGGAGAGAGAAAAAAAAAAAAAGTTGTGACATCTAGGGATGATAAGAAATAATAAAAAGTAATCATCGCAAATAATAAAAATGTACCTTAATAATCAAACAGTATAAAAATTTCACCTAAAGTTGGAAACTAATATGAACCCACACATTCCATTTTTTTTTCTTTTCATATACATATAAAGTTACGGGGTTGTAAAATGCAAGAAAAACACACGACCAAATGCGAAAATTATCCACAAGAACCAAAATTAAAGACACATCCAGGAACAGACTAAAGATATATATATATAATAAATTCACAATCATAGATAATCATAAAATGTATAATAGTTACATGTTACATGTAGAAATAGTTGCATAAAATACACTGTTTTAAACATTACTGTAAAATCATAATATTTCATAAAAATATATAATGAAATGAAATGAAATGAAGTAATGTAGTACATATTGAAAATTTATTTTTTCAACTGAGTGAAAATAATGCTCGGACCGGGAGTCGAACCCCGGATCTTTGAATTACAAGGTCAACATGATAGACCAGATGTTCTGTCTAAAGTTTGTCAGTTGGTAGAGCGTTGACCTTGTAAGTCAAAGATCCGGGGTTCGACTCCCGGTCCGGGCAGCGTATCTCCGAACTGTTGGCGCACGCAGAACAAATTCACAATTTTTCGCCAGAGAATGCGATTTTCGCCAAATCTGGAAGTGCAAAGAGAAACTTCACGCCGCTTAACCTGTATAAATAAACATCCGGCGTTTTTCTTTCTTTCTTTTTTTGTTATTAATTTTTTTTCTTCTGATTATTAATGTAGGATTTAAATCGCAAAACGAAACATATCTTGAAATTAAGAAATAGTTATCCGAATAGAGAAGTAGATAATAATAATGGTAATATATTAGCATTGAGATCCGATTTCATGTATAAGGCCAAAAAGTTTGTAAAAATTGTTCAAACAAATTACAAATTCTTAGTAAAATGCATGAAAAATGTTCATAAGTCCAAATAAGTAGTACGCCATTTTACATTTCAACTATTTTTATTGTCATTTTGTATTTAAATTTTTAAAATGTATGACTTTATAAAATATCTCTCTTACGATGCAGTGCTTGAATTTTCATAAATTATCACCTTATATTTATCTATTATGTATTTTTAAAGAACATCTTAATCATAATAAAATAGATATTTCGTGTTAAATTTTATGGTTGAAATTCATAAAATTTTCTAAGTATAATTTCCTCCTCGGACATGTCCATTTCTCATTCTTTACCCACCCCCCCAACCCCAACATACAAAGTTATAAAATAAAACGTTAAACATTTTATTAATGCTATTCTATTTGTTTTTCAGTAATCATAAACAATCTAACTTAATATGTTATACAAATCAAAGTAATAATGATGCGCATAACCATTTTCATCCTATATTTATTGTTACTAATTTCTATTGAGAGCGAAATGTATTCATATTAAAAGGAATGAGTATGATAGAACACTCAACACAGTCGCAGACTGAAATGCCGCACCTCATAGGCTACCCTCTATCCGATTCGATAAATTTGATTTATCGTAATTAAATGACTACTTTTATTAGGATTGTTTTCGTACATTAATTTCCAACACAACTGATCCCCATATTGCAAGATCGTGGGAAGTATTGGCCTAATTTGTCAAATGAAGGAAACACAATATTTAATTACTAAAGTTTCAAATTAAAATGTTCATATTTAATGAAGTGTATTAAAAAATATATTTTAAAATATTAGTCTGACATGTTTACGACAAAATATTGGCATAATGGACGTTTAAACGAAATTTTGCTCTATTTTGCCATGTTAAAAAGAAAACGTAAATTTTGAATAACATGTGAAGTTTACAACTTACATTGTTCCAAAGCAATATTGTCCTTATCAATGACATAAGTGATATTTAAAAACTGATGCATCCATTTTACAAACTCAATATCTGTAATACACACAGACAAGTCACATAAACCAACCACTAAAAACATAATTTTTGGATTCAGGAAACCTCAAAACATATAAATGTAACAAAAATTCAATTTCGAAAACGTGATCCGAAAACAATGCTTTCGTGACCTTTTACGGATAAGATAAAGTAAATTAGAATAAGAGGATAATTTTAAATTAATTAAACTTTAATTGCATTTATTACATTGATTTTTATTTATAAAAAGAAATGCTTTTATTTAATTTAGGGTAGACCTGTATATTTACTATATATTTTACAAACACAATATAGTGTACTAATTTAGTACAGAATTTAAAACACATAGCACGACATGAAATGACCTTTCAGCAATTCCATTGTATGAATATATCTGAATTCTTTTGTGGGGTTCTGTGTAAACTTCTAATAAAGGATATACATTCTACATTGTATACGAAACATTCTTTCATGCACATAAAATAAATGTTCAATTTTTTTTTTTTTTTTTTTTTTTCATCCAAAAATATTAAATTGTATTTACCAGAAAATTCACACATAGACTTAATGAATTTGAATTCTTTTCTTAGTCACTGCTCACGAATTACTTAATATTTCATCCGAGTCCCAATATCTATTCTTGAGGTATGGTGATAACAAACACACAGACACACACATTCAGGCAACCGCTAAAAACCTAATTTTTTGTTTCATGATATTTAAGCAAATGTAGCAAAAACTCAATTTCGAAAATCTGAATCAAAAATAAAACTTTTCTTACAATATATGGGTAAGATAAACTAAATAATGATGCGTAATAATGATAATCTGGTGTGTCACTTACACGACTTTCTTTTTCACCCTGCATTTCAATATTATAATGACAGATTGCACATTAAAGCTTAAGATCAATAGCGTAAGAATGTAAAGTTTAATGTACTTTTCAAATAATCTAAAATAGGTTTAGAAACAATTTTATTTGACGAAGAGAAAGTAAATAATAATAATAATAAAAAAAATAATAAAACAGAATAAAATAAAATAAATGTATTTCAAGGATAATTTTAAAAGCTTTAAAATCATAATATTACAAATATACTTCTTCATTAATCTTGATAAAATAAATTTAAAGGGTTTTCTAATAAATTTTGGCATTAAATTATATTATCTAAAAATAACGATACAAAGACTCCATTGACACATTTTTAACAATTATGATTCAGGGAGCCTCAAAACGTGTATATATAACAAAAATTCAATTTCGAAAATTTGACCTCAAAACAATACTTTCTCTACCATATATGTTGGTAAGAGAAAGTAAAATAAATAAATAAATAAATAAATGTATTTCAAGAACAATTTTAAAAGCTTTAAAATTAGAATATTGCAATTTTATTTCTTCATTAATCTTGCTAAATTAAATTTAAAGGGTGGAGGATTTCTAATAAATTTTTGCATTAAATATATTATTTAAGAATTTCGATACTAAAACTCCACTGACACATTTTTAATAGTTTATTCTCTTGGGGAAAAAAAAAAAAAGATTGCTCGAATCCTTAACGAATCATGAATGAAGTGGAAAGAAGGGTTGCTTTGCGACAGAGAGGGTTTTGGCGCGAGCTACAAAAATTCGCCAGGTTGACCTGTATGCGCCAACATTTCGGAAATACGCGTCCGGGCATTATTTTCACTCAGTTGGAAAAATAAATTTTCAATATATATGATTTTCTTCCCAATCTGCTGATTGTGTGATATTAATAAATGAAGTTTTGGAAACAAAGTGTGCTGGATTTAAGGAAAAGTTTTAGATTTGAAAGTAGAAATCCAAGATATATGGATATATATTCTTTAATATTTAAAAGCAGTAATCATTAAAATGTATGAATGATATTAGAAATATTTATTTACCTAGATACATCACACTAGTCTAATTAACTACATTAAAATTATGTGCGTGAATGTAGTATTTTTAGTTAAAAGTTAAGCATATACTGTTAGAAGATTGTATTCAACAAAAACAAATGATCAACTGCCCAAAATTATTCACAAAAACCAAACTGTATATATCCAGGAATAGTTTAAATAAATATATGAAAAAATCCAAAAACATACAGAATCATAAAATTTATAATAGTTACATGTAGAAATAATGGCATGAAATTCACATTAACTGTTACTACATTTTGATAAAGAATTTAATAAAATAAAATAATGAATCGAAATTATATATATAAATTGGTGATTAGAGCATAGTTGTAATATAAAAATTATTAAATATTATTAGTAATTCAAACAATTAATATGATCAATATCAAAGACTACCCATATCAAACCAAAAATGAAATAAAGTCAAAGCAAAATGAAATTAAACATTTTGAACTTAGATAATAACATGTTTGCATTCTAACGTTTTCAAGGGCCTGGTAGAATACGAAACATGTAAAGTGAATATTTTTCTGTAGCTAAAGCTAATTGTAACTTTGTTCCGGTCCCAAATCATTCGCAGCAGACAAATCAAGAAAGCGATTGCATTCAAAGTAAACTCACCACAACAGGAGAAAAAACAACAAAAAAAATGTAAAAAAATGGAATCAATAAATAACCAATTAAATAACTACGAGTGAGTACAAGAAAATTCTTCAAACACACACGTAACAATTAAGAAACAGTAAACCGTTAAAAGTACAGTTAATGTCCATGAATCAAGGAGTTACAAGAGGTCACAAACCAATTCCTCAAATATGAAAGAAACAAGAATCCTCATTTTAGGCCTGAGAATCCTCAAAGTTGATAATAGAATAAATATTTCGAGAAAAACAACTTGAATAGTGCTCCAAAAAATAACTGAAGTTTACTAAAAACATGAATGAAAAATCATACGGTATATTTTCATTATTAACACTTTTCAACTGTACTTACACATTGTATCGTTCACCTTTAAAGTTCATTGCCTATATTATCAAACAACGGACAGACAGAAGGACAGAAAAGCAGGTAGGGGAACTAAATGAATTCATAATCACTCTTAAACGTTCTTGGAAGGTGTTAAAAATGCTTAACACAAACGGAAATATAGTTTCAGGAATTTCCGACTGTAACTCTTAAATTACTTAAATATTTTATATTTACCCTGTAATTCTGAATGTAACCATTTCATACTGTACCAAAAAACTTATTCTAACAGCTTAACAGTAGATGCCAACTTTAATGTGATTTTTGCAGCAGAAAGTTATTTGAAAGCGATTTATAAAAATATTTCACCTGAAACTTAACTAATTGCATTTTTGGAAGGTTTCCATGTAAACAAACCTGTTGTACAGAGCTTATTCATACCATTTTATTAGGGAACATTCCATAGTGAACTTTAATAACATATATCCTTTTTAAGAAACTCTGAAATGTTTACGGATGCTGAAGGCGGACATATGGACAATCAGATAGTTAAATAAACTCAAATCATACTCACTCTTAAAAATTGTTAGAAAGTGTTAAAAATGCTTAACGTAAACGAAAATGCAATTCCATCAAATTTACAATAATAGTTCTTAATGTAATAGAATATTTTCGTGTGATCCTGTAAATCTTAATGATAATCTTTCTGTATTCTATAGAAAGTAAGATTCTCTTGTGCATATGAATAACATATTTTAATTTTATTAAGATTTGTATTAAGTAAAGGTATTAAAGTATGGTTTATAGAAATACCTCCCACATAATGAGTACTTTCTGGTATCCCTGTACACATACCATTAGTTGTACTTACTTTATTTTTAATAGGAAATATCCGATAGGGAACTTGAATAACATATATAATTTTAAGAAATTCCATTAATATTTAAGCGAGAAAGAGCGCGGATAGACAGAGAAACAGACGACAGACAGACAAACAAACCGAAGTCATAAACTTTTCAACTTTGTTGTAAAGCGTTAAAAATAATATTCAATTAAGGTACCACAAATGGTTCTGTATTTTTTCAACGTATTGTAATTTATGGAAGAAACGTCGCTGCGTTTACGAGAAAAAAAAAATCGCTCTGTGGCGTTTGCGCCGGGTGCGACTTTTATTTATTTATTATTATTATTATTTTTTTTTTCAGTAATTTTTCCATTTAAAGTTTCAAAAGACCAATGAAAAAAAAAAAAAAGAAAGAAAGAAAGAACGAAAGAAAAAAGAAAAAATAGTAGGCGAAACTCAGAAGCTGGGACATTACCACTCGTGTTACTTTACTTTTCTTACTTTTCTACAATAAATGACATTTAAAAGAATGGAAAATGAAGCATTTAGGAATATTTCAGGTTGGAAAGGAAACTCACCACAACATTCAACAGCAAACTCACCACCACTTTATTTCATTTTTACTCTGAGAAATCATACCTTGATTAAAAATAATAATAAAGAGTGTCAATACTACATTAAAAAGTTAAAAGCCTTTGTTTTAACTCCTTAACGGTCGCGTATTTTTCAAAGACACGCCCATAAAGTCGACATTTTTGTCTAATTAAAAAAAAAAAAAAAATAGATTGAAAATAAATATATGAATAATATATAAATTTATTCTGTACATATTATCAAATACATTATATATAGTTTGGTACTGGCTAGTGCTTTCATGTACCCTAAAATGTTAGAGTAAAAATGCACGTGGGGCGTGGTCACTGCCCGTGAATATCACGGGGGCGAGAAGGAAGGGGTTAGTAAAAATTATCGACTCCTCAAGCACCGCAGATTATAACAAGAAATAATAAGAGAAAGAAAAATACTTAAAGATCTAAATCGTCTCTGAAGCTGATGATATTACATAAATATAATAATCTAACTTATTTTAAGACTTTATTATGAAAGAAAAAAAAAACAAACATTGGCGTAATAACTTAATCCAACAAAAAAAAAAAGAAAGAAAAAAAAGAAAGAAAAAGTACAGAAAAAAAGAAAGATATATTAAACGAAATAAACCAAAACAAGTCTTTCTTTTTTTCTTTTTCTTTTTTTATCTATTAGAAAAACGCTACTGCTGTCAGGCAAACTGCCAAAATTTTTCTGGGCTACATTTGAATATTTTGTAACAATTGCCAAAAGGCCTTTTAACGCTAATATAAAGACAACTAAATTAAATTTGTTTGAAAATATTCTCGCATAAATTAAAATATAATATAATAAAGACAAAAATCATCACCTTCCTACTATAAAACATTAACAGCCTCTATTTTATCAAGAACACAGTTGTCGTTGTCCTCAGCAGAGCCTGATTAAGAGGGAAGCACACATTATTTATACTGACACCGTTATTTTTTAACAAATACTTTCCTCCTATAATAAACACAAAATTCTCATTAAAAATTATTTTAAAAGAATTCTGGTGTCTAATAACGGTGAGTAAATTGGATTGTTTTACACCGTTCATTTTTTATAAAAAATATTTCCTCGTCAAAGCGTGGAATTTCTATGACATGAAGTAAAAGATAATTTTAAAAATATTCCGGTGAGAGCGGAGATAATGTGTGCTTCCCCCTTAATCAGGCTCTGGTCCTCAGCATATCTATTTATTTTCTTTATTTTCTTTTTTTTTTTTTTTTTTTTTTAGTTTTCTTTAGTTTTCTGAATTTTCATTGATTCCTAAAAACGTAATACATTTTTCTTTTCTTTTCGTTTCTTTCTTTTTTCTATTTTTTTTTTTTTTTTTTTCTATTTCTAATTAATTTATGATTAGGGATGTCGATTGTCACAGACAACAGCAACTCTATATTATTCTTAAATATTTTGTACATTCACTCTTCTTCTTTTTTAAAAATAGTTACATTCAGGTGTCAGATTGAAATAAATCATAATAATCATATTCTTATATCTTACATTTATGTGAAACATTAATTGAATATTTAATTTAACAGTATTTATATTTAATTAATATTTATTTATATTTTAAGATCGATTTTTTAATAAAAATCAAAAATGAGTGACCTATCCGTTTTTCTAGTAGTATTATAGATGTGGGATTTTTCTTCTACTTATATTGTAATTTTAAGTGTCCATTATATACAGGGAGCAAAGATTTAACATTAGACGGTCTTTAGAAATTGTTTATCTAAGACTACTACATATCTTCCAAATTTTACGCATTTTATTTGCCGAAAATTTTTAATAGAATTTTTTAGATATTTCTTCAGTAATTTTCATTCATAAAATAAAAATTTCTATTAAAATTATGGGCAAGTTTTCGTAAAAAATGTTACATTTTTTGCAATAATTTTCATTGATTGAATAAAATAAAAACTTCTATAAAAATTTTCCGGTAGACAAAAAGCGTAAAGTTATGATATTGTTTCCACATATTACTTGCAGTACACATAAAATTGCGGTTTTCTTTTCTTTTTAACCCTTTGTCAGACCTAACCCTCCAAACAATGTTGGCTAAATTAGGAACACTTTTATTCAATACCACCAATAATTTTAATCAACAATTTATTAGGTACATGTAATGGACGAAGAGTGCATAGCTGCCTATAATTTAATTTATTCCCGAGTCCTTTTAGCCCCAGCCTTTATTTCGTACCGCTTATTTTTTAAAAGTAATTTTGTCTTACTCTATCGAAGTTATATATTGGAGAAAATTTTTCTATGAATAAAGTGGTGCGAATTAAAGGCGGGGCTAAAAGTATTCCGGAATAAATGAAAATATTGGCAGCTATGATAACGTGTCATGTTTGAAGTGATTATATAATCGTTACAGTTAAAATTTACTGGTGGCTATATTTAATAAAAAAGTCCCTAAATTAGGCGTTTCTCTAGAACAACATTTTACTTTAAAAAGGTATTTTGTGTATTCGTGCTTAATACTTATGTGCTGCTGTGATTACGACGACTGATATTTGTCGCGTCGATTGGTGCAGTTAATATTAAGGGAATTTAATCACGAATACATAAAATCATTTTGTAAATAGTGTTGCTAAATTAAAAAAAAAAATTATTTAAAATCTGCAATTAAATCTTAATTGTAATGGTTTGTTATTAACTTAGACGATTAATCGTCTATTATGCATACATACCCTCCAACATCCTAATTAATATTCCGTAGTATTGTTAGTCCCGCCCTTTTTTTCCCACCAATAAATTTTTAGAGTAATATTCTCCAAATGCAATTGCGATTAAATAAGAAGAAAATACTCTAAAAATATACTGGTGTGAAAAGAAGGCGGGGCTAACAATACTACGGAATATTCATTACTATGTTGGAGGGTATGTGTATATCAAATATCACTCCTTTAAAATCATTCAATTAAAAAAAGAAGTTCCCAAATTTGGCAACACTGTAAAATAATATAATTATTTAGAGAAGCGCCAAAAGGAGACTCTTACAGTTCAAAATAGAAAAATATTCCGACAGCAATATGTTAAGAAGCGATATTATGCTGCGAAAAATTCAACTAGATAAATTTTGTAAAAATTATAAAATCTAATGGTGATATCTAATGCATACCACCATACTCTAAAGAGTTAAATGAACGGAAAGACGATTGATTAAATCTTTTTAAGTTTTAATTATAAGTTTTCTAAAGCCAAAATTTTTCTGAAGCAATAGAAGCTTGACACTTTTTATTTATTTATTTATTGAAAAAGAATTCAGATTGCAAATTTTGTTACTTTAAAGAGATAGATTTAAACAAATTTGATACATCATAAAATTTTACTTCGATGAAATTTGTAAAACAGAACAGTGTTGTCAGACTTTCAGGGATGGAACATGGGCGCAGGACGCATACCACTATTAATGTAACAAAATTTTCTACTTCTTAAATCGACGGTATTATAGGTAGAGAAATTTCTTACACAAATACCGGTATGAATTCTGCGCCCGTATTCAATCCCTGGACTTTGCGACTTTTTTACTCAGTTAGTCACCAATAATCTTGAGAAGTTATATTGATGGAAGACTTGGCGTGAAATTATAAACAAGGCAAATAACAATGTCCAGAACGCCAAAAATAAATGACTGGAAACCCCAGGAAAAAAGCTTGTTATTTATTTCTGGCGTTCTAGACGTTGTTGTTTGCCTTGTTTATAAACTTGACAAGCGTTCTTTGATATGCATAATAGACGAATCGAATCGAAAAGTTATCGATTATTTATATCAAATATCACTTCTCAAAGTTATTGGAGACAATTGAATTAAAAAGTCGTGTAGTCTGGCAACGCTGAAACCAAAGGGCTACTCCCCGCCCTTTTTTTTAGGTCACTCTCAGAGATAAGAAATTTTCGCCTTTTTTAAAGCCACTAATTTCATGCAGTAATACTTCTAGCATGTTTATAGTAATGTGCCATGATTATACAGAATAAACATAATTTTATAAAAATAGTGTTGGCAATAAATTTGAAAATTTTTCATCCATGAGAGCGTCCGGAAAAAAGTGCGGAGTGTACGATCCCTGGCTGAAACTTAACAATGGTGTATGAGCAAAATTTGAAATGTTAATCCTCTTATTTTTACGCCTAAAAATTATTTTTATGGTTACAGTAAAATCAAAATACTAACCATGTAACCCATAGTAAAATATAAATATATGTATATTAAATAATTACAATTTAAAACAGAATAAGTAAATAAATTATAATTTCCGAGATAAATTATAATTTCCGTTTACTCTTATAGTAGATAAAAGAACCATCTTTCGATTAATATCAGGGGCCGTTCTCCCAACCCTTTTAGCTGGCCATTTTCAGAAATTTTGTACCACTATTTTTGAACAGAATGTCTTATTGTATTTTTATAGTAGTGTGTTGAGATTAAATGAGTTGTTAACGGTATTTTTCTATTTTTACAGTAAACCCCGCCTTTATTAAATGTTTTACGTATTTGTAAACAAATGGATTAAATTTGGTGCTCACCAATAGACGCGGTAAATTCTACTGATATATATATATATATATATATAAACCAAATATTTTTTTTAACACGAATTCGCAAACTCCTTTTTTAAAGTAAAATGTTACTTTAGAGAAATGCATAGCTGCCACCATCCTAATTAATATTGTTAGTACACGCCTTTTTTTTTTTTTTTTTTCACATCAGTCTTAATATTATTTTTACTATTATTATTGTTATTATTATTATTTTATTTATTTATTTATTTTTAAGAGTATTATTCTTTTTATTTCATTATATCATTTGGAGAGAATTACTTTAAAAATTAAGTAGAGCGGAATAAAAAGGGCGGGTACTAACAATACTACGGAATATTAGTTAGGATGTCGGCAGTTTTGATTTACGTAATCCAAGCCGCAATTAATGTGTTAATACACAGATGCAGCGATTAATATAGAGAGAAAAGAAAGAACAAAGAAGTAAATATAGTATTTTCTAATTTTTAAGCAAAGAAAATGAAAATGTAGTTAATAGATTTTTCTTCTATTAAAGTTCTGAAATACTTTATGCTGAACTCAGCATTTAATCTCAAATGACAAATAATTTTCAGCGCAAACAGAGGGGTCTAAAATGATAAAAATGACTCAAGTTACAGAGAAAAACAGAGTTCAGGATTAGAAAATAGTTTAAAGACAATGTCACCTTCGTGTTCTTTGGCATAAAGTCAGATGTGAGTCACAACCTGCTGCAATAGTCGAAATAGACTGGAAAGATTTGCATTACTTTAAGCTAATTTATAGCCTAAACAAATGAAATTAAGCCATTCACATTGCAGTCTTCCATTTTATTTCAGAAATTTAAAGTTTGAAATATTTGTCATGGTACTTATATCGTGGCAGAAACTTAATAATTGTTTTGGCATAATTATGACAAGGACATACATGACAACATTTTAATTTATTACGGAGCATTGCTCCCATCTGTGTTTCTTTCACAATACTTTTCATGTAACGTATATTTATTTCTAACTATAATCGTAATTATATATTGGTAAAAATTTCACTACAAATAAAGTGATGGGAAAAAAGGGTGGGAACTAACAAAACAACGGAATAAATTAAAATGTGGGCATGTCTCCAATCAGACTTTCAAATTTAAAGGCCTGCGAAATAATGAATACATACATTTATGATTTACTTTTTTATTTTTATTTTTATTTATTTTTCTTTGTTTATTTTCTTTATTTATTTTGTTAGAAAGCCTATTAAAAATTATGATTTAGAATAAGGTGTAGAGCAAAATTAACCCTTTGCGGCGCAAGACAATTCGGATCATTTAAATTATACTGCCACCGGAATCCATGAACTAAATTAAACTAAAAGAAATTTTAAATTTTACGGTTAAAAAAACCGGCCTTTTCTGCTGTGTTATAAACGTAAATTGTTGCTAAAAAATTTCCGGGATGAATTTTTGCAGCTGGATATTAAATTTTGCGTCCTCGCAGCGAGGACAGCGCGCGTTAAGGGGTTAACGAAACGTGTATTGTTCAAAACCTAATGTATTGGTAAACAAAATGAATCTATGATAAATTAAGTTTAAATTTCAGTACATATCTTTATTTAACAGTTTTGGTAAATTAAGGTTTTCTTGATAATTTATGACTTACGTATGATTCTTTTATGGAAACATAACATTCGACAGGCATATGTATATATTATGTCTACGGGGCAAATTTTCGTGATAACATGCATACCATGCTCGAATTATATATATACATTTAATTATTTATATTTGTTTTGTTTTTTAAGAAGGTAATACCATCAAATAAATTATTTGTTTATTCAAAGAAAGTATAAATTTTCAATACGAAAGGACCCAACTTCCCAGTAGACCTTTTATTTTCTATACGTATTTCATACTTTTTATCATAGTTATAAGTTCTGGTAGCTCTACTAAGACCATAACCAACCTTACGATAACACTTAACAACATTTTTATTTTTTAAATCAAGTTTCACACGAGTATTTTTTGACGTAAATATTTCAGATAAAGTTTTCCATGATAAATTAAACCGGAATCTATTATGGAAAATTTCTGGTATAAAGTCACCCGCCTAAATCAGAGAGTTGGCAACTACGCTTACGATAATTGCAGGGATGGAACACGGGCGCAGAATTCATACCGGAATCCGTTCAAGAAATTTCTCTACTTATAATATCGTTGATTTAAGAAGTAGAAAATTTTCTTACATCGATAGTGGTATGAATTCTGCGCCCGTGTTCCATCCCTGTAATTGTTATACGGTTGGCAAGGCTGACCATAGTAACCAACTTTTACGCTCTTTGACGACCGGAAATTTTATATAGATTTTGGTACTAATTTTCACTGATTAAATAAAATTAAAAATTAAATTAAAATTTTCTGATAGCATAGAAGTTGGCAAAATTGTAATACTGCCTGGAATCTAGTATAATCAATTAAAATAAAATCGATTGCTTAAGAAATAAAAAGAAAACTGTACCTTAACCAAGCATAATTTAAAAATGTGCTTTAGTTTTTGATTTTTTGGCAGCTAAAAGGAGTCTGAATCTTAACTAGGCATAATAAATTATAATTTAAAATATGCTTAGTTTTTATTCGATTTCCATTATTTATTAGGTTTGATGAAAATACTGAATAAAATGCACTAGACACATTTCTTTCAAACACTATGGAACGATTAAAAAATAATAAGAATAATAATAATAATTTTGATTAAAGGCAAATTTTTTGCATTTTTTTTTTTTTTTTTTTTTAATCTCATTGTCTTGATTCTGAATTATAAGTTCTAGCTCGAATTTTCCGTTACATGTCTAAATCAACTGCCATTTATTGAAGATGGGCTATAATTAGAAGCAGAAATAAAATAAATTATATTTAACAATGTACCCATAAAATTATATGACGTTTGTCTAATGGGGTTTTTCGCTTTTGGTTTGGAAAAACAATTCTATAATAAATCTGTAGATAAATGGAATTGAAGAACAAACAAGTGATTTAAAGAAAACAGAGCTATAACTAATGGATAAAAAGTATTATAACAATGTTAAAAATTGATTTTATAGAAAAAAATTGATTTTGTAAAAAAAAAAATTGAATTTATAGAAAATTCGACCTAGAATTTATAGTTAAGAATAAAGATTGTTAATCAGAAAAAAGCAAATCGTTTTAAGAAATCTAAACTTCATACGTAAAAATTAATCTTCAAAAAGTGTCAACAACCTCTATAAATCCTCATAGAGCCAGTTCAGTGCCCTAAAAGCTCAAGGGACGATGTAGTTTTTCCGATTACAATCCTGAATGGAAGTATTTGAACAATTTAAGTATAGTTTATTAGTATAAATTTTTATTCTCAGTTTATTTAAAATCTACCATTAGAATGTAAATGAATAATTTTTAATTTTTAATTTACAATAAAATGTATAATTTGAAACATCATGGATTTCATTGGTAATAATGTTTAATTAATATATATATATATATATATATATATTAGTAATAGAGTGTAAAAAATTTCGATACTATATTACTAAAATGTATAGAAAATTTCTATAATATATTACTGAAGCTGTAATCTGTTTATTTATTGAAGACTATTTTACAATATTTATGAAAATTTAACCCCACCAGCGGCCGAAAAGTTCTGCTGCCAAAACTGGTATATTTAGAGGGGGAAGTGGGGTTGTATCGAATTAGAAAGACCCCCCCCCCCCCCAAGGAAGGCAACCGCCAAAAACCTAGATTCCAAATATAGACAACTGGTCTTAATTCAAATCAGAAACACCAAACACTATGCAAATTATTTATTTTTATTTTATTTTATTTTATTTTTTGTTTATCTGTCAAAACTTGGATCAATTTTGCAAACTAACTTTAACGCGAAAAATTATAAGAGTTAAATCTCATTGTTTAATAAATAATTAGATAAAAAATATCTCAATAAAGATCTCACTGTTAAATAAATCTGTTTAGTTCGTAAATGATATTGAAATGCGTTACAAATATCAACAGCTTTGAAACAATATAGCCTAATTGTGTTTCTCATAGCAGTCAGTTTTCATGCTTTTTGACTAAAGGTAATTTTTACTAGAAATCTTCATGATTATCCCTAACCTTTTACATATACAGAGGTGCCAACCTACAACAAACTAAGCATAAGTTTCATTTCACTATTTAAGAATAATAAAATTCGTCTTACTTAAATCCTCAATAATTATTTCAGAATAATATTATTAAATATTTCCGGTATTAAAGTTACGGATAACGTAACGGATCAGTTTTATTGGAAGTTATTACCAAGTTATTACGGATAACGCAATAACTTGGCATCACTAAATACAGGAAGATGCGTGACTGTGTCATAGGTGCTTCTAACCCAAAATGCTCGAAGTCCCTGAATATATAAGTCAAACTTTCTATTCATTTACATCGGTGTTAGAAAGGCGTGAAAATTAACAGCTATAGCTTCATCTCGTAAGAATATTAATTCAAATTATGGCTGCAATGCAAATATATAATGAACTGTTCAGACTATTTCCTCGACTATATTACAATCTAGTAAAACGGTTTTGTTAAAGAATTTTTCAAAGTCTAGTCAGAAAATATTCTGAGGAGAAAACCTTAAATCTGAAGGGAAAAACAGAACCACGAAAATAAATGTGGCAGATAAACAGAGATTTATAAAAAAAAAAAAAAAAAAAAAAGAAGAAGAAGAAGGAAGAAATAATAACAAAAAAATTAAGAAAAAAGAGGGGATCTTTTAGTTTGTTCTCATGTTCTGAAACATAACTTATGGGCAAATTGCCGATGTTATTTCATCAGGTTTCATCATCCTTGGATCACTTGTTTTCACCACTTTTAAGTGAGACTATAAATAAAATCGTTTGTAAAGTGACATCCAACGTAAACAGATTTCTGGATAATCTAGATCTCATTGTTAGTTGTATAATATTTGTTTTCCCTATTTCTTAAAGCAGAAATTATTTGTAAAGATTTTTTTTAATGTATCTGAAATTAAATTACAAAAATTTGATCAAAATAATAAAAAATAAATAAATAAAACAAGATTGTTTTTACACATACTGAATTAGCAATTATGATAATAAATTTTTTAATTCAATATTTTCTGCATTCAGTCATCTATGATTTGTTCTTAATATCCTTAATTTTATATACAGTTTTTTGTATAAAATGTGAAAAAAGGTATATAAAAATCCATTTGACGCATAAATTGTCATTTATTATACGATTTAATGGCATCATCATTTATACGATTATTTAATTTCAATTGTTGCTTTGTATAATTTTGACTATTTTGAAGATATATGTCCGAAAAAGTTTTGGTCTTATAATTTTTTTAGTACATAGCATTAGTTTACGTAGCTGCCAAGTTTTTAAATTTATTCCGGAATGTTGTTAGTCCCGCCCCTTTTTCACACCGTACTATTTTTACAGTACTTTTCTTAATATTTAAGCGTAATTATATATATATATATTGAAGAAAACTTTTCTACAAAGATAACGGCGTAAAAAAAAGGGCGGGGCTAAGAACATTCCGGAATAAATTAAAAAATTTGGCAGCTATGAGTTTATCTATGTAATTACCGCAAAACAAATATTTTAATATAGATTTAGTTTTAATGTTAAATTTGTAATTTATAATAAGAATTATTGTTTAAGATATACCTTATTTAAAAAATAAACCACTTCAATAAATTTATAGTTGTACATTTTAAAAAACAAATTTTTGTATTTTAATAACTTCGAAATAACGTGTTTATTTATTCGATGGGATTTAATATTAATGTTACATATATTTTGACATCAGAAAAATAATAATAATAAACTTGATTGGAATAAAAGCTGATTGGATAAAAAGTATTGACTGCTTGATTGGATAAAAAGTAATAATAATAAAATAATAATTTTTTCTTGGAATAGTCCAATTTAATATGATTTTCTTAATCTTACTTTAAAAAAGAAAAAAAGAGAAATTAAGAAAAAGCAGAAATATAAAAGAAATATACCTGCATTCCAAAGTATAAATTTAAACAGCTACAACAATAAATTTGGTCGAAACACATTTTCTGCTTTTAGCTATTTCTTTTTAATTTTTAATCTTTTTATGTAATTTCGTCCTATTTAATCTTAATTATATATTGAAGAAAATTATACTACAAAGAATGTGGTGTGAATAAAAGGTGAGCACTGACAACGTCACGAAATAAATTTAAAAAGTGGCATCAATGCTTTTATATATGTTTTAACAGTAAACCAAATTTTTAGATAGCGAAAATAATAATAATAACAATAATAATAACCTTTATTATTTCATTATTCCTTTCCCTACCTAACTTGAATTTAAAAAAAAAAAAAAATAAATAAATAAATAAATTTCTTAGTTTGCAGAGTGGAATATAAGTACCCTTGCAATGTTTCATTTCTGTAAATATTCAAAATTGTGTTCTAATATAAAGTAATATCATCTTTTCGCTGAGTAAAATATGAATGCTTAAAATGAATAAACGGTTTTAGTCAGACACGTAGAAGATGCTTTTAATTAACAAGTTTCATATATATATATATAAAGACTGTAGCCATTAGCTAGTAAAAACACATTAAAATCTAATAAAGTGATTTAGACATAATATTAAAGGTACATAGTTTTCTTTACAAAGGTTCTAATCACTTATTAAAAATTTAACTAACTTTGGTATATTATTGCTATACTAATATATATACTAAATTGGCGCATTTTTTATTTTAAATAAAAAGTTTTAGCTTTTATAAATTTAGTAAAGTGTGATCTCTTCCATAATTGTGTCCCTTTGTTTTAAACGGTATATTTTTGAATTTTAAGTCCCTGTTTCAAATAGAAAGTGCCTAAGATTAAAATATATTTCAACTACGGCCTTATATGGGCATTGGAGTTAAAGAAGAAGAATTGGTATTGAATTTACATAATGTTTTTCAATTCAGTATGATTTTTTTTTTTTTTTTTTTTTAAACAAATGAAATATTAAGAAATGAGTACAGTTAAATACCTACATAAAAACAACTCCTCGTCTATACTTTCTTGAGTAATATTAACTGATAAGATTTCAATACTAAAAATTAAGATTTAGATAGTCATTTTAGGCATAGGCGCTAACTTAAACGGTTTTTTTAACACCAGTATTTCTTTGCAAAAAATCATCACAGATTAAAAATTTCTGGTTGTAAGAAAATCGTACAAGTTGGCAGTTATGCTTTAGGGGGGAAAAGCGTTTCTCGTTTTCGGCACCACTATTTTTATTTAGAAATATTTATTGTATTTTTACACTGAAAATTTGTTATTAATCAGAATGGAGATTATTGTTAAAAAATTGTCTGGAAGATCTCAGTCTTCCCTGTGTTACATTCAGATTTAAATTTTGTTCAAAATAGTAATTATTTAAAAAATGTCAAACAATTAAATATAGCAATATTTCATTTACTTTCAAAATAATTCCTTTTTTTTTTTTTTTTTTTTTTTTTTTTTTTTTAAGAGTTTTTAACTTACAAAACATCGATAAAATTTCATCTAACAATGACTAATGTTACTAGTGTCACTAATGCATACTTGCCAACATCCTAATTAATATTCCGTAGTGTTGTTAATCCCGCCCTTTTTTTCACACCAGCAAATATTTAGCGTAATGTTCTTCAAATTTAATTACGAAGAAAAATACTCTAAAAAGATACTGGTATGAAAAAGAAGGCGGGGTTAATAATACTATGGAATATTAATTAGTATATTGGCAAGTATGCTAATGTACTACTTTAAGTAACAATGACTAAGGAGACTTCAGTATCGCATCTTAAAATTTGAATTTTCCCCGTTAGATTTTTATTTTGTTCAAAAAATAAATAAATAATGTAGATGATGTTTAGTAAATTAATATAACGATTTTTCACACTTACTTTCCCATGGATTTTCTAAGAGTCTTAACTCTCAAATTAAAACATCTATAAAATTTCATCTAACAATGACTAATGTTACTAGTGTCACTAATGTACTTTAGGTAACAATAACTAATGAGTCTTCAGTATCGAATACTTAAATTTGAATTTCCACCATTAGATTTTAATTTTGTCCAAAAATAAATAAATAAAAAATATTATAGAAAATGTTTAGCAAATTAATATAACATTATTCCATTTACTTTCCCATGGATTTTCTGAGAGTTTTTAACACTCAAATTAAAACATCTATAAAATTTCATCTAACAGTGACTGATATTACTAGTGTCACTAATGTAGTTTAAGTAACAAAGATTAATGAGACTTCAGTATCCAATTTTAAATTTTATTTTCGCCGTTAGATTTTAATTTTGTCCATAATAATAATAATAATATAGAAAATGTTTAGCAAATTAACAAAACAATATTTCACTTACTTTCCCATGGATTTTCTGAGAGTTTTTAACACTCAAATTAAAACATCTATAAAATTTCATCTAACAATGACTAACATTACTAGTGTCAATGTACTTTAAGTAACAAAGACTTATGAGACTTCAGTATCGAATATTAAAACGAATATTAAAATTTGAATTTTCTCTTTTACATTTTTATTTTGTCAAAAATAATAATAATAATAAAATTATAAAAAAAAGTTTAGCAAATTAACATAACAATATTTCACTTACTTCCCCATGAATGTTCTGAGAGCTTTAAACTCTCAAATTAAAATATCCTTTTATGTTTTCTCTTTCCAATTCACCTCACACAAGTCATTTCCAAAAGCTATTATAAGAACTATCCAATGTGAAGTAAAAAAATAAGTAGCACACAAATGAATTCACGACCACTTCTCCACTCTGATTATTCGTTAGGGGTTCCTGTCTTCGATCATATAATTCGAAACGACACTACCAGTGTGCGGCAGTCTTCTACAACGAAGGTCATCAATTTTAACAGGTTCAACCTAATATAGTCTTACCGGTAGGTGGCGTTACCTGGCTGACTTTGTTTTTATTTCTATTTATCTTGTTTAGACACAGGACTCCTGCTTACCGTTTGACGCGCGTAAAACAAATGTTTCGTAAGTTTTGCGGAACGACCTGTTACATAAAATCTTAAAACAGCATGGTAAATAACTTACTAGGAGCTGAAATAAAGACGTTCTTGGTTATTTATTTTTTTTCCCAACTATTATACTTTTAGATAAAAATCATTATAATGCCTAGAAATCAATATTAAATAGGTTAAATAAGTTTTTTCGTTCTTTTTTTCATTTTTCTTTCTTTCTTTCTTTTTTCTTTCTTTCTTTCTTTTTTTTTTCTTTTTTTTTGGTAAGGGGAGGGGGAGGAAGAAAAATTCTTTGAAAAGTTTTTTTTTTTCCCTCTAATGCTTCTCACTGTATGCTATTTTTAGTTCCCCATCATACGACAGGTATGAGGAACATAGGTATTCAAGAATATTTTCGACTTCGTTTTCTTTCTTTTTCTTTCTTTCTTTTTTTTTTTTTTTTTTACTTTTTTGCACGTTTTGCGGTATAAAAATCCAAAAATCTCAAAAGCGATTTGTTGTGCGCTTGTACGTTACAGGGATGGATCACGGCAAAAGAATTCATACCGGTATTGGTTTAAGAAATTTCTCTGCTTACAATATCGTTGATTTAAGAAGTAGAAAATTTTGTTACATTGGTAGTAGTATGAGTTCTGCGCCCGTGTTCCATCCCTGAGGTTATTCTGTTTTTTAGTTTCTTAATAAGTTTTTTGTTCGTTAGCTTTTTAAATTAAATTAGTGATAGATATTGAATGAAAATATCAGTACATATAATTATTATTAAAAGAGGGTTGCCTATTAGGTGTTATATGATAGATTGCGACCGTGCAAATGGTTGGAAGAGTTTTTTTTCCCTTAACATGACGATTTTATGTCACATAGTAGAAATTTGTGAGAACAAATATTTAGAGAAGGATTGAGCATAATTCGTATATGCCAATTAGTTATTGTAGTTGTTGTCGTTGCTGTTGCTGTTATTGTTATTATTATTTCGTTGATAATACTTTTGTGCGTTAGGGTACTATACATATATTTTGTGCGTGTTTGCAAGATTCTGGGTCTTCGGTTGTTATGTGATGGAGGCCCCTGTGTACGCATGGTTAAATAGTATAGAAATAATTATTAAAAAATAGTGATGAAGGAATTCTGATTTAAGACCAAAATTCTTTCAACTACCAATCACATTTACGTTATTTTCCGATTTACGAATGTCCAAATATTCTTATTGTTTTGTAATTGTTCCTATTTTCAAAAACCTAAGCAAATTTGTACTTTAAAATTTAATCTTTTTATATTCGTGTTTTAAACAATTGCTAGGCTTTATTATTATTATTATTACATGTGAATCAAAAATGTAAATAAAGGTACGATTAAGGGAAGTCTTGATCACACATAATGATGTACAAAAGAAATTTTATTAATATTGTTTTCTGAAATTCATAATATTCACAATACTCTTACAATACAATATACAATAATATAAAGTAACAAAAGATGTTTCTTAGAACGTTATGAGAATGTACATAAGCATTTCTATACAATTGACGGTGAAAGTTACTGGCATAGTGAAATTTCTTTGGACCATTAGATTATTTGAAAAACCATTTGAAAGATAAAAATTAATTCTTGAATAATAGAACAAAGGCAGCTGGATTAATTATGATTTAAAATAACTTTTCTTATCTTGATAAATAAAATTCTAAACTAACAGATAAATGCTTTTAAATTATATATATACAATAAAAGTATGGACTATTATGTAACTATGGAGTAATATTTAAAGGTTATTAAACTTTAGAAACACTGTTGTTCACTTAGCTACGATCCTTTTTCTATGTTCAAATTCTTCAGCTTGACACCTCTTTGTCTTTTGATACGGCAAGGTGCCAAACTGATTCGCAAATAAATATGTCAATCATTCATTTTATTGCTTCTTCTTCTTTCGATAAATGAAATAAACAATCAATTTTTTTTTTTTTTTTTTTTTGTTAGTAAAAAAAAAAAAAATGTCTTCTTATTCATTAAGATTTGTATTTTAAATTAGAATATCCTTTTATGGACCAATTTAGGAAAAGACGGTAGATCACACTTGTATGGATCTTTGACTACTGTAAGCATATAATGTTCAGTTTGATTTTCTATTAAAATACAATTTTAGTATCTAGCTTTCTATTTAGTGCATTATGGAAAATTTCAAAAAAGGAATGGCAAATTGTGTATTTTAAAAAAATCTTCATAAAAATTTTAATTCGAATAAATTCTGTCTTTAGTCATTTTCTTTATTTTTATTTTTTGCCTCCTTATTAATAATATGTATATATATATATATTGCATAATTTTATTTTTTATGTTACTTTATTTTTTTTAAGTACTGAATTACAAAGGAAAAATACTCATTATTTATATAATTATTTTATCAATTATATTGATATACTACTATATTTGTAATAGAATATTAACAATTGGATATAAAAAAGATAGAATTTAACAACTCCTTAAAAAATATTATTACTATATAATAGAGTCCCTAAAGAAAGAAAGAAGAAAATGCGTTCAGATAATTATTTTTTGGGTAAGGCATTCAGACAACATAAAAATCTTACCCCCCCCCCCCCCCCGAATATATAGATAGATAGATAGATAGATATAGATATACATAAGAAAAACAATTATGGATTAGCTTAAAAATTAAATGAACATTTTAATTTTAATTTCTAAAAATATTTTTTATTTATTTATTTTTTTTTTTTTTTTTTTTACTTCGCAGCTTAAAGTTTCAGTTTATGGTAAAAACAATTTCCAGTTAACAATCACTATTCTATTTGCATAGCTGCCAAGTTTTTTAATTTATTCTGGTATTTTCTTAGCCCCGCCCCTTTTTCACACCGTTATCTTTGTAGAAAGATTTTCTTCAATATATATTTACGCTTAGATATTAACAAAATTACTGTATAAATATTACGGTGTGAAAGGGGGGTGGGACTAATAACATTTCGGAATAAATTTAAAAACTTGGCAGCTATGTATCTGGAATAAATAAATAACACTTTTACATTCCTTCAATAGAGTTTAATCAATTTAAACCAATAAATTTACCGGCTTAAAAATACACTCCCATGAAAATTTTAGTAACACTTTGGTTGCGCTTCGGGTTGCATAAAAGTAGTATAAATATTTTTACTATTTTATTTCAGCACCGCCTTTATTTTACACCACTTTATTTTAAGAATATTTTTCTTCGTTATATGACTACGATAAAATAAGAATAATTTACTCTTTAAAAAAAAAAAAAAAAAAGTGGAGCTAAAAATGCTCTGGAATAAACTAAAATGTTGGCAACTCTGTTTTAGTATTGTTTAAAAAAAAAAAAAAAAAAAAAAAAAAAAAAGCCTTTAAGAGTTTCTCTAAAAAATTCTTTATTTTTAAAATGAATTTTGCAATTCGTATTTAACATTTTATGCTCTGTTGGCGCATATATATAAGCCAAAGGCAATTACTGCATTTATTATTAAGAACAAAATAATTTAACCTCAAAATAGAGGACCGCCAAGAGGCAAGGCTTATCGTTGAAAAGAGGAACAGAATAAAAAACTTTGAAAATATTAACAAAACCTAATTCTCTCGTTTTGTATTATATTTATATATATATATATATATGTGTGTGTGTGTGTGTGTGTATATATACATATACTATTTTCTCAGATCATTTATTTCTTTATAGTTTCAGTTCCAGAATTTTTTCATTATATTTCCGTATGAGATCGTCGGCCATTGGTACCGATTTGTTTCGAAATTTAGCTATCGTATACTTGCCAATATTTTAATTAGTATTCCGTAAAACTGTTAGTATCCGCCTTTTTAACAGACTAATCCTTTTTTTTTTTTTTTTTAATGTTTTTTTTTTTTTTTTTTTTTTTTTTTTTTTTACAATTATTTCTTTTTATTTAATCATAATTATATTTGGAGAATATTACTTCAACAGAGTTGCCAACATTTTCATACTTGCCAACCATCTCATTATGAGCCGTACAATTTTTAGTATCCGCCTTTTTTTTTCACATCAATAATTTTTTAGAGTAATTTTAGTTTTATTTAATCGTAACAACATTTGTAGAGAATGACTCTAAAAATATAGTGGTGTGAGAAAAGGGGCGTTTTTTCAGGGGGCGTTAACAATTGTACGGTTATTAATGAGATGGTTGGTAAGTGTGCATTTTAGTTTATTCCGGAGCATCCTTAGCCCCGCCTTCATTTCATACCACTCTTATTTGAAAAGTAATTTTCCCTTAATTTATCGTAATTATGTATTGGAGTAAAATATTCTATAAATAAAGTTGTGTGAAATAGAGGCGGGCAAAAAATGCTCCGGAATAAATTAAAATGTTGGCAACTATGCTCTAAAAATGGAACGGTGTGAAACAGCGGACATGTACTAATAATTTTACGGAATATTAATTAGAATTTTGGCAGGTATGCTATCGCTATTTCAAAAACATCTTAGAAATTTATGTTCCCTACAGCTGTAAGTTGCCGTTGACAGAGATATAGTTTTTTACGGGGAATTTCATAATTATTTATTCTCTATTTCTTAGTTCCATTATGATTATTCATAATATACAATCTTCAGTTGTTATGTTGTTTTATTGTTTAACATGTGATACTTCATTTTTATGACCTTTATTGTGATTAGTAATGAGTTAAAATTATATTGTATATGTACATATATATGTATAAATATCTGTGATATTAGAAATAAAATAAATCCTACAAGAGTTGTATAAACTAAACCTTCCCTTAATACTATTTCAAAAATGAAAAACTAGATTTATAAAATTATCATTTATCTTTATGCTTTTAAAAACACTTTTTAAAACTAAAACTCTTTGTGAGAGTTTTTTTTTTTTTAATTTTAAAGTTCACAAAAAGAAAAAAGAAAAGAAAAAAAGAAAGAGAAGCAATTGAAAGCTTCAAATTTACTCATACTTAAAACTGAATACCCATCTTTCTCCTTTTCACTGTACCTTTTTATTTTAACGATATCAGAAAAAGCAAAAAAAAGTCAAAAAGTCATAGAATGTAATTTGTTTTCAGTGTCAAAATGAATTATGCGCTTTTTGGCTTTGAAAGCGGACACTCTTCTCAGTGATCATGTAAAAGGAAGAAAAAAAAGTCTTGTACGGGTGCCAAATTCAAGAAGTCTGCTATACCAAATCAAGATTTACCAGACAATCAAATCTAATTTAAAATTTTAAATAATTCTCAGCCACACTTCTGGATTATAAATATATAAAAAGAGCTGTCTATTTTTCATTGAAAGAAAAGCAACAGAAAGAGTCTTTGTAGATTCTCAGGCACCGTATGTTTCTCAAGGTTACGGTTGCGGATAAATGAAAGAGTTCGTTTATTTTTTTAAACAATTACTGGCAGCTATAGTATGTTGATTGTAATTAAGAAGACGAATTCATCAGAAGAAATGTACGTTTTTACTCTGATCATTAAGACATTATATCGAAATAAAACGTATGAAAAGTATATTGTTTGTGTAAAGGGTTTTTTTAAGACCGCTAACATTGTTTCAATTCTTTTGTATGCGGAAATCACTGCATCTTTCTTGTACCTCAATAAATGTTTTGTGTCTTAAAGAACTTCTCTAGAACTCTCCTAAGAATTCTTCTGGAATTCTTCACTTATCTTTATTCTAAAATATCAACTTTCAAACACTGATCCAGTAATTTGTTTATTTTGTGTCTGAACAACAAGGTTAATGAGGTATCCGAGTAAAAGTTTTATAACACTTTTTTTATGAGCTGATACAAAGTAATATGTAGCTTTTCAGTTTTATTTGATTAAAAAAAAAAAAAAAAAAAAAAAAAGAGTACACTCTTAAAAATGTGGAGCTGTGTTGAACCAAAACATTGTATTACAGTTGCTGTAACCATAAGATAATAAAAACTTATACCATGATTCGGTGATTTGTTCAAATTTGGTGTTTTTTTTAAAACCATGGTAAAAGGTTTGTCATCTTATACTTGTAACTACTGTTGTACCAAGTATTAGCTCAACCTAGCACTTAAATTTTTAGCAATGTATACTCTTACATTTTAATTTGCACCATTTTGGACATTATTGGATAGTTTTATCAATTAACCGATTAGCAGTTGCTACTGGGTCGATTCGCCACCCATCCCTTCAGTGTTACTAGAATTTTTTATTCAAATGCCACCAAACATTTTTAGAAGTGAAATTTGATATACATAAAAGGCGAAGAGAATCGAAGAAACGTTGATTATATATATTATATATCACTTCTTAAAATTATTGGTGGGAGTTGAATAAAAAAAAAATAAAAAAAATCTGTATCAGGTGGTGTTGTTTACTGCGGCAATTGACGGGTTAATTTAATGCAATAATTTTGAACGACAATTTTGTATGTTTTTTTAGCACTTTCCTTGCGGATCACGTAAAATTACGTTTTTCATGAAAAACGAGCCCCGCTTTCAGGCGTTCCTCTAAAAAAATACTTTACTTTAAAAAATACTTACCAACATACTGTAGTATTGTTAGCCCCGCCTTCTTTTTCACACCAGTATCATTTTAGAGTATTTTTCTTCTTACTTATTCGTAATTGTATTTGGAAAATACTACTCTAAAAATTTACTGGTGTGAAAAAAAAAGGCGAGACTAACAACACTACAGAATATTAATAAGGATGTTGACAAGTATGCTTTTATAAAATTATTTTATGTGTTCGTGTTTAACACTTTATATGCTGCTGGTGTATATATATGCCATCGACAATTACAGAATCAATTACTAAGAATAAAATTTGAATAATTTATTCATGAATGCGTAAAATCATTTTAATAAATAATATGACGTTTTAAAAGAACTCCAAAAGGCGGGACTTACTCTTCAAAAGAGGAAAATACCCCGACGACAATGTGTTAAGTGTCTCAAAACTTTTAACACAAAGGTTTTAAACAGTCGCTTGACATATTGACAAAAGTTATTTATATACACCCCGCGACAAAAAGATAGGTGCAAAGGGTTTTTTCTTTGATTTTTCATAAAATAACATTATCTAAATTGTGCTTATCAGTTATTATTATCATAAAATAACATTATTCCCGGGCTAATTTTTGTTTTAAGACTAATTTAGAAAATTTTTAAGATTAATTTTTTTCTAATTTAAGACTACACACCGCAACAAAGAGATAGGAACAAAGTTTTTTTTTTTTTTTTTTTTTTTTTTTGAATATGATTATTTTGAATATGATTCAAATATTTAATATGTTTTTGATATGATAATATTTTGTCATGATAATAAATGATCAGCACAATTAAGATAATGTTATTTTATGAAAAATTAAAAAAAAAAACCTTTGTTCCTATCTTTTTGTCTTTTTGTTTCGGAGTATAGTTTTAATTAGAAACATTTTAGTTTTAAAACTTTTCTAAATTAGTCTTAAAACGAAAATTAGTCTGGGAATAGTGTTATTTTATGATAATAATAAATGATAAGCGCAATTTAGATAATGTTATTTTAGGAAAAATCAAAGAAAAAACCCTTTGTACCTATCTTTTTGTCGCGGGGTGTATATATATATGTAAACAACATTCTGTTTTCTAGAATGTATTTTTCTCATAAAAATTGTATTTAAAAAATAAATCTTTAATCATTCCTGCCAACCATCTCATTAATAATCGTAAAATTATTAACGTCCCTTGAAAAAACGCCTCCTTTCCCACATAATTTTATTTTTAAAGTAACTCTTTCCAAATGGTGTTACGATTAACTAAAATATAATTACTCTAAAAAATGACTGGTGTGAAAAGAAATGTGGGTACTAAAAATTTTACACTTCATAAAGAGATGGTTGGCAGGTATGCTTTAATTGATACAAGATAGCATATAGTTTTTCAGTTTTAGCTGATAAAGAATGAATACATCGTTAAAAATGTGGAGCTGTGTTTCATGGCGATTTGTACAAATTTAAAGATCTTTTAAAAATATAGTAAAAGGTTTTATTATCTTATAGCTTCAGTTACTGCAGTCCCAATAATTGGTTCAACCTAAACTCAGCTTTTCAGCAATGTATATTCCCTTATTTAAATTTTTATCATATTGTATACTATTGGATAGCTTTATCAATTAATTTAATCCAACATTTTTGAACGACATTTTGCATTTTTTATTTAATAATCTCAAAATTTTAGCACAAAAATTCTTAAACAGTCTATTTGACTTACTGAGATTATCGCGTATTTTCCTTTTAAAATAAATCACGTATTTTCCTTGAGAGCTGTCACACTGGCAGCCATCTCTACACTATCAATGAAGCATGCGCACTGGCTACTCAATATTCAGTATTTCTATAAATTCCTTGTGTATTCATGTAATGCTTGCAAATAATGTTGTAGTGATACTGATGAGGAAACCTGGACGGGTTTCGAAACGTCTAAATTTTAAATGTTTTTAAATGTATATTTTGTCTTTTAAATGTATTTTAACTAAAGTTTGTCTCGCAAATAAAATAGTTTTTGTTTTTAGTGCTAGAGGCCTATTTCAGTCGGTACAGTTGTCGAATTTTTATAGGTCACTCTTAATTAGTGCTAGAGGCCTATTTCAGTCGGTTTATTGAATGGGGATTTATTGAATGAAGTCCCCCCAAGGCACAACTTTGACATGAGTCCCCCCCAGGCCCAACTTTGACATGAGTCCCCCCCAAGGTACAACTTTGACATGAGTCCCCCCCCAAGGCACACCTTTGACATGAGTCCCCCCCAGGCCCAACTTTGACATGAGTCCCCCCAAGGCCCAACTTTGACATGAGTCCCCCCCAAGGTACAACTTTGACATGAGTCCCCCCCCCAAGGCACACCTTTGACATGAGTCCCACCCCAAGGTACACCTCCCACTCATTGGGAAAAAGAGAAAAAACGTTGTTTTGCGGCTATAAGACAGTTTGGACTTCCAACGTTATTTGTTACAATATCTGCAGCTGAAACACATTGGTTTGATTTAATGAAAACTTTATCATGGAATTTAGATCGTCACGAATTAACTAAAGAAGAATTTGTCGATATTAACAAGTTTAGCAGTAGGCCTCTGGCACTAAATTAAAATCTGTCAATGTCAGATTTTCATTTTTTAAATAATGAAATAATGTCGTGTCTGTATAATTTCCTTTTTTTTTTTCCCGTTTCTCTCAGGCTATCATCTATATTTTTATGCCATTTATTTTCCTTTCAAATTTAGGAACATTCAGCTCAGACACATTTAATTCAGGAATTTCAATTTTCCGACTTCTAATACGAAATATAATTGTACACATTATATCAGTTACTTCCAACTGCATACCACCTTAGATGCATAGCCTGTCTGATAAAAGAATCTTAACAATATATTTATTATAGTTGATAAAAATTCAATTATTCATCTAGAAACGAAACATCTATTTTTAAGTGATTTCTAAATAAAAGTTTTAGAACTCAATATTATACATTGTTATTAATATATATATATAATTGAGACGGTTTGATGTTTGTGTACGTTACTGAGATAAGTTTTATATAAAAAAAATATTCTGCAATGTATTTTTCTTATAAAAATTGTTAAATAATAATAATAATAATAGTAAAATAAAATCCTCTTATCGGGGGGGGGAGGGAAATAATCTTGATTTGGTACAAGGTAGTATATTACTTTTCATTTTTATCTGATAAAGAATGAGTGTACTGTTAAAAATGTGGAGCTATGTTGAAACAAAACTTGGAAACATACCACCAAAACTTGAAACATACCACAATAAGATAGTTAAAGCTTTTACCGTAATTAAGTATTTCTTTTTTTTTTTTTTTTAATCAGGGTAAAAGATTTTAAAATCATATAGTTGCGGCGACCGTAGTATCAAATTTTGCTGCAACTTTGCATTAGTGTATATTTTCTTATTTTAATTACCATCATATTAGATATTATAGGATAGCATACCTACCAACCGCTCCAAATATTGGATGACAGTATTTTTAGAGGCATTTATAAGCTTCTGTAGCAGTTTTTTTTATGATTAAATAAGGTAAAAATTTCTTTTAAAGAATACTGGGATCCGAAAATAGGAACGGTTGACAATTATGGAATAGTTTTTATTATTTAACTTATTCCAACAATTTTAAATGGTATTTTGTATTTTCATTTAGAAATCTCAAAACTTTTAATACAAATGTTTTAAACAGAGTGACATAAGTTTTATAAAAAAGCTATATTTAGTATAAAGTGTTTTTCTCATAGAAATTGTAAAAAAAAAAAAAAAAAAAAAGAATATCGTCTTATCCCCAAAATATATTTATTCTTGAATTGATATAAAGTAGAATATAACTTTTCAGTTTTATCAAAAAAAACAATGAATACATTCTCATATTTAAATTTTTGTTATATTGGATAATATTGGATTGTTTTGACGTTTATTTAATCCGACACTTTTAAAAGACTTTTTTTTTTTTTTTAAAGTCTTAAACAGTATTTTTGACATACGTTTGTATATATATATATATATATATATATATATATATAAACCTCTGTTTCGTACAGAGTATTTTTCTCGTAAAAATAGTACAAAAAAATAATAATCATATATATATATATATATTGTAATGATGTAAAGCAATACATTAGTTTTCAGTTTTACCTGATAAAGAAAGAGTATATTCTCTTATTTTAATTTTCATCATATTGGATAAATTTTGATAATATAATTTTATTACGCAACTAAATCGAACAATCTGAACGACATTTTGCATTTTTGTTAAAGAATGTCAAAACTTTTAATTCAAAAGTTTCAAACAGTTTGGTTTAACTTAATTACAATTATTTTATATAACAAATAATCATACAAACGCTTTCATAAATGTTTGAAAATTATTTTTTATCTTTAGCCAAAACTTTTCCGCTAACAAATACGTGTAATTTTATTTTTCCGACTGAGTGAAAATAATGCCTGGAGCGGGAGTCGAACCCCGGAACTTTGACTTACAAGGTCAAGGCTCTGCCAATTGAGCTATCCAGGCCGACATCCCGGTCAGCATTACTCACTCAGACAATCTTTAGGCAGAAACATCTCTGGTCTATCATGTAGATAGCTCGACAGAAATAAGCCGCAAGAAATGGAAAACACCATTAGATAATGGGAGAAAGGGGTTCGACTCCCGGTCCAGGCATTATTTTCACTCAGCCGGAAAAATAAAATTTCAATAAATATGATTTTCTTCCACAGTTGATTGTGTGATTTTAATAAAAATTGTAAATACGTGTAAGTTTTGTTTTCCGTCATTTTTCTTTCTTTCTTTCTTTCTTTTTCTGAAACGAATATTTAGTGTAGTGTGCCAGGGTACAAAAACATAAGCAAGAAAATTTTAAAATGCAAATATCTAATGCTGATGGGGGGGGGATGATATTTGGTTACAATGTTTTTATGAAACAACGTAACCAAATATCTGAAAATTAACGCAACGTAAACGATAGAATGATTCATTGTCTGTACATCAAAATATTTATTTTTATCCCTTATATGCTGAATTCTATACCTATTTAAAGTAATAAAATGAATACATTTGTTTGTCTCGTATCAATATTATAAATATTGTTATACATTTTCATTTTCAAAGTGTCGGAAGAATCTAGCATCTTTTATACTACTTTTTATTTTTTTCTAATGGCACGAAGTTGAACAATACAATATTATATATCACTAGTTCCGTTCAGTTTTTTGGCATCGTTACTACTTTTGAATTTATCGCTAGGCATTTCTTAAAATATACTTTGTTGCTGACAAGCAGCATTGATCTTTTTGACAGTAGAATTCAACCTCTAAACACCTGTTTCTGTACACAATGCAAAGAATTGAATTCTTGTTGAACACGATACAAAACCTTTTTCAATAAACACAGAATATTGTGGTTTTGAGGTAATTATCAATACAAGTTTTCAGATTTATAATGTATTATAAAAGAAAATATTTTTACCGCTGTCTAAATTACAAATGAATTGACATCATTTATAATGACTCTGCAACATTTTGATTGCCAACATTTTACAAGGACGTTTCCTTTTTCAATTTAAAGTTCTCTACCAGTACCCGAGAGTTTCATTTCTCAAAATAAGTAGACGAGAGGAGCCATATTCGCACCTAGATCACATTTACCTCCCTAGCCGTTCTGAATCATCTGTGGTTTTATTCGAAGGTCGTATGACATTCGTAGGTTGCTAGGACCCATAAAAAGACCCCCAAGGCAGGGATGGAACACGGGCGCAGTATTCATACCACTATCAATATAAGAAAATTTTCTACTTCTTAAATCAACGATATTATAGGTAGCAAAATTTCTTAAACAGATTCCGGTATGAATTCTGCGCCCGTGTTCCATCCCTGCCAAGGAGAGCAATTCATACAGGTCTAGAAACAATAAATAATAATCGCCCTTGCAATCAACATCAAAAAGCAGCACATCTTTCTTAGCATAAAACATATTGAAAATTTTAATTTACATATAGAGGTTAAAAACACCGGATGACCTAAGCAAAAAACATCCTTTTATTTTTCCTCAAACAAATGAAATTTTTGTATATGAAGTTTAAACACCAATACAAAACAACTACTTATTATTTTTAGCGTAACGAGCTATCGTTACGCATGTTCCTTTATTATATCCGCTAATAGTATTCCCTGCATATTTGTGTTCCTTATTTACATTTATATATGTACATATGTATATACTATACGTATATATGTATAGGGAGGTCATAATTAAATTGACAGTGCTTACAGTGTTCTGTAGCGTAACCTAATTGCAAGAATAACGCTAAACTTTGCAGGAAAATGAAAAATCACGAGAGACAAGAAATTCTTCAAAAAAATTCCAAAATGTACCACTAGGGGATATGTGACGCTGTTTTTCTAAGTAAAGCTTTTGTCGTAATTTATAATTTAAACTTAATAACAACTTTTGGAACTTTTTTTTTTAATCCTTCGTTGTCCGTCTTGATTAGACCTGCTAACTATGCTAGTTTTTCCGTAATGGCAATAAGCCTCGCCTTTTCATCATACAGAGTAGTTGTAGAGCAATAGTCTATTTATCCAATCATGAAAACATATTGCTGAATATTAATCTACAACTATTCTGGTGTGAAAAAAAGGTTGGGGCCTAATACCATTACAGATAAACTGGCATAGTTAGCAGGTCTAGTCTTGTTTAATCTTCAATCATGCAGTTAGATTGCACTATAGAACATTGTAAGCACTATCAGTTTAATTATAGTCACCCTGTATTAGTGCAATTAGGAGCATTTGACCATTAGAATGACTATTTGTGCATGTAAGACATTTATTGCCAAACCACTGAATGGATTTTAACCAAACACAGAACGCTTATTTATTACTGCAGCAAAAATGTGGTGGATGTCAAACACAACCAGAGTTCTTACAACGGGAATAGTGAATACCACTGTTTTTAAATAATAATTTTAGACTAGCTAATCGTTAAAAAAAAAAAAAAGAATGAAAGAAAAGAAAAAGCCTAGTTTGTGTTATGATTTAGTGGTCCTAAACTATAAAAAATGGGCAAATATATACCAGTACACCTTCTTTAAATATATATTTACAGCTTATGTTAATGCTTTACCGTAAAAACGGAATTTATACTTTTATTTTAAGACATTCTAAAGCTAAATAGTCTACATTTTTATGTTTCATTTGTAAAAAATTAATTAGTGTTAATGAAAAATTATGCAAGTAATATTTTGAACAACTTGCAATAAAATGAACCAAAATTAAAAAATAAAAAAAAAAAGATAAGAAAAACTAAGAAAGAAAATAATTGCTATAAATTACACAATCATGCAATTATAGTTTCGGGTGGAAATTATCAGGCAAAACCACTTATAATGAGGGAAGGGGGGGGGAGAGAATACAAACAGTGCGCTGTAGCAGCCTCAAAGTAGCAGTGAGAAGAACTGCAGACGGTATTTACAGATTTATACTTCAGGCAACAAATTTCTCGTCCATATGTGTGATTTCAGCGATTTTACTATTATAAATGGTAATTGGTTAATATTGTGGCGTTGTTGCCATATTGGTAGGAAACTTATATATTTATATTCTAAAGTTACATTGGAATCTTATAATCATACTAGAAATATAATCTTAAAAAGAAAAAAAAAAAAAAAAAGAAGAAGAAAAGAAAAGAAAGCAAGTGTGTGTGTTATTTCTACTATATACATGCTCGATATAGGCACTTTAATATAAATGGAAATTTAAACAGATGTGATATGCATGAACCGTTATAAAATTAATATTTTATTAAGACTTGGAGGGAACAGGATAAAAAATGAACGTGAATTGTAGTGGTGCTAGGGTGGATTAATCACTCCTTTCACCGCCGAAAGGGAGAGGGGGGGGTCTTATCTCAAAGAGATAAGCGAGAGGAGATAATCTTTCAAGGTGTTGAATTATAACACCTTTGAAGACTAAATGATATCATCAAACTGTCAAAGATTAAAACATAATTATAAGGGATAATTTCACAATTTAAGAACACGTAAAACATTATCATCATCATCATCTTCTTCTTCTTTTTTTCCTTTTTAAATAAATGCAATGCATTTCTTGTTGTAATTGGTATTTTAAAGCTTTCATTTTTTAAAGGTTTAAGTTTTAATAATACAGTTCACTAAAATTTATGTCAATGAAATAAATAAAATAAATAAAAGTCAATGCAGCAATAATTGTTAATTTTGCCTAATATTGGTACATAATATAGTCTTCTTTCATTTCATTTCATATTTCTTGATCAGTCGTTTTTATAGGTTGCAATACTAGGTGTAATTAAAAAATATATGCATTAAAAAAATAGAGTATATTAAAATACAATTTAAAAAGAATGCAAACATTTACCGAAATTAAAACGACAATCTAGTCGCTTTGTTTACTAATATTAAAAAAGACAAATTACGACTAATAATTCTTGTTATGTAGCCAACTTTATTCCTATAATTAACATTTTTTAATTAACAAATCTGGTAATGCATGCCGTGAACAGCGTTTGTTTGTATTCTGACACATGCTTCTTTTTAACATGTTATTAAGAACCAAGTCTTACACACTTCTGCATTAGCATTTAACTGCTAAGAACTATTTAATTAAAACGATAATGATATACAAAGAAGCTGCTAAAATGCGTTTCGCATTAATGCATACAATTTTAAATTTAAACTAACACATTAATTGTTTTAACTCATGAATGATGTACATTCTTCTTGAACCATTAGAAAGCCTAAAACATTCTAAAATGAATAAATAAATAAATAATTCAGAGATACATTAAGCAAGTCATTCAGAATTTGAAATTTTTGGCAACTACTAGTGTTTGAGAAGTTCGACAAGTCAATTAATAGTCAAATACATGCGCTCGGAATTGGCTTGTTAGTGTACAATAACTTAAGAGTAAAACCGCTTTGTAATTTTCTTCTTATTTTCATTTAGTTGGACAGCAGCGTAACCAACCATGCGATAATACTTGCCGACATTTTTAATTTTTAAATGAAGTTTCACACCAGTATTTTTAACAGCGATATTTCATACTAATTTTCTTACGATTATATAAACTGAAATTTACTATAGAAAATTTCTGGTATGAAATCTCTCGTCTAAATTGGAGAATTGGCAACTATGTGTAGAATAATTATCGTACGGTTGGGCAACGCTGTTGGACAAAATGAATAAACTCTCCGACAAATCACGATAAGACAGCGATATTTTGGTTGAAAACTGGTGAATTTTATTCAATAGTAACCGATAATTGTTTAAAGTAATATTTCATATACATAATAGACGACTAGTCAATCATTACATCTAAAAGTTAGTGGTGGATTTTTAATAAAAAAGTTGCTCAATCTAGTAACGCTGGTTGAAAATTAATAAGTTAAAGTAATTTCATAGATTGCATATTATCATGCATGTAATTATAAAATAACGGTACATTTATCGTTATGCTACCATAGAAAGATATCTTCTGGAGAAAAAAAAGAAAGAAAGAAAAAGATTTTAAAAAATGTGTAGTTAGCTTTAAGTAAACATTATCACGTCAGTTATGCAAACAATTGAACGTAATTGTTGAACGGCGGAATGAAAATAACCAATTGCGTAATATTATTAAATGGGTAAAATAAAAAATGATTGATTGAAATAAGTTTTAAAAGTTTAATTGTGAAGAATGCTTTTTTTATGTTTTTTAAATTTCGCTTTAACTAGCTATTTGTTATTTTTTCATCGCATATTTAGTGTTTATTCGCAATCTTTTGAAAATTAAAAAAAAAAAAAAAAAAAAAAAAAAGCGATTTAAATTCAAATTGGTGGTAAAAAAATTTGCAGAAGATTTTGTATTTTGTTTCAAAACAAATCATACTTTTCCCTTGAAATATTGCCTCATTAACTTTAAAAAAAACATTCCACAACCCGGAAGGATTCAAACGGTGAATATGAAGTTAGCACTTAGTGTTATATAAACTAAAACTTGACAGAGTCATTTAGCAAAGTAGTGCTTCGAGATGAAAACGTAATTTTAAAAGGGGCGATTCACTCAGTTTTACAATCTCGGCAGTTTTGTTGACTTAGAACATTCTTCACCGAAAATAACTGAGACATGCGACATATAATTTCAGCAGACATGTCACTTCAATTGGAACAATGATGTTCGTACGTGAGTTAATCCATTTGCTGTTGCACGAGTTTAAGAATAAACTGTGTACGGAGGGTGTGAACCTTAGAAGAATAACTAAGAATAGAAGGGCCACCGACTCATACAACTGAAAATGTATTTCTAACAATCCTCCCCAAAGATTTCATATTTGTATTTCCTGGGTCATAGTGAAAAGACCTCACATACTTGGTGACACATTTTGTAATGTTCGAATAAATCAAACAGCTGTTGGAAATTACAACGTGACATGCTATTGTAAGTTTCAGCTGCTGTTACTTTGTGTAAATTACATTGAAATAAATTAAGTGTAACTTGGTTATTTATTTTTTTTTCTGTGAAATTTGGTGCAGTGTTGCCAGATTCGGGAATTTTTTGTATTCAATCTACACCACTAAATTTTAAACGAAACGATTGCCTAATTGCTTTGACGATTAAACGTCTAATATATCAAACATCCCTTCACAAAATTATTGGTGACAGTTGAATAAAAAAAAAGTGCCCAATCTGACAACACTGATTTGGTGGCACTGAAATTTCATGATTACACGATTTGTTGTATAATATTGTTCGGATGAGCATTGTAATGTCTGTCTATTCTCTATTGTATGACCAATAATATTATAATAATATAAACTCAATAAAATTATCAAAAAAAAAAAAAAAAAAAAAAAGAATTGAAACAATGTTATAGATTTTCTAGACCTGCCAATTATTCTAATTCATTCCGTAATAGTGTTGGAGCCAGAGTTCCCAACTTTTTTAATTTATTCACGAGCATTTTTAGCCCCGCCTCTTTTTCATACCGGAAATTTTGAAAAATGATTTTTTTTTTATTTGATCGTTGTCATATATTAACGAGAAATGAAATACAAAATTTCTGGTGCGAAAAGAAGGCGGGGCTGAAAATGCTCGTGAATAAATTATAAAAGATGAGAACGATGGTTGGAGCCCACCTTTTTTTTTTTTTTTTTTTTTTTTTTTTACACTACTATATTTGCACTACTTCCTCTACAGTGAGCTCCCACCCACTGAAGAGGAAGCGGATAGGTGTTTTTCACATAAAATGCTATTTTGCAAATGTGTTTTCGATACTTTAATTAGTTGTTTTTGTATTTATTAAAAATTTTTATTTTCTTTTTCTTAACCACGCCCATTTATCGTAAACACTTACACCTATTTTAAAACTATATATATATATATATATATACAGAGAGAGAGGGGGAGAAAAAGATTGAGAGAGAGAGAGAGAGAGAGAGACAGAGTGCACAAATGTGTTTACTTACATACAAAAAATGCATTGCAAAAAAATTTAAAATTTAGAATAATTTAGAATTCGTATGGAGCATTTTGAAATAGGGCATTATATTTCTGAATTATTTTTCTCATAAAACAGGCCTTTTGCAGGATGTCGATAGTCGATATTTTTACCCTTATTCTTACAACAGTATATTTATATAACATTTTGTTGCTTAATTGGGCCAACTTACTAATAAAAATTCTTAAAGAAAAGTACTGGTGGAAGAATCAGGGAAAACATTTCGATTGTCGATACCGTGTTTTGATCTCTAAAATTATATTTTGTCCTTTGAAACATGCTATTTGCATAGAAATGATTCATTTCACGGTATTAAATGATTTAAGAAGAAAAAAAATTAATTTTAATGTCCCTTGTCCAGTTAAATCGTTAGGACAACTAAATGGGAGCTAAATAGCATATTAAAATAAAATCGCATTACTGTCTTTGAGACACCCACTTCTGAAACTTAAAACTGACTTACTTAAACAGGACGCGTATCAATTTTCCTTTAGTAACCAATAAATATATGCGAAAGAACACTTAAAAAGAATTTTATACAACAAATTCGAAGAAAAAAAAAAATTGAGTCATTTTCGAGGTACTGATTTTTGGCCCCACATCCATCTCCTACTTTCGGCTTTCCATATTTCACCAAAAACCTGTCAAACTCATCTCCGCATTAGACCTTTCGTAATGATAAAATTTCATTACCTTTTACCAATTTAAAGATATGATAGAATAATTCCCAAACGCACTGACCAATTTACATAAAACACTTCTTTGGACATAGAAGAACTTATAACATGTGAATCAGGTTAAAAGTTGATAACAAAATTTCTGCCGGAATACAATACTGCCTTTGCTTACAGTAATCATGTAATGGAAGTAAACAGATAATAAAAGAAAAGTATGTTAGAGGATATTCAAAAGTATCCAAAATTAGTGTTTTTACAGTGCGGTAATAATCTAAGTGTTCGATGCGTACGGATTTTTCTCCATAACTCTTCCCTTAATATTGATCTTACTCTTTGGCAATATTTGCGCGAAACTATTCACTTGTGCTGATTAAAGTGCGACGAATTGTGCTACACTGATAAATATAAAAAAACCATATACCGCATATCAAATTAAATACGTAAATGATCACTTTGTTTTAGAAAATTCTGGAAAAAAAAAAAAAAAAAAAAAAAAAAAAAAAACTACGCCAATTTTGTTGTAATTCTACGGTAAACAAAAAACAATGGTAGTTTTTCTTTTGATGAAACGACGTGTTTATGAAAATCACCAGGTGCTTTTGTTGTTTTTGTTTTAACTAATATGCAGTTTTAATAAATTATGTAGTTGCGAAGTCGTCCGGTTTTTCCGAAATACGTATTATTACTAATTTTTAGTAAAAATTTTTAGTAACAATATTGTAGTAAGACTTCGAATATTTGGAAGTATCTGTGACCAATGCTATGCACCTTCTGCCGAATACTGACATGAGAAAATAGTGGAAGGAGGAAATCAGGAATTGGAATGTTTGCCAGAAGGAAAATAACAAAAATAATAATGCGTAGATGCCAAGTTATTTATTCCGGAGCATTTTTGGCCACGCCTTTTTTTCACACCAGAAATTTTTTACAACATTTCGCTCCAATATGTGACAATGATTAAATAAAAAGAAAACCATTCTTAAAAATTACTAGTATGAAAAAAAGGCGGGGCTAAGAATGCTCTGGAATAAATTATAAACTTAGCAACTCTGATGATATTAAACAACAATACATATACATATCTGAGAACCATCTCATTATGAAGCGTAAAATTTTTGTACACTCTTTTTTTTTTTACACCAGTCACATTTAAGAGTAATTTTATTTTTATTTAATCGTAACACCATTTGGAGAGAATTACTCGGAAAATAAAGTGGTGTGGTAAAAACGTTTTTTTTTTTTTTTTTTCAAGGGGCGTTAACAGTTTTTAGCTTATTAAGGTATGTGTCTACATACGAAGAACTTTTTTAAAAATACATAAAATTTTAATGAAACATACATGTATTTAATTAAGTTGGATACGAAACTATGAATTTAAATGAAATTTTACCGAAGTTTTCATTAACTTTTAAAATATAGGCAATATTTAGAAAAAATTTACTGAAATTTTTCATTCACGCCACATCTCCTGTAACAGATTCTAATGAATATATTTCAATAATCTTTACACAGTATAGAAATAACCTGCATTCTGTAGCAAAAGATTTGCTGTACTTTTAAAACTGTCAGTAAAATCAGTAAATAAATATAAAGAGGTTAGATTTTGCTACAGAACATAATTAAAGATGAATAAAACATTTTGGCAAAATTTCAGTTAAATATTCTAACGGCATTTTGAGAAATGATTGTAATCGCAAACAAAAGTAACTAAATTCCGGCATCTGAAATTTCACTTCCGGTTTATTATTTATACTATAATTTTGCTTCTAGTTATCGTAAAATAAAAAAAATAAAAAAAGTATTTTTGAATCCTAAATGTGTGGCCTATAAAATGAACAAACAAAAATAGTTTGGAAAAATTTCACCAAAACGACGATTTTAGGGCAGGCACATACCTCAATGAAATGGTTAAAAGGTATGCATATAATAAGTATTCTCTTTTCTTTTTAACAGTTAAATGTAAATCAAACCTGGGTTGCCAGATTTAGCCTTTTTTTTAATTCAATAGTCACCAATAATTTTAACTTTTAGCGTTTAAATAATCATTTCTAAGATTTATAGTCTATTATGTATATCAAATGTCACTTCTCAAAATTACTGGTGACTATTGAATAAAAAGAAAGCCAGATTTGACAACACTGAAACCATAGCTCCAAAACAAGATGCCTATCGCGTGGCTCGGAAATTTGGAAACAGTTTAAGCGGTAAACAGCGGCACTTGGTGCAGATTGCGCGACTTTTTTATTCAACATCCACCAAAAATTTTTAAATGTGGCATTTGATGTAGACAAAATACGAATAGAATCGAAGAAACGTTGATTATACCAGAGCCTCCTTAAGTAGATGCCCAGCGAGTCGCTCGAAAACTTGGCAACAGTACAAGAAGCACATAGCCAGTAGATGGCGCTTGATACCGAGTCGTAAAGTTCTGTTTATTTCCCGCGATTCAATTGAGTCCTTCATGGTTTACGTTTTATTAATTTAACAAATGTGGGAGTTTTTTTTTTTGTTTTTTTTTTTTTTTTAATATAATATGGTGTATTGCGTCGTTCCATTTTGTAAATCGGAGTCGCCGTGAAAATATAAGTTTTCACGGTTTCATATTTCAAGACAAGGTATGTAAACTGCATAAGTAATTAATGCAAAATTACCAACCCTCCGGATTTTTTAATATCAATAATATTTTTCACAAAAAACATTATTTTTATTTATTATCGTAAATTCTGTGATTAAGACGAAGATAAATTTAAAAGAAATTATGATATATAAATTCGAATGGTTGACACCTCTGTTAGTAAGTTAGATTTAACAAATAAAATAGTTATGCTTATTACAAAATGAAATGAAATTTTTATTTATTGATGTAGGAATACAGAAAAATAACTTGTTCTTAGTTACGTTGAAGTAACTCTATATTGTAGTATTTTATAGTTTTATTCATAAATTACATTAGTAACTTATGAATAAAACTATAAAATACTCCAATATAGGAACAAGATTGATTTATATTTTTTTAATACCACTGTTTTTAAAAGACTTGTGTAAATGCGTATAAAAATTTGATTATTTCAGTTAAATCGATACAAAAGTGTTGGGAATATTGAAAAGAAAAAATAGAACATTTTTATTTCTACTTTTGTTCTTTTTAAAAATATTAAGTTTTAAGATTAATAACATTACTTTTATTAACCTTTTACCACAAAATGGAATATGGAATTAAAAATTCATGTAAAAATTAAATATCATGATTACTGATTTGAAAAATTATCAGGTATAACAGAAAGATGACTTGATTTTTTGAAATAGAAATTCTCCACATCCATTCACTCACATACACACACACACACATATACTGGCTAATTGCCAAAAACTACTTTTTTTGGACTCATGAGACCTTAAAAATATAAATCAGGGGAAAACTCGATATCGAATTTTTGGACCGAACACAATACTTTCATTACCTACGGTAGTAGGGAAATGGACAAAAAAGACATGATTTTAATAATTTATCATTATAAATTATTCATTCTAAACTGAAACTCATTTAAAGTTCAGAGATTTTAATTTATATAAACAAAACTTTCATCTGATATCTAAATAAAAAAAAAAATTGAAATTTGTATTGAATAAATATATAAAAAATAATTTAATCGCGTGATAGACATGCCATGTTTTTGCTTATTTAATTTTAAATTTCGTTTTTTAATTAATAATATATTTTAAAAAAAGGTGTTATTTATTAGATTCAATTAGTTGAAAAGCTAAAATATGTCTTGTCCACTTCCGAAGAAAATTAAACCCTATACTTTTTTAAATATAAATATTTGAATATTTTTTTGAAAATATTTACGATAAAGCACTTTCACATCATTTTTTCAAATTAAAAGGAAAAAAAAATACAATTTTGGACTTTAAATTGAAATTAATAGCTAGATTTTTATATGAAAAATATAACTTATCTATGAAAGAGAAGAAAATTGTTGCTCTGCGTAGGTGCTGTCACCTAGCGTTAGTTTTGTTTTTTAAATGTTGCCTAATTTAACATTGGGATTCGCTGCGCGTGGAAGGCATCTACTTAAGGAGGCTCTGATTATACATATCATATATCACTTCTAAAAATTATTGGTGACAGTTGAAAAAAAAACGAGTAATCTTTACCAGGTGGCTTTGTCTACCGTTTGAACTGTTGCCGAGTTTCCAAGCAACGCGACAGACATCTAGTTTAGGAGGCTATGGCTGAAACAAACATAAAAGGCAGCACAACAAACTGATAGTAATAATTTACGGTTAAATGTACAATACTATTAGAAAAATTGGCGATTACTTAAAAAAAAACTCTACTATTGTCAACTATGAAATAAAAATAATTTCCGAATAAGAACTATTAAAATAGATATTTATTTGCAAAGCTTGTGATTTTTTTGTTTCTAGTGAAAAGAGACAATACTGATTATATGTAGCTGTCATAGACAAGTCAAATTTGCATGTTTAATGGATTACTTTTTCTTTTAAACGTAGAAGTTAAGAAATGAAGAAAAGACCAACTTTATTGTGAAATTTAAGTTATGAAAAAATAACAATAATCAGGAAATAAAGTAAATATATGACGTAAATCATTTTTAAAATATAAGTGCGTTTTATTTTATTAAAGAATCCTTTTTATTAAAAAATCTGTAAAAAACAAAGAAACTATTTATTTATTTATTTATTTTTCTGAAGTAAATAATTCTGAAAGAAAAAAATTAAGAAAGTGTTGTTTATGGAAACATTAAACATAAAAAACTACAATATCCATCATACACGAATTATTCCTCCAATATATATTTTCAGTAGAATTTCTAGCAGAGCTGCCAACCAAATCCGGCAAATTTTTAGTACCGGCCCTTTTCCTACACCACTTAATTTTTAGAGTAATTCTCTTCAAATATATTTACGATAAATAAAGAAAACAAATAGTCTAAAAATTAAGTGGTATAGAAAAAAGGGCGGTACTAACAATTTGCCGGATTAGGTTGGCAGCTCTGTTCTAGCCTTTGATTCATTCACTTTTTAATAAGAAATTATTATTTCTGTAATTAGCCTTCTCTTTCTCCACTTTATTTATAGAATAATTCTCTCTAATATATAAGTACGATAAAGCAAGAAAAAAAAAATCTTGAAAAAGAAAAAGTGATATGAAATAAAGGCGGTGCTAAAACTAATCAGGAATAAATAGAAATGTTAGCATCTCTGATTTTACTCACATCTTTTCTTTTTCTTTCAATCTTTCTTTTTTTTTTTTTTTTTTTTTAACTTTACAATAAGCATTTATTGACATTTCAAACATTCCTTTTCTTTCTGTTTCTAAAATCTGTTCAAAGTAATCAGCTGCTATTTTACAATAGCCTATTTAATTTTCATACGAACAAAATAAAAGCTCTTTAGTAAATATAAAGGTATAGATCTTTTTTAAAGTAGATTGTGGTGCAGTAAAATTTTTATATATATATTCTTCCGTATTCATTTAAAGTAAAGACTGAAAACTATATGTAACACAGAACTTAATCTCACTAGGATCAGCTGCAAGGGAGAGCAAAAATAGTAATTCAACAGAAACATTCCCAAAATCTACACTGAACAAAGCACGTGGTAAAAGTTTTCAAAATTGCTCAAAAGTTTGCAACCAGTAAGATCTGACTGCGGCAATTCGGCTAAAATAGTATACACTTCAAACTACTTATATTTTCTGAGAAGCTGGGTAAATTTAGCGATATCTATGTTTATTTTTACTACCCGTCTGCGATGGAGTCATAAATCGAAGTAGATCCATTGTACTATCATTACTCGAAGAATGTATTGTTGCCAAGGTGTCTGGTAAGTTTACAACATAATTTGGGATAATTTTATATCGTTTCTAAACTGATTTATTTGTTGCGTCAAGTAATTATAATTTGGTGAATTGATAAATGAAAGTATATAAATTTGAGAATACATGATGATAGTTATTATTTTAACAAGAATTTTCAATCAAAATCTTAATTTAAAAAATCTTAATTATAATTGTTTTTTCTTCTGTAAAATAGGAACACTGGTTGCTATTTTAACTAATTAGTTTATTTTAGAATCAAGCTGGGGTATGTTATTGAGTAAAATAGATATTTAAACATTTTTATGCGGTACAATAGAATAATGTAAATGTATGATATATATGGTCGAAGTTTATTATTCTAATTATTCATTTCTATGTAGCAAATATGAATTCAAAATAAACAAATGGTTGAAATGAGAAGATTTGAAATTTTTATATGAGGGAAATGTGCGGATCAGATATCAACCAAGTTAGCTCAATTCGTGGATCATTGGGACATTAACGCAAAGGTTCAAGATTCGGATCCTATCTTGGACACTTTTCCCACGCATAAAAATTAATGTGAAGCTTAAAAAATGTTGCATAAAAAGTAAATGGTAAATACTTTCGTTTCCAGTAGAGCTAACGTAAGTTAGATTTACTTAGTTATTAGAGAACAACTAAATCTAAATTCAGAGCCTGATTAAGGGGGAAGCACACATTATCTCAGCTCCCACCGGAATATTTTTACAATTATTTTTTACTTCATGTCATAGAAATTCCACGCTTTGACGAGGAAATATTTTTTAGAAAAAATGAACGGTGTAAAACAATCCAATTTACACACTGTTATTAGACACCAGAATTCTTTTAAAATAATTTTTAATGAGGATTTTGTGTTTATTATACGAGGAAAGTATTTGTTAAAAAATAACGGTGTAAGTATAAATAATGTGTGCTTCCCCCTTAATCAGGCTCTGTCTAAATTATCAGAATTTGTAATAATATTACTGTATAGTTTAGTATAATAACATTTATTATTATATTACTGTGCAACTTATTCAACATTTAATATAATAAGAGATTACTGCAGAACTTTCTGAAATATTAATTTAAGTAGATTTTTCTAAACGTGTAGTGGAGCGTGGGGCTAGTTGTCACAGGGGTAAGAAGTAACACGCAATTTGCGAAATAGTTTGTGACATTTGTGATTAAATATTTTTATAAACATAATTCTTATGACGCGCTTTATAATGTAAGCACAATCGCTGCTTCTCAAAAATGGTTAATGAGAGGTTCTGTACAAGTGCTTCATTTTAGCTAGTTAGTGGAAAAAAGAATATTTCGTAAATTTTGATTAAAGGTACGTTAATTTATACTTTAAAGAAATGTTTATAGCTATTTATTTAGTCTATGTGTTGAGTTATAAAATGCATGTTTATTATTTTGTATAAGTCGCTAGTTATTTTTATAAATAAACAAAATATCCAAAACCATACGATGGGGCAAGTTGGGACAAAATTTTGGGGCAAGTTGCAACATGTTAGAGGAGTGGCTTGTGGAGATGCCTACAGGCAGAGCTAGAAGTCTCCGCTCATTTTCAGGAAACTTTCTGAAATGAAATATTTTTGGCTTCTTTACCACTACTATGTTTATACAGAAATATTTCATGTGTTTATATATTACAGTGCCGTGATTATTTAATCCCGAATTATAATCACGATTTAATCACTAATTAGAGAATATTACATAAAAATAGTGGTAGAAAAAAAAGCAGAAATTTCACATTAATGACAGCGTCCTGAAAAAAGGGTGGAGAATTCGAGCTCTGCTAAACCCACTCTGTGGCAGAAGAATAGGCATAATGCTTAATTTGCAAAATGTGAGCACACATTAAAGGCATGAGAGGGAACAAAATATCATTTGCTTGAATTAATTTCAACTCTGACTAAGATTGACTTCTATGTTGATTTTATCTTTAATTTTCTCTTTATTTTACTATAATCCATTTGATATAATTCATTGTTACTATACCAAGAAGGTTATAATTTAATATTAGTTATTACTTGCCTTTTTTAATAAATTAATAAATGATTGATGACATAAAACGTTTTGAAATATTGTCGTTTTTATTGTTAGGTTTCCCTTTGTATCCGTTACAATTTGCCCCAAACCCGGGGCAAATTGTAACAGGCAAATAATTTTGAAAAAACATTTTTTGTGCTAAAATTAGCAAAATTAACGAAAGTTTTTTTATGAATATGATAGATGAATATGTATGCTATAGAAAACAGCAATTATAGACAGGAAAACGTAAATACATTTCAAAATATATTTAGTTTTCCAAAAACTGTTACAACCTGCCCCACGCTCCCCTACTACAATTGTAAGAAACAACGGGTAAATAATTTCGTTTTGTTCAGGAACTGATTTGCTTATTAGAGAACAACTAAGTGTAAAGGGATGGAATTTGTAAAGCAACTAAAATATCTTAGTAAGGATTTAGTAAATTTCTCAAAATTTCATTTAAGCAGTATTCTATATAATAACGCGTAGCTGCCAGGCTTTCCGATTTTCTGATATCACTATTCCATTCCTTTTTTTTTTTTTTTTTTTCTATATTTAGTCACGAATTATCTGAAATTAAGTAAGATAATTAATGAAAAAAGTTGTGTTAGAAAAATCATGAGTGCTGGAAAATGTTATTGTATAATTTTGAGAAATAATAATTTAACTAGATTCAACTAAGATGACAATTTTATAATTAAAAAAGCTACAATAAATTACAGTTTGTAGTAGATTAGGATGTATTTTGTAAATACCATCAAATTTAGTTTGATTGTTATGTAACGTATAGTGAACCCCTATGAGAATTGCTGCAACTGCATAGTTTAAAAAAGGAAAACCTATAAAAGTGATTGCAAGTGAGGGAACAGAACTTTATAATGTATGAAAACGATTTAATATTTCTTTACTCTATCGCATTCAAAAATTGATTAAAACTCTTGGATTGAAACAACATTTGTACACCATACTAAATATGAGACCAGTCTTAAATATCCTGCTAACATTAAATTCTTCTTAATTGAAACCAATCATTGAAAAATATTTTCTCTTAAAGACTCAAAGAACAGCTGCACTCACTGCACTCACTCAAAGCACTCACTGCACAGCTGTTTCTTATGCTTTGTACGTGTGTTCGTGACCTCAACACTCCGTGTATTATCTTCAGCAAATAGAATCTCTTTTCTGTAATTCTAAATACCATACTTGCCCACATTTTCAATTTTTGGATCAAAATTATCACCAGTATTTTTTACAGAAATATTTCCTATTAATTTTCTACGCTCGAGTAAACTGAAAGCAATTATAAAAAATTTTCGGTATGAAGTCTCCCTTGAAAAACGGAAAACTTGCCACCTATGTATTTAACCATAGCCTCCTTAACTAGGAGACTGTGATTTAATACAGTTGCCAAGTCTCCCGATTCAGAGATGAAAATTCTTCCGGCATGAAGTCTCCCGACTGAATCGGGAGACTTGGCAACTGTGTTAAATACATAGGTGACAAGTTTCCCGTTTTTCAAGGGAGACTTCATACCAGAAAGTTTTTATAAATGTTGTCAGTTTAATTAATCGTCTAAAATATACATGACAGTTTCTTTTTTAAAAAATAGTGGTGACAATCTTGATTTAAAATTTAGAAAGTTTAGTAGTATATTTATTTGTAACCAAATTATGTTTATATAAAAACCAAATTTCATCAATCTATCTTTATAAAATGGATTTATATAAGTTTCTGAAGTTATCTGATTTGTTACTCAATATTGAAGAACTATACTTAAGTACAACTGTCAGATACATTTTACGCTCAATATCATGGTTCGTTTAACCTAACTTTGAAACATTTTAAAACTTTTAAGACTGTTTGAGGCATTCCAAGTTTCCTTTTTCTTACTACTCAATTAACATTGACTAAGTACACATGTTTAAAACTGTAATATCTACCTTCACGGAATACCCTGTCATCCATCTCCAAAAAGGTTTTCCCTTGTAGATTAATCAGTGATGCAACAATGTGTTATCTTTCAAATCTTACTGGCACTCCCAGTCCTATTCTAAGCTGTAGAACCTGGCACCTGCGTTTGCGCTCGTTAACCGTGTCTTTGTCTCTAGACAAAGCGCGCTGACGACTGCAAAATGCTTCTTACCTATATTAAGAAACATCAGCATATGTGATGACTTCTGTAGGAGGAATAATATTAAGGACTTGAGCATGGCTGCTTTAGAAATGAAATGAACTGATTCGCGAGATAATGTCAATGAGATTGCTGAAATAGATACATAGAAGTATAAACACAGTGAATTGCATTCATTGTAGAATGCGATACATCAAAAACTACCAGCAAATCAAAAACAACCGATTAGGCACTTTTCCATAATGCTTATTGTTCCTCTTCAATAGCGTAATAGACGCGTGTATTCTTCTAGGAGAAGAAGCTGATGAGAATAACGTAAGCAAAATTTCAATTCACAAAGAACTTAACTAACGACATTTAAATTTAGAACTTATTGTATGAGAAGAATTTATTCGTCTAATAACAACAAGTGAAATAACAAATAAAATTATATACGTTGTACCTTAATTACAATTTTTTTATAGTAGTATATTTAACTCGTGCTACGAAATCCGCTTAGACCATGAAATAAATGAAAAAACAGAAGAAAGGGTGTAAAGATAAACTAGAACCATGAAGCATTACCGTTGCTTACTATTAATGGTACCACATAAAATTGTTGTTAGTTTCAGGCATTATATTCAAGAGCTGGCACAGTCATTTTATTATATACCACTATTTTTATAACGCAATTTCCGTATTATTCAACCAATGATTTCAACTTCATACTAAATATTACTAAATATTTCTACTAAAATGAAAGGTATTCATATAAGGGACAGTGCTGACACTAGCAAGATTACAAATTTGCTGCATATGCCAAACAACACGAATAATATAAATTTTCCAGCAAACACAGAAGTGGCATATTGGTATCAAAAAGACATCATGTGTCCGACACGAGAGTTGTCATTTCGATGCCAGCAATTCCTAACCTTTATGTGTCGAAAGTGTCCGCTTAATCGATGTCCTCGCCGATAAGTAAAATAATTATGGATCTGGTGTCAGATACCTGAAACAATTCGAGCGTCCTCGACACATTCGATATATAATCGATAAAAATGTATGCGAGTTACGACATCGCTGGCATGGAACTAATATAAAAATGACACCTAATTGATTTGAACGACTTATGTTGGTTATTATACTATAAGATTTGATTTTCGACTGTTATAATTTTAAAATGCGGAACCTCTTCAATTGAAGGGTTGGCCTTCATCTCTACTATTGATAATTGGCCGTTTACGGACTAGAATAGTTTTGAAATACTACGAATTAGCACTTTTATAGCGCAGAAACAAGTTTATTTACAAATATTTCGTGTGGCAGTGAAAAGAAACGAGTCAAAAGAAGATACAATATCTGTAATATTTTGATTCTTTATATCTGATAGTAAAGCAGATATGTCTCTGATATCAAGATAATAGCTTGCATTCAGTACTTTAGTAGCGTCTCGTAAAACTGTCAGGTGATGGGTACCTGCCTGATAACAACTAGCTGATACTTATGTTTTACTGCGTAAAAATATCATATTTGTGGTACCGTACAGACACCGCTTAGGCTTTATAACTTTATGTGACCTCAAAAAGGTACCTGAATGTTATAAGAAAACAGACATAACAGACAAATCTGATACGTCTGATACCAGAAGGTAAATTTTCTGATACTTATGTGTTTGCTGGAATTTTCAGGGCCCGATCAAGCTAAAAAGAAAGGGGGGGGGAGGTATTTGGTTTTATTTATTTTTTAAGTATAAATTAAAATATGCTACCAATGTCAATTGTTTAAATTCAGCCTTTACTGTGTAGTTTTTTTTTGTTTTTTGTTGTTGTTGTTAACTAACGTGTTATGGCATTAGAATTTCTGCTGAAATTTGTCATGAATGTAATGTTTTTTATTATAAGTTTTATTTCACAAATATAAATTAGAAATAAGATTTGAAACATAAAGTTCATATGAAGGTAACTTCCTTATAAATGCAATCGGGCTTAGGATTCTGTGAAATGTTGGCAACAATCTTACAGATTAATAGAAATTACTTCTGTATTGCATCCAATATTTAATCAAAGCCTTTGATAGAGTACGGATGTTATACATTTTCACCATTTAGATTCTCATTTTTCTTTTTTTCCCAATTATTTTCCACTTCTTCATGCGTTTTTTATTATTTCATTGTGTGCAAGGTTTGAAAAGATTCTTATATCTATACATATATATGTATATGTATATATGAAAATCTTTCAAAGTATTTTTTTTTTTTTTCAAGCATTTTAAATTTTTTGGATTGAAAACGTAATTTTGGGTTTAGAAGATCAAGGAAACCTTAGCCGCATCATAGTCTGCCTATATGTTTATAACATCTGGTTTTATAAAATTTTCAGCATTGAAATGCGTTTATAATTTCTAATTATCTAACGATGCATTTGTCCTTAATGTTAACTATTTTAATTAAAAGATTCTATTGTATATGATCTTGGTATATTTGAAGATTTTTAGAAAAACGAACAAAACATTCGGATGTATTATTCTATATAGTACACCTACGACATCCTAAAAAAATCTTGAAAGAAGGTGTGTTATATGGACAGGTCCTTGGGGAAATTTCATTTTAAAGGTAATAAACTAGCCAAAATAGCCGCTAAATGGTATGTGTTATGAATACTGTCAAAAGTAAATGAAGCGTATAAAATGTTGTAACATTCTTTTACAAGTCAAAAATAAAAATTTTGCATGTAAACACTATAAATAAATCAAAAAAAAATTCGCAATAACTGTTCTAGTTAAAATAATAACGCGATCCTTCGTCAGGCGAACAAAGTAGGCAGGACCTGGTTCCCATAATCTAGAATTTGTATACCAGCATTATTAAATAGCAAATATTGCTGTAGCATAAGACTGTACATTTAAGTAGAAGTTTAATTTTAGTAAATAGGGGTAAAAGGGTCCTTGAAAAAGAGGCAGAGCCGCGAGATGCAGCAAACAAAGCGATCACAAATTACATATGCGTTTGCGTATATGAAAGTCTGAAAATTTTGTGTAGATATTTTCCTTGTCTTCCACGAAAATGAAATTTTAATTAAAAGGAAAAGGCTAAATAGGCATAGACATCCAAAACGTAAGTTGCGGAATTAACGTAAGCAGGGCCTGATTAAGGGGGAAGCTCGCTCTTCACACATTATTTATAATAACACCGTTATTTTTTAACAAATACTTTCCTCCTATAATAAACAGAAAATTTTCATTAAAAATTATTTTAAAAGAATTCTGGTGTCTAATAACGGTGAGTAAATTGGATTGTTTTACACCGTTCATTTTTTATAAAAAATATTTCCTCGTCAAAGCGTGGAATTTCTATCACATGAAGTAAAAAATAGTTGTAAAAATTTTCCGGTATGAGCGAGCTTCCCCCTTAATCAGGCCCTGAACGTAAGCAACCAAAAAATATTGGATAAGTACCAATACGTAGCGACAGAAAAAACAAAATGCTTTAATGCATTCTACATTTTTCCCCGAAATCTCATTAATTTGTAAAACACAGGCAAAAATTACTGAAAAACTCACTACTCACTGACGCTTTTTTAAAAGCTTACTGAAAGACATAAATCGGACGAAAGCGAAAATGAACTCAAAATTCATGTGAATAACACCAATTAACAATTACATTTCTATCCTTCAACTAATGTGAAAACTCTACAGTTCATTAAGCCAAAGGCTGCTCCCTCCACTAAAATTAAACTTTAATAAAATGAAAATGTATGTAGGCGTAGGAAACCAAACCGTAGGTTGCTGAATTAATATAGGCAGAAAAAATATGTTGAAGAGGCATGAATAGGTAGCAAGAGAGAAAAAAATGCTTTTGATTCTACATGTTTTTATGATATTTCGTTAGTCTGTGAAACGTTCGCAAAAATTACAAAATTAAATCAGTGATACTTTTTTAAAAGCGTAACAAATGCATAAATTTGCAATAAAGCAAATAAACGACAATGAAGACACAATTCACGTTAGCAACGTAAATCGCCAATTTACATTTTTTTCCCTCAACTAGCGTGAAAATTCTACAGCCACTTAAGCCAAAGGCCGCGTCCTCCACCAAAATGAAATTTTAATTAAAATGAAAGGGTTAAATAAGAGGTAGTTGGGAGAATCTAATTCGGGAGACATCAGTGCGACTATCTGAAAGTGGGCGGTTGCTTTTTCCAGCGGCGGCTCTTCTGCCACTTCCTGATCTGCCAATAATATTTTTAACTTGCCGAAGATCTTCGCCAGACGGTGGTGCTAATCCGCAAGACAGAACTTAAAAATACTTTCGTCGTAGAGAGTTATTTGGCCGAAAGCTGATAAGGAACCGAAATATATCAGTTGATTCGCCAGAATTGAAACCCATCACATATATGACAGGTAAGATAAAAACAAACAATGGAAAGAGATGTCATAAGAGTATGTTTCGGTGACAGGTGAAAATGGAAAAGGGTGAGCAGTTCATATATCAAACACTAGTAGCGATGTTTCTAAAAATATAAATGCATTTATCTCATTTTTATTTACAAAAAGATATGAAATTATGAATAATAATAACCCTCCCGCGAAATAGATTAATCATTTTGACAATTGCATTTTTGTGCAAATGCGATGTTATTTATGAAATATATTACACAGCTGCTAACACTTCTAATTTTTAAATCGGATTTAACTCTAGTATTTTTATAAAAGAAATCTGTCACTTATGTTTTTGACGAATAAATAAAATTAGATAAGCCGACTACATTTAGGTATAAAAAATTTTCAGTATAAAATCTCCGTGCAAAATGACGACGACTTGACACCTACTATATCAAAAAGCTGGCTAAATGTAACATCAAAAAACTCAAAATAATGAAAAATACCAATAATTATAAAATTCAACAAAGTAAATTTTGTTGTTGTTGTTGTTGTTGTTGTTTTCTTTTATTTAATTCTGTGAAAATAATCAAGTGTAGACTGAATAAGATTTTAACTGTCATTGCTGTTAAACAATCTCCTAGTTCTATATATCTATTAAACAATTTACAATCGATAATTTTTCGAAAAAAACATTTTAACACTTTCGCGACCGCAGGATTTTGTTTTTGTTTTTTTATAGTAAGGTCCGCCTGTGGGCGTTATTTTCCCAAGATAAAATATTTCAGAAAAAAATTTTATGTACTCACATTTATATTACAAATGGATATACATTATAATTATATTCTTTTTAATCAATATATTTGTATCCATAGAATTTTTTATTGCAAAAATACGAATACTGGGTACATACTTAAGGAATAAGTAACATACAAATTACGAAAGAAACGCCCACTGGCGGAGTTACAGATTTTTAAATGACATGAATTTACGTCAGCGGTCGCAAAAGTGTTAATTATCTCTTTAAAAAAATAATAATAAAAATAAAAAATCGTAACGATTGTAATGCATTGAGTTGTATACAATATACGTATACGCATACGCATGGCATAGTATAGTTGTATACTAAAAATTAAAACTTTAAGTTAATTGCCAATAGCCGGTCGAACCTTATAACTTTCTTGCCACATTATCGCAAGTTTTTTGGCTGATTACTGAAAAAATTTCATCTGGTTTTTTTAAATATATATTGTTTTAATTCTCCGATTCTTATGGAGGGTCTGATTTTGTTAACCCTTTCTTGTGAAATTTAAGTTTTAAATTTGCCGATTTTTTATGTGGAGTGATTTTTATACAAACTATTTAAGTGAAAAATTCATTCAGTGTCCACTGATTTTTATAAAAGGTAAGTTTTCGGAAAGAAATTTTTCCTACGTAGATTCTTGAAAATGTCATTTTTTCATAATCAGTTGATAAAATATGTTTTTTTTTTTTTTTTTTAACAAGAAGCAATATTTTTTGTTGGTATCTAAATACAGATTTTTTTATTATTATTATTATTATTAGAATTTAAAACTGCGCGATATTTTTGCAGTCTATTTCTGAATTTCGGAAATTTTTCACCACTGTTTAATTTCGTTTAATTACAGAAACACGTAATTTTTACGTAGCGCAGTAATATAGTTAGTGCTAATAAAAACATACAACAACACAGATTGTGCCTGTATGTTTTATACAATTTAAGATATTATCAGTCTTCTAATAATTCCAAACAACCTATTTTCTCTCTTAAAAAATTTAAATATTTAAAAGAAAGTTGTTACAATTAATTACTTTCACACAATTAAAATTGAGACATTATTATCAGGGCCTGATTAAGGGGGAAGCTCGCTCTTCACACATTATTTATAATAACACCGTTATTTTTTAACAAATACTTTCCTCCTATAATAAACAGAAAATTTTCATTAAAAATTATTTTAAAAGAATTCTGGTGTCTAATAACGGTGAGTAAATTGGATTGTTTTACACCGTTCATTTTTTATAAAAAATATTTCCTCGTCAAAGCGTGGAATTTCTATCACATGAAGTAAAAAATAGTTGTAAAAATTTTCCGGTATGAGCGAGCTTCCCCCTTAATCAGGCCCTGATTATTATGTGTGCAATAAATCAAACTCAAATCATTAAATAAATCATATAATTTTTACCACAAATAGCTATCACTTTGTTTGGAAACTAAAAGTAATCTAAAAAGAAAAATACCTGGAAAATATTTTGCGGGCTTTATCCAATGACAAAATATTAGTGGCAATGTTATATCACAATAAAACAACATTAGATATTTAATTTAACCATTGAAGCAAATGAGAATTATTCCAGTGTTAACACACAACAATTAACATTTTTAAAAGATACCGAATACCACTTAAAATTGTAACTGCCACATTTTATAAATTGACAAACGTTTAAAAAAATTTGTGGTTGGGGCAGGGGTGCAAGAGTTTCTGTCTCAAGACGGAATACTTACACCAGTATATTTTTATAAATAATTTATATCATATCACAGCTGCCAAGTTTTTTTATTTATTCCGGAATGTTCTTAGCGCACCCCTTTTTCACACCATAATCTTTGTAGAAAAATTTTCTTTAACATATAATTACTCTAAAAGTATTACGGTGTGAAAAAGGGGCGGGACTAAAAACATTCCGGAATAAATTAAAAAAACTTGGCAGCTGTGTCATGTTTGTGCAGTAATTTATTGCGACTGAATCTCATAGAAATTATTGATAAAAAGAAGGAAACTCTTGCACCTTTGGGTTGGGGTAAGGCCAATTGACTACACGAGGGTCCTCAGCCTGAGTGGTATGTCCACCGTGGTAGTCTCTAAAGGGCTCTGAAGGGTATTCATTCAAATTCGAAGGGCCCACCAGCGGCCGAGCGGTTCTGCGCTCAAAGCTGGTAGATGGGAGGTGCCGGGTTCGATCCCAGGTCGCGCTCATCGACCTAGCCGTTCGGAGTTTTCCGTGGTTTCCTCCGAAACTTGCGTAAATACGGGCTAGGACCCCTTAGAAAGACCCCCACGGAGGGCATTCCCCCTCTAAGCCTAGGACACATCAGGAGTCAATCGGCCTTAAAATCCTACAACCAACCATCAAATTCGAAGGAACAAAAAAAAAAAAAAGGGGTTCTTAAGTGCTTGGCCGACTAGTACTACCTGATATTGAACCCGTTACATCGAGTCTAGCAGTATCAAGAGCAGAACCTCCAAGCCCCTGAAGGGCCACTTTATCATGGAATTATAGCTTGAATTTTCCACAAAAATATAAGTCATAATGACTAATATTAATATCTAAAAAATTAAATTTGAAGTCAAGGTTTACTGTAAATGTAGTTTAAATTGTAAATTCAAAATTGGGCGTTAATACTTACTTGCCAACATCCTAATTAATATTTCGTAATGTTGTTAGTCCCGCCATTTTTCTCACACCAGAATATTTTTAGAGTAACAGCCTCCAAATGCAATTACGATTAAATAAGAAGAAAAATTCTCTAAAAAGATACCGGTGTAAAAATGAAGGCGGAGTGAACAATACTACGGAATATTAATAGTGTGTTGACAAGTATGCGTTAATACGAATTTTCATAATTTTGATTTTCAGGATCCGTGAAAGTGGAAGAAATCCGAAATATAATCCTTAGCAAATAAGAACAGAAGACATTTTGTCAAATGTTAAAATGATAATAATTAATTAAAAGAGAAAAAAGCAAGGAATATTTAATAATTATATTAAATGCGTAATTTTTTGGTCAAAGATACTTCGTTTGGAGGTAATAAAAAAATATCAGTTAACAGGGAGTAAATCGGTTAAATAAGAAGTTTAAGCTTGCTTTTTTCTTCTTCTTCTTCTTTTTTTTTTTTTTTTTTTCCTTTTAGCACACCAATGTCGAATTTCTATAATTAGCCGTGAATCCCAGAGTGGAAAGAATCGTCTTACATCCCACTAACCACCCTCCTGAAGCACCGAACTTCTCTTCTCCTCTCTTCCTATACCTACATCATTCATCCAGTTCTGCGTTAAGTAAGTCAACAGGGCTGTTGTATTGCCAAAAAGTTTATCAGAGCGGAAGATCGTATTGTTAGAAACTTCACTAGATTTTTTTTTTCTTTTTTCATTTATACTCTTTTATAGTTTCCTTTTTTTTTCTTTCTTTCTTTATTTAGTCCCTATTTTTGAAGAGGGGGAGAGGGAGAGAGCATGATTATTTTCACGTGGGTGCTGCGAAATAAATACTTTACATAGTTGCCAAGTTTTACGCTTTTCGTCTACTGGAAAATTTTAATATAAATTTTAATTTATTTTCTCTCTGAAACTGTTGCAGATATATGTTTTTCTTTCTCATTTGGTAGTGATATTAAATTTAGAACATTCCGCCCCGTTATTAGTCATTTTTCTGTAGAGGAAGGTGCGTGGTATCAGTCACAGAAACTTCCATCCCAAAGTTTTCGAAATCAGAAGTCTGTTATATATATAAAACCTAATAAAATTTTCCAGTAGCCAAAAAAGCGTAAAAGTTGGCATTTATGATTTTATAGCTCGATTTTATTGCATATGCAGGGATAGAACACGGGCGCAGAATTCATACCACTATCAATGTAAGAAAATTTTCTACTCCTTAAATCAACGATATTATAGGTAGAGAAATTTCTTAAACGGATTCCGGTATGAATTCTGCGCCCGTGTTCCATCCCTGCATATGTTGTATCATAAATCGTTTGACTAAGAACTTTTCTTTGATTAAGAAAGTTATATATAATTAATAGTGCTAAAGAAATGGTATTAAGAGGGTAGTTGCCTAGGATCCCATGTCAGGGGTCTTCTGATTTTTTCATGAGCAATGTCAATACTAACTTTTTTCACAAAACTTTTTTTTTTTTTTAAGCGAAATGTTCACCTTATTGAATCGTAATTGCACACTGGGGAAACATACACTTAAACAAAGATGAAAAAAATATAGTATGTGGTGGCAATTACAAAACTTTCTTTTAAATTGTCCTACAGAAATTCATGACGTGGAAAATTATTTATTAAAATTATTATTCAATTAAAATTATTTACCATGGAAAGTACAGTCGATTTTTATCTCAGGGATATATAACACATAAGTCAAAAGAAAGTGAATTTTGTGCCCTACAGATAATAACTTTTTTTTTTTTTGTTAAAAAAAGGAGAGGAAGAAAAAAAGACGGTAATATTATTTCAATATATGCAGTTATTGCAGATGCATGGCTGAACAATTTATTTTAAAGATATAGACTAGTTCTTTTGAAAATTACTCATATTTACCGGAGGAATATTTTCCTTCAAGCGGTGGTGGGGTGATGCTCCTACATACACACAACTTTTTTCTAGATGACTACAGGTATTACAGTTATATATATATAACGATTAAAAGTTGTTATTGAAATTTATCTAGTTAGAATTAATGTTATGAGCTTAATTAAATTAATAATAATCATTTAATGAATTCAATAATTGCTCTTATGTAGATCCTTTATCGATTAATCGTTACTTTACTAGTTAATATTTTACTTATTATTATTGTCCGGATGGCAACCAGTTGATTTTTAAGATCTCAGTTCGGTTAATATGACATGTGGTTCTTTTTTTTTTTTAATACTTTTTACTTGATCCAATGCAGGTTTATGTTGGTGATTTATCGCTTTTTTTTTTTTTTTCATTTGGTTTTATCGCATGATAGAAACTTGAACTGTATTTTTGGCTTGAATTAGCCATACAGTTTTCCGAAATCTTGCGTATTGTTGCTCATAGAAATGCAAGTTTCCTGACGAGCGAACATTTCTAGTTTTCAGCATTTATAATTCCAATTCTCATTTCAATAATTCCTTTATTATTTTGATATCTTTAATATTTTTTAATCCTTTTCTCATTTCCAATTACCTTTTTCATAACGTTGATGGTTTAAGTATGATTACTTTACTGGAATATGCAAACATTTACCTCATCGATAGGCTTAGTGTTATGGTTATATTTCACTTATGAGTAAGTAATTTTAAATGATTTAATTATTAATTGGTATTGTAATTAAATTATAAAAAATCTGTGAAAACATTTAAAATGAACTACAATCTCTTTTAATTTTGTATTGTTGGTATTTTCATTTATCGTTTGATTGCTGGGTATTATAATCGTATTAAATTATTCAATATCTATCTATCTATATATATATACATTCAATTTTATTATGACTGATTAAATATAATTGTTATTGTGTACATTTATTTGAAATTACGTTATATAATGCCACCATAGTTGCCAAGTTAGTATTTTTTAGCTTCTGGTAGCCAAAAAGTGCTAAATAGAGCAACTATGTGTGCCATATTAAAAATTATAAAAACACGGGGTGGAAATACTACCTTTTAAGAGATTTGCACTAAAAGTTCATGGGCACTAATTTATGTCAAGGTGCATCCACATAAAAATTCATGTGAAATTCTATGCATTAGTTCTTGAGCTAGAACGGCCATAAATTTTTTGCTACGCACACACAAATAGACAAATAGTAAATTTAGACTTATCTAATCATCGTTAGAAGTTAGGATTGAATGGATGGGAGGCACCTGTAACAGCGTCACGCATCCTCCATTACCTAAAGTTACAGCTTAACGGAATGAGGGTCCCGAAAGTCAATTTTACTGCAATGGAGAGAGGGGGGAAACATACCAAAAATGAAAAAACAGTAACAAAGTAATTTTAGAGCTTATGGAAAATGGAAACACAATAATAATAATGAGTAGAAAGGTTAAGTATAGCATTACACAACTAGGAGAAAGTTTAGGGATAGTAAGAATAATCATCGATATCAGTTGATTTAAGTTTAATAAAAAAATTACTGCATAAATTTTCAGGTATCAAAATTTCTGTTTATGGGAACTCTATATAGAAGTAACAATGTGTATACAGGATGATTCAAAACCCAATGTATGTACATACTTTTAAATAAGATGTGGTACATCATAATGGTTGAAAATAGCGAGGATGGTAGCAAACGTAATTTTAAAGTTTAACTGGATATTTTTGGTTAGTTTTTAACAGTAAATCTGGCGTATGGGCGTGGGTTTTGTAAACTGCATTTTTAACCATACTTGCCAACATTTTAATTAATATTCCGTAGTCTTGTTAGTTCCGCCCTTTTTCTCATACCAATATATTTTTAGAGTAAGAGTCTCCAAATGCAATTTCGATTAAATAAGAGGAAAAATACTCTAAAAAGATACCGGTGAGAAAAAGAAGACGGAGATAACAATACTACGGAATTTTAATTAGTTTGCTGGCAAGTATGTTTTTAACTATTCCTTATATTGTACATAATACTGATACAAATACATCACCTCTTTATATGAAAACTTTAACGTCTAAAATCGTTTAGTTAAAAATGCAATATGCAAAAGCGACGCCCATTTGTGTGTTTTACTGTTAAACATTAACCAAAAACTTTCTTTCCTTAAAGGGTTCAAATGACTTTGCGGACATGGGTTCCTATAAAATTTTTCATTCTTATGATGTTCTCTAGCCCCCTTAGAAGTTTATACGTTACGTTTTGAATCACCTTGTATATTACACATTTGACAGCTAGGTAAATACTTTTAACATTTCTTCTTTTCTTTTTAGTTATTTTTATTTTCCAAAACAGTTCTGCTAAACACTTTAAACACCAAATTTTCTATCTTTGTGCAGTTGGTTAGAAAAAAAAAAAAAGAAAGAAAGAAGGAAAAGAAAGAAAAAACTATACATTTTATTTTTATTTTATTTTATCTATTTGCTTATTTATTTTTATTTATTTATTTTTGCAATTTGGAAAGTGTTATTGCAACGTATTAGAACGGATACATAATTTATTATCATAAAAAAAAAAAAAAAAAATAGCAGCTAACTAAGATTTTTTTAATGGCATTAGTTAATGGAAAAAGCACTTTTAACCCCTAATAAAATTACGAACAAATTAATTCAAATGAAAATTTGGAAACTTAACTTTTAAACCTAAAACAAGTTGAGTTAAAGTTGATTTAAAAATGTTTAAAAAAAAAAGTGTCTTGCATAGATGCCAACATTTTAATTTATTCCGGAGTATTTTTAGCCCCGCCTTTATTTCGCACCACTTTATTTATAGAGATTTTTCTCCATTATATAACTTCGATAAAATAAGAACAAAATATTTAACAAAAATAAGTGGTATGGAATAAAGGCGGGGCTAAAAGTACTCTGGAATAAATTAAAATATTGGCATCTATGGTCTTGTCTATAAATAAAGTTGGCGTACCATCAAAATTTGTTTTAAATAAAATTTTTAATTATTTATTTATTACAACCACGTAAGGAAGTAAATTAATTTTTTCTTTATGCATTTCATTACAAATATTATACTTTACTTTTAGGTAATTTTCTTAAATATATTTTTCAAAAGTTTTTAAAATGTTTAACTTTTCTCAATTTTTCTGCGCATATCTTTTTCTAATTATAAAACAATTTGTATTCCAAAATCGCCAAGCCATTACTATTAAATAATGACTACCACATGAAAATACTATTAATTATAATAATTCATTTTTAGTACTTGTACTATTTATTCGTATTTCAATCTGGGAAAGAAAACGTTAATGAAATATAATGCTTAAAAAAAAACTACTCAAAAAATGTATTTAAAAAATAAAAAATAAAAAGAAAGAAAGAAAGAAAAAGAAAGAAAGAAAGAAGGAAAATAAAGAAGGAAAAAAAATTATCCGGCATTTTTTTTTTCAGTAAAATAATAAATATGTTTTATAATATAGTCATTATTCTGATATATGTATGTAGATTCAGCTATTTTAAATTGATGTCTTGTTGAACAAAATTTCCCTTTTTAACAACTGTCTACTTCTTCCCCCTACCCCCTTTTTTAACTTCAAAAGATAAATATAGAAATCGAAATAACTAGTTTCTTCTTTTTATAGCTCAAGGTTAAATTTTATTTTATTTACTTATTTATTTTTAAACTCTTTAGTAAGTGCTATGATTGTATTACTGCTGAAAAGGTTAAAAATTTTAGTGTCTCTAAGTTGTGACGTTACTTGTAGCCCGATAGCAGATGTATTTTTAAGATTTTGCTGATTTTAAACTTGAGAGTTGTTTTTTAGTCCCTACTATTATTCACACTTTCCTATATATATATCTTGTAAAAATCTTGCAATCGATTTTTAACTAACTTCCGGACTAGCTAGAAATTTCAAACTTTCAGGATTGCTCAGAACACGGTAACAACACAATGCTTCGAAGTCCGATTTTCGAATTTTTTTATTAGTTTTCTTATAATTTATTAAAATATGAAAATAATAACATCCTAATAGCGTTAAAATAGTCATTAAAATATTAGCTATAATTTAATTGTTGCCAAAAAAAAAAAGTATTAATAATAAATAAATAAATAAAATGAAATACGAGTTCATTTTCTTTCGACATAAAAATAAATACATTTAATTAAACGTGACATTAAAAAATTATAAAAAGTTAAATTACGCATCTCACAAATATTGACGTCATTATCACTTTAAACACTTTATGCACATTGATAAGAGCTCTATGATTCATCAGAAAATTTAAAATATGGTATATAAAAAGTTTTCTTTTTTTTTTCATCTCATAATTATTTTTATTTCATTTTGCACGCGCGCTTCTTATTTCCTAATTCAAAATTATTAGAAAAAACTTTTTCAATAGTGTTTGTAAGTAGAAATTGACTTTAAAATTTTTTCATTTATATTACTTGTTTTACTTAATCCAAAAACACTACAAAAAGTATTAATTTCATTTTATCTACATAATATCTTTATTTTCTACTGTTTAATCTACCCAAAATTGATTATTTATATATCACATCATTGTCATCTGTTTTTTTTTTCCTTCAGAATATGTATATTATGATAATTTTTAACAGAATTTTTTAGTAACAATTTTCTACTAATAAAATCGAAAAATATGTTACTATCTACGGTTAATTGTAATGAAAAATATTATTAGAAAAAAGTGCTGATTTTCTTTAAAAGTGAAAATAAAAGTTGGCAACTTTAATAACATTCCTCATAACAATATGTTTTTAATTTCATTATAAACGAAATTCGTAATTTTTAAAATAGGCTAAATTATATTACCGCTTCAATCAGAGAAGGAAAATTGGCGCCGAATTCATATCGGTATTAGCTTAACATTTTTCTCTAGTTATAAAATCGTTGTTGTCAGATAATTTTGTTTTATAATTACCGGTATGTGTTCTGCGCCATTTTTCACCCCTGCCTCAATTCTTCGCAAACGGTACTTTTAATAATCTGGAATATAGAGAGTAGTTATAGACGATAATAGGGGCTTCTGGTCAGAGCCTGATTAAGGGGGAAGCACACATTATTTATACTGACATTGTTATTTTTTAACAAATACTTTACTCCTATAATAAACACAAAATTCTCATTAAAAATTATTTTAAAAGAATTCTGGTGTCTGATAACTGTGAGTAAATTGGATTGTTTCACACCGTTCATTTTTTATAAAAATATTTCCTCGTCAAAGCGTGGAATTTCTATGACATAAAGTAAAAAATAATTGTAAAAATATTCCGGTGAGAGCGGAGATAATGTGTGCTTCCCCCTTAATCAGACTCTGCTTCTGGTGGATTTTAAATTTCTGTAGACAGTGGCACTCCTAGTTATTATTTAATAAATATTCTATAAATTCCCCTAATCTGCATGTTTTTCAATGCGTTGTTTAATATTTGCTTTCTAATGATACGACCACGTCTGATACTAAGAGTTGATAATAATAGTACATGTAAGTACTCTTAATGGTGGAAGAGATATAAAAAAGGCTTGTATAAAGATTCCTATGTCCAAAGAATATAAATTTTGGAACATGAGTTTCATAATTTTTATTAAATATATTATAAATAAGTTGTCGATAACATTGTCTAGCTTAATTAAATGTTATTAATAATGGAAAGCTATGCTCGGCGATTTGTACGAAAGGAATAATATAAAAAACTAGTTGGCATAGGTGGACTCTGCTCAGTTCCCCATCATATATATATATTCATAAATTTCTAGAACAGGACATTCTCTTAACATAGTTATCATGTTAAGAGAAATTAATTTGAAAAAACGCTTGACACAGTGACAGAATGAAATACCCGCCTATTAGGCTATCCACCGTTCACTTCAATATATTTATCTTATTCTAATCTATTAATTTATTTTATTAGGGTAAATTTCGTAGTTTAGTTTTTATGCTACTATTTCCAATGCAACAATCCTCAAAATGCATATTTATATGGAAAATTTTCAATTTTGTTATATTGATAAAATCTTAAATAACGAATAGCTTACAAAATTTTCCTATTAGGTAAATGTCAAATTTTGTAATCAGTCATGTTCATACAAATCATAAATGTTATTTTGAAGTTGTCTGATATATTTAAGATCCTGAAAATGGTCGTTTATGCTCAATTTTGTATTAATCTGCCATTTTAAGAGGATCGTAAATTCCAAATAACTTACGAATCTCTTAAATTAGAAAATTCATACTCTATGGTATTCATGTCAGTATCCCAAATAATATTTCAAAAGTGGTCTGACACCTTTACGATAAAAATATCCCTCAAGATTGACGCTTGTGTGAAATTTTGACCTATTCTGTCATGTTAAGAAATTCGTAAATTTCTAATAACTTACGAAATTTTTATATTGGAAAATTCATAGTCAGCGATATTCATGCCAGTATCCTAAATAATATTTCAAAAGTAGTCTGACATCTTTACGATGAAAATATCTCTCAAAATTGACGTTTATGTGAAATTTTGCTCTATACTGCCATGTTAAGAAATTCGTAAGTTTCCAATAACTTGTGAAATTTTCAAAGTAGCATATTTATAGTTACTGATGTTCATTCCGGCATCAAACTGATATTTTAAAACCGGTCTGACATTTTTACAGTTAAAAGCTTCATTTAATGCGCGTTTAAGGGGTTACATCCAGTTGTAATTTTCAAAAAATCGATTTTTTTTTTTTTTTACATATTTTGAATATACATATATTTGATAATATTGTCTGAAAATTTCATATCGATCCGGCAATTAGTTTCGGAGAAATTTGCATATTTGTAAAGACGTCTCCTTATGGTGAAGGCCGCACCTTATGGTGACATAGACGTAATGAAAAAAGAATGCATAGGTCATGTCCAAAAGCGAATGGGTAAACGACTAAGAGAATGTGTAAACAAAACTACAACAGAAACGACTGATAAAAATGGGAAGAAACGTCAGAAAAAGGTACTTGCTGGAAAGGGTAAACTGACTGATAAAATGATCGATAAATAAACTGTCTATTAGGGATTAGCAATAAGAAGACACTGTGATTCTGTTGAAAATATGTCTAATGCCATTTGGGCTTCTTATTATCATAATTGCTCCACTGACGACAATCCTCAACATGGTAAATGCCCGACTGGAGAAGACTCATGGTGTTCTTGGCAGAAAGCACGAGCCTTGGACACATTATCAAGCTACAAACATGATTATCAACCCTTACCGCCTGATGTTGCTGAAGCTATACTTCCAATTTACGTAGAAATGAGTAATGAAAAATTGTTAGAAAGATGCGTTGGTGGTTTCACGCAAAATAATAATGAAAGTTATAATCAGCTGATATGGAAAATAACTCCAAAAATAATCCCATGTGGCTCTAAGATCGTTGAAATTGCTGCTTATCTTGCTGCCGGCATGTTCAATGAAGGAAAAACATCTCTTCTATACTTCATGAACGCAATGGGACTATCGCTTGAGCCTAATGCCCATGCCTATGTAGAAAAAGAGGACGCAGAGCGCATCTTGATCTCTGACGCACGAGCGCAAGGGAGCACGCGCGAGGGGAGAATGTCACGTAGACAACAACAGTTGGCTGTACTAGAAGCAAATGATGAAGCAGAGGGTTCCTCTTATGGTCCTGGAATAGATGACTCGATGTAAGTAGGAAAAAAAAAATTAACTTAGTTTAAATGGTTCCCAAAACTTTAAACGCGTTTATCTCGAAACGGTGTTTTCAAAGTCGGTGAGCAAAATTTCTCCGAAACGGCTGGACCGATTGACTTGAAATTTTGACACGATTTTCTTAGATATTTTTGTCAGGTAATGATCGTAGGAATAAGGTTTCTGATAATAATTTCGATTTTTTCAGCCACTTTCAAGTGTAAATTTTCATGAAAAAAACGATTTTTTTTTTGGGGGGGGGGGAAGCCGCCATTTTGTCAAAAATCAAAATTTTGACTATTCCTACGATCATTACCTATATTCATCTATCCTAAAAATAAATCTTTTGGTTTTTTTCATTTCAGATAATTTGGATCAGAGATATCTTGCTCACCGCCAGACACCTTTTTGTGGAAGTCCTCTAGGAGATCTACTACAGGAACAGCGGAACCCAATATTTTTGTAAACTCATCACGGATTCTTAACATACATTAAATTTGCTATATGTATATGTATTGTATATATTTCTTTAATAAAAGGCCTCTTCACAAAAAATTCACAAAAAACACGTTTTTTCGTGCATACAACTGGATGTAACCCCTTAAATGAAATTTTGTCCTATTCTCCCATGTTAAGAAAATCATAAATTTCTAATAACTTACGAAGTTTTTTAATTCGAATGTTGCAAATGAATAGGGTTCTTGCCAGTATCGAAAGTAATATTTTAAAACTGGTCTGACCTCTCTGCGATCATTTGTTCGTGAGATATCGTGTAAACAGACTAACAAACTAACAGACTAACACACTAACGGACTAACACACTAATATACTAACAGACACCCTACAGACAGACACCGTTCAAATTTTGTCATTTTCGGATTCCTCACACCTGAAAACGTATAAAAAAGTCAAAAAACCGAGGTCGAAAATTTTCACGATTACCTAAGTTCCCCATACATATAGTATGATGGGGAACTAATAATTATTATTGGGTTACATGAAATTTGGTATTTTTAATTTCAAACTCTTTTAATTTCATCATTTATATTTATTAGATTAAAGATATCTGGGATATTAAATAAAATATAAAACAAACTAGCTCATTTCTAGCTCATTTAACAGCATCCTTAATAAATAAATAAATAAATAAATAAATAAATGTACTAAAACATAGCCGAATAAATAAAATGAAACAAAAGTTTACTTACTAATCGTGTGGCTCATCAGCAGCTGGAAAAGAAAAATATATAAAATCAATAAAGTTCATATTAGAGAATTAATTTTAAAAAATAAAATAAAGAAAATTTTAATGTAACTTCCATATTTAATTAAGTGATAAAATGTTGCAACAAAATAATATTAAATCTGTATAAATGATTATACATGACTGTACTGCTGAAAAGTGGAAACTGAATCATTTTTATACTCGAAAAATTAAATTTATCCAATAAACGAAATGGGATTATTTTCTTAAATGAATGTCATTTTCAGAAACATCTTAATATAAAATTACTAGAATAGAAATAAGTCACATGCTAAAAAGTTAATATCCCCCCCCCCCAAAAAAAAAAAAAAAAAAAAAAAAATCTGCCTTTGACAGAATTTAATTTAGTACGACAGGACTAATTTATAAATTACAATCTTATAACTAATATATAGATAGATATAGATAGATAGATAGATGTATAGAAACATTCACTAACTATTCAGAAGGCATCACCATTAAGAAGATGTAGCCATTTATTCAGAAACCATTATCAGAACATATCCAGAAGAAATAGCCAACAAATATTTAGAAAGCATTATCCATGCATATCCTAGACACCTCGACCACAAATATTGAAAAACCATAATCTATATAATCGGCAGCAAAATTATTCGAGCCCCATCAAAAATTTCTATATAAAAAAAGTACACTTAATACAGTTTTGTTAAATAAATCCTTGTCGAATCTCGGTCTTAATCAGTCTAAGAACATGATTCGACAAGGATTTATTTAACAAAACAGTATTCAGTGTAATTTTTTTACACAGGAATTTTTGCTAGCGTTCGAATAATTTTGCTGCCGACTGTACATATCCCATAGATGCCAACATTTTAATTTATTCTGGAGTATTTTTAGCCCCGCCTTTATTTCGTACCCCTTTATTTATAAAATAATTTTCTCCAATACATAACTTCGATTAAATGAGATAAAAATACTTTTATAAAGTAAGTGGTATGAAATAAAGGCGGGGCTAAAAATACCCTAGAATAAATTCAAATGTTGGCATCTATGATATCCTCAAATCATCGCCAACAAATATTCAAAAGCTATAATCAATACGTATTCAGAAATATATCGCCAAAACATAGTAAGAAGCCTTCATGAATATATACTCCAAAGGTATCACCAACAAATATTCAGAAGCCATCATCAATATATATTCTGAAGATATATTGCCAAAAATATGCAAAAGCCATTATCAGTATATCTGCATAAGATATCGCCGACAGTATCCAGAAACCATCATCGTTATATATTTGGAAGATACAGCCAACAAATATTCAGAAGCCATCAAATTTATGAATATTGATGGTCTCGGATACCAAGATCTGCAATTAGTTTCTAGATGCGATCGAGGAAGAATCTCTAGCTTAAGAGTAGGTTTTTAAAAATGTAAAAGTTTTTACGGATTTGACAAAATATTTTAAGTAGTTTGGAGTATCATTTTGATTTTCTATACCAACTATGTGAAATATGCCGGAGACGAGAATCGAAACAGGGCCCTCCACTTAACGTACAGATGCTCTTCCACTGAGCCACCCTGGCTGATGACCAGCACGACATTTCTCACATAACTGTTGGCAAGGTCACCTATCTGAAAACGCAGATGTAACGGCTATTTGTAAGAAATGTCAAGCTGTTTATCCGCCAGGTGACTCAGTGGAAGAGCATCCGCCCGATACGCGGAGGGCCCCGGTTCAGTTCCCAGCTCTGGTATTTTTCACATAGTTGGTATTTCAAAAATCAATCTTACACTCCAAATTATTAGGGGGACCGGAAAATAATGTCGTATTGAATTAAAATACTGACATCGGAAATTTATCCTGGATAAAATTTAAGATAATCTTAGGTAACTTATAAGATGGTTATTTGTAAAGTACCATGTAAACGCTGTTAAACAAAAATTTCCGGTTTCATTTTATTAATTCGAACCGACATTATTTTCCGGTCCCCCTAATACTTTAAATGAATTTTTACGGCTGATGAGTTCATCAATACAATTTCAAAATATTTTAAGTGGTAAAATTGAATATCAGCAGGTATCCTGCCATACAGGAAGTGGAATTCTACAAAATGGTAGTAACGCAAGAAAGCAGATTAAAAAAATTTGTCTTACCACACATAACAAAAAAATAAACTCTTTCTTACTCTTTTATTTTTAAATACAGTTCTCAATTCTGGTGGCTCTTGATTTTAAATAAACCAATTACATTGCCCCCGAAAAGTTTAAGGTTAAAATAGGTGAATCTAAAATCTGAAAACTATTTTACAAGAACTTAAAATTTATAAGTATGTATAGTTTTACCAATTTAGAAATTTTTCAGAAATATACATAGTGTTTTTCTTTTAAAGTATAATAGTGTAAAAAAAAAAATGCAATTAATAATCTGAAATGTCATAATCTTAATTTCTCAGCACTAATTTGCAAATCTGCCAACCAAATCCGGCAAATTGTTAGTGCCGCCCCTTTTCCTACACCACTTAATTTTTATAGTAATTCTCTTCAAATATATTTACGATGAATGAAGAAAACAAATACTCTGAAAGTTAAGTGGTGTAGAAAAATGGGCGGTACTAACAATTTGCCGGATTAGTTTGGCAGCTCTGAATTTGATTATTATTTTAAATAAAGCAAATGTTTCTTGAATAAAATGATTTTTAAATCAGTCATTATTCAATCAAATTGACAACAAAAGTATTGAACGAAAATTTTAATAACAAAACTCATAACGAAAATTTTAATAACAAAATAATCAGCGATAAATGTTATATAACTTTTAAAAGTAGCTTAAAAGGTAATGAACATCTCATTAGTGACCGTACTACCTTACATACTTCACGAAGCAAAAGTATTGCAAGATTTCTATAGCTATAGTAACTATTAAAACAAAGCTATAATGTGCGTCCAATCATTGCGATAGAATAAAAATAAATAAAAATTAATAGCAATATAAAAAATGAATAATTAACCAAAGTGAAATTTACCTAAATATTTATCACCCACAACTCACATGCATGTGAAAACGGCACTCAAAATATTTGGAGTTTAGATACAGACAGCAATTATTAAGTTGAGCAGAATATTGAAAAATATATACGGAATTAACACAAACGAATTAACTTAGAATGATAAAATAAATCGAACAACACTTCATAGAATAAATTTAAGATATTAAAAAAAAAAATAATTTAATTAAACTATTTTTTCTATATCAATAAAAAAATATTTTAAATAATGTTAGATTAATTTCTCTCTCTCTCATTATTTGAATTACTGCTGTTTTCGTGCCTTTCCTTATTCTGCTATGTATATACTCATGCCCATTCTAAGCATTTTCGAAACAGTCATTTTTTAGAAAACGCTGAGTTGATGTATGCTGGGAAAATTAAAACAGATCTTTTTCATTTAAATAAGCGGTTGTGTAAGAGGCGTAAGCAAGACATTAGCCGGCAAGATAAACATTGAAATCTTGTTAAATAATCCGTTTCTTGGGCGGTTCGTAATTCGTTTCCGTCAACTGGGAATAGAAATAGAAATAGTTTTTTTTTTTTTTTTTTTCAGTTTGCATTTTTAAATGCGAGTATTTCAATTTTTTGTTGCTGATCACGTGACGATAGACGTCAAAGACGTCTTTTTCTCCCTTTCTGAAAACTAAGGTATTCGCAAAAATGCTAGATTTCTTTTATGCTCAAAGCTAATTTTGTGTTTCTAGCAAAAATATGCCTCTCATTTCAGAAGGTTATTTTTTTCAACCCACGGAATTAATTTATGTTGTTTATTTTATCGAAGCCATTTCATAAATTGTACGCAAAATAGCATAACAATATTTTTGACTTTCAAAATGCTTGTCGGAGATCTCGATAATGAGAATAAGACTAAATTTTATATTCCTGGGTTTGACGTAATTTTGCACTGTAAGACTGAAATAAATTGTTCTGCAAATCTTGAAAAGTGTAGCAAAACACTGCTACCTTTTCTTGATATTACACTAGTAATAAGCATGTTATGTATCACTCTTGGTGTAATTCCATATTATAGAAGCAGATATATGTATATTGAAAAGGATCTCATTCTTCCATAGTTGGATCTTTACAATTTCACTTTTATCATTGTTCTCTCCTATATATTTAATCTATATCTCCCGCCTGTCCGCCTATCTACAGGACATGACTGCCTTTTCTCTCATTTGAAGCGCATAGGTACCTTAAACGACTCTACTTGCGCACTTTGTGATTCTGGAGAAGCAATGGACAGGGACCATCTGTCCCGTTGTAGGGCTCTTCGATGTTCTACAGAAGAGTCGAGATATTGGGAGGCAAGATCGCTCCTTAGGCAATGACTTTGGTCTTTTGTTCTATGTTATATTGTCTATAATTTTTTTTGTATCATTATAGTCCTCTGTAACTTTTGCCTAGCCATTGAAAATATACATATATATGTATTAAGCATCCTAAAAGAGGTATCACAGTAACACCATCTCTCAGGCGATATTAACACTTTGGCGACCGCATGTTTTTGTCCTTTCACAGTAAGGTCCGCCTGTGGGAATTATTCTCCCCAGTTACAATATTTCAGAACAAACTTTTCCGTTTTTACATTTATGCTACAAATGGATATACATTATAATTTTACTCTTTCTAACCAAAGCATTTATATCCATAGTATATTGGTAGTGCAGATATGAATATTGGGTATATTTTAAAGAAATAAATAACATACAAATTGCGAAAGAAAAGCCCACTGGTGGAGATTTTCAAATGACGTGAATCTACGTCAGCGATCGCGAACGTATTAACCCGTTAGTAGTCGCTAGTTGGTCGATTCGCCGCCCATTCCTTTAGTGCTGCCATATTTTTTTATTCAATAGCCACCAAAAATTTTATAAGTGGCATTTGACATAGATCAAAGGCGCATCGTTTTATATAATCCTCGATTATGTATTTCAAAGGCGGCTGTTGAATAAAAAAGTCTGGCAACACTGAAGGAATAGGCGGCAAATCGACCTAATAACGGGTTAAGCAAAATCTAACTAGTTACAATTTATGTTGAAACTCAAATAAATAATAATAATAAATTCCTGCGACGTTATGTTGACACAAAAATATGCATGTTTCATAGATAGACCAACATACATCATCAAACATTCTGGCAAAAATTTTGTTCAAACGATGACGAATATCAAAAACCATAAATAAAAATATTCACTTCTATAATACTTAATTTTTATTGTGTAAAAGAAAGTACAAATTGAAGAAGAAAACAATGAAAGATACGCATTTCCGCCAAAACTTATTTAATATTCAAATACCAGTTACTTGGACGTCACAAATACTCTTTGTCTTTAAAGTACAGTTATTAATGCTGATGACAAACATACACGTGCAAAATGAAGAAAGCAACTTCACCAATTTTTACTTCCTTATACAAAGTATAAGGAAGTATAGTAATCCCGATTTGCGAAATGGATTTTGTATTTCACATTCCTCAAAAACGAATGATCGCTGAATGTTGCTAATTTATACGTGTGACATTCATGATGTCTAGTTACACACCTGCAAGTGTCATCTTAACACGAGCTCTCGTTTTAGAGATATAAGGGATTTTACACGATTTTTCGTGACGTCTGTATGTGTGTGTGTGTCTGTGTGTGGGTATGTCGCATAACTCAAAAACGGTTGGACGTAGAAAGTTGCGAATTGGTACATAGGTTTGTTATAACATCTAGTTGTGCACCTCCCTTTTTGGACTTTCTATGATTTTCCGTTTTGGAGATATTTAGGAAAATTAGGTTCATAATGACAAAAATTTGGCCATAATGTATCAAAAAACGGTAATAACTCAAAAACGGTTTAGACAAATCTTGCAATTTAACTGACTTTCCGATTAGCTAGACATTTGAAACTTTCAGAAAAGCTCAGAACACGTTGACAATGCATTTTTAAATATTTTTAGCCAACTGTTTCTGATACCTGCTGCCTTCAGCAGAGTTTATGCAATTCAACAGAAAATTTATTTAACTAACTTCCCGACTAGCTAGACATTTGAAACTTTCAGATTAGATCAGAACACGGTGAAAATGCATTTTTTTAATACCTTTAGTCAACTGTTTCGGGTCCCTGCTGCCTTCGGCAGCGTTACCAGTTCAAATCTTAGAATCGATTTGTAACTAACTTCCCGACTAGCTAGACATTTAAAACTTCCGGAAAAGCTCAAAATACGGTGACAATGCATTTTTTAAATATTTTTGGACACTTGTTTCGGGTCACTGCTGCCTGCGGCAGCGTTTACATGGTTCAACAGAAAATTTATTTAATTAACTTCCCGACTAGCTAGACATTTGAAACATTCAGAATAGTTCAGAACACGGTGAATATGCATCTTTTTAATACTTTTAGCCAACTGTTTCAGGTCCCTGCTGCCTTCGGCAGCGTTTACATGGTCCAACAAAAAAATTATTTAACTAACTTCCCGACTAGGTAGACATTTGAAACTTTCAGAATAGTTCAGAACATGGTAAAATTCCTTTTTTTAATACTTTTAGCAAATTTTTTCGGGTCCCTGCTGCCTTCGTCAGCGTTACCAGTACAAATCTTGCAATCGATTTTTAGCTAACTTTCAGAAAAGCTCAGAACACGGTGATAATTCATTTTTTTTTAATATTTTTAGCCAACTGTTTCGGGTCCAATGTCAATGTTTTTTAACATTATGTATATTTCTAAAAGTGTATAAGGAAGTCATGTGGTGCCCACATCAGATTTTTATCTTTAATGAAAATTTTTGAAAGTGAAATAAAAATTATTTTCTAACGCTGCTTTTTCACGCTCTGTTTACACAGACTATAACTCATCGTGTTCAAAAACTGTTTTATTTATGTGCACTCTGCTTAGTTCACCATTATATATTTATACTCATAAATTCGACTATTGGTCATATTATTTTCATGAAAACAGCAATGGACTTCTCTAATTTATTTTGATTCGTTTTAATTAACGCTTACAAAATTTACTGTTGACTTAAAACTGCACATAGTCAGGATCCTCTTTACTCCTTCCCATGTTATCCTATGGGAGTTTTCTTGCTTTGTGTTACAAGAATATTTCATTCTAAAGTAAAGTTTTCCAAATTACATACTTGCCAACATGCTAATTAACACTTTCACGGCCGCTGACGTAGATTCACGCCATTTGAAAATCTGTAACTCCGCCAGTGGGGCTCCACCTTCACAATTTGCATCTTATACATTTCTTGAAGAATATACCCAATATTCATATTTGTACAATCAATGTAGTATAGACACAGATACTTTGATTCGAAAGAGTATAATTAAAATGTATATCCACCTGCATTATAAACATACTTGCTAACATACTAATTAATATTCTGTAGAATTGTTATCCCCGCCTTCTTTTTCACACCAGTATCTTTTTTAGAGTATTTTTTCTCCTTATTTAATCGTAATTGCATTCGGAGAATATTACTTAAAAATTTACTGGTGTGAAAAAAAAAAGGCGGTACTATCAACACTACGGAATATTAATTAGGATGTTAGCAAGTATGATTATAAACGTGTATACAAAATATTTTGTTCTGAAATTTTGTAACCTTAGAGAACAACGCTCATAGGCGGACCTTACTGTCAAAAAGACAGAAACATGCGGTCGCGAAAATGTTAATATTCCATAGTATTGTTAGTCTCGCCTTTTTTTTCACACCAGTAAATTTTTAGAGTAATATTCTCCAAATACAATTACGATTAAATTAGCAGAAAAGTTCTCTAAAGACATACTGGTGTGAAAAAGAAGGCGAGCTAACAATACTACGGAATATTAATTAGTATGTTGGCAAGCATGAAATTATTATTATTATTTCCAAATATTACTCTTTGAACATGTCTCTTTTTAGCTTAGTGAGCAATTAAAAAAAAAATAATAATAAATTTTATTTTTTTATTTTTTATTTTTTTTTAATTGCCCATTAGTCTAAAAGGTGACACGTTCAAATAACAGTATTAAAAAAAAGAAGAAGAAGAAGAAGTCATAAAACTTCATTTCTGAATAAGATATCCTTATAAAACGAAGCAACAAAAATTCCATAGAATAACATGGAAAATAATAAAGGTATATTTGACTGACATACAGTCTTAAAAATACTGCACAAGTAGATATTTCAACGTTTTTAATTTATTCTAGAGCATTGTGAGAATCTCCCTTCCTTTCACACTACTTTTCTGTCGCGTAATTACCTCCACTATTTAATTATGAATAATATGAAAAATTATTCTTCTGAAAAAGATATGCAAAAGAACACGCGGGTACTAACAACGCTCAGTCATAAATTGAAAATGTTGGCATCAGCACTAGGAAGTAAAACCGACAGCAAAAACATATGCACTGTACAATTAAATTAGGGTATATAATTGAGTGGAATTTAAATAATAGTTTCTGAAAATTAATTCATGCTACTTCAATCTCCCTGGCGCTTTAAGTTGCTTGCTATACAAATTAGAGAACCCAGAGACGTGTGTCCAACCATCATTCCATGTGCTAGACCTTTTTAATGATAACGATTAGAAGCTAATTTATGCATCCTTTAATGGAATTTCTCCATATAGTGCATTACGCAACATCTTTGTTTATCATTTGTACACTTATCAGTCTCTGCTGCAATGTTAAATTACGCCTCAACAATAAAATTCATATTGATGACTCAGAATGCACCAGAGCAGTGTTGCCAGATTTTGCGCCTATTTTATTCATTAGTCACCAACAATTTTGACAAGTGATATTTGATTAATTGACGAATCTAATCGAAGAATCGTCTACTTTGTATATCAAATATCACTTCTCAAAATACTTGGTGACAATTGAATAAAAAAATCACAAAGTCTGGCAACACTGCAGCATATCTCTTCATATATACTTTTTATTATTATTATTATTATTAAAGCTATTGATTGAAAGCACATGAATTGTATGATTCCTGATGACTTGTGTTTGGAAAACAAGCCTAATTTCTGGAAATTTGAGGACAAAACTGTGCTGGAAACATACCTACTTTCTGGAGGTTTAAAAAAAAAATGGAGTTAAGAGCTTTCGCGCTTAGACTATTGTATTTTATTTATCTTTGTGGACCTTTCATTTTTAAATTCTCATGTGAGTCATGACATACATATTTAACGTAAGCAGCCAAAGTAAGGAATGATTAACAGCAGTTCAAATAGTCTAAAATTCTATTGCAACCAAAATGTGTCATGTACGGGACCCTTCTGACACGAAGCATAACATAACGTAACAACTAGAGCTCCTTCAATACAGGCTGGCTCATCAGGCATTTTGTTTCCCACTCAGCGATTGTTGCCCACGCGGTCTGAATTTCAAATGTTATCAAATCACATAAAATGGAGGTTTTGCAGCCGAAAATTGCTCAAATCATACCAGAACTGCTTTTAGAAGGTTTAGATTTCCAACAGATGAAGAAAGGCGAAAGAAATGGGCTATTAAGTGTCCAAAAGAAAACTGTACGCTTAATTTTCAATCACAAATATGAAGTGTAATTATGATATGTTTCCTTGCATTTTTTGTATCAATTATTTGTTTTTATTGCTCTTTGATTATCTAAATGTTGTATTTTACAACGTACACTACTTTTCAAAGTGTATAAATATTTAAAATTAACTAATTTAACAGCAACAGCGATGGCTACTTTTTACAAGGATTATGAGAAAATTTCGCCAAATACTACCACCAAACTTTCAAGTACAAACAATAATTCGCTCTTCTGTTTAGGCAAACTCGCCATTTTAGGCGATAAAGGCGCTGAGTAATACGTCTAAAACTAAACATCGCCAAGCTATATTTCCGCTGGGCAACAATGATCAGCTGTGAGCCAGCTCGTATTATAGGAGTCTTAGTAACAACAGCATACAAGCAATCAAAATATGAATGTTACTAGTCAGAAATTTTATTTCCTCTCTTAACTTTCAACAGCTGTAAGGGGCGTTACTATTACCTACATAAAGTCAGCTATAAATGTAGTCATTTGTACACTATCTTCCAATAAGTATTTGGGCAATTTCGAATTCAGAAGTTTTGTAAAATATCTAAAAAAATTCTTTAGGAATCATCTTAAAAATTTAGTAGCGTAAAGAACATGTTATACCTCATTTATTTCAGCAAAAGCTGTGTCCTGAAAAGAAAAGGGAACAAATAAAAAATTAAACAAAAGTCAAAATGTTTTGGATCACCCTGTAACAAGGAAGGCTTTAAATGCGTTTTGGTTGTAGCATGTGATTAAGTGGATTTTTTTCATCATCTATGTAAATTTTTATATGGCTACCGCATATACTCCATATACTGAAGGAGACATAATAGTTTTTGTAAAAAAATTCAAAAGAAAAAAAACCTGTAACAAGGAATGCTTTAAATGCGTTTTGGTTGTAGAATGTGATTAAGTGGATTTTTTTCATCATCTATATAAATTTTTATAAGGCTACCGCATATACTCCATATACTAAAGGAGACATAATAGTTTTTGTAAAAAATTCAAAAGAGAAAAAAAGTAAAAAAAGAGAGAAAGAAAGAAAAAATCCATTTTTTTTTAAGTATAATTCGTAGGGTAATATGCCCAGTGTAAAGCCATTTTTGGGGAATTTAGCATCCTACGTTAGACACAGCATGCTGCAATCAGAATGAAAACACTAGCTTGAAAAAATATATATATACAGTAAGACCTCGCTTAACGAGGGGGAAACGTTTCATCAAAGTAGAGCGTAATGCGAAACAGCACTAAACGAGGCTATCTTAATTTCGGGGATTCCCCGTACTGCTGCGAGCAATTTCGGGATTTCCCCGGATTGAAATAAAAGAGTGCTAAACCGAAACAGCGCTAAATGAAACAGCGTTAAGCGGGGTCTTACTGTATTTGCATAATTTAATAGCCAAAAGTATTAAGCAACTCATATGAAAACCAGAATGAACAGAACTTCAATTCTCTCAAAATAAAAGCTAAATTATAAGGGGTTTTCCTCACATTTTTATTTTCATTCAATAAATCCCCAATAATAATACAGTGATTGCTGAATGTAAATGAATATTGATAAAATTTCCTATCAACCATCTTTTTTTTTTTCCGAGAAAAACTGAAATTCTGTTCATTCTATCTCTCATAAGTTTTTTTGAATTTATACGATATCTGTTTAGGGTTTTCATATATCTTGCTCAATACTTTCGGTTATTAAATTACACAAATGAAGTTTTTTTAAAAGCTAGCGCATGCATAGTAAAAAATTATTTAGTAAAAATGCTCATATTTCGCAAGGTATTTAACGTTCTTACATTCTGACTGCCGGGGGCTGTGTTTAATGTAGTAAGCCAATTTTTGTAAAAATGGTTTTGCATTGGGTCTAATACCCTATGCGTTATAATTTAAAAAGCGTTTTTTTTTTTTTTTTTTTTTTTTTTTCTTTTTCGGCAATTAAAAAAAAAATAATAATAATACAAAGTTATATCTCCATTAATTTTTGTGGTAACCTCATAAAAAATTATACAGATAATGAAAAAAGTCTTCATAATCACATGCTACAGGCAAAATGCGTTTAAAGCATTGCTTTCTACAGGGTGATTCAAAACATTTTGATTTTTGTTTAATTTTTTACTGGTCCCCTTTGCCTCTTCAGGACTCAACTGTTACTGAAATATATGAGGTATACCATGTTCTTTACACTACCAAAGTTTCAAGATGATTCCTAAAGAACTTTTCTAGATATTTAACAAAACATCTAAATTTGAAATTGACCAAATACTTATTGGAAGATAGTGTATATCCTAGCACGTTCTATATTTCATGCTAACTTCATGTTTTTTGAACGTCGCATTCATAATGTAGCAAGGTGTCAGTATTACAATAACTAATGTGGGCATTTATATATGATTGGATACTTTATAGCATTTTAGTAATTTCATTAGTTTCAATTAGGTAGGTGAAAATCGGGGAAAGGCATGGTTTCATAAAATTTTAAAAGATTCCTTTTGTATAAGGTATAGAGATAGTTTCTAACAACGGTAATCAACTTCAAACTAAATCTTAAGGAACATGCCAAGTAATTGGCAAATAAGTATATTTTTCACTTATAATTTGTACGACAGCAGACATCGTTTTAAAAAAAAGGAAATTCTTCATTACTTTATTTAAAGTTTAATTCTCCTTCACACCATAAAATCGTTACAAGCACAACCGGTTTCGAAAGGATGGGGCATTTCTTCTTCAAGTAAAAAAAAAAACACATACTACTATCTTGGAAGCATAAGCAAGACTCATACAGATCAGTCTTGCTTTTACCTCCAAAATAGCAGCACGTGTTTTCTGCACGTGAAGAAGAAAAGCCGCGTCCTTTCGAAACTGGTAGTGTTTATATTGATTTTATGCATACTTGTCAACTTCCTAGTTAATATTCGGTAATATCGTTAACCCGACCCTATTTTTCACACCAGTATTTTTTTTAATGTATTTTTCTTCTTATTTAATCACAATTACACTTAGAGAATATTCTACAAATTTACTGGTGTGAAAAAAGGGGCTGGACTAACAACACTACGAAATATTAATTAGGATGTTGTCAGGTATGCTTTATGGTGTGTGAAAAATTTTTAAAGTTTAAATATTTATTGCACACCAGCTCTTTAATTTATAATTGGATAAACCTTATTCTGTTTTTCTTTTACGACGTTCACTTCCTTAAGTCAACACCAGTAGTGGCCAAGAATGCTAATGGTTAAACAGTTTCGTAAATACTTTTTCCTAATTAAAAGTAAAGAATTATAACTTAGTATTATGACATAAGTTCAAATCTCTGACTCTAAAACCGCTTTTCATCTCATTTACAAAAACTAAGCTCAAAGCTCTCCATGCAACTGAAATAGAAAATGCTCCTTTCTGTCATACTCTCTTCACAGTTGATTACTTCTAATCTTGGAATGGCCAAAATTCTCTCTAAAATGTGTGACACGAACTGGCTGGCACCCAACCACAATATTGTTCAGGTATTTATCCTCGTTTTTCGACTCTACATCTTGGCAACTTACTTTCGCAGTCGTTCTAACGTTTCTAAAAATCTGTTGGCAGATCATTTCAAAATATTTTGGTTATCTAAACTAGATGAATTGTGAATTTAGTTCAACAAAGTAAATATTTTTTTAGGTAACATCTAAGACTGGTTATTGCTTTTGGGGATTTATTTGAAAGTACATGATACTTTAAATGTTTGTTAAACAAACGTAATTATAGGAAGTTGAATAGCCTTTCTGATGGATGTAGATAAAAGATGGTAATAGAATTTCTGATTCCGCTATGACTATTAGAATTATGAATTATTGTAAGACCTCACGTGAGATGAAAACGTCTGGAATGCGTTTAAACATAGTAATAACATTAAGAATATAAACCTCAGATTAAAAACTTAAAAATATTAAATTATGTATACAGTCTTCCATATTTTATTCATTTATAAATATATCCCTATCAGCTTTTCCATAGTACATCCTAAGGATGCCCATTGGATATATTTTAATCAACGGGATATCCAGAGGTTGTCCTGAGAAGAAAATGTGCTGTTAAGTGCCTTTATTTATTTATTTATTTATTTTTTACCACTTTCGGTCACCCTATTTGGTTCCCAGTCATTAAACAAAAAAAGAAAAGAAAAAGATTATAATCCACTTTTAGTCAGAATTTAAAAAGGTTTTTGTGAACGCCGCACCTCTGATTTCGAGAGTATTAAAAAACAAGAACTAAAAAGTTTGTTACGAAAATGTGGCAACAGTGTGTGTGCGTATGTGAATCAAGATGGACTAACGTTCCATTCTACATGTTTTTTAGAAAATACTTTACTTGATGTTAATTTCTGTGTTCGTTATGTATTTTATGTTTGTGCCGTAAGTAAATATACGTTTAAAAGTAAACCAAGTGTGAATCAGTGTCTTGATGTGTCTCGAAATGAATTTACCGAAAGAAAAGAACCAGGTGCGAAAAAGCAGGCACCACAATTGGCGAAGTCGACAAGCATATGTGAAATAGCTATAGTACTCGTATGGATTTTTTTCATGATAGTGATGAAAAAAAAAAAGGGTATGTTTTTTTTTTTATGTTCCATCAAGAGTCATATTTTGTATAAGTTTCATATTAAATAATTCGGATTAAGCATTTAGATATTTTGTTCCGATTTTGTATTCCAACACGGTAAAGAGTATGTAAATGAAAATTGAATATTTCGTAATGTTGAAATAATAATAATTCTAGTGTTTGAAAAATGAAAAATAGAAATATATTTGTTTATTTGTATTTAAAAAGCCAGAAAATAGTAAAAAGAATGATGAAAAGAATATGTTTTTATGCTATTCAAGATAATTGTGATTAATTTCTGTGTGTTCTTTTTATTCATCACGTGATTTAGAATAAATAAGATTTCATTAAAGCAGATAAAAAAAAAAAAAAAAGAAGAAGAGAGAGTTCTGTTTTGATTTATTTGTTCTGTTTTATTGAATGATTGTGTATTTGTTAGACCTTGATAATTATTTATATTTATTTATCTTTATTATTATTGGAATATTAATGAAATATCTCAGTAAAAAAAAAAAAAAAAAAACTAGTGAATTATTCTTGTGAACGTCCGGTTTTGTTTATTTTTTTACTTTGAAGAATGAATCGGAAATTGTTTTTTTTTTTTTCTGTTTAAAAGTAAGTTTGATTAAAGGTTGCTATGGCAACATTATTTCTAATTTATTGAAAGCTGGTTATGTAATAAAGTATATTCTGATTTATTTAATGAAAGAGTTGATTGTGTTGCTATGGCAAAATTATTTCTAATTTATTGAAAGCTGGTTATGTAATAAAGTATATTCTGATTTATCTAATGAAAGAGTTGATTGTGTAAACATTTTTTTTTATTTGTTATTTCGATACATATTATTTTTTTTTTCTCCTTTTATGTATGCATTCCGACTTAATGATTATTTTATTTAATTTGGGGGAAAATGTTGTTTAAGATAAAAAATAAGATGTCAAATCTGGCGTTCTTAAGGAAAATTTGAACTTGATTTGATTTCATCCATCCGAAGATGGCATTTTTGGGTAAAGGGAATAAAAAAGATTTGCAAGAAGTTGCTACTGAGCTTGGAGTGGAAGGAACTCAACATTTAAAGTTATATGAGTTAAGAGATGCTATTTTGGCTTCAAAGAATTACGATGAAGAATTTGTTAAAGAAACATTAGCGAACGTACTTGAAGCACGGAAGAGGAAAGAAGAGATGGAGGAACGCATAAGAAGGGAAGAAATAGAGGAACGTAAATGAAAAGAAGAGATGGAGGAACGCCTAAGAAGAGAAGAAATAGAGGAACGTAAGAGAAAAGAAGAGATGGAGGAACGCCTAAGAAGAGAAGAAATAGAGGAACGTAAGAGAAAAGAAGAGATGGAGGAACGCCTAAGAAGAGAAGAAATAGAATTGGAAAAAATGCGGTTGGAAAATGCAAGAATAGAACTTGAGAAGAAAGGAATTATAAATGAAACTTCTGAGAAAACGCGCGTAAAATTACATAACATCTTACAAAAATTTGATCCTAAAACATGCGAAATTAGCCTGTATTTAGTTCTTTTTGAGCGGCAGGCAAAACGTGCCGAAATTAAAAGAGATGATTGGGTTTCTCATCTCATTGGGCTACTGCCATACGAAATCGCGGAAGTTATAGCTCGGGAAGACGAAGAAATCACGAATGATTACGGAAAAGTAAAAGAGTTATTGTTAAAGAGATATAAACTTACTACTGAAAGATTTCGACAACTTTTCAATAAGCATACTAAAAAAGCTGATATCACATGGAGAGATTTTGCTTACGAATTGAAAAACTATTTTACTGAATGGATTCGGGGATTAGAAGTTAACACATTTGAAGAATTATATGATTTGATTATTACAGATCAAATTAAAAGGAAAGTACCTCCAGAAATTAAAGAACATTTCATCGATGAATGGTCATTGTTTAAGTCATCTGATATTATTTCCAGTAAATTAGATGATTATGAAAATGTCAAAATGACTTTCAATAAAAAACCGAGAGAAATTTCTCATAAAGAAAATTGGAATCTTCCATCCAAAGGGGCGAATTTCGGAAATAACAATAGAGATGAGAAAAGGGTTTTTACTAAGCCACAGCAAGAACAAAGAGACATTCGTCCGAAATTCTCCTGCTATTGGTGTGGAAAGGAAGGCCATATGAAAAAATCTTGCCCCAAATTGAATTCAGCAAGTACATCTTACGTGAAAACAAACAAAAAGAGTCAAGAAAGTAAGGGCCTTAATAAGGTCAGTGTTAATCTAAATAGCGCTTGTTTCGAGTGGGAATTTCCAGTCAACGAGAAAGATGGCGAGCTTCTGAAAGTGGATTTAGGAATCGGAGGTCAAAAATTTCAAGGCATCGTGGACAGTGGTGCAGAAATCACCGTACTACGAAAATCAGTTGTACCTGAGGAACACTTACAGTCAAGTGGGAAAATTCTTTTGAGACCTGCTATAGGTAATCCAGTGGAAGCACAACTTGTGTCAGTTCCGCTAAGTCTTCATACAGATGAAGAAATCATTCCATATGTTCAAGTGCATGCTGCAGTAGTAGAAGGGCTGCATGAGGAAGCTTTAATCACTCCCAGGGTATATGAATGGTTGAAGGAACAAAAGCGTTCTTATTTGGGAGATGATACAGGAATCACTTCAGTAAAAGAAGCTAATGAACAATCCTTGTTCAGTGTGGAGGGAAGGTCTCCCGAAAACATTTCTTTAGAGGATAAAGTGAATATCCCGAAGAAAGAAGTCGATGAACAATCCTTGTTCCATGTGAAAGGAAGAAATCCTGGAAATTCAGGGGTTGAGGTTAATATCACCCCAGTGGAAGAAAACAATGAACCGTCCTTGTTCAAAGTGGAGGGAAGGTCTCCCGGAAACTATTCTTCAGAAGAAGAGGTTGAAGTAATCACAATAAATGAAGTCGGTGAACAATCCTTGTTCAGTGTACCTGAGAATAATTCAAACGACAATTATCTTGGGGATGAGGCAATTAGTACCCCACTCACAGAAGATAATGAAAAGTGTATGTTCTGTATGGAGGGAGAAAGTCACGAGACTATTCGAAAGGCAAAGCTGAACAACAGCGAGTCGCATCATCCAGAAACCAAAGTCTTTAATAACTCAGTAGTTAAACAGACATTGACCGAAACCGATAGTAAGGATGAAAGAAATGAAAATATCCCTGTTCCACAAGCACAAGTGTTTAGGGATGAGCATTTAGCCTGTCCTACATTGAAAAGGTGCTTCGAAGAAGCTAGACAATATAAAAATGGTTACTGGATTGAAAGAGGTTTATTATATCATATGGGTAAAGTAGGCGGACAGAAATATATTCAATTGGTCGTACCGGCAAGCAGAAGAAAGGACATTTTGAAATTAGCTCATGAAACTCCTACTGGTGGACATCTGGCAGCTAAGAAGACCAGAGACAGAATTGCAATGTCTTTCTGGTGGGAAGGAATGCCAAAAGAAGTTAAACAATTATGTGCTTCTTGTCATGATTGTCAAATGCGCAGGAAAGGAAAAGTAAACGATAGAACACCTATCGAAGCTGTTGGAAGACCAGAACTCCCATTTCAAGTGGTTAATGCCGATATTTTAGGCCCAATAGAGCCAAAGTCATCACGTGGCCATCAGTATGTACTGTGCGTTATGGACCAGCATAGTCGTTGGCCGGAAGCAATACCTCTGAAGTCTTTAACAGCAAAGGCAGCCTGTGATGCATTTATAGAAATATTTGTACGAACTGGAATTCCTCGAGTAATTGCAATGGATAACGGAAGAAATTTTGCCGCACAGCTGACAAAAGAATTTTTAAAACGATTAGGATGTGTTCCTAAATTTTCCACTCCAGGTTATCCACAATCGAATGGTTTGGTTGAAAGATGGATAGGAACTATGAAATCCATGCTACATCATGCAATTAATTCACAAGGTCGAGGCTGGGATAAACAGTTGCCATTCTTGTTATGGGCATACAGAGAAGTGCCTAACGCTACAACGGGTGTTGCCCCATTCCTACTAGTTCATGGGCGACCACCTGTAGGACCTCTAGCCATCCTCAAATCAAGTTGGGAAGATGAAGTCGTACTTCCTCAAGGGATTGGAGAATCTGTAGATGACTACCTGTTGAAACTCCGGAACCGTTTAGAAGACGCGGCACAGTATGCGAATAGCATAGCTCAAGAACAGCAGCAGAAATATGTACATTATCATAATTTACGGTCAAAAGATACCGAATTTTCTGTTGGGGATGAAGTTGTATTGTTAATCCCTGATTCAACAAATCGTCTTTGTTCAAAATGGAAAGGACCAGGAGAAATAGTAGAAAAGAAGTCTCCACATTCTTTTTATGTCAAACTACCTGATGGAAGTGTTCGACATCTTCATCAAAATAAATTGCGTAAATATATTCAACCTGTCAGAGCTGTAGGAATTATTTGCGAAACCGATGAAGAGTTTGGAGATATACAACATGCGCCCGTAGAATCACGGCAAGTAACAGATGAAGAACTAAAAGCTGGTATAAAATCAAATTCGATATCAGCAAAGCAACATAAACAGCTGTTGAATCTGATTAAAGAATATCTAACAATATTTGATGGGGAATTAAAGAAAGCCAAAGTTCCTCCACATGTTATCCAGTTAAAGTCTGGAGTAGAGAGGAAACAACCTCATCTTTATAAAGTTCCAGAAACATTAAGATCTAATATAGAAAAACAGATAGCAGAATTATTGGAAAAAGACCTGATAGAACCCTCTTCAGCAGAAATAGCATATCCATTGGTATGTGTAGCCAAGAAAGATGGAACTGTCCGACTTTGCGTGGACTACAGAGAGCTGAACTCAGTTAGTAAAATTCCACCTTTTCCTATGCAGAATTCAGAAAATCTTAGATTTAAAGCTGGTGGAGCTCGTTACTTGACAACTTTAGATATCCTTAAGGGATATTGGGAAATACCCTTAGCAGAGCAAAGCCGAGAATTAACCAGTTTTGTATCTCCAAAGGGTCAGTATCAGTGGAAGGTGATGCCATTTGGGTTATCCGGAGCACCAGCAACATTCCAAAGAATAATGAATCAAGTATTGCGACCTCATAGTGACTACGCCGAAAGTTTTCTTGATGATATTATCATATTTTCTTCAAACTGGGAAGATCATCTTAATCATATTAAATCCATTTTAGAAACTCTGAAAAAATTGAATTTTTCGGCAAATTTAAAGAAATGCTCATTTGCGATGTCGAAAGTAAAATATTTAGGACATGTCGTAGGCTCAGGAGAGCACGGCCCAGATCCGGACAAGATATCAGTTATTAAAGATTTGAAAGCCCCTAAAACTAAGAAAACATTGAAGTCACTCCTAGGATTATTTAACTATTACAGAGACTATGTGCCTCGGTATGCTAATATAGCAAAACCTTTAACGGACTTAACTCGAAAAACCGTGCCAAACGACCTTCCATGGTCAGAAGAAGCCGAAAGCGCATTTAATTCGTTAAAGAATTGTTTGTGCTCTATAACCTCTCTGTATACACCTGATATGTCGAAACCTTTTGAAATCGATACTGATGCTTCAGTGACCGGAATTGGAGCCTGTCTAATGCAGAGAGATGAGCAGAATAAACTGAAACCAATAACTTTTGCAAGCCAAAAACTGACCCCTGCTCAATCAAAGTGGAGCACTATTGAAAGGGAAGCTTATGCTGTAATATGGGCATTAGGTAAATTCGAAATGTGGACTTATGGAGCCACTATTATCTTACACACGGACCATAACCCTTTAAAATATTTGACAGAAACAGTTCCTAAGAACGCCAGATTACAAAGATGGGCATTGGCTCTATCTCGCTATCAAGTGACTATTGCTCATAAGCCAGGAAGCAGTAATACTATTGCAGATGCTTTATCACGCATTCATGAATAAAGTCATAAGTTAGTTCAATATTGTATTTGTTATTACATATATATATATGTGTGTGTGTTTATTTTGTTTCTTATATTCAAGTATATTAATTCATTAAGATTATTTAAAGTGCATAAGAAAATCCATGTCAGGATAAATGTTTATTCATATATATTATATATATATTTTATTTCTATTATGTGTTTAAATGTTACTTATTTTATACCATAGAAAATATTTAAATATTAAGTGAAATATAAATGTTATTGCTCTTGATGGAACATCGGATATTAGGTCAAAGATGAGACAATAATTAAGAATTTAAAAGGACAATTAAACTTTCATGAACATTTATTTAAAGATGAAACAATAATTAACAATTTAAAAGGACAAGTAGACTTTCATGAACAGTTATATAAATTATCCACAAATTTTGGTTAGTAGTTTCACTGTGAAGGCCATTGTCCCTCAAGTGAAACTGGAGGGAAGGTGTGAACGCCGCACCTCTGATTTCGAGAGTATTAAAAAACAAGAACTAAAAAGTTTGTTACGAAAATGTGGCAACAGTGTGTGTGCGTATGTGAATCAAGATGGACTAACGTTCCATTCTACATGTTTTTTAGAAAATACTTTACTTGATGTTAATTTCTGTGTTCGTTATGTATTTTATGTTTGTGCCGTAAGTAAATATACGTTTAAAAGTAAACCAAGTGTGAATCAGTGTCTTGATGTGTCTCGAAATGAATTTACCGAAAGAAAAGAACCAGGTGCGAAAAAGCAGGCACCACAGTTTTCACTTTCTCTTACCCATAGGGTCGTGAAAGTATTGTTTTAGGGTCAAATTTTCGAAAGTGAGTTTTTGTTATATTTACATGTTCTGAAGTCCCCTGAATACGAAAATCATGTTTTTAGTGAATGGTCTATGTGGATGTCTGTGTGTCTGTTATCAGCATATCTCAAGAACAAATAATAGCAGAAATTCCAAACTCGGTATTCTAAATGTGTATCATATAGGGATGCTTCAGTAAGCGTTTCGTTGAGATGAAGCAAATGGTTCGTGTACAGGGACATTCAAAAGTATTCAAATACATTACGTGTTTGGGGGAAATTGCAGGTAAGTAGAGTTTAACATCTATAGACTGCACTAAACCAAATGAAACGAATATATAATAGAGATAGTCAACTGGGAAAAGAATTGCCTTCCCCCCTGGAGGGGAGTAAATTTTCATGATGGGTATCTTTCAAAAGAGCTCGCCAATACCTTTAAAACGAATGGTTGAACCATCGATCTGCGATAATTTAAAATAAAGTTATCGATTTTTTTCATTTTTAACAAAAATAATAATAATAACAGTAACAATAATGTAATATTGAGAATAAATTCAACCTTTTTTTTTTTTTTTTATTATAATTATTATTATTATTATTATTATATATTTAGTGTTATACTACTTCTCTCATATGAAAATCGTCTGCATTATCATAAAAGATAATTTTTTAAATAATAATTTTAATAAGTTATTTTTTAATAACCGAATTAAATTCTATATAAATGTAGGTGCATTAATGAAACGGGGGGTTGAGGGGGCGGTAGCCCCCTCACACAGAACTAATTATCGTATAAAACTCTTCCGAAGCCTAATTTGAATTGTTTAACACAGGTTTACATAACAGTACTCGTTATCTTACCTCTTTAGCTGCAACCTGTATTTATAGTATTAAATTTCAGGGTATGTGAAAGTCGTGTGAGTGACACACCAGATTATTTTTATTATTTTATAAAGTGTCAATTTTGATTAAATTGATATTATTAATTAAATATTTCTGTCTAAAAGTCATGGTAAAGATACCGAATATCTACTCTCTTCCTATCTGTTTAGAGTGTGTGAAAAATGTTCCGCTGCTCCTTGAAGTGGGATAAAAGCTACTATGTATTGACTATCACAAAACATTTTTCACATTTTCCTACACAAATTTGCGCAATAAAATTAATAATTATTAAAATTATTATTTATAAAAATTATTATATTAATATTTATTTAATTAATAAAAATTATTATTTATTAAAGTTATTTTTCATTATGAATGCAGATGATTTTTATCTCACTGAAGTATAACAGTAAATTGTGAAAGAAAGTCAATTTTTTTATCCTATAGACGACATAAGAGGAAATGACTCCCCCCCCCATTTCTAAGATGACTATTTATTTATTTATTTTTGTAAAAATGAGAAAAATCGATAACTTTGTTTTGAATTATTACAGATCTATATGGTTAAACCCTTCGTTTTAAAGGCACTGGTGAATCCTTTTAAAAAAAAAAAACACTTATATTTAAAATTTACTCATATTCCCTGAGGGGTATTACTCTCCTTAGGGGTGCTACGTATACAAAACTAATTTTCCTAGATGGCTATTACGGTTATAAATAATCCTCTTCAAGTTAAAAGTTATACGTTACACTGTAATGTTCATTGTTCTGTATTTTCAGTGAAAACTATAATTAGACCAATTTAAATCAAGATCCAAATAAATACAATCTCACATTGAATTTCGCCCATTGGTTGATATGATACCGCGTCCGAAAATTTTGTTTACACAATTTGATTTTTTTTTTTTTTTTTTTTTTTTTTCAATGACTTAATTTCTGCAAGTGGATAAGACAAGGATAGTAGATTTTAAAAAATAATGACTAATATTACTTTTTCTTTACAAAAGTTTTTTGGTTTTCTAACGACTTAATTTCTTCCATTGAATAAAACTGAGATAACTATTTAAAAAAAAAAAGATACTCAGAAATTATTGATGTTACTATTTCTTTGTAAAAAAAAAAAAAAAAAATCAGTTATTTAACGACCGAATTTCTGAAGCAAGAATAAATACCGGTTCAAGTACTCGTATTCCTAGTGATTAGAAATCCATTTTAAATTGTGGGTCCAAGTATAATGAGCCCTTACAGGCAAAAAATAACCGTAGAGTGACACCCTCGAAATCCATACCAAACATAAAGTTTCACTGTATGGTGATTTTAAATGCAAAGTAATTTTTTATAATTTTACATGAATGCTAACAAGTTGTTAACAAGTGAACCAGAATTTAAATTTTTGTTGGCATAAAATCTTCAAAGAAAGTGTAAAGCTAATCAACCAATTGGTTAAAAAACATATTCTTTGAAAAAATACTTACTGAGATTTGCCAACTTTTATAATTTGTTCCGGTGCATTGTTAGCCCTGTCCTTTTTTCACACCAGCATATTTATAGAATGATTTTCTTATTGTTTAAACTTTTTCACATATTAGAAAGAGATAGTCTACAAAACATACTTGCTAACATCCTAGTTAATATTCCGTAGTGTTCTTAGTTCCGCCCTTTTATTCACACCAGTAAATAATTAGAGTAATATTTTCCAAATGCAGTTACGATTCAATAAGAAGAAAAATACTCTAAAAAGATAGTGGTGTGAAAAAGAAGGCGGGGCCAACAATGCTACGGAATATTAATTAGTATGTTGGCAAGTATGACAAAAATTCAGGTGTTAAAAGAAGGCGGAGCTAAAAATGCTCTGAAATAAATTATAAATTTTGGCAACTCTGCTTACGATAAATCAGCTTGAATAAATACAATCAATCAAATGGATTTGAATAAATACTTACGACTGAAGTTAAGATTGATGGATGCTGACACATCGCCAAGTTTATTCTTCGCCGTTACTTTGTACAGTCCAGCATCTGTCTCAAAAACATCATTGAGTTCTAACGTAATATTGAACTTATTAGGTCCAATTTCTTTCATAGTCACTTTTGTACGATGATCGTCGTGAAGCGGCGTATCACCCCTGTACCACTGGATGGCCGCTTTCGGATTGGTGACCAGCTGGCACTCGAAAACCAGCTTGTTACCATCATCCTCTTGCCGGAGGGTCGGCTTCTTCGTAAAAGTGGGAGCTACCTCCTCGTCCGATACCCCCATATTTGGATTTTAGAGACCCTCAAAGAGAGGGTCGAGATCTTTAAAAGACAGCAAGGGAAGTGATGCGGTGTAATCTCAAGCCGTCACCATATAGGAGCGAAGTGCTGAAAAAATAATAATAATAATAATAACGGTAAACAATAAAAATTAGGGAAAATAAAAATAAATTTCGAAAAAACAATAATAAAATATAGAAAATTATTGTACTATAGTAATTGTAGAAAAATAATAATAAATTATAGAAATAATAATAATAATAATAGAAATACTAAACTGTATAAGGGAAGATGTATTAAATTACATCCAATGACAGTCTTACATGAAAATATTTTCTATTATTTTTTCTCTATATGCATGATATACATGAGATTTTTCCCCCTCTTATTTTTTAACCCAGCGTCAAAAATATACTACTTGAATTCGTCATATGTCTGTGATAATTAATTTATTAGTCTCACAGGCATAAAAATTTATAGCGTGATAAATCTATAATATTAATGTTCAAGATATTCTTGGTCAGAGAATAATTATGTGCATTTTTAAGCAATTCTTGATAGGGGGAATTTGATAGACAGAAGCAATGAAATAATGTTACAGGAAAGATGTTTAACCAGTTGAAAATAAACAACTATTATTTATCAGTTCATTATAAATAGTTTTCAGTGTATAATGCCCCCCCCCCTACACGCACACACACACACACAAAAAAAAAAAAAAAAAAAAAAAACATGTTTTTTACAGAATACATATGTTACATTTTAATTAATGTGTAACACAAGTGTGATACATAAACTAAAAAAAAAAAAATCTTAAAATTAAACATTTTACTAGTATATAGTACAGTATTAAGTGAGTGTTTACAGTATGTTTCATACATACATATATATAGATAGGTAGGTAGATAGATTTACTACACAAATGGTGACAAACTTATTTTACGTATTTTTATTACATTTATAGACAATACCTTGGTTAAAAAAGATCATCTTAACAATTTCACGACCGCATGTTTTTGTCTTTTGACAGTAAGGTACGCCTTTGGGCGTTATTCTCCCAAGTTACAATATTTCAGAGCAAAATTTTCTGTATTCACATTTATATTACAAACGGATATACATTATAATTATATTCTTTTTACTCAAAGTATTTTTATCCATAGTATATTGATTGTATAAATATGAATATTCGGTGTATTTTAAAGAAATAAATAACATACAAATTGGGAAAAAAAAAAAAAAAAAAAAAAACGCCCACTGGCGGAGCTAGAGATTTTCAAATGACGTGAATCTACGTCAGCGGTCACGAAAGTGTTAATGAAAAAACTTGATAAGTTTGTTTCAGTTCACTTAAAATTATTACAAATATACGGCTCAGTTTCTCGTTTTAACCCTTATCACTCGTATGTCCCTTCTGAGGGGACATTAAAAAATCGAGCCACGCCTTTAAATGTTCCTCTGCAAATGAAATATTATTTTTCTAAAACGTGTAACTATAGGCTACCTTTCGGCTACCGGAAAATTTTAACAGAAAGATTTATTTTATTTAATGATGAAGTAAAATAAAACAAATTATTACAATTTTTTGGTAGCCAAAAGGTAGTAAGTTGGAAACTACACATGTGACGTTTTAAAGGAACGTTAAAAGGTGTGTCTTACTGTTCAAAATAGGAAAATATGCCGAACGCAAAGGGTTAAAGATACCGTTGAAAATCACTCATACAAAAATTTTAGGTACGGGGGAGGATTCAGCAACATATACAAAAATTTTAACCTGGTTGACTATAACTATATATATATATATATATATATATATATATATATATATATATATATATATAAACTTTAAAATTATTGGTTAAAATTAATTATAGATATATATATATTTACACGAAATTTTGCCACGACGATATTAAAGATTATGAAAAAAAGGTAAAAACGCCACTTATAGAGCGATAGACGCTGAAATTAGTAAGACAACAGTTTCTGGAAAGGATCAAATAAATATAAATTTTCATGAAATTTTATATAAAATAAATATAAAATTAATAAATATATAATATAAATATAAAATTCACCAATTTTTCATCTAGAGTTAATAAAAATTTTTTGTTACACATACGCGCTCAGAGAAACAGAGAGACAAACAGACATCATTCCAGAAATAGCTAAAATATGTTTGGGACTTAAAAAGTTTAAAACCGTAAAAAAAATCAAAATTTTCTAAGAATTAAGTATATTTATGTACATATATATATATATTTAAAGCTTTCCACAGTAACAGAAAATCATTAATCAAAAAAGAAAAATGAAAAAAATAGAGCAGTAATGCATTTGGAAATATGTAAAAAGTGGTTACCAGCTTTAAAAAAAGAAGAAGATTCTAAAAAAAAAAAAAAAAAAAAGAGAGAGAGAAAGGAAAAGAAAGAAAGAAAAAGAACACTGGGAGCATAAACTTCAAATATGTTGCGCACTGGAAATCGTTACCAGAGATTTAATACAATGCATTATTTTCTTTGATGAATTACATATATTTTATATTAGTAATATTGCTTTATTTAATGTTGATAAGGCTAATTTTACAAAATATTAACAATAAAAACAGACTTTAATTTAAAAATAATTAATTTACTATTGCAAATTCATTAGCCATTATAAATTTTTAAAAATTCAAAATAATAGGAAAATAACCTTTCTTTTTTCATTTATTTATTTATTTTATTTTATTTAATTTAATTTATTTATTTTATTTTATTATTATTATTTATTATAATTATAATTGTTATTATTTATTTATTTTATTTTTTTTGCCGGGGGGGGGGGGGGTAAAATGACGATGAACGATATCTTCAATGAAACAACACTTTCAATGTTTTGCGGAAACGGACATTTCAGGTGATGATGAAAACGAAAAAAGTGGCATACAGCCAAGAAAAACTATTTATATTGCTGAAAACAACAACAAAAAAAAAAGATGCTTATAGGAATTTTATTTGAAAATACTTCCGCTACTACAGAATTAATGTAGATCGTATGAAAATCTAATATATAGAATTACCAATCTTGATGTATATTTAATGACAAGTAGAAAAAAAAAAAAAAGGACTTAAAAGGGCGTGTATTATCAGGATCAATGAGCTCGGAGTTTAAAATTTTACAAGGGAAAAAAAAAAAAAAAAAAAAAAAAAAATACTAATCTGAACTGATTACCAAGAATTCTCATCTAATGTAAAACATAATTAAAAGAAGAACAAGAACGAAATATCATTAAATACGCATTGATTATTAACACTTTCCAATTGTATGTACTCGATATGTTATATAACTTTAGATTTGTTAACTATGCTAGTTTATCCGTAACCGTATTAGGCCCCGCCTTTTCTTTTTACACCAGAATAGTTGCAGAGTAATAGCCTTCTTATTTAATCATGAGACCATATTGCTGAATATTACTCTACAACTATTCTGGTCTGAAAAAAAAGGCGGAGCCTAATACCATTATGGATAAACTCAGGGCTGCCAACTATCTCATTAATAAGCGTAGACTTGTTAACGCCCCTTGAAAATACGCCCCTTTTCCCACACCACTTTATATTTAGAGCAATTCTCTCCAAATAGTGTTACGATTAAATAAGAATGAAATTACTCTAAAAAATTACTGGTGTACAAAAAAAGGCGGTGATTAAAAGTACTACGCTTCATAATGAGATGGTTGGCAAGCATGTAAACTAGTATAGTTAGTTGGTCTATACAACTTTCAATGTTCTTTGCCTGAATTATTACACAACGGACGGACATCTGGAGGTTAAGCATACCGTATTGTATAGAAAACATTATTTTAACTTATTAACAATAAATGTTAATTTCTTTATAATTTTTGCAGTTGAAAGTTATTGAATTGAGATTTATAAAAATGCTTCACCTAAAGCACAATCAATTGTCTTTTTTTTTTTTTTGTGTGTGTGTGTGTGTGTGTGTGTGTGTGTGCCCCGTATACAAACAAATTCATTAGAGCCAATTAATGCCATTTTATATAGGGAACATTCTATAGTGAACTTGAATAATATACACCATTTTCATGAAACTCTGAAAATATTTACGGACGCTGGAAACGGGCAGACAGACCGATACACTAATTCAAATTACATTCATGCTTAAAAATTGTTAGAAGGTGTTAAAAACACTTAACGAAATCACTGTCTGAAAGAAATAGTATAGCCTGTCTTACTAATAAAAATAGATATTTAAGTATAAAATTTTTAACAATTGTATTTATCATGCTTGCCAACATCCTAATTAATATTCCGTAGTGTTGTTAGTCCTGCCCTTTTTTTCACACCAGTAAATTTTAGAGTAATATTCTCCAAACGCAATTATGATTAAATAAGAAGAAAAATGCTCTAAAAAGATACTGGTGGTAAAAAAAGAAGGCGGGGCTAACAATATTAATTATACTACGGAATATTAATTAATATGTTGGCAAGTATGATTTATACAACGTTATAATTCAAAAATTCTCGATAAAATTCAATTAGCTTTTAAAGTATATTAAACTTTATTATAACTTTCGTTCAATCACTTTCATCTTTGTGTGTGTTTTCAATAAGCTTTTTTACTACTATTTTCTAATAATGACTTATTTTTGTTTTATTTAACACTTTATTTACTGTCGGTACTGTAAAGTGTCATTAGACGTATAAATTTGAATTTAAGAAAACAATTTTAAATTACCGTAATTTCTGGTAGATATCCCGCAGGTTATATAATCCAGCATTGCACCAGAAATTTCAATTGATAAATAAATTTATATTTGTACGAGCTCTCCCTTCGAAAATGTTTCTATTAAATAAAATTTCTGTGGAGAAATGACGCATCTTACATGCGGGTTATCTACCAGACTTACGGTAATTAATTAGTGGTCCGTGTGATTATAAATTGTGGATTTAGTAGTCAGAAAAGTCGGAAAGGTTAGAGACCGCTAATATAGATCACAATCTATGTAAGTCTTTTGATGGTTGATCGTAAGACAAAGAGTTTGTGCTTCTGTTTTTTTTTTCCTATAGCGGTAAGCAGCCTCCTTCCGTCTTCCAATCATTTTAAGATTAAATAACAATTACAACATTTACAGACTAGGTAAATATTTCTAATTTTGAATTTGATTTACCTTGACATTAAATTCAGTATGTTTTCTTCCTACTTAAACTTGGGCCTGCTGTAACAGAGTATTGTTTCGTAATCTTCATCTTACAAATATGTATATCACAGTTTTAACTAATTTGCATGAATGCCAAAAGATAAGATATTGATTGACAGAAATTTATCATGCCTAATCTGTTACTATATTTATACTTCAAATGTTAAATTAAATGTGTGAAACTTATCTTGCTGGAAAAAATTTCAAAACAAAGACCCAAAGAATCACAAATTTTAAACCTTGTTACACAGATAAAAATTATAAAAATATGAATAATAGCAAACTTTTTAGTACGACAGGTCGTGCAATTTTTTTCAATCGACTATTTTTTCTTCGTTATCAATTTATATCTGTTACATTCAATGAAAATGCAAACATTTTTGTTTTTATCTAAATATCTAAAGCTGAAAGTTTGTCATTGTGTCGGTCCAGATATTTACTTACGATTACTAGATTTTTATTAAAAATTGGTACTTGTTAATAAGGACAAAATCTAGGTAACGCCTTTTTTTTTTTTTTAAGTCAATCGGATATTTGGTTCAAAAGATATTAGATAAAAGCATCATTTTAACTTTGAAATTTTTAAAAAGAAAAAAAAAATGTGATTCCAAAAACAAATAAATAAATAGGTAAACCTTTTTTTGTGTGTGTGTCCAAAAAAAAAGGGCAAACATTTTTTGAATATGTAAATATATATATATTTAACCCGTTAGTAGGCGCTAGTTCGACGATTTGCAGCACATCCTTCAGTTTTGCCAGATTTGTTTATTCAATAGCCACCAAAAATTTTTAGAAGTAGCATTTGATATACATAAAACGCGAATAAAATTGAAGAAACGTTGATCATATCACTTTTTAAAATTATTGGTGCAAGTTAAATAAAAAATTCGCATTCTGTAATAGGTGGGGCTGTCTATAGCGACTACTAACGGGATATACATATATTTAATAATTAAAATAAAATTGAGAAATATCGTGATAAAAAAATGCAACACTTTAGTATAGAATTCCTTGGCGAAATTTGAAATTTTACACAGCAGTAGTTCGGACGTTTACCGCCAAGATCTTTACTTACGCAATTGCGATAGCCGTTTTAATTCATCGCCAAAATAACAACCGAAATTTAAAAGCCATCAAGGAGCTCCTATGTTATACCAAAATTAAAAAAAAAAAAAAAAAAATGAATATCGTAAACATGCATTAGAAAATAAACCTTATGACTATTATGCATCACCTTCACACTTTAAACCAAGCAAAAAAATTACAATTAATTTTAAATTATAAGTGTGTTTCAGAAAAACGACATCATAGTGAACGAATATATCTGGTTGCTGCGGTTAAAAGATTAAAATAAAATTTAGTACATTATTAAAATGAAAAAAAAAAAAAAAAAAATCAAGTGTCACGAACGAAGAGAAAGACTAGTTGGAATGTGTAGAGTCTGTTCCCTTCCCCATCAAATAGTAGTTGTTCTTATAATTTCTATCATAGGGCCTACTGAATTATGTTAGGAGAAATGAATATGACTTATGACTCAACGCGGTCGCAGACTGCAATGCCACACCTTGTAAGTTGTTTTTCTTCCGCTTTGATACATTTACCTTACTCTAATTTACTAAATAAACTTTTACTGCTTTCGTATTTTAGCTTACATGCAATACTTCTACACTATTTTCAATGCAATCATCCTCATAATACAAAAATATGTGAAATGTAGCCAGAGCCTGATTAAGGGGAAGCACACATAAATAATACTTACACCGTTATTTTTTAACAAATACTTTCCTCCTATAATAAACAGAAAATTCTCATTAAAAATTATTTTAAAAGAATTCTGGTGTCTAATAACGGTAAGTAAATTGGATTGTTTTGCACCGTTCATTTTTTATAAGAAATATTTCCTCGTCAAAGCGTGGAATTTCTATGACATGAAGTAAAAAATAATTGTAAAAATATTCCGGTGAGAGCGGAGATAATGTGTGCTTACCCCTTAATCAGGCTCTGAATGTAGCCATGTTAAGAAAATATCGAATTTCAAATAATTTGCAAATATTTTCAAATTATAACATTCATATTTAATGATGTTCATGCCAGCATCATAATTGATATTTTAATGGTAATCTGACATCTTTACAGTAAAAATATTCCTTTTAATGAACATTTAAGCGAAAATTTGACCTATTCTTCCATGTTAAGAAAATCGTAAATTTCGAATAACTTACGAATAAAGTAATTTGAAACAGTCTATTTTTACTTTCTGCTATGTGCGATATAGAAAAAGTATTGGATTCGTGAAAATTTTCAACCTCCGTTTTTTGATGGATTTACACGTTTTGGGATGTCCTGAACACGAATTGATAGTTTTTAGAAAATGTCTGTGTGTGTGTATCACAAATTTTGTGTCCTCTGTATCTCACGAATCAATGAATGAAATTTCACTAAACTTGGTATTTAGTTGCACCCTGACATAAACTGGTGCTCATTAGATTTGGGGATCAATCGCTCCACAGGTGACGCTGTGATAGCATTTTTTGTGAACTTTTAACATGACAATGTAGAACAAAATTTCGGATAAATGTGCATAATGAGAGTAATTTTAAACTTGTGATTGTACAAATTATATGAATTATTGATAATAGTAGTAGTTAATTAGGAAAAAAATTGTGTGCATGTGGAGGCATCGGTTCCCCTTCTGGGGAGGGGGTGGGGGTATGAGGTAAATTTTCAAGATGGGTATCTTTCGAAAGGTCTCGTCAATACCTTTAAAACGAATGTTTGAACTATAAAACTATAAATATGTGATAATTTAAAACAAAGTTATCGATTTTTTTACTTTTAACGAAAAAAATCTTATATATATATATATATATATATATATTGTTACTGAATGAATTTGTATAGGAAAATATAGAAGAAAGTCTTGTTGTGGCCACAACATACTAAATGTTTGATTTCTGCCATTGTCATGAGTAATATTTTAAAACTGGTCCGAGTTCTATTTGATTATTTCTCCTTGTGATATCATGTGCACAGATTAACGAATTAACGAACTAACATACACCCTACAGACGGACATCATATCAATTCTGCTATTTTCAGATTCCTCACTCATCAAAACGTGTAAAAAAGGTCACAAAATCGAGAAACAAAATATTCACTCATAACTAAATACCCTACACCTATAGTATTATGGGAAACTAACAAATTCCATTTCAATCTCTCAGAACCTCGTTTTAAGTGATTAAATATTAATTTTAGACCTAACGTTTTCTCTATCCGTTACCGCTGCCGCTGGTTGTATTTTGCCGCCTAGCCTTTTCAAGCAGTTGGCGTCTGGACATTTTTTTCAGCAATACACTCTGTTGTTTATCTTGTACTCGCTTTGGGTATTTTTAAGTTGATATTTTTTATTTAATTGGATTAATTTAATTTTAATGGTCTCGAAATCCTAGGGATATTTTGCATCTTTTGGTGCCATTCGCATCTAACTGCGTTCACAGGTTCATGAAGAGGTAGTTTTACATACATATAATCCATAGTTGCCAAATTTACGCTTTTTGGCTACCGTAAAAAATTTGATAGAAATTTTCATTTAATGTATTGGGAAAAGTATTGTAAACATGTATATATATTATTATTAATATTATTATTATTAATGTACTTGTTTTTAACTATGATGTAATTGGATTTTTATAGAATGGTGTTTTTTATTGCTCTTGCAATATATGGGGCATTTATGTACAGTCGGGGGATTAAAAAAGGCAACACTCAACGTAACTTCGTTACTAATTGATGCACATAAATGTAAAAGGTGTCATTCGACGGGGAATTGAGAGTTCTTTTAGAAAATGAAGGGAAATTTTTAACTGTGTGTCGTCTACATATTAAAACGCACACCAACTTTCATTTTTTCAATGGCAATACTCTATTACTTCCTTCTATATGTAATATAGAGAAAGTATTGGATTCGCGAAAATTTTCGAACTCCACTTTTTGATGGATTTACATGTTTTGGGATATGGAGAACACGAATTAATAGTTTTTAGAAAATGTCTGTCTGTCTGTCTGTCTGTATCATTTTTTTGTGGACGCTGTATCTCACGAACCAATGAATGAAATTTAACCAAACTTGGTATTTAGTTGCACCCTGACATGAACTGGTGCTGATTAGATTTTGGGATCACTAGCTCAACAGGTGGCGCTGTGATCGCATTTTATGCAAATTTTTAACATGGCAGCATAGGACAAAATTCCGTATAAATGGGCATAATGAGAGTTATTTTAAACTTGTGATTGTAAAATTAATATGAATTATTGATAATAGTAGTAGTTAACTTGGAAAGAAATTTTGCGCATGTGGGGGGCATCGCCCCCCTCCTGGGGGAGAAGTACCCCCCGGGGAAGTAAATTTTCAAGATGGGTATCTTTCGAAAGGTCTCGTTGATAATAGTAATAGTTAATTGGGAAAAAATTTTTGTGCATGTGGGGGCATCGGTTCCCCCCCCCACCGGGGGGGAAGTACCCACCCAGGGGAGCAAAGTTTCAAGATGGGTATCTTTCGAAAGGTCTCGTCAATACCTTTAAAACGAATGGTTGAACTATAAATCTGTGATAATTTAAAACAAAGTTATCGATTTTTTTTACTTTTAACAAAAAAAAAAAAAAAAAAAATATAGAAAAAAATTCGTATTTTTTTTTTTTTAAATATTGTTACTGATTGAATATGTATTACTTTTAACAAAAAAAAAAAAAAAAAATATTAGAAAAAAAAAATCGTATTTTTTTTTTTTTTTTTTTTTTTTTTTTTTATTGTTACTGATTGAATATGTATAGGAAAATATAGAAGAAAGTCTTGTGGTGGCCACAACATACTAGTTTTTATTTTTTTTTATTTTATATTTGAATTCCTGGGGTAAAGGCAATGTGAAAAAGTATATTGGTTGCATATCTTGCTTATTTTTTTATAGAGTTATAAGCGTTCAAATTTTTAAGATGGTAATGTTAAGTTCATATCTTGTACTTTTATTAATATCAGGGATGGAACATGGGCGCAGAATTCATACCACTATCAATGTAAGAAAAATTTCTACCTCTTAAATCAACGATATTATAGGTAGAGAAATTTCTTAAACAGATTCCGGTATGAATTCTGCGCCCGTGTTCCATCCCTGTAATATCTTCACAAAAAATAACTTGATCAATATTATTTTCTTACGAGGTAAAGTGAAGAAACCCAAACATAATCCATGATCACTTTTGATTCTGAAAAATACTTATAATTATTAAAATTATTAATAAATTCATATTCAAAAAAAATTTGAATTATGACTGACATTAATTTTTACATAAAATGAAACCTAATGCTCAAAAGTATGGGTGTGCAAATTTGCAGCTTATTCCAGTTTTTAGTTTTCAAGATATAAATAGGTCTTTCTTTTGGGAAGGCTTAGGGGGGCATCTCTTATAAAATTTTGCAGGAAATAACGAAGGAAATCTTCAAAAATAACAGAAAAAAATTAAACAAAATATTTTAAATTTTTATTTACGGGTCAAACTATGTACAACAACAACGTCAAACGCAAAGAAATGAAACAAAAAATATGATTTTGGGACATGAATATAATAAACAAAAATTCTCACTTTCTTAAAAAAAAAAAAATCCTGCCTTTTATCATTCTTCTAAAACAAAACAATATAGGAAAAGAAAAGATGCCTATTCATGTTAAACCCTTTAATTTATGTTAGCAAAAATATACTCAAGGGACATTTACCCCATCGATTTCTGGTGATAAATTTTGAATCCTTTAAACGAAGAGGTTAGAAGGGAAAAATCAACTAAATTGGTACTTACTGTTTAAAATAGAAAAATAAGTGGAACGTAAAAATTGCCAATTAAAAAAAAAAAAAAAAAAAGAATGGAATGAAATGCATGGCAGACTTGTTAAATCGCTTCTTAACTACCGTCATAATTAAACAGTTAATCATTTACTTATATATTGCTTTTTTGGGGTGAGGGGATCATTATTTTAAGGATACTTTAGTGTTTAAAAATTACTTTTACAAATATTTCAACCCTTTGCGCTCGGCATATTTTCAGTAAGACACGCCTTTTGGCGTTCCTTTAAAACGTTACACGTATAGTTTGCAATTTACTACCTTTTGGCTACCGAAAAATTGTAATAATTTGTTTATTTTACTTCATCATTAAATAAAATAAATCTTTCTGTTAAAATTTTCCGGTAGCCGAAAGGTAGCCTATAGTTACATGTTTTAGAACGATTACATTTCATTTGCAGAGGAACACCTTAAGGCATGGCTCGATTTTTTAATGTCCCCTCAGAAGGGACATACGAGCAGTGCTGCCAGATTTGAGGGAAATTTTTATTCAACATCCACCGTTAAATTTTACTTGTAACGGTCACCTAATTACATAGACGATTTCTGTAAAAGATGTTTCCAAACAATTAGCAAACCGTTTGAATTAAAATTTCGTGGTGGGTGTTAAATAAAAATTTCCCTCAATCTGGCAGCACTGCATACGAGCGATAAGGGTTAATTAAGAAATTATGTTTTCATAGAAATAAATCGAACAGTTTCAAAGAGTTAAACTGTAATTACGATTAAAATTGTTTAATGTTTACATCATGATACCTTACAATAATTATCTGAAAAGATTTAGTTTATGTGTTGTTATATATATAGCTATATTATTTCATTTCGTATATTATGTCGCACCTACAAAATAAAGTAAAAGAAAATTTAAATTTTATTGATGATTAGAATAGCCACGATGACATTTTTGAATTGAAAAATGTCGCACATTTTTCAAAGAACGCTGTCTGACCAATCTAAAATGTATTCTTTAATGAAGTACAGTAAGACCCCGCTTAACGCTGTTTCATTTAGCGCTGTTTCGTTTAGCGCTCTTTTATTTCAAACCGAGGATTCCCCGAAATTGCTCGCAGCAGTACGGGGATTCCCCGAAATTCTGCGCGCGCAGCGCTAGGTTTCCAAATAACATATCCGAAACAGTGTAGTTGTGTTTCTTGTTTAGTGCTGTGCTGTACGGACGCATTTTTATTTTTATACGGACGCATTTTTATAAATTTATATAATACTATAACGATTAATACAGTGACAAATATTATGATCTTTAGTTTTTATCATGGGTGATAATAAAAAACAAAAAAAGAAAGCAACCAGAAAAAGCATTTCACTGGAAACTAAAATGCAAGTGATTAGAAGATTAGATTCTGGTGAACGTCAATCTCAAATTAGTGCTGCATTGAATTTGGCAACTTCAACAATAAGGACAATTCTTAAGAATAAAGAAAAAATACTGTCATCGGCAACTGCAACTACGTCAAGCTCTGCAACTAGAATTACCCGTTCTAGAAATAACATTATAGAGGAAATGGAAAAACGACTGTCTATATGGATTGACGACGAAATTGAACGCAATATACCATTAAGCCAATCTATCATAATGGAAAAAGCTAGAAGAATTTTTAATTACATTCAGGCTGAGGCAAGTGACACAAGTGAAACTTCTGTTGCTAGTCGAGGATGGTTTAATAGATTTAAACATCGAAATAATCTTCACAACATAAAGATTACAAGAGAAGCAGCAAGTGGTGATACGAAAGCGGCGGCTGAATTCCCAGCGACATTAAAAACAATAATTGAACAAGGAAACGATCCTCCAGAATTGGTTTTTAATGTTGATGAAACAGGCCTGTTTTGGAAAAGAATGCCAAAATGAACATTTCTATCCCGTGAAGAGAAACGAGCATCAGGATTTAAAGCTGCAAAAGATCGCTTAACACTTCTACTGGGTGGTAACACAAGCGGAGATTTCAAATTAAAACCACTACTAGTTTACCACTCCAAAAACCCAAGAGCGATGAAAGACATATCTAAATCAACTTTACCTGTAATTTGGGAGTCTAATAAAAAATCATGGATAATTATGAAATTTTTCCAGGATTGGTTCACTGAATATTTCTGCCCGTCTGTTAAACGTTATTGCGAAATTAAAAAACTTGAACAAAGAACACTACTATTAATTGATAATGCTCCAAGCCACCCAACAAATTTATCAGACTTACCAACATGCATTTCAGTCGAAGTGGTTTTCTTGACGCCTAACACAACTGCTATAATCCAACCAATGGACCAAGGCGTTATATCCAATTTTAAGGCTTATTACTTGCGGCGAACATTTAAGCAGATATTTGAAAAAACAGACGGAGAAGAGAAGCAATCAATAAGAGAATTTTGGAAAAACTACAATATCATGAATGCTGTAGAAAACATAAACCTTTCTTGGAATGAGATAACAGAAAGCTCTTTGAAAGGAGTATGGAAGAAGATTTGGCCAGATTTAAGTAAGGGCGAAGACATTGGACACTCTGTCGATATGGATGAAATAGTGAAAGAAATAGTGGAATTAGCGAAACAAACCGGTTTAGACGAGGTAAATCTGGAAGAAGTCGAAGAAATAGTTCAAGAAACAGCAGCTAGTCTTTCTAATGATGAGCTCAAGGAATTAACTGAGCAAGAAGGAAACAAAAATATTGATAGTAGTAGTAGTGATTTCGAAGAAGAGCAAAAAGAACTTTCGATGGCGTTTGTAAAACGGAGTTTGGCCACTATAACTGAAATTATGGACCAATTTGTTAAAAATGATCCCAATTTTGGCAGGAGTTCAAAAGCAAGACGGGGTGTTATAGATGCTTTATCCACTTATCAACAACTTCTAACAGAATGCAAAAGGAAAAAGCAAACTACATTAGATGCCTTCTTGACAAAAAGGCAGAAAATTGGAAACACAGAATAGACTGAATGATCTGGCTGACTTAGAATTTTATTTGTTTTTATAAGTACGTATATTCGTTTATATTGTTTCTATTTTTGTAAGAAATAAATGTTTGGTTTTATTTTTATTAAAAAAAAATTATTAAATTTAATACCTAACCAATTTTCTATCCATCTTCCCCTAACCCCATTATTTACATGTTAAGATAGCCTCGTTTAGCGCTGTTTCGCATTACGCTCTGCTTTGATGGAAACGGTTCCCCCGCAAAGCGGGGTCTTACTGTATTTAAATACATACGCATTTTAAATCTCGAAATCAGGTACAGTCAATATTCTTAATATTTTTTTTTTCCTTAAACAAATTCCGGTGTGAAAGGATAAAATTTTGTCTATTTTCTGTAGGATCTTAATTTTATTTTTCTAGATTTACAGATAACCCCTAACAAATTTTTGGTTATCACTCTGTAAATACTAAAGATAAAGTATACAAACTGTGTACTTTTTCGCACTGCCAGACTCTCAGAAATTCGAATATTAAGCCAAAATTAGGTGTTGCTATTGAAAAAAAAAATTAAAGTTGGCGCTCATTTCAATATGTAGATGACCCCAAATTCAAAATTTCACATCATTTTCAAAAAGTGCACTGAATTTCTTGTTGAATGATGTCTATTAGATTTTTCTGCGTCAATTTATTATGAAATTACAAAGGGTGATTTTTTTTTTTTTTTTTTTTTTTCTGACTGTACATAATTTTTATTATAATGAATGAAGTACTTTTGATGTTCAATATATTTTGTGTTTATATTATTTATTTTAAACTCAAAATACAAGAAACTAATAAAACAATAACTATTGCAATGTAGTACCACTGTGTTTCTAACACTGTTAATAAAAGTTTTCCGAGATTCCATCTTCTTAAAATAAGTCTAATTTTAACCATTTTCAATCTGCTCATTAATTTGATCGAATTTGATCCTTCATATTTAGGAATTCATTCATCCATTCAGTAATAATTTCATATTTAGGTAATTTTCTATGAGTTTATATATATATATATACAGGGCTCGAAATTAGTGGTGGTTCGTTTGTCCAGGACCACAAAAATGTTGAACAGACCAGCAAAATATAAATTCTAGTAGTACACTGGACCAGTGGAAGTTTTCAATATTTTTATTTTTTACTTCTTTTTACTTATTCCCTAAAACTGCTCGTAAATCTGTCACAGAATAATCGTATGTTATAACAATAGTAAGTGTGCTTTTTTGTAATTGACCAATATCATCTATTATCTGTAATTTTTCATTTAATTTCCCTTTCATAACCTTTTTTTTACTTTTAATTCTTAATAGTAAATATGTGACATAAGCTTGGTTATTAAAGCATAAATTTTTTATTTATATAAGACTTCATTTGTATTTTTTAATTAACGCACAAACAATAATGATATTTGACTTGCAAATTTATAAACAAAGTAAATCTAAGTAAGACAAACAGTTTATAAATGAAAGGACGGACATGTCAAAGTATGTACGGACCAATGAAATCTGAAAAATACTAGTTCTGCGGGCCAGTAACTTTATTTTCTTAATTTTTATCCCTGTGTATATACATAGCTGCCAAATTTTTTAATTTATTTCGAATGTTGTTAGTCCCGCCCCTCTTTCACACCGTAATCTTTTTAGAGTAATTTTTTTCATATTTAATCGTAATTATATATTGAAGAAAATTTTCCTACAAAGTTTTCGGTGGGAGAAAAGGGTGGGGATAACAGCATTCCTGAATAAATTAAAAAACTTGGCAGCTATGTATATGTATATATATATATATATATATACAGTACCTGCCGCTTATTAAAACCATATTCGTTCTGAGCCAAAGTGATTATATTAATCGGCTGATTTTTATATCGGCGAATGTTCCTGCACTCAAGAAAAATGTATTACTTCCGGAATAAAATATTACAAAATGTAACGCATAAAAGAATTAATAAATAACACTAAGTAATTTTTGACAGATAATTAATTAATTGTTCCTTCAAAATAAGTAAATTAAACAAATCCCAAGTTCCGACACGTTTTCCTTTGAGAAAAAAACCATAATTATTTTGGCAAAAGTTCACGCTTTTCTTTTAAACTCTTTCCATTTAAACTCTTACTTTTTAGTTATTTAAAATAAGAACTATAAATTGTCTTTTAATAATTTTAAAATTAAGAAAAGAAAAAAATAAGTGTCACTTGCGAATCAAATCAAATTTGTAAGTTGTTACCGTGCTTTGAGAAGGCGTTTCCTAAAATTCTTTACTGGGAAAAGTGATGGGGCGTGTTTAATTTATTACTAAGCTGCAAGTGCAAAATTTTCGGAGATAATGGAGGGATAGCTGTGTTTTATTTTCCTTTTTCATTTGAAAAAAAAATAAAAAATCAAGATTTAAATAAAAAAATTTGCTTTTGTGCACAAATGACATTTTCCCTGCTGAAAATATGCTTTTGAGTTTATTTACCGGTGATCAGCGTTCCCAACTTTTATAATTTATTCACGAGCATTTTTAACCTCGCCTTCTTTTTGCACCGGAAATTTTGTAGCTTATTTCTTTTTAATACGTGACAACGATTAAATAAGAAGAAAATCATTTTTCATAAGTTCCGGTATGAAAAAGAGGCGAGGCTAAAAATGCTCGTGAATAAATTATAATAGTTGGGAACTCTGCCGGTGATGCTGATTTTATTTCAGATTAAGCGGCTGATTTTATTAACCAGTGAATTTAACAAGCGGAAGTTGCTGCATATATTTACATCACTTTCGATGAATTAAAGAGATAACATTATTCTAAAAACACTAGAAAAAAAAACTATTGGTAAAACATTTAAAAATAGAAACAATTTTTCAACCTTTAGTTTAAAAGGAAGCTAAGTTAAAAGGAAGCCTTTAGTTTAAAAGGAAGCTAAAATTTAAGCTCGAAGTTCCGAGTTTTAAACAGTCACTATATTGAATACCATTTTTTTTTTTTTTTTTTTTTTTTTTTTAAGATTAATCTTCATTAATCGTTTGTACTAAAGAATAATACAAAGACTGCTCTATATAGTAAATGGTATTCAGAATAGTGACTACTGAGAATCCTGGAAGTTATTTTTATGGTTTCAGCAAGAATGAAATTATTTAAAACGTTTTGTTTATATTCAAATATTTCTCTTTTTTCTCTGTCTATGTTGGAGCCAATTCTACAATACTTCAAATGTTAAGCATAAATGTTCAGCTGGCATGATTTGCAATTCCTGAGTCTGGAAACGATAAGTTAAATAATGAAAAAAGCAATGCACAAAATACTTTTTATTTGGAAAATACCTTTCAACGAAGCTAAATAGAAAAGAAGAAAAATCCCGCACAAGGACAGAGGCATCAGGAGATATTTTTAGCTAAGACTGGAAGATAAGAGTAAAAGTCAGTGATTTCTTGTTTTTATGCTTATAGAGGAGGCACAGGTATATAGCAGATTTCCTATATCAGTATGATCAGAGCCTGATTAAGGGGGAAGCACACATTATTCATACTTACACCGTTATTTTTTAACAAATACTTTCCTCCTATAATAAACAGAAAATTCTCATTAAAAATTATTTTAAAAGAATTCTGGTGTCTAATAACGATGAGTAAATTGGATTGTTTTACACTGTTCATTTTTTATAAAAAATATTTCCTCGTCAAAGCGTGGAATTTCTATGACATAAGTGAAAAAGAATTGTAAAAATATTCCGGTGAGAACGGAGATAATCTGTGCTTCCCCTTAATCAGGCTCTGAGTATGATATATATAAATCTAATTTTAAGAGAGACGTTATTCAAGTATTCAATGATTAATTAAATTTGCCGCAAAATATAATTATTAATTAATTAATTAACTTTTATTTGCACATTTATTTTATTTATTTAGCTATTTTATTTTATTTTGTTTATTTATTTATTTATTTTAATTGTATTTATTTCATCTAAATAATAATGAATGAAAAAAATAAATAAATATTGTACTTAAAAAGAAAAAAAAAAAAATCGCAATGCAGAATTGACATTTTATGCAAATCATCTATATTAATAAAATACAAAATGTTAATCTAATATTTACATTTTTCTAACAAATTCAAAAAATTTACTCGAAGGTGTTTTTCATATTTTATGGAATAAAAATTTTACTTCTTATTTCTTCGCGTAAAAGCAAATCTATATATAATTTTGTATTTGAAATTAATTCGTTATTATTTTTTTTATGTAATATTAATCATGCACTGATTAATTATGAGCATAATATTAATTCTGTACAAAACATCAAGTATGTAGCATTAATTATCAACTAACATTAACATTTTTATATAACAAATTTTAAAAGTTTACTAGAAGGTTTTCACAAATATTTGAGCTTAAAAAACATAATTTATAGTTTTTCATATTTAATAGAATGAAAGTTTTATTTCACTTTATCGTTTAAAAAAAATCGGTATAATTTTGTATTTGAAATTAAATCATTATTTTTTTTTTCTTCTTTTCATGTAATAATATTAGCATTTTGCTAACAAATTCGAAAAGTTTACTTGAAGATTTTCACAAATATTCGAACCTAAAAAACTTATTTTATAGTTTTTCATAGCTTAATAGAATGAAAATCTGTATAATTTTGTATTTGAAATTAAATTATTAAATATTTTTTTTTTCGTTTCATGTAACACTAATTATGAAAAGATTAGTTATGAACAGAACCTTAAATTAAGTATGCATAAATCAATAATTATGTAAACATTAATTATGAACTAATAATAACATTTTTCTATCAAATACGAAAAGTGTCCTCGAAGATTTTCATAAATATTCGAACTTAAAAAACTAATTTATAGTTTTTCATATTTTAATAGAGTAAAGAATTTCTTTTATTACTTTCTTCTATGTATGTAATAATAAAGTATTACATTCGTTAAGATTTTCGCACTCCAGTTTTCGATGGATTTACACTTTTTGAGATATCCTGGACATAATTCGACTGTTTTTAGAAAATATTTGTCTGTGTGTCTCTGTGTATGTAACATAAATTTTATAGGCACTGTATCTCACAAATCAATGAATGAAATTTAACCAAACTTAGTATTTAGTCAGACCCTGACCTAAACTGTTGTTACTTACATTCGGGGATCAATCGCTTTACAAGCAGCGCTGTAATGCCACTTTCAAAAATTTTAACATGGTAATATACGGTAAAGTTTCGTATAAATACAATAATTAGACTTATTTTTAATGCATGATTATAAATTAATATGTATTATTGATAATAGTAGTAGTAAACTCCTCTCCCCTGGGGGGTGTAAACTTTCAATATTGGTATCTTTCGAAATAACTCGTCAATACCTTTAAAATTAATGTTTCAACAATAGATTTGTGATAATTTAAAACAAAATCAACGATTTATTATTATTATTATTATTTATTTATTTATTTATTTTTATTTTTATTTTTATTTTTTTCTTTCAAAAAATTGACTTGTTTTGGCCTTTAGTGTTAAACTTTTGTGCGAGTAAAGTGGTGCGCATTCATGGTGAATAATTTTAATGAATAATAATGTATTAAATTATTTGTACTGCGTGAATTTGTATAAAATTATGTGAAAGAAAGTCTTATAGTGTTCACAACATACTAGTTTAATGTTAAAAAAAAAAAAAAAAAAAAAAAAAAATTGTACTTGAAGTTCAATCATTAAACTATCTCCTTTCATGTTACATTTTAATTAGAAAAACTTTCAGAACTGAAATATCTACTTTGTATTTCAGTGGTTTTAAAATACAATATGAATAGTTCTAAAACACATGTATAATAGTTCACTAAAAGAAAAAAAAATGGATAATCTCCATTATTATATAAATTTTTTTAACAAAATTTATTTAAAAAAATAAAATTTTTGTATCGAAGAAATTTAAATTTGGAGGAGAACTCTTTTTTTTTTTTTTTTTTTTCTTTTTCTAACAGCATGTTGCGGGACTCTGCTTTAGTCTCGATGATCCACTGCAAAGTAGTAACGAAGCATTTTTACTGTCCAAAAGAAATAGTCCTCAAGTACTTAATAAATAGGTCGTTTGCAGATTTTAATTTAGGGTCAAAGTTTGCTTGTATTCATAAAAAGACTTCAAAGTTTTTGTAAATGGCAAAGAAAAAAATTCACTAACTTATGTTGGCAGATATCTAGATTATTTCCATATGGTTAAATCCAATAATGTTTCTCTAAGATTGTGTCAAAAAACGTGATTTTCATAAATTTGAGGTAATTACTCTATGTAATTTTAAATAATACTCATCTTTTGGCTTAAAAATACAAAAAGCGAAAAAAAAAATTAAATTTAAAAAAATGCGTTTTTTTTTTTTTTTTTTTTTTTTTTTTTAGGTGCTTTCTCATGATTTCATTCTTAATATCTTGTTAAATCAATGCCAAAAAAAAAAAAAAAGGTATTTTTCTAAAAGAAATAGTCTTCTCTTATAAAAGCACATTCATGCTTTCCTGAACTTATATGTTATAGCCATCATAAAAAATTTCTATTTAAATTTATACACATTAGTAGCATAGACATCTTAACTATACTACAGTGAGTATTCATTGTACATATATTTAATCTATTTCCACGCCATAAAATTGCAGGACTGCTCTAATATTTCTTAGAAAAAGTACAACATATAGATGAATGTCTGCTTCAGTGTTCAAAATCAAATTAAACAAGCGTCTCATATGTTGACACTATTTCATGTAATTCAAGCCGAGATGCATGTTTGCAAATGTTTGTAAGCTCGAATTTTCTTATTGCATGCATTAACTGAGCATTAACTTAGCCCAGTAAAAAAAAAAAAAAAAAAAAAAAAAAATCATTCGGATTGTATTATTATTATTATTTATAGAATTTTTAAATCGCGTTATGAAAAAATTTGTAGGTTTGTTCAAAAACTCAGTAAAAAATTATTAATTGATTCGCCTGTCTGAATGCATTGTTAGAGAGAGAAAAATAGTAACAAAAAATGTATCGCCAATTATATACAAGTACAGCGTCATTCAAAAAAATAAAACCACTTGATTTAAAAAAAAAAAAAAAAAAAAAAAAACTGGAAACAAAAAAACAAATACGACCTTTTAAAAATATTTCTTTTTCAAAAAGTAAAAATACTTTTTTTTTTTTTTTTTTTACAAAATGTTAAAGAAGGTAAAGATTGGAATCTTCGATCTTGTTATTAATTTTGTCAGAAATTTTCTACAACGACAGGATGACCATTTTAAATTGAGGAATAATCCAAAGCATTTCAGGTATTGTAGTGACGCTATTTCGAATCGTTGCTATCGGCGGAAAAAACAGCTGTTTGGAGAAACTATTTTTGTAAGCTAGCAAATAGAGTACTTTTATTAACGTGACGTTTTTAATTCATAATTTCGTTAATTAAAAAGATATAAACTCTAAACCAAGATAAACGTATTCTTTTGATTATTCTGCAAGCGTCAGTATGTCTCACGATGCCGACATTTCAATTTATTCCTGAGCTCTGTGAGTATCCGCCCGTTATTCACACCACTTTATTCGTATTGAAACTTTCTCCAATATATAATTACGATTATCTAAGAGAAAAACTACCCTAAGAAAAGTGATGTGAAAAAAGATCCAAAGAGGTTCTGGTACTAACAAGGTTCCAGAATAAATGAAAATGTTGGAATGTCTGTGATGCTGAGTTTATAAACAGGTAGAGCCATTGACACACAAAATAAACAACGGCGGCAGAAACTTTATTATTATATATTCTTTTTAAGAATAGAGAGATAATAAGTAAAAACTTTTATAGAAATAATATAAAACGTTTTTATTTAAAATTACTAGTATCTTAAAAGCGTAAAAACCAGAGCCTGATTAAAGGGAAGCACACATTATCTCCGATCTCACCGGAATATTTTTACAATTATTTTTTACTTCATGTCATAGAAATTCCACGCTTTGACGAGGAAATATTTTTCATAAAAAATGAACGGTGTAAAACAATCCAATGTACTCACCGTTATTAGACACCAGCATTCTTTTAAAATAATTTTTAATGAGAATTTTCTGTTTATTATAGGAGGAAAGTATTTGTTAAAAAATAACGGTGTAAGTATAAATAATGTGTGCTTCCCCCTTAATCAGACTCTGCTAAAAACTGACATATATGTAAATATCACGATGTATTAAGCACATTCCAAAATATATAAGTAATCTAAATTTGGATGTGATAAATTTTCGTAAATAGTTACATTCTACTTATAAATCAATACACGGTTTTAAAAAAAAAAAAGATCGTGATAGAATTTTTTGAAGATAAATTTCAATGTAAAACAACAAAATCGATATTTTTGGTAAATCATCTTCAAAGATTGATTATTACAGTGGACGGGGGAATGACAATTTTTTGTGTGGCAAAGATCACTCATAAAAAGTCACATGACATGAGTAACTACAGTGACTACAGTAAGCCAAACTGAACAACATTAAAATTTTCTCACTCTGCTTTCTGTTATGCAGACGATACCTTTCCTTTTATTTCATTTATTTTTATTTATTTATTTATTTTATTTTATTTTATTTTATTTATTTATTTATTTATTTATTTATTTATTTTTAAGTTCTTTTCAAAATTTTTATTTTCCTTTAAAAGTTAGATTGTTTTGAATCTAAAAAATAAATAAATAAATAATATTAAAAAAAAAAAAAAAATTATCAACAGCAATGTTTTTTAAATGTGTAAAATGATGTAAGAAATAATTTATAAAAGTAAAAACTATTATATTTCATTGATAAGATTTTTTTATATTTTATTATTTCATATTTCTTAAGTAATTATTTTTGTAAAATGCTTATAACTGATATATTTAATTCTTCTAATTAAATTACCGTAATTTCTGGTAGATAACCCGCAGGTAAGATGTGTCATTTCTCCACCAGAAATTTTATTTAATAGAGAAATCTATACTTTATCGAAGGAAGAGCTCGTACAAATATAAATTTATTCATCAATTGAAATTTCTGGTGCAAAGCTGGATTATATAACCTGCGGGGTATCTACCAGAAATTACGGTAGTTTAATATTTCTAAATGTTTCTAAAATATTGTTTCTAAATGTGACATACAAAAATTTCTTCCTTATTTATTTTCTTATTTTTAGTTATTCAAAAATATGTACTAAATTCTATTTATATAAATTGTATACAAAAGATAAAAAGGCATTTTGCTGATACTATTTTTTATACACCTATCGGCTAAAGTAGATAAGGTTAGGCCTAATTGCTATATTACTTACATCTTCATTGTCTTATGTTACACTATTATTATCTGAAGTCCCTCTGAATAAGCTGATTTCTCAGTTTTACATCAAAAAATAACTTGCGAGAGAGTGACGAATTCTCTAATATAGGTATAAGTCATACGTTACGATAAACTATTATTTCTTCTAAATGATGACTAATTAAAGATACCGCTACCATCAGAAAATAAAAAATATTTCTGCACTTCGACGATACAATATACAAACGATACAAAAGATAACAATACAAAACAAAAGACAGCAATATACTTTTCCTTCTATTAAAATATCAGTTACAGTTAAAGAATTATTCTGTAAAAATTAAATATCGTTTGCACTTTTATTTTACGGAAAAGAACCCAAGGTGGTAAAAAGTGAATTTCCAACATCTTTATTGATAATAAAAAAATATAAATACATTCCTCATCTTAATATGCTAATTTTGAAAAACAGATTATTTGAATTACTAAAGTTTCTGATTGGTAACAAACTATTTTGACAGCTGATCGAAGAACATGGGAAGTATTATCGAGGTTAAAAATGACGTCTTGTACTATTTATTTTCTAACACTAAACTGGACTTTTACATTATTGTATAAAACAATATCATTTGGATCATTAAAAATAATGAAAAATAATAAAGCACTATAAAAACTATAAAAACAGAAAGTGGAATGAAATTGAAAATGAACAAAAGATTTTCTATTCTAAAAATTATTTGGTTTCAACGGTTTCAACAAAACATTTAAGCTGAACCATAGCCTAAATACATTTTAAGAAATTTTCATACATTTACTTTAAAATAAAAGAATATTGAGCATATTACATTTATTTTTCAAAACTATCTAAATTAAAATTAAAATTCAAAATTGTATTTATTTTATTTATTTATTTTATTATTATTTTTTCTACTATATAATTTATATTTATTTATTTATTATTTTATATTTCAAATTATCCAGTTTTTCTAATTTTAACCTACTAAACCTTATGAAATTTACTGTACTAAGTCTATAAGATATCTCATAAACATTTAAATCTATATATGTGTGTGTGTGTATCCAGTTTAGTTTCTGCCATAATTTGAATTTTAAAACACACTTTTAAGGTTTAAAAACATAAAATTTGCATGAAATTTCAAAATTTGCCCGAAAAATTATTTATTGTAAATTAACATAGTTGCCAATATTTTAATTTATTCCGGAGAATTTTCAGCTCCGCCTATATTTCGCACCATTTCATTTACATACTTGCCAACCATCTCATTAATAACCGTACAATTGTTAACGCCCCCTGAAAAAACGCCCCTTTTCTCACACCACTATATTTTTAGAGTTATTCTCTCCAAATGTTGTTACGATTAAGTAAGACTAAAATTACTTTAAAAAGTTATTGGTGTGAAAAAAAGGCGGGTACTAAAAATTCTACGGTTCATAATGAGATGGTTGGCAAGTATGCATTTATAGAATATTGTTCTCCAATATATAGCTACGATAAAATAAGAAAAAATTATTTTTTATGTATTGTGCTTCCAATTTCCATAAACTCCAAGATTGCTTTTTTAATGTTCTTTGTTCCATTTTATGTTCCCTTCCCCCACCCATTGCAGTAAAATTGAATCTCAAGACTCTCATCCCGTTAGCCTTCATCTTTAGGTACCAGAGGATGCGTGACCCTATCACAGGTGCTTCTATCACACAACATCCGAAGGTCCGAAGGAGAAAAAATTACTTTTAAAAAATGGTATAAAATAAAGGCGGGGCTAAAAAAGCTCCAGAATAAATTAAAATGTTGGCAACTCAGAATTAACTTATATCAGTCTATATAACAGAGCCTTTTGCTGTTTAACATGCACAAAAGTTTAACCATGGCTTCTCTCACAATAAAGATTTTACATATGGAATTTGGTGCAGTTTTAATCAACAGATGCTGAGATGTAGCTATAGAGAAAATCACAATAGCAGCGCTAACGGTAAGTCTATATACATGCAAATGAAGTCAGCATTCATTTTCACAATGGTTATCTCACATATCAAGTTTCATGCAATTATATGCAGTTATATGCCATATAAGTTGAGATTTAGCCTTCCTTTTCTCATGGGAAATTGCAGTACAGCTACATCACCTATTGACCAATATGCACCTAAATTGGATCCGCATGGAGTTTTATAATGGCTCCCCCATATATAAATTTTTGTACAATATATATACAATAGAATCTGAGATATAGCCTTCCCATTCACGGGGGAAATTGCAGCATTGAAGCACCATCTATCAGCCGATATTCCCATAAATTGAATCAGCATAGCATTTTATAATGGACCTCTCACATAACAAGTTTTATTCGATTATGCACAATAGAATCTGAGATACAGCCTTCCCTTAAATGGGAAAAAATAATAACGCTAACTTTTGAGTGTTTTGCACCAAAAGTTGACAGGCATTAACTTATGTCAAGGGGCAACTACATATAGAATTTCAGATTGAGAATCAGTGAGGGAATGCAAAGAGAGATTAACAAAAGAATTCTGATCAAGAGAAAAATTCAAACTAAGAAGAGGGAAGAACATTTTGTTCTAAATAGCTTCATGGCAATTACACAGCCGTTCAACATTTACGAAAAAACTTTTTGAAAAGGAAGATAAGTTTTGAATAAAGTCACTGACATGCAGTTGTAAAGAACACAACGCTTAATTGACAGAAACAAGAAAGAAAAATCATGCGGTATGTATAGAACACTTTTCAACTGCAGGTTGAATCATTTAACCTACAACACATTTTTCTTAAAGGATAATCAAGTTAGGAACTCTTGGAATTAAGAAAAAAATCAGACTTAGGAATTGCACATCACATTGATAATCAGTGAGAAGATGCTAAAGAGGTTAACAACAGAATCCGGAAGAAGTATGTAGAAAAATAACAAGAAGCAGGGGTTTCATTATAGCAGTAGAAAACTTTTTGTTGAAAACAGCTTCATGACAATTAGATAGAACTGCTACTCAAAATAAACGAAATTTCTTTTAAACTAGTATGTTGCGGCCATCTCAAAAATGTCTGCTATATCATTTTTATATATGTGTGTGCTAGTGCCACTTACTATTTAACATGCCTAAGAGTTTAAGACCTTCTCTCAATAAAGAATTTACATATAAAGTCTCATGCAATTTTAACTAACACATGATGATATATAAAATCATCATGATGATGTAAAATGACATATGATGATGTAAAATCACAGAAAAAGAGTAATAGCAGCGCTACCTGTCGCATGATATGCATCTAAATTATATGATCATTCTTTATTCATAATGGTTATCTCACATATCAAGTTTGGTGCATTTATACACGATACAAGGATTCAGCTTTCCTGTTCACGGAAAATGAATTCCACCACAGCAGCACCAACTGCTGATTGATATACACTCAAATTAAACCAGCACAGTGTTTTATGATGGCCTGTTATATACTAAGTTTTGTACAATTATATGCAATAGAATCTGAGATATATTTTTCTCGCACACGTGAAAAATGACAGCATAGCAGGGTTACTTATTGACCGATATGCACCCAAATTGAATCACTATAACGTTTCATAATGCCCTCTTACATAACTACTTTTGTTCGAATACACACAATAGAACCTGAAATATAGCCTTCCCTTAAGTCTAAGAAATCGTAGTGTAGCAGCGTCACCTGTTGAACAATTTGCACCAAAAATTGATTAGTACTAATTTATGTCATGGTGCAACTACACATAACTTTAAACGAAATTCTGTGCAGTAATTCCTGAGATACAGTTGCCACAAAACACACACAGGCAGACGGACACACAGACATTTTCTAAAAATGGCCAAATCGTGCTCTGCACCCTCAAAACGTAAAAATCCATCAAAAACCGAAAGTCAGTTTTTTATGATTCAAATGATACTTTCTTCTGTTGAATACAGGTGAAAGTAAAAAGAAGAGACGTCTTGTATAGAATGACAAATAAGCGAATGTAAAGAAAAGAACTCGGACTTTATAAAAACAAAAAAGAAAAATACTTCGATCGGTGTAGTTTACAAAATACTTACCAACATTGTATTACATCGCTTAATCTATAATATACCTAAGTGATAAGAAAGTTAGGAACAGAACCTTTGAAAACATGAAAAAATATCAGTGAGAGAGGGCAATGACAGATTACCAGAAGAATCCTTAACCAGAGAAGATTTGGGAGAAACAGAAGATTTTAAGCTGAGAAGAAGAAAGAATATTTTTTTTTAAATAACTTCATGAGAATTACACTAATAGTCAATATCAAGTAAATTTCTCTTTGAAAAATAAGATATGTATTGATAATTGTGATTAACATGCAAATGTAAAAAACAGAACAAAGAGTTATTCGTAATAAAAAAGAAAATTCAAGCTGTTGGCGTAGAACACTTTTCGAAATGTATGTTACACAATTTATCATTCAAATTTCCTCTTTTACAAGAAGAAAGGTCTTCAAACTTCCAAAAAATATAATGGAATAGAACTTCTATTTAAAAGAAACAAGAAAGAAAAATCATGAGTTCGTGTGGATCATGAAATACTTTAAAACTCTACGATACATCATTTAACCTACAATATATTTTACTTAAGTGACGATCAATTTAAGAATTTAAAACACGGAAACCTTCGGAAATACGAAAATAGACTAGTAAAAGAACATACCATCGCGAGTCAGTGAGAGAATGTGAAGAGAAATCAACAAAAAATAAATAAATAAATATTCTTAACAAGAGGAAAAATGCGAAAAATGGAAAAATTCAAACCAAGAAGAACAAGGACAGTTTTGTTGTAAATAGTTTCATAACAATTTTATTCATGCTTAAAACCAATAGAATTCCATTTTTAAACAAAAGATAAGTTTTGCATAAAGTCACTAACATGCAAATGTAAAGAACAGAACACAGATTAAATATATATAAGAAATAACAATCACGTGGTTTGACTAGAACACATTCCAAGTTTATAACATAGAATATTATATACAACTAAATTCTTTTTTTTTTTTTTTTTTTTTTTTTTTTTTTAATAAAAGGAATCTTACATAGACTCGATGATATGTAAATAAAAATGCAGAACAAAGACATAATAGGAACAAGAAAGAAAAAATTTCAGTTCGTATAAATTGTGAAATATTTTCCAACTCTATCTTTTATCGTTAAATATACAATATTTTGTACCTAACTGGTAATCAAGTTCGGAATAGAACTGTAGGAAACCCGAAAAAATGTAGATCTAGAAAAAAAAAAAAAAAAAAAAAAAAAAATCCCTTTGAATGAGTGGATGTGAAGAGAGATTGACAATAGAATGCTTGACAAGAAGAGAATTGGCAGAAGTAAAATAATGCAAATAAAGAAGAGGGAAGAACATTTTGTTCGAAATAGCTTCATGACAATTAGATTGATGCTCAGTGTCAACAAAATTCCTTTTTGAATAAGAAGAGGAGTTTTAAATAGAGTCATTGACATGCAAATGTACAGAATGGAGCACAGACTTGACTGAAACAAAAACTAAAAGTTTGAGTAGAATATCTTTTAAATGCATGTTAACTGAGTTTAACCTAAAGAAGAATGAATTTTTGGAATAGAACTAGTGGAATTAAGAGAAAAGTCTAAATCTTAAAAATAATATACACTGAAAATTAATGAGAATATAAGAAGAGAGGTTAGCAACAACAACAACAAAAAAAAAAAAAAATCTGAAGAGGCAAATGGTTCTGAATGAAGAAAAGTAGAAAATATTTTATATTAAAACAGCTTTATTACAATTAGATTTATATTCAAAATATCAACAAAAATTTTTTTTTAACACTTTCCAACAAAAAGGAACAGTACTTATGACTTCGGTTTGTCTGTTTGTCCGTCGCGCTCCTGTAAATATTCATGGAATTTCTTTGAAACTGATATATGTAGCCCTGCTAACTATGCTAGTTTATCCGTAATGGTATTAAGCCCCGCCTTTTTTTCACACCAGAAGAGTTGTAGAGCAATAGTCTTCTTATTTAATCATGAGAACGTATTACTAAATATTACTCTACAGCTATTCTGGTGTGAGAAAAAGGCGGGGCCTAATATCATTACGGATAAACTAGCATAGTTAGCAGGTCTAGATACATGTTATTGACGTTTACAGTGAGATAATTCCTTTTAAAAATGGAGTAAATACAACCACAGGTTTGTATACAGGGATACGTAAAAGAATTAAAAAGCATAGCGTATTATGAGAGGTATTTCTATAAACCATATTTTAACATCTTTATTATCCGCAAATCATAATGAAACTGTAATTTATTATTCATACGTCCAAAAAAGCTTTCTATAGAATATAGTGTGATTAGTATATACAGGACCAATCAAAATTTTCATTTACAATTAATGGCTAGAATAGGAAATTGCTTTTATTGCATTTCTGCTAAGCGTTTTTAACACTTTTCAGCCATGTTTAAGAGTGATTATGAATTATTTTATTCTATCTGTCTGTATTTCTGTTCTGTCAGTTCTTTTGTGTGATCTTGTAAGCAAAGTACATTGACGGTTAAACGATACAACGGTACACTTAAAAAGAATTAACAATCTATACGAACAGCAAGATATTTCCTTCTCATTTAAAAATAGAAGAGAAGTTTTGCACAGACAGAGCTGCCAACCTAATCCGCAAATTGTTAGTACCGCCCCTTTTTCTACAACACTTAATTTTTAGAGTATTTGTTTTCCTCATTCATCGTAAATATATTTGAAGAGAAGTTCTCTAAAAATTAAGTAGGAAAAGGGGCGGTACTAACAATTTGCCTGATTTGGTTGGCAGCTCTGCACAGAGTATCTAACATGAAAATTTAAATAACAGAATTCATATTTTATTGAAAGCAGAAAGAAGAACCAAGCAGTTCGCGTGTATTATAAAATGCTTTCCAATTGCATATTACACCGTTTAACTCTAAATTCATTTTTATAAGCTTCGTTATATTTTATGTCGTATAAGTATAATGGAATTAAATATACCTTTAAAAAATGCTTGTCACAGACTGTAATGTATACGAATTATTTTGTGAGGCACTATACACAAACCAGTAGCATTATATATAATATTTAAAATAGAATATATATTATAGTAAACTGGAAACAATACATAAGTTTTAAAGAATTTTTAATCATTTGCGGAAATGACTGAAATCATATATATTTTTTTTACTTTTTATTGAAATAAAAATAAATAAATGTATACACTTTGTGTGTGTGTGTGTGTGTGTGTGTGTGTGTGTGTGTGTGTGTGTGTGTGTGTGTGTGTGTGTGTGTGTGTTATATCGTCTAAACACTAGAAATGGACGTTTTGTCAAATCATAGCCTCCAAAATTAGATGCCTGTCGTGCGGCTAGGAAGCCTGGCAACAGTTGAAGCGGTAGATAGCGCCCCCTGGTACAGATTGCACTACTTTTTTATTCAACAGCCACCAAAAAACTTTAAAATTGGGATATGATACACTTAAAACGCGAATAGAATCGAAGGAACGTTGATTATATATATCATATATCACTTCTAAATTTATTGGTGACCGTTGAATAAAAAAGTCACGCAATCTGTACCAGGTGGCGCTGTCTACCTCTTCAACTGTTGCTAAGTTTATGAGCCACGCGACAGGCATCTAGTTAAGGAGGCTATGGTCAAACATCTAGAAAAATTCTTCAGGAATTCTATAAAATTCTTCAGCAAAAAAAGATAAAATTTGGCAAATATGAACAAACGTTTTTCAAAACTTTCCACATTTGTGGATCTTTTTAAATTATAATTAACAATTTTTTAAAACGTAATAAAAGCCGAGCAACACATATAAGATCACTGAAACCACATAGACCAATAAGAATAAAATGTCATCATATTATAATTACCTGTGTAAATTGGTTGTTAATTATTGAAACACTTTTACTTTTTGATTTTTTAAACAATAAATTTTACTTATTGATATTTTTATTTAATTTAATTTCAAACTAACCTTAATATTATTCCTATATATGTGTAATATTTGTGTCAAAATTCCACAACATTTGACTTTAATCATTACTTGTTGAAATTTAAGAAATAATTTTGCTATATTTCTTGTAAAAATTTTCCGTTTTTATCTCTTGAAATTTGAAATGTCATATTCATTTTTAATATTTTCACATTTACTTTCACATTTATGTTTAACTAAATAATTCAAAGGATTTTGGTAATTTATTTAATAAAGTCATAAATTTTCTCACTATTGTTATTATTATATTTTTATTTCTACATTTAAAAAAGAAAAAAATATCTCTTTTTCCTTATTCGCAGATATTTCCAAATTTTTTTTTTCCATCTGTAGATAACTTTACTAATTTTATTTATTAACTTATATTTTATTAACATTATGAGCTTTCTTAATTCATTCATAGCTAAACACCGTTCATTTAAGAAAAGATTTCAATAATTAAATTGCCATAAAACTATTTGAATTGAGTGAAGCAATAAGTTTCAAATATTGCTTCTTAAAAAGAACAATAAAATAAAATAAAAATATATAAGTAAAACTTATCAAAACTTATTAAACTTATTAAGTAAAACTTATCAAACTTATAAAACTTAATAATATATAAGTAAACGTTTTTCAAAACTTTCCACATTTGTGGATCTTTTTAAATTATAATTAACAATTTTTAAAACGTAATAAAAGCCGAGCAACACATATAAGATCACTGAAACCACATAGACCAATAAGAATAAAATGTCATCATATTATAATTACCTGTGTAAATTGGTTGTTAATTATTGAAACACTTTTACTTTTTGATTTTTTAAACAATAAATTTTACTTATTGATATTTTTATTTAATTTAATTTCAAACTAACCTTAATATTATTCCTATATATGTGTAATATTTGTGTCAAAATTCCACAACATTTGACTTTAATCATTACTTGTTGAAATTTAAGAAATAATTTTGCTATATTTCTTGTAAAAATTTTCCGTTTTTATCTCTTGAAATTTGAAATGTCATATTCATTTTTAATATTTTCACATTTACTTTCACATTTATGTTTAACTAAATAATTCAAAGGATTTTGGTAATTTATTTAATAAAGTCATAAATTTTCTCACTATTGTTATTATTATATTTTTATTTCTACATTTAAAAAAGAAAAAAATATCTCTTTTTCCTTATTCGCAGATATTTCCAAATTTTTTTTTTCCATCTGTAGATAACTTTACTAATTTTATTTATTAACTTATATTTTATTAACATTATGAGCTCTCTTAATTCATTCATAGCTAAACACCGTTCATTTAAGAAAAGATTTGAATAATTAAATTGCCATAAAACTGTTTGAATTGATTGAAGCAATAAGTTTCAAACATTGCTTCTTAAAAAGAACAATAAAATAAAATAAAAATATATAAGTAAAACTTGCATGCTGAGGCAAAACATTTTTCAATAATTTCTTGTACAATTTACCAGTGTGAATTGTTTATTAAAATTAAAATTTATCAAATTATTTTCCATGGTATGTAGACGATTTTCCATCTCAGAAAGGCATAATTTTAAACGTCTAAAGAGAGTGATTTTTTTTTTTTTTTTATCCCACATGCGTTATTTTGGAAAATGCATTTTTTCACTTCGATGTACATACATTTTTTTTTTTTAATTTGTCACAGATCTATGGTTCAAACATTCGTTTTAGACGAATTCTTTTGAAAAATATATACTGAAATTTTTATTGCCCAGAGGACAACTTCCCTCACACTGAGAAAAAAAATATACCACCTTCCTCTAGAATGAATAAGTGACCATTTTCTAAATCCCTTAACTAGAAATATGGATTTCCGAGCTATGCGCGTAAGGCACGCCAATAAACTGAATAGACGAAATTATCGAGAATTTCTTGTGTACACATTTCTAGAGGGTGAAACAATATTCTGAATACTATAAATATTCTGAATCATTTGTATTGCGAGAAATTCTCGCTTGATTTTCTAGAATTTGGTAATAAACCAAGATTATAGTTGATGAAACCCGCCTCTTGTAGTCTCATTTATTTGCAGAGATTTTTAAATAACTTTGCCCTCGAGAATATAGGCAAATGCTCTAGAATTCTGATAGGGGGTTCTAGAACTCGCTTTCGAAGGGTACTAGAATTTATAAGGATGACATGTAACTATTTTTTCTAGAGCCACAGCTTAGATTCTAGATGTCAGTTACAGAATTTTTTCTCAGTGCAAAGAAGGAGGAAGGGAGTATCTACTTGTACAATATTTTTATTCTGGTAAACTATTAAAAAAATTTATTTCAAAGTTATTGGTTAAAAATAATCTTCAATGTGTACATTTATAACATATTATCTCCTATTGCTATATTATGATTATTATTATTATTATTTTGAAAAACAAGACAACAGAGCCACGTGTTGAGCGATAAGCACCAAAATCTAAACAACACAAACTTAAGTCAAGGTGTAGCAAAATTAAAAATTATTGAATCCTTAAAATTGAACCCTTATTAAAATTTGGTTTATAAAAATACCTCTCCTGAAATGCAATGCTCTGGAATACTTTCAGGTGTCCCTGTATACAAACCAGTGGTGCTATTTACTCCGCATTTTCTTTAGAAAATATCCGATAATGAACTTGAATAACATATCAATTTCAAGAAATTACATGAATATTTCCGGGAGTTAGAGCGCGGACAGTTAGACAAACCGAAGTCATTAACACTTTCAACCTTGTTCGAAAGTTTTAAAAATTGTTAGAAATTGTTAAAAACGCTTAATGTAAATGTAAATGCAATTTCAGCAAATTTCCAATAATATCATTCAATGTAACTGGAAATTTTTGCGTGATCCTGTAAATCTTAATATTATTCATACTATATTCTATAGAAAGCATTCTTTTGTGCGTATGAATAACATATTTTAATTTCAGTAACCTTTGTGCAAAGTAAAGTTATTAAAGTTTAATTTATAGAAACACCTCTCATAATACGCAATGCTTTGGAATACTTTTGGGTGCCCATGTACACAAACCAGTGGTGGTATTTGCTTCATTTTCTATAGAAAACATGCGCTATTGAACTTGAGTAACATATTTTGATTTCATTAAGATTTGTGGAAAGGAAAGGTATGAAAATATGGTTTATCGAAATACCTCTCATAGAATGCAATGGTTTGGAAAAAATTTTGTGTCCCTGTACATAAACCATGAGAAGTTTGTTCTGCATTTTCAATAGGGACACATCCGTGAACTTGAATAACATATATCAGTTTCAAGAAATTCCATAAATATTTGCGGGAGTTAGAGTGCGGACAGACAGAGAAACCGAAGTCTTTAACACTTTTCAACCTCGATGGAAAGTGTTAAAAAGGAAAGAAAAGAATTGTCTTTTATTGTTGTCCACATTAATAATATCCTATTATTTATAACACACGAAATATATGACATTTTAAACAATAACTATACATAATGTATAGAAAAAAAAATTTTAAAGCTTTGTTTAAATATTTCGATTTTATTTAAAAATTTTCAATGACATTTCAAATTTAATTTTTAAATATGTATATAAAATTAACAAAAAAATTAAATACTTTATAAAACAAATTTTAGAAATTTTAACACATTTTATTCTTGTATGTATGTTTTCTATAGAATACTGCAAAATTACTGAGGTTTATTATCATTATTAAATGTAGAAAGTAAAAAGAAAAAATTCGTTCGTAAAATTATATTTTGCAACACTTTAAAACAATATTCACACTTATGTTCAACAGAAATCTATGTATTAATATGCAAGCATGAAATTTGTGGTACATTTTTAACATATTTATTATGGGAGTAGAGGGTTGAAAATGGTATCATTCGAAAGTTATGATTAGCCAGATATCCAGAATACAAAAACTATTTTCTTACGATGTCAAGAAGGTATCTAAAAATACTTTTATATTTTTATGCATTTTTCCATTTTATACACGTATTCTTTTATATTAAAAAATACCTAAAGTTGAAAGTTGTTAAATCTGGCAATTCCTGAAAACTCAAATAAAACCATACACACGGTAATTTGTACAATGTAGCATCACTATACTCTCGACTGCAGATTTTTTATTCTAAGAAAAAAACAGCTATTTGATGGTAGAAATTTGAGTGAATGAGTGGCAGATCGAAATTTTATACTGTTGAAAATATATGCAAGATAAAAAGGGATTTGATTTATGAGAGTTCTAAATTATTATTATTATTTAATTTATTTATTTATTTATTTTTTTTTTTTAAGATCTAATTTCTTTTTTTCTTTTCTTTCTATCTTTTTCATTTTTTTTTTTTTTTGTGTGTGTGTGTGTGTGTGATTCACGTCAGCTCTAATTTGAAAACATACTTTTAAGCAAAAACATAATGTATTCAATTAACTGAAATTGATTACATATTTAAAAAAAAAAAAAAATAGATTTATTATTATATGCAAGTGAAGTGATGACGTCACTGATCGTCCGTTTTGGGGCCAAGAAAATTGTTTCCTATGTTAATCGTCCATTGGAATTTTTTTTTTTTTTTTTTTTTTTTTTAAACATTAAGGAAAATTATCTCCCGATTTCAATCCCCATATAGTTACATATAAGTTACTGTCTGTGTGTTACTGTCTGATTGCGTTACTTTTTCTGTAAAATTCATAAAATTTTAATTTTCAATTTCAAAACTTTTGAAAAAAAAAATGACAGACTTCCATTTTCGAATATAAACATAAACATTTAATTTTAATGGAATAGGATTCATTCCAAAGGAACAGATTTGATATTTGTCAACCTTGGTGGAAAAAATTAATAATAAAAGATCGCCAAATTTTCTGGCGAACATATTTAACCCCTTAACGCACGGTGTCCTCGCTGCGAGGACGCAAAATTTAAGATACAGCTGCAAAAATTTATCCCGGAAAATTTGTAGCAAAAATTTACGTTTATAACATATCAGTAAAGGCCGGTTTTTTTAACCTTAAATTTTTAAAATTTCTTTTAGTTTAATTTAGTTCATGAATTCCGGTGGCAGTATAATTTAAATGATCTGAATTGTCTTGCGCCGCAAAGGGTTAATTCCTTTGAAAAATCATAGTTATTTTAATAACGAGCTATCAATAATATGAAACAATATTTCGTAGAATATATAAGTATTACAAAAAAATACATCTGGCAGGTATGTTTTCGTATTACGTTTTTCATCGCCAAATACACAAAACACCAAGGACGAATAGATATCATATCGATGCCCATTTTGTTTCTAGAGTTTTGAAATTTAAAATTAAAATTTTCTACATTTAAACAGAAAAAGAACTTAATCTAACACATATGCACGATGACAAATTTTTAATTATACCCAAATATGGGGATTAAAATCATGAAATAATTTTCCTCAATTTTTAATATTATTTTTTTACAAAAAGTCCAATGGACGAATAACATAGGAAAATTTTTACTTGGCCCCAACGACAGTCAGTGACTTCACACTTCGCTTGCGTATATCTTCTACATACATAAGAAGAAAGTTTAAGATCTCGAAAAACTTTTGATTTCTGGTTTTCGATGAATTTACACATTTTGAGATTTCCTTGCATTTCAGTTAACTGAAATTGACTACTTATTTTTTCTTAAAATGGATTTATTACTAGCTTCTGCATGTATAAGGAGAAAGTAAAAGATACGGAAATAATTCCGATTTCCGGTTTCCGATGAATTTAAACGTTTTGGGATTTACTCGCATTTTCAAGCAAATGTGCTAGTTTATTGCACTTTATGGAGTTTATTCAAAGTTTTGTACTTATTAGTTTATGGTACTATTGAATTTTTACTGTATTAAAACCTCTTTGATTCACAGTGTAATTTTTATTAAATTGTAACGAACAGAAAACTATTAAATGTAAAATTATTTTCGTTTAAATTTATTTATTTATTCTTTTACTTTTATTTATTTATTTTTACTTTCTCTTACCAATAAGTTAGAGAAAATACTGTTTTCAAGTGAAATTTTCAAAAGTGAGTTTTTGTTATATTTACACGTTTTGAGGTCCCCTGAATCTAAAAATCATGTATTTAACGGTTGGTCTGTCTGTGTGTCTGTTATCAGCTATTTCAAAACAAATTATAGCAGAAAGTCCAAACTTGGTATTCTAAATCTGTAAGATATACACAAAACTTTCTATTGAGATCAAGCAAACGGTTCGTCTACAGGGACACCGAAGAAAATTCAAATACATTATTTCTATAGGGAAAATTGCAGGTAAGTAGAGTTTAGCCTCTATAGACTACACTAAACCAAATGAAACGAATATAAGTATTTTGTATGCATAAAAACATGTCTCATGTAGAATATGGTTGGAAAAACATTCACTGTTCATTTACAGGGCGCTTCAAAAAAAAAAAAAAACTAGGTTAAAAGTGCGACTGTAGTTGCAAGTTGATGGTATTGTATTTCAGGCTAGGCCGTGTCTTATTACTATAGGATTATATTTAGGTGCACCATGTAGTATGTAGATAATCTTCAAAAGATTAATAGGGCTGCAAATATTTTAATCGATAATATTCTTTTCTGTTGTCAGGGGATATGCTTTACTATAATATTTTACCATTTCCAGGAAAACTGTTCAAGAATTGAAATGAATTCCTCCTAGAGATATGGCAAATAATCTATGTTTTTAAGCTAAATATTCGTCGCTTGTTTTTTGTATATTTACACGTTTTGAGGCTTCCTGATTACCGAAGTCAAGTTTTTAACGCTTAATCTTTGTCTGTGTCTCTTAAAGTAACGTGAAAACGAATAATTTAGGAGATCCAAATGTTCTATTTTGAAGTTAATATAAGTTTGCTGCTGGAAAAATTTGATCAAGATTGATAAATTTCAAGTAATGTTGGGTGTGAAAGTTGTCTAAATAATTTTAAGTGAACTATTAATTTTAATTACGGATTTAAATTCTATATAAATGTAGGTGAGTTGAAACGGGTAGTTGAAGGCAGCCCCCCCCCCCCCTCACACAAAACTAATTATAATATAAAACTCTTCCGAAGCCTAATTTGAAATGTTTTTATGTAGGTTTACGTAACAGAACTCGTTATCTTACCCCTTAAAAGGGAGTTAATACGATGAATTTGAACAAAAAGAAAAAAAAAAATCCGTACAACCTTTTATAAAGGAACGCACTTCCGAGACTTGAAATTGAGTTATTTATACAGAACACCTATCAATTTTCTTGAACTAACCAACTACGTCACTCGAAAGGATATCTAATAGAGTGTTTCTATGCCAACTTTGAAAACAAAAATCGTTAGAGCCGTTTCCGAGATACGGACTTACAGTCCCACTTCCGATTTCTGATAACCAACTTCTGGTTTTCAAATTTTTACCAAAATTTCGAAAGTTCATCTGTACACCAGACTTGTGTGAATTCTGAAGTTTCGTAATCCTATCTCTATTAGTTTCGGAGCTATGATAGCCAGAAGATTCCCCACATACATGCATGCATACATACACTGACAAATTGCCAAAAACTAATTTTTTGGACTCAGGTGACTTTAAAACGTGTAAATCACCTGAAAACTTGATGTAGAATTTTTTGACCTAGTACATTACTGCAGTAGGCTAATGGAAGTAAAATGTGTTTAGTGTGATGATAAGGTAAATTACTTTTCTTTAATAGTGGTATAATTTTATTTATTTATTTATTTTTGTTGATCATAACTTGGCCTCCATGTTTTCGGTTGGCATGAAACTAAAATCTTTTCTCTAGGCTAAGTGAGAACTGGTAAAATCATCTTATTTGCGTTACAGAGTTGCCAACATTTTAATTTATTCCGGATCATTTTTAGCCCTGCCACTTATTATTTAAGAGTAATTTTTTCTTATTTTATCGTAATAACAGGGGTCGTACTCTCCACCCTTTTTTCAGGACACTCTCAAATATGACAAATTTCCGTCTCTATTCCTACCACTATTTTTTTACGATGATCTCTAACCAGATTAATCTGGAGACATTTCTATAAAAAGTACCATAAAAATTTCTGCATGAAATTACTGGTGGCAAAATAGGAGAAAATTCCTTATTCTTAAGTGTGTCCTGAAAAAGAGGCGGAGTGTACGACCCCTGTAATTATATATTGCAGTAAAATACTCTGAAATTAAAGTGGTATGAAATAGAGGCGGAGCTAAAAATGCTGTGGAATAAATTAAAATGTTGGCAACTGTTGCATTATATATTTATACACCTGTATTACAAATGTCAGACGTTCCATATTGTTGTTTCTTCCTTTTTTTTTTTTTTTTTTTTTCCTACAAAAATATTTTTAAAGCACAAAATCAAGCTACTTTTTTTATGATTGAATATGAAACAAAATTATATGAAATGGAGACGGTAATAAAAAAAAATATAATTGTAAGGTGGTAACGAATATAATAACTTTATCAACTTCCCTTTAATTAACTTTATATCTAATTTATCATATTATTTTTGTGTGTCATTTGTATAATAAATTTATAGTATACAATTTATTATAAAATTAATTTATGCTATTTAAAAATTAGTTTCTTAACCTCTCTATTGTGTAAACTACAAATACAAAATTAAATGTCACCGGAAATTATTTTTTAAATAAGAAAACTGCATTTACAACTTCCAACGCTTTCGATTAATAAATATCGATGTTCAGCTGAAAGGTCAAGTAATAGGCGTGACTAACATCTCGTCTAGTTAAGGAATTGTAAGTTAACCCTTTGCGGGGCAAGGTAATTCGGATCATTTATATTATACTGCCACTAGAATTCCCGTACAAAATAAAATTTAAAGAATTTTTTTAATTTCAGTTTAAAAAGAAAAGAAAGAAAAATCATGCAGTACGCATTGATTAGTAACACTTTCCAACTGTACGTAATTGTTGTATCGAATAACTTTTAATATTCTTTGCCTACGTTATCACACAACGGACAGAAGGACTGAAAAACAAACAGGTAGACTAACGGATTTTAACATTACTCTTAGGTATTTTGGAAAGTGTTAAAAAGGTTTAACGCAAAAGAAAATGCAGCCCTTAGATTATAATTACAGCTTTTGATCTCTCTGAATATTTTAGTGTAGCCCTGTAAATCAGAAAGTTAATCATATCACATTATATACAAAACATTATTTTAGAATATTAACAATACACTTCAATATTTTTACAGTCGAAAGATTTTTAAATATAACTTTCAAAAAATTCTGTCCTAAAACGAAATGCATTGGCATTTTTTTTTTTTTTTTTTGTTGTTCCTGTAAACAAACTAGTTGTACAGGACCTATTAATATCATTTTAAATGGGGAACATTCTATAGGGAAAATATTTATAAAAATAACACTCATAGAACACAATGCTTTTGGGTGTACCTGTACACAAACCAGAAGAGATATTCACTCCATTTTTAATATGAAACATCCGATAGTGCACTTCAATAAAATATATCAGTTTCGAGAAATTCCATAAATATTTACAGGAGTTAGATCGCGGGCAGACAGACAGACAGACAGATGGACAGATACACAAACTGAAATCATATTCACACTTAAAAATGTTAGAAAGTTTTAAAAACGCTTAATGTAAATGAAAGTACAATTCTAGCAATTTTTTTTAATAGCTCTTAATATAAATGGATATTTTTGAGTCACCCTGTAAATCTAATGCTAATCATGCTATATTCTATGCAAAGCATTTTTTTGTGCATATAAATAACATATTTCAATTTCCTAAAACTTCGTATAAAGTAAAGTTATTAAAATTTGTTTTATTGAACTATCTCTCATAGAACGCAATGCTTTGGAATACTTTTAAGTGTCCCTGTACATAAATCGGCGGTGGTATTTCCTCCATTTTATCGAGGAAACATCCAATAGTGAATTTGAATAACATATTTCAATTTAATTCAGATATATCTATAGTAAAAGTGTGAAAATATGGTTTATAGCAATACCTCTCATAGAACACAATGCTTTGAAATACTTTATTGTGCCCCTGTACACAAACCAGTAGAGGAATAAACTACATTTTCAATAGGGAACGTCCGATAGTGAACTTGAATAACACATTCAATTTCATTAAGATATGTCTACAGTAAAGGTATGAAAATATTGTTTATAGAAATGCCTCTCATAGAACACAATGCTTTGAAATACTTTCGGGTGTCCCTGCACACAAACCAGTAGAGGTATAAATTCCATTTTCAATAGGGAACGTCCGATAGTGAACTTGAATAACATATATCAGTTTCAAGAAATTTCATAATTATTTACGGGAGTTAGAGCGCGGACAGACAGACGGACGGACAGACAGACGGACAGACAGACAAACGGACAGACGGACGGACAGACGGACAGACAAACCGAAGTCATAAACACTTTTCAACCTTGCTGGAAAGTGTTAAAAACGGCCTTTTCTGATAAGTTATAAACGTAAGTTTTTGCTTGCGTGTTTGCAGCTTGAGCTTAATAATTGCGTTCTCTCAGCGAGGACAGTGGGTTTAAATATAATGTAAAGATAATATTACACTCAGACAATGCTGTATGGAAATTGTTCTACATTTTTCAGATAAAACGTGTCTATCATGGCAACAAAACTTTTCTTTCACTTTTATGAAAATCATTCAGTTTGTTATAGGCGTGGGCCCCCTACGCCTCTCCAAATAAAAAAATTATTTATAACTCGAAAGCTAATAACTGCATTCAGCTACAAATTTGCACACCCATATATTTCAGCATTACTATTTATTTTATGTAAAAATTAATAGAGGTCATAACTTTTTTTATGTGAATTTATAATAATTTTTTAGAATTAAAAATATTTTTCAGAATCAAAAGTGATAATGGATTGTTTTGGAGTTTCTTCACTGTATATCGTGTAAAAAAAAAAAAAAAAAAAAAAAAATTGATTAAATTATTTTTTGTGAAAATATTAATAAAAGTTGTAAATATGAATTTAACATTAGCACCTTCAAACTTTGGACGCTTATAACTATAAATATTTAAAAAAAAAAAAAAGTTAAATTATAACCAATATACTTTTTCGCATCGCCGCGACCCCGAGAATTCAAATATAAAATAAAAATAGGGTATTACCGTTGAAACAATCAAAGTTGGTGCGCGTTTTAATATGTAGACGACCTTCAATTCAAAATTTCACCTCATTTTCTAAAAGTACTCTCAATCCCCAGTCGAATGGCAGACACCTGTAACATTTTTGTGCGTCGATTAGCAACAAAGTTACATCGAATGATGCTTTTTTTTTTTTTTTTCCCAACTGTATATGCAGAGAGTATTACCGAGGTTGATTTTGTTCTACTACTCCTCCAGACTCTTCAATAGAAGTGTTGCCAAATCTGGCGGATTTTTTACTCAATAATCACCAATAATTTAAAAAAGTTATATCTGATATACATATTAGACGATTAATTTTCGGTATGATTAGGCAAACGTACTGGTAATACTTAAAAATTACTGGTAAAAATTGAATAAAAAATGCGGCGGATTTTTTACTCAATAATCACCAATAATTTTAAATTGTAACGTTTGCCTAATCCAGAGCTGCAAACCTAATCCGGCAAATTGTTAGTACGGCCCCTTTTTCTACACCAGTCATTTCTTAGAGTTTTCTTCTTCTTAATGCATCGCAAATATATTTGAAGAAAATTACTTTAAAAATTAATTAGTGTAGAAAAATGGGCGGTACTAACAAATTGCCGGATTAGGTTGGCAGTTCTGTAAACATAATTACAAATTTACAGAGCTGCCAACCTAATCCGGCAAATTGTTAGTACCGCCCCTTTTTCAACACCTTTTAATCTTTAGAATATTTTTCTTCTTAATTCATCGTAGATACCTTTGAAGAGAATTACTCTAAAAATTAAGTGGTGTATGAAAAGGGGCGGTACTAACAATTTGCCGGATTATGTTGGCAGATCTGCTAATCACTTGAAAGATTTATGGACTACTATCATACCTGCGAACATCCTAATTAATATTCCGTAGCACTTTTAGCTCCGCCTTTTCTTTCACACTTGTATATAATTTTAAAATAATTTTCTTCTTATTCAATCGTAATGACGTTTGGAGAATATTACTCTAAAAATTTTATTTAAAACTATAATTACATTGACAATAATAATAATTCACTTAAATGACATTGCTATAAGGTATTTGTTAAAAAATAGTTTGCATTGGGAGTGGATATTTCAATTCAATAGTTAAAAAAATAAATAAATAAATAAACAGAAAAATAAAAGAAATTTAAACAGAACTACAAAACTTTATTGAAAGAAAAAATATTAAAGAAACAGAAAAAAAAAAAAAAAAAATTAAATAAAGAACAAAACCAGAAAATAATATTAATAAGCCTTCGGAGCAATTTCTATAGAATGGTAGTAGTAAAAATATTTTTTAATTAAACAATTTCTTATAAGCTACTAATCAAGACTAACGGTACGAGCATCACGATTTTCTCTAAAAGCAAATAATTATTTACTAAAAGTCAGCGCAATGTCTCCTACCAAAATGGGAGAGTTTGCGCTTTTGCTATTTAGAAAAAATTGCGCAATGCTTTTTATAAAATTCTATACTAATAGAGATTTCGCAGCTTATTCGTAATGGCAAGACAATGAGGATGAGTTTGTTGAATGTTTTTCAAATAGTACCAGGAAATAACTTCGATAAAGAACTTGACTAGTTCAACCCATTCGATACAGCGCATCTTTTTGGAGTCTGTTTCCAAAGTCTGAAAATGAACATTATTCGGAAATAGTATGATCGAAAAATTCCACACATCTGGTGGGATTTTCCTTTCGAATGCAAATTTTAACCTGTAAGAAATTTACTGCAAAGTGTTAAAATTTTTTCGTTGGTGGTAAGCATTGGTTGCGACCAATTGCAGGTACTCCGAAGCACATCGTTTACTTGACTTGAAATATTATTTTTATCAGTTTAGTTTTGTAATACTTTCGAGCATGATGCTCAAGTTTTGTGCAGTTGTTGGCGGCTTAAAAGGAAGCGATAAAATTAAATGTAAGTAAAAAATATCAGCGGGCTCAAAAAAAAATATTAAGGACATTAATCGTCTAAATTTCAATAAAATAAAATATATAAACGTAAATGAATTTAAAAGAGAGAGAGAGAGAGAGAGAGAGAGAAGAATTCGAACCAAGTGATATTTAGGTTTTGTGTTTCGAACATTTTTGTGCGGAAAGTTTTTAAGAGAGATAGAGGGAGAGAAAAACTTTATTTACCGTAATTTCTGATAGATAACCCGCAGGTAAGATGCGTCATTTCTCCACTAGAAATTTTATTTAATAGAGAAATCTATACTTTTTCGAAGGAAGAGTTCGTACAAATATAAATTTATTTATCAATTGAAATTTCTGGTGCAAAACTGGATTATATAACCTGCGGAGTATCTACCAGAAATTACGGTAATATTGAACGGTAGGTGGATTCTGTGCATAGAAGTGGGAGGAACTTGCCATGTATTATTGCATACGTGTGTTACCCAATATTTGCTCGGAAATGATTCGCCTCGAACAGGTTAACTTGCGACAGATGATTACACGATTAGGTAGACCAACAAAACAAGAAGTACAAGAATTGTGGACAACGCGAGATTTGGTCAGAAAACAAGAAAACATTGAAGCTGAAAGGAAAATGTACAAATTTTTAAGTTAAACGTGTTGTCTAGTAACTTAATGTTATTTTACAATTGTTTATCTTTAATTGTTCTTGTTATTTTTTACTGTTTCTTTATAACATTTCTTCTTTAAATAAATTTTTACAGTTCTTTTATTTTTCTTTTTTTTTTTTTTTTTTTTTTTTTTTCCAACCTGTTTTTATAGTATTAAATTTCAGGGTAAGAGAAAGTTGTGCGAAAGAGACATAATATTATTTCATCTGTTTTATTTCTTCCTTCAAGATTTTTGAATTTTGAAAAAACCGTTACAGAGAGTTTACATAGATAAAGTTTTATTTATGGCTTTAAAGAATTCAGTTTATAAACATACTAAAATTCTATTGTAAACTGGTACTGCCCCTTCAGTAAGCATTCTAAATAATTAAAGCGTTATTTTATAATAAATAATACAATTGTGTTATGTAATATTTCTGTTTCTTTTCCCTCTCTTTCTTGCTATTTTCTTCCCATTTTGTTGGGCCCATCAACGGCCGAACGGTTTTGCGCTCAAAGCTGTTAGACATGAGGTGCTGGGTTCAATCCCAGCTTGCGCTCGTCGGTCTAGCCATTCGGAGTTTTCTATTGTTTTCTCTGAAACTTGCATGAATATGGGCTAAAACCCCGTGGAAAATCCCCCACAGAGGGCACTCCCCCTCAGGCTTAGGACCCTAGTGCAGTCAATCGGGCCAAACCCTATTTTGTTATAGACAATTTACTTCATGTCTTACAGACATCAATTTCTGTGTTGAGAGCAAAACTGAATTTGTTAACTTACAGTTTATGGTATCGATTATTAGAATAATTGCTTTTAATTATTATTTTTATTTTACTCTAAGTACTACAAAAAATAAAAAATATTTCAAGATTATATATTTTTTTAGAGCTAATTTTTCTTTATTTGACAGAATTTCACCGAGAAGTTTAATATTGGCTATGATAAAATTTTTAAAATATAAATTTTGCACTGATAATCTTCCAGAATATAAACTGCCGTAAATTTTAAATGTTTAATTGTTCATAAAAGATACAAAATCCAAAAATATCTTTTAGTAAAAAAAAAAACTTAAAATTTTTCTTTTTTTAAGTATTATTATTAACACGACTGAAAATGGGTTATTCAAATTATCCAGTAATATCATACACATAGATTCTAAGCCATTACGGATTTTCTGTAATCCTCATACCATAATTTTTCAACATTAATTTTTATAATGATTATGTGCGACTACACTAGACGAAGATTGTTATTTGAAAATGTTGTATAGAAATCATTTACAGTTCATTTTGAACGTTTTTAAAATCATTCTTGCTAAATGATTTATAACTTTTTACTTCAATTTTACGTAATTATTATTTAAAAGTATTTTCTAAATATGTTTGAACACTACTTCGTATATTCAATAGTAAGTTATAATAATAATAATAATAATAATAATAACAATAATATATATATATATATATATTTAAGTTTTATTTTTAATTATTGAAATTTAATGCCATTTTATTACCAAGTTTTTATTAACTTCGATTCGTGTTTGTTTGTCCAGTACAAATCTTGCAATCGATTTTTAACTAACTTCCCGACTAGCTTTGAAACTTTCAGGACAGCTCAGAACATGGTGACAATATATTTTTTTAATACTTTTAGTCAACTGTTTCAGGTCCCTACTGCCTTCGGCAGCGTTTATATGATTCAACAGAAAATTTTTTGACTAACTTCCCGACTAGCTAGACATTTAAAACTTTCAGAATAGTTTAGAACTCGGTGAAAATGCATTTTTTAAATATTTTTAACCAACTGCTTCCGGACCCTTCGGCAGCGTTACCAGTGCAAAGCTTGCAATAATTTTTTAACTAACTTCTGGGCTAGATTACCATTTGAAACTTTTATAATAGCTCGAAACACGATAGCAATGATTTTCTTTTCTTTTTTTTAATACTTTTAGCCAATTGTTCCACGTTCCGCTGACTTCGGTAGCGTTTATATGATTCAACAGAAAATTTAAAAACATGGTATATAAAAAGGTCTTTTTATCTTGTAATTATTATATTACATACGTGTATATTTATATATGTAATATTATCATAAATATTTAATCATAAATTATCATAAGTTAGCATTAAAAGAGGAGTGAATTCATAGTTTTCAAAAATTGGCCAGCCATGTTGACTTATATAAATATATTTAGAATTTATATTTATGCTATAATAATGTAATATGAAGGGGAAAATTAGAAATTAGCAGGAGCATTATAAAAATGTTTTTGCAAAATAAAATTTTGACTTTTATTTCATTGAATTTAAATAGTTTTCAGTATAGTTAATATTGTCATATTTCAATAAATTTCCATACCACTAAGTTAATAATTTACAAAAATGATTTATTAATGCCATCCATGCATTTAAGGAGGCATCATTAAACATTTTGGTAGAATACTTAGACACTTATATTACTGATTTTCTTTCTTTCTTTCTTTCTTTTCTTTTTTTTTTTTTTTTTTTTTTGTGCAGAATTGTAGACATGTTAAAAACTATTTTACATTTTTTTTTTTTTTTTTAAATCTTCATTTCTTAAAAGAAGTTTTTACTTTTAGTATTTATTTTATGAACAAATAAAATTTCTTAAAATATGTTTCGAAAGATAATTTATATTATTTATTAACTGATTTCCCAACTTTTATAATTTATTCAGGAGCATTGTTACCACCTACTTTCTTCACACCAATTTTGTAGAGTAGTTTTCTCTAATATGTAACTACGATTAAATAAGAAGAAAATTATCAAAAAAAAAAAAAAAAAAAGAAAGGAAAAAGAAAGGAAAGGAAAGGAAAAAAGTAAAGAAAAAGAAAAATGGTGTCAAAAGAAAGCAATAACAATGAAAAGAAAGTAATAAAAATGTTCTGGAATAAATTGCAAAATTTGGCAACTGTATTTAAATAATATCTAGATAATCAAAATTAAGTTTCTTGGTGAAAACTAGGATGAAACTTTGTCACAGAACTCATACCACTATTTACAAAAACAAACCTTTTTCCTGTTGAATATAATAATTACTAAGAAAAAAATTTTTCTTCGAAAATATTGGTATAAAGTCTTCGCCAAATTCCGATTCTTGGGAAAGTTTAGTCGCGTAATATAAATTTAGTATCCTAAAAAATAAATAATTGGAAAAAAAAAAAAAAAAAAGCTTTTACGAAATATTTTCACTATTTCTTTTTTTTTTATATTATTTAATATAAGAATATTAATTAAGGTAATTATTCAGATAATCAATTTAATAAATGAGATTTAATAAATCAAATGTTGTCTATAACACGTTACATAAATTGTTTGGGGGGAGGGGGGGGAGAGATACAGAAATTTAGTTAAACAAAGACAAAAATATTCCTTAAATATATATATATATATATATATATATATTTATATTTATTTATTTATATCAAAAAAATTTTACTTTTTCTGATATTTATGATAAAACAGTGTTTTAAAATAACCATTAGCTTAATGTATTCATAAAAAGAAAATGGCAGTTGCACTATTGGTCTATCATTTTGGAATCATGGCAAATCAGTACAGTGTATAGTTTTTAAAATATGTGTGTATAGTTTTTAATATATAATCAGGAAAAAAAGAAAGATAGAAAATGAAGAAAGCAGTGCATTTAATCTTGATAAATTTCACTACTAAATTAATATATTTATGTTAATTTTATCCTGCGTTAAACATATAGCAACATAAATTAAACATAAACCTATTGTTGTTGTTGTTTTTTAATGTAGAGAACATTCTTCTATTTTTTCTCCCTCGAGAAACTTATCGATATATCGATATTTAATTAAGTATTGATTTCGGTATATTGGCAGCAAAATTAACATCTTCATAAAACGTACCATTCCTATGAAAATGAAACTACGTGATCATATATATATATATATATATATATATATATATATATATTTGAACAAAATAAGAACTGGTTGCATGAAAGAATGCAAATTTCTATTGCATATAAACAAGCGTTTGAAATGGGTTGTACAGATACGTCTTTAACTCTAAGGACTCTTCTACCAATATTTTTATACAATATATTTCCTTTAAGTTTTAAGCTATATCAAGAAATGCTATATAATATTAGTGGTATAAGAAAAAAAAAAAAAAAAATTCAAGGGAAGTACAAACTGCGCTTTAAATACTGTACTATTTATAAAAATTAAACATAAAATGAGGTGATATAGTTGTATTTTAAATTTACTTTTTAAAAAACATTGATATAATTTTTAATTTTATACTAATTTTATTAATATTACAATTGTGTTAATTTTTAAATAAACATATTTTGACAAATTTTTTTTTTTAATAATTAATCTTTTAACCCTCCGCGTACGGGGAAATTATATGAATAAAAACAAGTTTCATAAGTTTTCAGGATTTATATATATCAAACAATACATTTTACAATTAGTGGTGGAAATATAATTTAGTGGGTTAATAATTTTCAATAATTTATCTGTTAAAAATAGTATCTTAGAAATTGTGGTGTAAATGAAATTTAATGTAAGACTTCTTTTACCCGTCAAAATCACGGGCAAGGGAGGCAGGGGTGAAAGTTTTCCGTCTTTTGACGGAACTCTTCCACCGGAATTTTTTTGCAATAATCTGAATCCTATTTAATTAAAGGATATTAAAGTAAAAGTATACTCATTTTTTCTAAATAAAAATAGTGGTGCCGATGACGATAACCACTTTTACCCCTGCGCGGAGGGTTAATTGAAACATTAAGGAGCATTTGCAGTCTAATACTGCATGAAAAAATACAAATTTTTAATTGCGTATACTAGAAAAATCAATCAATAAAAAAATAAATAATGGAGGTGTTTTTTAATTTAATTTTTAAAAACATCGATATAGTTTCAAATTTTATACTATGTTTAACAATACTACAATTGTTTTAAATTTTGAAAAAAAAAAACATACTTTTCCTTTTTTGTAAAAATTAATTTTTAATTTGAAACACTAAAGAGTATTTAGAGTTTAATTTTAGGTGCAAAATATTTCAAGGACAATATATTTATAAAAATTTAAATAATTTATGTGCTTACTTATAAAGAATATGTATCCAATATCAAGTATTTGCAGACTTTTAAACTTTCTATTGACTGAGTATTCACTTAAAATGTGGCTGTTTTTAATTAGAATAGGACATTTAATAACGAACTATTCAACGTGGAAATACTTTAGTGCTGCCATCTACCGAAATACCTGTCTAATATAATTTTTCTATCTTAATTAATTTTAAATTGTGGGGCGAGTCTAAAATATAATTTCTTCATATTTCATAAAAATCTTCTAAAATGCATAACTTGAACTACGCAGTGTTCTCGAAAAGCTACGTGTATTTCAGATGTAATCCAAATCCAAACATAAGAACACTACTCTATTGTCTTTCTTTCGAGGTCACGCCTTCTTTTTGATTTTACACCACTGCGCCCTCTATTATAAACCTTACCTTGCACATATCCCTAAGATCTATATATTCCATAATCCACGGTTATAACAGCACACTTAAAAGGAGAATTAGATGCACACACCTGATGGAAATAGCGTTCCACACACGAAGTCGTCGAGTTAGTGAAGAAAAGAACACTGGAGCAGACGATAATCAGACTGAGTCGCTCCAAGCTGTGTGGGCACGATACTACATTTCACTTTCGCTATTTCGGTCTTAGCTGCTTGCTTCGCTAAAAGAAGAAGTGAAAGAGTTCGCTTCAAAAAATAAAAATCTGAGGACGAGGAGTTATGATCGAAAATCCCGGAATTTATTGCAGTGAGAGTCTGACTATTTTTCCTCCCATCCCCACCACCATTTTAAAAAAATCATGCTCGTGTTTGCTTCATTTTTTGGTGTATTTGACTTGGGATCCAACGTATTGAGGACACATTTATTACAGGCTGTTTTCGAAGAATGAAGGTTGAGTTTTAAATTTAGACATTTCAAAGATATACGTGTGCGGTAAATGATGCGGAAGTCAAGTGATTTGTGTTATCGTGTTTAAATTATTTTGAACTGGAAACATAATTTTCCTTATCAAATAACCAAATACATATTTAAAAAAAAATTATATATCTTATTATTATGTATGTTCAATTTCTATTTTGACACTTTTAAAATTACTTTTTTTGTTGTTAGATTGATTATTCTGTCCAGAAATTTGAAATGTTAATAATTAATTTTAAATCTCTCAAAACTCTTTAAAATTATATACATTTCTTTAAAATTAATTTTAAATTTCTTTGTATGAATGATTCTTTTTTTTTTTTTAAATAAATAATCATCTAAATTAAATTAGTGCATTTTAATTATCGGGTAATCTATATAATATTTCTCTAACGTGGACCAATTACTATTATATTTTCTCGAAGCGATACGAAAGTGATGTAATAAATAAAATATACAAGAATAAAAAAAAATAATAATATTTATAAATGGACAATATTTAAGCACGCGGTCTCAGCTTAATGATCTAATAACAAAAATGACATGAGACCATTTTAATGGAAAAATATACTTTTAAAACTTGCTTCTTCAGAATCTTTGCAAGCGTCGTTTTAAGCCAAGCAATACTTTAAAAATATTTGCAGGATAGGAATTATAATCATAAATTGATTAAAAAAATGCAATCATAAAAAGTATAATTAAAATAGGAATTAGTTTTTTTTTTTTTTTTTTTTTTACAAAAAATTATGCCAAAATAAATAAATAAAACATCATCGCCAATATGGCGACAAAAGTTTGAAAGATATCTTGAGGGTCCTATACTAAAACTGTACTGGCTGCTGGGATATGAAAAATGGGTCGTCGACCATATTGTGTTTTGAAACATTTCTTTGAATGATTTTGGTTTCACTATTGGTTCTAATAATAATTTTGCTTCTGTTAAATTAAAATTTTAATTAGGTGGTGAAATTGGCATAGTATTTATAAGTTTCAAATTTTACAGCTAAATAAGAAAAAATAAATAAAGGGCGAAAATTTCACACGGGTTTGCTAGTTTTATATATTCGCGTTAAAAAAAAAAAAAAAAAAAAAAAAAAAATCTTAAAAGAGGAAGTAAAGAAACAGTTGATACTAAAGACGTATCATTCTTTTTCTCATTAACATTATATTTCAGGTAAAATAAAGCTCATTAGCTATTCCTGTCAAAATGATGATCCATTACGAAAACAACTTTTGTCTGTTAATATTGAAATTAAAATTACATCTTAACAAAAAACCATTTTGACAATCCATTCTAGCCAGGGGTCGTAAATCTCGTCTTTTTTAACAAAACATTTTTACGGATGAGAAATTTCCACCTTTTGTGCAACCACTATTTTCTTACGGAAATATTTATCGCATTTTTATAATAATGTGTCGCGATTAAATATGATAGAGATTACTCTGTAAAAATAGTGGTAGCAAAAAAAGGCGGAATTATTTCTTCCCTCAAAATGTCCTGAAAAAAGGGCAAGGTGTACCATCCCTGATTCTAGCAATTCTGATACAAAGCAATATATAAACATGGTTGCCAACTTAGCACCTTTTAGCTACCGGAAAAATTTAATAGAAATGTTTATTGCAATTGTAGCGAATTGTAACAATATCACTGACTCAGTAAAAAAAAAAAAAAAAAACTTTCTAGTAACCAAAAGGTACTAAATCGTCAAATATGTACATAAAATATATTTAAGGAAAAGTAGGAAGTATTATTGTAAGTAGAATTTATTTTCGAGTTAGTGTATATATAAAATTAAGATGTAAAAAACATTTTATTTAATAAGTTAAAAAAACGAGCCACTTTTGAAACGTTTTCATATTCTTTTCCTTTCTACTTCGATGCCGAAACTTTCTGTCTCTCTCTCTTGGATTCCAATTGGTGTTTGTCAACTCCCCAAACTCTTGTATCCATTTTTTACACTCATCTAAATTTTTTATTTTACTGCGAATTGTAATTATGTTATCAGAAATTGATTCAATTTCATGAATGAATGATGGAGGAAATTTTGACTCAAAAAATACAGACATTTTACAAATAAAGTCAAAATACAACTAGTATGTTGTGACCACCACAAGACTTTCTTCTATATTTTCCTATACAAATACACTCAGTAACAATATTGAAAAGAAAAAGGAAATTCCAAGTTTTTTTTTTCGTTAAAAGAAAAAAAAATTCGATAACATTGTTTTAAATGATCACATATTTATAGTTCAACCATTCGTTTTAAAGGTATTGACGAGACCTTCCGAAAGATACCCATCTTGGAAATTTACCCCACCCCGTGGGGTACTTCCCCCCAGGGGGGAAAGCGATGTCCCCAAATGCACAAAATTTTTTTCCTAATTAACTACTACTATTATTAATAATTCGTATTAATTTTACAATCACAGGTTAAGAATAACTCTCAATATGTACATTTATACGAAATTTTGTCCTATATTGGCATGTTAAAAATTTAGAAAAAATACGATCACAGCGCGTCCGGTTGTGCGATTGATCCCCAAATCTAATCAGCACCATTTTATGTCAGGGGCCAACTAAATACCAAGTTTGGTTAAATTTTGTTTAAAGTTTTTCTTTTTTTTTTTAATTACGATTTTTTTCTAAGTTTTTTTTTTTTTTTTTTCATAAAAAGTAAAAAAAAAAAAAAATCGATAACTTTGTTTTAAATTATCACAGATTTATAGTTCAACCTTTCGTTTTAAAGGTATTGACGAGACCTTTTGAAAGATACCCATCTTGAAAATTTACTCCCCTCGAGGGGGCACTTCCCCCCCAGGGGGTTGACGAGGCTCCTACACATACAAAAAAATTTTCCCAGTTGACTATCTCTATTATAAATAATTCTTGTAAATTTCATAATGATTACTAAAAAATAATTCTCTTTATGCACATTTATACAAAATTTTGTCCTATATCACCATGTTAAAAATTTAGAAAAAGTGGGATGGCAACGCAACCTGTAAGACAATTTTTACCAAAAGTTGATAGGCACTAATTTATGTCAAGGTACAACTACATACCAATTTGTATGAAATTCTGTGCAGTAGTTCCTGAGATACAGTTGCCACAAAATTTTGTCACACACACACACGCACACAGACAGACAGACATTTTCTAAAAATGGTCAAATCGTGTTCTACAGGTCTCAAAACGTGTAAATCCATCAAAAACCCGAGGTCGAAAATTTTTACGAATCCAATACTTTCTTCTATTGAATGTAGAAAAAAGTAATAAAATATTATCATAAAAACTTTACGAGATAGAATCTTTCATCAAATTTTCACGGAAAGCGTGACGTCAGATATGACACGCGAAACAAAAACCAATAAGCAAAGTCAAAATGCATCCCCGTTCGATCTCGAGTAAAGGTAGTAAATATGCTTTCCGGAGACCCTTCTGATAAGCGGTAGACATGATAGCTCATGACAGTTTTATCTGAAAAAAAAAAAATAATAATAAATAAATAAATAAATATTTGTTATTAAATAAGTATAACTCATATTTAAACGAAGAATTTTTTTTTTTTTTTTTTTTTTTTTTTTAATTTTGACAGAGTTGTGTGGAAAAAGAATATAATTTTCGGCACATTTCACCCCACATAGAGCCTTGTAAAATTAGTTGTAATCGAATAAAAGAAAAACCTTCCTTTAAGCGCTAAGCTATTGCATTTTGAAGAAAGGTGCAAAATTTTATAAAATCGGTACCACCATTTTTTTTTTTTTTTTTTTTTTTTGAAAAATCGTACCCATTGCTTTTCTGAAAGGTCTCTAGAAACCAGGTCCTTTGCGGCTGAAATATTGAAAATTTTAACGCAATTTTTATAAAATATTGATTAAATGAGCTCTCTTTTCTTTCAATTTACAAACCCAATGCTTTGCAAAAAAAAAAAAAAAAAACTATTTATTACATATCAAAAAGAAAAAAGACCTTTTTTTAACCTTGAAAACCCATGTAATAGCCCTTAAGCTAATACTGTAAATTGAAGAAATTGTTTCAAATCGAAATATAAGCGCAATGTTTTATCAGGCGAGAAAAGTAGACACGAATACAGTGTAAAAGCATGAATGTATTATGGAAGCGAAAGTAATGTCGTTTTTCTGCATATCGATAATCGATTGTCAGAAAAACACTGTGTACCTGAACCGGTGCCAAAGTCGTTTCGAGGTTAGAGTGATTTATTTACTCGTAAATTATTAAAGCTTAGATTTCTTTTTTCGCAATTAATGTTGCAATTGCCAAATAAATAAAAGAAGAATTATATATCTAGCATTCTATGCCTTTTGCGTTTCGAATGGATAGTAATGAAACAGATGCTATAAAAATTATTTGCGATGTTTATTTAAGTACATTAAACCTTTGTAAATGTTAAGGGTGGTTTTTTTAAGCTCAAATTCCGTAATTTTGATCTTTCTGACTCGTGTCGATGAGGAATACAAACAACTTTAGGCAATGACATGCTAAGGGTGGAAGTGGAAGCAAATCCGTGTCAATCAATCAAGAAACTATCAAATCTTGGTCTACCATCCAAGAACAATTCCAACAAACTGTTAAATTAAGCAGAGCAAGTTTTTGGGTCTCGCATTATCTGTTCGAAGAAAACAAAACTAACCGATTGAGCACATGGAACTTATTACTTCAGCAGCAAATTACAGAAGTGTTTTTGATCACTTGATCACTAGAAATTATACATGGGTTTGATGATAATGCAAATGAATCGCCACAAAGAGCAGAGAAGCCAGCTTTACACCACAAATAGGAGTTTTTGTGTGTCTGATGGAGTATTCGCAGGATAGTTCATTTTGATGTGCTGAAATCTGGATAAACTGTGAACGCAAACATTTACTGTGAACAACTGGATGGAGAAAATCAATCTTTGATTGAAAAATGATCAGCGATTGTCAACAGGAAAGTCGTTATTCTGCAAAATGATAATGAAAGACCGCACTGCGCAAATGAAACCTGAAAAAAAAATTAATGAATTAGAGTGGAAGGTATTGCTCCACCAACTACACTCGTCCGATATTGCGCCTCTGGATTTCCATTCATTTTGATCGCTACAAGATTTTCTAAGTGGAAAAAAATTTGAATACTTCGATGATATTCAAAATACAATCTGCAGAGATTTAACTTAAAAAACTTATGATTTTTATCAATTTGGCATTAAAAACTTGCACACTAGATGCCTAAATATTGTTGATAACGAGGTTTATAACACAATTGATTAAAAATAAAAACTTGTTAAAAATTATCCGTTTGAATTTACTGTAAAAATACGACATTACTTTCCAGTCCCTCTAATAGCTATTTCAAATTAAATGTAATTAAATAAAAAATATTACATCTGACATTTTTTTTTTTACATTTTGTTGGTTGATTATTTATCAAAAGCAAACAGAAACATATTTTTAAATGGAGGATAAAAATGAAGAATAGGTTTAAGAAAGATGGTCGGGGAACTAAAGAGAGAAATAGAAGAGTCTAAACCTCTCATATTTTGAGAACTGGTATTTACAAATAAAAGAATTCCAATTTTTAAACTACACTCGCTTAAAAATTGTTATAAAACATTACGCACTAATCGTGAATAGTGGTGTTACAAAAATATGAATTTTTGAAATTAGCCTCCTTTTCAGTTTAATAATCATTCCTGACTAGTACAATCTCTTTCAACAAGATTAAAGAAAAACATCTCATTATGCCTTAAACAATGCAAGAAAATATTCCATGCAGTGCTTTCTTCCCAGAGAAAAAACATACAAAAACAACTGTAAGTAAGTTTATATTGTTTCATTTGTTGATAGCTACAATTTTTAAATGAAAATTTTTAATATAATTTCAGCATAACCGTCAACATGCTGAGTTTTTTAATCAAATTTATCACCATTATTCTTAAACAGAAATCTGTTATAAAGTATTAAATACTTATTAAAACTAATGTCGGTTAAACGTAATAATTTAACTATTACCAAAATCTTAAATTCCTTCATTAATAACTTTACGTCTAAAAAAATACAATTAAGGTGATGTTAATTTAAACATATGTTGCGTATCAGTTACATTCATTATCTCCATTTTGAAGCTTAAATAGTTCATAAAACCCATAGATGTTACATAGTAGTGAAAATAATTACTATTAAAATTGTTATAATTTACTTCCATTCACATAAACTTGCTATGTGAAATTCATTGGATCAAAAATTAATTGTATGTAATTAAAATGCAGTGATTCTTTTTTATTATTATTAAGTTCAACAGCCTAAACAACAAGCCAAACCTTACCCCCCTACCTCTTTAATTAAATATCTGCCTATCCATCATCCACTTTTATTTTATTTTATTTTATTTTATTTTTTATTGTTATTTTATTTTCTATTATTTTTATAACAAAGACGATAATCCTACAAATAAGTAGTTGAATAAACAAATTTATCGGGAAAGCTAGAATAAGTTTGTATCATAAACAATTTTGATAATATTATTATTTTAAAATCTTGTTTAACATAATTTTTTTATGCTAAATAAATGGTAAAGAATTACATTTCAAAAAACAGGTAAGTTAAGAAAGAATTTAAAATGTGTATATATATTAGGATTACAACTAAAATTTTCACGATTTTCCGTAAATATTGTTTTATCTTTTAATTTAATCTTTAAATCTAGAAAGTGTATAGCATTATTATTTAAACAACTTGCAGTTAATGTTAAATTAGCAGCATAGTTGAATTAGAGATCTTAAATCTATAGATTTTACGTATCATCAATATATATCGATAAGATTTTATATTATTAAAGTTAAATTACATTTATAGTAATAAAGATAGAGATCAGCTAGCATGTTGGAACAAATATCTTCTTGTAGGATTCCGACATTTTAAGCATAAAGAATGTTATTATGATTAATTATATATTTAGTAATTGTGTGAAAGTCATTTGAATAAATGTTACTTGAAACAGTAATCGATTTTTCTAAGAGTTAATAATATGTTTATGACATTATTGTACTAGTCAGTTTTATGTTATTAAATAAATATTTAAAATCTATTTTTGAGATAATAAACAAGCTCATTGCTGCTCTTTAAACAGTGTTTTTTATCATCTTTAACTGGTAATGTATGTATTTAATTTTAAAAAAATAAGGAGGTTGTTTGGGTTGTGTTGTGGGAATTAAAGCCAATTGACTAATGAGGGTTCTACGCAGAGTTCCCAACTTTTATAATTTATTCACAAGCATTTTTGGTCCCGCCTCTTTTTCATACCGGACATTTAAAAAAATGATTTTCTTCTTATTTAATCGTTGTTACATATTAAAGAGAAATAATCTACAAAATTTCTGGTGCGAAAAGAAGGCGGGGCTAAAATTGCTCGTGAATAAATTATAAAAGTTGGGAACTCTGGTTCGTCTATATCTGTCAACCTACTAATTAATATCCAGAAGATTTATAGAACACGTGTTGTTTTTTATTTTTATTTTTTATTTATTTATTTATTTATTTATTTATTTATTTTTTTTTTTTGCACACGACTTTTGTTTTAGAGAATTATTTTCATATGTAATTACGATTAAATAAGAAGAAAAATACTCTAAAAATAGACTGGCGTGGAAAAAAAAGGGGGGTGACGAGTATTGACAATCTTCCTGATACTAATTAGTAGGTTGGCAGGTATGTACGCCTACAGATGGATTGCCCTCCGTGGTGATCTTTATAAGGGGTCTTAGCTGTTAAGTCAACGAGTGCAATCTGGGATTGAACCCGGTTCTTTCTCTCCACCAGTTTTGAGCGCAGAACCGCTCAGTCACTGATAGTGCAAATATTAAGGAGGAATTTGTTTGCATTATTATTATAAGTATATATATACTTTTATATGTATAATGCAGCATTGTGATTGTAAAACATATACTGACGTTCTCTATAGTTTAAAAAAAAAAAAAAAAAAAAAAAAGAAAAAAGAAAAAATGGGGAAAAAAAGTTTAAACGCCAAAAAATAGCGTCTAAACTAAAGACTTTTTTACGAATTCAGCAGTTTCTAAATGTCTACTAAATTTTTTTTCAGTAATCATAAATCAAATGTTGCTAAAATAGTCAGACTTTTCTTCATATTTTTTTACAATGTGAATTTCTTTTCCGCTAAACAAGAGAATAAAAGCGAATGTACTTCCATAATTCCACTGGAATTCTTACTCTATCAATTACAGAACATTTTTTGGTGGACGAACTACAAATAACTGTCCCTTATGTAAGTTCCTTGCCCTTGATTTCTTTATTTCCACGGGCTCCCCCTCGCTATTCTTAGCATTTAAAAAAGAAGTGAGAACATTTTCTATTTTCAGAACGAAGGAGGGGAAAAGGTTGTTATTCCCCCCTCCCTTTTTTTTTTTTTGATTCGAATACTAGATGATGTCTAGTGTCTCTCAGTTCCTGCTTAGACATCACTTTTTACGATAAAACTTCCGTAAACCTGAATGTTTGTAATTGATTTGCATTTTGAAAGTATCCATTGGCTTTCCTTAAGTCTTTAAGATCACTTAACTTGTAATGTCATTTACAAGTTAAGTGAAACATACGTTCTTTAAAAAATGAATTTTCATTGTATTTTCAGTGGATTAAAAATATTTATTTATTCATTTTTTAATGGTTATAGGCAACAGCTGCTTTTTTTTAATTTAATAGATTTTAAATCAGAGTTGATAAAAATCTTGATTTAAAAAAAAAAAAAAATCAAAAAAATCGGATTTTTTTTATTTAAATCTGATTTTTTTTTTATTTAAATCGGATTTTTTTTTTTTTTTTTTTAAATAGAATTTTTGAAATTTAAATATATTTAAGTATAATATTTGATACAAACAAATTAAATTGTTGAAGTTAGATGTCTAAATCAATTAATTATTTTTTTATATATAATTAAAAATACATATAACTAAAAAATATATACAAGAATAATTCATAAATCAGTAGAAAATAATTACTTACCTTACAATATAGGGTTTTCTGCTTGTTTTAATTATCTATAATCTATATCATAATTTAAATAAAGGATGCTTTATGTTAATTTAGACATTTTACTCCTTCAACCACAGGTTTATTAGAAAGATGAAGTAGACTAAGGGCTATAATCACAATATTTTTTATTTTTTTCTGAAAATTTTACAACCAATATTTTATATTTTATTTAGTGACAGTGGTTAAATGATTTATAAATAAAAACAAGTTTAGCTGCTTTATCATTTCCAAGTCCGTTTCGAAGTTTAGATTGCACTAATCCATAAGTTGAAAAAATCCTCTCTAAAGAAACTGTTGATGCCCTTTTTCAGTAAACAATTGAGTAAGCGCCTGGTTCAGGTGATCAATTTTTCCAGTGTTACTTGAGAAAAAGTGACTTTTCCACCAATCGAATGGGGAAATCTTACTGAGCACATCTTCACCAAAAAGTAATTCATAGAAAGGATGAGATTTTCCAAGGAATTTCATTATAACTGGAATAATATCGGGGGAGTAATTTTCATTTGCAAATGTAAAAGATTGTTTTCTTTCCAAATCGGTCAAATTTTTTCCACAAAAGCGAGGGTCTACTAGATAAGCTAAGAAATGGAAAGCTGCCAGTGATTCATGGTATCGCTTATTAAAAGCTGTTAAAGTTAAAATGGATTTATCGTTATCCTTATCCACATCTTTAAGTTTCATCTCCAAAGTTTTCTAAATGTATACAGCTTCAGCAACAGTACAAGTATTTTTTTTAATAGAGTCTAAAGCTACAGCAATAGGTTCCAATAGTTTTAAAAGATGTTCGGTATTTCTTTTCAGTCCAATATTAGCCACTTTATTGTAAACAATACTATCAATTTTTTCCCTATGCTCCTCACAAATTTTCAAGAGAAGAGACTAGTTTTTATATATTTTGTTAAACAATCTACCATTGTGTTCCAGCGTACATCACATGGTAAAACTAGTTTTAATCCGTCTTCTTGTTTATATTTGGATTTAGCAAAGTGATTATTCCTAAAATATTTAACAATATAAACTATATGCTCTTTTACATCATCTATTTTAAGATCTTTAGCAAGTAAGTTCAACAAATGGGCTGAACAGCCATATGTAAGGAGATCAAGCTGATTATCTTTATCAAGTTCCTGTCGCATGCCCTTAACGTTCTTTGCATTGTCTGTCGCAAAGCTGCGAACACAGCAGTTGAAGTTATATTCACAGTTCAATACAACTTCTTCTGCTAATTTAGTCAAGTATTCAGCAGTTTGAGAGAATCCTGATGTATCTATTGATTGAACTGAAAAAATTTCTCCTGATGCTGCAGTTACTGATGCACAGATAATGGGCTCATTACTCACATTTGACCATCCATCTAAACTCATCCAGACAACTTGTCCCTCAAGAATCTTGGAACATTTTTCTTTTTCTTCAATGTAAACATTTTCCAAAAGTTTACCAGCCACATCAAAGCTTGGTGGGACATACCCTGGATGCAACATTGAGACCATCTTTTTAAATTCACCATGTTCAACAGACTGAAAGGACGAATTTGTGGCATATACATACCTTGCTACTTGCATGTCAAAAGCACTCTTTTGGGAACTTGAAGTTTTAATTACGTATGAATTCATACTTCTTTTTTTATTATTTTCTTCTGTATTAGGTACCATTTTTCTTTTTTTATCTTCAGTAGAAACCACTTGGTTAATACTTCTATTTATTATTTTTGATGTACCGTCTTCCACTGATGGACCTGTTAAAATTAAATAAAACATATGTAACATTTATCTGTTAAATAAAATAAATATATTGACAAATTCAAAATAAAAGGTAATATTGATAAAATTAGCTTTATTTTTATTAATATCTCAGAATTTTCTTTAAAAAAAAACTACTTTTAGTATAATGTAATACTCGATGCATTTTAGAGAAAATCATTTTTTGGTTTTTGCATTTTACATTTTGAAATATTTTTGTAATCATTCTTAAATACAAGTGTAACTTTGAAAAAAAATTCTAGAGTTAAATTTGTATATTTTTAGAATGCATCTGTGCTTCTAAAAATATACAAATTTTATTTGTTTATATAGATACAGATTACATTTAACAATATACAAGTTATGTAGAAGTAATTAAATATATAATAATTTAATTTAAGACTTTATATCTCATGAAGTAAGAATTAAACTCCATTTTTACACACAATAAAATATGAATTATTAACTAACCTGCAGAGTTGCATGCATTTATTCCTGGTTTATCCTCTATAGAATCATTCTGTATCTGTTCTTGTGCTGTACATATTTCCTTATGTTTCTTCATCCTACACACTAGACCCATCATTAATAAGCCACAAACTTTGCACTTAGCCTTTACACCTTTATCAGAAGTTGTTTTTTCTTCTGTAAAATAATACCAAATGGGATCTCTTTTCCTCCATGACATTTTAAGAAACAGATTTTAGAAATATGAAATATATATACTTTTTTATTGGCAATGATGAGCTTAAATCTGATGTTTTTTCCTACTGCAAAACAACACGAAAACTAAAAGAAAATGGGACAATACTGAAATGAGCTTGCTTATTCATTAAACAGGTGCTTCTCACCAAGCAGGTGCATGACTGCAGCAGGGTTGCCAGATTGAAAAGTTAAAAGTTATCCAGATAGGCTAATTTTGGCAACTCTGGACTGCAGGTGCATATCTGAGTTTGAGAAAAACGTGCTACAAGCTCCATCCAAACAGGTTTATAAACAGTAAAGCAAGATAAATTCCAGAATTTCCCCAGGTTCATAAAAATAAATAAATAAAAGCAGGGGGGAGGGATAATACTTTTTTACATTTTTGGGTGCATTTCTTTTTATTTTTTAGAGGCACTTAATATTTAAAAAGTCAGGGCATTCTTTTCAAGGTATGACAATGAAATGTTTACTGTGCCAGTAATTTTTTAATACAAAAGACAGAAACAATATTTGACTGAGAGATAAGAAGGAGATAGGGGAAAAAGAAATAAATAGCAGGTAGGATACTATTTTAATAATACAAGGATAGGCAGGGTGCAGCAACCTCCTTAAACCATCCGGGCAACTCTGGGTTGTCAATACTCTCTTACTGTGCTTATTACTAACAGCTTTCTTTTAAAAATTCAATCTTTAAAAATTGATTTAAATCAATGATTTTTTTTAAAAAATCAACTGATTTAAATCATGATTTAAATCATGATTTAAATCACGGTTTAAATAGGGCTGATTTAAATCGCTCAACTCTGTTTTAAATAGATTTAAAAAGTAGCCGAAATATAAAAAGTTACAGTAAATTGGCACATGTTTGTTTTGAGTCTTCCACCATTATCCATAATTCAACAAACTTCTTTTTAAATTAATAACCTTACTTTTATAATAAAAATTACCACTGTCTGGGATTCCACTGTGTAATTCGCAGCTTTTAGGTATGCCCCCCCCCCCCCTTTTCTGTTCAACTCAGTTAATTCAGCAAAACCGAATTGCTTGACCGTGAAATATCTCATGCTACAACATCTTCAGGTGGAGGTAAGCAGTGAAACTAATCACCTTAGTTACTCCTGAACGCTACGTGATGATGATGATAAAAATTGCTACTTAAAAGAGTAGTGGTGGAAGACTCAGTGCAAAATGAGAACCGTATAAGCGCGTTATTAATATCGAAACTTGGTTATCCCTCCAATTCTCGCTGTATGGGATACTGTGCGGGAAAAAAAAAAAAAAAAAAGTTATAATTTTAGGGGCATTATGAGATTTAATGTTAGACTTTACATATGAACAGGGAATTAGATTGTTAATTAACTTTCAAATATGTGTAAGTGAGAAAACTTTCTTTATTATTATTATTATTGTTGTTGTTGTGTAGCTATTTTATTAGAGTCATCTTTGTCGTATTTGCTTGGAGAAATTTAATCTTTAACCCTTTGCGGCGCAAGACAATTCGGATTATTTAAATTATACTGCCACCGGAATTCATGAACTAAATGAAACTAAAAGAAATTTTAAATTTTAAGGTTAAAAAAATCGGCCTTTTCTGATATTTATAAACGTAAATTTTTGCTAAAAATTTTCCGGGATGAATTTTTGCAGCTGGAAGTTAAATTTTGCGTCCTCGCAGCGAGGACAGCGCGTGTTAAGGGGTTAAATACTGAAAGAAATTTCCTGGGAAATTTTGGAGTTAAAAAGCAGAAGCGTCGGCCATTATCTAGACATTAGAAGTGTTTATATTATTTTAACTAAAAGCAGGGAAAATATTTGAAATATAAATAATGCTTTCATTCTAGTTATTATTTTATTGCTCAAAAGATGCAACAACTTTCAAGAAAATAGCAAGGCGTTACCTCAATTTTTGGTCACCAAAATGTTTTTCATTTAACTAGAATCTTATATGTTTTACAAAACAAGTAGAATAAAAGAAAAAAAATCTCAATAGACTACTGTCGTCATTTTTTCTAATTATATCATTAAACTGAGTCCACGAGCTTAAATATTGTCCATTTATAAATTTTATTTTATTTTTATTTCATTTTGCACGCGCGCTTTTTATTTCCTAATTCAAAATTATTAAAAAAGACTTTTTCAATACTGTTCATTTTGAAACTGATTATTATTAATTTTCTTTTCTTTTTCTTAAAAAAAAGAAAAAAAAAAAAAAGATTTTGATGAAATTCTGGCAAAAGCAGAATTTAGTTTAGTTCTGACGATTATTAGTTTTATTTACTTATTTATTATTATTATTTTTTTTTTTCAAATTATAACGTCGGTTTCAAATTATTGAATTATATTTTCGATAAATTTTCGATTTCAATGAATGTCCAACTATCGTAAAACTGGTATCGTAAAAATTCGTAGATTGAGACAAATAGTCCTCAGTCCTAACAAGTACAATACTTATTTTGTAGATAGCTTGTCGGAATTCTTCTGAAGAGATACAAAATTTTTTTTAAATATAGATATTCAATTTTAAAGTTAAAGTTAGAAAAGTATTACAGAAGCATATTTTAATTTAATTATTTAACCTAATAAAATAAAGTTCGATTTTAGTTGCTTTATTGAAAATAGTTAGTTACGAACAAACTACATATGTACTTATCAAGTCTTCTGCTTTTTCAATAACACTTTTTTTAAGTAGCTACCTTAGATTTATTTAAATGAAAAAATTAGATTTTTAAATGATCAAAAAAAAAAATATATATATATATATATTGAGAAAGAGTGGTATTTTAAAAATGGAAGTCATGGCGGGTTTGTTTTTGTGAAATTTAAAGCCTATATTTGGCACCTAAGTCTGAAAAGAATGCCTTCCGTAAAAAGTCCTGCTCCATATTCAGACAAGTTTTGGAGAAAACCATTAAAAATTCCTAACAGCTAGGCGACAAGTACAATTTGGTTTCGATCCCGACTCCTCCCGTCACTAAACTTGGCACCTATACTTTTATATCAAAGGGATGAACTAAAAAAGATTTCTATACCGGAAAATAAAATAAAATTTTTGATTCTTACATATTCAAAAAACTTCTTTTTTTTTTTTTTTTCTACATTTTAGAGCGTAGAATGGAGACACAATGTTTATATTGTATATTCATATTGTATATATGTTACCGCTAAAGTGCAGAAATCAGTTAATCTGCAGATCAGCTAGGTAATCTGCACATCAACTAGCGTGATCCGTTAAAGTGATGAAAATTGTTTTATTTCTCAAATTACCTAGGTAATCTGCAGATTACCTAGATAATCTGCACATTACCTACTAGGCACTAGTTAAAGTGAAAATAAGATATCTGGTGCTGTAATTTTATAGCACGCTGTGTTGCATTTTGTTTTTTCATTCGGAAAAAAAAAAATAGTTTTCAAAAGTTATATAGTTTTAAAAGTTTTAAAGTTATATTTGTTTTATTTTTTATTTATTTCATCTTTTTTATTCTGTCAATATAAGTTTGAAGATGTTATGCATTTTTAATATGAAATATAATAGCTTTAATAGCTTTCAATAAATTCTATTTTATAAATTAATGTTAGAATTGTAATACAGTAACGATTTCTTTTCAAAATAAAAATATTTAACAATTAAAAAAAAAAAATTTTTATTAACAACTTATATTGCTATTACTATTTAAATACTAGAAATATTAAATTATATAAAATATTACTAGAAATATTAAATTAGACAAATCAAAGCATTATTTAAGAAGTACTTCAAATAATTAAAACTGCTTTAACATTTTTTAGAATGCATGAAAATTAAAATGACAGTTTTCAATGCTTATTAAACTATATTTTGCAGCATACATATATCTGCACAAGTTTAGCAAATATATTAATTTTACAAAAAAAAAAAAAAAAAAAAATGAATAAATAAAAAACCTTTATTAACACTTTTTATGTGATAAACTACAACGAAATTATCTGAAAAAGCGAACAAAATTTAAAATAAATAAAAATATAATCATGATATATAAAATATGTACAGGAAACTTGAAAAAATGTAATGAAATGCTAAAAAATGTACAGAAATTTCATATTAAGTATTTATTAAATGCCATAATATTTTTCAAAGTTAATAATTAATATATCTTTTTTTTTCAGTAAGTAATAGCAATTTAAATCAATTTTAAAATAAATTAGTTTTAAAAAGTTATGGTTTAATAGTTTTAGTTCGGAAGGAAATAATTACTGTAATGTAAAACTAATATTCATAATTCAAAATGGAGTTTCACGAGAGACAGCTTTTAATAAAGATTACATTTCATTAATAAAATGCAGACCCTTATCAAACTTATATTGACAGAATTAAAAAAGATAGAAATAAAATCAAAATTAAAACAATTATAACTTACTTGTTACTTTAAATGTCTTTTTGTCTTTAAATAAAAATAATAATAAACCTAATCATGGCTTCCATTCTCTACATTTTGCGTTTGGTGTTTGCCGTTTATCGGTTTATCATCATAGCATAGCGGAAGTGCGGAAGGGAAGGGGAAAAAGTTTTAGTTATGTTTGAAGGTCATTCGCGTATCTGTATCACATGGCTATTTGACGTCATAGTGAATGTAAAAAAAACTAAGGCTCGAAACAAACATTTGAACTTTAACGATACTGAAACCGTTAATCTGCAGATTACCTAGTTAAAATGCGGAAAACTCTTTATTCCGCTCTTTAACGGGTTATTTTAGTTAATCTGCAGATTAGCTAGGTAATCTGCAGATTAACTGATTTCGCGTTTTAACGGTAACATATATATATATATATATATATATATATAGAGAGAGAGAGAGAGAGAGAGAGAGAGGGATAATTTTACTTCCATTACCCGAATACCGTAAGTAATGGAAGTACTGTGTTCGGTCCAAAAATTCCATATCGAGTTTTCACCTGATTTACAAGATTTAAGTTCTCCTGAGTCCAAAAAATGTAGTTTTGGGCAATTGGTCAGTATGTGTGTGTGGAATTTTCTTACTATCATATCTCCACAAATAATAAAGATAGAACTACGAAACTTTCGAATTGAGAGAGGTCTGATGTACAGATGATTTTTATATTTTTTGGTGAAAATTGGAAAACCAGAAGTGGGACATTGGGAACCGGATGTGACCGCAATTCCATATCTCAAACATGGCTCTAACGATTTTCTACAAAGTTGCTATATAAAAACTATATTAGTTGTCCTTTCGTATGCATTAATTGGCGAAATCTGGATTATTGATAGGAGTCCTGTATAAACAGCTCAATTTCAGGTCTTGCAAGTGCGTACCTATAAAAATGGCTGTACGGATTTTTTTTTAAACTCGCAATATTTACTCTCGCTTAGCTATCCTTTCGTACTTAATTGTTGTTTTCCGGTTAAAATTGAGTATACGTAGTTTTGGTAAAAGTCGGTATCTCAAAAACGGCTCTAACGATTTTCTTAAAAAATATTACATAAACCCATTTTAGATATCTTTTTACATGTATTACGTGGTTATTATACGTAAATTAACAGTCATCTTGATTAGATAAGTCCGTTTTAGATCCCGGAAATTGATTTTCAAAAAATAGCTTTTTTTTTTTTTTTTTTTTTTTTTTTTTTTTTTTTTAACTCTCTATGTAAACTTTGTTTCATATATATTTACACGTGTATCAGCTTTCTCTAACAGGAAAAGTTTTAAGTGTCCACTTTATTAAGTCAATTTTATATTTTCTGATCACAATATCTCCCAAAAGTGCATGTGATTCTTTTAACAGTGGGTAATGGATGCCGCGTGGCTGTTTCACACCAATTTTTTGTTTTCTTTTTATTATTATTATTATTATTATTATTTCACTAGAATCATTCATTCCTTGTTGTCATGCGTGAGTGTGTTTAATAAATAAAAAATAGCGTGAGTGTTTTATTCGTCTTTAATTATCAATGACAGTTTTTTTTTTTTTTTTTCAATTTTTTTAGTGTAATTGGCCTTAATAATGTGCCTCCTGTGTGCTAAAATTTACCCTGATTTACAATTTTAAAATTACGTTTTGAATGAAATTGGCATTGATATTGTATCCCTTGAAAGCTAAATTTTATAATGATTTACAAATATTAACATTATGTACAGTCACCCAAAAAAAAAACGCCACCCCCCCACCCAATTTCGCCGTAAATTATCGTAGAAGCATGCGGCTGGTACCTATCGATCTGTAATAACGTCTAGTTTTTAATGGTGCCGTTATATTTTGCTTAAGGGGTCATCTATATATTAAAACACGTATAAACTTCATTTTTTTCAATGACGACCCCTATTTTTGACCTCATATTCAGATTTCTGAGATCAAGGCAGTTCGGAAAACTTACCTATTTATAGACTTTAAATCAATTTTAAACAGAGTTACACGTGAAAATGTGTTAGGGGACCGTCTATACATTTTGAAAAAATAAATCGTGATCAACTACCCAATTTTCATTATTTATAAAATTTCACACCGGAAAAAAAGTTCAGGAATGTTTATTATAAAATAAAAAACGATTCAAATTCGCAGAACTTTCTTTATTAGCTTATGAATTAAAAGATTTTTATTGGTTTCAATTTATTAAACATTATTATTGAAAGTTAAATACATCACTTCGTACGAAGAAAAATAATAGCTTGAATGATATGAACCCTACAATATTGAATTACAAAAATCTAAATACCAAGGTAAAAGAACAGTAGTAATAATGATAATAATATTAATAGCAGTTAAAAAAAAAGGTGTTTAATATTTAAGAAAAAGAATTATCTACTTCTTAAAAGCAAAAACTGTTTTATTTAAGAGACAAAAATTTAAGTTAAAATACATTTAAAAAACAAAAAATATATATAAAAACAATTAAAATCTACTAACTAACAATTATTATCTACTTCTTGTTGGGTATATTTTTATTTTATACAGTAAGCCTCGCATGAAGTGTTACTATAAAGTTTTACATTTAATTTTAGGCGTACAAACCAACAACAGATAATATACAAAAATATACATAACAAGATTTAAACTAAAATCTGAGAAAGGATATTTAATATTTTCGCGACTGCTGATGTAGTTTCACGTCATTTGGAAATCTGTAACTCCTCCAGTGGGCGTTTCTTTCACAATTTGTGTGTTACGATATTTCTTAAGAATATTCCTTATATTCATATTTATATAAACAAAATAGTATGAAACAAATTTTTTCACTAGAAAGAGTGTATATTCATATTATTGTGTATATTCATATGAAAATAAACATAGATATGGAATAAACGGTTTCCTATTGCCTAGAACGAATATTCCCCGTTCTGCAATCGTCTACTGTACTTGAATTCTTAATTATAAATGTGTAAAATCTATATCTTTAAAAGTAATAAGACATATTACTTTGTTTTAAATTCTTTTTCCGTAATAAATGTGATGACAGTTTTACGCCGTGATTAGAATAATAGAAAATACATAATATTGCACTTTGTTTTAATAATAGATTTTAAAACTTAAAGAAAAAAAAAATACCACTTTATTATTCAGTATTAAAAAAACATTTAATAGAAGTTTTATATTTTATTATGTTACGTCATGCGATAAAATTTAAATAGCATAAACGGTAGAGTAATCAAATGCGAAAATTTCACAAGATTAAAACAGAAAATTTGTTTTAAAAATTCTGATAAAAATTAATAAAAATCAATTATATTAATTTTAAAAAAGGAAAGAACAAAAGTATTGTTCACTGCGTATTGCTCTTTCAAATAATATTCCTCGTCTTACCGCGTTTTTTACTGTCATGATACTTAATTGAGGTGCACGAATCCTAGAATATTCAAGTTAAAAACAAAAGACAAAAGGGATAAAATAGAATTTTAGCAGTGAGAAGCTAGAAAAAGTTATGTAATATTTAAGAACAAAGACTTAACATTTCAGAATCGAGTAAACTCCCTTCTGCAATGGAAGCCACGCCTTTACAGAATTTTTCCAAAACTTTACATTATAAACAAAATTATTTTACATACTTCCAATTAAATCATTTAAATTTTGTCTTCAGCATTCAATGTAGTAAATGCCATTGACATTTATGCATACCAGCGTCACATATAGTGTCATATACGAGTATGCAAACTAGGTTTTTTAATACTGTTTCCGCAATATAGAGGCGGGGCTACATTTCTTTTGGAATTCTTTCCCAATCTCTTGCCTGCATTGCGATAATTTTATAAAAAATAAGCCAATTTGTATAATAAACATCGAAATGTTCGTTAGAAAACAATTATAATAACATAAAGGTAAATTAAAATAGTTTTTCGTCAAAATGTATAGAAATATTGACTCACAGATGATACAAATTATAACAAGTGACGCCCCCCTAACAGCAGTAAAAAATGAAATATCACTGTAACTCAAAAAATAATGTTAGGAACGAGCTGTAAATTTGAAAACCCATGTTTTTGATGATGCCCGTTCTATTCGTGTAAAAATTAACATAGGTCATAATTCATAATTTTTTCAAATATGAATTTATTAAAAATTTTCATAATTCAAAAAATGTTTTTTTAGCAAAAATTTGCATGGAATATGTTTGGGTCACTTCATTCTAACGAATAAAAAAAACAGAATTTAAATATCATAATTATTTCGGAAGATATGATTTAATGTTTGTCACATTCATTTAACATTAGCATCCCCAAATTTTGACAGCTTATAACTCTATGAAAAATTGAGCGAAATATATAAACTATACCATTTTCCGTGATGATTTGATCCAAAGAATTCAAAAATATTATAAAAAAGGGGGGTTACCATTGAAAAAAATGAAGTTGATGTCAGTTTTAATATGTAGACGACCCCCTAAGTAAAATCTAACTATAACATTATAAACTAGACGTTATTACAAACTGATCGGTACCAGTCGCATGTTTCTACGATAATTTACGGCCAAATTAGGTGGGGGGGTGGCGTTTTTTTTTTTGGGTGACTGTACATATATATATATATATATATATATATATATATATTACAAAACAAATATGTCCTTCCTGTTCTTAACCTTTCTGCAAAAAAGTATAATACTGTTTTTTAACTTTCTATTTCTTATTATTTATTTGCTTCCCCTTTATGACAAACTCAAAAAACCTTTATGTTTTCATAGTGTATTTTTTTTTTACTTTCCGAACACTATAGTGAGGAAAGTATTGTAATCATGTCAAAAATCCGAATTCGAGATTTTGATGTTTCTATACGTTTCGAGGTCCAACGAGTCCGTTTTCACTATTTTTACGATGATGTATGTATGTGTGTATGTATGTGCGTATGTATGTGTGTATGTGTGTGTGTATGTGTGTGTGTATGTCTGTGAGTGAACACGCTAGCGTCTAAACGCTTTGTTCGAATAAGCTGAAAGTTGGTACGTATATTGTAAGTCACCATAGTACGAACCCTATAGATTTTGGTGAATCTAGCACTTATAGTTTTTTTACAGGGACACAAAGAAAAATTCTTTATCATTATGGCCAAGGGACCAAAATCTTAAAAGTGCGATAGCATCTAAACGCCTTATTCAATTGAGCAAAAACTTTATGCACATATTATAGGTCACAGATACTCAATTTGTATAGATTTTGGAGTATCTAGCACTTATAGTTTTTTTTACGGGGACACAAAGAAAAATTCTTTGCCAAATTTTTAAAAGTGTGATAGCGTCTAAATGCCTTATTAATCTGAGCAAAGAATTTGTACACATGTTATAGGTCACATTTGAACCAACTGTATAGATTTTGGTGAATCTAGTACTTACAGTTTTTTTACAGGGACACAAAGAAAAATTCTTTATCATTATGGCCTATGAGACCAAATTTTTAAAAGTGCAATAGCATCTAAACGCCTTATTCAATTGAGCTGAAAATTTGTATGAATATTATAAATCACTGTTGCACTAACTATAAGCATTTTGGTGAATTGTGGCCACCACGAAACTTTCTTCTATATTTTCCTATACAAATTCACTCAGTAACAATAATAATAATTAAAAAAAAGTGGGACTTTGACAAAATTGTGAGTAAAATGTGAAAATTTGTTTAAGTTTCTCAGAATTTATAGATTTTTACAGGGACACAACGAAAAATTCTTTATCATTATGATCTAAGGGCTCAAAGTTCAGTAGCGTTAAATAAAACCTCGTGTGATATATGGAGAAAAATACTCAAACACTCTGTTATGGTTTTCTCTCTTTTGTTTGCTTAGCAACTCCTCTTTCTTTATTTTATCTACAAAACTGTTAGTTACTCAATGTTCGGAAAGTCGAGTGGAGTCACTCTAGATTTTTTTTTTCTCATTTAGCAGTAAATTCAAATTCGAGGCATTCAAACCCATTAATCTCATCCTCTATGTACAAGAAGATGCGTGTCTCTATTACTGGTGCTTTCTAGTGTCTGAAATTTAAGTTGCAGTAAATGCTGCCAACATTTAATTTTTCAAAATAAAGCTTATTATCGTTTTTTTAAATAAATATCTCTAATATTATTTTTTGTCATATCTAAGTTTACTATTACTGATATAAGGTCTAATGGTACAAAATTATAAGTAGCTGAAGTTTACTATTACTGGTATAAGGTCTAATGTAACAAAGTAATACTGGTATAAAGTCTTCCGAAAAAATCTGGAGGATTGTGGAAAATGTAACATTGAATTACAATATAAGTTCCATGTAAATGTAGTTTTAGTCACACTAACAGAAATACCATTTTCTGCCAATGTTTTAACTTCTTAGGGAATTTAATTTTAATTTCCAACTGCAAAAACACGCCCTGGAATTTATTATTATTATTATTATTTCCTTATATAAGTATAAGGAAGTATCGTAATCCCGATTTGCGAAATGGATTTGCCAAATGTCATTATAAAGCGTAAAATTTTTAGTACCCGCCTTTTTTTTTTTCACACCAACCATTTTTTAGAGCAATTTTATACATGTTTAATCGTAACAACATTTAGAGAGGGGTACTCTAAAAATAAAGTGATGTGAAAAACTGGGCGTTTTTTCAACGGATGTTAACAATTTTACCTTTACGCTTATTAATGAGATTGTTGGTAAGTGTGATTTTGTATCTCGCATAGCCCAAAAACGAATGATTGTCGAATATAGCAAGTTCATATTTGTGACTGTCAGGATGTCTAGTTGTACACCTGCAGATTTTGTCTTAATACGAGCTCTCCCATTTTAGAGATATCTGCAAATTTACACGATTTTTCGTGACGTCTGTATGTACAATCGGAAAAAAAAAGTAATAAAATAAAGCAATTCTCGCTGTCATTTCGTTATTAACTGACGCAGAAAATTCTAATAGACATCATTCAACAGGAAATTTAATGCACTTTTTGAAAATGATGTCAAATTTTGAATTAGAGGTCATCTACATATTGAAATGAACACCAACTTTATTTATTTATTTTTACTTTTTTCTATAGCAACACAAATTTTAACTTCATAATCGAATTCCTGAGAGTCTGGCAGTGCGGAAGAGTATACAGTTTGTATATTTTACTTTAGTATTCATAGAGTTATAACCAAAAATGTGTTAGGGGGTTATCTGTAAATCTAGAAAAATGAAATTAAGATTCTTCAAAAATAGGCAAAATTTTACTATTTCACGCCGGAATTTCTTTAAGAAAAAAAAATATTATAATTAATAACAATAGCGTTCTTATTTGCACAGCATCTTGGCTATTCCTGTTTACGAGTTTTTAAATGCGTATATATACAAATACTTCATTAAAGGATACATTTTAGAACGGTTAGACAGCGTTCTTTGAAAAATGTGCGACATTTTTCAAGTCAAAAGCATCATCGTGGCTATACTGATCACCAATAAAACTTAAATTTTCCTTCATTTTATTTTGCAGGTGTGACATAATATACGAACTGAAAATAATTTAAATACATATAGTATATACGCACATAACAATGCATAAACTAAATCTTTTCTGATAAATTATTGTAAGGTAGACCTGCTAACTATGCTAGTTTATCCGTAATGGTATTAGGCCCTGCCTTTTTTTCACACCAGAATAGCTGTAGAGTAATGTTCAACAATATGTTCTCATGATTAAATAAGAAGACTATTGCTTTACAACTATTCTGGTGTGAAAAAAAGGCGGGGCTTATAACCATTACGGATAAATTAGCATAGTTAGCAGGTCTAGTAAGGTATCATGAAGTAAACGTTAAACAATTTTAATCATACTTACCAGTTTTGGTCAGTTTAACTCTTTGAAACTGTATGATATGTTTTGTGTTATAATTCCTATGAAAATATAGTTTCTTAATAAAAAATATATTTCTAAAAGTAATTTTTAAAGACTAAAGTATCCTTAAAATAGTAATCCCCTAAACAAAAATAAATAAATATATAAATAAATAAATTAAATTAAATTAAAATTGAAATAAAAATAAAAATAAATAAATAGAAAAAAATAAAGCAATATACGAACTAAATTATTAACCTTTTAATTATGACAGTAGTTAAGAAGCAATTTAACAAGTCTGTACTGCATTCCAATACCATGCGTTTTTTTTTTTTTTTTTTTTTCTTTTTCTAATTGAAAATTTTTACGTACCACCTATTTCTCTATTTTAAACAGTAAGCCCCGCCTATTTGATTAATTTGTTCTTTCTGGTATTCGTTTAACCTTTTATATCCCAAATTACCTTATTTTCGAAAAAAATAGTTTGAAACTTTCTTACATATTATATTTCTTTATGCATGAGAAACATCTCATATTCACATTTTCGCGACCGCATTTATCTTTCTTTTTGACATTAAGGTCTGCCTGTAGGCGTTATTCTCATAAGCTACAATTTTTCAGAACAAAATTTTCTGCATTCACATTTATATTACAAATGGATATGCATTATAATTATACTCTCTCTAATCAATGTCTTTGTCTACATAGCATATTGATTGTACAAAAATGAATATCGTGTACATTTTTAAGAAACAAATAACATACAAATTGCAAAAGAAACGCCCACTGGTGGAGTTTCAGATTTTCAAATGACATGAATCTGCGTCAGCTTCCGCGAAAGTGTTAAATTTAGAAAACTGTTGCAGTTTTTTCTTTCTTTCTTTTTTTTTTTTTTTTTTTTTTTTTTTTTTTGTAAATGAAAGCTTAAACTATAGGGACATTTAAGTCCCAACGAAATCCTGTAGTAAATTCAGGCTATATTGAGAAGGAAAAAAAATTATGGGAATTTAAAGTCCCGGTGGGATACAAAGGGTTAAAGGATTCAAAATATATCACCAGAAATTGATTAGGTAAATGCCACTTGTGTATATTTTTACCAAAGTAAAATAAGGGGTTTTATACTAATACGTATAATCACTTTTTCTTTTCCTTTTCTATATTCTTTTGTTTTAGACGAACGATGAAAGACGAGGCTTGTTTTCTTTGGAACACAAGAATTCGTTTGCTAACATCAATGTCTAAAAATCATCTTTTTTTTTCATTTCTTCTCGTTCGACGTTGCTGTTATATACTTTGACTCGTAAATAAAAATTAAAAATATTTTGTTTAATTTTCTCTGTTATTTTTTAAGATATTCTTCGTTATCTCATGCGAAACTTTATAAGAGATAGCCCCCTAAGCCTCTTCAAAATAAAGATTTATTTATATCTCGAAAACTAATAACTGCAATGAAATGCAAATTTGCACACCCATATTTTTCTGCATTAAGATTCATTATATGTAAAAATTAATATAAGTCAGAATTCATAACTTTTTTTAATATGAATTTATTAATATTTTTCATAACTAGAAATATTTTTCAGAATCAAAAATGACAATGTATTATGTTTGGGTTTCTTCACTGTATCTCGTAATATATATATATATATATATATCGATCCAGTTATTTTTTGTAAAGATATTAATAAAAGTTTGAAATATGAATTTAAATTTAACATTAGCACCTTCAAACTTTGAACTTTTATAACTATATAAAAAAGTAAGTAAAATCTACAACCAATATACTTTTTCGCATCGTCGCGATCACAGAAATTCAAATATAAAATAAATATAGATTATAATTGAAAAAAAATCAAAGTTCATACGCGTTTTAATATGTAAACGACTCCCAATTCAAAATTTCTCTTCATTTTCTAAAAGTACTCCCAATTCCCAGTATAATGATACCTATTCCATTATTTTTGCATCGAATAGCAACAAAGTTGCATCTAGTGTTGTGTGTGTGTGTGTGTGTTTTCCCGACTGTGTGTTTTCCCGTATGTGTGTGTAACGGTTGGACGTAGGACGTTACAGATTGGTATATAGATTCATCATAACATTTAGTCGCGCACCTCCTCTTTTGGTCTTTCTGTGCCTTTCCGTTTTGGAGATATTTAAGAAAATTATATTCATTATGACCATTTAATACAAATGTTTTAGCCATTATACAGGGTGTTTATAAAGTCCCGGACCCATTTTGATGTTTAATAACTCATAAAATAATAAAGATAGATTAAAATATATAACATAAATGGTTAGATGGACTCAAAAAGTTTCATGACCCTTGTCAATGAGCTTCCACGTGTGCCCCCTTCGTCGCACGGAGAATATCAAGTCGGTAGTCAATTTCACGCCAGGTAGCGGCAAGCATGTCGGAGGCTATTGCGGCTGTAATTCTGACTTTTAGTCATCAATGTTCGACACTCTCCTCCTGTAAACATTGTCCTTTACAAATCCCAGAAGGAAAAAGTCCAGCGGCGTTATATCAGGTGATCTGGGTGGCCAAGGTATTGGACCTCCTCGCCCAATCCATCTTCCTGGAAAATGGTCATTCAAAGAACTACGAACGATGGTACCCCACCGCAAGATGCTGCTTTTGGATGGAGGATCTTTTTGGTAAATTCTTCTGCAATTTCTCTGTGCTTGCACTATCGATTTCGTCTCTATGTACCACCATAAAATCTGTGTTTTCTCTTGTGGTGTATGCATTCTGCTTAATATCCGCTCGAATAAAACATCACATACAAAAGTACTACATAGAACAAACACATCAAAAGTAAACATAACATTGCAATAGTTGCCAAAAACAAAAGAGAGAAAAATGCAATTAAGCAGACGATATTTATAAAAGTACAGATATTTAGACTGGAAAATGAAATTATCTGAAATTAACCACACGCGCAGACGATATTTACAAAAGTAAAGATATTCAAACCTGAAAAGAAAATATATGAGTTATTCCATCTATAAATGCCATAAGTTTGTTTATATCTTCATTATTTTATGAGTTATTAAACATCAAAATGGGTCCGGGACTTTATAAACACCCTGTATATCTATCAATATAGATATTTCAAAAGCAGCTAATGATATGATGTTGTTATGAAAGTTGTCGACATTTTTTCATGTATAAAATAATTCTTAAAGATATAAGCAGGTTCTAGTCGATGAATGCACTTTATTCAATGAATATTTAGCCATTAGAGAGAGCCCGTAATATTATTGTTATGAAAATTGTTAACATTTTTGCACATAGAAGGTACACAAGCAGGTTCTAGTGGACAAATGCACTTTGTTTATTGAATATTCAGCTCGTAGATAGAACTCGTAATGATATGTTTTAAAACTTAGAGACATTTTTGCGTGTAGAAAGTAATTCTTAAATCCATAAGCAGGTTCTAGTCGATGAATGCATTTTATTTAATGAATATTCAGTGCATGGATAGAGCCGATAATAATATTGTTATGAAAGTTGTCGACGTATTTTCGTGTACAAAGTAATTCTTAAAGTCATATGAGGTTCTAGTCGATGACTACATTTTATTTCATGAATATTCTGGAAACAGCTGAATAAAACTCTTTCTTCAGCCTCAAAATTCTATAACCAATGAATATTCTCGGAACAATCTAATGAAACAGTCATTCTTAATACAGAAGTCAAACATCGTTAAATACACAACAGCATACTTTCCAAAAATTTCAATACAATGGTAGTTGTACAAAATATTTTTAAATTAAACAGTTTCTCATAACCTACTGGCCTAGACTAACGCATACTTGCCAACCATCTCATTAATAACCGTAAAATTGTTAACGCCCCTTGAAAAAACGCCCCTTTTTTCACACCACTTTATTTTTAGAGTAATTCCCTTCAAATGGTGTTATGATTAATTAAGAATAAAATTACTCTAAAAAATAACTGGTGTGAGAAGAAAGGCGGGTACTAAAAATTGTACGGTTCATAATGAGGTGGTTGGCAAGTATGCAACAGGCAAATATTTCGTTAGCTCAGGAACAACCGAAAGTTTCGAAGTCTAAATAGAATTTGAATTCATCGAGGATATTGTCAGTGATTTATAGAATATTTGAGGTAGTTCTGCACTAGAAACAAATAAATCATTACAAGAAATTCCAGAACATGGTTCTTATTTAAGTTAGAGTTTCCAAACTTAGAAAATCCTGAACTACCACTTTTAACCACATTTAAATGCTAATTTGACGATAAATCAACGCCCATCTTCGTGAAAATGAAAAAAAACTAACCTCTGTTACCACTTTTACTGCCATACCGTATTTAAAGATATTGGCAAGTTCTAGTTTTTAGACATCAATAATCACTCTTCTTTTTTTGTTAATCTTGTTAGTCATCTACAGAACTTTCGAAGAATTTAGATCTCTGTTATAAACCAAAGGATCTTTCTGGAAAATTCTAGAACTCTATTTTTATTGAACTTAGAGCTACGAAATTTTAGCAACCCTAAACTACAAATTTTTGCCACATTCGATCGCTAAGTCACCAAATTCCACGCTAAATCACCAAAATCTTTGCCAAGACCAAATCCTACAAACTTGGCGGCTTGACGAGCTTAGTGATCTAACTTAGCAGCAAATACTGTTTCAGGATAGCCAGAATTCTTTCTCGATTGTTTCTCTTGACCCTTTCACAATTTTAATCGAGTTAATTTATTTTGTAAAATGTATCCTTTCTCGCCACTAATTTCCCCCAAAGAAAACAAAAGTAGGCCTCTATATATAAATATAATCGAATAATAATAAATATAAATCTCAATATTCGAATGATTTTCTTTGAACTCTGAGCGGTGCATTTACCCTATGAGAAATTCAGTAATAAGCTGTGGAATGTTATTCCTGAAAAAAATACTGTATTTGTCTCATGTAAGTGTAATATATAATTCTAGTATCGTAACTTTTGTGGCTGAAGTAGCAGTTTTTCTTTTTACTTTACTTGTTTTCAGGAATGTTAGCGGCCTGGATCCTGCCTGTTTATTTACAAATGAATTACATCACACAAAAGACAAGGTTTTTTTAACAATATGTAAATTTCAAAGGATACACAAGCATAGGTCCCAAGTCTACTGTTTTTTGCGGGAGACTTCAAACCGGAAAAAATTTATAGTTGTTTCCAGTAATATTACTCATCGAAAATGTGTATAACATTTTCCATTGAAAAATACTGGTGCCGATTGTGATTTAAAAGTTTAAAAACTTGGCAGCTCTGCATAAGGAAGCCATGTAGTGTCAAATTAGACTTTTTTAACCCCTTGCCAGCTCAATTTATTCGCAAGGTGGCAAGAGTTTCTGGTTCGAAAAGGTGCACTGAAACCAGTATTCTTTATCAATAATTTCTATCACAATAAATTACTGCACAGATATGGCAAAGAATGCTGGCGTACGCAGTGTTGCCAGATCTGGCATATTTTTTATTCAATAATTATCAATAATTTTGAAAAGTAATATTTGATATGCATAATAGACTATTAATTTTCGAAGTGATTAGGCAAACGTTACAATTAAAAATTATTGGTGATTACTGAACACAAAACCGCCAGATCTGACAACACTGGGTGTCAGTGTTCCGTTTTCAGACGAAACTCTTGCACCCTTGTTTGTTAGCCTGCCAAGAAGGGTTTAAAATAATTTACTTATAATATTAAGAAAATTACTTCATATACATCTTGTCGTCTGACCTTGTTTGAAAATTCCGGTGGCTTTTGATTTTAAATAAGCAAATTTTCTTGCCTATCAAAGGGTAAATTAAAAACATTTCTGTAAGTGCAATTTATTCCGTAAAATTTTTAGTAAGCGCCCTTATTTCATACCAGGTTTTTTTTTTAGCGTATTTTTCTCCAATGTGCGATGTCTAAGTTAGAAGAAAATACTATTCTCCAAAAATTTGGTGTAGGAAAAAAAAGCGTGTACTAAAAATTCTACGGAATACATTAAAAAACTAGCATGTCGGGTAACAGTGGTCAGAAAGTTTATCCTTCTTTGGGACTGACACATAGCTGCCAACATCCTAATAATCAATATCAGACATTATCATAATTATCAATATCAATTAATAGTAATAATCATTCATAATAATCAATATCCGACATTATCATAATTCCGTAGGACTATTAGTACCTGCCTTTTTCTCTACTCCAATTAACACTTTCGCGACCACTGGCGTAGATTTACGTCATTTCGAAACCTGTAACTCTGAAAATGGGAGTTTCTTTTGCAATTTTTATGTTGGATATTTGTCAAGAACTTTCCCTATATTCATATTTGTACAATCAAAATACAATGGATACAAATTCTTTCATTCGAAAGAATGTAATTATTATGTATCTTCAAATTTAATATAATTATGGATGCAGAAAATCTTGTTCTGAAATTATGTAACTTGAAGAAATAACGCCCACAGGCGGAACATACTTCAAAAAGACAAAAAGAATGCGGCCGCGGAAGTATTAATTTTTAAGGTAATTCTTTCGAAATGAAATTAGGATTAAATAAGAAGAAAAATACTTTAAAGTAGGACTGTCGTGAGAAAAAAATTGGTTACCTAACAATACTACGGAATACTAATTAGGATGTTAGCATGTATGCTGACATTACCTTCTGCCATGGAATTACCCATTGCGTAGTTGCCAACATTTCGAATTGTAAATCAGATTTATTACCACTTAAAAAAGAAAAAAAAAATTATTTAACTGCGACGATTAAATAAATTCTGAATTCTTATAGAAAATATCTGGCATAATGTCGCCCAAGAAAAATGAGAGTGCTCATAGCTATACATAATTGCCAACTTTAGCGCCTCTTAGCTACTGGAAAATTTTAATAGAAATATGTATTTTATTCAGAGCTGCCAACCTAATCCGGCAATTTGTTAGTACCGTCCATTTTTCTACACCACTTAATTTTTAGAGTATTTGTTTTCTTAATTCATCGTAAATATATTTGAAGAGAATACTCTAAAAATTAAGTGGTGTAAAAAAATGGGCGGTACTAACAATTTGCCGGATTAGGTTGGCAGCTCTGTTTATTTAATCAGCAGACTGTAACGGTTTTCACTGATTAAATAAATTAAAATTTCTTATAAACATTTTCCGGTAGCCAAAAGGTGCTAAGTTGGCAACTATGCATAACTGCCACCTTTAGCACGGTTTAGCTAAACGAAAATTTTATTTATTTATTTATTTTTTTTTTTTATGTTATCAGTGAAAACTTTACCATAATGTATTTAAAAAATCATATTAATATTTTCCGGAATCTAAAAAGTGATAATGTTTGCAACTATGTAGCGATGCCATCAGAGCCTGATTAAGGGGGAAGCACACATTATTTATACTTACACCGTTATTTTTTAACAAATACTTTCCTCCTATAATAAACACAAAATTCTCATTAAAAATTATTTTAAAAGAATTCTGGTATCTAATAACGGTGAGTAAATTGGATTGTTTTACACCGTTCATTTTTTATAAAAAATATTTCCTTGTCAAAGCGTGGAATTTCTATGACATGAAGTAAAAAATAATTGTAAAAATATTCCGGTGAGAGCGGAGATAATGTGTGCTTCCCCCTTAATCAGGCTCTGGATGCCATTGGCATAATCTACTTTAGCACTTTTTGGCTACCGAAAAACCTTAATATGAAATTTTATATATATTTCTGTGACAGTTTTTCGACTGATTAAGCAGAATAAAATTTTCCGTTAGCCAAAAACTGCTGAAGTTGGCAACTATGGTCATTGGCATTTGAAAGCTTGAAAGGTCTCGAGTATTCTGCTACAGGCTCTTGAAAAATAAATGATTATCAAAACACGGTTAAATTTCTCATAAATAATATCTTAACTACATCAATCCGCAGCTGGCAAACAATCAAATTCCAATCCCGATTCGCATATTTAAAATCCCTGTCAAGCCAATAGATGTGTAAATCAGTTCTCACTTTTGTTTTTCGATGCATTTTACTGACACAAGAAAGATGCTATTAATACCCAGAATGATCGGTTACCATTGTTTAAAGCATTTGTTTATTCTAGAGCTTAATATATCGATATTTTGAGCGCTGTCGTTGCCAAAATTAGCAGCTAAATATAAGAAAAAAATCGCTAAACAGATTCTGTGGCCTTTATTTCGAGCTTGACGAAACTAAAAATAAATAAATAAATAAATAAACGCCAGTGATAAAAAAAATCATAGAAACACACACAGAAAATGAGGGGGGAGAGAAAAATAAAAGAAAATGTATTAATAAATAATGTAAATAAAATGTTTTGAATAAGTTATGAGAATGATGATTTTAAAAGATTCTTGTAAGCTACATGACATTCGCCTCATTTTTCCGCGAAAATTTACTTATGAAGGAAAAAAAGTAAATTATTATTATTTTTTTTTTTTACGCAAACATGCATTAATTTTTGTTTGTTATTATCCGATATATTTTTGATAACTCCAAGCGTTAGTTTTGCTCCCAATTTATGTCTTGATTATTATTATTATTATTATTATTATTATTATAACTAATAACTTTTTTTTTCTATTTAAAAATGAAAATTGTGCTTGAAAAATATGGTTCGTAGAAACTTTATAAAAAAAAATTCTGTATGGTCAATAAAACCTGTGAAAATCTTAATAATAATTGGTAAAGTCTTCTTAATGATAAAAGCTCTGAACTGATGCCATTAATAAAACAATTTATTAAAATAAAGAAAATAACTTTTTATCCTTGGTTTAGAGGAAATTAATAAATTAATAGCAAGAGGATCATTTACACCTCCTCCTCCCCCTCCAAAAAAAAAAAAAAAAAAAAAAAAAGGTGTTACTATTACAACAATGCATTAAAAATTAAATTAATTTTACCCACGATTAGAAAAAAGAGAGAGAGAGATCTAAATGGCAATTTGAAAGAATGGATATAATTCTACGTTAGGACCAGGGCCAGATTATGGCACGGACACACGGGGCATTGGCCCAGGGCCTCCAAATTTAGAGGGTCTCATTTCCAAAAATTGAGAGGTAATAGTAAATATTTCCTCATCATATATCTATTAAACACAAAAATTGATTAAATTTTTCTTTCTATATTTTATTAGAGAGCTTAAACAATTATTAAATTTTGTGACTAATTTCCTAAACATTGGCTGATTAATGTGTTTCAGTTTTTCATTTGTCTTGAACATAAAACTAATGATTTTGCTATAGGTAGGTAAAAAAAAAAAAAAAAAAAAGAAAGAAAAGGTATAATTGAAGAAAAAAAAATTGCACTATTTTTATTTATATAATAATATATAATAATATATAATAATAATAATAATATATAATAATAATATATAATATATATTATTATATATAATATATAATAATATATAATAATATATAATAATATTCTCTGTTTTGTTTATGAGAATGGGTCCTTTTAGCGAGCTTTTTAGAGCAGGTAATGGAGCCTCCAAATAGCATCAGCGCCCTGGGTCTTCAAAAAGCATAGTCAGGCCCTGGTGAAGACCGCCAATTGACTATTTATCACATTAGTTGGATACTATTTTTGATTTGGCGAATATGGCAAATTTGTAAAAAGTTTCATTTAAAAATATCGACCCCTAGGTAGGTGAAGATCGATAATTAATTTTATACTAATGTAAAAGAGAAACAGTAGAAATACTTTTGAAATTCAGTAGTTTTTAACGTTTAATTTTTAAATTAAAATAATAATAATAATAACTTTAATGTGAATAGAAAATGTCGTGTAAGTTTATATAACAGATGTATTTTTCTAAGTTGAAAATACATGTTGAAAATGAAATATATGTTTAAAAAATATATATATTATAACGTATATTTGAACTTTTATAATTTTTTTTTTTTTTTTTTTTTTTTTTTTAGAATAACAAAGTTAATTAAGTAATAATTAAAATGACGAGGTAATGTATAATATAATAAATATATGACTAGTTTATCTATAAGATTAACAGGAATTTTTACCATAATGAATTAAACAATTGACACCGGATATGTACTCCAGACAAATTTATATAAATTTTATTCTAAAAACATATATAATCAAAGTTTTTTCGTTTTAAATTTAAATTTCGTTTATATTAGTCTTTTCGATCTCCTTTGAGATCAGAATTTATGATCCTTGTATGTCAGTCCCGGCCTGTCCCCTTTATTTTATTTTATTTTATTTTATTTATTTATTTATTTTTATTTATTTATTTTTATTTATTTTTTATTTATTTTTTTTGTGAACCATCACGATCCTATTTCATCTCTGAGATTTAATTCTGATCGCTGAGGTCACCACTGGACCCCGGGAACTCAGTACTCATCCATCGCTCGGAGTCATATGATCAAAGTTCCAGTAAAATTTTTTAGTAGCTGCTGTTTAATTTGATACGACAGAACTTCCTCCTCAACCATTATGTTGTTGCGTACGTGGGGATTCGTATGTTGTCCGAGAACGAAAGGTGAAACTTGCAAAAGCTGAACAGTTTATTTACAGAAAATTCTAGAATAATACAGGTCTATAAACCAAGTATCAACTTTACTTTTACCAAAGAGCACAGCTTAGATAACAGCTGTCAACAACAAATTCACAGTACGAATTGTATCAGAGCATTAACAAACAGCAAGGCTGTAATCAAAGAGACTAGTCAGGAGACCACTTTATCGTAAAGCAGTTGACGAGAGACTGACTGCTTGGCCGCATTGGGCTTTCTTTTATACCCCTCTATAAAACCCAGAATGTTCTGGTAACTCGTAGAATATTCGAGTTAGACCTCCCATATTTGGTATATCGATAATAAAGATTTTCTCACCAAGGTCACGGAAAATGTCGCCAAGGAGCGAAAAATTCGCAAAATTTCGAGTCAAATCAATTACCTATCTTATTGAAGTTTTTAATGCTTTTTTAAGGGAAAATTAGTTATTTTAAAGCGAAAAAGAACTAGAAATGCAGAAATTTGACATTTTATCATCTGTCTAAGCCTCTTTGAATGAATTTACATAAAAATAACTAAGAATCATTTACAAATTCATAACAACATGAATCGCTGTATTCTGAAAGGGCTTCAGTGCTTAAAATCACCTTTTGAGAAAAATGAATATGTATATGTATATCTATAAAATAATTAATTAGAAATTGCCAAACAAGGGTACACTAAAATTAAAAGCAAATGCAGAATTTTGCATACAGAAAGATGAATAAAAATCATTCCAAAAGATTCGCGCAATAGCTATGTAATAATTCAGAATGAAAATATATTATAAACCCTTTCAAACATTGCATAGTATGAAACCAAGTATCACATGAAGTACTATAAAAAAGGAATGAAGTTGACGAAAAAAAAAAATAAATAAATAAATAAACAATCCGATATTGAAGCATACAAATTCACCACTTTTTCAAGAGCATTGAATGAATGTTGTATGCAAATTAGGTGTTTAGCAGTTTGCATACACCATGACAGAAAGATTGAGCCCTTACTGCACCCATTTAGTATACATATGAATTTTTCCAAATTTTCTATTACCATTTATGTAATAATCTTAATTTTCCGTCTTTATTTGTGTATGTGTAATGTATTTCAAAGACTGAAACATTTCTTTAACATTTTTAGACTACACATAAAAAAATTAAGACACTGTACTAAAGCATTTTCTGCATGCATGTAAAAATTATATGCATTTATCTAAATTTTCTGTTAACTTATAATAAATAATCTTAAATATTCATCTTTATTTGCATGTCGATGATGTTTGAAAGAGTGAAACATTTCTTTAAGGGGACGCCTCACCTATTTGACCATCAGTCTAACTTTACGTTATGGAGAAACTTGTTTTATAAATTATTCTTTGCTAATGCTTTTTTTTTTTTTTTTTTTTTCGCTTTCACATTTAGAAAATTTACAACCGTTAAAATGTTTCTTGTTTTCTAATTTTTTTTTTTTTTTTAATACTTTATTTTGAAGCTATTAAGTGCAAAATATGCTCTTAATTAATTTTTCGTACTTTACAAATTTAAAATGAAGTAGCAAATATTGAAAAACATAATTTCTGAAAAACTGAAACATTTTAACGATTGTAAATTTTCTAAATGTGAAAGCGGAATTAAAAATATATATATTAGGTAATGAGTAATTTATAAAATAAATTTCTCTATAGAATAATATGGTGTTAGACTGGCTGCCAAATTAGACTAAGTCATCATCATCATCATCAATTTCAGCTTTTATCAATCCACTGCAAGATGAAGGTCTGTCCTAAGTGATTTCAAACTGCCCTGTTTTACACAATTCTTCTTCATTCTGCTCTTTAAACTTCACAATTTCATCTCTCCAACGACACAGTAGTCTCTTCTTTGGTCTTCTCTTACCTCTCGGTATCAAAAATATGACTTTGGTGTTTCATCCATCATCATACAGCTCAAGTCCATTTTAACTACTTGACTCTAGAAATAACATCAGTAACTTTGGTTTGCTTCATATTTCATGCGTTTCGCTTCCATCTCTTCGGGTGAATCCTATCATGTATTTCTCCATGCTTCTCTGAGATGTTTGAAGTTTTTGTATAGCTTTACATGTTAATGTCCAAGTTTACGAAGCATAAGTTAAAACAGCAAAATGCACTAATCAAAAACTTTTCAAACAAATTGGAAGGTCACTATTGAATATAACGCTATTTCTTACGTATGCTCTCAGAGCCTGATTAAGGGGGAAGCACACATTATTTATACTTACACCGTTATTTTTTAACAAATACTTTCCTCCTATAATAAACAGAAAATTCTCATTAAAAATTATTTTAAAAGAATTCTGGTGTCTAATACCGGTGAGTAAATTGGATTGTTTTACACCGTTCATTTTTTATAAAAAATATTTCCTCGTCAAAGCGTGGAATTTCTATGACATGAAGTAAAAAATAATTGTAAAAATATTCCGGTGAGAGCGGAGATAATGTGTGCTTCCCCCTTAATCAGGCTCTGTATGCTCTCCATGCAAGTTTAAGTCGGTTAGTAATTTCTTCCATGATGTTCTCGTTCCTTGTAAGGACTTGTCCCAGATAAGTATAACTGCATACCGTTTCTAATTCATCCATATCAACAGTGATCTTCAGTGGAGAAACAAAGGAATTTGGCATAAATTTTATCTCGCTGAGGTTTATTTTCAATCCAACGAGCTTGCTTTCTTTGTTTAATTCTGGAAGCATTTCTTGCAAATCTTCAAATGAAGACGAAGTATACCTTTAATATATTTAATTGTAAATAAGGAGAAAAAAAAAAAAAAGAGTTTTGTACATATATTTTTGAATTAATATTTGAAATACTTGTTTAATCATCAACGTTTTTACTACATATAAGCCAATTTTCAACTATTTGCTTGCAAAATTGTTGATATTCTTCCGTAACATAAAAAAGTAACTTAGATATATATGTCTAAAATTAGTTCTACAGCGCTTTCATCTAATAGACGTTAAAGTCAATTGCAAGCAATAAGGCCTTCAGTCTGGCCCACCCTAAATAATAATTGGATTGACGTCTTTTTTATTTACGTTGATGGGTGTAACATCAAAAACACTTGAAACCACTATCTCAGTTTTCACAAAAATGCACCTATATCTCTGCGCACTTATTTTATAAGTAAGAAATATTTATAAAAAAATAAACTTTCTTCTAAACATTAAAAAATTAAAATTTTAAGTAATATCTAAATTTATTGCTTTATACTAATATTCAAAAAGTTAAAATTACTGTTATACACAAATAAATTTTTAAAAAATCATATACAACTTAGTACACATTTCAAAGTAAATATTGTAAATACAGTAGAGCCATGGTTATCATCCCTTTACATAGCGCAACCACAAATTTTAATTCAAAATTGCATTAAAATTGTCCCCGAAAATGTTTTATAACATTTTTCTTTTATAACTTTGACGAATAACTTTATTTATTTATTTGCTTTTTTTTAATATTGTTGGGGATTTCTGGTGGCTGTCGATTTTAAATAATAAAAATTTACTTGGCCCTGTATGGGTTAACCGAACCCGATTATCCGAGTTCCGGGTTAACCAAGGCAGTCAAGAAAATGCTTTTGACAAATGGCATCGATAACTTTAACAAATTTTACTATACAGTATTAGTTTTTAAAATTTATGTATGTATGTATTGCATCGTATTTTTAACTGACCACTTTTAAATATGTAATGGATGTATTCTTTTATTTCATTCATTAAAATTTTAATGCTTCCTCCCTCGATTTATGACAAAAGCGAGGCTCCACTGCAATCTGAAACACTTAATGTTTCAAACATTATTCTGAAAATCTTGTTTATACATTATTTACAAATTGCTTAATATCTTTCAGCCTTTTTCTTTCCAAAATCCAGATGATATAAACAGAGACTTTAAGAGTAGTATGAGCTTTTGGTAAACATGCAAATGTTTTAGGATTAAAATTAATATGTACAGAGGCTGTTCGCACATTTTTTAGACGATTTTGATGGAGTGTACTGAAGCAATTTCCCTCATATTTCGTGTTTCATTTGTTCAGTTTGATAGCCCTTGTTCTTAACTAACATTCTACATCATAATTTCTATGATAATAATGCTTTTTATAATATCGGAAGAGGTATATTTTTCTACTCCTCTTGAACGGCTTTCCAGAGTCCACAAAGCGTTGTAGATCGGTGTTTGGATAATGTTGATTTTAAGAGTCGAAAAACACAAAAATCCAACAGTGATACATCAGAAGATTTAGCGGGAATGTCAGTGAAGGTTATGGTTTTAATTCCCGTTTTTTTGTTCCATTTTTTTCTAGAAAAGCAATTGCGGATTGCGATGTGTGGCTGCTTGTTTTGTCTTGATGCAGTTCAACGGATTGATAGCATTGTGGATAAAGATCTGAATTTTCATTTTTCAAAATTGGAATTAAAATATGTTCTTGAGAGTATTTAGAGTTGATTTTGACATTTTTGTCACATTTTTTTTTGCTTTTATCTTGCGCTTGTATGAAAAAACCAGTGGCAATCATAAATCCTTTAGAAAAACTCTCTTTTGATGCTTTGAGCCATGTAGCAAATTTTTTTTTCTCCACTTTTGTGATAATAAATAGATCTTTTTTTATTGCAACCACTTAAATAGACCCAAGATTCATCTGTTGTTGCAACATTTTTCCATTTTTCTCCTGATAAATGCTTTTCATAACGATTTCACTAAAAACTATCTTTGGAAAGAGTGGAAACCTATCCTTCCATCCACTGCCATTTTAAAAGCGCATTTTTGCATCTAAACAAAAATTCTAAATATCAGAAGATAAATAAAACTTCCAAAAATATAACTGTTGTGAAAATAAAATTCTCCATGCAAACGATTTTTTCTTACTGCGAAATAAAATCGTCTAAAAAATGTGCGAACATGAATACATAGAGGCCAATATTTTAATTTATTCCGGAGTATTTTTAGCCCCGCCTTTATTCCATACCACTTATTTTTTTAAAGTATTTTTTTTTTTTTTTTTTTTTTTTTTATCGAAGTTATATATTGGAGAAAATTCTCTATAAATAAAGTGATGCGAAATAATTCGGGGCGAAAAATACTCCGGAATAAATTAAAATGTTGGCATCTATGTTATTAGAGTTGTAAGTAAAGTAATATTATTAGAGTTGTAAGTAAAGTTCTCATGTTACATTGGGAAAGCTCCCTTACAAAAGAGATCTTGGAAACTTTCAATCCTACCTAAATTTATTGTTTTGTACTTATGACTTTAAAAGACTAAAATTAATCTTATACAAAAAAAAAAAAAAAAAAAGCGAAAAAAAAAAAAGAAAGAAAGAAAGAAAGAAAAAAGAAAAGAAAGGAAGAAAAAAGAATTATGCACTGAAAACCTAGCATACATTAATTAATTTTAAAAATTAATACGTATGAATATGTATATATATTATTATAGTTGTAAGTAAAGTTCTCGTGTTACATTGGGAAAGCTCCCTTACAAAAAAGGTCTTGGAAACTTTCAATCCTACATAAACTTTATACTTATGACCTTAAAAGACTAAAATTAATCTTATACAAAAAAAAAAAAAAAAAAAAAGCGAAAAAAAAAAAGAAAGAAAGAAAGAAAGAAAAAAGAAAAGAAAGGAAGAAAAAAGAATTATGCACTGAAAACCTAGCATACATTAATTAATTTTAAAAATTAATACGTATGAATATGTATATATATTATTATAGTTGTAAGTAAAGTTCTCGTGTTACATTGGGAAAGCTCCCTTACAAAAAAGGTCTTGGAAACTTTCAATCCTACATAAACTTTATACTTATGACCTTAAAAGACTAAAATTAATCTTATACAAAAAAAAAAAAAAAAAAAAAGCGAAAAAAAAAAAAGAAAGAAAGAAAGAAAGAAAAAAGAAAAGAAAGGAAGAAAAAAGAATTATGCACTGAAAACCTAGCATACATTAATTAATTTTAAAAATTAATACGTATGAATATGTATATATATTATTATAGTTGTAAGTAAAGTTCTCGTGTTACATTGGGAAAGCTCCCTTACAAAAAAGGTCTTGGAAACTTTCAATCCTACATAAACTTTATACTTATGACCTTAAAAGACTAAAATTAATCTTATACAAAAAAAAAAAAAAAAAAAAGAATAGAAAAGAAAGAAAGAAAAAAGTATTATGTACTGAAAACCTAGCATACATTAAGAAGTAGATAGTGTAAGTAAGCCGTAACACTTACTTAATGCGTTAAAGATATTCTAACAAACTTACTTAGGATACAAATAATCTACTCACTGTTTACAATCTTTTCTTTTCTTTTCTTTTTTTTTTTTTTTTTTAAGCTATGACTTTAGTATTTAAGAATAATGTCAACTTTTGGCAACCATGCAAAATTTTTAGGATTAAAATTAAAATATGAAAACTATTATTACAGTTATAAGTAAAGTTCTCTTGTTATATTGGAAAAACTCCTCTTCAAAACAGATTATAGAAACTTTAAAGTATAATTGAATTTTTTTTTTTTTTTTTTTAGTTAAGAAAGTAGAAATTTTAATTAACCTGCATTAGGTAATAAAAAAGAAAAATTATTGCAATTTATCTTTAAATGTGATACTGCCATGTCTCCTTTGTGACAAATAATTAATTTGACGATTATTTTCATCTTTGTTCCTTCGCCAGAATTACTCGAAATAGATATTGAAAGCTGATATATATAGAAAGTTAAAGGTTATACAAATCTAGGTTAATGTTAATCTTATGCAAGCCATCTAATCTTTTGTCAAATACATCTTCAAAAAAAAAAAAAAAAGAAAGAAAAAAAAAAAAAAAATCATTGTTAATGGTTTAAAGTCATACCTAATTAAAATGGTTACATTATAGTCATATTCGCTTGGTAAAAACTTTGGAGGAATCCAGTCTCAACCATTATGTTCTGATCATCACAAAGCTTTCTTCAATATTTTCTTATACAAGTTCCCGCAGCACAAATTATTTATTAAAATTAATATTTATCATAATCATTTTTCTTGGCCTGCAGACGATTTTCATCTAAGAGATTATAACATTGAAAGTCACGAGAAAATTAAATTTTGAGCTCTATAAACGATATCTAAGGAAAATGCTTTATTTATTTATTTAATCTTTTTGGGTGAAAATGCCATCTAATCTATTGCAAGCAATAAGGGCTTCATTCCAGCACTGAAGTTCTTTTACTCGCACAACAAGAATATTGGCCTTTCTGCCCCCCCCCCCTAAATATTTATTGGATTGGTGTTTTTTCGATATACATTAATGGGTGTTACATTAAAAAAAAAAAAAAAAAAAAAAAATGAAACGACTGCTATCTCAATTCGAGAAAAAATAGACTGAAGAGCCCTCTGCACGCATTGGTTTATACAAGTAAAAGATGTTTAGAAAAAGGAAACATTCTTCTAAGCATTAAAAAATTAAAACTTTATGTCCTGTCTAAATGCATTGTTCTATACAAATTTTCAAAGGACTAAAATTAATCTTATGCAAGAATAAATTTAAAAAAGTAAAAAGTAAAAGTAAAAAAGTAAAAAAAGATCATATATTGACAACCCAATATACATTACAAAATAAATACTGTAAATAATCTGAAACACTTACTTAATGCTTCAAAGATTATTCAAACAACCTTACTTAATATGCATAATCTACACACCGGTTAACTTTTTTTTTTCCCCAAAAAAATTATATCGTATAAGTAAAGACTTTAAGAATGGTGTCAACTTTTGGCAAACGTACAAATGTTTTAGGATTAAAATTAATATGTATAAAATATAGATATATATATATCATTACAGTTGTGAATAAAGTTCTCTTTTTACATTGGAAAAACTCCCTTACAAATGAGGGTCCGCGGTGCCCAGTCGGTAAAGCACCGGGCTCGTAATTAGAAGATTGCGGGTTCGGTACTCGAGCCGGCCAAAGACCTTCGTGTACACTAATTGTGGCTGGTGCGCGTAAAATTGTCGTGGCCGCAATGTCTTCCATGTTTCCATCAAAATTATACCTCTGGGGGTCACCGAAGCGGGAAAGCCATCCCTTCCGTGGAAGATCAAAATTGCGATGACATGTCGCCGGATCACCTCTAGGGGTGAGTTCCAGAACGTCGTCAATTGCCCATTACGCAGCACTAGTGCGACGTAAAACTCAACTAACTAAACAAAACCCTTACAAAAAAGATCTTAGAAACTTTAAATCCTATCGAAATATACTTATGACTTCAAAAGATCAAAATTAATCTTATGAAAAAAAAAAAAAAGAAATCATGAACTGAAAACCTAACATACATTACGAAGTAGATAGTGAAAATAAGCTGAAACCCTTACTTAAAGCTTCAAAGATTATTCCAACAGACTTGTTTATATATAATATACGCACTTAACTTTTTTTTTCCAAAAGCTATATCATATAAATAAAGACTTTAAGAACAGTGTCAACTTTTGGCAAATATGCAAATGTTTGAGGATTAAAATTAATACGTAGGAATATGTATATATATTATTACAGTTGCGAGTAAAGTTCTCTTGTTACATTGAACAATATCCCTTACAAAAAAAGAGAAATTTTAAATCTTATATAAATTTATTGCTTTATACTTATGACTTCAAAAGACTAAAATTAATCTTATGCAAAAAGAAAAAGAATCATGCATTGAAAACCTAGCATACGTTAAAAAGTAGATAGTGTAAATAAACCGAAATACTTACTTAATGCTTCAAAGATTATTCTAACAAACTTGCTTATATGTAATGTACACACTGTTTACAAGCTCTTCTTTTTTTTTTTTTTTTTTTTTTTTTTTGACAGCTATATCATATAAGTAAAGACTTTAAAAATTAACAACAGTGTCAACATTTGGCAAGCATGCAAATGCTTTAGGATTAAAATTAAAATTAAAAAAATATTATTACACTTATAAGTCCTCTTGTTACATTGGAAAAGCTCCCTTTCAAAAGAGATTTTGGAAACTTTAAAGCATAAGTGAATTAAAAAAAAAAAAAAAAAAAAAAAAATGGGGGGGTAGGGGGGGGTTAGGAAAGTAGAAACTTTAATTAACTTACATTAGATAATAAAAAAGAAAAATGATTGCAATTAATCTTAAAAAGTGATACTGACTTGTCTCCTTTGTGACAAATAATTAATTTCACGATTATTTTCATCTTTGCTCCCTCGCCAAAATTACTCGAAATAGATATTGAAAGCCGATATATACAGAAAGTTAAAGGTTATACAAATCTAGATTAATTTTAATCTTAAGTCAAATACAATTTCAAAATATTAAAAAAAAAAAAAAAAAAAAAAAAAAAACGAATGTTCATGATTTGGAGTACTTTTTTTTTTTCTAAAATTAAAATGGTTACACTCCAGTTACACTGGGGTTTTTAATTGCGATTGTTTTGCATCTGTTGAAAGATGTGGCATAGTGTGGGCAATTAATTAATAGTAAACCTTTGACTGAGTGAAAACTTTGTAACATATTTGAACTTTGGACGAATCCAATCTCAATTAGTATGTTGTGGCCATCACAAAATTTTCTTCTATATTTTCCTATACAAGTTCGCGCAGTATAAATTATTTATTAAAATCAACATTCAGAAAATTATCTTCAATGAAGCATGTAGACGATTTTCATCTCAAAGTAGTACAAGACTTAATTCTGCAAGAAAATCTATTTCAAACTCTATAAACAAGATCTAATAAAATGTTTTAATTGAATATTTATTTATTTTTTATTTTATTTATTTATTTTATTTTACTTTTTTTTTATTTCACTTCTTTTTATTTTCTTCTATATACAATACAAGAAAATATTCAATTCGTAAAAAATTTTGACTTCCGGTTTTCGATGGATTTGAACGTTCTAAGAGGTACAAAACATAATTTGACCATTTTTAGAAAATATCTGTCCGTCCGTCTGCCTGTGTTTATGTGACAAAAATTTTGTGACGACTATATCGCAAGATCTTTTGTCAAGAATTGCATATAAATTTATATGTAGATACATCTAGACCTAAATTATAGCCAATCAACTTTTGGTGTCAATTGATCAACAGGTAGCGCTGCTATACAGCGATTTCCGCAATTTAAGGGAAAGATCTATCTGAAGTTCTATTGCGTATAATCAAACAAAACTTGATATACGAGAAGGTAATTATGAGACATTATGCTGATCCAATGTGGATGCATATCTGTCTATATGTGACGCGGCTACACTGAATTTCCCCCGAAAATGGGAAGATTATATTTCAACTTTTATGGCATATAACTGTACGGAACTTGATGTGCGAGATAACCATTATGAAAACACATTTTTAAAAATATTATTGACGGAGAATGAAGCAGTCTTTCTTTGAATTGTTAGTGTTAATTTTCCCTAAGATGAAAACTGTCTGCACTCACCATGATAGATAAAATTAATAATAATTTTAAGGAATTATTTGTACTGAGTAAATTTGTATAAAAAATATTAAAGAAAGTCTTGTGGTGGCTACAACATACTAGATTCTTGTTTTTGTTTTGTTAAAATTGAAAAAATAATCGATAAATTTATTTTAAATTATCATATATATATATATATATATATATATGTTTGCACAATTCGTTTTAATGAAATTGACAAGCTTTAATGCGAGATACCATAATGATAGTATACAAGCCCTGACGGGTACTTCTGTCCCCCAGGGGGGAGGAGTGAAGCTTGTACATATACAAAAATATTTTTCTGGATGACTATTAATATCATAAATAATTCTTTTCAATTTCACGATGATTCGTCAAAAATAATTCTGATTGTGCATATTTATATTATTTTTTTTTTCGTACACTGCAACGTTAAAAGTTATGAAAAAAATCAGATGGCTATGCCAACTGTTGAGCGACTGATCCCTAAATTTAATCAGCATCAGTTTAATTCAAGGTCCAACTAAATATCTTGTTAAATTTCGTTCATTGCTTCGTGAGATATAGAGACCAAAGTTTTTTTGTACACACACACACACACAAGGACATTGTCTAAGAATGGTCAAATCTTGTTTAGGATATGACAAAACGTATAAATCCATTCAAAACTGGAAGAGAGTGAAAATTTTCGCAAATCCAATATTTTCTTTTAATGTATATAGTTGAGGGAAAAAAAAAAAAAAAAAAAAAAAAAAAAAAAAAAACCCGCAACACTCGACGATACTTCGTTGCTAATCGATGCACAAAAATGTAATAGGTATCATTTGACAGAGAATTGTGAGTACTTTCAGAAAACGAAGTGAAATTTTCAATTCAGTATCGTCTATATAAAAAACGCGAAGCAACTTTGATTTTTTTTTTTTTTCAATGGTAATGCTCTATTTTTATTTTATATTTGAATTCCTAGGATCACAACAACATGAAAAAGCATATTTGTTGTATATTTTACCTATTTTTTCATACAGTTATAAGTGTTCGAAGTTTGAAGGTGCTAATGTTAAATTCATATTTGAGACTTTTATTAATTCTTCACAAAAAAAAATCAACATATATATATATTTATTTATTTATTTATTTATTTATTTATTTTACAAGATACTGTCAAAAACCCAAACACAATCCATTATCACTTTTGATTCTCAAAAATATTAATAAATTCATATTCATAAAAATTATGAATTATGAACTATATTATTTTTTATATAAAATGAATCCTAATGCTGAAAAAATGGGTGCGCAAATTTCATGTTTGCTAATATACTAATTAATATTCCGTAGAATTTTTAGCCCCGCCTTCTTTTTCACACCAGCATCTTTTTAGAGTATTTTTCGTCTTATTTAATCATAATTGCATTTAGAGAATATTACTCTAAAAATTTACTGGAGTGAGAAAAAAGGCGGGAGTAATAACACTACGGAATATTAATTACAGGGGTCGTACTCTCCGCCCTTTTTTCAGGACACTCTTAGAGATAAGAAATTGACCCATTTTTCGCCACCACTAATTTCATGTAGAAATACTTCTAGTATATTTATAATAATATGCAATAATTGTACAGAATAGAGACTGTTGTATAAAAAAAGTGGTAGCAATAAATTTGAAAATTTACATTTCTGGAGAGTGTTCTGAAAAAAGTACGACCCCTGTAATTAGGATGTTGGCAAGTATGAAATTTGCTGCTCATTCCAGTTATTAGTTTTCGAGATATAAATAAATCTTCCCTTTGGAGTGACTTAGGGGGCTTCACCGTCTCTTGTGAAGTTTTGAATGAGATAACGATGCAAATCTTTAAAAATAACAGAGAAAATTAAACAAAATATTTTTATTTTTTATTTACGGGTCAAATTATATAGCAACAACGTCAAACGCAAATAAATGAAACAAAAATGATGATTTTTAGACATTAGTGTTAGCATAAAGAATTATTGTTTTCTAAAGAAGACAAGCCCCACCTTCCATCTTTCTTCAAAACAAAACAATGCAGAAAAGAAAAGTAAATCTGACTTTGTGTATTCGTGTTAAACTCCTTATTTTACTTTGGCAAAAATATGCACAAGTAGCATTTGTCTAATCGATTACTGGTGATAAATTTTGAATCCTTTAACCTAATACAAGAAGAAAAAAAATGAACTAAACAGGAGGGGCTTACTGTTTAAAATAGAAAAATAGGTCGAATGTAAAAATTGTCAATTAAAAATTTTAATTGTCAATTAAATTTTCTGCATTCACATTTATATTACAAATGGATATACATTATAATTATATTCTTCCTAATCAATATATTTCTATCCATAGTATATTTTATTGCAAAAATATGAACACTGGTTACTATAGTTGCCAACTTAACACCTTTTGACTACCGGAAAAATTTTACAGAAATATTTATTTTATTTAATCAGTGAACTGTAACGGTTTTCACTGGTAAAGTAAAATAAAAAAATATATATTAAAATTATCTGGTAGCTAAAAGGTGCTAAGTTGGCAACTATACTTGTTACATACTTAAGAAATAAGTAACACACAAATTATCAAAGAAACGCCCACTGGCAGAATTACAGATTTTCATATGACGTGAATCTACATCAGTGGTCGCGAAAGTGTTAATTAAGAAATTATACTTTCATAGAAATTATAAAAAATATCGTACAGTTTCAAAGAGTTAAACTGTCCCAAAACTGGTAAGTACGATTGAAATTGTTTAATGTTTACTTCATGAAACCTTACAATAATTTATCCGAAAAGATTTAGTTTATGCTTTGCTGTATATATATAGCTATATTATTTCAGTTCGTATATTATGTCACTCCTACGAAAGAAAATTTAAGTTTTATTGGTGAATGTGGGGAAGATAAATCCCACAATATCTTCTCAGCAAACAAGATGGTAAATTATAATTTAGCCCCCTGTAACATAAACCCATACAATCCTTTATATTATTGAAACAAATTGTCTCTCATCTGAAAAACCTGATGGCCACTTATCTCAGCCTGAGAAAATAGAAAATTTCAGATTACAACAGACTCCAAGAAGAAATGGGGGTTCCATGCAATTTTCTACAAATAATTTAAGCCCCTGTCTCCTGCCCAATCAAAAACGGGCATAAATATGCATAAATAAAAAGCCATCCAATATGGGAAAAAAAAAAAATGTACGCCTAGCGAAACAAAAAATAAGAAAAAGAAAAAACTGTATGGGTCAATGGAGAGGAGAGGAAGAGGTATTCTGATGGCAACTCCTGGAGAAACAAGAATAAAAATGATGCGGCAGAGTAGCAACATCGTCTCCGATCCAGTACAGTGAAGTGACCCCCTGACCACGGGCTCATCTCTCGCTCTCATCGTCTGGTACCTGATAGTGCTGGCTTTCTCTGGATCCAAGGTCTTAAGTGTTGATTGCAGTTAAGAACCTCCGAGTAGATTGATAAAGAAATAACCATTTATTTCTGATCACGCAGATATTCTCAGGTGAGATTAATTACATTGTTTTTTTTTTTAATATGCCACCCCACCCCCCTTTTTTTAAGTAAAAAGGAAAGCAAGGGAGTAAATAAAGAATAAAGCCTCTTAACCCTTTAATGCGCGCTGTCCTCGCTGCGAGGACGCAAAATTTAAGATCCAGCTGCAAAAATTCATCCCGGAAATTTTTTAGCAAAAATTTACGTTTATAACATATCAGAAAAGGCCGGTTTTTTTTAACCTTAAAATTTAAAATTTCTTTTAGTCTAATTTAGTTTATGAATTCCGGTGGCAGTATAATTTAAATGATCTGAATTGTCTTGCGTCGCAAAGGGATAAGTTCATAAGAATAAACATATTTGTGATAAGAAATTTCCCTTTGTAATAAAAATAGAGCCTCTTGAATCATAAGAATAAACAGGTTTAACATTTAAAAAAAAAAAAAAAATTCTTTTTGTACTTGGATCAAAAATATAGCTCTAGGAATAAATATAAAATAAAAAAATAAATGAAATCTGCTATTAATTAAGTAGGGTTACAGTGAGACGCAATTAAACCACGCCTGAATCACTGAATGATATTAAACTTTTTTTTTTTTCACTGATTTAGTGAAATTCTACCCATTAATTAATCTAGAAAAAAAGGGGTAACTAATAATAATAAAGAAAAGATCAATTCTTTAAAGCCAAACTAATCCCCCATAATTAATTCCGAATTGAGGAATAATATAATTCCTATAGTGATGAGTATAGCCATGATAGACACTTTTTAATTGAAAAATATCGCAAATTTTTCAAAGAGCATTGTTTGACCAATCGTAAGTGTAATGTATTTATGTATACCTGAAATCATAGCTGACAATCTTCTTAACTTTTAAATCAGATTTGTCACCGGTATTTTAAAAAAGGAATATGTTATGTATATTTTCGACGATTAAACATGCCGAAAACATCAATAAATGACTTCTGGTTTGAAGTCTCCTTTGAAACACGGCACCTATGTAAAATGTATTATCTGAAAAAGTATTGAAGAAGATATATATCTAAAATTTGAATTCAGGATAACTGACGATGAGAAAGTTTTTGTTAATTTTTTAATTCAGTTTTTCCTTGGAACATTTTCGGTGTAAAACAGTAAAAGTTTGTCTATTTCTTGTAGGATCTTAATTTTATTTTTCTACATTTACAGATAACCCCCTAACACATTTTTGATCATAACTCTATGAATACTAAAGATAAAGTACACAAACTGTATACTTTTCCACACTGTCAGACTCTCAGAAATTCGAATATGAAGTTAAAATTAGGTGTTGCTACAGAAAAAAAAAAATCAAAGCTGGCGCTCATTTCAATATGTAGATCACCCCAAATTCAAAATTTGACAACATTTTCAAAAAATGCCTTTAATTTCCTGTTGAATGATGGCTATTAGATTTTCCTGCGTCAATTAATAACGAAATTACAGCGGGTGTTGCTTTTCTTTTTTTTCCTCGATTGCGTATAGAAGAAAGTAAAAAGTAAAGAATAGAAATTTTGATAGGCGAAATTTAAGCTTCGCATGGATATAAATTGAATTTGATAAAAATATACATATTGTATTTATTATTATTATTTATCATTATTATTATCTTGTACTCAATTGAAATCTTAATATACCAGAGCTGCCAACCTAATCCGGCAAATTGTTAACGCCTATTGAAAAACGCCCCTTTTTCTACACCACTTAATTTTTAGAGTATTTTTCTTCTTAATTTATCGTAGATGCATTTGAAGAGAATAGGTCTAAAAATTAAGTGGTGTAGAAAAAGGGGCGGTACTAACAATTTGCCGGATTAGGTTGCCAGCTCTGATATACTACCATATTTTATGTTTAACTATAATTTTTATGTATTATTAGTCCGGTATTATTATTAGTATTATTGCTTTCAGACAGCGGTTTTAGCGTGTTAGAAATTTGCAGTAGTCCATTTTGAATCAACCATATATATATACAGTATGTCAGGTTTTTATTCGTTATACGAAGCTTCCCCCTTCAACTGATTGATACGAAAATTGGAACATTTAATAATCAGGACAAAATAAAGCTTACGCCCCTTTTTTATTTACTTATTTATTTTTAGTCCAGTCGAATAATTGGTTCAAAAGGTATTAAAGAAAAACCTTATTTTGATTTTAAAATTATTTAAAAGGAAATACAAGTTCATTTCAAAATAATAATAATAATAATAATAATAATAATAATATACGCTGTCTTTTTTTATTTATTTATTTATTTATTTATTTTTTTTTTGCATAAAAGGAAATATATTTCCATATATGTTTTCCATAATACGTTTTCCAAATACGTTTTCCGTAATACGTTTTTCCTCACAACTCTGCCTTACGCAAAAAAGAGGTAAGTACTAACAAAAACCATTCAAATTGTAAATGAAGATGATGCTTTTTCATATTATCAAAACTTAGGTCGGTTAATACAGATATTTGTTCCCATTGCTTCTTGACGCGTTTAATGTAAAAAGTACAGAAGATTTTTTGCTTCATATTGTTTTGTTTTTCTTTGTGGATCGATAACTAGACGACATAATTCAAGAATGGATAAGCGACCGAAATTGATTTATGAATTTAAGTAGTACTGAATTTTAGGCATTTTGGCTTGTACTTCTAATCTAACTATTAAGAATTTTTTTTTTTTTTTTAAGTTCTTTTTTATCAGCTTTTGTAAAACATCTTCTTTTCTATTTTCTACAGTTCTTTTTTTTTTTTTTCCCTCACAACTACCTCACACAGAAATGCTAACAAAATCATGCAAATAAGTATAACTCCTTTTCATGCTATCAAAACTAAAGTCGGTCGATACAGATGTTAACCACCACGTGATGCGTTTACAAGATGTATATCCAAGAAATACAGCGGTTTTTTTTTTTTTTTCTTTTTTTTCTTTTTTTTTTTTTTTTTTTGTGCATAAATAAATGAAATCAGGGATTGGCAAAAAAAAATTGACTTATATTTAAAAAAGCGTTGGGAGTTAGCCACTTCTGTTGCATACGTTAAACTACCTGTAAACAAATTTTTAAACGCAGAAATTTTTATCGTACTTTTTTATTTTATCAGCTTTTGCAAAATTTCCCCATTTTTTTATAATACTTTTTCCTGACATTTACCTCACGTAAAAAAAAAAAAAAAAAAAAGAAAAGAAAAGAAATACCAGCAAAAGAATTCAAACAAAGATGACGTCTTTTCATTTTTCAATAAACACCATAAAGTGCAAAACACCTTCAACTATTGAACCGAATCGAAATAAACACAACCCTTCTTCCGCTGAACAAAATTTGCACGAGTACTTCTAACCAGGTTTGCCAGATTTGGCCCTTTTTTTATTCAATGGTCACCAATAATTTTTACTTGAAACGTTTGGTTAATCACTTCGAAGATTGTTAACCTATTATGTATATCAAATATCACATCTCAAAATTATTGGTGACTATTGAATAAAAAAAAGGCCAGATCTGGTAACGCTGTTTCTAACAATGCGCAACGAATAACAACAAGCATGAAGTTAGGATGGATTGGTTGGGAGGCACCTGTGACAGCGCCACGCATCCTCCATTACCTAAAAGTGGAAGCTAACGGAGTGAGAGTCCCGAACAACAATTCACTGCAATGGAGAGAGGAGGGGGGACATAAAAGGCACAAAAAACAAAGGAATTTTAGAGCTTATGGAAAGGGGAAACACAATAATAAAAATGAGTAGAAAGGTTAAGTACAGCATTACACAACTAGGAAAAAGTTTAGGGATAGTAAGAATATTTTAAATTTTTCAGAGAGCAAATTTTATTATTTGGTATTTTAAAAAACAATTTCTATACCAACAAGCATCTTGATAAGCTGAAATAAATAAAGCCAAATGTCAATATAAATACTGGTGCGACCAGAATTATAAAAGCAAAAATATAAAATAAATAAATAAATCTAAAAAGATAAATAAAATACAAATAAAGCAAACGAATAAAACTTATGTGAGTAATTTCCAAGCTTCAGATAGAAGAGCTGGAGAAGAAATATCATTAACAAGATTTTTCGAATTTTTAAATATATAAAAGTTTCGTAGATATCCAAATGAGAAGAGGAGGTAGGAGAAACAATTATACTAGTTTTAGAAAAATAAAAATAGCGACCACAATCCCAGCAATGGAAAGTAATAGAAGATTTCGAAATCTTTTTATTACGAACATTCCGACTGTGCTCATTTATTCTATATTTCAAATGCCTCCTAGTTTGACCAATGTAATCTAAATTACATGAAAAACAAGGGTTGAAATAAACGCAAGCTCGGTTTTCAGTAGAAATTGAAATTTTAAGAGAGAGAATTTAATTTTGTTGACAGGTTTAAAAATGACTTTCAATCCAAACTCCAAATGAATTTTAGAACTTTTAAAAGAAAGGAGAAAATAAAAAGTTAAAACTGCAGATTGAGATCGTGGTCATTCAATTTAGAAACAGAACGTTTGGGGTTTATAGTTTTACGCAAGCTAAAGGAATTATAGCCTCGAGAAAGGGTAATAGATTTTAAATAATTAACTTCTTTCGTAAGACTAGAAGAATCCGAACAAATATATAGGGCACGAAAATCATATCATTAATAAAGTTCTAATATAGATTCAAAAAACCTAAACGTTCTTTTCTAAATTGAATGATCACGTTCTCAAACCTGTAGTTTTATCATTTTATTCTTCCCTTTCTTTCAAAATTTCTAAAATTATTTCACAATTTCAAAGAGAAAGTCATTTTTAAACCCGTAACAACAAAATTAAATTATCTTTTATTAAAAAATCCCATTCCCACTGAAAAACTGACCTGACGTTTATATCATCCCTTGTTCTTTGAGCTGGTTATACTGAAATACAGAATGAGTGAGCACCGATGAATGTTAATAATGAAGAAGTCTCCACTGTTGGTCTTACGGTCATTGTTTTGACTTTTCTAAAACTAACATCATTTTTTCTCCTATCTTCTCTTCCCATTTGGATTTCCATGAAATTTTGTACGTATTTATAAACTCGATAAAACTTGTTAATGATATTTCTTCCATGGCTTTCCTGTCTGATGCTTGGAAATTACACACATACGTTTCTTTTTTCGTTTGTTTATATATATATATATATATATATATATATATATATATATACACACATATATCACTTTTTTCAGATTTATTATATTTTAATTTTTATCTGTCTTCTTTTATTTTATGATTTTTGTCATACCAGTACTTCTATTGACTTTCTGCTTTATTTGTTTTGGCTCATCTATGTTACTAGTTTTGTGCGTTGCCGGTTTGTTGGCAGCACTCGTGCCTACTTTGTTCGCCTGAGGAAGTTTCGTGTTTATTATTTCGTTACGAAACAATTGTTGCAAGTATTTTGCATTTTATGTCTTTTTTTTTCCCTTATTACTTTTCAACGGCAGTACTCTGGTGCATTTTTATTATATTATTTTCGCATAATCAAAACTAAGGTCGGTTCATACAGATGTTTCTCCCCATTGTTTTTTGATTTGTTTGCAAGACATATATGTATAGGAAATACAGAGGTTTTTTTTTTTTTTTTTTTTTTTTTTTTTTGATAGATAAATAAATAATATAATACTGAACTGACGAACGAAATCGTTTTATGAATTAAAAATATAGTGAAAGTTAGCCATATTTAGACACATGCATAAAATCTAGAACTGACTAAAATGCTTAAAATCTAGAACTAGAGCTAAAGAACTTTTTCTTTAACTCAAATATTTCATATCGCATATTTTTATCAACTCTTGTAAAAAAACTTATTTTCTTTTCCCTCTTCCACAATACATTTTCTCTCTCACACACAAAAAAAAGTATTTCTATGTGCAGTACCAACCAACCGACAAAATGCCGACAAAACCATGCAAATGAAGATGACACCTTTCCATATTATCAAAACTAAGGTCGGTTGATACAGTTGTTTGTCCTCATTGTTACCTGATGCGTTACAGATCAAATGCGAGTGTTTTACAAACAACAAAACTCTGTCGGTTGATTCTTTCTCTAACTTCTTCACCGAGTAACTCACTAAAAAGAAAAGGAAAAAGGATCCTAAAATAAACCTGGCGCCGAAATATGTTAGTAATGCTGTCGTCGGTGGAAACCCCTCATAGAAACTTAATATAACCGAACAGTGCTATCCTTATATGTCGCTGAGGCTCGGGAAGACCTCATACGTCTGGCGACCGTTCAGCTTCAGAATACTCAGAGTGACTGTAGCTCCCACTGTAGCAACTGGAAGTATGTTCTCCGACTCGCAAGTATTTCAGGCAAAGTTATAAAACTCGATATATTGTGATATTTTAAAAGCATTTTTCGCGAGTTAAAGTCGCGTGTGTCAGACAAGAGACCAGGTTCTTTTTCTTCAGCCGCGATTGAATTAAGAAATCTTTGTCACGCCGTATGTAGTATTTTTATGCAAGGCGCGCGCTTAATTGTCGTTCTTTATTTTCACAGTTTTAACTGTAAAAAATAAAAATAAAATCTATTACATTACACAGATAATAATAATTTAGGATATATTTTACTTACTTTTGACATATATTTGTTTGGAGATAATTGTTTTAAATGTTTGTTATTATTTTCAGTTTTATTTACATGAATATTTGTTGTTAAGCTTTTTTATTATTATTCAGAAAGGAAAGTTACTTTTATAATTAAAAGCTGTTGTAACTGCACGTAATTTTCAAAATATTGTTAATATTCAAATACTTTATAATAATTTATTTTAAATTTTTGTATGTATAGTCATAATTTTATGAAACATTTCTAAATTAAATATGAACATCTTTACTTCTTGAGTTTCTAACATGACTGTTTCCCAGTTATTGCCTTTTTTCATACATTAATTTTGTAAAAATTCGTAACATACCTAGTTTTATTGTATATATATCTACCATTAATTTTTATTTTATTTTTAATAAGAAAAAAATTATATATATGTATATATATATATATATATATATATATATACAGGGTTGTCATTATGTGTAACGTTCTTCACCGCTATTTAAATATAGTAGTTTTTTTTCTTTCTTTCTTTTTTTTTTTTTTTTTTTTTTTTTTTTTTTTGTAATACGTCCATATGATTTAATAAAATACATATAAAATACATATAACTATATAAAATTAGAGGTGGAGAAAATTATGAGCAGTGGCAACTGTGATACATAGAAGAAAGGGGGGGGGGGGATAAAATGTTATGCATCAGCATGAATTTTAAAATATTATAGAATTTTTTAAAATATTGACAGCTACAAGGATTGTTCTCGAAGATATATGAAGTTAAACTAATAGACAAACACTTTTACTACAGTGATATCAGCACTTTTGACCCACAGTTTTCATATAAAAACGCGCTATTTGTGAGGGGGGGGGGGGGAATAGAAAAGAAAAAGGGAAAGGGGAAAAGAAAATTAAACTAAAAACAAAAAAATTAAGGTGATAATATTAGCACATGACATATATACATAAATTATAAAACATTGTTTGCATATTTTTTTAGAAAATTTGCAATAGTATTAGGAGTGTTTGTGATCCGGATTGTTCCCATCAGTAATTTGAATTGTAATTTTCATTATACTTTGACAGGGATGGAACACGGGCGCAGAACTCATACCACTGTCAATGTAAGAAAATTTTCTACTTATTAAATCAACGATATTATAGGTAGAGAAATTTCTTAAACAATATACCGGTATGAATTATGCGCCCGTGTTCCATCCCTGCTTTGATGCTGGAAATTAATAGAAAAATATCAAAAATATTACTGTTAAAAAGTTGTGGTTGAAAAATAAATCTGGATTGCAAACATTCTGACACATTCAACTTAAAATCGACCACATAATTAAAAATAATCATAATAATAAATAAATAACAACATAACGTACATATGAAACTTAAAAATCGTTTGCATGTTTAATTGTACATTGTGGCCTAGAGTTTCTGTTTTCGGAGCAGGTAAACGAGAACTTCTGGTTTCGAATCTCAATCTCACTCGTCGGCATAGCCGTTCCGTGGTTTTTCGGGAGTTTTCCAGAAACTTGAGTGAATATGGGCTAGAGCCCCTCATAAAGACTCCATTGAGACCATCCGATGTAAGCCTGTAAAGTAGTTAATCAGCATTAACCCATAAACCATCCTCTCCCCACCCTACCATGTTTACTATAAAATTTATATAACAGTATTATAACCCAGAGCCTGATTAAGGGGGAAGAACACATTATCTCCGCTCTCACCGGAATATTTTTACAATTATTTTTTACTTCATGTCATAGAAATTCCACGCTTTGACGAGGAAATATTTTTTATAAAAAATGAACGGTGTAAAACAATCCAATTTACTCGCCATTATTAGACACCAGAATTCTTTTAAAATAAATTTAATGAGAATTTTGTGTTTATTATAGGAGGAAAGTATTTGTTAAAAAATAACGGTGTAAGTATAAATAATGTGTGCTTCCCCCTAATCAGGCTCTGTTATAACTACAGAATTTAAAAGTTTGTTTGTACATTTCAAAAAGATTTATAGTTACTTAAAATCAACTTTGCAGCATGAGTAATTTGAACATTTCATTTATATATTAGAGTCCCAATACATATATATATATATATATTGATTAATAAAATATAAAGGAATACATATATATATATACTTTTCTGTATTTAAATATTTTATTCCTGCTTCTAAAGAAAGATTTTCTTTTTCATTCCTTATTCATACAAAGTATAATGAAGTATACTGTGATGCCGATTTGCGAAATGGATTTTGTATTTCGCAAAGCTCAAAATCAAATGATCATAGAATGTTGCTAATTTATAATTATGACTTTCATGACGTCTAGTTGTACGCCATCAATTTTGGTCTTGCCACGAACTCCCTCTTTAGGGACATCAGCGATTTCACTCAATTTTTAGTAATATCTGTATGTACGTATCTCACATCCGTTGCAAAATGATACGTAGGTTTGTTATAACACCTAGTAGAGAACTTTTTTTTTTTTTTTTACTTTTTTGTGGCTTTTTGTTTTGGGGATATTTACAAAAATTATCCATAATTACGAAAAATATAAATTATCTGGGGTGGAGGATCAAAGTTGTGATGGTATGTCTCCGGACCACCTATAGGGGTGAGTCCTAGACCGTCGCCAATTGCCCATTGCGCAGCACTAGTGTGACGCAAAAAAAACCAACAAACAAAATATTTGGGCATCATGTATGAACTGTCGCCGCAGAGGTTTCTACAGTGCTAATGATAGAGCCTGGTAATATATTGTTACGAAAATTGCGACTTTCTTGTGTGTAGAAACTTATTCGTAAAGAAATAAGCAGATTCTAGTCGGTTGGTTGGTTGGGTTTTACGTCGCAGTAGTGCTGCGCAGATGGGCAATTGACGACGGTCTGGGACTCACCCCTAGATGTGGTCCGGAGACATGCCATCGCAATTTTGATCCTCTGCGGAAGGGATGGCTCTCCCGCTTCGGTAACCCCCAGGGATATAATTTTTGATTGAACATGTAGGACATTGCGGCCACGACAGATTTTACGTGCACTAGCCACCATTAGTGTACCCGACGGTCTTTGGCCGGCTCGAGTACCGAAACCCGCAATCTTCCAATTGCGAGGTCGATGCTCTACCGACTGGGCTACCGTGGCCCCAGATTCCAGTCCGCGAATGTCCTTTATTTAATGAATATTCTAAAAACAGACGAATGAAACTGTTATTTATACTACAAAACTCAATAAAAATGAATTTACTCTAAACAATTTATTAACCCCTTACCGCCGAAGAAAAATTGCGAGATTCGCTTCGGAGTACCACTGTTCTCATTCAACTCTGAAATGAGTAAATCTTTCAAAAACACTGTCAAGATCACTTTCAAGGTTATTTCATTGCATTGTCAAACCGTGTCAATAGTTTCACGGCGAGCAGTATAATATAAAGGAAAGTACTTCAGAAAAACGTATATATACGCCAGGGGCAATAAAGGTGCTAAAATAACCACTCGTACCACAAAAGTCAAACAAACAGCATTCAATATGACACACAGTAGAAGTTTCATACTTCACAGAAACTGAGCTCATCGGGAGTCTTGTTAGGACTTTATAAAATTTTTGAGAAAGTCCTACTTTCGAAATCAATGGATTATACCAGAAAATTCCTGTATTAAACTTCTATTAGAGTTTCGAAACTTTGGCAACACTAAGTTACCATTTTTCGACCAATTTGTGTGCCAAATTTCCTAATTTGTCGCTATATCACAAGGTTTTCCGCCAACGCTCACGTTTATAAAGGTGAAAACACTGCCATATGTCTCCATTTTAACTGTAATGTTGTGTAGAGTATAGTATGTAAAGAAATAGGCAAACAATCATTAGTAACACAAGCTTGCGCAATTGAAGTTTTTGAAAAATACAAGAGAAGTTTTCACTGTTTTTTTATGTTATTTGGTGTGCTTGTTTCGAAAATTACCTTCTCTCTCTTTTTCTTTTCTTTTTTTTTTTTTCTTATTCCATCACTTCAGGATTTTTAGTAAAATCGATAACGACATTTTTTTTCTCAAACAATTTTGCACATACCATCTGGCAACAGTATTTTTTATCCATATCAATCAATGTAAAATGGTCGATTCATGGTGTTGCGGATTGTTATCTGTTTAAATGGATGAAAACCACTGTTGCTCTGTACGAGCCACCTCTGGTTGAGTGAAAAACGAAACGTTCCCTTGGGTACTTTTTACATCAAATTGTGGTGAAACGAAAAAGAAGATCACCAAAAGAAAGAAAATCATCACCGTACTATTTTATTTGTTTTTATTCAGGTACGTAAAATAGACGACTGACCAAGAGGAGTAAATATTATGTACGTGTTAAAAATCGAAGTAAAATTTAATTTCTTTGCTAAACAGATGAATGTATCAAAAAAAAAAAAATGCGTCGCATAATAAATGAAGACATTAGACTAAGAGGTTATTGAAAAATAAATGGTCATTTTCTTACAAATAAATTAGAGCACCTGAAGTATCTTAAAGCAAAAGTACTGTTGTGGCTGCATGCTCATAACAGGCAAAGACGAGTTCTGTTCAACGACAAGAAAATTTTTGACTTTGAAGAATATTTAATACCGCGAAGAAGACAGTAGACGCAAGGAGTGCTCACAAAGGTAAAGAGAAGAAAAATGCATGCAGAGATCTCATTATCCGACTCCCATAAAGGTTTGATGGGTGTCAGCTCTGAAGGAGTCACAGAAATTTATTTTTGCAGAATGGAGTGAAAGCCAACGCAAAAAAATCTTAGAACCAATAACGAAGCCCCTTAAATGCAAACCTGTTCAACGGAGACGATTGGACTATTCAAATTATTCTGCTCCTGCTCATAAGGAGAAAACAACCCAACGGGGGTTGAAAGATTATGTGACAGACTTACTTTTCGCAAAGTAAGAGTAAAAAATTCACACAGATCCTGTGTGAAATCTGAATGAAAATCAGAAATCTGTGTGAAAAATTCACACAGATCCTATGAAAATTCGAAATTATTTATATATAAAATACATTGAAATAGGCTGTTGTTTACACATTATCTTTTAAATGTGTTTCTTTACATCGAAGCTCCCTTGAAAACTTTTTCTCTTGCGCACGGCTTGAGGGCCTTGAGATGAGGGAGGATTCTCTATACAGCAATCAACAATAATCTCTTAACATATTAGCACTTCATGGTCCTTTATATCTTCTTTACATTTCTTTGATGTCTTGATGAAACAGCTCTTCTTGTTCTTCACTCATATCACGTACTTTTTCAGGGAAACAGCTTAGATGGGACATGAAAAAGGGAAGATTTAAGTTCAACAAATCCAATTTTTTGGTAAAACTGTAAGTGATGGAAATTTCTGAATTGCATTTCCTTAATCAGCATCCAAAAATACACCAGAAAAACAAAATTGCTTGAAGAGAGAAAAAAAAAACCATCGCAGACCTGTGTTATTATGTCGTAAAAAAATTAATACATGACATTTTCTTTTCATTGAAATTGAGAAACAAGACTTTTCGTTATTTTATTACTTTCTTCTATATGTAATATAGAGAAAGTATTGGATTCGTGAAAATTTTCGACCTCCGTGTTTTGATGGATTTACACGTTTTAGGATGTCCTGAATACGAATTGATAGTTTTTAGTAAATGTCTGTCTGTGTGTATCACGTTTTTTGTGGACGCTGTATCTCACTAACCAATGAATGAAATTTAACAAAACTTGGTATTTAGTTGCACCTTGACATAAACTGGTGCTGATTAATTTTTAGGAAGGCTCCTTTGCAGTATAGGATCGCGTGGGAAAAAGATTGTTTATTTTTTTTTTTTTTTTTTTTTTTTTTTTTGCAGTATGGGATCGCGGGGGTCAAAGATTGTTTTGTTTTTAGGATCGCGGGGGTGAAAGATTGTTTTGTTTTATTCCTCATTAAAATCCTTAATGGTTCCGATTTTAATATATTTCAGCCTCCAGTCGGGGCCATCATCAGCAATACTCGGTAATGACTTGCAGATGCTAAAGCTAAAATATTAATCCTGAAAACATCCTCGCTAAACTTAACGAAATCGATCCACACATTAAATATTAACACATGAAATAGAAACAAACCATTCTTTAAATTTTCTCCATGTCACCATATTTAAAAATAAAGACAACTCCATTGACACCACCGTTTTCAGGAAACCTACCAGCAACAACGAAATTATTAATAAAAAATGTCGCACCCCCCTCCCCTCACCTACAAATATGCGCCGCTATTCATTCTTATGTTAATCGCGCTATCCTCATCTGCTCAAATAAAAAATATCTAAATTCCGAATTAAAAGTAATAAAAAATATCGCTAAAAAAGCCAATTATAATCCCTCCATTGTAAACACTTTTTACAAAAAACGTATAAAAGCTCTTAATCGTATTCCCAATGCACAAAAAAAAAACAATCTTTCACCCCCGCGATCCCATACTGCAAAGGAGCCTCCCTAAAAATTAAAAACGAAGCCGCAAAACACAACATTAATATCCCAATCAAACCGAACAAAAATATCTACCAACGCATTCGTAACGAAAAAGATTCAATCCATATTAAACACACCGCAGGCATTTATAAAATTAATTTCCAATTTCACAATAAAAATAAAGCTTCATATGTTGGCATGACCAAAAGAAAAATTAAAGATTGTATCTCCGAACATCAAACCGATTTAAAATACAATAAACAATCTACAGCCTTCTCAAGAACTAACAATACTAACCCAATTAACATTGACTCCATTAACTACCAAAAAATAGCTTCATATAATTCTCATTACTATGCCCTCAAAAGAGAGGCTCCCGAAATACTAGCATCTAACAACGCCGTTAATGACATCGAACACAGCATTATACCACCCGAATGGCAACAGCTATACAACCAAAACAAGCGAAGTGAAGAAAGCGAGGAAGAAGCATTAGGAAATAAACAAACCGCCCAGCTTTAGCATCTGCAAGTCATTACCGAGTATTTCTGATGATGGCCCCGACTGGAGGCCGAAATATGTTAAACTCGGAACTATTAAGGATTTTAATGAGGTATTAAATAACATATATGATAGTTTTTTAAATATTGTTTCCGCAATATAGATGCGGGGCTTCATTTCTTTTGGAATTCTTTCACAATCTTTCGCTTGCATTGCAATTTTATAAAAAATAATCCAATTTGTATCATAAACATCGAAATATTGCTTAGAAAACAATTAGAATAACGTAAAGGTAAATTAAAATAGTTCTTAGTCAAAATATATACAGATATTTACTCACAGAGGATACAAATTATAATAAGTGACAGCCCCCTAACAACAGTAAAAAATGAAATATCACTGTAACTCAAAAAAATAATGTTAGGAACGAGCTGTAGATTTCGAAACCCATGTTTTTGATGATGCCCTTTCTATTCATGCAAAAATTAACATAGGTCATAATTCATAATTTTTTCAAATATGAAATTATTAATAATTTTCCTAATTTAAAAAAACTTTTTTTTTATAAAAAATATACATGAAATATGTTTGGGTCACTTAATTTTATCCTATTAAAAAAGCAGAATTTGAATATCGTAATTATTTTGGAAGATATGAATTAATGTTTGCCACATTCATTTAACATTAGCATCCTTATATTTTTACAGCTTATAACTCTATGAAAAATTGAGCAAAATGTATAAATTATACCATTTTCGCGATGATTTGATCCAAAGAATTCAAATAAAATTTAAAAAATGGGGGTTACCATTGAAAAAAATGAAGTGGATGCTAGTTTTAATATGTAGGAAACCCTTTAAGCAAAATCTAACTATACCATTATAAACTAGACGTTATTACAAATCGATTGGTACCAACCACATGTTTCTACGAGAACTTATGGCGAAATTAGGTATGGGTGTGGTGGGGTGGGGGGGGTGGGAGGGTGAGGCGTTGTTTTTTATTTTTTTATTTTATTTTTTAATTTAATTTAATTTAATTCAATTTAATTTAATTAATTAATTTTTTTTTTTTAATTAAATTATTATTATTATTATTATTTATGCTGACTGCAGAAATATTAATATTGAGTATATTTTTAAGAAAGAAATAACACACAAATTGAGAAAGAAACGCCCACTGATGGAGTTAGAGATTTTCAAATGGCGTGAATCTACGTCTTCGGTCGCGAAAGTGTTAATAAAGTTTTTAATACAAGCTTACACCAAAAATCTTTTAGTATAAAATAATATTGTGAATATCATTTACAGTGATCTAAATGATTATTTATTTTTTCGCTCTTTTGTAACCTGGAAGCAGGAAGGAATATCCTAGCGGCCAGTGCATAAATATAAAACGATATCGTTGATCTTATGGTTTTGTATTACTGAGTCTGGGGAAATTGGTATTTCGAGAGCAAGCAGGTAGAGTGTTGTGTTATCAGGTATAAAAGTCCTTTAGTATTCAATAATTAACAGTAATTTTCAGAAGTGATATTTGATCCATAATTACACGATTAATCTTCGAAGTTATTAGGCAATCGTTACAATTAAAATTTAGTGGTAAGTATTATATAAAAAAAAATTTCCCTAAATTTCCCAACTCCGACAGTGGCAGATATATATATATACTCATTAAATATACAAATTTCAAGCATCATTTTAACGATAAAGTTCTTTAAACCAAAGCATTAGAAGGCAAAATATGTAAAAAACGAATTTAAATTACACCTGAATCTGAATGCAGCGTGTAAAAAGTTAATAACATACAGATCAACCCGAAATACACTTTCATGAATTTTCAAGTATTGTCTCATTATAATCTAGTTCTTTTGTGTAGCCCTGTGAATGATTTCTATACCATATTCTACATGAAACATGTTTTTACGCATATAAAAAATATATATTCGTTTCATTTGGTTTAGAGCAGTCTATAGATCCTAAACTCTACTTACCTTCAATTACCCCCATTGACGCAATGTATTTGAATTCTCTTGGGTGTCCCTGTACACGAACCATTTCCTTGATCTCAACGAAAAGCTTAGTGTAGCATCCCTATATGATACACATTTAGAATACCAGGTTTGAACTTCCTGATATAATTTCTTTTTGAGATGTGCTGATAATGGACAGACATACACACACACACACACAGAGGTCAACAGCTAAAAACATGATTTTCAGACTCAGGGGACCTCAAAACGTGTAAATATGACAAAAACTCACGTTCGAAAATTTGACCCTAAAACAATACTTTCTCTACCTTATGGGTAAGAGAAAGTAAAAAAAAAAAAAAAAAAAGTCGCGTGTATCCGTCTTGTAATATGCAAGTAATATTTAATAAACGACTGTTTAATATTTATTCTTTCTGGGCTTTATCATCTCTCTTCTAGCATACACATTTCACTTACCGAAAGCTTTATCTTAAATGAAATTTACATTTATACAATAATAATTAACACATTATTATTATTAGTGTAGTTAGTTAGTTTTACTTATAGTACATTTATCCACAGGACAGTTAAATTCGATAGGGCTTTATGTATGCAGATGGGTTGGTTGGTTGGTAAGTTGATTTTTTATGGCGCAAGATCCAGAATAGGATATTCTGCGCCAAACCTTGTCTGGATGGGGGGACCCCATCCAGAGTATAAATAAAAATAGAAAACAAGAAAAGGCAAAACGTAAAGAAACAGTGTTGTATGCAGACGGGAGTGCAAAAAGATAGAGAAATAATTAAACATTCTATTTTAAAATAAAATTAATAATGATGATGAAGAAAATAATAAAAATAATTAGAATTATGCTGTGGATTTTTGCAAGAAAGTAAAAGAAGCTAAAAAAGTGTTTATCGCTCACAGCTATCTTTTAAGAGAAAGGAAAATGTTGAACTATTCAGAAATTTAATTCATCAACCTGGAAATTAATTTCTGTTAGAGTGGAGTAGAAGTCTGATTTTTACCAACTATGTGAAAAATACCAGAGCCGGGAATCGAACCCCGGGCCTTCCGCTTAACGCGCGGATGCTCTAACCACTGAGCTGCCCTGGCTGTAAATTTGTGAGAAGTGCCGAGCTGGTTATCAGCCAGGGTAGCTCAGTGATTAGAGCATCCGCGCGTTAAGCGGAAGGCCCGGGGTTCGATTCCCGGCTCTGGTATTTTTCACATAGTTGGTAAAATTCAGCCTTCTACTCCACTCTATCAGAAATTAATACTCTCTATGTCGAAAGCCCTGGGATTTTTCTTTCTTTTTTTAACTTAATGTTTTAATAATTTATAGAAATACTGAAAATAAAAATGTTTTCATTCGAGTCAAAGTGAACAATTCTTTGATTGCAGTGTGTCCCTTCGAATATTAATTTATAAATTCTAATAGTAAAACTCATACTTTCTTTATTCTATGTTTCTAAATATGTGTCCGTTTTTTAAACTATGTATTATTACTTTCTCTTACTCATACATATGGTACAGAGAAAGTCCAATCCAATACAGCTTGAAGGTCACAATTTCGAAATCAAGTCTTTCTCAAATTTACACGTTTTGAGATCCCCTGAATCAAAAAATCATATTTTTAGCGGTTGGTCTGAGTGTCTGTCTGTGTGTCTGCATGTGTTTTTTGTCAGCATATTTCAAGAACAAATATTAGCAAGACATCCAAACTCAGTATTCTAAATCTGTATCCTGTAGTGATGCTACACTAAACTTTTCGTAGAGATAAAACGGATGTTTTTGCATAGAGACATCTGATATTATTCAAATACAGTATGTCTATGGAGGAAATTCATGGTAAGTACAACGTAACATCTATAGACTTCCCTAAACAAGATGGAATAAACGTATTTCATTAAATGTATAAACCATGTTTTGTGTTGATTATGGATGGAAATCATTTATCATTCGTTTACAGGGCTACCCAAAATATTTTTATATGTTGGGTCTATACATGGAAATTTCTGTAGGTATATTTCATTTTGTGTTATATGTTTTCACATAAAACTAAATTTAAGAACACAATGTGATCAGCACATAGTTTTTAGACAGTATACAGGGTCATACAAAAGTAAGCTAAACGTTGTTTTCTATTGAATGTAATTGAAAAAGTGCTTGGCTACATTTTACCATGTCAACGAACACTACTCAGGAAGGAAAATTAATTTTTCATACCCATATTCTAAACAAAGTTTGTCTTTCTTTCTTAAGTTCTTTTTTCAACTCTGATTTTTTGTGTAATATCGCGTATTGAGGTACTCTAAATACATAAATCCAATTTTTAGCGGTTTATGTATATCTGTTACAAGCATAACTTAAAAACAAATGACTGCAAGAAATTAAACTTTGGTATTTTGAAGTTTGTATTAGTGCATACTTGCCAACCATTTCATTATGAACCGTACAATTTTTAGTACCCGCCTTTTTTTACACATCAATAATTTTTTAGAGTAATTTTAGTCTTATTTAATAGTAACAACGTTTGGAGAGAATAACTCTAAAAATATAGTGGTGTGAGAAAAGGGGCGTTTTTTCAGGGGGCGTTAACAATTGTACGGTTATTAATGAGATGATTGGCAAGTATGTTAGTGTTCCACTTGAAAAATTCGATCAAGACTGGTAGCTGTTGTTGTTGTTGTCGTGTCCAAGCAAGTGAAAGCTAGATGGAGCAAAAAACGAAGATTGGTGGTTTGAAGGTAATTTAATAACGGCCTTGAATTTAAAAAGAGAAAAATAGATGTAGGCCCTATGAGTGAACGGGAATTGGGGGAGGATAACCCCCTTCACACAGAATTATATCTCAAATAAAACTGTACCTAAATCTATTTTAGATTATTTTTAAAATAGGTTTATTTTCATTATCTTACCTAATTGATTTTACGACTTAATTTGCAATCTATCTTTGTAGTGCTGAACAGTGTTCTCACTCGTAAATTTACAATTTCCCACCGCAGTTGCCAAAATTTCCCTCTTTTTCCCTTTTTCATTTCCATTTTTCCCTCACTTTTACTTATGAAAGCATATACAATTAAAATTATTTACCTAATTGCAAAAAACTATACTTTCACATGACGATGTTATTTTCGTAATAGTTGATTATTTAAAATAACTTTATGTATATATATCTTCAAATTACGAAGGACAAAGACTGTTTAAATGTATTTTAAAAATCTGGGGAACGGCCATGACCTCCTCTCTTACTCTTAGAAGATTAGCATACTTTTTCGGACATTGTTATCTACAATACTACAGTTGGCAGCAAAAGTATCCAAGCGCTAGCAATTTTTCCTGCCTAAAAAAAGTACACTTAGTACTGCTTTGTTAAATATAAACATATTCGCATATCTCTTATGTGAGGGGAATTTTTTCCCTCATTACTTCATTTTCTCTCTGTGACCCAGAATTTCCCTAAAATGGGAAATTTTTCCTCGAAGTGAGAACACTGGAGCTGAAATACAAGATAAGAGAAAGTCGTGTGAATGACACACCAGATTATTTTTATTCATTAAACAAGAATTCGTGTTTCCCGGTGTGAATGTATTAATAGTTTATATTTTAATCTAAGTGTTCATCGTCAAAATGGCAGAAAAAATAATTTCTTCTCGTGATATTGTAACAACTAAAACTACTTCTAATTAATAACAATGTTGAATTTTTCAAATATTTATCAATATTTCAACTGTTGATACTCATATTCTGATTCGGACTAAATAATAATTAAAATAAATAGAGAAATAATTAAAAGAAAAATCTTATTTAATATTCAGTAATTTGATTTTCTGAAATTACATATTAAGTCGGTGGTACAGAAAACTTTTATTAAATTTATAAAACATGTTTTACCTTTGTTTGACGTTAAAACACAAGCTTAAATAAAAATATTAAAGCACCAATTATAATTTAAGATATTTATTGGTCTAGAAATGGCGCCGTAAATTACAACACTTAGCAATAAACGTTGTAAATTTGGTGATTGAGGGTTGAAAAACGAATTTACACATTTTGTGCTATATTCTTTATCCCTTTTATTTATTTATTTATTTATTTATTTATTTTATTTTATTTATTTTATTTTATTTTATTTTTAAATATAGACTATAGACGACGCTAAAGCGCGCATGCGCTGCATTTGTAGCATCTTGTATACCTTAAAAGTAAAATCGAAACGAAAAAACAGCGTAGCAGGAATATTTTGATATATTGAAATATTTTGAAAAAGATTAAAAATCTTCTAATTCAATGTCGTTGGACCATACAGTAAACTCTCATACAAAGCGGCGGAAAGTTTGCTTCATGAATATTGCAATTTTATTTTTAAAACCACTAATTTTATATCAAAGCAACTGTTTTATCTAAAAACTAATTCGAGTGTAAATGAACCACTAGACTGGTACTCTAAAATATTAGTGGTGTTAAAAATTAAAAGTATTTCATTTATTTGTCATATCTGCCACCGCTTTGTAAGAGACGCTACTGTACTTGTTTAAATAAAAGTGTAGTCTTTCAACTATTTCCTAAAGTAATTTACTTTCGAATACGGTCAAAATTTTCTTAATTTTTTTTAAAATATATTTCGTTTTAAAATCTCTGCATTTGGTAAATAATGATTGTGTTGCATTTAATAATACTTTAAAATAAAAGAAATGTTTCTAAGTTTTGAAACATTTTTTTTTTTTTTTTTTTTTACACCAGAATTGTTGGCAGTTTTACGATGTTCTAAAAAATTTCTTATACATGCACCATAGCAAAAAAGTTTCAAATGCAGAATTCCAAAATGTGCAAACATTGAATAACAGAGCATAGCCTCCAAAACCAGATGCCTTACGCGTGGCTCGAAAACTTGGCGGTAGACAGCGTCACCTGGTGCTGATCGCGCAACTCTTTTATTCAATAGCCACCAAAAATTTTTCAAAATGGAATTTGGTATGTACAAAAGGCGAATAGAATCGAAGAAACGTAGATTGTATATATTATGTATCACTTCTTAAAATTATTGGTTACAGTTGATTAAAAAAGCCGCGCAATCTGTACTAGGTGGCGATGTCTACCGCTTGAATTGTTGCAAGTTTCCGAGCCACGCGGAAAGCATCTAGTTTAGGAGGCTATGAACAAAGTATTGTTTCAGTTTAAAAAAAAAAAAAGTCACATTGCATACCCTACGTTCCAATCCATCCCGGTACCAATTCTTTTTATTATTAATTATTTATTTATTTTTTTTTTTTTTCCTGCAATGCGCAATCACTTAAACTAAGAAATTGCAAAAACAGACACACAGATTCAAATACATAGTCTTTTATACTAGTGCTAGGATTCCCCTAGCTATAATTTAAATTCTAAATATTTTAACTAAATTAATAATATTAAGACATTGGGCAACTTAAAGCAAAACAGCCCAGTAAATTTTTACTACAACTCTAATTCATTAAATTTAAAGGATTTATTACAAATTTCGCATTTTAAACATAGGCCCAATTGGCCTGTAAATTTGGGAAATTTATTGATTAAACTAAATAATCACGTTTTAGCTCTCTTAGGAATACCAACTGTTTTAATATTATATATACTCAAGAAAAGCCATTAAATAAAATATGCTTACCAAACATCAAACGGTAGATATGCCTCGGCCACATCACCAGACTCTGATAGGCTACTCCTTGTCTCACTACTCTTCCCACACAACGCACCAACTCTCTTCTTTCGGCACTGGATTCGAGAACTATATTACCACTAACAATCCTTCGGGGGTTTTTTTGTATACCCTACATCAAAATTTTTATCTCTCAACGCTCTCCAAACGGTTACTCTAACTATATCCCAATTCGTTTTTTTCCCCTTCTCTTTTCTCAATATTTTCCCCACTTAATATCTCCAATCTCGGGTTAGTTTATGACTAACTTTAATATCATTGGACTTTTGGAATTGAATAAAATTTTTAGCCATTGGCCATTACTCCCCCCTTAAAATTTTTGCCTACTCTTTCATATTTTTATTTTATTTTATTTTCTCCCCTGCTTTCGCCTAACCTCGCATACATTCCCGAACTGTTTTCATTTATTTCCTTTGAAAACCCAAATGTTTTCAAATTGTCTTTCATGTTTTCAATTGTAACCCCTGGCATTTATTCCCAGCCTATTCAAAATCTTTATGTGCAGTCGTCTATTTATCCTGAATTTTCGGTGTTTGTCCAGTATCTCCTTTGGACTATAAATTTTTCTTACTCTTTTAGATACCGCCTTCGATTTTGACTTTTACCGTTTCCACTTTTGAACGTAATCTATCCGAAAATTTTTCATGCGCAATAATTTTATACTCACTGCTTTTATTCTTGTTATGATTTTGACTTTTACTATCCCACATTTGAATGCAATCCTTTCTATTTTCACTAACTTTCCGAATCTTTTAAAATGTTTCTTTTCCCATATTTCTCAGGCACCTGGACTTAAAATATTTTCGTTTCCTAAATAACAAAATATATTTTCCTCACACAACAACCTCTTGTCCACCTGAAATAAATCTACAGAGCTGCCAACCTAATCCGGCAAATTGTTAGCAACGCCCCTTTTTCTACACCACTTAATTTTTAGAGTAATTCTCTTCAAATATATTTACGATGAATTAAGAAAACAAATACTCTAAAAATATATTGGTGTAGAAAAAGGGGCGGTACAAACAATTTGCCGGATTAGGTTGGCAGCTCTGAATCTAAGTGAAAATAACATCCATTAACTCTCATGTGAAACCGTGTCTGACAATTCCTTTTATCAAAAGATCATGCTTTCTGCATTGATACTTTATTCAACTTCAAAGAACACCTTTTCTAAACCGCGCTGTTATTATAGCGAAAGAAATTCCAAATCTTTGATTTTTTCTAATGAAGCTTGAGAATAGCTGAGTCTATTTCAGCCCTAGTATAAATGCCTATCAATGGAGTCTTAAGAACGTCGTTTTCGTTTTAAAATATCTCCATACGAATGGCTAGAAGCAGTCTGTTATCATGCGAAGCTTGTTTATCTGAATAATTGTTAAATTGTTCTAATATCTATGTTGTTTCTATAAATAAGTAAATCATTCATTACCACGAATAAATATTAAATTATAATGTGCTGTTTCCAGCCACCCGTTGGGCACTATGCTGCCGAATATAAGGACTTTATTATTCAAGAACCACTAGCAATGTTGAGGAGAGATATTTGATCTATACAATAGATGATTAATCTTTGAAGTGATTAGTCAATTACTATAATTAAAAACTAATTATAAATATTAAATAAAAATGTCCCAAAATTCGGTAACACTGGTGGAGAGATAACCCGAAACGTCATTTACGAGACGTTACTCATATCCATATACATACATTATTTCAATTTTAGCTTTTTTTGAGTTTTTGAAATTTTAAGGGGCAATCAATTAAACATCCTTCCTGGGGGTACTTCAGCTAGAAATACCACTTCTTCATTGCTCCTGCCACTACTGGAAACAACAATGAAAGTCTTATATTCGTATTTTCCAAAGTTTGGCCGTCGAGTTCGCTTGTCTTCTAAGATGTCAAACGGTTATCATTGGGGTCAATTTTCATCTTGGGGAAAAGCCAGAAATCCAAAAGATCTAACTCCGGTGAATAGAGAGATAGATTGAGGAATAGAATGTTTCATCTGTAAACAATATCTGCAAATATCTGCAAAACAATCGATGTGTGGAAGCGAGCATTGTCGTGATTCAATAACCATTTTCCCTGCCGTTAGGCAGGATGTTTTCTTTTAATTGCCTCCTTTAGTCTTCTTCGAAACTTGCACATAAAAAGGGTCATTATTAGTTTGCCCAGCTGATACAAACTCATGGTGCACGACACTTTCATTGTCGAAAAAAAAAACTTTTGTTATAGATTTGACATGACGTGATCGAGCAGAGGAATTGTGTTAAATTCCGACGACTGCATCTTGGTCTTTGGATCATAAACGTACACCCAGGTACAGTTACTAATAACGATTATCTCAAGTTATTTTTGTGCTTTTTACAAAACATTCGTACACATTCAACTGTTGAGTTTATATTTGATCCTGTTTCAAACACTGTAGTCAAACTTTATTCTGACACATTTCATATTCAAATCATCTAACAAGATTGCAGGAATTGATGCGTGGGAAATCCCTACATCTTATACCAACTCATCGATGGCCATTTTTCGATTTATTGTTCGATTTATTGTTTCACTTCATCGACCACTTCTTTTCTGGAGATTGACGATCTCAATCTGCGAATCTCGTCTTCCAACATTTCCTGTCCACCCTGAAATCTTGGTAACTACTTAAAAATGGCTATTTTATTAAAAAATAAATAAATAAAATCTTCCCCGTAACTTGTTTGCAAAGCTAACACTGTCTATGAAGTCGATTTACAAGCGGGTGGAGGCAGACTGATAATAACGTTAACAGATATAGAACAATTCACTACTGAGGCTCTAGGGAATATATCCACAAGCAAGGGATTTTTCCCTTTTATTATCCCATCTTCGCTACAAACGGTAGATAACGAATTTATTTATTTTTTATTATTTATTTTCTTTTCTTTTTGTTTTATTTTCTTTTCTTTTATTTTATTTTTCGAAATGTTTAAGCTGCAAATTCATTAATAAATATTGTTAGTGAATTCATTTGTCATTATTTAAAAAGGTTAATATTTAATGCAATTTTTATTTTTTTAAATCTTTATGTAGTAGAATAATTATAATAATTCACATTTACGTCTGATATATAATAATAAAGAATGCCAGTTTGTCTCTGCATCTACTACTCCGATTCAAAAAATTAGAATAATGAAAAGAAATATGGTCAAGGGAAATGAAAATCGAATTTATCAAATAAATAATCAACAATATCAAATATAAAGTACTATAATATGAATCTGCATATTTTGCAGATTATAAAAATGTAAACACATTACAATGAAATAGAAAATATATTTAAATCAGCTAACAACAAAAAATTCAAAATATTAGAATACTTTCTAACATGGTTCAAAAAATTAGAATAATGAAAATATATTGAACATAATTTAAACTCTAAGTATTTTTACTTGCTAATCAGTACTTTGTTGCATCACCCTTAGCTTTAATGACAGCTCTTAAACGTTTTGGCATGTTTTTAACTAAAGGTTCACAATCTTTTTTATCCAAATTCGCCCATATGCTCTTTATACTAGAAATAAGTTCTTTTTTGTCTCTAGGCGCAACTTCTTGAAGTCGTTTCTTCATAATTCCCCACAAATTCTCGATAGGATTTAGATCGGGTGAGTTTGCAGGCCAAGGGAGTACAGGTATGTCCTTCTCTTTGAGCCATTTAGTTGTTGATTTGGAAGTGTGGGGAGAAGCTGAATCTTGCTGAAACAAGAAATCGTTATCACATAAATCCTCAGCTGAAGGAATCATGAAATGTTCAAGAATTTCTTGATAGACTTCTGAATTGACTGTTGTGGAAACAATACACAACCTGCCTGGGCCTTCAGCAGTCATGCAGCCCCATACCATAACAGAGGTCGCAAATTTAAACGAACGTTTTAAACATTCTTTCTTATAAGCTTCATGTTTGAGTCTCCAGACACGTATACCTTGATTTCCGTGAGACACACAAAACACACTTTCATCGCTGAAAAGTATCTTTTTCCAATCGTCGTGATCCCAAAATAGCCTTTGTTTACACCATTTAACTCTAGCAGCCCTTTGCTTAGATGATAAGAATGGCTTTATCTTAGGCACACGTGATCTAAAACCTAATTTGCGAAGTCGTCGTAGTGTTGTAGATTTGGAGACATTTATACCCATTTCTTTCCATTTTCTATTCACATATCTCACACTCCGAAAACGATGTTTCTTCACAATCTTTTTCAATTGCCTTTCATCTCTTCTTGAAGTTACTGGCTTTCGACCACTTTTAAAGTGTTTATTTTGAAAACACTTATTATTAGAATATTCTCTCAAAACTCTACTCACACTTGCTTGAGAGCATTTCACTTCTTTTGCTATAAAAAGTTGTGTTTTTCCTATTTCGTGCAAGTACACAATACGATATTTCACAGCCTCAGATAAATCGCTCTTTCGTCCCATATTAAGCAAATACTACGCTACAATCAAATGCCAAACGACTTTTCATTTTCAACGGAGCACATTTTATAGTCCCACAGATGTTAATCCCGCAGTCGTTCTCTCAACTTATAAGAAAAATTTGAATATTCTAATTTTTTGAACCATGCTATCGAGGTATTCTATTTCTTTGAATTATTCTAATATTTTTTAAATAGTTAATTATTAATATATCAGATAAAAATAAATATTTATGTTATATTTATAAATGCTCTGAAGATAATTAGATACTTTTAATATATTTTTTCCTGGACGCAGTATGCAAATTGACGCGTTAGCAACATCAAACTCATTCTTTTTTACATTATTCTAATTTTTTGAATCGGAGTAGTATATGTTCAGCCTCTCCACCTCCCACCCCCACCCTTAACTTAGAAGTACAAAAATTGATGTAGGGGTGCTCAGAAGCCTTCCCGAGGGGATAGTGAAAAAAAAAATTAAAAAATGTAATTAATTTTGGAGATCTTAATTAAAACGTTCACTATGTCAATTTATAAACGAATCAATTCTGAGCTTAAAATGCGTTCAAGAAGTGTTAAATGGCCAAATAAATTAGAAATTTGATCCAACCGTTTGGAATTCGGTACCAAATAAAAAGGGCGATTTTTTTTTTTTTTTTTTTTTTTTTTTAAAAAAAATCCGATAGTGCAAGATCCTTACCGATCCGGCAATTAGAAAAACTCTAATAAACTAAAGTATGAAATTTTAGTGGCAACATTTCATTAATTCTTTATCATTCTAGACATCTCAGACGCATGTCTCCGGCCGATCTTCCTTTTTGAATAATAGCTTTTCCATTTTGATGTACCCCGTGACAAAGGTACTGGTAAGAAAAAAGGCAGTTTTTCATTTTTTTCAGTTTAAGCAGAAATTAATAATCGTCCGCTTTTACTGCTCACTTGTCTGCAGCTAAAAAATCCAAAATATTCCTCAGACCTCAGTTGGCTCTTTGGGCAGAGCTTGGCTGAATATTTCCTGATAACTAAGACTAGTGATTTCAGGTTTTTTTTTTCCCCAACTCCCACCAGTGAGGATCGTACTCACAACCTTCGGGTTCGTAGTTGTGGACTCTGACCACAGAGCCAACAGGTCTCGGCTGAATATTTCCGGATTATTTAGACTAGTGTCTTCAGATATAATGTATATATATACATATATATTATTTTATTTATTTATTTATTTTTATTTATTTATTTATTTATTTATTTATTTTTTGAAAGAGTGTTACAGGGATGGAACACGGGCGCAGAATTCATACCACTATCAATGTAAGAAAAATTTCTACGTCTTAAATCGACGATATTATAGGTAAAGAAATTTCTTAAACACATTCCGGTATGAATTCTGCGCCCGTGTTCCATCCCTGGTGTTAAAATAAAAATATAAATAGTCCTGTCATATTAAATTAAATTCTGTCACAGATGGAATTTTATCCATAGTTTTAATGCTCAAGGAGCGAGCATATATCGAGATACTCACTACTGCAGTACAGATTTTTTTTTTTTCGTTTAATATATGAACTGGAGAGCATAAAGGTAATTTTGGAGTTTTGCCAATTTTAGACGAATTCCAACAGAAATTGGTAATCACTCATGATAGATTAGCTATTTTTAGTCTGAAATTCACTGAAGTTATAGTAAGGAAAAATAGTAGTGTAGTTTTACTTATTAGATTTTTAAGTATACTTAAAGAAAATTCAAGGGAATTCATAACTCAATTCATAACTTAACAGCGCCAAATAATCTGCCAATAATCTGCCCTTCAATCTGCCAATAAATAATCAATATAAACCTGCAAATTCAGGATTCGTGTTGTCCCGTCTTCTTCGAAAAATCTACCACCAGTATTGTTAAAAAGTAAATTTCAGTTAAAGTATTTGGTCTTTTTTAGAAAAAAAAAAAAATTCTAAACAAAGTTAGAAGTAATGACAATAAAAAAAATGCAAGCACTGTACGAACCATGGAGTCCTACCGTGAAGGATGCGATTTTCTAGGGGGCGTGGCTATGCGGAATTGATGGTGAGAGCATATCGAAAAGAAAAAATAAATACGTAAAAAATTACTTTACAAAAAAGAAAACACATTCTGATATAATATAAAATGCATTATAACTTTCACGACCGCATTCATTTTTCTTTTTCACAGTAAGATCCGCCTTCGGGCGTTATTCTCCACGTTATAATATTTCAGAACAAAATTTTCTTTATTTACATTTATATTACAAATGGATATGCATTATAATTATTCTTTTTCTAATAAAAATATTTGTATCCGTACTATACAGATTGTCGAAAAAGGAACATTGGGTGGATTTTTGTGAAATAAATAACGTACAAATTGCGAAAGAAACGCCCACTAGCGGAGCTACAGATTTTCAAATGACATGAATCTACGTCAGTGGTCGCGAAAGTGTTAATTTTATTTACGAATAGGCTTTCTCGGTACTGCGTGTATTTAACGCGAGGACTGGGCGTATACAATAATGACAGAAGTACTGAAATAAACAGTTAAAAATTCGAATAAACTTTTCTATTTTAAATTCACTTCACATGTCATAAAATTTATTCCAAAATTTGGATAATAATTCCATCAGAATATTAAATAAGAATTTTTAAAAATTGAGGGCTTTAAAGAGTTTATAAAAATTGTATATTAATTCATCATTTAGGAATAAAATATATAATTTGGGGATTTTAATAACCTGTTTTCAAAGCAATTATTTTTAACTTTTAATGATACAGTCCGCCTTTTACAGGGCCTCGTGTACTACGTGAATGTTTCGATTCACTTGCTCTACCCTGTTGTTAAGGTTTGTAAATACTGAGAAGAGAAAGTTGCTTCTTTAATCATAAATATATATCATTGATATATCCTTTGCACTGAGATACTGTATTTATAGAATTTAATTGAAAATATATAATGTTGAATAAAATCACTCACAAGAACTAATATATACTTGCCAACCATCTCATTATGAACTGTACAATTTTTAGAACACTCTTTTTTTTTTTCACACCAATAATTTTTTAGAGTAATTTTAGTCTTATTTAATCATAACAATATTTGGAGAGAATTACTCTAAATATATAGTGGTGTGACAGAAGCATGCTTGCCAACCATCTACTTATGAAACGTAGTACTTTTAGTCACCGCCTTTTTTTGTACACCAATAATTTTTTAGAGTAATTTCATTCTTATTTAATCGTAACACTATTTGGAGAGAATTGCTCTAAATATAAAGTGGTGCGGGAAAAGCGGCGTATTTTCAAGGGGCGTTAACAAGTCTACGCTTATTAATGAGATAGTTGGCAGTCCTGCAGAAGGGGCACTTTTTCAGGGGGCGTTAACAATTGTACGGTTATTAATGAGATAGTTGGCATGTATGCTAATATAATATAACAATAAATTTACGTTAAAAAAAGGGGGGGGGGAGATAAATGATGATTATGGTGTTTCGGATTGCTTTTACAGCATTTTTTAAACTCAAAAGCGTAGTTGCGATTAATTAAATTAACACTTTCGCGATCGCATGTTTTTTTCTTTTTGAGAGAAAGGCATGCTTGCCAACCATCTCATTATGAAGCGTAGTACTTTTAGTCACCGCCTTTTTTTGTACACCAGTCATTTTTTAGAGTAATTTCATTCTTATTTAATCGAAACACTATTTGGAGAGAATTGCTCTAAATATAAAGTGGTATGGGAAAAGGGGCGTATTTTCAAGGGGCGTTAACAAAGTCTACGCTTATTAATGAGATGGTTGGCAGTCCTGGAAAGGACTGCCTGTATGCGTTATTCTCCCAAGTTACAATATTTCAAAACAAAATTTTCTATATTTAGATTCACATTACAAATGGTTATACATTATAATTATACTCTTTCTAATCAAAATATTTATATCCATAGTACATTGGTTGTACAAATATTAATATTGTGTATATTTAAATGAAATAAATGACATACAAATTGCAAAGAAACGCCCACTGATGAAGTTACAGATTTTCAAATGACGTGAATCTAGGTCAGCAGTCGCGAAAGTGTTTATTTTAGAACATTTATAGCCCCGTCTTTATTTCGCACCACTTTATTGAAAAATTTTCATAAATACATAAATGCGATTAAAAAAGAAAGATTTACTGTCAGAAAAGTGGATATGTTATAAAGGCGGGGATAAAAATGTTCCACAAAAAATTAAAATGTTGGCAACTCTGCTTATAACGTTAAGTCCTTAAAATTTCCTTGATCTTTTAAACCACTAAATTTTTATTTTCATTTTCGTTATAATAGAAGTTTGTAAATTTAAAAAAATTCTGAATGAAGACTCCTACAAAAAAGGCGGGGCTATACGAAAACTGCTTAAAATTTACATTTCAAATTTTCGAACTGAAATTTAAAGTTTAGTTACTATTAACTCACGACCGCTTTTTTTTTTTTTTTTTTTTTTTTTTTTTTTAGCTAGTAAGGTCTGCTTGTAGGCGTTATTATCCCAAGATAAATTATTTCAGAACAAAATTTTATGTATTCATATTTAAATTACAAATGAATATACATTATAATTATATTTTTTCTAATCAATATATTTCTATCCATAGCATATTTTATTGAAAAAATATGAATAATGGATACATACTTAAGAAATAAGTAACATACAAATTAAGAAAGAAACGCCCACTGGCGGAGTTACAGATTTTCAAATGACGTTAATCTACGTCAGCGATCGCGAAAGTGTTAATAGTTAAACCATGTACAATAGTGTGTAAATATCATATCTCTTTTAATTATTATTATTACTATTATTATTAGTGAGCAAGTGATTTAACAATTTGCGTATTTTCTTATTTGCATACAAAGCCTCTATTATTAATTTTTATTATGAGAACACTTTCATGAAAAAATGCCGTTCTTATTTTTCTACCTGAGTTTCATAAGATGACTGTGTTTCTAAAGTCAGATTAATAATAGAAATACACTAAATTCAGATGGGTTGAAACACGATTCGCGAGAACAGAACTGAAACTTGTTACAATATTCGAATATGCATTTTTCGATAATTCCACTTGAAGGAAAGTCTCTTTATATCTCGTCTACATTCTGTTCATTTACAGTAAATTTGTTTCATTAACACATATGAACAACTTTTTAATATCACATTAAAAAATCATGAAATTACAGTGTCTTTATCCAGTTTATGTAAAAATACTAGATGCAGGTGAAAAATAAAAGGCGAATACAATAAAACGTGCATTTAATTTTTAAAATATTACGAAATTTTAACGTCTTTATCCAGGTTATGTAAAAATACTAGATGCAGGTGAAAAATAAAAGGGTAATGTAATAAAACGTGCATTTAATTTTTATTTTATTTTATTTATTTATTCATTTATTTATTATTTTGATTTTTGTATCCTTTTTTACACACTTCCTTAACAAGGGCGAATTCTCCTTAAAAGGACATAAAATATTTAGTGTTTTGATTATATCTAAATACTCTATATTGGCAAAAGAGCTTTATTATTATTATTATTATTATTATTATTATTACTTTTTTTTTTTTTTTTAGTAGCCGAAGTAATTGTCAAGCTGTTCTTATACATACTTGCCAACATACTAATTAATATTCCGTAGTATTGTTAGCTCCGCCTTCTTTTTCACATCGGTATTTTTTTAGAGTATTTTTTCCCTTATTCAATCGTAATTGCATTTGGAGAATATTACTCTAAAAATTTATTGTGTGAGAAAAAGGTCGGGACTAACATGACTACGGAATTTTAATTAGGATGTTAGCAAGTATGTCTTATATTATGCATACTTGCCAACATCCTAACTAATATTCCGTAGTCTTGTTAGTCCCGCCCTTTTCTCACACCAAGAGTAATATTCTCCAAATGCAATTAAGATTAAATAAGAGGAAAAATACTCTAAAAAGATACCGGTGAGAAAAAGAAGGCGGAGCTAATAATATTACGGAATATTAATTAGTATGTTGGCAAGTATTTATTATGTATGAGCATTATTCCACATGTTAACGCTTTGGGTTTTTTTTTTTTTTTTTTTTTTTTTGTAATTTCGAACATTAAGCTCTCCTTATAGCCTTTCTTTAAAACATACATTACTTAACAAAATGGTTTTATATATTCATAGTTTTAAAAAAATTACATTTTATCCTCGTCAAATGTCACTGTATCATACGAATGTTGAACGACACGAAAAGTGTTTAACGCGGAAAATGCCTTTTTAAAGTAAAGTTCTGAGACCTGTAAGCAATGTGTTAATGATCAGCGTTTACCATTTAATTTCATTTTTATCTCAAATGGAACATGTTTATTTCCGTAATCATTAATATCTTATTCATATTTAGAAGGCTTTTATATAAAATTGACTTTGTCATCGCGTCTTCGCGTCACGCTAATAAAAGCGCTTCTATTTTAACGTAACTATAGGCTTTTCAGTTTGTCACTCCATGGCTTAGTTGGTTAGAGCGTCACGTTCATAACTCGGTGGGCGAGAATTCGATACCCGAAGGTCCGGCGTGTTAGTTTTTGCAGATAATTAGTTGAAAAATGTGTCTATTGATAACAGAAAATTTTTCGTTGAATACACAAAATCTTAAAAGTTTTTGAAGAGTTTTTTTTTTTTTTTTAAGAAGTTTTTTCTTTTATTAGATATTAGAAAACACAAAATATTTTAGTTATTAAAAAAGCTCAAAGTAAAGTGTTTCAAGTAAAAAATACATAAATAAATATTTTTAGAAGCTTTATATATATATATATATATATATATATATATATATATTATTATTATTATTATTATTATTATATGAAATTGAATTCGTCATCACGTTTTCTGCCACGTTAAAAAACAAGACGCTTCCACTTAAAAAAAAAAAAAAAAAAAAAAAAGTAAGCAATTTATTGTATTTCTTAATGGTTTAGTTGGTTAGAGCGTCATGTTAATTTTTGCAAATAATTTACAGAAAAGGTATCAGTTTATAAAAGGGAAAAATTCCTTGTGTACACAGTATCCTAATAATTTTTGAAAAATTTCTTAAATAGCTTTTTATCTAGTTACTAAAAAGCACAAAATAAAAATTTAAGTAAAAATAAATAAATAAATAAATTTTTTAGAAGCTTTTTATTGAAACTGGATTTCGTTATCGCGTCTTCTTGTCGCGCTAATAAATAAGGCACCTCAACTTTAAAGTAAATGTCAGCAATCTTTATCGTCGCTCATTGGCTCAGTTGGTTAGAGCGTCAAGTTGCTAATGCGATGGTGGTGAGTTCCATCCCCCGAATGATCGATGCTTTAAATTTTGCAGATAATTAAAAAGCACAAAATAAAAATTTAAGTAAATATATAGATATAGATATTCTTTTAGAAGCTTTTTATTGAAATTCGATTTTTATCATCGTGTCATTCTGAAAAAGAAGGCGCCTTCACTTTCACGTATATTTAAACAACCTTTTTCGTCGCTCATTAGCGCATTTGGTTAGAGCGACATGGTGATAACGCGATGCTCGTGGTTTGATCACGCAAGCCGATGTGTTACTTATTTGCAGTTAATTAACAGAAACGATGTCAGTTGATAAAAGGAAATCTTTCATTGTCTACACAATATCCTAAAGAATATTGAAAGTTTTCTAAGAATCTTTTTTTGAGTTAGTAAAACGCACAAAATAAGAATTTCAGTAAAAATATAAATAAAAATAAAAAATTAATTAATTTATAAAATTAAATTAATTAATTAATTAAAATAACACTGAAAGATTTTTATTATTGTGGAGCCCTAAAAAGCCTAAAATAAAAATTTATTCTAGCAGAGACATGCTATAAAATCATAAAACTTTCAATAAGAAGAAAATTTTTAAGAAAAATATAGATATTTCACTTTTATAAAAGATGAAAAATTTTAAATATTCCAAATATTTTAAAAAACATTCGAGAACAATATTCCTTTTGTATAAGTTTTGTTAGATTTTTCTAGAATGTTGTATGATTTTTCTTGACAGTTCTTAGACTTTTGGTTAGATACATGCTGATAACGCAATGGTCCTGGATTCGGTCCTCGAAAGACAATATAGTATTTTTTCGCTGATAAATAATAGAAAAAAATGTCAATTAATGAAAGAGAATCTTCCGTTGTATACAAAATATCCTAAGAAATTTTAATTTGTTCTTTTTAGGAAGCTTTTTACTTTTTTGTAACTAAAAAGCACAAAATAAAATTTAAGTAAAAAATCATTTTTTAAAGTTAGAAGCTTTTTACTGTGAAGCCCTAAAAAGCATAAAATAAACAATATATTGGTTCTTACATTAGATTTAGTTTTTGTATAAGGACGTTGCTTTGCAATAAAATTAGTGGTATTAAAAAATAAAATTGTGTTATTCATGAGGCAAACTTCCATCCGCTTTGTACAGTCCGCAAAGAACCCCCCCCCCCACACACACACACACACCACCACCACCACCACCTAATTTTGCTCTAAATAATCGTAAAAACATGCGGCTGGTACCAATCGATCTGCAGCAACGTCTCGTCTATAATGGTACAGTTAGATTTTGCTTAAGGAGTCATCTACATATTAAAACAGGCATCATCTTCATTTTTTTTCAATGGCAACCCCTATTTTTGACCACATATTCATATTTCTGAGATGAAGGCAGTTCGGAAAACATGCCTATTTATTTGCTTTAAAAGAATTCTAGATAGAGATACAAGTGAAAATGTATTATGGGCCGTCTATACATTTAGAAAAAATAAATCATAATCTACCAGAGAACAAGCATTATTTAATAAGTTTCACACCGGAAAAAATCTACGGAAATTTTAATTATAAAACAAAAAACAAAAGTTGTTTTACGAGATTTACAGTCGGCTAAAAAAAAAAAAAAGCCCACCCCCCTCCCTATCTAATTTAATCATACGCTGTCGTACAAAGATGTGGTTGGTTGGTACCAATCGATTTGTGATAACGTCTACGTTATGATGGTATAGTTAGATTTTGCTTAAGGGGTCGTCTACATATTAAAACTGGCATCAACTTCATTTTTTTCAATGGTAACCCCATTTTTTATAATTTATTTGGATCAAATCATCGCGAAAATGGCATGGTTCATATATTTTGCTCAATTTTTCAGAGAGTTAAAAGCTATCAAAGTATAAGGGTGCTAATCTTAAATGAATGTGACAAACATTAATTCATATCTTCCAAAATAATTATGATATTCAAATTCTTTTTTTTTTTTTTTTTTTTTTTTTTATATATATATGATACAATGAACTGACCCAATCATATTCCATGCATATTTTTGATTTAAAAAAATATTATAACGAAAGATGTTGCTTACCTTATTTTAATTTTATTTTACAGTAAAATTTTGTTCTTAGTTTAGTTTAGGTTATTTTTATTTGCTAAGTTCAAATCCAATTAATTCAGGGATCTACAATTTATTTCCTTTAAATTTTAATCCAAAACCATTATTAAAGTTAACTTGATTATTTTACTTTACAATTAACTTTTAAACTGAAAGATAAATAAATTTTATAGTATAGGCATTTTAAAATGACAAATTATATCAATTGAATTTCCTCCTAATGCTAAACCAAATAAACTTCTTCGTATAGTTTTAAACAAATTAAATAAGACAGATTTTTAATTAAAAATTAATTTTTTTAAATTAAGTTAAGTATCAATAACTTCTAAACAACTCTAGATTCGAAAGACTTAGCTTAAGGCTGAGAGGTAGTTACATAGTTTAGTTAAATTTACCTTAAAAACAATAAAGTAAAACTTTACACATTCTGAAAAATAAATCAGACTGAAAGAAATTTAAATTAAAATTTTAATTTAGATCAAAACTTATTTTACAGTATACACATTTATCTACTCAATTTTAATATTTGCATTCGAACATAGCTATCGTACAAAGATAAAATTTTTGAACTTCAGTTTTTCCTGTTATACACAATACTATGAATACAATAAAATAATTACTTGATGAATCATTTTGAGAAAAGTTGTTACATTACAAGATGGAACCATTCACAGACTACAAAGAAAAAAACTCGCATAATTCTTTAAATAAACAAGATCAAGTTTGACAAAAGATTCAGTTGAACAATATTTGAAATTAACTTACATCAATCACTCTGAGCTATGAAAGGTCAGTCATTTGTGAAGTCACACAGAGTTATTCCCATCGCAGCCTTCGCGACGTGGTACGGACTCCATAAGGGATGTACATCAAACAAAGCAACGATCCTTTGTCACGTCAGACTCTAACTTCACGGATCTGATCTGTAGACTATATTAGTAGAAACTTTTCCTTCGTCAACATTCCATCATTATACAGTAGAAGTTCTCCACTGCACCACCCAAAGTTTCATCCAGCCGGAAATTCTATCTGAGAGAGTCTATTTTACATAAACTAAGATTCTATTAAACATCTTCTACCCACTCTCATTGCTAACGTCTATTCGAGCCGCTTCACGTACAACAGGCTTTCCGAGTGCTCCCGAAGATAGCCGAGCACCCGACTTCTTACGACTTCCTCTGCCTCGGAAGCATCAACACAAGCAGAAACAAAACCTCTGTCCGAGTCCTGCGACACCGCATTACGAAAATCCTAGCATAAACTTGTTCACCAAAACAGGGGGGAGGGAATCCGAGAACCGAACAAGAATCAAAATCTTAATACTAACTCCGTTTCTTCTATTTCCGAGTCTCTCTAAGATCGAATCTACTGCGCGAAGCAGACAACTCATATCTATCTAGCCGGGGGGGAAGGGGGGGGGGAAACGTACACCAACTCCTTTACTCCTCCCAGTCAACTGAGCAGTCCTAATACCACATGGGACAAGACATCCTTCGCATTCAAACGTAGCCCATACGCTACTCTACGTTCGGACGTCATAGAGAGGGGAGAAGTAAGACACACCCCTAGACCATCAGCTGAGTAACTGAACACATGTGCTAGTCCTTGGCTTTGTATTCCAGCAAAGAAAAAGAAATGCTATAGATAAGAATTTTAACTACATTCTTCGGTGGATTTAGAATTCCCGAGTCACTGATATCTTTTCAGCATCGTTCACAATGAGGTTTGAGAAAGTTAATCCGCAGATTACTTTTCGTGTAAAATGGGAGTTTAAAAATGCAATACAATGGAATAAGACGAGGATTTGACATACCTCGTTCAGCCCACGTTAATGCTTGTCAAGCATAAATTCTCGTGAGATGCATTCTTATCATTTCAGAATAGTATACATTTAAATCCTATTTACATATATATAAAAAGGGACACATATACAAATTTCCACTAACAAAAGCCCTTTTCAAACGGTAGAGATTATATACAGAAAGAAATATTTTTAGCATTTATTCCAGAATTTAAACATTCCATTCATTAAACTTGCACACACTTAACTATTTATTTCTTTACTTCTTTATCTATTTTATTTGACAAAAGTAAGCATTTTATTATCCCTACACTATTTTCTGATTCGAAATTCTAATTAATTAAGGGAAAATCGTTAATCACGGCACATCAAATTACAAAAGCATAATAAACGCCGTGACAAAAAACCTTTTTTGAATTATGAAAATTATTAGTAATTTCATATTTGAAATAATTATGAATTATGATCTATGTTAATTTTTGCATGAACACAACGGGCACCATCAAAAACATGGGTTATCAAATTTATAGCTCATTCTTAACATTATTTTTTGAGTTACAGTGATGTTTCTTATTTTACTGTTGTTAGGGAGCCGTCACTTATAAGAATTTGTATCATCTGTAAGTAAATATCTGTATATATTTTGACGAAAACCTATTTGAATTTACCTTAATGTTATTCTAATTGTTTTCTAAGCAACATTTCGATGTTTGTGATACAAATTGGATTATTTTATATAAAATTATCGCAATGCAAGCGAGAGATCGTGAATGAATTCCGAAAGAAATGAAGCTCCGCCTCTATATTGCAGAAACAATATTAAAATAACTAGTTTGCGTATTCGTATATGACTCTGCAAGTGACGCTGCTATGCATAAATGTCAATGGCATTTACTACATCGAATGCTGAAGACAAAATTTAATTATTTAATTGGACGTATGTAAAATTATTTTGATTTATAATGTAAAGTTTTAGAAAAATTGTGTAAAGGCGTGGTATCCGTTGCAAAGAAGAGTATACTCGATTCTGAAATGTTAAGTCTTTGTTCTTAAATATTACATAACTTTTCCTAGTTTCGCACTGCTAAAATTCCATTTTACTCCTTTTGTCTTTCCTTTTGTCTAGGATTCGTGCACCTCAAGTTAAATATCATGATTTAGAAAACGCGGCAAGACGAGGATTATTATTTGAAAGAGCACGCAGTGAACAATACTTTTTTTTTCCCTTATTTTAAATTAATATAATTAATATTTATTAATTTTTATCAGATTTTTGAAAACAAATTTTCTGTTTTAATCTTGTTGTGACATTTTCGCATTCGTTTACTCTACCGTTTATGCTATTTAAATTTTATCTCATAACGTAACATAATAAAGTATAAAATTTTTATTAAATGGTTTTTCAATACGAAATAATGTAGTGTTAATTTTTTTTTTTTTTTTTTTTTTTACATTTTTAAGTTTTTAAGTTTTTAAAATCTATTAAACAAAGCGCAATATTATTTATTTTCGATTATTCTAATCACGGCGTAAAACTGGCGTCACATTTATCATGGAAAAAGAATTTAAAACAAAGTAATATGTCTTATTACTTTTAAAGATATAGATTTTACACATTTAAAATTAAGAATTCAGTTACAGTAGACGACTGCAGAACGGGGAATATTCGTTCTAGGCAACAGGAAACCGTTTTTTCTATATCCATATTTATTTTCATATGAATATACATAATAATTATACTCTTTCGAGTGAAAGTATTTGTATTCACGCTATTTTGTTTATATAAATATGAATATAAGGAATATTCTTAAGAAATATCGTAACACACAAATTGTGAAAGAAACGCCCACTGGAGGAGTTACAGACTTCCAAGTGACGTGCAACTACGTCAGCGGTCGCGAAAATGTTAAATATCCTTTCTCAGATTTTAGTTTAAATCTTGTTATCTATATTTTTGTATATTATCTATTGTTGGTTTGTACGCCTAGAATTAAATGTAAAACTTTATAGTAACACTTTCATGCGGGGCTTACTGTATAAATTAAAAATATACCCAACAAGAAGTAGATAATTATTTTTCTTAAATATTAAACACTTTTTTTTTTTAAATCGCTATTAATATTATTATCATTATAACTTGTTTTACCTTGGTATCTAGATTTTTGTAATTCCACATTGTAGGGTTCATATGATTCACTTGACGGTGGCGGGCCTCCAAACTCTTATCCAGTGTCCAACCTAGTATCCAATCGCGTGTGATCTTATATATACCTGCTAAGGGAACCATTCAGACGAAGCGTTAGATACACTTGTGGTTTCGCAATGGCGTCGATTATTTATTTATATTTGTTGATTATTTTTATCATTTTATTTTATATTTGTGTATTTTATTTTGTCCTAGTGCTTATTTTGGCACTAGATTAATTAAAATTTAAAATAATTTTGAGTACAACTCTGCTTTTTACCACTTTTATCATTTACCAATAATTTTTGTCTTCTTTTAATTAAAAAAAATATATATATTGTTAAATGATACAAGTTTTTATAAATATTTATGTTTATTTACATCTTGAAGAAACAAACTTTGAAAAAAAAAAAAAAAAAGAAAAAGATGCACTATTCAATCTTGTATTCAGGGAAGATAAGGTAAATATTTCAAATTTGAATTTTTTTGTAATATATATGTATCTACATTAATATAGAAGACAGGTAAGTGCTTTAAAAATAGCATTTACAAATAAATAAATGTCATAAATTCTTTTATATTTAAAGAAATGCGAATAGTATAAATAGAAACGTGATTTTAAAAATATATGCAAAGAAATACATTATTAATTACTAGAGAGAGAGAGAGAATGGACTATTTTTTAACTTTCGAAGAAAAAAATTGCTATTACATTTTGTACTCAAAATATTGCTGGGGGGGGGGGGCATTTATTTTTCTTGTTAACAAAACTATGAATTGCAAAATTTTTAGTTTTAATGTTTATTAAATGATTTTTTTTTTTTTTTTAATTCTTTAAAAACATTTAAAATTTTAAGCCATTAATACCTACTTTAATATTTTAATTTTTAGTTTAAATTATTTTATCAATATTAAATTCTTTAATGTTGAAGGGGAATGTACCGGATTTTGGGATGAATTATCTTATTATATTACGGATTATTTTCTTTTATATTATGTTGTGTTGAGATCGTCAGTAAAAAGATTTTCTTCCAAATACTTTCTTGTTTTGTTTACATTCATCTCAGGAGAATCACTAGTCTAACGCTTCGTCTGATTGGTTCACTCATCAGATATGTAAAATTGGACACAGGGTTGGACCCTGGATGAGGGTTTGGAGGCCCACCACCGTCTAGTACATGATTCAAGCTATTTAATTTTCTTCGTATGAAGTGATACATTTAACTACTCGATGTTTAATGAATAGAAAACAATAAAAATCTTTTAATTTATAAATTGTAACAGAAATTCTGCAAATTAAATATATATATATATATTTTATAATTAACACTTCAGAACTTTTTTCCGGTGTGATACTTCATAAATAATATATTTTGGGTGGTAGATCATGATTCATTTTTTCTAAATGTATAGACGGCTCCTAATACCTTTTTACTTGTAACTCTATTTAAAATTGATATAAAATATATAAATAGGTGTGTTTTCTAAACCGCCTTGATCTCAGAAATCTGAATATGATGTCAAAGAAAAGGGTCGTCATTGAAAAAAATGATGATTATGCCTGTTTCAATATGTAGATGACCCCTTGAGCAAAATCTAACTACACCATTAAAAACCAGACGTTATTACAGATCGATGGGTACCAGCCGCATGTTTCTATGATAATTTACCGCGAAATTAGATTGGGAGGCGGGTGGCGTTTTTTTTTTTTTTTTTTTTTTTTTTTTTTTTTTTTATGCCGACTGTACTGTCTTCACTTATAAAATAAAAAATTTTAAGCGGTTTATATTTCAAAAACATAGATTAGTTTAATGTGTCACTTCATACGTAAAAATTTAAATAGCTTAGTCATATGAATCTTCCAATGTTGAATTGCAAAAATCTAAATAGCAAGATAAAAAAAAAAAAAAAAATTAGTGATAATTATAATGATAATAATAGTATTAATAATAGGGTAAAAGAAATAAAAAATGTTTAATATTTAAGGAAAAAAAATATCTACTTTTGTTGCAGGGATGGAACACGGGCGCAGAATTCATACCGGAATCCGCTTAAGAAATTTCTCTACCTATAATATCGTTGATTTAAGAAGTAGAAAATTTTCTTACATTGATAGTGGTATGAATTCTGCGCCCGTGTTCCATCCCTGTTGTTGGGTACATTTTTATTTTATACAGTAAGTCCCGCAAGAAAGTACTACTATAAAGTTTTACATTTAATTTGAGGCGTACAAACCAACAACATACAATATACAAAAATATAGATAACAAGATTTAAACTAAAATCTGAGAAAAGATATTTAAAATTCAATAAAAAGGAGATACGGTTCAAAATCAATCCGATTTTCGGTAAAAGGTCACGCCCTCATACGTTTCTCTAGAGCATCAAATTGTTTCACAAAATTCATGATTGACAGTTTTGCGACCTCATGCTTTTGTCTTCTTGACAGTAAGGTCCGCCTGTGGGCGTTAATCTTCGAAGTTACAATCATGAAAAACGGCAGTTTTTCTAGTGACGTAAAGCGCAAAAACAAACGAACGCCACGACACTCAGCGGAAACGGAAAAACGAACGAAAACTGCGACACTTATATATACAGGAATTTTAAGATCAAAGAAACCGCTGAAAGCCGACACTTAATATCTCAGGAAATATGGGAGGTTATGTTCTGATAATTTCAAAATAGTCTTTCACCTTCTGTCTGATCCTACCCTGAAATCGCTATATTTCTGCGTGCAATATATTTCGAGATATGAATTGGCTAATTTAAGTTATACATGGACGGACTATATGTGTAAGAATTTTTTCTCGAATATGGCTCGAGCGAATTTAGTTTAATTTATATATGATATTAATCGCTTTTATCTGATGTGCCTGACATCTCCCTTTTCCCTAGGAAAACTCTTGTTTTTTTTATAACTCAGTTTAAAAATCGAACTATTTTTTACTCCGAAAATACCGTGATGCGGCAGTTTCGCGGACGAATTTCTTCTCTTCCATCTGAAATACTGAATATCAAATAATCGTTTTGGCTCCATTTATCGGGAAGCGTCAAAAATAAACACACACAAAAAAAATATTTTTCTTTTTTTCATATGTATATTAAATGAGTTATTTATTTAGGTACTTGTATTTTATATGACATTTGTTTATCAAAAATATTCTTTGTATTTACATTGTTTTCATGCTGATACGTTGTTAACTTTCAAAATTGGTTCTATTTTAAAAGGTGATTGCAACAACAAAAAATTTTTCCTTTATTTTCATAAAGATGACGAATAATATGATAATCATATGCAAATATTTGTAATTTTTTCAAAATTAGGTGATAAATCACTTAAACTACGGATTGAAAAAATTCTTAAAACAGAATTTGAAAATAATTAATTTGCTCATTAAGTTTCTAGTATATATAATATATAAATTACAAAATGTTAAGCTATAATAAAATTTTGAATAGATTAAGATTTTTTTTAATTAAATTCATAACAAACTATACTACTTAAATATTTACCAGTATAAAATTTTCACTTTTTAAAGATTTTTCTATTATTATTTATTTTTCTCTTTTAAATCAAATCTATACCTAAAAAATAATAAGAAGAAATAAATATAAATAAGAAATTTTTGTCATTTTTAAAATGTACTATATTATGCCTTTGTAATGTTGCATGTTTCCATCCCTCAAAAAATATTCTTTCTTAAAGTTTTTTTTTTTTTTTTTTTTTTTTTTTTATCACTTTTTATAAAATTTTGAAATTTCATTTAGTTTGTTATTTTGTTCGAGTATGACCTATAAACAACACTTTTAATACAGTGTTATAACTCATTACCATGCTCCTTTAATTTTACGTTTTGATCATTAACCCCTAAAAAGTAATGATATCAATACAAAAAACCCTTAACGGGTTAAAAGTTTGTGACGCAGCACTGTACTTTATGGCTATAAGAATTAGAAATACGGGTCTTAAAAATAATGATATCAAATTTTCAGTGACGCTTTGATATTAATTAAATTATACATAGATTTTCTTATTTGAATTTGCTTTTTCCTTTTATTTATATTTACAGTGTAAACGTTATTTTCAACATAAAATAATATATAGCATTTACTCATTGATACCTTTCCATTCACATCTCTTATACTATGAAATCATGTGTTTTAAAAGAAATTATATGAAATTGCAGTAACGCAGTGGTGTTACATTAAGTGATTTGTTTTTAAATTTCTCTGCAATTATTTTGTTTTGCATATTAAAGTATATGTGCACATTGAAATATTGCTTTTAATTTTCAAATACGCTGTCAAATATATCACTTTCATTAAGCTTATATTATGTATCGAAATATATTTATTTCAATGAATTATTCTATCTTTTGCGTCACGCCATCCAAAACTGTAAGTAAAATATATGGAAATGTTTACTTTGTGTCATTTCATCCAAATAAATTGAAAATGCATGCAAATAGATATCGTGCTGCAAAGAAAAAAACTGTGAAATTTTTTTCAGTTTTGGATGGCGTGACGCAAAAGATAGAATAATTCATTGAAATAAATATATTTCGATACATAATATAAGCTTAATGAAAGTGATATATTTGACAGCGTATTTGAAAATTAAAAGCAATATTTCAATATGCACATATACTTTAATATGCAAAACAAAATAATTGCAGAGAAATTTAAAAACAAATCACTTAATGTAACACCACTGCGTTACTGGAATTTCATATAATTTCTTTTAAAACACATGCTTTCATAGTATAAGAGATGTGAATGGAAAGGTATCAATGAGTAAATGCTATATATTATTTTATGTTGAAAATAACGTTTACACTGTAAATATAAATAAAAGGAAAAAGCAAATTCAAATAAGAAAATCTATGTATAATTTAATTAATATCAAAGCGTCACTGAAAATTTGATATCATTATTTTTAAGACCCGTATTTCTAATTCTTATAGCCATAAAGTACAGTGCTGCGTCACAAACTTTTAACCCGTTAAGGGTTTTTTGTATTGATATGTCATACCAAAATTTTCTGTAATCCCATTTATCAAAAATGGGTATACATTATAATTATGTTTTTCTAATCAAAGTAGTTGTATCTATTTTGTATTTCATTGTAAAAATACGAATTTTGGTTATATACTTAAGATAATGCATAAAAATTTTGAAAGAAATGTCAATTGGCGGAGTTACAAGTTTTCAAATGTCGTGAATCTACGTCAACAGTAACGAAAGTGTTAAATAATAGACAGTCATCAACAATCGAAACGGCAATTTTCACTCGTTTATATATTCTAGAGTTCTATAAAGAGTCAATTAAATTAAAATTAAGGAAACAAGAAATATTTTTTAAAGTAAAGTATTGTATCAGAAAAAGCCAGAGGGTGGGGTTTGTTATCCTTTTGCAATGCAATCAAAACTTCCCGCCTGGAATACGTTAATCTTACAAAAATAGACTAATTTGTATAGTAAACATCAAAACCTTACTTAGAACACAATAAAAAACAAAATTAAACAACAAAATTAAATTAAATTAAAATTTTAAGTGTTGGACTAAATTTGCATAAATTGGTCTGATAAAGTATGTCCCATATAAAACGATGTCGTGATTCAAACGTTCTTCTAACTCAATAAATTCATTTATGTGCTGGCTGACATGAATTTCAATACGTATTTTCTAGATTTACTCTTATATAAATTTTAATACAAACTTACACCAAAAATTTTATACTCCAAAATAATATTGGAAATATTAAAGCAAGCATTAGGTGTCTGTTTCTATTATTTCTTCTTCTCTTGTCACCTGGAAGCTAGGAAGAAATTCGTAGCTGCCGGTGTTTAATAATATGAGACAAAATTCGCGATGTTCGTGTAGCTGAATCTAGGAAGTTGGTATTTCGAATAGAGATGGGAATAATCGAATGATTTTACAATCGATTATCAATCAAAGAACTTCTAATAGAACACGTATTGAAAGATCTTTGTATCAATGGCGTAAACGTAGAATAAGCGTTTTGTAATTAGTTTCGGTTTAAAAAAGCCACACTTGGATATTTTTCTTTTTGCCTTCTACAACCGCCAATTTTATCGTTTAAAAAGCAAATTTTCGAACAGATTTTATTATGTTGTCCTCCAAATACACTTTAGCTTTGAGTCCAGTGTTAAAAACAAAATGTAATAAAATTGTAATTTTAGAAATTATTTCAAAAATGGTAAGAATAAGGTAGGTAACGATGTCACAAAAAGTATTAATTTTTGAAGGAAAATCAAAAAATATTTTAATACGTGAGATGGCAAAATAATTAAATGTTAACGGTATATTGGTAAAAGGGTTGTTAGCAAGATATAAAATTTTTTAGCCGTTTAAACTGGAAATTTGGTTTAAGCGGCCATGTCGCTCATCCAAGCGAGATGACCGTAAGTTAAAAAGCCATTGCTTATAAAATCGGTTTGTATTGCACTTAACCCTTTCATTCCCAAGATTTTCCCACCATAAAACAATAAATCTTATATTTAGTCATAATTTTTTTTCAAAAGGTAATATAGATAAATATTTATTTTTAATAGGAGTAATAGCAGAGTACGAATTAATATAGCTAACAAAGCAACTGAGAGGTGTTTGTTTATGTTTAATATAACCAGTGATGCCATTTAAAACCATAACTTTTCAATAGATAAAAATATCAAAATTTTGGAAGAAATACGTATTGCAATTAATTAAAATACAAATTATACACATTAAAAAATAAAATAAAAAATATTTCAAACAGTTAATTTACTTAATTTGCCCAAAAGAGGAAACTAATTCCGATATGATTATCAGAATAAAATAAAATATATTTTCAATTATCAACAAGGATTGTGAAATCATCTAATATATATATTTTTCGGTAGGAAAATGTGTATAGATTTTAATATTGTTCATTTTGAACCAGCGGGAGTGTTAGATGGTAAGAAAGAAACGCTGAAATGCTATGATTCCAATTGGCATCACGGGGAATGAAAGGGTTAAAACATAAAAGAGATTCAGAAAAAGTGCTTAGCAGCATCATTTCCTTAACAACAGCAACTATTAAACAAAGCAGGTTTAAATAACAGAAAATTTGAAAAAATTCCATTCTTAGTGAAGATAATTAGGAAAGCAAGACCTCAGATGGCTAAAAAAAATTAAAAAATGATTAAGTTAATTATTGGACTGAACTGGTTCTCTTTGATGAGTCAAGTTTACTTATTTCTAGCTAAAGAAAACAAGCAGATCTGACAACGAAAATATGGCTGACTTAATGAAAATCGCACTTTTAAAACAGTGACACATTTTGGTACGGAGGTGCATAACTTTTCAAACAGTCGGGCAATTTTTTATGCTCAAGGGATCAATTAACTCAAAATAAAATGCAATCTTCATAAAAGTGGTGCCTGACCGACTATTTTGTGGCTATCTTGGACATTTCCGCAAACAGCATTTCAAGATGATAAAGCACTTTACTATACGGCGTCTGTGGTAAGTTTATTCACTTCAGATTATCAAAATTTCCTATCCATTCCCATGAGAACCTACAATTCTGTAAGTAATCATATCTTTTTCACTTTAAGTTAAATCCCACAAAGGATATAGTAGAATTTCTTCTTTACTAGACATGGAAATAGTCCTAATCGGGATCCGCTCGAAAATTTTTCGTCTATAAAAAGGCGGGGGAGAGGATTAGAAATTTGCAGCCTATAACACTGCCAGAACTAGAAAAAAATTATTTGTGATATTTGGCACATTGAAATTTCTGAGATTTATATTAAAACACTGTATAAAACTATGTCATTGTGCATTAAAGCAGTAATTCCATATAAAGGCGGAATTAACCAAATGCATAATACATATTTTTAATAAAAAATTGCTTAGATCTAACAAATAAATAGTTTTATTTCATTTATTAAAATGTAAATTGTTTATTTCATATAATAAATCGTAATAGAATACAAAGTGTATGGTTATTACATTATGTTCAAAATGAAAATTTTTTGCAAATTCTTAAAAAGTTCTTCGTAGAGTGCAATAAAGCGAATTATTAAATCGAAAATGTACAGTCGGCAAAGAAAAAAAAAAAAAAAAAAAAAAAAACTACCCCCCCCCCCACCACCACCACCTAATTCCACCGTAAATTATCGTAGGAACATCCGGCTGGTACCTATCGATCTGTAATAACGTCTAGTTTTTAAGGGTATAGTTAGATTTTGCTTAAGGGGTCATCTACATATTAAAACAGACATCAATTTCATTTTTTTCAGTGACGACCCCTTTTTTTTTTACCACATATACAGATTTCTGAGATCAAGGTGGTTCGGAAAACATACCTATTTATATACTTTGAATCAACTCTATATAAAGTTATACGTGAAAACGTATTAGGGGTCGTCTATATATTTAGAAAGAATAAATCATGATCTACTACCCAATAAACATTATTTATTAAGTTTCACACCGGAAAGAAAGTTTAGAAATGTTAATTATGAAATAAAAAAATGACAATAAAATTTGTACAGTCGGGGAAAAAAAAAACGCAGCACTCGACGTAACTTCGTTTCTAATAGATGTAGAAAATTGTAATAGGTATCATTCGACGGGGAATTGTGAGTAGTTCCAGAAAATGAACTACAATTTTGAATTGGGGGTCGTCTACATATTAAAACGCGCACCAACTTTGATTTTTTCAATGGTAATGCCCCATTTTTATTTGAATTCCTGGGAACGCGACAACGCGAAAAAGTATATTAGTTGTATATTTTACTTATTTTTTCACAGAGTTATAAGCGTTCAAAGTTTGAGTTTGAAGGTGCTAATGTTAAACTCATATTTCAAACTTTTATTAATGTCTTCATAAAAAATAACTTGATCGATATAATTCTTTTTTTACAAGATAGAGTGAAGAAACCCAAACATAATCCATCATAACTTTTGATTCTGAAAAATATTTTTAATTTTGAAAAATATTAATAAATTCATATTCATAAAAATTATGAATTATGACCTATATTAATTTTTACATAAAATGAATCCTAATGCTGAAAAATATGGGTGTGCAAATTTGCAGCTCATTCCAGTTATTAGTTTTCGAGATATAAATAAATCTTTCTTTTGGAGTGGTTTAGGGGACTGTCTCTTTTAAAGTTTTGCATGAGATAACGAATCAAATCTTTAAAAATAACAAGGAAAATCAAACAAAATATGTTTATTTTTTATGTATGGGTCAAATTATATAACAACAACGTCAAACGCAAAGAAATAAAATAAAAATGATGATTTTTAGACATTAGTCTTAGCATCAAGAATTCGTGTTTTCTAAAGAAGACAAACCCCGCCTTCATCGTTTTTCAAAACAAAACAATACTGAAAAGAAAATAAATGTGACATTGAGTATTCGTGTTAAACCCCTTATTTTATGTTGACAAAAATATGAACAAGTGGTATTTCCTTCATCGACTACTGGTGATAAATTTTGAATCTTTTAAACGAACACTAGAAGAAAAAAAATAACTAAATAGGCGGGGTTTACTGTTTTAAATAGAAAAATTGGTAAATGTAAAAATCGGCAAATAAAAAAAGAATGGAATTGGAATGCAAGACAGACTTGTAAAATCGTTTCTTAAGCTAAAGGCTTAATCATTTGCTTCATATATTGCTTTATTTTATTTATTTTTTTATTTTGTAGGGGGGGGGGATTATTATTTTAAGGATACTTTAGTCTTTAAAATTTTAATATATTTTAACTTTATATATTTTTTAAAAATACTTTTACTTTTATAAATATATTTTAACACATTTTGCCACCGCAGGATTTTGTAATTTTGACAGTAAGATCCGCCTAAAGACGTTATTCTCTCAAAATAAAGTATTTCAGAGCAAATTTTCTGTATTCACAATTATATTACAAATGAATATACAGTATAATTATATTCTTTCTAATCAATATATTTCTATCCATAGTATATTTTATTGCAAAAATATGAACACTGGGTACACACTTAAGAAATAAGTAACACACAAATTACGAAAGAAACGCCCACTAAGAAAGTTACAGATTTTCAAATGCCGTGAATCTACGTCAGCAGTCGCGAAAGGGTTAATTAAGAAATTATATTTTCATAGAAATTATAAAACGAATCGTACAGTTCCAAAGAGTTCAACTGACACAAAACTGGTAATTGCGATTAAAATTGTTTATTGTTTACTTCATAAAGCCTTACAATAGTTTACCCCAAGAGATTTAGTTTATGCGTTGTTGTATATATACATCTATATTATTTCATTTCATATTTTATGTTACACCTACGAAAGAAAATTCAAGCTTTATTTGTGATCACTACAGCCATAATAGACACTTTTACTTGAAAAATATTGCACTTTTTTCAAAGAGTACAGTCTGGACAAATCGCAAGTGTAATGTATTTAAATAGACCTAAAATTATTTAAAAAAAAGTACTGAAGTATATACAAATCTAAGAAACTGAATTCAGGATAATTAAGAAATTGGAAACAGATGATTCTTTTTATTAACTTTTATAATTCTTTTTTTCCTGAAATATTTCCGGTGTAAAACATTAAAGTTTATCTGTTTCTTATAGGATCTTAATTTTATTTTTCTACATTTACAGATAACCCCCTAACTAATTTTTGATTATAACTCTTTACATACTAAAGATAAAGTATACAAACAGTATACTTTTCCGCACTGCCAGACTCTCAGAAATTCGAATATGAAGTCAAAACTGGGTATTGCTATTGAAAAAATCAAAATTAGCGCTCATTTCAATATGTAGATAACCCCTAATTCAAAATTCGACAGCATTTTCAAAAAGTGCATTTAATTTCCTGTTGAATGGTGTCTATTAAATTTTTCTGCGTCAATTAATAATGAAATTACAGCGAGTGCTGCGATTTTTTTTTCCCCGACTGTACCATTTCTTTCACTGATTCCCTTCTGCCTCTGGGTCTTCTAGAGGAAAGACGTGTTTTCAGTGATTAGGCACCCTTTTAACCCTTTGTGGCGCGAGACAATTCGGATCATTTAAATTTTACTGCCACCGGCATTCATGAACTAAATTAAACTAAAAGAAATTTTAAAGTTAAAAAAACCCGGCCTTTTCTGATATGTTATAAACGTAAATTTTTGCTAAAATATTTCCGGGATGAATTTTTGCAGCTGGATCTTAAATTTTGTGTCCTCGCAGCGAGGACAGCGTGCGTTAAGGGGATATAGAGAGAGACTGGACATTGACCGAAAGTCGGCCATCTTAGTGCCAATTCGGAGCGATCCCCGTAGAACGTAATGCTTTTTTCTTCGGGATTGACGCTTTACTATACAACATAAATGAAAGGAAATTGTGCTAAATTTGTGCAGAAAGTAATGCAGAATATAAATATGTAATTTTTTTCATCTTAGAGAAAAAGAGTTTGAAGAAAAACGAATTTTGTTTTAACCTTCGACGTGGTTACTTTTTCAATTCCTATCGGAAAACAGAGGAATTTTTTGTTGTATATTTCTATCTTAAGCAAAATACGTTGATTGTGAAAGCAATTCTACCTTGGTGAAAGTAATTCTACCTTATTTTATCTGAGGACATACATTCCATATATAAAAAGTTAGAAAATGTTTAACAAAAATATGGTAATCTTAGTTTTTGTCAAGTAATTCATGAATAAATGTAAAACTACGGCAGAAGAACAGAAATTATTTTTTATTATTTTATAAAAATATTTACGTAATATTTTTACAAGCTAAAAATACATATTTTATTTATTTCAATTACGCATTATTAATAATAATGACTTAGTTAAATATTAAAAATAAAAATTTTATTAATAATAATTTGTAAAAGTATTAACTAATATCTTTAGAAAATAAAAGATGTTTTTATTTATTTTATTTATATTTGCTTATTTCATTGATTTTTTTTTTTTTTTTTTTTATAATATGTAAATAAAAATAATTACTTATTTAAATATTATTTATAAAATTTATTATGGCAATTATTATTTAAAAGAAATTTATATTTCCTATGTTAGCAAATAATATACACCTTATTTTCTTAATTTATTTTATGAAAGCTGGTACATTTTGCGCACTAGCAAAAAATCAAAAAATATATTTTTATATAGTTATTTCAAATATGTATTTTAAAATATATCAGAAAAATACACAGATCTAACATATCAGATCTAACATATTAAATATATTGCACAGCAGAACTTAAAAACCAATAGCTAGCAAATAAATAATGTAATTATCTCCTATGTTAGGAAATAAATACGTAAAACAGCATGCATAAGAGAATTCAAAGTATTTAAAGCATGATATAAAATAAATAATTATGCATTTTTATCTTTTAAAAGTATTCCAAAATTAAAGCAATTTATCTCCCAACAAAGTAAAAATGTAATAAATAAGTTCTTTTTCGATTATGACATAAAATAATCAAAATTTCTTCTCAGCGTAATGATAAGCAATGGAGCAACTGGCACTAAAATGGAGAATTTCGTCAAAAAGTCGGCGCGCCAATGTCCAGTCTCTCTCTATATAGGGTCCCTATCAGTGATATCCGCGCAGCGCCATCTCTTGGCCTGCGCAGTAAATTATTGTTGATTTTCTGTAGTACTTCTCGGTTATTTTCAAGGCCAAATTGAGCGGTGCTACAGTCATCTCTCACGAGACGAGAAGACTTCCATTCTCCTTATCATGGAAAACTCAAATCCTCAGTCCTCTTCCACCATCATTACTGAAGATGAAATTAAAGATATCCTCGATGCTGTTAGAGCTCCTTACTTCAAGGACTTAGTGGATGAAAACGTCGATATAAAGAATACCTTGAATAACGATGTTATTGATCTCCTTAAGAAGTTCGGCAAATACACTGACCATGAAATCACTTTTCTTCAACCTGTCATCAAAGATAACCCCAGCATCAGACAAATGGTTTGCTCAGGTATCTATAGTTTTCTAACTGTTCTTCAGGAGCCCAAACTATTTCCCAACCTACTTTACAACACATATTTTATCGAAATGTACGAAAAACTTAAAGGATTTCATCCTTCTAAATGCAAACAATTTGAGAATGCCTGCAACTTGCAAGAAAACACATTCACTCAGGTTAAAAAAAAGTCTAACGGCAGAAAAAGGAAAAATTCTCAAAAACCACAAGATTCTGAAATTAATGATATCCAGACCTCAAGTTCCTTTCAGACTATTGAAAATTTCCCCGATAATAATTTAAATGCTATGGGGGAAGACTCCCCAATTAATCAGAATAATGATGACAAAAAAAAAAAAAAAAAAACAGGATAAGAAAAATATTCCCCCCTTTTTCTTGGAAATTGATGAAAATTGGACAAACTTAGCCAAAATACTTAAGGAAAAATGTACTGATGAACCCCTCATCAAACTTACAGGCGACAGACTAAAAATTCATTGCAAAAACATTGAGGATTTAAGGATCCTGCAAAACTATATGCATTCCAGTGCAGTAAAATTCACCACACTTAACCCCAAAAATCAGTATTTGAAATCATACTACACACAAGCGTCCGTCTTTCGAACTATAAACCAAGTTAAGCAGTGCCATTCCTGCCAGGGGTTTGGTCACGCCACCTAGATGTGTAAAGTGCGCTCAAAATCATTTGACCAAAAACTGTCCTACAAAGGGTAAAATTAATCCAACTTGCGCAAACTGTGGCCTTGATCAACCAGCCAACTTTAGTGGTTGCACTAAGCATCCACTCTCACTCAAAATTCAATCAAAAAAAAAAAAAAAAAAAAGAAACTCCCATGTTAACGAAGAAAGTACCCGCAAAAATCCAACTAAACTCATTGGCTCAGAAATCTTAGATAATTATAATTATATTACTAATCAAAATGAATTCCCTGAACTTCCGAAAAATTCTCCGGGTGATAGCACCACTCATAACAATCAAAATTCTAAAACGGATCTTACGGAACTTCTAAATACCTTCAAAGATATACAGGAAATACTCAAATTTAACAAACTTATAAACTGCATAAAAAACAAGTCTAATAAAATCAAACAATTTAAAGACCCAATAAATAAAATTGAAGTTATTATTCAGGAATTCAATCAAATCGCAAATGAACTTACTCCCAAAAGCTAAAATTAATCTCTAAAGCCCCGTTCACATGAGCAGTTTCAACCCGGGTCGCGTATCTCCGAAATGTTGGCGCGTGCAGAACAAATTCACAAATTTTCGCCAGAGAATGCGATTTTCGCCAAATCTGGAAGTGCAAAGAGAAACTTCACGCCGCTTAACCTGTATAAATAAACATCCGGCGTTTTTCTTTCTTTCTTTTTTCTTTTATTATTTTTTTTCTTCTGATGATTAATGTAGGATTTGAATCGCAAAACGAAACATATCTTGAAATTAAGAAATAGTTTTCCGAATAGAGAAGTAGATAATAATAATGGTAATATATTAGCACTGAGATCCGATTTCATGTATAAGGCCAAAAGGTTTGTAAAAATTGTTCAAACAAATTACAAATTCTTAGTAAAATGCATGAAGAATGTTCATAAGTCCAAATCAGTAGTACGCCATTTTACATTTCAACTATTTTTATTATCATTTTGTATTTAAATTTTTAAAATGTACGACTTTATAAAATATTTCTCTTACGATGCAGTGCTTGAATTTTCGTAAATTATCACTTTATATTTATCTATTATGTATTTTTAAAGAACATCTTAATCATAATAAAATAGATATTTTGTGTTAAATTTTATGGTTGAAATTCATAAAATTTTCTACGTATAATTTCCTCCTCGGACATGTCCATTTCTCATTCTTTACCCCCCCCCCACCCCCACCCCCAACATACAAAGTTATAAAATAAAACGTTAAACATTTTATTAATGCTATTCTATTTGTTTTTCAGTAATCATAAACAATCTAACTTAATATGTTATACAAATCAAAGTAATAATGATGCGCATAACCATTCTCATCCTATATTTATTGTTACTAATTTGTTTTGAGAGCGAAATATATTCATATTAAAAGGAATGAGTATGATAGAGCACTCAACACAGTCGCAGACTGAAATGCCGCACCTCATAGGCTAACCTCTATCCGATTCGATACATTTGACTTATCGTAATTAAATGACTAATTTTATTAGGATTGTTTTCGTACATTAATTTCCAACACAACTGATCCCCATATTGCAAGTTCGTGGGAAGTATTGGCCTAATTTGTCAAATGAAGGAAACACAATTTTTAATTACTAAAGTTTCAAATTAAAATGTCCATATTTAATGAAGTGTATTAAAAAATATATTTTAAAATATTAGTCTGGCATGTTTACGACAAAATATAGGCATAATGGACGTTTAAACGAAATTTTGCTCTATTTTGCCATGTTAAAAAGAAAACGTAAATTTTGAATAACATGCGAAGTTTACAACTTACATTGTTCCAAAGCAATATTGTCCTTATCAATAACATAAGTGATATTTAAAAACTGATGCACCCATTTTACAAACTCAATATCTATAATACACACAGACAAGTCACATAAACCAACCACTAAAAACATAATTTTTGGAATCAGGAAACCTCAAAACATATAAATGTAACAAAAATTCAATTTCGAAAACTTGATCCGAAAACAATACTTTCGCGACCTTTTACGGATAAGATAAAGTAAATTATAATAAGAGAATAATTTTAAATTAATTAAACTTTAATTGCATTTATTACATTGATTTTTATTTATAAAAAGAAATGCTTTCATTTAATTTGGGGTGTATATTTACTATATATTTTACAAACACAATATAGTGTACTAATTTAGCACAGAATTTAAAACACATAGCACGACATGAAATGACCTTTCAGCAATTCCATTGTATGAATATATCTGAATTATTTTGTGGGGTTCTGTGTAAACTTCTAATAAAGGATATATATTCTACATTTCACACGAAACATTCTTTCATGCACATAAAATATAAGTTCAATTTATTTTATTTTGTTTCATCCAAAAATATTAAATTGTATTTACCAGAAAATTCACACATAGACTTAATGAATTTGAATTCTTTTCTTAGTCACTGTACACGAATTACTTAATATTTCATCCGAGTCCCACTATCTATTCTTGATGTATGGTAATAACAAACACACAGACACATTCAGGCAACCGCTAAAAACCTAATTTTTTTGTTTCAGGATATTTAAGCAAATGTAGCAAAAACTCAATTTCGAAAATCTGAATCAAAAATAAAACTTTTCTTACAATATATGGGTAAAATAAACTAAATAATGATCATAATAATGATAATATGGTGTGTCACTCACACGACTTTCTTGTTTACCCTGCATTTCAATATTATAATGTCAGATTGCACATTAAATCTTAAGATCAATAGCGTAAGAATGTAAAGTTTAATGTACTTTTCAAATAATCTAAAATAGGTTTAGAAGCAATTTTATTTGACGAAGAGAAAGTAAATAATAATAATAATAAAAATAATAATAAAACAGAATAAAATAAAATAAATGTATTTCAAGGATAATTTTAAAAGCTTTAAAATCATAACTAGTTAATACCCGTCAAAATTTGACGAATGATGTGCATCTAAAATCTTTTCACGGCATAAAGTTAACACCCTTGTTTGAATATTTCGCATTGCTCTTCTTAACCGATTTAAAACCCCTTGCTTTAACCAATTATCTTTTGGTTGGAGGGAGGAGGGATAAATTTCATGAAATTTCAATATACAAAATTTAAGTATACTTCATATATTAAAAATAAAATCCCAAGGTTTGCCATGACAATAAGTGCATTTTAAGTGTAAAATAATAGTTTTGATTCTGATTTTTCCTTCTCATATTTGTAAAACCACTTGGATATAATCCAAAATATTAATTCATTGTATTCTAAAAATAAATTGCAAATCGGAATACAGTTAAAATTTGTTTTTACTGGAATAGTATTATAATACTTTATTCTATCAAAATAGTATATTTCAACAAAAGTATACTGTTAAAAATAAATAGATAAATAAGAATGAATTTAATACTTTAGCAAATTAATTTGCTCATTAAAATTTTAATAATAAACGATACAATATACATTTTTACTCGTTTAATATATCAATATTTCAAAATTTTCTTTTTTAATTATTTTTACTGTAATATGGTATCAAAATGAAATATCAGAGATTATAATAATTAGAGTAAAAATAAATAAATAAAATAAAATAAAAAACCTCCTTTGATTTTAAATATCTATCTCCATCTTTTCTAAACAAAGTTTTCAACTGATAAAATTTTACTTTTAAAGAACAATAAACTCTGTTAATTTTAAAAGATTTTTTCTTTTTTTCTTTTAACAAATGGAAAAAAATACAGTTGGCGCCACATGAAAATGAATTTTCGTCGTAAATGAATTTTCGTCGTAAATGAATTTTCGTCGTAAATGAATTTTCGTCGTAAAAACTATTTCTCACTCTGTGATGCATACGATGATAACCGACCATAAATAAATGTAACCGATAACTATTCGCGAATTGCTTTGTTTTTAATATACTTCTTTGGGAAGTATGAATCAATGAATTAATCATGTGAATTATTTTTATGATTGAGTTTTAATTAGCGTCTGCCACAGACAAATGAAATACGTATTAATGTTGTCTGCTCAACCTTTATCATCGGTATTTGTAATGTACTGCGTAAAGGGAAAGGACTATTCCCTTCCGAATTGGTTCAACATTTTCTCGCGCATGCTCATATCGTACGATTTTGGTCTTACAAAAAAGGCTTTGTGTTTTAATATAATAGATATTACAAATATACTTCTTCTTTAATCTTTATAAAATAAATTTAAAGGGTTTTCTAATAAATTTTGGTATTAAATTATATTATCTAAAAATAACGATACAAAGACTCCATTGACACATTTTTAACAATTATGATTCAGGGAGCCTCAAAACGTGTATATATAACAAAAATTCAATTTCAAGAATTTGACCCCAAAACAATACTTTCTCTGCCATATATGTTGGTAAGAGAAAGTAAAATAAATAAATAAATGTATTTCAAGAACAATTTTAAAAGCTCTAAAATTAGAATATTACAATTTTATTTCTTCATTAATCTTGCTAAATTAAATTTAAAGGGTGGAGGATTTCTATTAAATTTTTGCATTAAATATATTATTTAAGAATTACGATACTAAAACTCCATTGACACATTTTTAATAGTTTATTCTCTTCGGGGAAAAAAAAAAAAAAAAAAGATTGCTCGAATTCTTAACGAATCGTGAATGAAGTGGAAAGAAGGGTTGCTTTGCGACAGAGAAGGTTTTGGCGCGAGCTTCAAAAATTCGCCAGGTTCGCCTGTACGCGCCAACATTTCGGAGATACGCACCCGGGTCGTACACGCATCAGCTGCTCACCTTCTTCCTTCCCGCATAAAAGGAGGGTTAGTCGTGGGTCATTTTTCCTCCGGAATCAACCCCGCATTATACTAGGGCTGATGCAGGGTTGACCCTCGAATTACCCAGAATATTTTTCGCTTGTTTCTGTTTCAGACTACGACAGCGAAATGCGCGCTATGTTCAAGAGATAAACTGCGTTCTTTTTTATTTTATTTTTGTATGTGTGTATTGCTCTCTGAAGTTAATTGAAGAATAATAATACTAGCGGAAGGAATTAAAATAATGCGTGGATATTATATAAATGAAAAATATAAATCAGACACGGTGTTTTGTACTTTTCTTTTTTTCTTTTTAATTGAAATTTCTAAAATTCTCAGTAAACTAAGATATAGAAATTTAATAATGTTTTACAATATGAATATATATATATATATATACACTTCTTCTCATATTTATAAGGACAATTTATGTTTTGAAATAACTAATGTAAAAATAATTGTGAACAAGAGTATACTAAGTGCACTTAATATATCTAGCATTCTAAAAACCAAAATGCTATAATTTTTTTAATATGAAACAAAATTAATAAAAAATAATGCAAAATATTTTTTCTCCACGTTTTTATATGTTCATAATTATAGGGACAATCAAGATTTTTTCGTTTTATTTAACTTACTAGTGGATAAATTACAGTTGACATGCGAATATGTTAACTACTGGGCTAGATTAATTCATATATAAGCCTTCAATTTTTCTTGGGCGGACATTACTGATAATTCCTCGAAAAAAAGAACCTCCATGTAGTGAAGTATGATAAATATGTTTTTTAAGTGGAAGGATAATTTCAATCCTCCGAATTTCTAATGAAATTCGAAAATCTAAAATTGCTGAAGGAAATGTGATTTAACGTTGAACTGCTTGTTCGATAGGAGAAAGATCTGATGCAAAATCAGAATTGTTTTACAGCGATCGAAGACTCATAATTCCTCTTACTGTTCTATTCATAATGACTGCTGCTGAATTTGCTCGTAATTTTTAACGAAACGTTGGGGTCCACATTTATGCATGTTTAAAATAATTAATAATATGTTAAAATGAACAAAAAACCTGTAATAATCAATAAGCATTTAATGGGGGAAAGAACGTCTGTGCTAAAGTTGAATAAAGACAGTATTAAATGGTAAAATGTTGCATTTTCGGATGAAAAACATTTTATTCTTGATTAACCAAATGAATTTAACAGTTACTGCCACAGTCTGATGATAGCGAAAGAAAGAGCAGATGTTTTTAAAGGCAGATATGAATCGGGCATTTTAAAGGTGGTTCTCTGGTGCTCTGGGTAGCTGTTTCTACTGAAGGCAGAATGAATTTAGTAATTTTTTCTATTATTATGAACATCAAGAGAATATGCGCAAATTTAAATGTGGAATTCTCAGATTTTTGTTAGATTTTGGGGGGTAATAATGTTTTTTTCAACAAGACTTACATTTTTTCTCTACTTCTAGAGTAATAGGAAAGAGTTTGAAGAAAGAAACTTCTGTATTATTGCCTTTCCCGTGGCCTAAAAGTTTAAAAAACCTTAACTTATCATATTAGAAAAGTGCATGCAAGTGGAAAGCAATTTTAAATAGTTTAAATGTATTCAAAATATCATCTATGCTGTATGAAATGGTATTGAAATTGAATATTAAAAAAAAAAAATGCATATATATATATATATATACCAGAGAGAATGCCTGACTGTTTCACACTAAAAAGAGACCCCATAAAATATTAATTTAAAGAATAACTGATAAAAATTACTAAGATTCGAGCTGTCCATATAATTGTGAACACCTCAAAAATCATCTTTTTGACCATATTTAAAGTTTTTTAAGATAGAAAAACGATAAAACTTTTTAAAAATAGTGTATTAATGAAATTTAAATTAATAAAATATATATTTGTTTAAAAAATAGTGTTCAGTGTTTAGTTAATATAGAAAAACGTGTGTTCTTATAATTATGAGAACCAGTGTATGTATATATATATATATATATATATACATAAATTATAGATAACGTAATAAAATTTAATCTTAAAATTTAGCAATTAATAGATTTAAAATATATATATGTGGTAGCGAGCCCTTACTTCCCCTAGCATTGGAATCCAAAGCTGCCCAATTTCCCTTTGCCGTAGCCTGTAACTCCAAAACAGCTGAGTTTCCCGTAGCGATGTGATGAAGAGCGCAGAATCTTACCGGAAGGATGACAACTGTGACGTAGACGGGCGCTGCTTCCGGAACGCACGTCTGCTGAGAGCGTTCGGAGAGAGAAGTTCAGTCGATGGACGGATGACAAGGAATGCACATTGACGAGTGCTCTTCTTGCAGTGTTGCCAGATTGGGGAAATTTTTCGCGATTTTGGGGAAAACTTTTGCCCGTGGGGAAATGTTTGGGGAAAAAAAATTGAGGGGAAATTTGGGAAGAAAATCATACAGCTTCTTAAAAAGTACCGGGTTTGAAAAAAAAAAAAAAAAAAATGCTTCCGTTTTTTGATGAATTTTTAGGTTTTCAGATGTCTTGTACTGTATTTGATCATAAGTAGAAGTTGTCTGTCTGCCTGTGTATCTGTTTGTGTGTTGTAAAATTTTGGACTCTTTTAACTTTACAAATAAATGCACACTAAATGAAGAATTAATCCTAATTCCACAAAGCCTTATATATTTAATTGGATCATGATATAAAGCGTCAGTGCTGATTATATATGTAACATATAATGTCTGTAGATGGTGCTGCTATACTAAGATAACCATAATTTTCAGGAAAATCTCACTTTCTTTTTAGTAAATTAGAGCATTGTACTAGATATGCAACATGAATATCATGAAACTTTTTATTGATTCAGTTTGAACGCATATTGCATTAAAGAAGGCGATGCTATGCAGATATTTTCTCCGCTTTCAAAAATGGTATATCTTAACTTCGATAGTGTATAAATGCATTCAACTTGATATATTAGTTAGTTGTTATAAAAAGTACGTTGGATAAATTTTGGTGTATATCAACCCACGGTGAGCGCTGGTATTTTAAACTTTCTTTCATTTATAGGAAAGCTATAGCTATCAACTTCTATATTATTCATATTGTGCTTTATTAATCTTCTGTTGTATAAATACAGTAAGAATGTTATAGAAGATAGCTTTCTGATGACCACAGCATAGTAGTTTTTTCTTTTCTATATATATGGAGAAAAGGTATTGGATTTGTGAAAATTTTTGACTTTCTGTTTGTGATTAATTTACAGTTTTGATACGTCCTGAACGCGATATCTCTGTCTGTGTGTTTAATGTAAGTTAGCAAAACATATTGAAAGAAGTTGTATTTTGCGAAACATTTTACCGAACCGCAGGAAATATTATAAGATATAGATATAAGAACCTGAGGATATGAATTCTTCAAAATTCGATTCTGGCATATATAGTCCTGAGGGTGCTGCTACTATGCCGCTATTTTTTTACCATATTTTTATTAACTCGCTTTCTTGTTTGTTTGTTTGTTTTTCAGTACAAATCTTGCAATCGATTTTAACTAACTTCCTGATTAGCTAGACATTTGAAACTTTTAGAATAGCTCAGAACACGATGCCAGTGCATTTTAAAAAATTCTTTTAACCAATTGTTTTGGGTGTCTGCTGCCTTCGGTAGCGTTTATATGATTCAACAGAAAATTGATTTAACTAACTTCTCGACTAGCTAGACATTTGAAACTTTTAGAATAGCTCAGAACACGATGACAATGCAATTTTTAATACTTTAGCCAATTATTTCAGATCTCCGCCGCCTTCGGTAGCGTTTATATGATTCAACAGTCATATAACTTCCCGACTATCTAGGGATTTGAAACTTTTAGAATAGCTCAGAACACGATGACAATGCATTTTTTAATACTTTAGCCAATTATTTCAGATCTCCGCTGCCTTCGGTAGTGTTTATATGAATCAACAGTCATATAACTTCCCGACTAGCTAGGCATTTGAAACTTTTAGAATAGCTCAGAACAGGATGACAATGCATTTTTTAAATACTTTTAGCCAATTATTTCGAGTCCTTGCTGCCTTCGTTATCGTTTATATCAGCGATTCTGAACCTGTGGGGCGCGCCCCACAGGTAAATGATTGAAAACTGGGCCGCGAATACTGAAAGTTGAGAAACGCTGGTTTATACGATTCAACGATATTATCGTTGAATTATATGTCAGCTAGACATTTGAAACTTTAAGAATAGCTCAAAACACGAAAATAATGAATTTTTTTTTATTTTCGAACTTCAGTTTTCCATGGATTTCCACGTTTTAGGATGGCCCAAGTCCGATTTGACTCTTTTTTAAAAATGTCTGTCTGCGTATGTGTGTGTATCACTGTAATATTATGTTAATTAAGTATGCGAGAAGCATTTTAAGTAGCTTATAAGCTTTAATGCTACATTCTAAAACAAACACAATTCTAAAACCAAATGTTTAAAACATGATAAACGGTTACAGTTAAAATACGCATGATAAAAGTTGTAGTTACTATCATGACAATCACAAAATTTATGGACGCTGTATCTCACCAACTAACGAACGAAATTTAACCAAACTTGGTATTTAGTTATACCCTGACATAAACTGGTGCTGCTTAGATATGGGAATCAATCGCTCGACAGGTGACGCTGTGATGCCATTTTTTTTTTAAATTGTTGACATGACAGTGTAAGACAATTTTTCATATAAATGTACATAATGAGTTATTTTTAACGTGTGATTGTAAAATTGATATGAATTATTGATAATAGGAGCAGTAAACTAGTGAAAAGGTTTATGCATATGGGAGCATCGCCACCCCTCTGGGAAAAGCGTAGTATTCTCCGTGGCGAATAAATTTTCGATATGGTTATCTTTCAAAAGATCTCGTCATCATTTTTAAAACGAATGGCTGAATTATTGATCGGTGATAGTTTAAAACAAAGTTATAGATTTTTTTTTTTTTTTTTTTATGAAAAAAAAAAAACTGATATTGGGAAAAATTTCACTTTTTTCAGCACTTAGTGATATATTATTCTGTCAGATAAAAATCATCTGCGAAATAATCTGCACAAAATAATTTATTTAATAGTTTGTATTGCATGAATTTTGTGTAAAATTATATAGAAGAATGTCTTGTGGTATCCACGTCACATTAGTTTTATACATGCTTTGTTGATAAAAAAGTATTTATTCTCATTTATTTTTTTATTTTTTTTATTTTCTTAATTTGTGGTTGGGGAAAATTTTTGAAAAAAAACGTCATTTTGGGGAAAAATAAAATCGATTTTGGGGAAATTTTCAAATTCCTATCTGGCAACACTGACTTCTTGTTTTAGACGACGTTTAGCGGTACCGGAGCTTGGTACGAGACCGCGTACTTTTTGTTTTGAAGTAACTGAAAAGAGAACTTATGAGTGATTTGTTTGTGCCGCGAACTGTGTTAAACGAACTGTTAAACGAACATTTGATCAGCAACTTTAATTCATATTAACGTTTTTGTATATTTGTATATAATAACTTAATTTTCTATTAAATTTTAAATGATTAGTAATTAATTGAATTAGTACTTTGTGTTTTAAAAGCCCACAACAATCGGCCATCCCATATATATGTATACATATATATATATAGAGAGAGAGAGAGACAGAAAACAATTGACAGGAAAATTTATAAATATATAAGTTTTACAAATTAGAAAAGCCAATAGGAGAATTACAAACCAATGCGCAAGATTGCAGCGAAAGGAAATGCAAAACTTAGATGTAGTAATATATAAATGCAGAATTATGATGAAGATCTCAGTGTTTTTTGGGGTTTAATTTCATTCATTTGTTTATATATTTCTACATTTAATTTCATTCATTTGTTTATATATTTATGCATTTATATATTACTATATATATATATATATATATACATTTTTTTTTTTTTTTTTTTTTTTTTTTTTTTTTGAACAGGATGGATTTGAACAGGATTTTTTTTGAACAGGATGACAATGCATTTTTAAATACTTTTAGCCAATTATTTCGAGTCCTTGCTGCCTTCGTTATCGTTTATATCAGCGATTCTGAACCTGTGGGGCGCGCCCCACAGGTAAATGATTGAAAACTGGGCCGCGAATACTGAAAGGTTGAGAAACGCTGGTTTATAAGATTCAACGATATTATCGTTGAATTATATGTTAGCTAGACATTTGAAACTTTAAGAATAGCTCAAAACACGAAAACAATGAATTTTTTTTTATTTTCGAACTTCAGTTTTCCATGGATTTTCACGTTTTAGGATGGCCCAAGTCCGATTTGACTCTTTTTTAAAAATGTCTGTCTGCGTATGTGTGTATCACTGTAATGTTATGTTAATTAAGTATGCTAGAAGCATTTTAAGTAGCTTATATGCTTTAATGCTACATTCTAAAACAAACACAATTCTAAAACTAAATATTTAAAACATGACAAACGGTTACAGTTAAAATACGCATAATAAAAGTTGTAGTTACTATCATGACAATCACAAAATTTATGGACGCTGTATCTCACCAACTAACGAATGAAATTTAACCAAACTTGGTATTTAGTTATACCCTGACATAAACTGGTGCTGCTTAGATATGGGAATCAATCGCTCGACAGGTGACGCTGTGATGCCATTTTTTTTTAAATTGTTGACATGACAGTGTAAGACAATTTTTCATATAAATGTACATAATGAGTTATTTTTAACGTGTGATTGTAAAATTGATATGAATTATTGATAATAGGAGCAGTAAACTAGCGAAAAGGTTTATGCATACGGGAGCACGGCCTCCCCTCTGGGAAAAGCGTAGTATTCTCCGTGGCGAATAAATTTTCGATATGGTTATCTTTCAAAAGATCTCGTCATCATTTTTAAAACGAATGGCTGAATTATTGATCGGTGATAATTTAAAACAAAGTTATAGATTTTTTTTTTTTTAATGAAAAAAAAAAAAAAAAAACTGATATTGGGAAAAATTTCACTTTCTTTCAGCACTTAGTGATATATTATTCTGTCAGATAAAAATCATCTGCGAAATAATCTGCACAAAATAATTTATTTAATAGTTTGTATTGCATGAATTTTGTGTAAAATTATATAGAAGAATGTCTTGTGGTATCCACGTCACATTAGTTTTATACATGCTTTGTTGATAAAAAAGTATTTATTCTCATTTCTTTTTTTTTCTTTTTTTTTCTTTTTTTTCTTAATTTGTGTTTGGGGAAAATTTTTGAAAAAAAACGTCATTTTGGGGAAAAATAAAATCGATTTTGGGGAAATTTTCAAATTCCTATCTGGCAACACTGACTTCTTGTTTTAGACGACGTTTAGCGGTACCGGAGCTTGGTACGAGACCGCGTACTTTTTGTTTTGAAGTAACTGGAAAGAGAACTTATGAGTGATTTGTTTGTGCCGCGAACTGTGTTAAACGAACTGTTAAACGAACATTTGATCAGCAACTTTAATTCATATTAACGTTTTTGTATATTTGTACATAATAACTTAATTTTCTATTAAATTTTAAATGATTAGTAATTAATTGAATTAGTACTTTGTGTTTTAAAAGTCCACAACAATCGGCCATCCCATATATATATATACATATATATATATAGAGAGAGAGAGAGAAAAAACAATTGACAGGAAAATTTATAAATATATAAGTTTTACAGATTAGAAAAACCAATAGGAGAATTACAAACCAATGCGCAAGATTGCAGCGAAAGGAAACGCAAAACTTAGATGTAGTAATATATAAATGCAGAATTATGATGAAGATCTCAGTGTTTTTTGGGGTTTAATTTCATTCATTTGTTTATATATTTCTACATTTAATTTCATTCATTTGTTTATATATTTATGCATTTATATATTACTATATATATATACTTTTTTTTTTTTTTTTTTTTTTTTTTGTAGTATAAAACTTATTTAAGGAAAAGGTTGACATATTTTTTTCCTTTGTAAATAACTTCTTAGAATTATAAAAATTTTGTATGCATATGCATTAGAATATAACAATATTAAGTATTAATATTTCTCAAAAACTATTTAAATTCAATAAAATTAAATTAAAAATTTATATATTCTTTTAAAAATTAATCCGGTTGAACAATTTTTAACTTTTTCTCTTGATTTTATATTATTATAATTTATTTAACAATATATTCTAAACATGTTTGAATATTGTTTTCTCTATTAATAGATAAATTAATTAAAAAAAATATTTTTATGTTTGAATATAAATTTTTTTCATTTAATTTTCAGCATTCAAACAATATATATATATAAAAATTTTTAAGAAATCAATTTATCAGTCAATCTTTAATATATATATATATATAAATGAATGTTTGTCTGTATGTTATTTATAAAATCGTAAACGGCTTGACCGATTTCGATCATTCTTTTTTTGTTTTTCTCCTGATAGGTCAGGGATGGTTTAGGAAAAAAAAAATTGAAAAAATCTTTAAAATTAATTAAAATATGAAAATAATAAACTTATTGACTTATATTGACTTAATATAAGCCATTTAAATTTTTAATTGTTGCCAAAAAAAAGTTTACGAGATATATTTATTTATTGTTTTCAGCATAAAATGAAATATGCTTTCATGCGAAAAATAAGAAATTACTAAATGTTAAATTGGTCGATGAGAAAATGACACATTATAATTTTAAAATAAAATAGTAATATTACAAATCTAACATATTTCTTCTGAATTTTATTTCACAGCATTTTTTTTTATATACCTCAACTTCAGATATATATATATTTTTTTTTTTTTTTTTAGTATGGCGGATGAAACACGCTTGGCATAAAAGTTAATTCAGCATTATGGTAAAGGTATTTTCTTATTGATAACTCTTGACAATTTTTTATAATTTTGATGCTGAAGTAGATCGGACATTTTTCGCCAAGGAAAAGATAGAAAGAAATACGCAAGCGAAGTGATGACGTCACTGGCCGTTCGTGGATGCAAGAAAAATATTTCCTATGTTAAACGCCCGTTGGATTTTTTGTAAAAAATTATTAAAAATCGAGGAAAAATGTTTCCCGATTTTAATCCTCATATTTAGGTATAGATATGTATTAGTTATCATGTCCATGCATTAGATTAAGTTATTTTTGTTGTAAAATTGACAAAATTTGAATTTTTAATTTCAAAATTCTAGAAAAAAAAAATGGCAAACTTCCATATTCGATTGAAAACACAAACATTTAATTTCAAAGGATGATATTAACACAATAAATATCCAACTAAAATACTGATTAAAAGGGAAATGATAAATATTCTATCATAATTTGAAGTCAAATTTGTTTTCAAATGTCTAAATAAAGTATCTGATATAAGATACTAATATGTTGTAGGTAGCGGAATAGATTTGATATCGGTCATCCTTGGTAGAAAAATAAAATATCGCCAAATTATTTGGCAAACATAATTTAATTCCTTTCAAAAATCATGGTTATTTTAACAACTTATTTTAAGACAGTAATGAATAATATGAAACAACATTTCGTACAATGCATATTACGAAAATATACATCTGGCATGTATATTTTCGTATTACGTTTTCGATCACCAAATACAATAAGCGCCAAGAACGACATAGTTTTGAAATTTAAAATTAAAATTTTGTCAATTTGAAAATTTAAAAGTCGCCAAGGGCATTAAGGATGTACCATGATCAAGTTTACATACTAATTTATTTATTTTTCTATATACCAACTACTATTAACTAAGCATGAAGTATATATAACCACAAAATAATAATTGTCTCATGCGATAGAAGTTGCCGATCATAGCATATTGTAATATTATATGTGGCTTGAAATTGATGTCATTCTATGGTTGATTGATTAAATCAAATAAATATAGGAAATAACTTGCGAGCAAATATTATGTACATCACATATAATGTTGTTCATATGTAACTGGGATTCAGATATAAAAGAGCTACTTCAAATTTTTCGATACTGTCCGTATCGAAACTGTTATGTATGATAAGCAACCAAATGGAAGCCCACGGGTAAGCCATTGTCGCAGGCAATAGGGACAGGCACCGGAGATTGCAAGGACGAACAAGGCAGGCAGCGGGAACCCAAAGCAAGCTTTTGACCGATTTCAGTTTTTTTTTTTTTTTTTTTTTTCATAAAGCATATAGAAAAGAGTTTGCCAGCGAAGCGGGCAAAGCCGTCCAAAATTGTTTAAGAACTAAAATATTATTCAACAATTCGCCGGGAAATGAAAAAAAAAAAAAAAAAAAAAATCATTTATTTGTAAAAAAAAAAAAAAAAAAAAAAAAAATTTGAAACTCATAAATATTATATGAATTTCAGGTACTTACGTATTATCGCAACCAGGCCAAAATTCGCATAAATCGCCAAATTTGGCGACTCAAGTAACTTTAGTATATGGCAATTTAATATATATAATAGTAATAATATATAATATATAGTATATATATAGTAATAAAATATATTTAATAATAGTATTCATACTTTCTTACTCAAACTTAGTCGACCCTACTTACGGTAACCCGGAGGGGTTTAATTGCTATTTTATATTTTAAAACAAAATAATATAAAAAACTGTATTAAAAATTATTTGTAATTAATAAATGTACATTTTCTTTCTATTCATACTTGAGTCGCCAAATTTGGCAATTTATGCGAATTTTGGCCTGGTTGCGATAATACGTAAGTACCGAATTTCACCACATAGTTAAAATTTTAATTAACCAGTCACCAAATTATTATTAGAACCAGATTAATATTGTGCAATAGTGAACTAAAATCATACAAAGAAAGGTTTCGAAATAAAATTCATAATTGACGATCCAGTTTTTATACTTCCACAACGCAGTACTGTTTTAGTACAGAATCCCTATGGACGAATTTTAAATTTTTATCGCCATGTTGGCGATAACTTTTTATTTATTTATTTTGGCATTTTATTTTGGCTTTCAATGAGTTACAAATTTTTTTGAATGTACTTTATCAGACTCTGTTTTGCACATCACCACAATGATAAGGTTTCATTTCATTACATATTATGATCAAACCGTCAGTTCCCACACATACACATCAAAATTTCCACGTGAACGAAGTCGCGGATAACAGCTAGTATATATATAAGATTTAACTTACTAATGAATCTACAAAGTAATAATCAAATGTATTTATAAAATATTGCTGCTGTAATTTTTAAAGTCCATTGTCCACACTAGAGCCTGAACTGGGTGGAATGCCCTTTAGGGGGGCTTTCAAAGGGATACTAGCTCATGGGAGTTTTAGGGAAAACGACGGAAAACTATTAAGATCAGACCGACGGTGGTTCGAACCCGATACCCATATTTATTCGCCTAATAGTATGGCCAATATATCGATTTTTTTTGGGGGGGAGGGGGGTTAATAGGAGTTATAAGAACTATGTATTTTTTTCCGGGTGGGAGGAAGAGAGGCATTTTTAATTATATAAACAGAACAAATTTATAACATCTATATCTTGAGTTCACGTATAAATTTAACTTTAGAAGTGTGTTAGAAATAGATAAACTATTTGGGGACATATTTGAATAATATATATATTTCATAATCGGTTTTATATTTTGCCATATTAGAGATTTCATTGAAATTTTTCTTTTATAGATAATTGCATCCCATTGCTACTGTTCTTACGTATATAAAAAAAAAAAAAAAAAATCATGGGCATATTTAATCACAAAAAATAAATAAATAAATAAATAAATAAATTGAGAGCATTAAGGCTGATTCATATTACAAGGGTTCTAGACCTAGGTGGAATGCCCTCCACGAAATTATTTTAAGAAGTTCGGATTATTTAAGAGGTTCCGTGATTTTTTATTGAATTTTGGTTTTAATACTTTAGGTTACAGAATATTTTTAAATATAAAAGGAGTTTTAATAAGGAAATATTGATGCACAAAAGTTTAATTTATAGTTTTTATTACAGATGTACAAGAATACTTTTTTTTTTATGAATTCTTATTTCGATTCATAATAAAAGATAAAGATTTATGAAAGATTTAAGTTGAAATATTTTAGGAATATCTATTAGTTATGATAGTGAGAAATGAAATAAGTATCTGACCTAGTATTCATTAATGTAGTAATATTACTTTAAATCTTTAAGATATTAAAACTAAATTAAAAATTTAATCATTTATTTTATTATTTAATGCATTTAGATTTAATATAATTATAATACATAATTTGTTCTAACTAATTTAAAATAAAAGTATCGTAAAGTTAATTATACTAGTATTTCAATTGACATTTATAAGTTTAGTTGTAATAACAATAATATAAATAAAACTAGTATCAAAACTTATTTTATTTCCCGACCCCGTTTGCATCTTAATATTCAAAATAATATTAATAATTAAATTTATAATACATATCCCTTTTTCTACTCCATAAAAACTTCAGTAAAAATGATACTGAAATTTTCCTGTTTAAACAATTAAATTTAAAATGATTTGTTTGTAATATTAAATTTGTATTAACAACTTAATATAAAATTAAATATTAATAATGAAGAATAATATAAAATATATAATCCTAAAATTTAATAATGTAATCCTTTTATTCTCAGCTGCTGTCAAGCATGAAATTAAATTCACTTTTATAATCTCTTTATTCTATTTCACCGTTGACAATATCGTTTCGCTTTTTTTCTTTCATCCGAACTCATGCAACATCCAATCAGAATTCAAAAAACGTATGACGCTGCTACAGTGATTTTTAACCAGGGTTGATAGTGTGAACAGCCTAAAATGTTGACCCTTCCCGGGTCGTTTTGACACGGGTTGAAGTTGCTTCATGTGAACGGAGCTTAAGTTCTCTCATGGTGAGGTGCCTCTAGTTCAGGACTTTCTTCTTTCCATTGATCCAAATTTTTTGCTAATTGAACTTTTAGTTATTTCTCGCCTTTCCCTTGTCGATTCATAAATTGTTCTTTTTTTTATTATAGGAAAATTTAACCTAATTGCATGCTTATGTATAATTTTTATCTTTAGACTGTATGATTTCTGAAATGTGCCTTTTTTTTTTTAATTGGGGGCGTTCCCCTGGCTTCTTCCACCTTTTTCCCTGCTAGCTTTTGACATGTTGTCTCATTGTGATTCTGCGTAAACATATCTATTTTTTTTGGTGAGGTGCCTTAAGTTTAAAGCTTTCTTCTCACCTACCTATCGACAACTTTTTAATTTTATGGATCCTGACTCAGTTTTCTACAATCATGTTTCTCCAGGGCGTAAAGTTGTTGGACAACTAGGAAGCCCATAAAGCCACCCCAGTTTTGATATTTGTAACATTGTCTGTGTTGGTTTATGAATTAAAAGGTTTTTATTCGTTTCTATTTATTAAACATCGAATAGTTAAATACATCACTTCATACGAAGAACATTAAATAGCTTGAATCATATGAATCCTACAATGTTGAATTACAAAAATCTACATACCAAGGTAAAAGAATAATAGTAATAATATTAATAGGGGTTTTATAAAAAAAAAAAAAAAAAAAGTGTTTAATATTTAAGAAAAAGAATTATCTACTTCTGTTGGGTATATTTTTGTTTTATACAGTAAGCCACGTATGAAAGTGCTGCTATAGTTTTACATTTAATTTTAGGCGTACAAACCAACAATACATAATGTTACAAAATTGTAAATATTTGTGTTTATTTTTGTATAAATTCTTTCAAAGAGGCTTAGTAAGTTGATAAAGTGCTAATTTTGTGCATTTCTAGTCGTTTTAGCGTTGAAATAGCCTTAATTTCCCTTAAAAACGCATTAAAAAGCCCCAATAAGGCAGGTAATGGATGTGGCGCCAAATTTGGCGACTTTTTCCCGCCTTGGCGATTTTTTTGGCGACCTTGGCGAGAAAGTCCTTATTAGGGATATACCAAATATGGAAGCTGTAAGTTGATTGGTTGACCACTTTCTAGAGTTTTCTCGAAAAATCTGGGTTCCATGGAACAGTATATAAGAAGCGCTTTCTCGCCAAGGCAGTTCAGTTCAGTCTGAGATCAGCTTCTGTCAATGTTGCATTGCTTAGAGAGCCTATTTGAAAGAGACGTGCTTCAAGTGTTATTGCTATACAGTTTGTACTGTGGATTTGCTATTGACAGCTGTTGTTTAAGCTGTGATTACTGCTTGAATTGAAGCTGATACTTGGTTTATTGACCTGTATTTTTCTGGAACTTTCTGTGAATAAATTACTGAATATTTGAAAGTTTTGCCTTTCATTCTCGGACAACTCACGAACCCCCAAGTACGCAACATTTCTGGTGTCAGGAGCGGGATTGTCTGTGAATGGTGATAACGAGAGCTATGGAGCAAGAAATGAAGAAATTTCTAGAAGGACTCACTGCTCAGATGAATGAGTTAAGATCTGGATTGATAGAGAAAATGGAAACAGGACAGGAAAAGATGGAAACCGGATTGATCGAAAGAATGAAGGACAAAGAGAAATGAAAGAAGGACAAAGAGAGATGAAAGAAAGTATGGAAGCATCGCAAAGAGAGATGAAAGATAGCCTCAGTAAAGAAATGAAGGAAGGACAAAAAGAATTGGAAGCGAGTTTGACCGAAGAAATTAAATCTAATCAAGATGAGATGAAGAGAGAGCTTTCAACGGTGAAAGAGTCAATAGAGGGTAAATTAACTGTGATGAAAAATAGAATGGATGGAATAGAAGAGAAAGTTATAAAGATAGAAGAAAATTTTGAAGAGAAAGTTTTGAAAATAGAAGAGAGTTTTGAAGAGAAAGCTATGAAGATAGAAGAAAATGTTACGAAAGTAGAAAGGAATTTTGAAGAGAGATTTATGAAGATGGAAGAGAATTTCGAGGAGAAAGTTAAGGAAAATGTTGATCAGGAACTGAAAGGAAGGTTTTCTGAGATGGAAGGTAAATTGAAGAGAATAGAAGAAGTTCTGGAGAGAAAAGTGGAAGAAAAGTTAGAATTCATGCCCCAGGAAACTGAAAAGAAAGAGAGAAGAAGCCAGAATCACGAATTTATTAAGCTATCTACCTACGACGGCAGTTCCTCCTGGCATGTATATAAGACGCAGTTTTCCATCGTAGCTGAAGCTAACGGCTGGGACTCTACCGCCAAGTCAGTCCACTTAGCAGCAGCATTACGGAGAGATGCAGCCGAGATACTGCGAAATGTTTCTAAAGAAGAAAGGAACGACTTCGAGGCCCTGACTGGAGCACTGGAGTTACGGTTCGGAGAGAAGTGTTCTAAGGACTATAGTCGCCTCCAGCTAAAATCCCGTTACCAGAAAACGGGCGAAAGTTTGCAAGAGCTGGCAGCGGACATTCAGAGATTGTCACGCCTAGCATTCTCAGACTGTCATGCTGACACTCGAAACGACTTAGCCCTTCAGTACTTTATCGATGCTGTTCGGGATCCAGAAATTCAAAAAGCGCTGAGACTCTCCAACATCAGAGACGTAGAATCAGCTTTAGGCTATGCACTTAGGATAGAGGCAGCCCAACAAGCCTCCCGCAAAGACCGCCATACGATAAGAGCAGTCTCATTAAATGATACGCCTGCTTATGAAAATGAAATGAAGAGAAGTATCGCAGAGATCTTAAAGAAATTGCGCAGCCTGGAGAATAATAAGGAAATAAAGGATCGGCAGATAAAGTGCTGGGGCTGTGGAGGGGATGGTCACGTGAAGAGAAACTGCCCTGTATGACCAACTATAGGGAATCACCCGTCTTCACCATCACTACAGGGAAACTAAGAGGAGGCCATCTCGCGGGGCGGAGGTCGCCTGAAATTAAAGAGCCCCAATTTACAGTATTTCATGTTTCATCGATGAGTGGCGGCGATAATGGACTTTACGTCTATGGCCAAGTTAACAACACCGCCTGCCGGATGATTCTGGACACGGGAGCCAACGTGACCATCATTAGAGCGGATTTGGCTCAAGAACTAAAAGAGAAGATCTCTGCAGTCGAGAACTGGAGTCGCCCTAAAAATATACACCAACTACGAAGTTTCCTGGGGTTATGCACTTACTACAGGAAGTTTGTTAAGGGTTTCTCAAATATTGCCAGACCACTCCACAAGCTGACGGAAGCCAGACAGAAGTTCCTGTGGACAGATGAATGTGAAAATGCGTTCAAGTGACTTAAAGAGGCCTTAACATCATCGCCTGTCTTGACGTATCCACAGCCCGACAGACAGTTCATACTTGATACAGATGCCAGCCATGAGAGTGTCGGTGCTGTTCTGTCGCAGGAAATTGATGGTCAAGAACGTGTCATAGCCTATTGGAGTAAATGCCTGTCTAAACCAGAGCGAAATTGCTGTACCACCAGGAAAGAGCTACTCGCCATCGTAAAAGCCATAGAACATTTCCATCATTACCTCTATGGCAGAAGATTCCTGCTCCGGACTGACCATGCATGTTTAACGTGGTTGCTTCAGTTTAAAAACCCGGAAGGACAGATTGCCAGATGGATACAACGCCTCCAGGAATATGACTTCGAGATACGTCATCGTAAAGGGACGCTACATGGTAATGCAGATGCCTTGTCCCGGAAGCCCTGCTCGGAAGTCTGCAAGTACTGCTCTAGAGCCGAACAGAAATACCTGCCGATAAATCCGCTGGCCTGCCAAGTTACTATCTCAACACCATCAGAACAAGATCCCGATCCATGGAGTGACGAAGAACTTAGAAAAGCCCAGTTGGAAGATCCTGACGTAAAGCCAATATTACAGCTGAAGGAGACGACCAGCAACAGACCTACCTGGCAGGATATTTCCAGATTTAGTCCCATTACGAAAAGTTATTGGGCACTTTAGGACTCTCTTCATATCAGAAACGGCGTATTATACAGAAAGTGGGAATCTGATGATGGGAAAAGCTTCAGATGGCAGATTGTGTTACCAAGATAAAAAATTTCAGATGTTTTAGAACAACTGCATAGTAGCTCTACAGGAGGCCATTTTGGGGTAATGAAGACGCTGTAGAAAGTTCGAGAACGTTTCTACTGGTGCAAGGCAAAGGAGGATGTGGAGAAATGGTGTAAATCCTGTGATGCTTGTGCGGCACGTAAAGGCCCGCAGAAACGAAGTCGAGGGAGACTGCAACGGTATAACGTGGGAGCACCATTTGAACGGATTGCAATCGACATCTTGGGTCCTTTGCCACGGACCTCCAGTGGAAATAAATACATCCTCGTCGTGATGTACACCCTCGTCGTCATCCTTTCCTATTTCACTAAGTGGCCTGAGGCATATCCCATTCCCAATCAAGAGGCATGCACAGTCGAAGAGGTCATAGTGCAGCAATGGGTGTCAAGGTACGGCACTCCCCTACAACTTCATACCGACCAAGGTAGTAACTTTACCTCTGGCGTTTTCAAAGGACTGTGTCAACTACTCGGCATAGACAAAACCCGACAACACCCTAACATCCCCAGTCGGACGGCATGGTCGAGAGGTTCAATCGTACCATCCTGAAAAACATCTTTTTTCTAGTATCAAGGAACCAGCAAGATTGGGACTTCAAGTTGCCATTGTTTCTGCTGGCTTATCGAAGTGCTGTCCATGAAACCACCGGCTATACTCCAGCCCAGATGCTCTTTGGACGTGAACTTCGTCTTCCTTCTGATCTCCTGTTTGGTTGTCCACCCGATGCGCCTTCATCGCCCGAGGAGTACATCCAAGATCTCCAGGCACGATTTGAGGACGTACACAACTTTGCTCGGGAGCGGATTCACATTGCAACGGAGAAAATGAAGACAAGGTACGATCTAAAGGCTACGCAACATGAGTTCCAGGAAGGAGAGAAGGTCTGGTTGTGGAATCCTGTTCGACGCAAAGGACTCTCTCCCAAGTTACAGTGCAACTGGGACGGACCATACACAGTCTTAAAAAGGCTGAATGATGTAGTGATGCGCATCACTAAAACACCTTCATCAAAACCGAAGGTGGTGCACTATAACAGGCTAGCCAAGTACCACAATTACCGGTAATATTAAAATTAAAAATGTAAATACTGATAAAATTTGCGCATGCGTAATGTAAATATTTGTATATAAATATTTGTACATATTTGTCAATTTTGTGAATATTTCTCACTTGATTTATATTTCTAATTTATCGTTATATGCAACTTAGTTATTGCATTTTAGATTGTGTAAATTTGTTTAGTTTCTCCTCTTGACAAAGGGTTGCACTGCCCGGGACGTGCAGTCCTTGGGAGGGGGGCAGTGTTACAAAATTGTAAATAATTGTGTTTATTTTTGTATAAATTCTTTCAAAGAGGCTTAGTAAGTTGATAAAGTGCTAATTTTGTGCATTTCAAGTCGTTTTAGCGTTGAAATAGCCTTAATTTCCCTTAAAAACGCATTAAAAAGCCCCAATAAGGCAGGTAATGGATTTGGCGTCAAATTTGGCGATTTTTCCCACCTTGGCGATTTTTTGGCGACCTTGGCGAGAAAATCCTTATTAGGGATATACCAAATATGGAAGCTGTAAGTTGATTGATTGACCACTTTCTAGAGTTTCCTCGAAAAATCTGGGTTCCATGGAACAGTATATAAAAAGCGCTTTCTCGCCAAGGCAGTTCAGTTCAGTCTGAGATCAGCTTCTGTCAATGTTGCATTCCTTTGAGAGCCTCTTTGAAAGAGACGTGCTTCAAGTGTTATTGCTATACAGTTTGTACTGTGGATTCGCTATTGACAGCTGTTGTTTAAGCTGTGATTACTGCTTGAATTGAAGCTGATACTTGGTTTATTGACCTGTATTTTTCTGGAACTTTCTGTGAATAAATTACTGAATTTTTGTAAGTTTTGCCTTTCATTCTCGGACAACTCACGAACCCCCAAGTACGCAACAATAATATTACACCTGCTAACTATACTAGTTTATCCGTAATAGTATTAGGCCCCGCCTTTTTTCCACACCAGAATTGTTGTGAGTAATATTCAACAATATGTTCTGATGATTAAATAAGAAGACTCTACAACTATTCTCATTCTGGTGTAAAAAAAAAGGCGGGGCTTAATACCATTACGGATACTCTAGCACAGTTTAGTTAGCAGGTCTACATAATATACAAAAATATAGATAACAAGATTTAACCTTTATCGCTCGTATGTCCTTTCTGAGGGGACATTAAAAAATCTAGCCACGCCTTAAGGTGTTCCTCTGCAAATGAAATGTTATTTTTCTAAAACGTGTAACTATAGGCTACCTTTCGGATACCAGAAAATTTTAATAGGAAGATTTATTTTATTTAATGAAGAAGTAAAATAAAACAAATTATTACAATTTTTCGGTAGCCAAAAGGTAGTGAGTTTGAAACCATACCTGTGACGTTTTAAAGGAATGCCAAAAGGCGTGTCGTACTGTTCAAAATAGGAAAATATGCAACAAGATTAAAACAGAAAATTTGTTTTAAAAAATCTGATAAAAATTAATAAATATTAATTATATTAATTTAAAAAAAAGAAGAAAAAAGTGTTGTTCACTGCCTATTGCTCTTTCAGATAATAATCCTCGTCTTACCGCGTTTTCTAAATCATGAGATTTAACTTGAGGTGCACAAATCCTATAATATTCAATTTAAAAAAAAAAAAAAAAAAAAAAAAAAAAAAAAAAGACAACAGGGATAAAATAGAGTGATAGCAGTAAGAAACTAGGAAAAGATATGTAATATTTAAGAACAAAGGCTTAACATTTCAGAATCTAGTATATTCCTTTTTGCAACGGAAGCCACGCCTTTACACAATTTTTCTAAAATTTTATATTATAAAACAAAATTATTTTACATACTTCCAATTAAATCATTTAAATTTTGTCTTCAGCATTCGATGTAGTAAATGAAATTGTCATTTATGCATACCAGCGTCACATATTGAGTCATATACGAATATGCAAACTAGTTTTTTTTGCAATATAGAGGCGGGGCTTCATTTCTTTTGGAATTCTTTCACAATCTTTCCCTTGCATTGCGATAATTTTATAAAAAATAATCCAATTTGTATCATAAACATCGAAATTTTTCTTAGAAAACAATTAGAATAACATAAAAGTAAATTAAAATAGTTTTTCGTCAGCATATATACATATATTTACTCACAGAGGATACAAATTATAATAAATGACGGCCCCCTAAGAACAGTAAAAAATGAAATATCACTGTAACTCAAAATATAATGCTAGGAACGATCTGTAAATTTGGAAACCCATGTTTTTGATGATGCCCGTTCTATTCATGCAAAAGTTAACATATGTCATAATTCATAATTTTTCCAAATATGAAATTATTAATAATTTTCATAATTCAAAAAATGTTTTTTTGTCATATTTTTATCAAAAATATGCATGGGATATGTTTGGGTCACTTGATTCTATCATATAAACAACATAAGAAAAAAAAAAAAAAAAAAAAAAAAAAAAACGAATTTGAATATCATAATTATTTTGGAAGATATGAATTATTGTTTGTCACATTCATTTAACATTAGCAACCTCGTATTTTGGCAGCTTATAACTCTGTGAAAAATTGAGCAAAATATATAAACTATACCATTTTCCGCGATGATTTGATCCAAAGAATTCGAATAAATTATAAAAAATGGGGGTTAACATTGAACAAAAATGAAGTTGATGCCAGTTTTAATATGTAGACGACTCCTTAAGCAAAATCTAACTATACATTATAAACTAGACGTTATTGCAAATCGATTCATACCAACCACATGTTCCTACGACAACTTATGGCGAAATTAGATGGGGGGGGTCTTTTTTTTGCCGACTGTACATAGGTATCATTTCATACCTTCGGTATTATGCAAACAAGACAATTTTATTTGTTTCAACCATTAATTTTAAAGTTATTGCAAATAAAAAAGGTATAAGTAATTTTTTTTCTGCAGTGCGGCTTTTTTTTTTTTTGTCGCTAAGTGTATTTTGTTTTTCACTCACTGCTATGAAATTTTAAGGTATAACCATTAATAATTAAGATTTATTTAACTTTTTAGGTAGACTTTTTTTCAAAAATCATCCTGTAATAATTACTTTGTTCCCTCCCCCTCTTTCTCTTTATCTCTCTGTGTATATATATACACAGTCGAACCTTGTTAACGTGAATCTCAATGAGGATAAAAAATTTGTTCATTTTATCAGTAGTTCATGCTATGAGTAACTAATCTTCATACAACTAATCTTAAATTTGACGGGAATTGTGAAAACAGTTCATGTTAAATGTAATTCACATTAACGAGGTTCGGTGGTATGTGTGCGTGTATGTTGACTGAATCAATTGAAAACGCAAATTTGACAGTGATAGCTTAAGTGATTTTGTTGGTTATTTGTTGGTCTATCATCAAGTTAAAAAATGGCGGCCATTTGAAAATTTAAAATTCGGATAAAAAACGCATTTTTCAACTGATTTGCTTAAAATTCGGTATATACATAGTTCTTATAAAGATCTCAATCAAGATTATTAATGAACTCGATCGAGCATCGTATTTCAAAATTTCGGCCACATAAAATTTTCAAATTCACATAAAAAAAACGTATTTATGAACAGATTTGCATATATCACGATATATGCATAACTTATATGAAGATCTCAACTGAACCAATTTTTTAATCAACTCGATCCTATAACTTGTTTCAAAATTGCAATTACTTCAACATTTCAAACTCAGTTAAAAAAATTATTTATGAACCGATTTGTCTGAAAATCATTATGTACATAACCCACGTTTATTAATCAGCTCAATGTACCATTTTTACTTTCTTCTATATTTAACAGAAGAAAGTAATGGAATCGAAAAAATTTCGGCTTCCGGTTTTCGATGGATTTACACGTTTTAAGAGATCTAGAACATTATTTGTCTTTTTATAGAAAAAGTCTGTCTGTCTGTCTCTCGCTCTGTGTGTGTGAGAGAGAGAGAGGGAGAGAGACAGACAAAAATTTTATGGAAACTGTATCTACTTAATTACTGCTCATAATCGTATATAAATTTATATGTAGATGCACTTTGACCTAAATTAGAGCCTATAAGTTTTTGGTATCAACCACTCAACAGATGGCGCTACTATACAGCGATTTCCAAAATTTAAGGGGATGCTATATCTCAGGTTCCATTACGTATAATACAACAAAACTTGATATATGAAAAACCCATTATGCGACAATTTGCTGATTCAATTTGGATGCTTATCGACCAAAAGGTGGCGCTGCTATACAGCGATTTCCGCAGTTTAAGGGAAGCCTATATATCAGGAACTACTGCACAGAATTGCATTTAAATCTATTTGTACATACACCTTGACATAGATTAATGCCTCTCAACTTCTGGTATCAACCGTTTAACAGGTGGCGCTGTTGCACAGCGATTTCCGCAAATTAAGGGAAGACTATATCTCAGATTCTATTGCGTATCATCCAACAAAACTTAATATGCGAGAAGGTCATTATAAGACGTTATGCAGATTCAATTCATTTTCTTATAGGCCAATGGATGGCGTTACTATACTGCAAATTTCCTCGATAATGAGATGGCTATATCTCAACTTCTGTGGCACATAACTGTACGAAACCTGATTTATGAGATACCCATTACAAAAATGCATTTTTTAAGATTCTATTTATAGGCAATAAAACTGTCTTTCTTTGGATATTCAGTGTTAATTTACTCTAGTATAAAAAAGCGTTTGCATTCAACCAGTTAGATAAATTTAATAAATAGTTTTAATAAATTGTTTGCACATAGTGAATTAATATAGGAAAATATCGAAAAGAATCTATTGGTGGCCACAATATACTAGTTTTCTAAATAGCGGCTACTTCAAAAGAACAAAGAAATCGGATTGAATTTTTACCATTTACTCGCCCAGTTTAATTCTGCTGGGCTTCTATCAAAGAAAGGTATTTTAAAAGTAGTGGCACTAGTACAGTAACTTGTACTAGCTAGGGTGCGTCGATAACATAAGAGTGGCGACAGATCTGTGACAGATTCTCATTGAACAAGACTGACCATCAGCCGCTCGGGGCGATTATTGGATGATGCTCCGTAGGTTTTACATTGAGAGTTTCGCATTTGTCGAAAAAGCATTTTTATCTCTTGATATTAAGTAAATTTGATTTTTTTTCTTTCAGAAATACATTAAGAAAGATTATTTGTAAAATGTCAAAACATATTTTACTGAATAATGTTAATTGTTAATCTGTTTTATTGACTTTATCGATGGACGTGATAGGCAGATTCTTTTACTAGCCTGTTTCATAGCTTATAAATTGATATAAAAAGAAAAAATACTCTATGATTATTCTCATAACTGATCTGTAATCATCTTATTTATTAAATATATTACTTTTGTCCTATTTTTGTGCTATTTTAAATAATAATAATAAAAAAAATGGCGATATTTAACATGGTACTTGGAGAGAGATTCTTCGCCAGTGTTTTGACATCTTTTCATAGAGATAGCTGAAAGCTTTATAAGTGTGTACCTCTGTTTGTGTTATGGGAAAGAGTATGTACTAATACTAAGGAATATATAAATTGTTTCTTATTTATTACGTTTGACTAATTACGAATTAATGTTTGATTTTTTTCATTAAAATTAATAGTTATTTTCTATTTTGAAAATAAAGATAAAAATAAAATAAATAAAAATTAATTCATTAGTTTTGTTTTTCTGAAAATGTTGAGTTTTGAAAATATTAAAATTTATAAATATATTTAAATATTTTACAAAAGTAGTTTCTTTTTTAATTGTTTGTTAAGACATTTATTTTGTAATGGGAATTAATGTATAAGGGCATATTATTTCTCCCCTAGAAATGTTTACATAGGGAGTGAATTAAATCTGTGATATCTTTAATTAGAAAAAGAATGATGATACGATTTTAGATTAAATTAACTAGTGTGTCACTCACACGACTTTTTCTTACACTCCATTTAAATGTTATGAAGACAGATTGCGCGTTAAGTCTTAAGTTCAGTAAGGCAAATTAATATAGTTCAATTTACTTTAAAATTAATCTACAAAGGTGTAGGGCATTGTTTCATTTGGCATAAATTCTATGTGAGGGGAGCTGCCGCAATCCTAATACCCCCCCCCCCTCCCGTTTAATTATAATCCGTACCATTAAAAAAAAATCAAGACAAATTTTGAAAACTTTTCTTTCCTTCTCTGTACGTGTGCATGTTACAAAAATTTTATGGCAAGATCTAATGAACAGTATTTTCCGAAAGTTTTTATTTTGTCGCATTTTAGCATAAATTGGTGTCTTTCAACTTTTGGTGCATATTAGTAGTCAAATGGTGTTTCTATACAGAAATTCCTGATTTTTTAGGAACGCTTGATCTTGACTTCTATAATGTATAAATGTATCAAACATGATAGTTGAGATGGTTAATATGTAAAGTAGGTGAATGATTGCTTAAATATATTTAAATATAAAGGGGGAAAAAAAGGAAAGAAAGAAAGAAAAAAAAATGCTCCTGTTTTAAATTTTATTGATAAATGTGCTTATTAATATCTCCTGACCTTCCTCGGAGATCCATTAAGCACATTTATACAAAATATGTACATGAAAATTTGACAGATAGTATAAATTTAAATTATTTATTTTATATATTTAAAATTTATTTTTTAATACACTTGAACTTGACAAAACTTATTATTAGATTATTGGATTTATTGGTATAGCTTACTGTACTTACTCGTTTTTGTAATGTTAAGTACCATGCTATTTTAATACGTATCTTCATTATAGAAAATAATGTGCGTATTACTTATAGTATTTTATTTATTTATTTATTTTTTTTTTTGAGGGGGAGGGGGGTACAAAATATTTTGCGCATATTACTTCTTAATATAGATAACTGTAAAAATTTCATAAAAAGAGAGCAAGGATTTTTCTAGAGAATGACAGTTGCTTGAAATAATGTATTTACCATTTAAATTCTTTTACAAGGATGCACACACACACACACACACACACACGCACACAAAAAAAAAAAAAAAAAAAAAAAAAAACTACAGTGCGTTGTTCAAACTTAGGAGCTTGGGCCAGAATACTCAAATATTTTATTATGGTTTTCACATTTGTTTATTAAAAACGGGCAAAAAACCTTTAAAAAGACTCCTGTGGAGGGTATTCCACCTATAAGTCCTGGATTCCAGCGTACTCATTCGACTTAAACTCTCCATTCGCCCATTACTTTTGTTTATTTTCTGAAATATTTAATGATTCCAATTTATTTTAACACGTTCGCTGCCGATCCCGCGCCAGCGCGGGATGTGACGTATTGCTTTACAAGTGAAAGTTTACTTTAGGCTGCCGCTTGGCGAAATTTCGAAAATCGCCAAGACGGCGCTATTTCGCATCGTGTTCCGAATAGCAACCTTACACCGGCGGCATACGAAAGCGAGCTTTTCGGCGATCTAACCTAAAAAGAAAACGCGTCTTGAAAAAAAAAAAAAAAAAAAAAATCCGAATAATAATAATACATAGGACAAAAGGAAAATTTTCATAAAATAGAATTAAAAGAAAAAAAAAAAAAAAAAAAAGAAATAATTATGAATTTATAACTAATCACAAATAAAAAAAATAAAACTTAGATTATGCAATCACACCAAATGTCCCTGAAAAATGTGTTGCTTTAGTAATTGATGATAAGTGCTTAGATGATAGCTTTTTTATTTCCAATAATTTAACAGCTATAAGTACAGTCGATAACAAAAGTGTCCGAACACTAGCAAAAATTCCTATGTAAAAAAAGTACACTTCATAAGGTTTTGTTAAATAAATCCTTATAGAATCATGTTTTTACACTGACTAAGAACAGGATTCGACAAGGATTTATCTAACAAAACCGTATGAAGTATACTTTTTTTACTTAGGAATTTTAAATTTAAAAGTTTTCAAAAGTTGTATAAAGTAAATTATTTATCATTAATATTTTATTTATAGTCTTCATTCATTAGAAATGAAAAAATAAATCCGCAACTGTATAATTATAGCAAATTTTAACGATTCTCTATTATAATGGTACTCTGATCTGTTCAATATACCCCTATCTCAAAATACATGAAATTAGAAAGTATACAAAATTTTGTACTGTAGCAACCAGTATTGGCATGAAATTCAAAAATATGCCTCTAAAATTCAGGACCGTGGTTGCCCAGACGGTAGAGCGCCGGGCTCGGAATTGGAAGATTGCGGGTTCGGTACTCGAGCCTGCCAAAAACCATTGTGCATACTAATGGTGGCTGGTGCTCATAAAATCTGTCGTGCCCGCAATGTTTTCCCTGTTCCCATATTAATTATACCTCTGGGTGTCTACGAAGCGAGAGAGTCATCCCTTCCGTGGAGGATCAAAATTGTGATGTCATGTCCTTGGACCACTCTAGGGGTGAGACCCAGACCATCGCCAATTGTCCATTGCGCAGCACTAGTGTGACGTAAAACACAATCAACAAACCAACCTCTTAAATTCAAAAGTACCTCTTAAATTCCAACTCTATTCAACCAGCCAAACAGTACTAACGCAAACATCACAAATATTCATATTTCAAAATGGATGGTTGGTTGGGTTTTACGTCACACTAGTGCTGCGCGATTGGCAACGGTCGGGGTCTCACCCCTAGAAGTGGTCCGGAAACATGCGATCAAAAATTTGATCCTCCATGGAAGGGTATTTCAAAATAGAATACTTTCTCTCTAATAAAACACGTATCATCAATATGCAATCGAAGTGACGGCGTCAGCGAGATATTTTATCTGCTCAGTACAAACGAAACAATTTGCTATGGAAATTTAACTTATTACTCATTAACTCCAGAGTTTGCTTGTAACGAGCAGATGAATTTTTACACGTTTGACGTAATACAGCGTATTGACGTAACACATGACGCACACAAGCAAAGGAAAACACAAAGCCTATAACATCTGGCGATGTAGCGCTCTTGTGCAACACGTCAAACATATTCGGCGGGTTAAAAGAAAAAAACGTCATTTCAAATTTTAGTCACGTGAAACCGGCAGCGAACGTGTTAATAGTTTGTAACTACTAAATGTTCGAAAAGTCAAGTGGATTCACTGCAGATTTTTTTTTACATTCATATTATTAAAAAAGTATTACTTTATGAATCATGAAAAACGGCAGTTTTTTGAGTGACGCAAGCAGAAGGACAAACGGACGGAAAGCTGCGAACTCATATATACGGCTAGTTTGACATCAAAGGGATTTGTAAAAGCCGACACTTAATATCTCAGCAAATAAGCCATATTTTGTTCTGATCTTTTCAAAATAGTCTTTTATCTTCGGTCTTAATCTATCCTGAAAATTTTACATTTCTACATGCAGTATGTTTTGAGATCTGAATCTCAATTTAAAGGCAAAAAGGGAAAACGGTTGGTGTAATGGACTGAAATTCTGAAAAATATCTCTAAAACGGCTCGGATGATTTTCATTTAATTAATATATGTTGTTAATGGGATCTTTCTGAATCTAGTAACGTTTTTTTTTTTTTTTTTTTTTTCAAAAAAACTCTTGTTTTTGTAAAAGTTGCTTTAAAAATAGAACTATATTACTCCGCCAAAATGCATGCTTTTATTCGGCGAAAATGTCGTAATTCGGTTCTTACTTTCAAGGCACGTTGGTTGGCTGACCAACGTGAATGCAGTCAATAAATTTTTGTTATGAAGAAAATATTTTTAATTTTAAGATTTCCCATTTCGTAAAAAAAGTATTTAGATAATATTTAAAATAAACGAAGTATTTTGTAATTATAGATATTCTATTTCATCATTATTCATAATGAATAAAAAAAAAAATTAAAGCGAAAACGTTTAAATCTCTCATGCGCACGAATTTATACCATGGTCCATGGTCTTTGGAGCGCATGCGTACATCATCCGGATGCGTACATCCTGTAGATGCTAAGCTAATTGCTTACCACTCTATCTCTCCGCGGTGTTTGTTTATGTTTAATTTGTTGATTGGATATCGAAATTCTTTCCATGATTTAGTAGTAAGTGTTTTATAATTTTATATTCTTAAAACTTGCTTATATTTTTAAACTTAATTTTACGTATATGTAATTATAGGCTTCGTCTGATGGTCCGAAAGTATTGTTATGTCATTGTTTTCATTTTTTATAGTCGCTTTTTCCGCAAAATGTTACTCAGTTTTCTTGTTATTATTGGTAATATGTCACCTTTTAGCTTAGCAATTTTTGGAAAAATAAATTTAAATGTTTTGATTAGAGATCCTAACTGATCGAGATACTTCGATTAGAATCCAAAATTTATTTATTGGAATAAAATAGCTGTATTATTCTTTTCATAAAACAGAATCCGAAAAACTTTATTTTTGAATGATACAGCCGTGTAAAACGAAGCCACAAAAATCCTATATATGATAACATGGGAAGGGAGAAAGGGAGCTATCTGACTGATGTACAGCCTTAATTAGATACATCACAAGTCTAATGTAATGGGATAATTGGGGAATTTTGTATGCACTGTCTTAGTTGTGTATCATAATAATCATTTATAATGTTTTAAGAGTCATTTTTTTTTTTAAGTTGGACACTTTTGATAGTTGACATCTTCAATTTTTCCGAAACTTTCAGGATGTGTTAGTAGTACTGTGATAAGAAAAAGTGAAATTTAATTTTTTCTGAATTTGATTTGTTCGACCTACAGAGGTGGTTAAAATCTGAGGCCGTAAATAAAGAGTGCCATTTTAATATCAGCCATGCGTGACCCATGTCAATTTTTTTAAATACGGATACTACTTGATACTAAGTACATTTTAGCATAAACAGTTTGGTGGGTCATTCATGGCTTTAAAGGCCAGGGTCATTCAAAAGTGCAGTTTTCGTTGATTTTTTCCATGTATTCAGTCTGAATATCTGCTAAAGCCATGAGTGCCCCATAAAAATAATTATGGGGTTAATTACACACCTTAGTACAGAACTTAAAAATATTTAAAATTGCATGGGTCACTCTTGGCTTTAGTAGATAAACGGTCTCAAAGTTGAAAATTTTCAAAAAAAAGGTCAAATTTGATGGTAAATTACTCTATAAGCCATGAGTCAATAACTATGAGAGAGAGTTTTAATTATAGGGCAGTTCCTTGTTTGTAAACAAACATCTCAACTTTTATGAGTGGTTGGCAAAAAGGCTTGGGAAAAGCATAGCGATGGCGGATCACCAATATAGTATCAATGGTGGGCGGGGCGCGGGAAAGTCGAGCGCGCTTTTTTGCCAACCACCAGACGTCACGAGGAAATGCTCTATACCCTAGATGGTCTAGTTTTAGACCCAGGTTACAAACCTATGGGGCTTGTAAGATTTATTTAGATATAGTCTATTTTATATCGCCAATGTGTACCTGTTCTATGTAGTACAAAACGCTTGAGACCCAATTTTGTAATACATTAATGCTTGTTTAAAACTTCCCATTTTACATTACAGAGGTCAGCATCAAAATAAATATAAAATAAATATAAAATTAAAAAATCTGGAGTGACTCCACTCGACTTTCCGAACATTGAGTAATTAACAGTTTTGTAGATAAAGCCTATAAATGCTAGATTCGCCAAAATGCTTATAGTTAGTGCAACAGTGATTTATAATATTCATATAAATTTTCAGCTCAATTGAATAAAGCGTTTAGATGCTATCGCACTTTTAAAAATTTGGTCCCATAATAGGCCCTAATGATAAAGAACTTTTCTTTGTGTCCCTGTAAGAAAACTGTAAGTGCTAAATTCACCAAAATCTATACAGTTGGTGCAACTGTGACCTATAACATGTGTACAATTTTTTTGCTCAGATTAATAAGGCGTTTAGACACTATCACACTTTTAAAAATTTGGCCTTATAGGCCATAATGATAAATGATAAATAATTTTTCTTTGTATCCCTGTAAAAAAAACCATAACTTCTAGATTCTCTAAAATCTATACAGATTGAGTATCTGTGACCTATAATATGTGAATGATTTTTTTACTCAATTGAATGAGGCGCACTTTTAAAATTTTGGTCCCATATGCCATAATGATAAAGAATTTTTCTGTGCGTCCCTGTAAAAAAACTATAAGGGCTAGATTCATGAAAATTAATAGAGTTCGTGCTACGGTGACTTCCAGCATGCGTACCAACTTGCAGCTCATTCGATCAAAGCGTTTAGACGATAGCGTGTTCATTCACACACATACACACATACATACATATATCATCGCAAAAATAGTGAAAACGGACTCAGGGGACCTCGAAACGTATAGAAATATCAAAATCTCAAATTCGTATTTTTGACATGACTGTAATACTTTCCTCACTATAGTGTTCGGAAAGTAAAAATTACATAAGGGAGACAGGGGCAAGTTGAAGTACGGAGTAAGTTGAAACATGGAAACAAAAAATACAATTTTTAAGTTCTTATTCATTGCCAATAAAGGGAAGTACAGACACAGAAAACCTACTTTATAATGTAAAAAAAGATGTGTATGTAAACATCTGTCGATTTTATGAGGATAAAACTGTTTTTGAGTACTGTTTTTTACTCTGAGTAAAAATTCAAATTTTTAAGTGATGTTGCATTTTATGTAACAAAAATTGGTGAATGTTTCTGATTGATTCAGCGTTTATAGTGTATAGGTGCAGCTTGCTAATCATATGATTTGAAACGACCACTAGCATAAGTACTGGTAGCTTAACATCTCGTGAAGTGAAAATTGTGGGCAGGGGCCAACTGAAACAAATATCGGGGAAGCTACTTGAAACACCTGTTTCAATTAGTCTCATGCGCAATTTTTATTATTATTATTATTATTATTATTATTATTTTGTATACAGTCTTGTTTTCATCACCCTATATATGTTTTACATAATATAACAATATGCACATTTCAGATGTATCTTAGGTTATTACTTTCCGAACACTATAGTGAGGAAAGTATTGTAATCATGTCAAAAATCCGAATTTGAGATTTTGATGTTTCTATACGTTTCGAGGTTCCCTGAGTCCGTCTTCCCTCTTTTTACGATGATGTATGTGTGTGTGTATGTGTGTGAGTGAACACGCTAGCGTCTAAACGCTTTGCTCGAATGAGCTGTAAGTTGGTAGTCACCGTAGCAAAAACCCTATCGATTTTGATGAATCTAGCACTTACAGTTTTTTTACAGGGACACAAAGAAAACTTGTTTATCATTATGGCCTATGGGACCAAAATCTTAAAAGTGCGATAGCATCTAAACGCTTTATTCAATTGAGCAAAACATTTATACACATATTATAGGTCACAGATACTCAGTCAGTATAGAATTTGGAGAATCTAGCACTTACAGTTTTCTTACAGGGACACAAAGAAAAATTCTTTATCATTAGGGCCTATTATGGGACCAAATTTTTAAAAGTGCGATAGCATCTAAACGCTTTATTCAATTGAGCTGAAAATTTATATGAATATTATAAATCACTGTTGCACTAACTATAAGCATTTTGGCGAATCTAGCATTTATAGGCTTTATCTACAAAACTGTTAATTACTCAATGTTCGGAAAGTCGAGTGGAGTCACTCCAGATTTTTTAATTTTATATTTATTTTATATTTATTTTGATGCTGACCTCTGTAATGTAAAATGGGAAGTTTTAAACAAGCATTAATGTATTACAAAATTGGGTCTCAAGCGTTTTGTACTACATAGAACAGGTACACATTGGCGATATAAAATAGACTATATCTAAATAAATCTTACAAGCCCCATAGGTTTGTAACCTGGGTCTAAAACTAGACCATCTAGGGTATAATTAAAACTCTCTCTCATAGTTATTGACTCATGGCTTATAGAGTAATTTACCATCAAATTTGACCTTTTTTTGAAAATTTTCAACTTTGAGACCGTTTATCTACTAAAGCCAAGAGTGACCCATGCAATTTTAAATATTTTTAAGTTCTGTACTAAGGTGTGTAATTAACCCCATAATTATTTTTATGGGGCACTCATAGTTGATATTCAGACTGAAAACATGGAAAAAATCAACGAAAACTGCACTTTTGAATGACCCTGGCCTTTAAAGCCATGAATGACCCACCAAACTGTTTATGCTAAAATGTACTTAGTATCAAGTAGTATCCGTATTTAAAAAAATTGACATGGGTCACGCATGGCTTTAGGAGTAAAATGATATTAAAATGGCACCCTTTATTTACGGCCTCAGACTTTGACCCACTCTGTAGGTCGAACAAATCAAATTCAGAAAAAATTAAATTTCACTTTTTCTTATCACAGTACTACTAACACATCCTGAAAGTTTCGGAAAAATTGAAGATGTCAACTATCACACCTCCATAGACTTTGTCCACTTTAAAAAAAATGGCTCTTAATCATTTATAAAGTTGCCACACTACCTGGAGAACCTGAAATAGTCAGGGAAATTTGAAAATTGACTATAAAAGTCAAGGGAAAAAAAAAAAAATCTGCCAATGCACGGCCATTCACCCCCCCCCCTTTTTTTTCCCCATTAGCTTCTGCTATTTTCTTAAACACCCCCACCCTTCTTTTTTGCTCATGTAAGGAATTTCTTATCTCGCTTATAAGCGAGAAATGCTATTATTATATGCAACTTTTGTCATATGTAAATTTTGTGTTTACAAGTGGGACATTAATTATTTTGCCCTCAACACATTCAATGCTCAATATACGGTTAAACTGGAATTTTTTTAGAATATACCTGGAAAACCTTTGAAAAGTCAGGTAATTTCATTCTCCTGTTTGAGTGGCAACCCTATATTAAGCTTATACTGTACTCTACTCTAAATATAATAATGCAGCACAAGCAGTTTAAAGAAAATAAAGCTAAGCTTTACTATAGGGTACCCATTGGCGATTCATGATGTTTCGCCAACTTTTTGTATCGGAACTTCATTTAACTGTCTTGGAACTTTGTTTTTCTTTTTGCACCAGCCGCGCACGTCTATTTATCGTAATACGGCCCAGCTTAATGATTTTTCTTTTTAATGTGTTTTTGAGATATAAAAATTAATTTTTTGAGTGTATTTTATTATTTTATTTTACTTTTTATTAAATGGAATTCTTTAGGGGGAAAAGTGTATTCTAGTAATTGATGCAGTATAGATTTTCATGCATTTTCTTACTCATGTGCCATGAATTAGGAGTATCCAGTGATGTTAGCTCCCCATCATACTATAGATATGGGGAACTTAGGTAATCGTGAGATTTTCGACCTCGGTTTTTTGACTTTTTTACACGTTTTCAGGTGTGAGGAATCCGAAAATGACAAAATTTGTATGGTGTCTGTCTGTAGGGTGTCTGTTAGTGTGACAGTCCGTTAGTGTGTCAGTGTGTTAGTCCGTTAGTTTGTTAGTCTGTTAACACGATATCTCACGAACAAATGATCGCAGAGAGGTCAGATCAATTTTAAAATATTACTTTCGATACTGGCAAGAACCCTATTCTTTTGCAACATTCGAATTAAAAAACTTCGTAAGTTATGAGAAATTTACGATTTTCTTAACATGGGAGAATAAGACAAAAATTCACTTAAACGTGCATTAAATATAAACTTTTTACTGTAAAAATGTCAGACCATTTTCAAAATATCAGGTTTGATGCCGGAATGAACATTAGTAACTATAAATGTGCTACTTTGAAAATTTCGCAAGTTATTGGAAATTTACGAATTTCTTAGCATGGCAGTATAGGGCAAAATTTCACATAAACGTCAATTTTGAGAGATATTTTCATCGTAAAGATGTCAGACTACTTTTGAAATATTATTTAGAACACTAGCATAAATATTAATGACTATGAATTTTTCAATATAAAAATTTCGTAAGTTATTGGAAAATTACGAATTTCTTAACATGGCAGCATAGAGCCAAATTTCGCATAAACGAGGATATTTTCATCGAGGATATTTCTTGAAGGACATTTTCATCGTAAAGATGTCAAACCACTTTCGAAATATTATATAGGATACTGGCATGAATATCATAGACTATGATTTTTCCAATTTAAAAAATTCGTAAGTTATTTGGAATTTACGATTTACTTAACATGTCAGAATAAGGCAAAATTGAGCATAAATTTCCATTTTGAGGATCATAAATACATTAGACAACTTCAAAATTACATTTATGATATTTGTTTGAACATGATTGAATACAAATATTCTAATAGGAAAATTTCGTAAATCATTCGTAATTTACGATTTTATCAACATAGCGAAATTGTAAATTTTTCATATAAATATGAATTTTGAGGATTGAAATAGAGGTTGGAAATAGTAGCATGAAAACTAAACAACGGAATTGACCCTGATAAAATAAATTAATAGATTAGAATAAGATATATATATCGAAGTTAACGGTGGATAGCCTATTAGGCGGGGATTTCATTCTGTGACTATGGTCAAATTCATTTCTTTTAACATGATTATAATATGTCTCGCACTAGAAATTTATGAGAACATAAATATGATGGGGAACTGAGCAGAGTGCACCTATGCCAACTAGTTTTTTAAGCTAGCGCATACGTACATAAACTAGTTTTTTTTTTTTTTTTTTTTTTTTTTTTTTTTAATATCGGGATAGTGACCACTGTAGTACAGATTTTTTATGCATTTTCTGATTCATGTGCTACGACTTAGGGGTATCCAGTGATATTGTTTTAGTCTTAATATTGGGATACTGACCGCTGTAGCATGAATTTTCAGATTCGTGCACGACGAATTAGCTGCATCCAGTGATTTTATTTATTTTTTGTTTGTTTTGTGATTGCTTCTGTACAGATTTTCATGCATTTTCAGATTCATGAAAGGCTGTAATTTTTAAAATTTGGGGCAAATCTTCAAGTTATTTTATATTATACATCATTTATAATGCTGAATTTTATGTGTTAAAGCTTGAAAGCTCTCTGATTTTTTTTTTTTTTTTTGTGGTGAAGTAGCTCAAATTTCAATAACTGTTTTAAATATTTTATTAATCTTTAAAATATGCTTAATTTATTTCAGTGAATTTCAAAACAAGCACCAGAGTGAAACAATAATTTATTTTCTTAAAATGTGGTTTTGATGTTTTGTAATGATTCAGAGTATCGATTTGCAGTAATCGACTCATTTAGTGAGATGTACATCAGCAACAGCGATGGGCGCCTTATAGTAAAGCTATTCCAAAAATAAGCTAAATAAAACTTATCAAAAGCTTTATTACTTAGATTTCTTTTTCTTCTTTTTTTTTTTTTTTTTTCCCCATAGCAGTTAATTGTACAAATGCATCTTAAAAATTAAACCCACTTTCAAGGCCTGCATTATTTATCATTAATAGATTGCTGACACTGTTTAGTGACAGTTTGTTTATAATTTCATTTCTTACCAAATTTATGCAACTGAAAACTATTTTCACCATTTGTCCGAAATCACAATATTTTTCAAAAAAATTCATCCTGAATGAGGAATTTGCACACATGGGGGATTTGAACAAAATCCTATTATTCTGGTAGTTTTAGGCCCATAAATTTCAAAAAGTTTATTAAAAATGCAAAAAAAGTTCTCATTAATTTAAAAAATAACTTTAAAATTAACCAAAAATCACGTGACTTCAAAACGCTGCCTGACGTCACACTTTATAATGCTTCAATGTTTACATTTTGTTAGCCTGGTTAGTAAGCAGCAATTCGTTTTAACTTTCGTAATTATTAATCGTTTATGTGATTTCTGAGCATTTCTTTTTCATTTTATAATCATTCAATATCATTATCACCATTTTCCATTATCATCATTTTCAAAATGTTTTCTTTTCATGGCGGTTGTCCAATGTTTTCGTTTCATAGGATCCTGTGGAACGCTAAAGGATAACTTTTGAGAAGCGTTAGCCGTTGTATTAGTGCAAAATGGTACAATACAATATTTATACTACAATTTTTTAATATCAGTCATTACATACTTGTCAACATCCTAATTAATATTCCGTAGTCTTGTTAGTCCCGCCCTTCTTCCAACACCAATAAATTTTTAGAGTATTATTCTCCAAATTCAATTACGAATGTATAAGAGGAAAAATACTCTAAAAATATACCGGTGTGAAAAAAAAGGCGGAGCTATCAATACTACGGAATATTAATGAGTATGTTGGCAAGTATGGTCATTATAACATAGAAAACCTATTTCCCTGATTCAAGAAGCAAAACAAAGCATGAAATCGAATGTAAACAACAATTACTTTCGTTTGTTGTCATAAAGAGTGACGTCACGATATATTATACTGCGTTTTCTCTATACAGTAAATAGTGCAATGTTAAAATTGTTATAAATCAGTCATTAGATTTCAAATAAAGAAAATGTATGTATTTATTTTCTTACCTTTTCATTTTCTATTAGAATAAAATCAGAAAACGTGCAAATTGTCTATTGTGACTTTTTTGTGAAAGATTTTTATTATTATTATTATTATTATAGAATTTAATGTAATTCTTTAGTATAAATGTGTGATCTTGTTCTTTAATTATCGTATTTTGGATAACTGTCTAGCATTTTGCATAAAAAGCGACTGTAGTGGAAACACTGGTTTGTTTATATTTGACAAAATTTTTGTTCTTCATAACAGACGAAACATGTAATTACATTTTATGAAAAACTAATTGTAAGTTTTAAGAAAATAAAACTATATAGATATAACTTACCGCTAAGTCATGGAAGGCGGTGGAATATCCGTAGACATTGATTAAATATAAAGAACTCCTGCTGCCAGGGATCACTCTAGAGCGTTTTAGCGGTATGAGCTGCCACAGGGTTGGCATAATATTAACTGTGTAATGGTGTAGCGGGTTTTATCAGTTTTTACCGCCTTCATTTATCTCAAACACTTTAAGGATATATTTTAAAGTTTTTAGTTCTCAATTTCCCAATGTATTATTTAATATTTACTATTAAATTCCTACTTCTGCAATTTCTAAAAACATTTTTTAAAAAAATTAAAAATTAAAGCAATGTTATAAATAGTTGGCCGAATACCGAGTAATTGTAAGAAAGAATAATTGATACACATGTGAAGAATTTTGCACATCTTGAAATTAAAAAAAAAGTCTTTTAAACACAAAATTTAGTTAATTGACAAACAGCATATTTTCATGCAGAACTTTATTAGTGTATATACATAATTAGATTCCTTGCTATATTTGATACTTTCAGTGTAGTGGATTACTAAAACCATAACTGACAACTTCTTTCTCAGATGCGAGATATTCTTGGTTAATATAAAAGTTCCTATGCACTGAGACTTAATTTAAGATGCATGAAATTTACATATGAAATGAGAACATTAAAATAAATATTTTATAATTTCAAACATGATAGGCTTCATTAATCTTCAGAGGTAGAAATGTTTTTGGGTCATAATTGGCAAAACAACAGGTTTGATTTTTAAAATATGTATGTGTTTGTTAAATAACGTTTTAGTGTATTTACTTTTATATACAATATATATATCGTAAAAGTGCCTTTACTCTATATTTAATTGCCCCCCTCCCTTTCTGCTTTTCACATTAATTTTTTTGTTCTTAAAATACCAAATAAACACCTTTTATTTTCAGCGGTAGACTGTATCCGAATAAGTGGTAGTTTTTTAACATTATTTATTCATTTTTTTATATATAAACATTAATTTGTATAATATAAAATCGGATACTGGTTATATGAAAATGGAAACCGTAAGCTTCCTAAAATAGTATGAAATCACACTCAGGCATCATTTTTTAAACTTTTGACCAGATTTTAAAAAATCTATTTTGTCATAATAAACATTTTCTTTGTGATTTACAAAATGCTAGTTTTTTATCATTTTAAAAAATTTCTTACATTGTCAGTTACATGGTGTTTGACTTATTTCAAAAATCAGTTTGCCAGTAGATAATTAAAAACTTTCTTCTACTGTTTGTTCTGTTTTAAGTAAGTTTTTATTTTTTGATTAATTTATTATTATTTTTTTTTAAAGTATTAAATGCATTCATAAGCTCAGGAAAAAAAAAAAAAAAACAGCATGTATAAAAATACATTTTTCAAAGGCTTAAGTTTTTTATAACACGAAAGTTTAAAAATGAATATGCTTATACTTAAAAAATTAATTAATGAAAAATTAAAAATTAAAGCAAAACAAATGATAGAAGAACTTTTTTAATTATCTGCTGGTCAATTGATTTTTAAAATAAGTCAAATAAATACCATGTGTGAGATGCTAGGTGAAGATTTTTATATTGCTCATTGAGTATTCCATTAATTTTTTAGCTAGTATTGCATTAATTGCTTTGAAGCCTGTGGTTATCTTTTTTTTAACTTCTTTAGAATTTCTTGATAAAAGAAAAAAATGGGGGGGGGAGGTATGTAATTACATACTTGCCAACTTTTCCGGTTTTCCCGGAAGACTTCCGGTTTTTTAACGTATCTTCCGGTCTTCCGGACAGATGATGAAATCTTCCGTTTTTAAAAAAGTCGCGGATATCGTTCGTTTTAAAAAGAAAACCCAAATGTTCTACGAAAACTCCTGATTCCCAATCTTTCTCCATCCATAACATAAATGTCAATATTCATTTCAGCCTTACTTTATGAGATTCTAGAACATGTAAAGAAATAGAATTGTTAAATATTTCTTGCTGGTGTAATTATTTTTTGCCCCCCCCCCCTCTCATTTATCTCCAACTAGTGATCAGCAATCAAACGTTCTGCAGAAGTATTTTGTTTCCTAATCTTTATCCATCTGCAACATAAATGATAATATTAATATTAAACTTATTTCATTAGATTCTAGAAGTAGAGTTGAGAGAGTTTAATATTTCTTACTCTGTAATTATTTTTGTATCCCCCCCCCCCCTTCCCCAGATTGTGATCAATGATCAGTTCTAGAAACAATAAAGCAATAGAAGTGCTCAATATTTCTCACGTATGTAATTATTTTTAGATCTTTAATGTTGAATTTAAAGAATCTGTTTATTTTTCCTCAATTAAATATTTTTATGTCATATCTATACCAAATGTGTAAACATGGTGAAAAAATGAAGAATAATTTTTTCAGGTAGGAAAATTTTTTCCAAATCAATTTAAGAAAATTAATACTCAGTAGGTTTTATGCACGTTTGAAACTGATAATTAGCTACTGCTGCTTTTTTTTTTTTATATGTATGATTAATGTACATACACAAAAATCATATTCTATTTATTTAAAAAATTCGTTATACTTTAACTTAACTAAGTTTTTTGTCTATTGTTAAATAAATTTCTTACAGATTCTGTTTTGTAGATATTTATATGTTGAAGAGGAATAACTTCATTTAAAATTTTTATATATTTAGTATAATCAATTTATAGTAAAACGTTTTTATAGATTGCTTCAAAATATTAAAATTGTAAAACTATATTGTTTATTGTGTCAAATAGGGGGGGGGGGGGGGAATCTTTCCTTTTTTTATGAAATCTTCTGGTTTTTCAACAAAAATCTACCCTTTTTTTATTAAAATTGGTTGGCAAGTATGTAATTATTTCAAAATACTTCTTAATTGTAAATGATTGTTAAGAGGATTTATGAATTGTTTATTTTAACAAGAAATAACTACGAAGTGTAAAGGCTAAAAATTGCAATAATATTATTACAGGGTTGGTTTTTGACGAGACGTGTTAAAAACTGGTTTAAACCGTCAAAAACCATATGTCAGAAATGAAAACTATAATGTTAAATGATATTATGCATATTTTTAAGTCGCAATGTACTATATGAACTAACATATACTATATATATATACATTTTTTCCCCCCAGAAAAAAGTTTTATGCTAGGAAACATATCAATGTATCGTCTTATGGTGAGAGTGAACATTATAAATCTTTTTTGTAAATTGTCTTATAGCTATAAAAATTTGTATATATAGCTGGTAAATTATAGTAATAGAATTAAATATATTAAAAATTCTTTAAAACTAACTAAATAATAATAATAATTTAAAAAAAAATCAAAATTTTATATTTTTTGAAAATTTTTAACTTTTTCCTGCTAATTATTTTTTTTTTTTCTTCACTTTAAACATTATTATGTTTTAAAAATATATTAAATGTATTAGGTTATTACTTTGTGAATTAAATGATAGGTTAATTACCATGTTTTTATTAACTTCTATTCTTGTTTGTTTGTCCGGAACAAATCTTGAAATCTATTTTTAACTAACTTCCCTACTAGCTAGACATTTGAAAAATTCTCAGTAGCTCAGAACCTGGTGACAACACAATACTTTGAAGTCAGATTTTCGAATAGTGTGCAACGATGTTAAAATTTATATTTCCAACAAATACATAATTTTGACTTCTAGATTCTGGAGAAAATTTTACAACCGGATACTAAATTTGAAGTAATTTAGTCAATATGCTTAGCAGTTATACTTATTGGGACTTTTGAGTTTTTTTATGTTTTTTTTTTTTTTTTTTTTTTTCAATCTTAAATCTCTTGGTGATATTAGTTTTTTACGTGTAGCTCAAAATCTACTTGACCAAAAGAACTGAAATTTCATAAAAGTATAATTAAAATAATTAGGAGCCAGTGAAATATTTGTTGCAAAATTTAAGAATTTTTACTTAAATAATTTGTAAATATTTATTACTTTCTCTTACCCATAAGGTAGAGAAAGTATTGTTTTTCGGTCAAATTTTCGAACGCGGGATTTTGTTATATTTACACGTTTTGAGGTCCCCTGAATACGAAAATCATGTTTTTAGCAAATGGTCTGTGTGTATGTCTGTGTGTATGTACGTCTGTGTGTCTGTCTGTTATCAGCATATCTCAAAAACAAATTATGGCAGAAAGTTCAAATTTGGTATTCTAAATGTGTATCATATAGGGATGCTACAGTAAGCTTTTCGTTAAGATCAAGCAAAAGGTTCGTGTACAGGGACAATCAAGAGAATTCTAATACATTACGTCTATGGGGGAAATTGCAGGAAAATAGAGTTTAACGTCTATAGACTGCACTAAACCAAATGAAACAAATATATATTTTTTGTAATAGAGACAGTTAACTGGGAAAAAAATTTTGTGTATGTAGGAGCCTCGCCCCCCCCCCCCCCCTCGAGGGGAGTAAATTTTCATGATGGGTATCTTTCAAAAGAGCTAGCCAATACCTTTAAAACGAATGGTTGAACCATCGATCTGCGATAATTTAAAACAAAGTTGTCGATTTTTTTTACTTTTAACGAAAAAAAAAACTTTGAAAAAAATCGTACTTTTTTTTTTTTTTTAAATATTGACTATAAAATGGACTTTTTTTTTTATATTTGGTGTTATACTACTTCTCTAATATGGAAATCGTCTGCCTTATCATAAAAGATACTTTTTTTAAATAATAATTTTAATGAATTATTTTTTAAAAAGAGAAATATTTTTTAATAACCGAATTAAATTCTTTATAAATGTAGGTGCATTAATGAAACGGGGGGTTGAGGGGGGCGATAGCCCCCCTTACACAGAACTAATTATCATATAAAACTCTTCAGAAGCCTAATAGGAATTGTTTAGCATAGGTTTACATAACAGTACTCGGTATCTTACCTATTAATCTGCAACCTGTATTTATAGTATTAAATTTCAGGGTAAGAGAAAGTCGTGTGAGTGACACACCAAATTATTTTTTAGATAATTTTATTTAAAAATTTTTAAATTGTAATCTACAATAATATTTTTAAGTTATTGCAGGCTTTAAATATGTAGATTCCCTAAGCATTTTTCCCCATAAATAATTAAATTACACATAATTCTATAAGGAATGGTAGGTATCTATTTTTCTCTCTCGATATTTGCTCGATTTGGTATATAAGAATATCATCTTTTTTTTTTTTTTTTTAAGGTCTATACATTATTATTTAAAAAAAGAAAAGAAAAAAAAAAACTGCACAGCATGTGCAAAATAAATGTGAAATTAACAATATTTATACATACAGACACAACCACTTGTTAAAATATACTATAATTTCCCCAGTTATCGATGAAATTCACATCTTTTTTCAAGACTGATTTCCAAAATTCGCGATAATTTTACGATTGATCGCCGAAATACATAATTTTTTTCATCGCTAATTAATAAAATTTCTGCGTTTTTTAAGTTAAATTCCCAAATACTCAATTATTTCGTTGATAATAGACGTAATTTGCACTTTTTTCTCAAAGCTGAATACTGAAATACACAATAATTTTGCAGCTGATTTCGAAAATACGGGATTATTTTCACCGCTAACTATGGTGTCAATTTTTATAGTTAAAATTTACATTTAATCACATTTAATTCCCAAAAACCGCTATTATATCTCTGCTAACCAATAAAATTCACGATTTTTTTCCCCCTATAGCTGTTCCTGAAATTCACGATATTTTTGTGGTCGGTTGCTGAAACCTTGTATTATTTTGCGCCTAATCGATGAAATTCGTATTCTTTATAAAGTTTAATCTCCAAATACTCAATTATTTCGCCGCTAATCTATGAAATTTAAGTTTTTTTCAAAGCTGAATCTCGAAATATGCAATAATTTTGCGGCCTAATTCGGAAATACGGGATCATTTTACTATTAACTGCCAAAAATTTATGCTTAAGCGAAACTAATTACTAAAATACGATATTATTTCGGCGTTAATCGATAAAATTTGAAATCTTTTCAAAGGTGATTTCCGAAATTCACGATGTTTTGTGGCTAATTATTGAAACACGCAATCATTTCGTCGTTGCTTAATAAGGTTATTTTAATCCTAATTGTTTGCTGAAATAGGCTTTATCTCTATGTTAAGCAATGAAATTCGCCCTTTTTTACAAAGACAATATCCGATGTATGCAATAAATTTGCTGAAATATGGAATCAATCATTTTACCGCTAATTTTTTAAAATTATGCAAGAGCAACTAATTGCTAATATAGACTATTATTTCACCCCCAGTGGCAGAAACACTGTGACACGGTGACATAGTCGCGGACACAGAATAAATGCTTGCAGACAGTTTTTGTCTGCACTAATAAAACAATTCGTCCGCAATTTTTGAACACTCTTTGTCTGTACTAATAAAAAATTGCCCACAACTTTCAGACAATTTTTGTCTGGAATTTAACGGACATTTTTCGCCTGCGACAATGCGCTACCGATGTATGACGTCTTAGATGCTCTCTGATAGGAACTCTAGAGCCCCCATATAGGTGCCTTGGTAGGAACACACAAAACAGTACTTAACAACGGTGACCTAGGGAGCCTATATCTCCCTTGAAAGACAGCATATGCGTGTATTCTTTTCCCCTGTTACCTGTTACTGAGATTCTACGGGGACATAGAAAAGTGCTAATTTCTTTTAAAACTGCTCCAAAACTTCTCCTCCCCTTCAAAATTCACTTATAAAAATTTCTGTATCAAAACTAAAACTGTTATTTATGTCTCAGTCACTCTGTCCTTTGTTTCTAAATGGTGGCCACTTGAAAATTATCACAATAACTTTTGAACCGATTTGCTTAAAACTCCATATATAAATAGCCCTCTTTAATAAATCCACCAAGTTCATTAATAAATTGTAGCTGCCATTTTGAAAAAAAAATGGTGGCACCTTCATAAGAAAAGATAAATCAACCTAACCTTCCTATGAGCCGGAACGACTTGTTTTAATATTTTGATCAATAACCTCTAAAAAGTAATGATATCAGTACAAAAGCCTTAACGGGTTAAAAGTTTGTGACGCAGCTACTTTATCACTATAAGAATTTGAAATATGGGTCTTAAAAATAATGATATCAAATTTTAAGTGACGCTTTTCTATTAGTTAAAATATACATAGATTTTCTTATTTTATCATTTGCTTTTTTCTTTTATTTATATTTACAATGCAAACATAATATTTTTAACTTCAAGATAAGACAAATATATAAAATATACTCACTGATGCTTTTTCATTTGCATTTCAATTTCAAAATAAGTTTTAAAAGGAATGATATAAAAATTCCAGTCACGCCTTGGTGTCATTTTAAAAGATTTGTTTTTAGATTCCATTAAAATTACCTCTGTTTTGTCTAATAAAGTATATTTACACATTGAAACAGTGCTTTTAATTTTCAAATATACTGTCAAATAATCACACTTTCAATGAGTTTATAAAATTATAAATTAAAATTATTTATTTCAATAAATCGATTTGTCTTTTGCGTCACGCTATCCAAAACTGCAAATAAAATTCGTGCAAATGTTTTCTTTGCATCACACTGTCTCTTTGCACAAATTCTCACTTAGTTGGATACTAGAATACAAAATAACATTTACATATATTTTACTCACAGTTTTGGGTACTTTGCCACCCTGCTTCTGTCATGTAGTGTCAAAGATTTCATGTAATCTTTGGTTGGTTATTTTAATTTTAAAAATCTGAAAATAACAATGCCGCTAGATGGCAGAAGCAACACATCAAATTTTGCTGAAAAGTTGCGCCCTGCCTTTATACGTTTTTCAAGTTTTCGTGTTCAACCGGGAGTTGAAAAGTTATTGGTGAATAGGGCCGTTAATCTAATTTCTAGGAAGATGGGCCCAGTATGACACAATATCACATCATTTACAGTCGTCAGCAAAAGTATCCGAGCAGTAGCAAAAGTTCCTATATAAAAAAAGTACTCTTAATACTATTTTGTTAAATAAATCCTTGTCGAATAATGATCTTAGATTAAGGTGACCAAATTTTTGAAACCTAATTTGAGGACAAATCATCGCAGCGTCCTCAAATTGAAGGGCCATTCGAGGACAGAGCTAAATTATGCTTTAATTTGAGGACAAATTTGTAAATTCGAGGACATTTGTCCTCAATTTTCAAATTGCTGAGGACATAGGTCGAAATTTGAGGACTGTCCTCATCATTCGAAGACGTTTGGTCACCTTATCTTAGATTGACTAAGAACAAGATTCGACAAGGATTTATTTAACAAAACAGTATTAAGAGTACTTTTTTTACATAGGAATTTTTGCTAGTGCTCGGATATTTTTGCTGCCAACTGTACGTGGGTGTCACCGAAGCGCGAGAGCCATCCCTTCCGTGGAGGATCAAAATTGTGATGACATGTCTCCGGACCACCTCTAGGGGTGTGTAACAGACCGTCGCCAATTGCCCATCTGCGCAGCACTAGTGCGACGTAAAACCCAATTATCCATCCATCCATCTTGTAGGATAACGTCTATTATAATATATTTTATTCACATCTAAGTTATATATAAAAAATATATACAATATTCCATTTTTTTTTTTTTTTTTCGTTTTTTAATTAAAAATAAAATTTATTCTTATAATGAATGCGTTTAATTTTTATGTTCCAGTTTATTAATATCTAGTTGTTTAAATGCGTTTGGCTATTTTCATTGGTATCAAAAAATAAAGCAGTTATAATGAATTTTTTTTCTCCGTTTTCTGGATTTATAAATAAAAGCCAGTCTAAGAAAGTCTTTAATCGAGTGATTTCAATCAGTCCTCTATTGGTCGTTTTAATTTCAGAACAGTCACTTACTGAAGCAACTCTAAATTTGTGATTGGAAACTGGCTCGTGGGATCCCCATTCTAAAAGCCTGCATGCCTTGACAACTAACAATAAATTGAAATTTTTCGAAAATGGTGTTTTCGAATTTTCATCAATTAACAAGTAATATTGTTGTAGAGAAGGTATGAGATGGAATTTTATACTTTTCATTCTCTTTTTGGGGTTGATATTATTGTATAGCTCAATCATTAAGCAATTCGGTGGAACAAATTCAGATCCAAATGCCAATTCAATCATCACAAGTTTTAAGTTATTACACTTTATAATGATTTTAATGAACATTTCTTGTTCAAAACCATCCAATCCGTGCAGCGTGATTTTGTTAAAACTTCGATTGCAGTCAGTTTGAACTTTGGTAGAACAGAGTTTTATTGATTCTAGCCTTTCATATAAAAAACTTACGGAAGGACGTGTTTCACTTGCTCTTGATAAAGTGCACCATGCTGGAAGATCTGGTGTATCTGTAAGCGTTAGTTTCGAGAGAACGGCACGAATTTCTGATCCAGAAAAAAAGTCTGGATATTGCTCGACAATATTCAGAAAATCATCAGCAGTAAAACCAGAAAAGTCTATGAAAGATAAAAACTTCCTGTCTTTCACTTTGTTATGCTTCATCCATTTCATAATTGTTTCTAACATTTGTTTGGGGCACATATTCAACTTAGAATTTTTCAGCAAGTCCCAGACAGTGTTTTCATTCAATGTAAGAAAGTCGTCTGAAACAAATACGTTTTCTAGTTCTTTTTGTATTACGTCAAGGCATACTTTTCTAAGAGTGTTTGATTGGTAAAGGTTAGCAATTTTCATCACAGAGCACACATTATTCTTGTTGATGCATGACACTTTCTCTTGAAGTATCTTTACACAAATTTCTCTGAAAGAAAAAACTTTGTATTTAGTTGCTACTTTGAATGTTTGAAGAAGTTCATCAATGTCATCTGTTTCCACAACATCTGTATAAATGTACCTGAAATTAAACAAATTAAAGATAGCGTAAACATCATGGACAATAATACTAAGAAAATGCTAAGTAATCGTTAAATTTGGGTGACTGTTTACTTAAAACTTTATTTGTTTTCATATACAATATGAAAGCATCAATTTTAACGAAATTCGTTCCTCATTACTATTTCCTTATCCGTATTTCTACCCATATTCTTTAATTTTTTTTAAACTGTTAGAGATAGAGTTGCATTTATTTATTTATTTTATTTTATTTTATTTTATTTTTTATTTTATTTTATTTATTTATTATTTATTTATTACTTTCTTCTGTATTCAATAGAAGAAAGTATTGGATTCGTAAAAATTTTCGACCCCGGGTTTTTGATGGATTTACACGTTTTGAGAGCTGTAGAACACGATTTGACCAATTTTAGAAAATGTCTGTCTGTTTGGCTCTGTGTGTGTGTGTGTGTGACAAAATTTTGTGGCAACTGTGTCTCAGGAACTACTGCACAGAATTTCATACAAATTGGTATGTAGTTGAACCGTGACATAAATTAGTCCTTATCAACTTTTGGTAAAAATTGTCTTACAGGTTGCGTTGCCATCCCGCTTTTTCTAAATTTTTAACATGGTGATATAGGACAAAATTTTGTATAAATGTGCATAAAGATTAATTATTTTTCAGTAATCATTATGAAATTTACAAGAATTATTTATAATAGAGATAGTCAACTGGAAAAAATTTTTTGTATCTGTAGGAGCCTCGCCCCCCCCCCCCTGGGGAAGAAGTCCCCCCCTCGAGGGAAGTAAATTTTCCAGATGGGTATCTTTCGAAAGGTCTCGTCAATACCTTTAAAATGAATGGTTGAACTATAGATCTGCGATAATTTAAAACAAAATTATCGATTTTTTTTTACTTTTAACGAAAAGAAACATTTTTTTTTTTTTTTTTTTTTTTTTTTTTTTTTTTTATGAAATTTAACCAAATTTGGTATTTAGTTGGCCCCTGACATAAATGGGTGCTGATTAGATTTGGGGATCAATCGCTCAACTGGTGGCGCTGTGATCGTATTTTTTCTAAATTTTTAACATGGCAGTATAGGACAAAATTTCGTATAAATGTAGTGAGAGTTATTCATAACCTATGATTGTAAAATTAATATAAATTATTGATAATAGTAGTAGTTAATTAGGAAAAAAAATTGTGCATGTGGGGGCATCGCTGCCCCCCCCCCTTGGGGGGAAATACGGGTATCTTTCGAAAGGTCTCGTCAATACCTTTAAAATGAATGGTTGAACTATAAATATGTGATAATTTAAAGCAAAGTTATCGATTTTTTTTTTTTTTTTTACATTTAACGAAAAAAACTTAAAAAAAAAAAAAACTCGTTTTTTTTTTTTTAATATTGTTACTGGGTGAATTTGTATAGGAAAATATAGAAGAAAGTCTTGTAGTGGCCACAACATACTAGTTTTTATTTTTATTTTATTTATTTATTTATTTATTTTTAAATGAACTGTGTGAACTATCTATATTAATAAAATCAGAGTTTTGTCTGTAAATTTGTCGGAATCGAAAAATTTTGCGATATCTTCACGTTTCACACCCCATGAAAGCCGAAAATGACTTCAGAAAACTTTGCCTGTGTGTGTGTGTGTGTCATCGTGTCCGAATGTCACTTTTTTTGTCCGGGCATCACTTGAGAACGGCTGGACGGAATTCAACGACGCTTGGCAGGAATTTAGGTCTTCACCCAACTTAAAATTATATCTATCAACTTTTCAGAAATTCCCCCCCGATCCCCCCTGGGGGTAAAAGACTAAAACACGTTTGTCCGGGCATCAATCACGAACGGTTGGGCGGAATTCAACGGCGCTTGGCAGAAACTTAGGTCTTCACCCAACTTAAAATTATATCTATAGAAATTTTCAAAATTATGAATAGTGTTTAAATTGTGGGTAAAAAACGCTTGCGCATGCGCCATAAATATTTTTTCACTAAAACGCTTTGATAACGCTTTCACAACTTTGATATGAGTCCCCCCCAAGGTACCCCTATTTCAGTCGGTACAGCGTTGTCGATTTTTTATAATACACTCTTAATAGTGCTAAGGGCCTATTTCAGTCGGTTTATTGAATGGGGATTTATTGAATGAAGTCCCCCCAAGGCACAACTTTGACATGAGTCCCCCCCAAGGTACCCCTATTTCAGTCGGTACAGCGTTGTCGAATTTTTATAATACACTCTTAATATTGCTAAGGGCCTATTTCAGTCGATTTATTGAATGGGGATATATTGAATGAAGTCCCCCCCAAGGCACAACTTTGACATGAGTCCACCCCAGGCCCAACTTTGACATGAGTCCCCCTCCCCAAGGTACCCCTATTTCAGTCGGTACAGCGTTGTCGAATTTTTATAATACACTCTTAATAGTGCTAAGGGCCTATTTCAGTCGGTTTATTGAATGGGGATTTATTGAATGAAGTCCCCCCAAGGCACAACTTTGACATGAGTCCCCCCCAGGCCCAACTTTGACATGAGTCCCCCCCAAGGTACCCCTATTTCAGTCGGTACAGCGTTGTCGAATTTTTATAATACTCTTAAGAGTGCTAAGGGCCTATTTCAGTCGGTTTATTTAATGGGGATTTATTGAATGAAGTCCCCCCAAGGCCCAACTTTGACATGAGTCCCCCCAAGTTACAACTTTGACATGAGCCCCCCCAAGGCACAACTTTGACATGAGTCCCCCCCAAGGCACAACTTTGACATGAGTCCCCCCCCAGGCACAACCTTGACATGAGTCCCCCCCAAGGCCCAACTTTGACATGAGTCCCCCCCAATATACAACTTTGACATGAGTCCCCCCCAAGGCACACCTTTGACATGAGTCCCCCCCAAGGTACAACTTTGACATGAGTCCCCCCAAGGCCCAAATTTGACATGAGTCCCCCCCAGGCCTAACTTTGACATGAGTCCCCCCCAAGGTACAACTTTGACATGAGTCCCCCCCAAGGCACAACTTTGACATGAGTCCCCCCACGCCCAACTTTGACATGAGTCTCCCCCAAGGCCCAACTGTGACATGAGTCCCCCCCAAGGTACAACTTTGACATGAGTCCCCCCAACGCACACCTTTGACATGAGTCCCCCCCAAGATACAACTTTGACATGAGTCCCCCCCAAGGCCCAACTTTGTCATGAGTCCCCCCAGGCCCAACTTTGACATGAGTCCCCACCAAGGGCCAACTTTGACATGAGTCCCCCCAGGCCCAACTTTGACATGAATCCCCCCAAAGCCCAACTTTGACATGAGTCCCCCCCAAGATACAACTTTGACATGAGTCCCCCCCTAAGGCACACCTTTGACATGAGTCCCCCCCCAAGGTACAACTTTGACATGAGTCCCCCCCAAGGCACAACTTTGACATGAGTCCCCCCCAGGCGCAACATTGACATGAGTCCCCCCTAGGTACAACTTTGACATGAGTCCCTCCAAGGCACAACTTTGACATGAGTCCCCCCCTGGCCCAACTTTGACATGAGTCCCCCCCCAAGGCCCAACTTTGACATGAGTCAAAGTTGGGTGCAACTTTGGTATAGTACAACCCAAGGTTTGGTATAGTACAACCCAAGGTATAACTTTGACATGAGTCCCCCCCAAGGCACACCTTTGACATGAGTCCCCCCCAAGGTACAACTTTGACATGAGTCCCCCCCAAGATACAACTTTGACATGAGTCCCCCCCTAAGGCACACCTTTGACATGAGTCCCCCCCAAGGCACAACTTTGACATGAGTCCCCCCCAGGCGCAACATTGACATGAGTCCCCCCCTAGGTACAACTTTGACATGAGTCCCTACAAGGCACAACTTTGACATGAGTCCCCCCCTGGCCCAACTTTGACATGAGTCCCCCCAAGGCACAACTTTGACATGAGTCCCCCCCCAGGCGCAACATTGACATGAGTCCCCCCCTAGGTACAACTTTGACATGAGTCCCTCCAAGGCACAACTTTGACATGAGTCCCCCCTGGCCCAACTTTGACATGAGTCCCCCCCAAGGCCCAACTTTGACATGAGTCAAAGTTGGGTGCAACTTTGGTATAGTACAACCCAAGGTTTGGTATAGTACAACCCAAGGTTTGGTATAGTAAAACCCAAGGTACAACTTTGACATGAGTCCCCCCACAAGGCACACCTTTGACATGAGTCCCCCCCAAGGTAGAACTTTGACATGAGTCCCCCCCAAGGCACAACTTTGACATGAGTCCCCCCCAGGTCAAACTTTGACATGCGTCCCCCCCAAGGCCCAACTTTGACATGAGTCCCCCCCAAGGTACAACTTTCACATGAGTCCCCCCAAGGCACACCTTTGACATGAGTCCCCCCCAAGGCACACCTCCCCCTCATTGGGAAAAAGAGCAAAAAATGTTGTTTTGCGGCTATAAGACAGTTTAGACTTCCAACGTTATTTGTTACAGTATCTGCAGCTGAAACACATTGGTTTGATTTAGTGAAAACTTTATCATGGAATTTAGATCGTCACGAATTATCTAAAGAAGAATTTGTCGATATTAACAAGTTTAGCAGTAGGCCTCTGGCACTAAATTAAAATCTGTCAATGTCAGATTTTCATGTTTTAAATAATGAAATAATGTCGTGTCTGTATATTTTATTTTTTATTTATAATATTTTCAATTAAAGACTTCTGTGGTCACGAAATTTGGTGAAAAAATTGTTTGTATGCAACCGGCACTTATTGTAACGGGATTTTACGAAATTCGAAATCCCCCCCCCCCCCAACCTTCTCGGAGTCGGAGGGCAATAAGCATGTGTAAAAACACGTTTTTCCGTTTGAATTCGCTTTCAATTATCTTAGAATGGCGAATTTTGGTGTGTGGATATTGGTTAAGTGTACGCATTATTTACATTAGTGGGATTTTGCAAAACTTCGAACTCACCTTCTGAGGAAGGGGAAGTAAGAAGTAGGTAAGTTGTGCCGAAGACAGTGGGGACCCAGACTCTTCACGTTGCGAGCGAGAAAACCTCTACCAATCACAGCGAGAACTTATGTTATTAATAAAGATTAATGACAACTCATTTAAGTTTAATGTCCAGCGAAGCGGGCGAAGCCTGCTAGTCCTTAATAAAATTATAACCAGAAACGTATTTTAGATCACTCATCTTCTGAAAAGACTGCAGTACTTTATAAATCATGGAGGAATGATAGAATAGGAAAACACATGAGCGGAAAAACATGAAGCCAAAATCGGTACGCTCAATATGGCTCCCGTGATAGCGCTGCTAGGCTGCTATTACGGAATCCATCTTGAGTTGACCTTCATTTACTTTGCATGCTGATGCAGTGTATGCCAACTCCTCTTGTATCATTCCTCTAAGTTATAAATATAACATTAATAAATGGTTATTTCAACTATCTGAAATGCAATATTAAAAGTTAATAAATGTTAGCTGGTTGTGCTTATTTTTTAAACCCAGTTCGAGAGCTACAAATCGAATACAGAACATTAAAAAGCATACAGTACGGACAGAAGTATTTAGCTACCTTAGATTTTTAATGTTTTGTCGAATAGTTAAGAAGATACCTAATGGATTCTTCTGGAATATCAGGAGTGTAAAGAGCGTGTTATATGAGATATGTTTCAGCTGAGGTTTTGTCCCAAAGACAAAAAAGGGACTAGTAATAATTTAAAGAAAAAATAATGTATAGGGTCAACCTGCAAAAAAAAAATTCTGAAAATACATTGTAGATGTAACATAGTATTATGGGGCTTCTTTTAACTATCTCTACTATTTTGTATCAAAGTTGCACGTCAATTCATGGAGATAGAAATATTTGTTTAAAGTTTTTTTTAGACATATCTGTATTTTTTATTATTACAACATGCAAGGTATCAAACGCAATGCAATGTCATTTTTAAAAAACTTGAAATGGAACATTATATACAATGGAACATAAAAAGTATTAAATAAATATTGAAATATGAGCATTTTTACTGAATAACTAGCAGACCCGGCCACGCGTTGCTGTGACTAAGTTATAAGTTGAATTATACGGCTGTAAAATATTTAGTACAGTCAAATTATTATTTACGAACAAAGACGAAAACGTTGTAGCCGAGGTAAAAACCCACAGGGTTGAGATTTGAAACTTAGGTCAAAATTTGGAAGCGATTGATAAAAATTTTCGTAGTGTTGATATTAAGCACAAATTAATTTTATTGTAGGGTCCTATAAATTTTAATGGAGAAGTGATATATATTATTTCTAATGCTACTTTGGATAAAATTGCTAAAATGACTAATATATAAATTAAATTCTATTAAAATTCTATTAAAATAAATGTATAAAAGAAACAGACGATTTTAAAATCAATTTTTATGGAGGAGTGAAATATAATATATGCTATAATGGATAATTTTACTATAAAATGACCTCATCATTTTAAATATTTTAAAGAGGGCAACAGCTGTAGTTATAAAAAGGGAAACAATAAGGCTAAACCAGAAAAATAAGTAAATTTGATAAATATTTTAAAACTTTAAAATTGGAAATCTTATGAAATATTGGACATTTAAAGTAAATACATGTATCATTTTAAATAGAAAAAGATTTTGGAAAAGTTTAGTGTATTTTAACGAAGTGATGAGAAGTTTTTGAGTATGTTAAAATTTTAATAGTAAATTCAAGTTAATAAAGATGGGAAACATTGAGGATTAAGATAAGAATAATTATAAGATTAAAAAAAAAAAAAAAAAAAAAACTTTTTATATACCATGTTTTTAAATTTTAATATACTAATAATATACTAATTAAAAGGAAAATGATAAATATTCTATCATAGTTTGAAGTCAAATTTGTTTTCAAATGCCTAAATAAAATATCTGATGTAAGATACTAATATTTTGCAGCGGAATAGATTTCATTTCTGTCATCCTTGGCGAAAAAAAAAAGAATATCGCCAAATTATCTGGCGAAAATATTTAATTCCTTTTAAAAATCATGGTTATTTTAACAACTTATATTAAAAGAGTAATGAATAATATGAAACAATATTTCGTACAATACATATTACATGTCATACATACGTACAATGAATAATACATATTACATTTCATACAATGCATACATCTGGCATGTATATTTTCGTGTTACGCTTTTGATCGCCAAATAATAATAATAATAATAATAAAAGCCAAAGGCGACAGAGTTTTGAAATTTAAAATTAAAATTTTGTCAATTTGACAGCAAAATAATTCAATCTAACACCTGCGATAACTAATACATATCTATACCCAAATATAAGGATTAAAATCGGGAAATAAATTTCCTCGATTTTTAATAATTTCTTACAAAAAATCCAGTGGGCAATTAACATAGGAAATCTTTTACTTGGCTGCACAGACGGTCAGTGAGTCACACTTCGCTTGCGTATAGAACTCATAGGCTCCGTTTACAACCTCGCCTAAAATCAACCCGCATTTTAACGATGCTTCTTTTAATCCCCCTTTCTGTTTTGTCCGTTTACAACTATCTATCTCGGAATAAGGATGAAGAGGGTGACAACCGGTTTTCAATGGGGAAAGAAAGAAGTAAGGTCCCTTTAAATGAGATGTCCCTTTAATTCACAAACCAAAACATTCGCATAAATTCTATTGATGTTAGTTATAGATGTACAGAAAAAAAAAAAAAAAAAAAAATGCAGTCGGCAGCAAAGGTATCCGAGCACTAGCAAAAATTCCTATATAAAAAAGTACACTTGGTACAGTTTTGTTAAATAAATCCTTATAGAATCCTTTTTTTAGCCAGTCTAGGAATATGATTCGACAAGGATTTATTTAACAAAACAGTATTAAATGCACATTTTTTATGCAAGAATTTTTGCTAGTGCTCGGATACTTTTGCTGCCGACTGTATTTAGTAAAATAATTACCACAATCATGATTTTATCTTTGAAAAATGTTGAGATAGGTTTTTGTTTAGTGAATTGATATTAAAATAATAATAATAACAATAATAATTATATATATATATTATATATATATATATAGTAATACAATATTATCAGTGCAAAAATTTGAAATTTAAAGATGATTTAATTTTAGTATTAAAAATTTAATTTAGTATTATTCGGATCATAATCGAAGACTCTCTGCAAGGAAATAAAATAAAGAATTTTAGCGTTAAATAGTCCTACATTTTTCTTTTTATATTCCGCAAAATTACATAACAGACAGAAATAATTTTCTTATTTAAAGTTGAAAAAGAAATAAAATTTATAAGAAATATTTTTTTAAGATTATCGCAAATATAAAATGAATTGGCAAGAGGTTAGATTACTTTCTATAAATTCTGAAGTTGATAAAAACAATTATTTTTATTATTTTTTCTATTCGCAAGAAGAAAATATTACAATCGAGAAAATTTTTGACTTCTGGTTTTCGATGCATTTACACGTTTTGAAATATCATGACAACAATTTGACCATTTTTAAAAGTGCATGCCTGTCTGTGTGTCTTGCATGGTTTATAAAAATTTTGTGGGCGCTGTATCTCGTTTAATAATGGGTGGAATTCCGAAAAACTTTAAATTTTCATATGAATTGGTGCTGATTATATTCACAGTAAATCGCCCAGTAGGCAGTATCATAATCACATATTACAGCCAGACCGTATCTAAAGCATTACTTTTTACAGGATAATCCCAAACATTTTGTTTTTTCTTTAATTTTTTTACCACTCCCTTTGTTGCTTTTGCGAAGACTTTTTTGCTGAAATATATATGAATTTAGCATATTCTTTACACTCCGAGAGTTTTAGGACAATTCATCAAGAATTTTTCTAGATATTTGACAAAGCGTCTGAAATCGTAAGTGTCCGGCCATTTAAGGAAAAGTAGTGTATAAATTTACGAATGAAAAGCACAAGCAAAAATATTTTATTATTCTATTATATTTCAAGTAATATTTTCTTTTAACTGTAATAAATAGAAAAAAGGATCTTTATTTATGCACTAGAAGTACAATTATGCGACTTCTAAATCATCATCTTTAAATGTACATTGAAAACACCAATTTATTCATCAGGGAGTTGCTCCCGTTTTTTATTCATTATACTTCTTTAGATAATTATATATTTTTTAAAGAACAATAAGTTTTAAAACAAGTAAAACCATCCTAATAAAATCTCACTTGACAAATAATTGTAATTTATTTATTTATATTTTCTATTGCATTCATTACTTCCCTCTTTTACTGTATTTTTTTCGAATAATAATTAAAGAATACTGTATGTCTTTACTCTCTTAGAAATGTCGGTTATTAACAAAAAATAAAATATAATTTTTATGTAGCATTAAATGGATAATCTTAAATTGAAATTAGTCAGTTAAATTATTAGAAAATAATAATAATAATAATGCATTCAAACTTCATTTATTTTTCTAATTGAGGTTTTTTTATTGAAATAAACAGTGAACTTAAATTCAGCAAAGCTTTTGTCTCTTCCTGAGACCAACGAGCATTACGCATAATTTTGCTATACATCTTTCAAGTAAACAAAAAACAAAAAAAAAAATTAAAAGCAAATAAGTGAAAGACAGCGAACAGAGGTAAATTAAATCCAATACGGCGCAGCGCACAGTTACATCCGAAAGGAATTGTGGGTAAAAGACGGGTTTCAGAAGGATTAACCCCAGTCCCGACTGGGGTAGTTTCTGACCCTAGTAATCAACCCCTCTTTTGAGGAACCGGTTCAGTTGGAGAGAATTTGGGGAATTCAACCCCAGTAAAAGTGAGATTGTGAACGGGGCCATAGATATAGTATAGCATATATAGAATAGAGTGATCATTGGGGAGAAAAAAGTTATTCCTTTTCATTTGGGAAAAGACGACGTTTTTACCAAAATATGGCCGTCTTTCCCCGAGTGAATACACACGGGAATACATACTAATATTTTAGCAAATAAAATTTATGAATAATTTATTTGCTAAAGGGGAATGGAAGACTCCAGATACAGTTTCAAATTCATATTTCTTTCTTTCTTTTCTTCTTCTTCTTCTTTTTTTTTTTTTTTTTCAATACCACTTAATGGCTGTTTCTAAAGCTTTTATTATTATTTTTTTTTTCGGCATCAAAAATCTTTGTACGATAACATGGGGATGAGAGATCTATATATATTACTATATTTATGATAGAACTACATTAGCGCTTTATCAATGTGTATAAAATCTTTAAATTGATTATGACGTTAATTTTCGTGAGATGCATAATTTAACTTTTTATAATTTTTTAACGTTCACGTTTGATTAAATGTATTTATTTTTATGTCGAAAGAAAATGAACTCGTATTTTTTTTTTTTTTTTTTTTTTTTTTGGCAACAATGAAATAATGGAACTCACAGATATTTTGGAGCAACTTTAATAAAGGTCTATAATTAACAAATAATTGCAATAAAACAATATTGTGACAATAAATTGAGATAAAAACTATCCTATCTCTCAAGTTGGACCAAACTGCACACAGTGTGCAAAATTTCATTAAAATCGGTTCCTTAGTTTAGGAGTTTACCCCGGACAAACATCGTGACACGTAATTTATATATATATACAGATGTTAAATGAACCTGCGCGAGCTTTAATATATATATATATATATATATTCATAATTTATTAGCTAAACATATTGAGGTACTTGTAACTTTTTTTTTCTAATTTTCACGATATTCGCTTTGGGTTTTTACATGAAGTAGTTCAATATATTTCGCTAAAAAATTATCTAAAATAAATTCTATTAACGCTTCCGCAGAGAAAAATTGTTTAGTAAAAATACTCGTGTTTCTTAGGATATTTAATAAATATTTTTTATATTGTTTAATATATTTTGATTACAATGTTGCGTTTAATGTAGTATGTCAAGTTTTCCAAGAACAGCATTGTATTGGAACTGCATTGCAATCTGTGTGCTATAATAAAAAGAAATGGATAATTATTTTAAAGTTTTTGAGAAACCTTCATATCATGCAGGTTCCATATGCTTTTCAATGTCATTTCATTCCACAGCTGCTGTAAGTGCACCTCTAATTCACGATAAAACGTCTAGATTACCCAACCTATCGTCCCAAGTATTACCAGACATGTTCGATAGGTGACAAATCTGGAAACCGAACAGACCAGCGAATACTGTGTTAATATAGATAAACATTAACGTGATACAATTTACTTGTTTAGCAATCTAGCATTGTTCTCTTAAAATGCCTCCGAGGAGACTTAATATGGTTGGTAACACATGTGACTGAAGGAGTCACGAACGTTACCACTGGACTGCCATGCTACGGTAGAGGAATGTTAGAAGTGACTGGTGTTCCGTTTATAGTGACTTCCCATATTGTACTCTATTTCCTTTACGCAGTCGCCTCAAGGCCACGCTCAGATGGATTGTGATTTCACTTTCTCCGTCCGTTGCTAGGTTACTGAAGAAACAACGATATCTCACTGGATGGAATTGAGCACGTGATCTCCCTCTCTGAATTCCATGGCCTTGAAGTGCCTCTGTTGAGGAAATGGACTATAGCATAGAAGTTATCCGAGCGGTATACCATTCTAAATTGAAAGGAGTATTATGACGTTTATTTTCCAATCTCTGAACTCGTACTTGGTTGTTTAAAGGGCTATAGAATAGCTCAAAACAATCTGGTTTTGTTCTATTGCATTCCAGTCCTATCAAGCGCGATATCTGTCCAAACGAAGACGAGAGAGAATCTGTGTTATTGGTAGCGTATTCATTACGTACAGCTACAGCGCCTAGAATATATAGTGTGATAAGCGCTTACGATCGAATGCTTAAAATACTGCTAAAAAAATAAGCTTCCTAGATGGCGCTACGACTGAATTTTTTGCTCAGATTGAAGAGCTGATTGGCTTTTCCCAATTTCATCTGCTCAGTCACATGATCCAAGCACATAATTAATCAATAGGGAATTTCGGTTTTGATCACGTGACACTAACTTCGATTACAGTGACATCTGGTGGAATTAGTAGGCTTAATTTTTTTAGCACAATTTTATTTGCCGCTTTCCACACTGTTTATTCTAGACACTAAATGAAATGTCGTTCAGCAAGATGCCTCACAATAGTACGGGGGACACAAAGATCTACAGTAAAAATTAAAAACCTGTATCTTAATAGCGAAAAATGGTGAAGTTCGCGCAATGTAAGCGCATCAAGTGGCTAACTAAAGTGCAATTCCAGCAGTTCCCAATAAATTCTAAAGCCCTGAATGTGTCTGAATATCTTTGTGTGGCTCTATAAATCTTAATGCTAATTATACTGTATTTTATAGAAAACATCCTTCGATGCAATATCTCAGTTTGTTTATGATTTATTTGTATTAAAAAAAAAATATTAAATACAGTTTATAGAAATATTTATCATAGAACACGATGCTTTGTAATACTTTCGAGAGTCTCTGTACACAAATCAATGGTAATAAATTACCCCCCCCCCCTTTTTTTTCAATAAGGAACATTTCATAGTGAACTAGAATAATATATATCAGTTTTCAAATACGTAATCATTTTCAAATATTTTAATATTTGATAATCGTTACGTCTCGTACATTTATATTAAATTTTAATTACAGTCGGTAACAAAAGTCTCCGAACACTAGCAAAAATTCCTATGTAAAAAAAGTACACTTAATGCAGTTTTGTTAAATAAATCCTTGTCGAATCCTGTTTCAGGCTGACTAAGAACAGAATTCGACAAGGATTTATTTAACAAAACTGTATTTAGTGTACTTTTTTACATAGGAATTTTTGCTAGAGTTCGGAAACTTTTGTTACCGACTGTACATTAAAAATCGAAAAAATATTCATTAAAATATGCAATTTAAAATATTAAAATACACATAGCATAAATTTAAACGTTTCGAGCCTTATTCCAGGCTCCTCATAGTAAAAAACATCAAAAGTACACGCTGAGAAGAACAACAGATTTCCTTTATGAAAGTACAACGTATTCAGCAGGGATTGCACATGCCTCATTAAGCAGAGAAAAATTCTGTTTCATGTACCAGCCATCCAGGAAAATTCTTGAATGATAATCCGAACAGTTATATATGACAATTTTAGTATTGCTAAAATCAGGTAGAGTCGGTAACAAAATTGTCCGAACACTAGCAAAAATTCCTATGTAAAAAAAGTACACTTCATATGGCTCTGTTAAATAAATCCTTATCGAATCATGTTCTTAGACTAACTAAGAAGAGGATTCGACAAGGATTTATTTAACAAAAGCGTACGAAGTGTACTTCTTTTACATAGGAATTTTTGTTAGTGTTCGGACACTTTTGTTACCGACTGTAGATGGTCTGTTTCTATGGCATGCTGCACTATTTTAAAGCGGATATCGCGATTTTTGAAATTTCTTTTATGTTCGAAAATTCGAGTATGAAGGGAACGGCCAGTTTCACCTGTATAAACAGAAACTGCGAGATTTACAAGGGATAGGATAAACAACTCCTGTACGAGAAAATGTGCAGTTTTATGTTAAGTGTATTTTAATATTTTAAATTGTATATTTTAATGTATATTGTCCAGATTTTTAATGTTATTAAATTTTAATATATCAGTTTCGATTCGAGGAATTCCATACATATTTATGGGTGTCACAGCGCGGACAGACAAACCGAAGTCATAAACACATTTCAACTTCGTTAGAAAGTGTTATTAAAAAAATAATAAGAGTTAAGATAAAACAAAGATACATGTGAAATGGAAAATTTCATATGGGGTAATAGAGGTGGGTCTGGTCACGTAGTAATAGAACCCAGATAACAAGCACATTTGCAGCAAGTTTGATTTTTCTTGATATCTTGCCATGACAAATTTGATGCGATAAATTTGCCGTGAAATTGCCGCAAAGCAATTGCCGCACAACATAAATCTATCTTTCGTTTTACTTTTTTTTTCTTCTTTCACACCATTTCTGTTGCAAACTAAAATTGCTGTGTAAGTATTTGAAACTCAACCAAAGACTGATATTGAAGCGGTTTCGCAACGTTTTCTTGCTCGTATTGTTTACTGGTGGAAGAAGCGTGACTTTATCCGCGGGGCTCGAAGTCTCGTGTTGACAAGTCTTATGCGAAATACAAGCTATATTTACATGTTTCTATGTGTATTTGCAGGTAATGTGACGTGATAAGAATCTGAGTTTGCAATGCATTAACAGTTGGTGAGGTGTGACATGACAAGCTTACCTATTGCAATGAGTTTGCAGTACTCTTAATACGACAAACCTAACTTTCCTACTACTTTGCAACGAATTTGCAACAAATTTGATACAGTAAGAGTGCAACTTGCGCGACAAGTTTGCTGCAAATTTGACGTGTGGTGACTTCGGAGTTTGCGTTAACTTGCTTCAATCTTGTTATGAACTTACAGCTTGTCACACTGAACTTGCTGCAAGTTTGTTGGCTTACAAAGCAAGATTGTTGCAATTTCGCTGCAAATTGAAATTGCTATGTGGGAATAAATGAATAGAATAAAATACTGCAGCAGTATCTTACCAAAGAAAAATATCAAATGCTCGTGGGCTGCACTTCACAGAAACTATTTTACGACTTCTGGGTTTTTTGTAAAATATATCAGCAAAGACGGAGCTCCTTGTGGCAAGAACTAGCTTATGAGCATAGAAATACATCGATGATCCGTCTTTGACGTCTGTTACTTTAACAGTGATATCGCAATAGATGTTGCGTTGATACATGTATTTCAAAGACTCTTCAATATTTGACAAATCGTCTCGCCAAAGAGCTCCTAGAAAGAAATGTATGTATAAATTATTTCAACATCTGATAATTATTTACATATTGTTTAGTTTGCAAATAAACAAAATTTACAATAATTTATTATAGCTGCTAATTGTAATTAATTTAAATATTTTCAACAAAATCGAGAAACAAACAAACAAAGAAATCGAGTGTGAAACAACCACACGGCTTCCATTACTCACTACTACGCGTATTATAAGTACTTTTGAGAGATAATGTGATCAGAAGACATAAAACTGACCTAACAAAGTAGACATCTAAAAATATTTTGGCAAGAGAAAGCTTATACACGTGTTTATAAAGATATATAAAACAGTGTTTACATAGCGAATTAAAAAACAAGAAAAAAATTGGTAGAGACATTTTTTTAAACACCAATTTCCGAGATCTAAAACAGACCTACCTAATCAGGATGACTATTAATTTTCCTGTAATAACCACGTAATACATGAGAAAGGATATCTAAAATGGGTTTATGCAACAAATTTAAAAAAAAATCGTTCGAGCCATTTTTGAGATACCGACTTTTACCAAAATTTGGCATACTCAATTGTTGACTGGAAAGCAATAATTACCCCCCCCCCAAAAAAAAAAAAAAAAATAATAATAATAATAATAATAATAATAATAATAATAATTAAATGGGGATTAATATGACAAGTCTGAAAAAAAAAATCATACAACCGTTTTGAAAGAAACACCTTTGCGAGACCTGAAATTGAGGTAGTTATACAGGACGCCTATCAATTTTCGTCAACTGCCAACAGCTAATTAATACGAAAGGACACCTAATAGAATGTTTATATAGCAACTTTGAAGAAAATCGTTAGAGCCGTTTTCGAAGTACGGACTTACAGTCCCACTTCCGGTTCCCGATATGCCTTTTCCGGTTTTCTGATTTTCACCAAAAGCTGGAAAAATCATCTGTACACCAGACCTGTATCAATTCTGAAATTTCGTAGTTTTATCTTTATTAGTTTCTGAGATATGATAGTCAGAAGATTTCACACTCATCTACACACACACATACACACAGACTGACAAATTGTCAAAAACTACTTTTTTGGACTCAGGAGACCTTAAAACATGTAAATCAGGAGAAAACTCGATAACGAATTTTTGGACCGAATACAATACTTCCATTACCTATGGTAATCCAGCAATGGAAGTAAGGGGAAAAAAAATTTTAAAAAAAGCACCCGATTTACTTTTATATCTTGAAAATATTGTTAGGGTTAACTGAAAGATTTAATAGAGTTAATAAGAATTGGAATCAACATTATAAATATAACAGGAACGGAAAATCACGCAGTTCACATGGACTATTAACTCTTTCCAATTATACGTATTCATTGCATTGTTTAATCTTCAATGTACTTTACCTACATAATCATACAAAAGACAGACAGATAGACTAATAGATAGATTTTATAATTACTCTTGAACATTGTTAGAAAGTATTGAAAACTATTTACATAAACATAAACACATTAAAAATGCAATTACAGCAATTTCTAATTGTAGACCTAATGTATGTGAATATTTTAGTATAACCTTGTAAATTTTAATCATACGAATAATAAATGTCAATTTCATTATGATTTCTGCAGTACAAAGTTATTGAAATATGGTTTATAAAAATGCTTCTCGTGGAACGCAATGCATTGGCATTCTTTTGGGTATACTATTTATACCATTTTAAATAGGGTTGGTTCGTTGGGTTTTACGTCGCGCAGATGGGCAATTGGCGACGGTCTGGGACTCACCCCTAGAGGTGATCCGGAGACATGCCATCGCATCCTCCACGGAAGGGATGGCTCTCCCGCTTCGGTGACCCCCAGAGGTATAATTTTTGATGGGAACATGGAGAACACGCGGCCACGACAGATTTTACGTGCACCAGCCACCATTAGTGTACACGGCGGTCTTTGGCCAGATCGAGTACCGAACCCGCAATCTTCCACTTACGAGGCCGGCGTCCTACCGACTGGGCTTTAAATAGGGAACATTCCACAGTAAGAACTTGAATAACATATAAAAGTTTGAAATAATTCTGAAAATATTTATGGATGCTAGATTGCGTGCAGATGAATAGATAGATAGACAGACAGTCAGGTAGACTAATTAAATTCATAATCACTCTTAAATATTGTTAGTAAGTGTTAAAAATGCTTAATAAAAATACAAATTTAATTCCAGCAATTTTCAAGTATGGCCCTTAATGTATCTGAATATCTTTGTGTGACCCTGTAAATCTTAATATTAATTATCTATGTTATATAGAAATATTTTTTTATAAATATCAATAACAAATTTTAATTTCATTATGATTTATGCAAAATAAAGTTACTAAAGTATGATTTATAGAATTACTTTTCACAGAATTTAGTGCTTTGGAATTATTTCGGGTGTTCTTGTACACAAACAGAGGGCGGTACTTACCCCATTTTCAATAAAGAACATACCATAGTGAACTTGAATATGGGAGTTAGATCGTGGACAGACAGACAAAACGAAATCTTTAATAAGTTTCATCTTTCTTGATCAGTGTTAAAAATAAATGCATGCACACACACACACGCTTATATATATATATAATTATATATATACATATATATATATATATATATATATATGAAAATATAATATATGTTTTCAGTCAAGATAGTTGTAAATAAGTAACAAAAATAACTAAAGAAAAACTTACGAGAAAATTAATTAATGTGAAACAATTCATACGAAAAATTAACAGCAAAAACTTAAAATAAATGAACTAAACTATCAAGAAATGCCCCATATGACTTGAGACATATGTGTGGGGTTAAAGCATGCTTTTATTGATCAAACTCTCCCCCTAGGCAGACAGTTTAATAAAAAAGCACAAATATGGCTAAATAAAAGATCGATAAAATAAAATGAATAAATAAAATGGAAAAGACAAAAAACTTATATGGGAAAGGCAGAAAATGATCATACATTTACAATTACGTTAGCATGTATTTCATAATAACGCCAGCAAGACAGCTAACCAGAATACGAATCTTTGAAAAAACTTATTACATCGCCATCTATGTTAAATTAAAGAAATTAAAACAATAAATAAAGTTATTATAGCCAAATATAATCGAAAAAAAATCTGGAGTGACTCCACTCGACTTTCCGAACATTGAGTAATTAACAGTTTTGTAGATAAAGTAAAGAAAGAGTAGTTGTTAAACAAACAAAAGAGAGAAAACCATAATAGAGTGTTCGAGTATTTTTCTCCATCTATTACACGTTGTTTTATTTAACGCTACTGAACTTTGAGCCCATAGATCATAATGACAAAGAAATTTTCGTTGTGTCCCTGTAAAAACCTATAAATGTTAGATTCACCAAAATGCTTATAGTTAGTGCAACAGTGATTTATAATACTCATATAAATTTTCAGCTGAATTCAATAAGGCGTTTAGATGCTATCGTACTTTTAAAAATTTAGTCCCATAGGCCATAATGATAAAGAATTTTTCTTTGTGTCCCTGTAAAAAAACTGTAAGTGCTAGATTCACCAAAATCTATACAGTTAGTTCAACTGTGATCTATAACATGTGTACAATTTTTTTGCTCGGATTAATAAGGCGTTTAGACACTATCACATTTTTAAAAATTTGGCCCCATAGGCATAATGATAAAGAATTTTTCTTTGTGTCCCTGTAAAAAAACTATAAGTGCTAGATTCTCCAAAATCTATACAGATTGAGTATTTGTGATCTATAATATGTGTATAAAATTTTTGCTCAATTGAATAAGGCGTTTAGATGCTATCGCACTTTTATGATTTTGCTCCCATAGGCCATAATGATAAAGAATTTTTCTTTGTGTCCCTGTAAAAAAACTATAAGTGCTAGATTCACCAAAATCTATAGGGTTCGTACTATGGTGACTTACAATATGCGTACCAACTTTCAGGTTAATCGAACGAAGCGTTTAGACGCTAGCGTGTTCACCCACAGACATACACACATACACACACACATACATACATCATCGTAAAAATAGTGAAAACGGACTCAGGGGACCTCAAAACGTATAGAAACATCAAAATCTCGAATTCGGATTTTTGACATGATTACAATACTTTCCTCACTATAGTGTTCGGAAAGTAATAAGGATTATAGAAAAATGAAAAGGAAAATTAAAAATCATTTATATTTCAAATGTTTTAAATATTTTTCTATAATATAACTATGTAAAAAATCCATAGGATAATCACTTTCAACAGCACTATTAAAGAAACCTGAATATTTTTAATTTTGTCATGATAATTAGAAATTAATGTTTTATTGCGTTTAAGATAGTTTAAAATTATATTTCTGTAGATATGTTTACTAATGTTAGAGCTCCAATTAATTAATTTAATCACATTAAAATTAAAATTATTTCTTTTATCAAAAATAGTTGTAATTATTTCATTATCCACAATATCTATATCCAAGTCCAAGAAATTTGCTTTTAAAGGATTAAAATTAGTACTAATGAGTTTTAAATAAGAAGGATAAAAATTAGTTTTTACTTTAGTGTCATAATTTGTACTGGTAAATGCAGTCAGATCATCAATATATCTGTAAATTATAATACCCTCATTAGATTTAAAATTATTTTCATAAGTATGTAAGTACATATTTGCTAAACTGTTACTTGATACTGAGCCCTGAGGAATGCCTTGTTTTTGAACATAAAATTTGCCATGATAATTAATATAATTTTCTTTTAGAACTAAACTGTATAATTTTTTATATTTATTATAATCTATATTATCTTTTATATTACTTTCATAATAGAAAATATTCAAAGAATTAATCAAATCATCTATTTTAATATTATTAAATAAATCTTCAAAATCCCAAGTGAAAACATTACTAACCTTCTTACTTTTCATAAAAACAATCAAGTCATAACTATTTTTAAGAATGATAGAATTTTTTGTATGATCTAGAGCATTTTGAATAAGTAGTTGTAGTTTTTTATTTGCTTTAACGTTATATGTTTTATAAGCAGAAGTTACTTTACTAAATTTTACTGGATTTTTATGAAATTTAGGGATAAGAAAAATAAAAGGAAAATTCACATTAGTAAGTTTAATTCCAATTTGTAGATTTATATATATATATATACAGGGTGTTTATAAACTCCCGGACCCATTTTGATGTTTAATAACTCATAAAATAATAAAGATAGATTAAAATTAATAACATAAATGGTTAGATAGACTCAAAAAGTTTCATGACCCTTGTCAATGAACTTCCACGTGTGTCCCCTTCGTCGCACGGAGAATATCAAGTCGATAGTCAATTTCACGCCAGGTAGCGGCAAGCATGTCGGCATCCACAGAGGCTATTGCGGTTGTAATTCTGACGTTTAGGTCATCAATGTTCGACACTCTCCTCCTGTGAACATTGTCCTTTACAAATCCCCAAAGGGAAAAGTCCAGCGGCGTTATATCAGGTGATCTGGTTGGCCAAGGAATTGGACCTCCTCGCCCAATCCATCTTCCTGGAAAATGGTCATTCAAAGAACTACGAACGATGATACCCCAATGAGGTGGTGCAGCATCTTGTTGCAAAAAAAACATGTGGCTGAAGCTCTTCTAGTTGTGGAAATACGAAGTTTTCCAACATGTCTAAGTATACGACTAATGAGACCGTCTTTTCTGTTCTGTAAAAAAGAAAGGCCCTGTACCACCATAAAATCTGTGCTTTCTCTTGTGGTGGTGTATGCATTCTCCTTAAATCCGCTCGAATAAAACATCACATACAAAAGTACTTCATAGAACAAACACATCAAAAGTAAACATAACATTGCAATAGTTGCCAAAATCAAAAGAGAGAAAAATGCAATTAATAAGCAGACGATATTTAGAAAATTACAGATATTTAGACTGGAAAATGAAATTATCTGAAATTAACCAAACGCACAGACGATATTTACAAAAGTAAAGGTATTCAAACCTGAAAAGAAAATATATGAGTTATTCCATCAATAAATGCCATAAGTTTGTTTATATCTTCATTATGTATGAGTTATTAAACATCAAAATGGGTCCGGGACTTTATAAACACCCTGTATATATAACCAATTAAATATAAAAAAAATAGGGGGGGGGAAGAAGAAGAAAAAGAAAAAGGAGATAAAAAATTTGTGCAAAACAAAATTTAATTTACGGGCTCTTCTTCTTTTCTTCTTCTTCTTCTTTTTTTTTTTTTTTTTAGTGAGTTCATTCATAATATAATATAAAGTAAACTGTACACACTCATTTAAACATCCGATCTCATAATAAGAAAACGCCACAGAACTGGCGTTATAAAGAATTCGGTACAAAATTTTGAATAACACACCATAAAATGCAATAATCTCGCAATGCCGCTTTGACTGCCGCACTTGTGCCTACTTTGTTCGCCCTGACGAAGGGTTGTTTGCTTTTTCGACCTGAAACAATTGTTGTGAGGTTATTGCATGTTAACCCATTACCCGCTGGTGTTGCGTTCAAGCAACACCAGAAATAATCGCGTTTAACAGTTAACTAAAAAAGGTTTTTTGTATTAAGTATTGTTTTTAAGTAAAGAAAGGATAGATGTTTATTTTATCACAAAAAAAAAATTGATCTGAAAAAAAGTTTTAAGTTTAAAAATGGATTATTTCAAACTTGAAACACATTTCAAGTGAAAAGTTTTGAAAATCTACATATTTGAATGAGTTTACATAACTTGTAAAAAAAAAAAAAAAAAAATGTTTTCGTAATAAAATAATTACTTTTGTAGTTAGTTATCTGTAGTTTATTCTGTTTTATGCTCCCTCAAGAAAATTTCCGTAATCATTTATTTACATTAATTCTATACTCTTATTCCACTGAAGTTGCACAAATACAACACCCTGTATTCAGTAAGATAAGATTAATTTTAATAATTTTATTTTAAATTATTGTTATATGTGATCAAAATAATGAGTATTACTGTTTCTATTTAAAAAAAAAAAAAATCATTATTTCGAGTTTTGGAGGTTAATGGGTTAATGTGTTTATTCAAAGTTTTGTACCGAATCCGATCTCATAGTTTTATTGGAAAATGTGTGTCACATCTTCTCGTTGCAAAGTGTTCCGGTTTATTTCGAAAATGGAAGCTCATAATTGATAATGCTTCGATAAAATCTCGCCCGCCTTCTGAATTAAAATATACATTAAAAATTCCCTGCTAACACGGTTTAATTCAAAGTATTTTTTGAATTTGACCCACTAAAATGATGCAATATTTGAATAAGGTAAAGTAAAAATAGATTTAGAAATAATCGTTAGTTAAAATATTAGGGAATAAAATTTAGCCTAATTATCTATGAAAACCAGAAACGATAATTAAATACCATCACTGCTTATAATAAACATGAAAACAAAATCACGAGGATGGCATACGTTATAAAACACTTTCCAACTGTACTGACCTGTTGCATCGAATATTATTCGATGTATTTTAATTTCGTTAAAGCACCATAATATAATCTATAAAATATTTCTCTAACGTGGACCAGTTTCAATTATTTTTTGTCGAAACGATACGATACGCGAGGGAAAAAAAATAATATTTATACATGAACAATATTTAAGCACGCGGACTTTAGCTCAATGGACTAATAAGAAAAAATGAGGACATTTGTCTGATGAGATTATTTTACGAAAAAAATGTATTTTTAACAGTCGTTTCTTCAGAATCTTTACAACCGTCATTTTAAACCTAGCAATATTTTAAAGATATATACAGAATATGAACTTTAGTGTCACAAATTGACTAAAAAACACAATCATAAAAAATATAATCAAAATAGGAATTATTTTGTTTTATTAATTTATTTATTTATTAAAAAAAATTATATGAATATATATATATATATATATATATATACCAAAATTAATCGCCAACATGACGACAAAAATTTAAAAGACGTCGTGGGAGTCCTATATTAAAATTGTACTGCCTGTGGAAGTATGAAAGTTGGGTCGTGGACCATGAATTTTATTTGGAAACCTTTCTTTGAATGAATTTGGTTTCACTACTGTGCAATATTAATTTGGTTTTAATAATAATTTGGCTTCTGGTAAATTAGAATTTTAATTAGGTGGTGAAATTGGTAAAGTATTTATGAGTTTCAAATTTTAAAGGTAAATAAGAAAATAAATAAAATGCGAATATTTCACACGGGTTTGGTATATATATATCTCTTTTTATTGTTATCAAAGAACTTTCACAAAAAAAAAAAAAAAAAAAAAAAAAAAAAAACTGCTTTCATATAGACTTTTATATTATATAAAAACTACAAACGCATTATACATTCTTTTTAATACTTTCCAACAAAGTTGGAAAGTGTTTATGACTTCGGATTATTTGTTCGTCCATCCATGTGTCCGCGCTCGAATTCCCGTAAATATTAATAATGAAATTTCTTGAAACTGATATCTTATTCAAATACACTGTCGGATGTTTCCCATTGCAAATAAAGACCGGTTTCCACTAGCGGTTGGTTGGAGCGGTGCTATTCAGAATCTTTTGATGTGGTCAGCCGGGCTCAAAACCCTCGAACTGGTTGAAAGTCTAGAGATCTCCTTGACGCTAATCCCCCTGCTGAGATAATTGAGGGGCCAGAGGCAGATATCTTTGTCAATTTTGCATGCTTTCCTTTGAAGTAACTGCGCAATCTGATAAAGAAGGTTACAACTGATGACAAGACATTTGGCTCTTTGTGTCGGAAGCGTCATTAATGGTTTTTTGAGCCTCGAAGTTTCAACCCTAGTGGAAACCAGCCTTAAAGGTTACGTGCTACTTCCGAACGTGCTTTTTCCGAACAGTGCTATTTGCGAACACATCTTATACCTGACAGCTCATTCCCTCACCATTTGAAGATAAGGGAGAGGGGAAAATCGTACCAGAGACCACGGTCACCCTTCTCTAATGGATCAAGGGGACTAATTGCTTTTGTCAAAAGCTGCCAGTAAAATAATTACAAGATAAAATGAACTTTTTATATACCACGGTTTTAAATTTTCTGTTGAATCATATAAACTTGACAATTCTATGCATTAATAAACACTTTTTTAGAATCTTTTTGAGGAATTATTCCACCAACTTGAAAGAAAATGATCAAATGCGTAATAAAGAGAGAAATTATAAGAAATTTTCAAACATTTATTAATTGAATAAAAGCATAAAAGAACGCATTGACATCGTGTTCTGAGCTATTCTAAAAGTTTCAAATGTCTAGATAGTAGGGAAGTTAGTTAAAAATCGATTGCAAGATTTGTACTGGACAAACATGAAAGCGAGTTAATAAAAACATGGTAAAAATGATTAAGTCGGACTGTAAAAGTCCGCCATTTTCATTTTTATTTGAGTATACCCCTCTTTCTTTCAAGATAAAGTTAATGAGCAGCTGTTAGGCAATCTTTGATTTTTTGAAGATCTTTTAAATTTCTGCTAAGATTTAAACATGATTACTGCTCGTTGCATGTGTGGATAAATGTATACGGATGCTTTTAATTTGTGTCAAAATACTTTGTGTGTATGTGTATGCGTATGTATATATATATATATATATACATAATCCGTGAATCCATCTGTGAGAAGTTGGGGGCTAGAAACGTATTTTGTGGTTAATACCAGCGTTTCGTCAGAAACTTCTCATTTTCCTTTCCCTACATGGGGGAGCTCCCCTGATGAAGGCCCTCATGTGTTTTGGGATTAAATTTCATCTGGTTTTGAATTTTTTTGTTTGTTTATATATATATATATATATATATATATATATATATATATATTCTGTGAAAGGTTATAGAAAAAAAATTTAAAAAGTATATATTTAATTATTAAAACCACTTTATTTAACAAAAGGGAAATTTTTTAAAGCTTAATTAATTTGTTTAACAGAACTGTTTGAGGTTTTAATTGAAAAATCTATTTTTAAATAATTTAATCGTTTTTTTTTTTTTTTTTTTCCCCCTATGTATGATTAAAGATAAAATAAATAAATAAATAAATAAATAAAAATAAGTTTTAAAAAATTAACTAAAAATTTTAGTAAACTAATTTAACTAATAAAAAAATATATTTCTAATAAATTAGTTGAGAATAATTAATACTATTGTTTCGGGTTTTAATAACAAAAAAGCTCTTTTAAAATACTTTTAATACTAGTTAAAAAAGTATTTAATAAAATATTCTAAGTAATATATATATATTTATTTATTTATTAAAAATATAATTATTAAATTAGGAACGATTGTTTAGACTGTCTGTTGTTTGGACTTTCAATATAAAAGTTTATTTAAATAGCCGAGCGGTTCTCGATGCTAGCAGAATGGAAGTGTCGGGTTCAAACCCAAATCAGGTTCGTCGACTAAGCCGTTGGGAGTTTTCCATGGTTTTCTTCGAAACTTGCGCAAGTACAGGCTAGGGCCAGCCTTATCCCCACCCCGGAGAGCATTTCACGCAGGCGTCGGACACTCGCGTTATCAACCTGCTTTAACACTTACACAATCACCACGAAGATATTTTTTAATATAAAGCGATATATATATATACACACATATGTGTGTGTGTATATATATATATATATATATATATATATATATATATATAATATATATATATATATATATATATATATAAATCATTTGTAACAATATATTTTAATTAAAAATTAATTTAATTATTAAAAATATACTTTTTTAATAATTAAATAAGTTGAGGCTGCTTAATACTATTGTTTGGGCGTTTAAAAAAAAATTCTATTTCAAAATGTTCTTAAACATAATATATATATATATATATATATATATTTTTTTTTTTTTTTACTATCATTGATCATAGAAATAAGAAATTAATTAAAATTATTTAATTTAAAATATTTAATTAAAAACTAATTTGATTATCAAAAATATACATTTTAATAAAAAAAAAAAAGGATGAGATTGCTTGAAGCTTATTCTAAAATATTTTTAATACAAAATGATTTTTTTTTTTTTTTTTTTTTTTAAGAATGTCCATTAAATAAATAAATATATAAATAAAATTCATTTAATAAAATATTTTAATAGATTCCTGATAGCTTCTAACACAAGTAGTTACTCCACTTAATCGGTAATGGGAGGCGAACTGTGCTCTCTGGGACGATAGCAGTATAGTCTATTGTCTGTCACTCGGAAAAGAAGCGAAGGTGAAGTTAACAGGTATTCCGTTCGGAAAAAGCACCTTCGCAACTAACACGACACCAAAGTAAATTCCGCCACTGATTTGTGTGCAGGCAGCCCGAAAGTATTCCAAAGCACAGACACTGCGTTTTATGAGAAGTATTTCTATAAATCATATTTTAATAATTTCACTTTGCACAAATCTTAATGAAATTGAAACATGTTATTCATATGCACAAAAGTGTGCTTACTATAAAATATAGTATGATAAGCATTAAGATTTAGAGTGTCACGTAAGCATATTGAGTTACATTAAGATCTATTATTAAAAATTTGCTTCATTTTCATTAAGAGCTTTTAAAACTTTCTAAGAATTTTTAAAAGTGAATATTATTTAAATTAGTGTATCTGTCTGTCTAACTGAAGAAAAAGATGAAAAAGCCTACCTGTTTTTGTTCCCATTTTCTTTGTTTAGTCGGTGAAAGCGAGAAGATATAAAATACTCATATTTTTAATCGCCATCCAAAACACGCGAACTTAAACCGAAAGTGCTTATCAGTGTTATGATAATAAAATATCAGACAATGCATTTTTATGAGACCTGATTTATCCACTTACAATTTGTTTTTCTACTTTACTTATCGGTTTAAAAGTACAGTAAGCGCTCCAAAACTTATATATATATATATATATATATATATATATATACAGTCGGTAACAAAAGTGTCCGAACACTAGCAAAAATTCCTATGTAAAAAAAGTACACTTCATACGGTTTTGTTTAATAAATCCTTATCGAATCATGTTCTTAGACTGGCTAAGAACAGGATTCGACAAGGATTTATTTTTCAAAACCGTGTGAAGTGCACTTTTTTTACATAGGAATTTTTGCTAGTGTTCGGATACATTTGTTACCGACTGTATATATATAGGAATAAATTTATTTCCAAATTTCAACAAAAATTTATAGTGTAGATAGATATTTATGTACAAAGTTTCAAGAATGTATCTTTAACAGTGTCGGACATACGCAAAATTCGAATTAAAAAAAAAAAAATAGAGTATTTAAAAACGCTCCAGGCGCAAAGTATAACAGATGTTCACATTAATAAATAAAAACATTATATAATTACAATACCATGGGAAAAAAATACATATATCAACAGTTGTATTTGTTCGAAATAAAACCATGCTCCTTCTACAGGAGAACAAAGTAGGCACGAATGCACCAGACAACCAATGCACTTTGTTCGATGCACTCGTTTGCTGTGCATTGCCACTTTTATTGCTAATCATACCGTTATAGCAAATCTGCCGTCATAGGTATTTCAACAAAATTTAATAATAGATCCTATAATGATATTGTTGCGAAAATTGTAGATTTTTTTGTAAAAAAAAAAAAAAAAAATAGTTCATAAAGAACTGGGCAGGTTCTAATCGACAAATGCACTTAATTTATTGAATAATCTCTAAATAGTCCAACAAAGCAGCCAATCGTGCCACAAGTCAAGTACACAGCATTAAATGCACGACCGATCCAGAATCCGTTTCAGAAACCATGATCAGCAGTTTAAAATGCATTCGCAAAGATGATCATTCAGCTCGAAGTCTGAACAGAGACTTAATTCTTCGAGAGTGACTTTTTTTTTTTTTTTTTAACAGTATCGTTATTGATGTACTGGGTGGTCCTAAACTATATGTCAAAAATGTAAAGGCAGGTAGAGGAGGGATCTAAATAAGCAGATTTCGTATAGGATATGTGATAATGCCGCCTTGAGCCAGTAGAGAGGTTTGATGACTGCGGCATTTAAAAGCGCTTCGCTACAGGGCCCGATTAAGCTTTGAAGCTAGGGGAAGCTCAGCATCATTTCGGGACTCCCTTTCATTTCAGAAAGTCTTGTTTTCCTGTTACATATTGTAATATAAAAATGCTATAGACCAAAAAATAGTGTTTATTATTAATATTTTATTTTCATACAGCTGGGTGGTTTCTACACAGAACATTAAAATCATACAACTTTTTAATTAAGAACATTCAGATTTTTGAGGTTAAATAATAGATTTTTCCCGAAATAGTGAGTGTTTTGGCTTGTTTTACGTAACCTTTGTCAGAAAAATTTCAATCTCAGTGTGAAAATATGAAACAAAAAATTCAAGACCATGTTTTTAATCCTTATGGGGCTCCCTCTTAAATTTTAGAGGGGAAGCTTGTGCTTCCTGAGCCTTTTGGATAATCAGGCCCTTCTTCGCTAGCTGGTTTCATCATTTCCTACACGATGTCGACCAGCTCCGCATTAGTGAAACGATGCATGCTGCTCAAGATCCGTGCGGGAAATGGTGAATCCAGCTAGTGAAGCGCTTTTATACGCTGCAGTCATCAGCGCTCTCTACCGGCTCAAGGCGGCATTACCGCACACACAATCCTATACGAAATCTGCTTATTTAGGTCCCCTCTACTCTGCCTGCCTTTACATTTTTGACGTTTAGTTTAGGACCACCCTATATAGAAATTTCGAAGTAATTCTGTAATAAAAACCAATGGACCAGTTCTGAAAATTACAGAACTCAGCTTTAATTAAGCTACCAAACTTTGGCAACTCTATACTACCATTTTTCGTCAAATTCGTTCACAAATCGCCAAGTTCATCGCCATGGTTGACCTTCGTGAAAATAAAAAAACTGCCAATTGTTTCCACTTTAAATCTACTTTTTTGTAACAAGTTTTAACGTAGAATAGATTTTTAATTCTTAGCAACAATGTTGTTCATGAAGGATAAAACTTTTTCCTTTATTAGAACTGTTTTTGGAATGAAAATACATGTAGATCAAGGCAGGGGAAGCATAACATAATTTTATCCATTTCAACTGGGGTCAGCATTAGCGACGAACATAGTGACTTATCAAGACTGGCGACCAAATGTCGCGAAAAATAAATGTCTAAGGTTGCCAGAATCTAGATAACTTTTCACATTTTTAAGCAGAGTTTTACTATAATGTAACGTTTCTCTCCACTAATTTTCGTTAAAAAGTACAAAAAAAACATCTACACTCCAGTGAATTCCTATGAACTCGAATGAATTTCTTCACACTCAAAATTGGTTTTTTAGAAATACACTTCAGAAGATGAACAGCCAGTTTCATCTTCTAAGTACCATTTTTGGAAGAGTTCTATTATAAATTCCGAATTTTGTAAATCTCCCCACCCCCACAAAAAAAAAAAAAAAAAAAAAAAAAAAAAGTTTTTCACCCTTCCTCCCTTAAAATCGAAAATATTATTATTGTTACCATTATTATTACTTTGTATTTGACTCTAGTCTCCCCATGCGCAGTTTGTTCACCGTGAAGCAATATAGAGCTGAGTTATGTTCTCAAACGTGATTTTAACGGACCCCTCCACCTCACCCCCCAGGAAGGGAAGGGAGGAATTTTGCAAAACCCTGTCTTAGTGGGTCAAGACTCCACAACCAAGCTTCACACCAAAATTCGTGACTCAGTCCCACACAGAATCACCGCAGAAGTGTTGACTCAGTGGTGTATATATACTTATACTTTTACATGTATATATACATATACTTTTACATGTATGATATGTAAAATCACGTTTTGCCGCTTCCAACCCCCTCCCCCTCCTTGAGAACCGAATTTCTAAAATTCCATAAATTGGCTTTTAGGTATTTGTGTTTGCTATATTTAAAAGCAAAAATCATATGGATATCTGTTTCTTTCTTTGAGATATGAAGGTTTATGTGAAATCCCTTTTTGGCTCATGTGAAAACGCGTTTTGTCCCCTCCCCCTTGGGGGCCGAATAACCAAAATTCCAAAAACTTGTTTTTAGGTATTTGTGTTTCTGATATTTTAAAGAAAAAATCATACGGATATGCTTTTTTCTTTTTGAAATATAAAGAATTATGAGAAATCACGTGTTGCGTGTGAGAAATTGTGAAATCACGTTTTGCTCCCTCCCCACTTTTGTGAACCAAATTTCAAATATTAAAGAAATAGGTTTTTAGCTATATTTTAAAGCAAAAATCACGTGTATCTATTTTTTTGCTTGAGATATAAAAGATTATGTGAAACGTTTTGCCCCCTCCCCGAGGCCGAATTTCTAAAAGTCTTGAAATTTATTATTTATGTTAGCTATATTTTAAAGCAAACATTTTACGCATAACTGTTTCTTCTTTGAGATATATAGGTTTTTGTGAAATAACATTTTGCCCCCTTCCTCCCGCCTTGGAGCGCAAAATTTGTAAAATCGTTTCTTAGTTCGTTTCTACGTCACAGAAGGAATATTTTTACCAAGTCTCGTGTTTCTAGGTGCAGGCGCTTAAGCTGGGCGATAATGAATCACTCACTCATTCAGAACAATCGATTTTATATGTACAAATAAACTAAATTTTTGAAGTAAATTGATTTCTAAAGAAATGGGGATTATAGATTTGTGCCAGATGATAATTTTTTTTTTTTTTTTTTTTTTTTTTTTCCCCATGCCTTTAGGAAAAAAAGACAGAAACTAAATTACTTTATTTATTTTAATGAAAACTGAAGATGGAGGATTTTTCAGAGCTATAAATAGATCTGTCAGGTTATCATCGAAGGGAAAATTCATTTTCACGAGTGAAAAGACAATTTAAAAAAAAAAAAAAAAAGCAAAAATAGTAAGTTCAGAAACTTACAATTCAGTAGTAACATTTAAGAAGTGACGATAGTATGATTTTCACTCTTTTCCTTCGCATGTAATCCAATTTTTTTTTTTTTTTTTTCGTATTACAAGAATACTTTATTCAAAGAAGTTTTTTCTTTTATTATTATTCTATTTTTTAAATTCCTCACTTTTAACATGTCACCTTTTATCTTACGAAGCATTCTTTTTTTTTTTTTTTTTTTTTTTTTTTGTAATAATAAATTTAAATGTTTCTTTTCGAGATTGAAAATTAAAGCATTGATTTCGTTTAACGAAATAAACTATTTAAATTTATTTTTTAATGTTCCCTAAAATAAAAAACTACATGTTGAAAGTGAAATTCAAAAAACTTTATTTTTGAATAGAATAACCTTGTAACACGAAGCAACAAAAACCTCTTTGAATTATATAAGAAGGGCGAAAGAGGAAATCTGACTATTATATATAGTGTGAAAGATAAACATAGTTGTCTCGTAAAAGACATGAAGATATGACAATTTGGCTCCGTTTTTGACCTACAGTAAGAATCGTAATTATTTTAAAGACTTTCTTGCAACAATTCAACATTTTATTTTATTTTATTTTTTATTTTTTTTATTATTTACTATGTTAACTTTTTTTCCCCCCACAATGGAATCGTTAACTTAAACTGGAAAACATTTGTTAAAAGAACTCTAATGCATTGACTTGTTTATTTCAATAGTCAAGATTATCAAAAGATAACAATGTAATCAAGATATATTAAATAACCCTAGCGTGCCATTGTTTGATTCCAAATACAAATAGTTCTAGCAATTTATACTGAAAGAGATAAATGTGCTGAAAACATGCCGTTATTTAAATGCAGTCACCGTTCTCTGCCATAGCAATTGATGTTTTTAACAACATTTTACAGGAGTTTCATTATTTTGTATAGCTATATAAAGTAGTCAACATTGCATCATCCGTTCATATAATACTTCATTCATTTTAAGATTTCTTTTAATTACCGTTGGCGCTTTAAATAAACTCATTGTTTTAGGAGCATTTCTGTTCTATATAACTGATTCAAAGTTTAAACATTGTACTTTCTATTTAAAAACAGTGCAGTTGATTCTAAATTCGAATTGTATCAAATTATATTAAAATTTTTATTCTATAATACTTGCAACTTCTTAGGTTAATAAATAAAAAGAACGAAAAATCACGCGATTTTTTGAGAATTTCCAACTGTCAGGGCCTGATTACCCAAAAGGCTCGGGAAGCACAAGCTTCCCCTCTAAAATTTAAGAGGGGGCCCCAAAATGACTAAAAGCAGAGTCTTGAACTTTCTGTTTTATATTTATATACTGAGACTGAATTTTTCTGAGAAAATTCGCCTAAAGCAAGATAAAATACTCACTATTTAGGGAAAAATCTATTATTTAACATCAAAAATCTGAATGTTCTTAATTAATAAGTTATACGATTTTAATGTTGTGTGTAGAAACCACTCATATATATGAATGAAAAAAAAAACTATAAACATAACATTAATTTTTGGTCTATAGCATTTTTATATTACAATATGTAACCGGAAAACAAGACTTTCTGAAATGAAAGGGAGTCCCGAAATGATACTGAGCTTCCCCTAGCTTCAAAGCTTAGTCGGGCCCTGCCAACTGTACGTACTAGTTGTATCCTATAACCTTCAATTTTTTTCGCCTATGTTTTTACACAACGGATAGACCGAAAAACAGAAAGGCAAGCTAAATGAATTCATAATCACTCTTAAACATTGTTGAAAAATGTTAAAAATGCTTAACACAACCAAAAATGCAGCCCTAAATGTACCTGAATATTTTGGTGTAGCCCTGTAAATCTGAGTGTTAAGCAAATCATATTCTATACAAAATATTCTTTTAGCATATTAACAGAAAATGCCAATTTCTTAATCATTTTTGCAGTACAAAGTTATTTAAATGTGATTTATAAAAATGTCTCTCCTAAAACGCAATGCATTGGCATTTTTTGTGTCTCGCTGTATACAAACCAGCTGCATAGGACCTATCAATACTAATATAAATAGTGAAAAATCCATAGTGAACTCGCATAACATATATTATTTTTAAGAAATTCTAAAAATAATTACGGGTGCAGGAGACGACCAGAAATACAGACAGATACACTAATTCAAATCATCTTTACACTTAAAAATTGTTAGACAGTGTTGAAAACGCTTATCCAATATATTTATATGATAAATTCACTGTCCAACTTTGGTTCGGATCGATTCAGTATTTCAAAAATTATCGTGATGATAAATTTCCAAGTGGTAGCCTAAATTCAAGTAGCCCAGCTTAATTTAAGATATCCGCCACTTTGTTGAAAATGGCGGATAAAGTTCATTTATAAACTTGATTGAGACCTCTTAAATGCTCTCTGTATACATGAAAATTCAAGCAAATCTGGTTTTAACCTCTTGTCGGCTCAATTTATTCCCAGGGTGGCAAGAGCTCACGTCAAATACAGTGGCTTGAGTATTCCATACCTAGTCATTTTTCTAAAAACTATGGAGCAGGCCATCTTATATAATAAATATTTCCCAAAGAAACTGGTAAGATTATCGTCTAAAGGAAGTGATTGCTAAAAGCGCTTTAATTAAATGCCTTATACACTTACATAAAGATTTTTCTTTTCATCACTTATCAAAAATTTGTTTTGCATCAAATCGCCGAAAAAACTTCTGCTCACAAGTATTATTGCAAATGAAAATTTACAGATATTTACGAATAACGGATTGACGTGAAATTTGATTTAATCAGCAAACTTGCTTTAGAAATAAAAGGAGTGAAACCGACTAGTCAGGATGTCCTAGTCACTTATTTATTGTAATAGCGAATTTATCTACATGCATCTAAACATTTTAATAAAAATTTTGCCGCGATTAGAAGTATCTTATTCAGATAGATTACTGGTTTTTTTTTTTTTTTTTTTTTTTTTTCTCCCCCTATTATGAATGCACTAACATTGGCTATAAAGTTCTAGACCGAAGGTGCTAGATTGGAACCTAGTTCGCGTTCATCGGTTTAACAGGACTTATCCTGAGTTTTACAAGGTTTCTTCTGAAACTTTCATGGGCATGGGCCAAGGAGAACCGATTAAAAAGTCAAAAATGTAGGGCATTTTCAAGAAACCAAAAACTATCACGTAAACCATCGGCTTAAACTCACAACCAACTAGTATGTCATAAAACACTTTTAAGGCTTTTTGTTAAATAAATGTGGTCGAGAAGTTTTGCCCAGAAATTTTTGTGGTTTTCTCCGGAATTTACGTGATTACTCACAATGAATCGTTTGCAAGACTCCCATTAAAGGCATTCTGCTACCCAAACCTAGGCCCTTTGCGTAGACAATAAGCCTTAATCACACTTCACATTACTTTAAAGGTGATAGACTAAAATTATCAGGTGCCGGCTCAACCGTTCAGAATTTTTAGTATTTTTTGCATGAAAACTCTCGTGAACACCGACTGGAATCCCTTAGAAAGACCCCCATCAAGGAGCATCTCACACAAGCCTAGGTTAGGCCGTTCAAAATTGGTACAGACAGGTTTTACAGGCCTGCAAGTCGAATGGGGTTTTAAAGGCCTGCAAGTCGAATTTTTGAAAGCGTAACGTTATTAGGAGAGGCGAGAAGGGGGGAGGGGAGAGGGAGGGGCAAAAAAAAATAAAAATAGAGACAGATCGTTCAAACCTGGTGCATAGAGGTTTTAGATACTTACAAATCAATTGCGGATATTTTCGAATTTGAAAATTACTAGGATAGACGGGATGGGGGGGGGCGAAGGGGGAAAATAATAGAAATAAGAGTTAGAGCATTTTGGGAATTTTTTCCGAAGGCAGTGAGAACCCGGTGCGACATTTTTCCTAATCAGATTTTGTTTCTCTTTTTCTTTTCACGTGATAAAAATTAATGTAATTCTGAGCATTTAGTAATTATAGTGATTCATTCAAAAATAGGGACCAGCGAAGCGGGCGTTGCCTGCTAGTAATATATAAAGAAAAGTTCATTATTACAGACGAACAGAAGGGACAGACAGAAAGTCAAATCGAAAATATTAGCACTCATCAAACAATATAGGACGGTATTTACAATGGTTATTACTATTAAAAATGCACGTTCAACCATTTCCTCTTATATACCGTAATGTGTACGAATCTTTCATGTGATCCGGTAAACAAAAGTTTAATGGTATAATCCAACCATATTCTATAGAAAGAGGCTTTTGTGCATGCTAAAAATGATGCTACTTTCATTCAGTGCACTGGAGAAAAGAGAAAGGAGTTTAGAGAAAAAGTTACAGCGGCAGGCCGGCAGGATTTTTATAACCTTCATACCACCTAAACTCTACAGACCATAGGGCACAAAGCCTTATACACAGTAACGTACCTAATTTATTTTGTTTGAGGATGTGCGCAAACTAGTAGTGACATGCATACTGTTTTGAATAGGAAACCATTTAATATTACTTGAAATAAAATATATTAATTTCGAAACGTGCTAAAAATATTTGCGGGAAATCAGATCGCGAACAGATAGACTGATAAGCATTTATATTGAAGTTACAGACATTTTTTAACAAAATAAAATTTTATGTGATATACCAGCCTGTAAAATTATGTGAAATAAATGATTGAAGAAATATTTTATCATTTTCCTTTTTCGTTGATTAACGATGAAACCAGAAAAAGATTCGGACCGACTCGGCCCGGAAAAACTTTCATTCAGGCCCGGCCCGGCTCCAGTATACAGAAAAAACTGAGCCCGAGCCCGGCCCGGCCCGAGCTTTTAAGAAAATTTTAAGCCCCGGCCCGAGAACAGATTGAAAAATTCGGCCCGAACCCGGCCCGTGCAGACCACAGAAGAGAATTCTAAAGATTCTAATCCGTGGTGCTGTAGCCAGGTTCAGGTATTAGTAAAACTTCCTAACCTCCTCACTCCTCAATAAAGATAGTTGTTTTACAGTTGTAACCCATTTCACTTCCTTCTTACAAATAGTTCACAATGTTCCTGGCAGATGGTAGCACTAATCAGTGCATACTAGAGACCTTAAATTAAGTGCAACCTAATGCAGGGTTCTGTCAGTATACAGTGTACTGACCAAAAACTAAAAATAGATAATCTGTTGTTTTACTCACACGACTTTCTCTTACCTTGCATTTCAGATTGCAGATTAAATCGTAAGATCAACCGCAAAAGATAATAAAGTTAAATCTCATTTAAAAGTAATCTAAAATAAGTTTAGGAACAGTTTTATTTGACAGATAACTCTGTGTGAGGGTGACTACCGTCCATCTCAACTCCCCCCTCTCTTACCCATTTAAATATACACTACCAATAAGTATTTGGACACTTTTAAATTTTGACGTTTTGTTAAATATTTAGAAAAATTCTTGAAGAATTATCTTGAAACTTTAGGAGCATAAAAAACATGTAAAACCTCATATATTTCAACAAAAGTTTTGTCCTTAACACAGGGGTGGCGCCAGCTAGGGGGCCGGGGGGGGGGGCATAGGCCCCCCCGTCGGGGAGTCTGTGACCCCCCCTTTGGGGCATACTCCTAAAATCTCTCGGGGAAACAAATACAAAATTTTCAGTTTTTCTAATTTTAGCAGCATTTTTCTTTCATTTTACAAATTTGGAGCATTCCAGTTTTTCCATTCTATATTCAATAGAAGAAAGTATTGGATTCGTAAAAATTTTCAGCTTCCAGTTTTCCATAAATATACACGTTTTGAGAGGTCTAGAACATGTTTTGGTCGTGATATTTTTAGAAAATATCTCTCTATGACACGATGATCTCCAAAACCACGAGGAGTACTAACAAATGGAATGGTACAAATATTAACAGTAGTATTATTAACAGTATTGCAGTTTTGATAAATACTCATATAATAAACTTTCTTTATGTAGTGCCCCCCTGTCGGGGAGATGGTGTCCCCCGGTAGGGGAATTTCTGGTGCCACTACTGCCTTAACAGTAAAAATGAACCAGTAAAAAATTAAACAAAAATTAAAACATTTCGGACCACCCTGTAAAAAGTAATAATTGAAATGCGTTTTTGTTGTAGCATGTGATTATATGAATTCTTCTAAATATCTGTAAAAAATTTTATGATTCTAACACATATATTCATTGAAATATAATGGTTTCTTTATAAAATTGCAAAAAAAAATTAGCACTTTAATTATAACACGTAGGGTATTAGACCTAGCGTAAAGCGATTTTTAGGAAACTTGGCATACTATAGTAGACACAGCATACTGCAATCAGAATGCAAAAATGTTAACTATCTTACGAAATATAAGCATTTTTACTAAATATTTTTTAATTACGCACGCGCACGCTTTTAAAAAAGTTCATTTGCATAATTTAAAGCCAAAAGTATTGAGCTACTTATAAGTAAACCCAAAACAAATGACATGTAAATTCAAAAAATTAAAAGTTATAGAATGAACAGAATTTCCGATTTTCTCAAAAAAAAAATATATAAATAAATAAATGTTGTTTTACAGTCGGTAGCAAAAGGATCTGAGCACTAGCAAATATTCCTGTATAAAAAATATACACTTAACACCGTTTTATTAAATAAATCCCTGTCAAATCATGTTCTTAGACTGACTAAGAACAGTATTCGACAAGGATTTATTAAGAATTAGGGATTGCAATATCTTAAAAAAAATTAAATTTTGCAATATCTTAAAATAATAATAATAATAATAATCAAACTTTTACATGAACATGCACTTTTTGTTCTATTTACTTATTCTCTCAAAAACTAATCAATAAATTTCAAAATCCATCCCTAATTCGCTTAAATAGGTTCCATTAACACCCCCCCCCCCACCTTAAAAAAAATATATATATAATAATAATAATTAATTAATAAAAAAGTATTTTCATAAATATCTGTAGAAATGTCAGCATTTTGAAGATGATGAATTCATGAAAAAAAGCAAACTTAAAAAAATATAATGCTGTGCTGACTCGAGGCTAATTTGGCAAGGTGCTCCATCCGTCGGCCCTTTTAGAAGTCTCTAGATACTTTTCTTCGTTACATGTAACTTTCTAGCAATAGTTTTGCAGCATTCCTGGAAAAACAATTACATATAGCTTACATATATACACGTAAAATTAGTAATTTACTTTTGTCACATACAAAAATCACAACATATAAGAGTGCAAATTATGCAAATAATGTCCTTTTTATTCAATCCCCCCCTCCCAGATGGAGCGTGGCACCACCTTATGGATAGGACCACCCACTGAATTCAGTCTCAAGAACTTCACGACAGATGAAGCCGCCGAGGAGGCCTGGGTACCTAGGTGAAAAATTTACGGCACAGTAATGAGGCAAGTTTGAAAGGTTTTTATTTAATTTAATTATAGATTTTATTATGTCGTCCTCCACCTACACTTTAGCATTGAGCCCAGTGTTAAAATGCAATTGTAAGAAAAACTGTAATTTTAGAAATTATTTCAAAAATGGCAAGAATAAGGCAGTTAATGATGCCACAAAAAGTATTAATTTTAGGATGAAAATCAAAAAATATTTTAATACGTGAGATGGTAAAATAATTAAATGTTAACAAAATATTGGTAAGATGGCTTTTGGCAAAATATAAAATTTTTTGTCCGTTAAAACTGGAAATTTGGCTTTAGGCAGCCACGTTGCTCATCCAAGCAAGATGACTGCTAGTTAAAAAGCAGATGTTTAAAAAATCAATTTGTTTCATGTTTAGAACTTAGAAAAGATTTTTTAAAAAAAGTATAGCAAAATACTTTCTTCAAAAATAGTGCGGAAACAATTAAACAAAGCAGGTTAAAAACCAGAAGATCTGCAAGAAAGCCATTATTAAGGACTATTTAAAAAAAAAAAAAAAGCCATTAACCCGTTAGTAGTCGCTAGTTGGTCGATTTGCCGCCCATCCTTCAGTTTTTCCAGATTATTTTATTCAATAGCCACCAAAAAATTTTAGAAGTGGCATTTGATAAACATAAAACGCGAATAAAATCGATTTAACGTCGATCACATCACTTCTTAAAATTATTGGTGACAGTTAAATAAATAGTACTAACGGGTTAGTTGAACAAAAGTTTAAAAAAAAGATAAGTTAATTATTGGGCTGACGTGTTTCTCTTTTATGAGCCAGGTTCAACTTATTTCGAGCTGACGGAAACAAGCAGGTTTGATGACGAAAATTTGACTGACTTAATGAAAATCGCTCTTTTAAAACAGTGACACATTCTCCGTACATAATGATACGAAAGTGCATAATTTATCTATGAGTCAGGCAAATTTTCATATTCAAAGTATCTATTAACCCGAAATAAAACTTGGCCATTAAAAACTATGCCTGACCGACTATTTTGGAGGCATTTCAGACTTTTCCATAATCAGCATTTTGAGATGATAATGCACCGGCGTCTGTGGCGTATGGTGAATGTTAAATTGAATCAAATAGTTAAAATAACCTATCCATTCCCATGAGCACCTATAATTCTGTAAGTAATAATATCTATTTTCACTCTAAGTTAAATCCCACAAAGAATATCATAGGATTTCTTTTTTATTAGACTTAGAAATAGTCCTAATCTCAATTCGCTCAAAAATGTTTAGTCATAAAAAGGCGCAAAGGAAGGATTCAAAATTTACAGCCTACAACTCTGCTAGAACTAGAAAAGTCATTTACAATATCTAGCAAAGAGAAATTTCTGAGATTTATTTTAAAAAATGGTACAATACTATGCCACTGCACATTAAAGCAGTAATTTCATATAAAGGTGAAATTAACCCAATGCAAAATACATATTTTTATTAAAAAATTGTTTATAAATAACAAATAAATAGTTTTATTTCATATATTAAAATATAACTTGTTTATTTCAAATATTAAATCATAATAGAATACAAAGTATATTATGTTTAAGAAGAAAGTTTTATGTAGATTTTTATAAAATACTCATAGTGTGTAATAAAGCTAATTACTAAATCGAAAATGTACATAGGTATCATTTCATCTCTTTGGTATTATGCAAACATGGCAGTTTTATTTGTTTCAACCATTAGTTTTGAAGTTATTACAAACAAAAAGGTAAAAGTCAATTTTTTTGCTTTTTTTTTTTTTTTTTTTTTTTTTTTTGTCCCTTAGTGTACATATGGTGCAGCCCGCCTTAATAAAATATATTTTTAATGCGGCCCACCAAGTATTTTGGGTTCGAAAGCCCTGATTTAAAGTACAATAGGTAAATAAAGGGTTAAATAAAGTAAAATTTACACTTAAAGAAATTTGGTAAAACCAAAAAATAAAGTGTTACCAATGATCAGGAAAAATCAGAAAAGTTTGCAAATCTGTATGTAACAACCTATCAAAACTAAAATGTTCTTCACAAAAATTTATGAAATACATTAAGGGACAAAAAAAAAAAAAAAAAAAAAAAAAAAAAAAAAGTTGCACTGCAGAAAAATTGATTTATACCTTTTGTATTTGTAATAACTTAAAAACTAATGATTAAAACAAGTCAAGTAATGATTAAAACATGATACCTATGCACATTTTTTATTTAATAATTCACTTTATTACACTCTATAAAATATTTAATAAAAATCTACATAAAATTTTCTTTTTAAACATAATATAATAAACATATACTTTATATTCTATTATGATTTATAAGAAATAAACACATTAATATTTTAATGTATGAAATAAAACTATTTGTTAGATATTTGATGAAATAAAATTATTTGTTACTTAATTAAAATATGTATTCTGCATAGAATAATTCCACTTTTAAATGGAATTGCTGCTTTAATGTGCAATGGCATAGTATTTTACAGTTTTTTAACATGAAATTCAGAAATTTCACTGTACCAAATATCACAAATAATTTTTTCGAGTACTTGCAAAGTTGTAGGCTACAAATTTTGTATCCCCACCTTCTTTTATACACTAAACATTTTCGAGCGTATTGAGATAGGACTATTTTCAGGTCTAGTAAAGATGAAATTCTACAATATTCCTTGTGGGATGTAACTTTAAGTAAAAAAAGTTATGATCACTTATAAAATTATAGATACTCTTGGCAGGAATGGATAGCTAATTTTAATAACTTGAATTAAATAAATGTACCACAGGTGTCATGTAACAAGGTGCATTATCATTTTGAAACGCTGGTTGTGGCAAAGTCTGAAATACCTCCAAAATAGTCGGTAAGGCATCAATTTTTTAATTACAGAGTTTTATTTCAGGTTAATTGATCCCTTGAACATGAAAATTTGCCCGACTCATTGAAAAATTAGGCACTTTCGTATCATAATGAAAGGAGAATGTATCACTGTTTTAAAAGTGCAATTTTCATTAAGTCGGACACATTTTCGTCATCAGATCTGCTTGTTTCTGTTAGCTCGAAAAAAGTTAAACTTGACACATCAGAGAGGACCACTTCAGCCCAATAATTAACTGATCATTTTTTAATTTTTTTTTTTTTAACCCTCTGAAGTCTTGCTTTCCTAATTCTTTTCGTTAAAAATATATTTTTTTTTTTAGATTTTCTGGCATTTAAATTTGTTTTGTTTAATCATTGTTGTACTGTATTTAAAGAAATTATATTACTAAACACTTTTTCTGAATCCTTTCTGTGCTCTAAATGTAATACAAACTGATTTTTTTAAGAACTGGCTTTTTAACTTGTGGTTATCTCAATTGGTTGAGCAACATGGCCTCCTAGAGACAAATTGCCAGTTTAAACAGCCAAAATATTTTATATCTTGCTAAAAACCAGCTCAAAAACATTTAATCATTTTGACATCCCGCATATTAAAATATTTTTTGATTTTCAATCTAATCAATATTTTTTGTGGTATTGTTAACTTCTTTATTCTTGCAATTTTTTAATACTTTCTAAAATTACAATTTTTCAAACAATTGCAACCAAAATTGAAAAAAAGAAGGGGCTTAAGGGACCTATTTATTTTATGCATAAATATTAATAATATATTAATATACAGATATACTTTTTTTTTTTTTATGATCTCCTGCCACATGTAAAACCAAGTGTATTTATCAGACATCAAATAATTCAAAAATACATACAGTCAGTGTCAAAAGAATTCATACTCTTTTGGTTCTGTTGAATACCTTAACACATAGGCATAGAACTACATGGGGTTAGGGCAGGGCTCTTTCAATAATTTCTAAGATGGACTTACTTTTACTGCTTACTCTTTATATAATAATGCAAAATGAAAGGTTTCAAGTTTTACATTTAAAGCTATGTTTGACATTTTGAATCTACATATTTTTTTCATCAATTAATTCTCCTCAAAATTTATCATAAGTGTGAGTGGATGAGAGGTACAATCAATTTTTTACTTGAGGATCCTAGAGTATTTTGCCTTCAATGGAGATGATCTTAAAGGATTTTAGCCTGTATTCATGTAAACTTCAGAAAAAAAAAAAAAAAAAAAAAAAAAAAATGAATAGCTAGGCAAGGTCCACGAATGTGACCAAAGACCACCAAAAAAAGTTTGCAATTTAAAAAAAAAAAAAAAAAAAAAAGTAGTACATAAAATAAAATTATTTAAAATAAATAAAAATAAAAAGGAATTTTTGTCTTACTGTTCAGAATGAAAAAAGATATGATGATGAAACAGACCTTTGGCACATCTCTATCTAGTAACAAAATGAAGCATGAAACAATCACTATTAAAATCTTTTTAGCCTTCAAAATATTGTGGCAATTGTGCATGCCAAACGCAGAGGGTTGATCCTAATTTTTTTTAGTAAAAAAGCTAAAATCTGAAAACAGACTTTAGTAAAATGCTAAAATACTATTAGGCTTAAGAATACCTGTTCATATATCATTCTAGATGCCTCTTCTGTTACACTTTTCTTTTACAAACTAAGTTTTAATCATGATATTTTTAAAAACAATTTGGAGTGGCTCTCATGGACTTTCTGAACCCTTGGTATAGTTACCAAGTGTTTAAACAAATTTGAATCGTTGAATATTTCAGTAAATAAGTAAAAGTGAATATCATGTCAGTGTGTTTTCATCCATAACTCAAATGTTTGTTCAATGAATGTAACACAGCTGAGCATGCAATATTAGTAATGATCATTGTGTAGGAAAATTCTGAAGCATATGTTAGTTTGGTTTCACTCTTTTAAATAACTTAATGAATTTAAGAGAAGTAGTCCCCATAAAATGTGATATAGAAAGAGTAAACGCTCAAACCATGTTTTTTCCAAAAATAAAATTATTGAGTTCAGTTTTAAGTTTAAAGAAAAATCACTAACATAAAAATAGTAAGTTTACATATCTTTCAAGATATATCTACATATTTTCCTACTATCTAGTAATACATCTAAACAAACATTAATTACGTTTTAAGTTTAGTTATTTTTTATTAGTTTTTGTGTTACCTGGAAAATTATGTCAGAAGGAGAAAACACAGTTTGAACGTTTGCTCCTCATATATGAAATCTTTTACACTTCTCTAAGAAAGAACTATGTGTATAATATGCTCATCATTTTATAATGAACATACATTAGTATGTATAAAAGTTTTTTCTTTATCATTTTCGTAAAAGTTTATTTATTTTTAACTTTTCAAATAGCAGTATTTAACAAAATGCTTTAGCACAAAAGCGAAAATCTCTTGTTTAATTTTCACATTATCGTTCTAGTCCCATTCCTTTAGTGCAATTTTTCTAAATTTTAATTTTTTTTTTTTTTTAAACATAAGAAGAAATATAAAGTTCAAGGTGCAATGGTACAAACAGCAACAACTAAAAATCCCAGATTTAAAGAAATAGAATCCGTCGCATCTAAAAAGAATTAAATAAAAAAAGCAATTAGTAAGTACAGTAGAACCTCGTTAACATGAATCTCAAGGGGAAGAAAAAAAAGTTGTTCATGTTATCAGTAGTTCATGCTATTAGTAACTAATTTTCATATAACTAAACTAATGTTCATTTCGATGGGGATTGTGGAAATATTTAATATTAAAAATAATTCACATTACGTGTGCTCACATTAACGAGGTTCAACTGTAAATACTTCAAAGGTTTATTATTAAAATCATTTAACCAGCTTATTATTATCTACATGACGAATTTCGGCTTGAGACTGATGTCTTCTATAGGTCTTTCTAAAAGGCCCTAGACTAGCCATGCAAATTTCAGAGATAACCAGTGAAAATGCTAATTGGAAAGAGGTGGCAGAAACACCGCAACACGGTCACAGACACAGAAATACGGCTTGCGGACAGTTTTTGTCCGCACTGATTTAAAAAAAAAAATTGTCCACAACTTCCGGATGGCAATTCACTTATAAAACTTTCTGTATCAAAACTAAAACTAATACTTTTATTATTTATAATTATTTATATTGTGTTGTGTCAAACATAACATTGCTACAAAATATTGAATTGAATGAATACACAATTGTTTATACTTGTTCTGTAGTAAAATTGTATTTGTGTATTGTTGCCAGGGTTTAAGCTGAGTAAAAACTTTCTTTAGCAAAAAAGCTAAAATAAGATAAAAAGCTTTAGCAAAATGCTAAAATGGCAGAAACAGTAGAAAAAGATGATGAATATCAGTATACATATTATTCTAAACCCCTCAATATGTTTGATTTTCATTTATAAATTAAACTTAAAAGTTTTTAATCAGGTCTTTAAAGAGTTATACACAGAAGGTAATTTTTTTTTTTTTTAATTTGAAATGAAAAACAAAAAAGTAATTAATAATTGTACTTACCACTGTAACTAGATCAATTTGAATGTAGTGCAAGCATATATCTTAATACATTTATTGGCAGACATTAAAAATATTAAACTTTTTAGATTACTTTATATTGTAAACTTTTTTAAAGCTATATGAACATCTTAGATAACGACTTATATTGTTTTTCTGGAGATATAATTATCACTATAGCATGTAAAACTACATTAAGCTTATACTGTATCTGAAAATAAAAACATAACTTACAAAAAAAAAAAAAAAAAAAAAAAAAAAGTAATATAAATGAAATTTGTTTATTACTATTCAGAGCTTTTTCGTTTACAATTTATCATTTTTCTGTCTTTCATATTAAACCACTTTACAAAGGCCTCATGTTTATTTACAAATTGACTTCCTGTATGTGATTCTTATGCGTAGTTCAGCATTTAATTTTCCTTATATGCATGATCCGATGGATTTTTTTTTTTTTTTTTTTTTTTAAATGAATGTTGCTATTTTTCTTTCCACAAAAGATTTGTTGTAATACTTTCACTGAAGATTTATTTATTTTTATTTTTATTTTTTTCAAATTGTGTTTATAAGATGCTTTAGCAAAAAAGCGAAAACGTGTTATTTCATTTTCGCGTTTTGGATAAGTCTTTTAGCATTTTGCGAAAAATGCTACCGTAGCGGAAACACTGATTGTTGCACGAGATCACCACTGATGTAAAGCACCCCCCCCCCCCCCCATCCCCTGCCAATCAGCGTTCAGGCTTTTTGAGTGTAAGCCATTTTCTATCCCCTGATTACACGTAAATTTTGCAGACACATTATGAAACTTTAAAAGCCTGTTGCAGACAGCTACAAAACTTTCTGCCACTGGGGTATGTGTAGTAAGGAGGAGACATTAATTGGTTACATTTTCTGATTATGTATATGTCTAACTTAAATTTCAAACAGAAAATTAAAATAACAATAATAATTATGCAATATTTCAAGGGAATAAATATTTCTAAAGTTATTTATTAAAATTATTTAACAAGCTTATAAATTGCTTAAAAACAATAGCAAATAAATTCTGTACTGATAAGTATAAAGGATTTAAGTCCAAAAATGTCGATTTTGAGTTAAGTACATAGTCAGACCCAGAAAAAAATTCTCTATCGACTGGTATAAAGGATTTAAATCCATGTCATTTAGTCTTCGAGAAAATCAATTCGTAAAAAAAGATTCAAATCAGAAATTTAGCATTAATCTTTGTATAAAATATTTAATTCAATTTTTTTCCCTTTAATAAGTGAAGGTTGACAATCACTGAACGGTATAAGGGTATAAATCAACATAATCCCTTTTTCCTAATCGATTCTTCTGATTAGTTTTTAGTTTAACTTTATTTTTAGTCTCCTGCAAAATCAAGAATATGGACTTAAATCCTTTATACTTATCAGTACAGAATTAACATAAAAAAAAAAAAAAAAAAGGCCACAAATTGACAAAAAAGAACTTACAGTATTTATTTACAACAGATACTAAAAATACATAATGACAAGTGCAATATGCAACTTATACAAAAGTTAGCTTTTTATTAATATAGAGAGATAACATTTAAGAGTTCATATTATTGCTATAAACGAAACTGCACAAGTATAGAAAATAAAACAGTAAATAAATAATACTTGTATAACAAGAAACATTAATATAACCTATATGGTATTGAACAGATTTTCATAAAATTAGGATCATGTTTGAGAACTAAGAGTTTATTTTATCTTCAGGTTAATTTCATGCAAAACCAAACAAAACATATGAAACATTTCAAATAATATAACAAATTAAACATAATTTTTTTTTGTACATTATTAATTCAATAATGATAAGCAAAAGATAACTCTACATTTTTACACATGGCATGTCAGTCCCCCTATTAAGTAATTTTTTTATATCTATATTTATTTAAATTTTAAAACTGTTTTTTTTTCTTTTTAATTTATTAATTCATCAACCATGAAAATTCAATTTAGATAAAGTGGAGTGTAAGGTTGATTTTTATATCAAATATGTGAGAAATGCCGAGCTGGTTATCAGTCAGAGTTGCTCAGTGGTAGAGCAACTGCACGTTAAACAGAGGGCCCGGGTTCGATTCCCAGCTCTGGCATTTTTCACTTAGTTGGTATAAAAATAAACCTTACACTCTACTTTATCTAAACTGATTTTTTTTTTTTTTTTTTTTTTTTTTTTTTAATTAAGTATGAGAAAAAAAAAAAAAGATGTCCTGTTTGTATGAATTAAAATCTCTGAACTTCAAATGTATGTCAATTTAGAACAACAGAAGATGAATCGCTAAAAATGTCTTTTTTTTTTGCCATATCTGTCTTTACCTTATAATTTTTTTTTTAAGTTTTATATTATTTATAAGCAAGACATACCAATATATCAATACACCAAAATTCTAATATAATAAATTAATATTAATATTTAATATTTATATTTATAAAATAATATTAATATTTAAAAGATAAATTAATATTAATATTTAAAATTGTACAAGAAAGCTGTCCGGATGTCTAGTTCCTCACAAATTAAATTAACCTTTATTGATTTGCATTTCAGTAATTAAAGTAAACAGGGGTCTGCCCAGAGGAAAACCTGGGTCCGTTAAAGGACCTTTTACAAAATTTTATATCTTAAAAAAGGACCCTTCACAAAACTGTTTATCCTAAAAAAGGTCCCTTCACAAAATTATTTATCCTAAAAAAAAAACCCTTCCCAAAATTTGTCTCCTTAAAAACAGATCTTTTAATAAATTTGTTTCATTTCAAAAACTAATCTTCCATAGAATGAACAAGTCACCTGAATAATCAGACATGCTTTGCTACATTTAATTGAAAAGCTGATTTTCAATTTCTAACTTATAAAAGCTTTCGATGCATATGTGTGAGTTTAGCTCTATAAAAGTGAACCATCATTGTCTAAAATGAAACCCTAATTAAAATTTTATTTTTCAAAATTACACTTTTCACAAATACAGGACCCTGTATGAAAAGTCTGGACAGACCCCTGGTAAATATCATCAAGAAATTTTTCAATAAAGAAAAAAACAAATATTTTCATAAAATGCAATAAATGTTATTGATTTGGAAACTCTTTCAACTACTAATTTCAAATTGGCTTCAAAATCATTTTAGAAATTTGTTTATACAGTTGAACCTTGAAAATATGAACATCCAAAAATCCCTAAAATAGGATATTTTTCTGATTTCAGGTTTATTTTTTTTAAATAAGATATACACATTTCTTGTGGAATACAGCTTAAAATCCTTCTAATTCAACACTGAACACCAAACACATAAATACACAAAATTTTTTGGACGTAAATAAAACAGACATAACCTGGCATATTTTTATACTGCCTGATTGCTTAGTAAAGACTATTTTTTACCCCCCCCCCCCCCAAAAAAAAAAAAAAAAAAAAAAAAAATATGCATATTGAAAAAATAACTTTAAAAAAAGAAAAGAAAAGAAGAAAGAAAGAAAAGAATTGAAATGAAAGAAACAATATTCCTACTAGAGTGACACAGCTTTCAATTACTGAAATGTTTAAAAAAAAAAAAATTAACATAAAAAATATTTTGTAAGTTTCCATAGTTTTATTTGTGTATTTTTTTTAATGAATAAATTGTTAAAGGCAGTATATGTTGTCTGTTATACATTAATTTATTGTGTTTATATTATTTTAATTCAACATAAGTGTTTTATATTTTTATTATATTCCTATTTTATTATTTAATTTGGCAATTTGAGTAGCGTTTATTTTCACTGGCACAAAATTGCATTCTGTATGTTATTACAGTCGAACCTTGTTAACGTTAATATCAAGGAGGATAAAAAAAAATTGTCAGTTCATGCTATCAGTAACTAATCTTCATATAACTAAACTATTCTTCATTTTGATGGAGATTGTGAAAACAATTCATGTTAAAAGTAATTTACGTTAACGAGGTTCGACTGTATAACTTCAAAAAAAAAAATTTCTTACTAGATCTCGAAAATCCAGAAAATTCAAAACTCCTGAATCACCACAGTCCTGGCGATTCTGGATTTTCAAGATTCAACTGTACTGTACTTAATTCACGAGTAAAATTTTAGATGCTGAGTCGCAACAGAAAAAACAAACATCCACACCCACAAAAAAAAAAAAAAGAAATCATAGCATAATTACATTAATTCACATTCATTAATATCAAGAAACTTAAATATCAGAGTGCCCCCCCACCCCCACCTCCAAGTTTAAAAAAAAGGAGAAGGCATTTAGTAAGAAAAAGATACTTTCTAGATTTTTGAGGGCAGTTTTGGATTCTTACAGACACATTCATTTTGAGATTCAGTTATACGTATTCATGCAATATTTTTTTTTTTTTTACTTGTTTCAGTTTTGCTTGTAATTAATGTATAAATGAATTTTGATGGTCCTACTCAATACAGCAGAACCTCAATTATCCGACTCTCGTTTAACCACAATTCTCTATTAACAGACGTTGTTTTCCTGACTTTTTCAGCATCTATTATCTGAAACTCTTTGTTAACCAAAATTCATATCTTTAAAGCTCTTTTATTTTATTTTTTTATTTCACATTCCTTGTGTATGCAAGTCCTCTTTCTGAACAACTGTTACAGATAAATATTTTAGTTTCCTTTCACACTAATGCCAGATGAAGCTTCCATTTATATCATTGTAAGATTTTTGTTTGAAAAATACTCTATTATCTGAAAATTTCGATTATACGATGCACATTCGATCCCATTTACGTCAAATAATTGAGGTTCTACTGTTTACATTTATATCATATACAGTGAATTCTCGTTAAAAACGGACTATCAAGGGCCTGCAATTTTTGTCCATATTAACGAGAGTCCATTATAACAGGAGTTCATAAACTGAAGTTCCATGTCACCCTCTACAAATACAGTAACGCGTAATTTTGAATGTTTGTCACTTGTGCACTTTTCTCCTCTAAAGTATAAACTTTGAGAAGGCTGAGCTTTATTTAAAAAAATGTCCTGTTTCATCGATGTTAAATATGCTTTTAGCTTTGATAGTTCATAGTCCTTGATAAGGCATGACAAATTATCTTTCTACTCTTTTATGTTTTCTTCTGGTACATTTCCGATAACAAAATCCTTTGCTATGTCTCCACAATAGAAGTGGAGACATGTGCAAATTGTTGACTTGAACTGTCACTGTCAATCAATACTGTTTACTTCCCACAGTGTAATAGTGCAGAGTGAAAGAGATTAACCTTTTTATTATTGCACCTTTTTATGTAAAAAAATAAATAAATAAATAAATAAATAAAACTTGAATTTGAAAAGATTTTAGGAACTGACTCGTTTTCAAAGAAAGTAAGCTTTGAGGGGGAGAAATGTCCATCTTAACAAATTAATTGTACTTATAAAGCAATGTTTATTACATGCAATTCCTATAGGCCTTAGCCGGGGATTCTGTTTTTGTACGTAATAACAAGAAATCCATCTTAAACGGGACCGTCTTAATGAGAGTTCACTGTATCTTTAATGCATCCTTATTCTTTAGATTTCTTCTAGATACAAGTAAATATGAATTGAGCTGCCTTAGAAAGATTTCGCATAGAGAGAAATATATCCTTTGACCAATATCCCTTTAACGGATAATAACTGGTCCTCTCATAACCAACAATATTAACATTTTTAGTAGCTTAAGTACAGTATGAAGCTGAAAATCCAACTCCAAAAAAAACAGATATTTTCCATTGCATTAATCATCATCATCAACAACTTTAGTTATTTTTCTCCTTTTTTTCCATTATAATTAATTAGGTGAATTTAGTTGAAAGCTTACTAAAAATAAAGTTTATCTGACATTACAACATTTCCATTTTTTTTTTTTTTTTTTTTTTTTTTTTAATCTTCTAATTTGTTATTCAGAATTACTAACGAAAATGATTGCTGCAACCATCTATCAGCAGAATAAAAAAACTAATAATATTCAAAAGTAAGAAAAAAGAATTTTTTAAGATTTTCAGATGCATACTGATTTCATCTCTTCCAAAAAATTCATATTTTAAAAGATAAAATTATAAGCTAAAAAATTTCACAAAACAAATTTAAAAATAAGTTTAATGATAAATCAGGTATTTAAAGCTTTAATAGAAATTATTCATTTTAAAAAGTCAAAAAATTGTTTGGTGCTGCCATCTATTGGCAAAAGAACCAAATAAAAAAAAAAATCACATTTAGTATTTTGCATTCTGTATTTTTGAGATTAAAGCATTAAAAAGTTTTGAGATCTGGATGTCCATAAATATATATGTATATATATATATATTTAACAGCATAAAATGTTTTAACTCATAAATTAATCAATGTTATACACTAAGGGACAAAAAAAAAAAAAAAAAAAAAAAAAAAAAAGGCCGCACTGCAGAAAAATTTACTTATACTTTTTTTATTTGTAATAACTTCAAAACTAATGGTCGAAACAAATAAAACTGTCATGTTTGCATAATACCAAAGAGATGTAATGATACCTATGTACATTTTCGATTCAGAAATTAACTTTATTACACTCTACGAAGTACTTTATAAAAATTTACATAAAACTTTCTTTTTAAACATAATGCAATAACATATACTTTGTGTTCTATTATGATTTATTTCATGGAATAAACAAGTTATATTTTAATATATGAAATAAAACTGTTTTTTTAAACAAAGGGCAAGCAAGGAACAACACCCTACTGAAAATGTCTGGGCGAAACCCTGTAAATATATATTTATTTCTTAAAATGTAACATTTTTCTTTATATCTAAAATTTTCATTTATTTTATTCAACATCAATATTGCACACATTTAAAATAATGGAAATTAAATTACAGATTTACTTTTTACATTTCGATAAATTTACTTAGAAAAAAAAAATAGAATATTTGATGAACTGAAATAAACAAAATTAAAATATGTAAATCCCAGAGCAACACTATACGAAAATTAGAACTATAGAAATCCTTAAAATAAAAGTAAGAGGAGCTATTTTGCACCAATACTATTTATTTAAGAAAAATGAAACATTAAAAAAGAACCACAAATTAGAAAAATTCAAAAATTAACAAACGGCCGTTTCGGAACAACTAAAGTTCTTTCATCTGTGCTAGTGGATTTTTTTTTTTTTTTTTTTTTTTTTTTTTTAAATAAATATAAAATTATTTTAATATTTATTTTCAAAAAATAAATAAATAAATTCACTAGTACTAACGAAGGAACTTTAGATTATTCAAAATGGCATTTTACAAATTTATTTACTTCATGCTTTTTTTAATGTTGTTTCATTTCCCTTTAAAATCATAGAATTGCAGGTAAGGTAGAATAGGTAGCATATATTACAACATTAGAACTTATTACAACATTAGAATTATTACAACAGAAAAACAAAAATTAATTGAATTCATTCTATATTTAGCAGTTAATATTAATGTCAAAAAATAAATTTTATTTCTCAAAAATAAAAAGTAGTAAATAGGTGACATTATGCTGTGTATTCAACAAGCCTAAGCATTATTCTAGACATTATCATTCAGAAAAATAAGAACTAACTATATTGGAAATATTGCAGACATTTGGAAATATTGCAGACACTAACTTTTTTTTTTTTTTTTTTAGGGGATTGGTTATAGCTTTTCTAGAAACTCAGCATCTAATATTCCTGGAAAACTAAATTCAATTCTTCAGTAACTACTATACCAGTAACCTGATCAAGAAAATTTGCAATTAATAATTGAAAGAGATTCCTAGCCTGGCTATGTTTTCGCTTTCAACTGTTCAACATCATTATAACAAATAGAAACATATTTTAAGATTCATTTAAAAAACAAAAAGTTATAAACTGTATATACAAGTTAAACAAAAACTAAAGACAATACTATAATCAGTCAACACTTTCTATATAAATAGTAAAAAAAAAAATTATATATTCATGTGATATTTTACAATGCATAAATCTTAAAATATAAAGAAGAAAAACAAAAATTAATTGAATTCATTCTATATTTAGCAGTTAATATTAATGTCTAAAAATAAATTTTATTTCTCAAAAATAAAAAGTAGTAAATAGGTGATATTATGCTGTGTATTCACAAGCCTAAGCATTATTCTAGATATTATCATTCAGAAAAATAACAACAAACTATATTTTTTTTTACATCATTCCTCCAATTCCAACAACAAATACGACTGTATTATAGGAGGAACTGGCAAATCTTTGATGTATTTTAATTTCATGGGGCCTAGAGTCTGGCGTATAAGATACCTGCAATGGTGCTTCAATGTCCGTGGCCTAGAAGCTAGATCTTCATACCACAATTGTTTTTGTAAAAGAAGAGATTGTGCATTATTTGGACTAGTCTCGGTTAGATCAACATCGTAATCTGTATCCATAAAACTATCCAATACAAATGAATGAGGAAAGGGGTGTCTCTCAGTTCTAATAAGGCTGTTAAAATTTGCAATATGTCTTTGCATTCTTTCCCGATTACCTTCTAAGTCACTAAACCTAGAATTTAATTGATTGATAAATTGAGGATATGCTGGTGGTACAAGGGAAGGACTTGAAGCTTCAGCCATCCTTTGTCTTGGAGGTTCGACAGAATTTTGGTTCTCTAAAACAGGAAAAAGATTACCATTCAGAAGCCTGTCAAGATTTTGAAGCTGTAAGGGCATATTGTTATGAAGGCTTTCAGATAGCAGATTTCGAGTCATAGCTAACTCTGGTTCAAACTGAAAGCCTTGAAATAATATTTTCAAAGGTGGCAAATATAACAAACTTTTAACAATATATCTCAATACCTCAAAGTTCTCTTCAGGATATCGTAATTCTTTCACTAGAAGTCTGCTTTTCTGAGCATCTGCAATGTTAACATTTGCACCGTAGGATATTAAAAACTTAGCCATTTCTGGTCTTCTACTCCACATATTGCGATGTCCATTAAAAACAACATAATGTAAAGCTGTATAGCCTTCCCAATCAGGCTGATTAATATCAGTTTTATACCCTTCTAATACAAGCATTTTCAAAACTGTCAACTGTTCACTTATATTTGCATTTACAGGTAGAAGTGCTGTATGTAAGGGAGAGAGGCCGTCAAAATTTCTATGATTGACATCTGATCCCAGATACAGCAACTCTTTAACACAATCAATCATACGATATTTGACCGCAAAATGTAAAGGGGTATCAGAAGTTTGCAAACTAGGCAATGATAAAATGTCACGCCCAACAGCTTCTTTTAAATGAATCATAACACATTCACTGTAACCAAGCTGTGCAGCAACATACAAACTTGTACGACCAATTTCATCCACAGCATTAAAATCAGCACCATAATGTATTAACTCTTTTACACAATCTAAATTATTAGTTCCAGCAGCCAAATGGAGTGGAGTGGTACCACCCAAATGAGGAGCTTTACAACATCCTGGACAAGCAGAATATTTTAATGGTACACAATAAGAAAATTTTATAGGTACATTACAATCAGCATTAGCACGCAGTAAAATTTTTAGAATATTATATGCCCCATTACAAGCTGCTAAGTGTAATGCAGTAAGACCAAACAAGTCTTTAGCATTAACATCAGCCCCATAATCAATCAAAAGTTGGGCACATCTCTCATGGCGATTCAATGTTGCCAGTTGCAGAGGTGTAAAATAATTTTTAGAAGCATAAAAAAGTAATTTGTTATATTCTTTGGCATCAACACAAATACCAGAATTAAGGAGTTGTTCTATTGTCTCATAATCTCCCTCAACTGAAGCATTTAGAAGAGCTTTTTCACCACCAACTTCATTTCTGTTAACATCTATTTCATACTGAATATCATCTACACATAGGTCATAGTCAAATTTTTTACTTTCCATTACTGCACCTAAAATGTAAAACAGACACTTTTAATTGAATTATCAAATGAAAAATTTCAGAAATAAACTCTAAGGTAAAATGCTAAAATATATAAACAAATAAAAATCCACAAATTACAGAGTTGAAAAATCTAGATTTTTTTTTTTTTTTTTTTTCAGGTTTCATACTACTATCATCTTACATGAAATATTTAAAAAAAAAAAAACCAGCATAGATAGCACATGACTTTCTTGTACAGTCGGTAACAGAAGTGTCTGAACACTATCAAAAATTCCTATGTAAAAAAAAGTATGCTTCATACGATTTTGTTAAATAAATCCTTATCGAATCCTGTTCTTAGTCAGTCTAAGAACATGATTCGACAAGGATTTATTTAACAAGACCGTATTAACGCTACTTTTTTTACATAGGAATTTTTGCTAGTGTTCGGATACTTTTGTTACTGACTGTATACTTATTTAATCAAACTCAAACCTAATGTAACGAAAACATTGACATCTTCATGCATGGTAAGGTAAGCAGAAGAGTATTAGAGGGTGGGATTGCGAGAATCACTGTCTAAACCAACTGTTTTTTTTCCCCCTCAAAAAAAATTTTTTTTTTTTTTTCTTCTTCTTTCCAAAAAACTCAAAATTTTTGTTGTGTTGTCCTTCTTTAATTGAAATTTCTAAATTATTTTTATATAAATTAATAATTTTTACTTTTAAATTTATTTCAATTGTAAACTTGCTGCAGAGGTTTTATTTATGTGTGACTGGCTGTAATAAAAGTTATTAAAATATGAACAAAGAAAAAAAAAAAAGATCTTGAATTTGCAAAGGAAAAAATGACTATATTAATCAGCTTAAAAATTATAAATGAAAGGGTGTAAGGAAAAATGCAGTAAAATGAAATAAAATAAACAACAATGGAAAGCAAATTTATTTTATACAAGGTGAAAATTACATAATTTAAAAAAATTGCTCTTATTTTTGTTTCATTCAAAACTGAACAAAAAGTAGTCTAAAAAATTGGATATTTGTTATAATAAAGGACAAAATTAACGGTCGCCACCGGCCACGTGGCGACTAAATAAAAAAAGATGGCGATTAAAAATTATGCATCGATCGCCACTAAAGTCGCCACTTTTTATGATCATTAAAATAATCTTAAAATCGAGCGACGATAGGCAATCGAAGCCTTGTGATTTCCAATCTTTTTGCATCCATGGCATAAATGGCAATGTTCATTTTAAACTTGCTTTATTATATTCTACAACCTATAAAGAAGTAGAATTGTTTAATATGTCTCACTCATATAATTTTTTGGACCACCCCCCCCCCTCCCTTTCCCTCCCCCTAACGATCTGTGATCACACAGCTTATAGAAAGCTTTATAATTTTTAATCATTCTCCATTTGCTGCAAAAATATAAATATATATTTTAAACTTACTTTATTAGATTCTAGAATCTGTAAAGAAGTAGAATTGTTTAATATCTCTTACACATAATTCTTGTAATCCCCCCCCCCCTCCTCCTCCAATGATTGGCAATCACATGCTCCACTGAAGTCTTGTGGTTTACAATCTTTCTCTACCCATAACATAAATGTAAATATTCATTTTAAACTTTCTTGATTAGATTCTAGAACCTAGAAAGAAGAATATAGATGTACCCTCCCCCCCCCACACACACACACATGTGAGCTCCATTTCCACAAGCAGTTAATGATCAAATGTCCTGCAAAGCACAATCATTTTCCATTAATATCTCCATAGTATTTAGTGTATATTTAACCCATTTAAGATAGTTGACAAATGTGTGTATCAAAATTTGATTTTACTTAAATGTGTATTTTTCAAAAAATTTTGTATTTGCTTTCTTTTGTGTAGAAATCTTCCTTTTCCCTTCCCATTTTAAAGTAGAAATCTCCCTATTTTTAAAGCTACAAATTTGGCAGCTAAGTTTCCATATCTATACTTTTTAAGAGGAAGTATTTTAACTCGATTGAAATAAAATCATTTAAAAAAGTGTGTCTTTAGAAATAAGATATAATAATAAAACTGCTAACTGTATTTACACATGACCATGTAAAAGGTTGTGATGATGATGAATCAGCTGATTCATTTACTAGAAAATATCAATGTGAACTGTGAATGATAATAGCTTATTTCACTTAAATAAATTGAAAAAAAAGTACTACTGAATTATCTGAAAGATAACTTTTGCTGTTATTATTACAGCCCTAAGCAGATTTTAATTTAGGATGTGCAATTTAGGATTTTTAAAAAGAGTGTAATTACAAATTACAATTTCAGTGTCCCTGTGTTAATTTTATTATTATATGTATTTCTTATTTTTATATTTTTCTTGTGGTAATTGTACCGCAAAATGGTGACAATGCTTTTTGCAGTCTGAAAGAAATAGTCTTATGTGAAAAGTGGCCACTAACTTAAAAAAGTGGCTACTAATGAAACTGACAGTACTGGCCACTGGCCACTAATGAATTTTCCCAGTTTTGCCCTTTATGTTATAACATGGTAATAAGCCAATCTTCTTATCCCTACACTAAATTCAAAAGCAAGATATGCTAATTTTGAATTATCAAATAAAAAGAAGCTGCTTTGGATTATGTCCAGGCAGTTTTTTTTTATTTATTTATTTATTATTATTATTATTATTATTATTATTACATTTGATTTTAAAATTTCATGCAAAAATTCCATTCAAGGACTTTTTTGTGAATTATTTTATTAAAATGTAACAGAACTAGAATGCTGGTAAAATTAAGATAAGGACATTAAAAATTTTTAATATCTAAGTATTGAAAAATGTTGAAATAATTCTAATCATGAAAAATTCTGCATCCAATGTAGTGTTTTCTTCTTTTGGGGTTGTGTGATTAAAACAGCAAATTTAGTTTAAAAAAAAAAAATCTGTAAAACTTGTAATTTTATTTAAAATATTAAATGTGAATTCTATTCAATAAGTAATTTTAAATTTATTGCAACATTTCATTACATAATCCAAAAGTATACTTTTTTTTTCTTCTTAAATATCTGTCTATTTTTATATTAAATTATTATTTTTCCCCCCAATTCCTAAATAAAGAATTTTATTAAGTTAATTTGTTATCATTAAACTGTAGGGAAAGGCCACAAAAGTTTTTATCACTACAGTAATCTTATTATTACATACTATTTGCATCATTTTAATGAACACTAATAATATCATATGATTTATTGCATTCCAATTGTTGGAGAAAGGATTACTAATATAAATTAATTCAATAAATTACCTTACATAAATCCTTACTATGGTCGAGCTTCATATATATTTCGGTCACCTAACGGTGCCATCATCAGTTCACTCGGCAAAAAATGATTCTAAGGCGCTAAGACTGGACGGCTTGTTTATTTGTTTCTTTCTTGACCTCTTCACTTCTCTTGTCTTCTTTAAACAGCTGTTGCCACTCGGGAGGAATTATGCTATGTTCGATATCATTGACATTGTTATTATTGTGAACTGATGATGGCACCGTTAGGTGACCGAAATATATATGAAGCTCGACCATAGTAAGGATTTATGTAAGGTAATTTATATGATTTATTGTTTTGTAAAATAGTACAATTATGGAATACAGTAGAACTTGGATAATTCAAAGTTGAAGGGACCAGAAAAAAATTTGAAATATCCAAAAATTCGAATTACATATACTATTTTGTCAAAAAGAGATAAATTAAAAAAATAAACTCTATGATCAAGGATTTAACACAAACTTTATAAGAATACTGCTACATCCCCCCCCCCCACCCACAATTAAATCAATATTTTTTTACGAGCTTAATTATTCAACACTTTTTAAAAAATAGTCAGATATTTTTGATTGCTTCTTTAAGTACAATCTGTGTCATAGCATATGACTTCAACCTATCAATTGATACAAAAACAGAATCTTCAAAATTAGACATAACTTTCAATTAAAAAAAAAAAACTCTAAGTTCATGTTTTATATGGACCATATCTTCTGATGCACTAGGTAGAATATGGTCCTATAATTCTACCAATACTAATACTCTAGAAAATACTCTTGTATATCCTTATCCTTCTTTTGAAAGACTGTTAAAAAAAATAATGCACTTTAGCTGAGAAAAACCTCGGGAACAAATTTTATTGTAATATTTTAAGGGTAATCGTATGAAAAATTCGAATTATCCATGATTTTTTAACATTATTTTAATACAAAATTCAAGGGACCAAGTAAAAAATTTGAATTATCCAGAATTTTGAATTAAACAAGTTCGAATTATTCAAGTTTCACTGTATTTATAAGTTTTGAAACAAAAGATTTTAACAATAATAAAATTTATTAATGCACTTTCACTTTGACATAACAGTTCTTTATGCAAGGATGACAAAAGTGTAAAAAAAAAAAAAAAATAAAACTTTATGAAAAAGATAAACATTAAAACAAAATATAAGAATTCAGGTGGCAAAGCCTGTATTACAGAAAATAAATGGTTTGATTGCTTTATCTTTAAACATAAAATGGAAAAAAAAAATAACATGGCTATGTGAAATGTTAATTTAATAGTAACAGAATTTCATACATACATGCATATATGTAACAGAATTTCATACAAGAAAGTACAAACTTTGATTTACAAAAAACAAGCTTTGTTTTTTGTACATTGTTACAGAGATAATCACAACCTACAAAAAAGGCTGAAAATTTTCATCCCTATTTATTATTATTAATTTAAATTATTTTTACATAAAGTAATAATTAATATTGGAGTATTCATTACTTTTTAAAGTAGTAGTTTTAATTTACAAATATGCATAAATGTGATTGGGAAATATATACTAATAAAAACCTGGTTTAAACAAATTAAAAAAAAAAAAAAAAAAGGGTTTTTTGCCAACCCTGACCATGAAGAATGCAAATAATTTTCATCTTACAAGGAAACATTCAAAAAGGTGTCATATTCAAAATAATTATAAGATAAAAAAAATTTTATAAACCATGTTTTTTAATTTTCTGTTGAATCATATAAACGCTACTGAAGGCAGCCGGAACCCCAGCAATTGGATAAAAGTATTAAAAAAATTCCTGGCTATCGTCTTTTGAGGTATTATAAAAGTTTCAAATGGCTATCTAGCCGGGAAGTTAGTTAAAAGTTGATTGCAAGCTTTGTACTGGAAACGCTGCCGAAGGCAGCAGGGTCCCGAAGCAATTGGATAAAAATATTTTTAAAAAGCATTTTCACCGTATTCTGAACTGGTCCGAAAGTTTCAAATGTCTAGCTAATCGGGAAGTTAGTTAAATGAATTTTCTGTTGAATCATACGAACGCTGCCGAAGGCAGTAGCGACCTGAAACAGTTGACTAAAAGTATTAAAAAAAATATATTGCCACCGTGTTCTGAGCTATCCTGAAAGTTTCAAATAGTCGGGAAGTTAGTGAAAAATCGATTGCAAGCTTTGTACTGGTAACGCTGCCGAAGGCAGCAGGAACCCGAAACAGTTGGCTAAAGGTATTAAAAAAAAGCATTTTCACCGTGTTCTGAACTATTCTGAAAATTTTAAATGTCTAGCTAGTCGGGAAGTTAGTTAAATAAATGTTCTGTCGAATTATATAAGCGCTGCTGAAGGCAGCGGGAGCTGAAATAGTTGACTAAAATTATTAGAAAAATGTATTGCCATCGTGTTGTGAGCTGTCCTAAAAGTTTCAAATGTCTAGCTAGTCGAAAAGTTAGTGAAAGATCGATTGCAAACTTTATACTGATAACGCTGCCGAAGGCAGCAGGAACTCGAAACAGTTGGCTATAGGTATTTAAAAAATGCATTTTCACCGTGTTCTGAACTATTCTGAAAATTTTAAATGTCTAGCTAGTCGGGAAGTTAGTTAAATAAATGTACTGCCGAATTATATAAGCGCTGCCGAAGGCAGCGGGACCTGAAATAGTTGACTAAAATTATTAGAAAAATGTATTGTCACCGTGTTGTGAGCTGTCCTAAAAGTTTCAAATGTCTAGCTAGTCGGAAAGTTAGTGAAAAATCGATTGCAAGCTTTGTACTGATAACGCTGACGAAGGCAGCAGGAACCCGAAACAGTTGGCTAAAGGTTTTAAGAAAATGCATTTTCACCGTGTTCTGAACTATTCTGAAAGTTTCAAATGTCTAGCTAGTCGGGAAGTTGGTTAAATAAATTTTCTGTCGAATCATATAAGCGCTGCCGAAGGCAGCGGGACTTGAAATAGTTGACTAAAATTATTAGAAAAATGTATTGTCACCGTGTTGTGAGCTGTCCTGAAAATTTCAAATGTCTAGCTAGTTGGAAAGTTAGTGAAAAATCGATTGCAAGACTAGTACTGATAACGCTGCCGAAGGCAGCGGGAACCCGAAACAGTTGGCAAAAGGTTTTAAGAAAATGCATTTTCTCCCTGTTCTGAACTATTCTGAAAGTTTTAAATGTCTAGCTAGTCGGGAAGTTAGTTAAATAAATTTTCTGTCGAATGATATAAGCGCTGCCGAAGGCAGCGGGACTTGAAATAGTTGACTAAAATTATTAGAAAAATGTATTGTCACCGTGTTGTGAGCTGTCCTGAAAATTTCAAATATCTAGCTAGTCGGGAAGTTAGTTAAAAATCGATTGCAAGATTTGTCCCTGACAAACACACAAACAAACCCACAAACAAACACACAAGAATCGAAGTTAATAAAAACATGGTAAAAAAAATATATGTGATTCTACTCTTCATAAAACACCAGAAAGTGAAAAAATTTTCGGCTGAAATTAATTACAGCGACCACAAAAAATTATCAAAATTAAGCATATTTGGCGGAGAAGCAAAACACGATTCTGTTTGTTCATGGCAATCTCGGTGCCAGCGAACTCATCGCCTAACAGCGCTAAATTGCCAAAAATGCTTAATTTTGATAATTTTTTGTGGTCGCTGTAATTAATTTCAGCTTGATAATTTTTTCACTTTCTGGTGTTTTATGAAGAGTAGAATCAGATATATTTTTTTTCAATATTTTTTTAACACGACACCTTTTGAATGTTTCCTTGTTAGAAAAAAGTAACACTAAATGTCCAAAAAAAGACAGTTTAATCCTCTATTAATAATATCTTTAAAAAAAAAAAAAAAACGCCTTTTCATAATGGTTAACTTGCATATCAAATTTTGTACAGTTATGTGCCATAGAAGTTGAGATATAGCCTTCAAATTCTCAGAGAAAATTGCAGCATAGCAATGCCACCTATTAGCCAATATGCATCCGAATTGAATCTCTGCATAATGTCTCTTTCTCACGTATCAGGTTTTGTTTGATTATATGCAATAGAACTTAAGATAGAGCCTTTCCTTAAATTGTGGAAATCGCTGTATAGCAGTGCAGCACCACCTGTTGACTAATTGGCACCAAAACTTCATAAGCACTAAATTAATGTTGAGGTGCATCTACATATAAATCTATATGCAATTCTGTGCAGTAGTTCCTGAAATAGAGCCTTCCCTTAAATTATGGAAATTGCTATATAACAGCGCTATCTGTTGAGAATCATTAATTTATGTTAGGTTGCATCTACATATAAATTTATATGCAATTCTGTGCAATAGTTGAGACAAAGCCTTTCCTTACACTGTGGAAATCTCTGTAATAGCAATGCCACTTGTTGAGCAATTGGCATCAAAAGTTTATAAGCACTAATTTAGGTCAAGATCCATCTACATATAAATTTAAATGCAATTACGTGCAGTAGTTCCTGAGATAAGGTCGCCACAAAATTTTTGTCACAGACATTTTCTAAAAATGGTCAAATTGAGTTCTGGAGCTCTCTCAAGATGCATAAAACCATCAAAAACCTGAAGTCGAAAATGTTCACGAATCCAATACTTCCTTCTATTGAATGTATAAGAAAGTAAAAAAGGGAAAGGGAAGATTTTATTGATGAAATTTGGATGTAAATTATCCAAATAATTAAGGCATAAATACATACTATAGCAAATATACTTTTATATTAAAGTGTAAATTTATTACTTAACTAAGAATAGCTATTAAAAAAAGAAAAACTCTGAAAGAATGCTTTATACATACGGAATAATTTTATAAGCAATAATATAATCTACCATAAAAATAAATATATTTATTGGTATTATTAAATTTACTGTATCACTTCACTTGCTAAATGTTCATACTGAAATCTAAATATTTCTTAATAATCTAGCAATAATTGCAGAGATTGAAATCATAACAAAGCATACTACACCACTCCATATCTTCAGTGTTTCTTTAATGAAACACAAAACCGGTTAAAAGTTCATAAGTCAGTGGGAAAAGTGTTTTCTCCTGAAAGGAAAGGCTTGCACAGATCATACATTACATCAAGAGTCTACGCCATTAACGGTCCTCTTCACTTACTGTCGCCAGAAGCTCAAGTCAATGCCATTCTATGGGAAATTTTCTTTATTTATAACACATTAATTAATTAATAATAACAGGAGACTTGGCGTTGGAATATTAAAACCCGAATGAACTACTACGTTAGAAACGCCAAAGAAAAATATTGCAAATGCATACAGCTGTTTCGGTAGCCTGAAGCGTACCGTTTTCAGTGCAAAAAGGATCCTTTTTGCATGGTACGCTTTAGGCTACCGAAACAGCTGTATGCATTTGCAATATTTTTCTTTGACGTTTCTAACGTAATAGTTCATTCGGGTTTTAACATTAATTAATTAATACATATCTTTAAATTCTGTTTTCACATTCAGAAAATTCCCAATTGTTAAATTGATGGACCTTTTTCAAAAATGGATTTCTTAAATTTTTAATACTGTAAAAGCACTTATTTTCGCGAAAATGAAGATATCGGTGATTTCGTGAGCTGAAAAATTTGCGAATTTTATAAGAACAGAACCGAAAGTTAAAAAATCCTAACGTTGAAAAGTACCTAAATATAGAACCCCTTTTGCATAAGGCATTTTAAGAAATTTCCTTTTGTCCAAAAAGTTCGTCCCCACCTCCTCATCGCTCTAAAAACAATTTATGCTTACAACGGTGCTTATACATCAACTTTGGCTTTCGTTTAACACGCACATTCCACCCCAAACAATTTTCTTTTCTTAATCCCTTTTTTCTCATGCTGTTTATCAAACTAGGGACTTCTGAACCCCCCTTTTGCACTGAAAATGTAATCACCCTACTCCCTTCACTTTTCTCGTATTCGGACCGTCAATGCATGTGAGTTTTGGTAACAGAAAAAATTCTGTTTTTTTTTTATTATTATTTACTGCGAACAAAAAAAAAAAAAAAAAAAAAAAAAGTCTTTCGCGAGGCTTAAATTTTTGCGATTACGATGGGCTCGCGAAAATCGCGAAAATTAAAGCCTTGCGAAAATAAATGCTTTTACAGTACTTTATTCTGAAGCTGTAAAATACAAATTTTCAATATGTGAAATTTTTCATTTTGCAGTATCAAAATAAAGTGATAAAGATTTAAAAAATTCATTTTTCAAAAACATCCGTCAATATAACAGTTGTGAATTTTCTGAATGTGGGGGGAGGAAACAGAATTTTAAAATATGTATTAGTTAATGAGTTATAAGAAAATTTCCCATAGAATAACATTACCTTGGGCTTCTGGCGAACGTAAGTGAAGCGGACTCTTAATTTCTCTAGCTCGGCATGGCGACTAAACTGCTAAGCCATGGTATAGCCAAAACTGACGGTGAAACGACACCGGTGTGAAATCATTCATTCTTCTTTTAACCACTTCACCGGCTATCCCGAGATAACTCAAGGAAAAATTAGCCTTCCACACACAACTGTGGCCAGTGAAGTGGTTAAAACAGATGGGCTTCACATCGGCTCTGGTGTAGTTTGTACATGTAAAACAGGGGTCAATACAGGCAAAATTTGGGTCCCTTTTGCGGCCCCTTCACAAAATTCCCCATAGTGAAAAGGGACCCTTCACAAAATTCAAATTCATAAAAAGGGACCCTTCACAAAATTCAAATCCATGAAAAGGGACCCTTCACAAAATTCAAATTTATTAAATGAGTCTCTTCAGAAGATTTTTTTTATAAAAATGATCCTTTTATTAAATGTTTTCAGTATTATTTTTAATTAATGCCTTAATTTGGCTCAACGAAACTATTAACTTGATATTAAACATTACATAAAGTGATTGTAAAAACGAAAAATTTTACACAATATTTTACTTTTTCACAAAAATATTTTATATTTCACAAAAATAAATAAAAATTTCACAAAAATATTTTGTTTTTCACAAAAAAGGGACCCAAAAATTAAAACCTGGATCGACCCCTGTAAAAAGAAAACAGTGATTTGGCTCACTGCGAGTGTTTCGCAACACCGTGTTGAATCGATATACTGGAAGAGAATTTAAACGGTGTTCGCCCACACGCACGCATTTTATGATTCGCCGTAGAATCAATGCACCACTCTTGTCAGGTGAGTGCAGGGTTGGGTTTTTGCCGGCAAAAATGGAAAAAATTAGGAAAAGTGGAAAAATAAAATTAGAACAATACAATCCCTTTTTTCACCCTTTATACTTTGGCACCTCAATGAAAAAAACGTTCGAAGATTTTTGAATTTAAAAAGTAATTATAATTAATTAATAAATAATAATATATAGCCAGTATCCGCCAAATTCCAGGTGCCAGGGTGACTATAAATATCCATTGGTGACCAGTTACAGCAGACTGACAAAACAAATTTCATGCAGTTGCAATATTTTTTACGCTTATTTTTGTTTTTTCTCCCACCCTCTTGTCTTGGTATAAAAGATGACATTGCTGATGTATTGAATGAATAGTGAGTTTAATGTTTTCTGAAAAATTTAACAATTATGTCTGTTTTTGAAAGATGTTTTTCCATGAAAGATAAATTCCCATATTTGATAAATCTTCTTACTACTATACTGGTACTTTCCATGTCAACATCTTTATGTTAAACAAGATTCAAGCATCATAAACACTATCTAAAGCAAACTATGTTCGAATTTACAATGAGAAAGTTTAAATAGTATGATATTTATCAAATGGATTCTCTTTAAAGGAATTCTGTCCTGAAAAATTAATAGACAAATAGTATTTTAAAGCCAAAACTTAAACACTCTCAATATATTTGATGATTATATTAAAGGTAAAAATAATATTTATTTCAGTGGATTTTTTCCCCCAATAGTTTGTTTTTATTTTTATAAATAAAAAATAGTTATTTTCTTAAAAATTTCCTTAGTTCACATTTTTAACTGAATAGTTCATTTATTCAATGTAAAACAATATGTGAATAACCTGCATTAATTATACAATTATGAAATATTAAGTTTTACTGTGAGTATTGTCATTGAAATAATTCGCTATTTCTGGCTCCTAAGATATTGAAACTTTGTTAGTCCCTGAACATAAGAATAAAACTACAAAATTATATTTTTCTTTTAATGAAGTAAAAAAATTTTAAGTAAGACATATTCAGAGAGAGAGTTTACTTTTTCAATTTACATTTCAATTCCAAAAAATGCATGATCGGTGACTGACTGGCTAATTTTAGAACAGCTGAGTCAATAATTGACTTTTCCCCACTGTAAACAAAAATATGTAATACATTGAAAAACAAATATTAAAGTAATTAATTATTGAAGAATATTTTTTAAATAGGTAATTTAAATATTTTTAAAAATGAAAAAAATTGTTAATGTTAAAAATTTCATTTTAAAGAAATTTTAGAATGCATTATTTTAATGATTTACATAAGAATCAGTTGATCAGGAGTGTAATTATTAAATCTCTGGTTTTAATTTGTTAAAATTATTATTTAAACATGAAAATCGTGTAATTAAAATCCTTAAAACCCTGTTTGAAATACTGGTAATTTTTGCCACTGGCAAAAATTGTGGCAAAAACTATTTTTGCCGGGGCGGTTTTTACCATGGTTTTTTTCACTTCGGCAAAAATTGTCCAACCCTGGGTGAGTGTTTTCTGAATCGATAGTCTTGGCTCCCAATGTATGTACATTCGTTTAAAAAAAAATTATAAAACCGGTTTGATGATGCTAAATTTAAACCAGTTTTTTTATGTCTCAATGCACCGTCCAGTTCTATGCTGCAGTACAAAATTTTGTATATTTTTGAATTCCTGCATTTTAAGATAGTAGTATTCAGTGGATTTTTTTTTTTTTTTCCATGTACAGGAAACATACAGACATGCATAATACTGGTTGCTGCAGCATAAAATTTTGCATATTTTTGAATTTCATGCATTTTAAGATAGGAGTATAGTGACCAGATCAGAGTACCTTTACAATAGAGAATCATTAAAATCTGCTATAATTATCCAGTTGCGATTGTATTTTTTCATTCCTAGTAGGACTATATATAAAGACTATAAAGACAATATCAATGAAAAAAAATTTACTTTCTACAATTTTTCAAAACTTAGAGAAAAATGCCTTTAAAATAAAATCAATCCCCAAAAAATGGGAACATTTGGTCAACTCAGAGGGATAACAAGTGATTTTTTTTATCTGCATGCACACCACAAGACAAAGAACACAGATGTGCGTACTACTGATTCCAGCGATTGGGAATTTTGAATATTTATATTGTGTGATTGTATGTTCTACGTTTTATTTATTTTTAATGACGAGTTTTCTTTTGTTCTAGGCTTTTTTTCTTTTTCCCTGACATGTTGTCTTGTTTGATTAGATTGCTGAAAAGCTCGCTTTCGTACGCTGCCAGTGGAAGGTTGCAAATTCGAAATATGATGAGGACAAGTGTTATCTTGAAGATTTCCAAAAAATTTGCCAAGGGGTGGGTGAAAGTAAAATTTCCTCTTTCAGTGATTGGTTATGAAAAAAAATAAACATATTTAAGCAATTAAACATGATCAAACTCAAATACATTAAGTGAGCTTCAACATCATTAGTTCTGTAGCAGAAACAGTGTAACACGGTAATCAGTGTTCAAAAGTAGCAGTTGTTAGTCGTCAAATGCAACTAAATTATTGCTATAAAAAATTTTACGGTCGTCAAATTTGGCGCATAGCTTTTTTTAATACTTACTAGCAGGCTTTGCGCACTTCGCTGGACACTATATTTAAATGATTTCTTTGTAACTGAATATATTTCGATTGGCGACTATTTTCGTCACAGCTTTAGTATGGGACCTCCTTGGCAATATCAAACATTTTTTGAACTTCTCGAATCTGTACAACAAAACTATTATAAAAAAAATATATTTTCGAAAATAGTCCAATAGCTGGTGTTAATTCTTCGAATATTCTGGAAACAGTTGAAGCTGTTACTCGTACAGTATAAGTCATTATTCGATGAATGTTCTGGGACAGTCTAAAAAATAGTCACTTGTTCCACAGGAGTAAAGCAAATAACCCACTCGCCAAGTTTGTCTCCAAGACTATGCTTTCTATTAAACATATCTTTGTTTAGTTATTTAAATATTAATTTGAAATAATCAAATATTTCTGCCCGACAGCGTGCAAGTGCAGTCACACACAGCAGCTCATTTATTTGTATGTTCAATTAGCGTAGTGATTGGTATATAAAAAAATAAATAAATAACTAAACATTATCGTGCTACACAACTTTATTGAATCTCTCCCTTGGCGGCTTTTGAATTTTTGTCACCATATTAGCGATTTTTTTTTTTTCTGCATAATTTGTTGCATAAAAATAGAAAGCGTTTTATCGGACACCTTTTCGTTAACATATAAGAACCCTTCATATTCTGTTTATTTTATTAATGGTTTTTAGGTTTAAAATAGTGCTTAATGAAATAAATTTTCTATTTTTAAAACTGCACTTTTTTTTCTATAAAATTATCTACTCAGATAAAAATAGATCATTTATGTGACTACTATTTCAGTTTTTTTTTTTTTTCGTTTTGTAGTATTTTATAAATTTTACATTTTTCTTGAACTATCTAGATTAAAAAATGCTAAATTAAGCCTCTTGGCGAAAAATGTTTGGTGTACTTCAACGCAACAATTTAAAAAATCACCCAGGAGGATCTACTATAAATAAAACTGATTTTAGTAGAACACACATTAGCATCGTAAACTATCCGCGTTTGTAATGATCGATAGATGGCGCTTTCTGAACTGCAGTTGTTAGTAAATATAATAACCATGTGTATCTATTATTGTTCTTTCTCCGCCATTACATCATGGAAAATCGATTGCATAATATGATGATATGCAGTGGTATGATAATTTCACCTTAGCCCACCAGAGGGCGAGCATTTCATTACAATCGCGGATATCAGCACTTTGTAAAAGAAATTTTAAATTAAAAATGACGTCAATTTTTTGAGATGCATAATTTATTTATTTATTTTTATTTTTTATTGTTCACGTTTAGATAAATGTATTTATTTTCCTGTTGGAAAAAAAATAAACTCGACAACAGTTAAATTATGGACAATTAAATTTAATTTTGGCGAAAATTAAATTATGGTTAAAATTTAAATGGCTAATTTTTTCTATTATTAGCTTACAAAATTGCTATTTTATGCATAAAAATAACAAAAAAAAGTTTTTTTTTTCGGAATAAAAAGTAGCCAACTTTTTAAGTTAGGGTATAAGCTATCTCCATAACAAATTTTATCGAAATCCATCGAGCAGTTTTAGCGTGAAACTGACTCAAATAAACGGACATTCACATTTATAATATATATAAGATTTTTGTTTAACTTTGAAAGCGTCAAGTTCACACTGAATTTTTTTTTTTTGCCCTACTGCTTATGATTCTTCCAAACATAAAATAACATAAGGAGAACAGTAAATTGGTTATTCTACATTTCGTTTTATGCCTTAAAAGTCAATCATCAGCATTTGAAACAAAGAACGAGGGGAAGAAGGGATGTGCATGACAGATGTGGTGTAAACAGACACAGGAAGTAACCAATGGTTTATAAACCTGACCAGGGAGATTTCTCACCAAAAATTCTTGCACCTGTTGTTCTAAAGTTTGGTCCCTTGGCTAAAGTTTTTATTGAATAGAGTGCCATTTTCTTAAAATTTTAAGGTACTATAAGTGTGAAATGGTGGAACAAAGTATATCTTTGTATGCATCTTTAAACTTTATTGAAAATGTCTTACTTCTAATTTTTAATGAAACATTTTGATTTATAAAAGAGAATTCATATTTCAAAATCAAGATGAAGCATGCATACAAATAAAAGAACCTATGTAACCAACACATTATATCTGTGCGCACATACTGATATAATGTGCAAGAAAAATACATACATAAATTAAATTGTGTTTCAAAAATTTTGACACGTAGTTCAAAAAATATTGTTTTACTCAAAATTGCTCTTGGTTAGTCATGTTAAAAAAAATGAATTTTTGAAATTACAACTAGAAATTTTAATTTGACGGCTAAAATATTTACAGCAGGAGTCATAAGAGGCCTTCACTTCCCAATTTCTATGACTGACGGCACAGCATTGCAAATTTTTTAAAGCTCTGCATGTTTCTTTGTTTCACCTTAAAGTAAATGTCACGTTTAAAAACATAATTTACATTACATATGACATATCTTTTAGATTTCTGTTCTTGTTCTATTCTTAATTTACCTTCTTTATAGATTCAAAATTTATGTATTTTATCAACTGCTAATACTTCTTTTGATATCATATTTGGTACAGCACTCCTGGATCGCAGACAAATTTTGTTTTGCTACATATAAATACAGAAAATTCTGCTACTGGGATCATTAACAATTTACAGTAATGCAAAAAAAAATTTTAAGTATTTTTCTGTTCTCATGTTTTTAGAAATCGCACTCCGTTACTAAATAAGGGCGAGAAATTCTGTTACGCTTTAAACTTTTAATGAAAACTCTGCAAGTTAATTTTCAAAAACATGCCAAGTAAGAATGCTAAACTAGATTTTTTTTCCCATTAATTGTAGCTTACTTACATTTGCAAATAGAATTCAGTTTTAATTTACTACGCTACTGAATTTAAGAAATAGCATGAATTTAACATATATATAGATGCCTGTGTTGTTGGCGACTAAAGTTTATTAATTACAATAGAATATTATTACTGTGCTTTTCAATCTTCTGTCTATTGGCGAACTTTAGTCATTTGAAAAATTGCAAACATTTCCTGAAAATCTTTTAATTAAGCTTCAAATTTCACTGAACATTATAATGCATAACACAACACAAACATATAGAATAACAACCATTTTTTAAATTCTCATAACTGATAATACTTTTAACAGAGAACATGTGCTCACATGATCCAATCATGGAGTTACAGCTGGCTGTACTGTCATATATATAGTGAATGTACAAAATGTTGCAAAGGAGCAAAATATGATCAATTTAATTTATTTGATTTGATTAACCAAATAACTGGCTACTGCACATAAGAACATATGAGAATTGTATATAAATATAAATCAGTAAAATATTTTTTATAAAAACTAAGTAAAAAAGAAAAAATGTAAAATGAACTAAAAAAAAAAAACTTTGTTATTTTAATTAATTAAAAAGCAACTTTGGTATTTTAAAACCTTTCTAGCGAAGTAAGTAGCAAAAGAAAGGTTTACAATAATAGTTTTAATGTGGATATGATCTTTGATTTAAAAAGAAAAAAATATATATAGTAGAATGTTTAGAGGTGTGCGCGTTAATTTAAATCGTTTGCAATAAAAAATTACTACTTTTACCAAAATTCAAGATACAAAATTATTAAAATATAGATGAAAGTAATTCTTTCGCATATAATTCAAAAGCTAGTAAAACGGCCACTCCCACTACCGGAGCGTGTTGATGGAAATATTTAATATCCAAAAGATTTGCAGGACAGAAATACAGGTTTTATCTGCAACATTTTGCATTGATGAATTTTAAAGTAAACTAATTACTTACACATGTTAAAACTATAAAAGTTATTTAGAATATTGCCGGCAAAATATGACGTTCATTATAAAGATGTTTTTATCTATATTTATTGAACGTCCTATAACAATTCATGCTTTCATAATATCCGATGTTTTACGAATTGGGTAACAATACTTTTAAAACATGTTAATTAAAAACTGAAATACATCATACATCACTACAGTGCCGAATCATATCACGTAGTTTATCATGAAATTGTGCAAAGACATAAGGACCGATGACTCTTTAAAAATTAAAAAACGCTTAAATGCAATGTAATTTCAGATTTTACAGACATTTTAAGATAATAAATAAATTTGCATATATATCATTCATTATGATTGCTTCGTTTGCCAAATTTCAGAACGATTTTCTGGAATGATGTTTTAAAAAAATTATTTATAAAATTATTTTAAACAAAATAAAAAAAACTTACTATTCAATATATCATAAAGAACCAAGCAATAATTTTAATATTAACACAAATAACAACAATGAAGTACACGTCACTGCACGTCACATTATTTGCATAGGAAAAGCATAAAAAAGCATAGAACGTAGAAGTAAAATAAAAAATTTATAACAAAACTAAAAACAAATAACGAGTAACTAGATATTATTTCAGGAGAGTGTATAAAATACACTCGATTGGTCAAAAACAAAACTTGTTCATGTAAAAATTAACAGGATAGGTTGAAAACAAATTGGAACACAGCTATTAACCAATCAAAGAGAAATCAGGTATATTGCGGTGTGCTGACTTTGATAATTCAGCAAAGCTCAACTCATCTCAGCTCAAATACCATAGAGTAAATTTTTACTGTAAGTAGTTTTTAGAGTAAATTATACCATGGAGTAAATTTTACATCAGCCATTAGTATAGGGCGACAAGTTTTTTAGAGGCAAAATGAGGACAAATTATGCAATGTCCTCATTTCCATGAGAAAAATGAGGACATTTCTGAGGACATAAGATTTCATAAAATGTAGCACAAAATTAGCTTATTTTAATCCCACTTGCGGCCATTAATCGTCTCTATGATAAATTTATACTACTTAAGAATTTATGCGATAAACATTATAAAAAATTATTTATATAAGGCTTATTAAATTTACAATAAACATTATCATAAACTTGTACATCTTACACTTGTCTTCGTATCATGTAATGGTATGCTACTAATATTAAATTATTATTCTGATATGCGGTTGATACAAAAGTACCAAACTGTTTTATATCTACTTCTATTAATACTTTTATAAACAGTTTCACTACAATTGTTACTGTTGTATAGACCAAGTTTTAAGTGTAAACGAAATCATAACTACTTCAAATGGAATGGATCCAATAAATAACATTTTAAAAAGAAAAGACAATCTGAACAATGTCAAAAACTGGTTAGGCTAGGAATAAGAATTGAACTCTAGTCTGATGGCACAAAGCATTAATGTTCTACAAACTGAGCTATTTTCACCTTCCCTTCCAGTAGCACTATTTACAGTCGGCTGCAAAATTATTCGAGCACTAGCCAATAATTCCTATATTTAAAAAGTACACTTAAGACTGTTTTGCTAAGTAAATCCTTGTCGAATCATGTTCAGACTGATTAAGAACATGACTCGACAAGGATTTATTTAACAAAGCTGTATTAAGTGTACTTTTTTTTTGGCAAGGATTATTGCTAGTGCTCGAATAATTTTGCAGCCGACTGTACTCACTTGAGTGCAAAAAATAGTGAGATGTCAACAAGGCAATCTCCGTTCAGCTTCTATCTCTAAGGGCCGTTCCCACCATGCTGCGGTTAAACCATGAAGATAGAGAGACGGAGTAATATCAAGCCGCTATTTAATAAAGAAGCATCACAAAACTGGCGTTGTAAAAATTATTACTTACAAACTTTGAATAAACACCATAAAATGCAATAAACTCGCAACAATTGTTTCGGGTCGAAAAAACACACGACCCTTCATCAGGCGAACAAAGTAAGCACGAGTGCTGCAGTCAAAGCGGCAACGCACCACGGCGTGCGTTGCCGCTTTGACTGCAGCACTCGTGCTTACTTTGTTCGCCTGATGAAGGGTCGTGTGTTTTTTCGACCCGAAACAATTGTTGCGAGTTTATTGCATTTTATGGTGTTTATTCAAAGTTTGTAAGTAATAATCAAGCCGCTAGTTCCGGGCGAAAAATGATCCGCTGATTTTAGTTGACCAGGTGGTCACTAAAGGGCGAAACTGGTCAAATAGGGGCTCGATTTGCATTGAAAACATAGGAGACAGCGTTAATTTTATTATTTTTAAATTATTTAAATTACATATTTAGTATAATAGTCTCGAAGATACTAAGGCTGGGATTGCGGTGCCTCGTTCTTAAGTCTGATCATAAATCTTACGAACTTTCGTAAATGGGCGTGGTTAAGAACGATCTTAACTTGGTATTGCGGTGCATCAAGCGTAAGTCCTCCGCGTGTCCTCGTAAGAGAAAGCCAGCCAGCCAATGGGAGACGCAGAGCGAGCTATGTTGTGATTGCGCGCGCATCCAGTTACGATTCGACTTAAGATAGCTCTGAGGTCGTCGTAAGATAGTGAAGCACTGCAATACGACTTGCGTTTTGTTTACATCTTAAGACAGAGTTTGTGCGTAAGATAGTGCTGAGCGAGGCACCGCAATCCCAGCCTTTGTCCTTGGATGTGACATTAAATAGTCTTCTGGCAAAACGAAAAATAAAGCTCTAGGAAAAGTGAAAAAAGTAAAAATAAATGTAAGAATGTACAAGATATGGCTATCATTTATCCGAATCATTAATAATTATATTTAAAAAAAATTAAATTGGGAAAATAAACAAACAAAATGTAGTAAAGTATTTTGGAAAGTATAAAAATTATTTAAAATTGTTATTTACCTTTTTTTTTTTTTTTTTTTTTACATTTTAAAAGCTGTTTAAAGCTAAGTTTTTAATTAATGAATTAAAAGAAAAAGAAATAAAATTGTTAAAATTGATTTTTTAAAACATTTATTAAATTTGTTGATATTCTTAAAAATTAGTGTTATAAATTTTGAATTAAAGTTGAAAAGACTAGACAAATTAGTTTCAGAATGAAAATAATGCTAATTTATTTTATACAAAATTTTTATGCAATTTTTGCTTCACAAACAATGCCTTCATTTCATCATTTTATTTTCTTTCCTCATAAAACATAATTAGTATAAACATAATTAGTATGAAATAAATAAATAAATAAATATCTTGGTGAATTTACAAAGATTTTTTTTTTCTTTGAACCTCAGACAGACGAGAAGTGCCAGGTTCAATCCCAGGTCACGCTGCTCTACTTGTTGTTCGGGATCTTTCATAGTTTTCTCCGAAACTCGCACAAAGTCTAACTAGGACACCACGAAGACACTCCACTTTAGTCTAGGACCCTCATGTAATCAATAAGCCTTATCATTTACGCCATCAATTTCTCAGATTTTTAAGCTTATGGGTTTAAAATTCTTATATTGTAAAAAAAAAAAAAAAAATTAAAATAAACGGAAGCATTTTTAAAAGTAGAAATGTATAAGAAGTAGTTGCTATTAATCTAAACTATCTAAAATAATTAAATAAAAAAGAAAGAAAGAAAATTAAAAAATATAACAAAATATAATTTAGGGATTTTTTTTTTAATAAAAAATAATTATTTCAAACTTTAATTAATATTACTTTTAACTTAAACAAATCCATGTTAAACTGTTGGCTTAGCAATTGGGAGTTTTCTGTGGTTTTCTCCTAAATTGGCTGAAAAATGGACTTGGACCCCTTAGAAAGACACACACCGGACATTTCACGCTGACCTAGGAACTTCGATTCGTAATCCAATATTTCTGACGTTCAGGTAGTTCAAACCTTCTTTGCACACATTCAATATTTAAAAATTTTGGTTCCAAGTAAAAGCATAATTAGTAGTATGAAAAATAAATAAATGAATATATTGTGTGTAAATGTCTTAATTATTTTGAAAGATTTTTTTTTTTTTTTTTTAAATCCCATTTAATTTATTACATCTAATATATTTTATATATTTGTCAGGTTTTCAGTCCATAAATTTAAAAATCTTACATTAAGAAAGAGTAAAAGTCATTGAAAATAATATTAATAATAATAATAATTTCTTGAAGAAACTTTTTCATCCTTTGGCCAAGAGGTTCTACTCTCGAAACTGGCACAAAAAAAAAAAAAAAAAAAAAAAAAAAAAGTGCCTGGTTCTAAACCAGGTCACGCTTTTCGGTTTAGCCGTAGCGAGTTATTCGTGATTTTCTCCGAAATTCCCTTAAATATGGGCTAGAATTCCTGAAGAAGACCCCCAAGAAGGGCACTCCACCTTGGCCTAAAACGTACGTGTAGTCAAAATGCCTTAAAACCTCCATCACTGGACCACCAATTTCACAAGTTTTTAGTTCATGAATTAAAAATGTTTGTATTATAAAAGAAAAATATCTTTAATATATATATATATATACCAGGAGTGTTCTATAAGAAATGGTTGCAACTTATCCAAATCATCTAAAATTATTTTATACGAGATTTTAAATTCATTTTTACTTCACGTACGAAGCATTCATTGCATTATCTTTTTCTCTTCCACATAAACAAAATTAGTTTGAGGGGGGAAAAAAGTAAATGTCCTAATTATTTTGTAAGGAAATATTTTTATTCACCCCACTTTGCCGAGAGGTTCTGCTGACAAACCCCGACTGACGAGAAGTGCCGGGTTCGATTCCAAATCGCGGTCGACGGCTTAGCCATTAAGAGTTTTGCATGGTTTTCTCAAACTTGCGTAAATACGGTCTAAGATTCCTTGGAAAGTCCTTCAAGAAAGGCATTCCACCACTGACTCGTGTAGTCAATCGGCTTTAACATAAATTTTGAATTAAAGTTGGAAAAGTTAAAGGGGGAAAAAAATTGTTTTAGCATCTAAAAAATGCAAATTTGTTTTTATACAAAATTTTGAAGTCATTTTTACTTTATATGCAAATCCTTCTTCATTTCATGATTTCATTTTTTTTTTTCATTTTTTTTTTCCCCCGCATAAAACTTATTAGTATGAAAGAAAGAAAAAGAAAGCAAGCGCTTCGATGATTTTGTAAGGAAATATTTTCCCACTAAGTCCCATCAGTAACCCAGAGGTTTTGCTCTCGAAGTTGCCAGACGGGGAGTGCCGGGTTCAATGCTAAGCTGCGCTCGCTCGTCTGCTTAACTGTTCGTAGCTTTCTGTAATTTTCTCCAAACTCGTGTAAGTGCGGATTTGGATCTCCACGAAGAACACTCCAATTTGGCCTAGGATCTTCGGATAGTCAATCGACCTTAACACTTATATCATCAATTTCTCAAGTTTTGAGTTTATAGATTTACCCACGCTCCTAGGACTTTCGTGCAGTCAATCGGTCTTAATATCTTTACTATCAATTCCCTATATTTTATGGATTTAAAATTCTTATATTATAAAAGAAATAATTTCTAAAAAAAAAAAAGAAAGAAAGAAAGAAAGAATGAATGAATGAATGAAAGAAAAAAAAAAAAAAAGGAAGAAAGAGAGAAGAAAAGTTTATAATAGTAAATTATATATTTTAATGGTATTTATAATAGGAAAAATGCATGAGAAGTGGCTGCCATTCATGCAAATAATCTAAAATTAAATTTTTAAGCTATGAAAATTAGAAATAGAAAAGAAAAAAATACAGTATAAGTATTTTAGAAATATAGAAATTTTTTTAAACTTTTATTCATTATTTTATTATTTATTTATTTATTATTAAAGACTTTTTTTTTAGCTTACTTTCTCTGTCCTTTTAGCTTACCTTCTGCCGAATCCGGGTTAAAAATGGAAAATTAAATTAGAAATATGTCCTATCGTTACAAGTTCGGTGTCAAATGAAAGGGGCGATTTTTTTCTGAATCCAGGGCTGCAAACAGTTTTTCGACATTACAATTAGATCTTTTTAAACTAATTAAAGTATGGAGTTTATGTGCTAGCACGTTATTTTAATTCCTGTCAGTCTTTTTAAAGGGTACTTGGCTCGTTATGCACGAGCCGTTAGGATTTTTCCGTGGTTTTCTCTAAATTTGCTCAAAAACAGACAAAGACCCTCTCAGAAAAAATCCCCCCCCCCGGTGACCCAGTTCAGGCCTAGCGCCCTCGAGAGTTAATCGACCTTAAACCTTACACATCACTATCCATTTATTATTTTAAAAAGTTCGTTCCAAATAAAACATAATTAGCATGAAAAAAAAAAAAAAAAGGAAAAGAAAAGAAATCTATATTCATCTATATTCTAAATGTTGTGATTATTTTGTAAAATAAATTTTTCTTTATCCCCATAAATCTTTACATTTAATATGTTTTATGCATTTCTCAGGCTTTTAGTTTTAATTCATTTGAAAATCTTACAATCTTAAAGAATAAAATTCTTAAAATTATAACGTACGGAAACATTTAGAAATGCAAAATTGTTAAGAAATGATCTAAATAATCTAAAATTATATTCTTAGAAAATCAAAAGAAAAAATGAAATATAATTACTTTGGAAAAAATAAATATTTTTTCTGTCCGAGATAAATTAGAAAAACATGAAATATTATTAACCAATCATTACAATTAAGATTTAGTGGTGGCTATTGAATAAAAAAAAATCCCTCACTGCTTTTAATAGCAGTTCATGTTTACGATAACTTATTTAACTATCAACAGATGGCGACAGCACTCGGCGCGTAAAGATATGAAATCGGGATCAATTTCGGTACACTGCGTTATCCCTCCTTCTTTCTACCTTCATGGGTTAAACGGAGATTAGCAAAACGGCCGTTAAAAATAAAACTCGGATTAGGAACTCTTCCGTCCCAACAAGCTAAACTTAAGACTCCTATATGATAAGAGCTGGCGCAGTGTCCGCCATTTTCTATCCCGTCTGGGAAAGTGTTGGCGGTAGAAAAAGCTAGGTTACCTGATTAGCGTTGTTATCGCCTTTAAACTTCTATACAGATCATGTGAGCTGGAACTTCTTATCAGGAAACAAACAATTTGGCAATTTTAAGAACATTGCCAACATTCTCAAAACTGCAACCCTTCACGTTAAAAGAAATGTAACATTAAAGTTAATTTTAAAAGAATTTAAAACAATAACTTAAAAAAAGAGTACATTCATATTAAATTTGTCAAACAACTTTGAAAATAAAATGAAATAATTTGAAAATAAGGGAAATCTTACGCTACAAAATTGTGCTTTTGCTTCGGGTATCCACGAGTTACATCTGCAATTTATAATCCATTTTTATCTTCTTTCTGGATTAGAAGAAAATATAAACAGGCGGTGCCCTTTTCTGGAGTTATTCGTGCAATTTATTGCAGAAAAACTACCAATAATAAATAGTCAGCCGGTCTTGTGGGATAGAAAATGGCGGATGCGTCAGCCTGTCTATGTAGGAGTTCTAGCTAAACTCCGGTTAGTGTTTCTGCGGTTAACTAACGGAGGGATTTTTTGAAGGGATTTTAAAGAGGTATTGTGATTGGTTCTTTGGGAATGCTTAGTAATTCTGTCATTGGTTGATTTAGTTGTGGTCAAAACAGGAATTAGGCAGTCGTTATGTTTACAACAGTCTGTCGAAACAAGGCTGAAATTTACAAGAATTATTTATAATAGAGATAGTCAACTGGGAAAATTTTTTTGTATGTGTAAGAGCCTTCCCCCCCCCCCCTGGGGGGGAAGTCCCCCCTCGAGGGGAGTAAATTTTCAAGATGGGTATTTTTCGAAAGGTCTCGTCAATACCTTTAAAACGAATGGTTGAACTATAAATCTGTGATAATTTAAAACAAAGTTATCGATTTTTTTACCTTTAACAACAAAAAGAAAAAAAAATCGTATTATTATTTTTTTTTTTCCTTTTTAATATGGAGGACTTTTTTTTTATATTTAGTGTCTACTTCCCTATATTTAGTGTACTACTTCCCTAATGTGGAAATCGTCTGCATTATCATGAAAGATAATTTTTTAAATAATAATTTTAATAAGTTATTTTTACTGAGTGAATTTGTATAGGAAAATATAGAAGAAAGTCATGTGGTGGCCACAACATACTAGTTTTATATAGGAATTTTTGCTAGTGTTCGGACACTTTTGTTACTGACTGTACATGTATTTTATTGAAATGATAAAAGCTATTTGTTTTCGCTGATATGTTTTACCGGTTAAAAAAAGTAGGCTATCAACGAAAATTAATTTTGCCCAAAATAAAAATTTGCCAGCTTGATTTCTTACTCATCAAAACCCCTCGTCTTTGGTTTTCACTTCACATTAAATCAAATTTTATAATATTTCATCATAAGATTTTTAAATTTGAAAACACATTCTTTCTGTGCGTGAACTTCAGCGAATAGGGGAAAAAAATATCAATTCAAAATTGTACTTGAACTTTGTATTTAAGCATTTATAAATTGTGAAACAAACAAACACATATTTAGGTAGAGTCAGCGAGAACTGTTTATTTGATTTAATATGGTTTAGTTAACTATAAGCTGCATTACTGATAATTCACTACCAGCGTTTTATAGTCATTCTTCTTAGTATATTTTATTAAAAATTCGTGACAATTCAGAATTGCTGAAGACCATACTTTTTTTTTTTTTGCTATTATTCATAAGTAGCATTTTTTGCAATATGTTTAAGCACTTTAAAAAAAAGCATAGATTTCTACACAAAAATATTGGTGGAAAAAATACAGGTGGTGGCAACCCTGCATATTTGGAAATAAAAGCATGAGCAATGACAAACAAATTAAACTGCTGTACATATTTCAACTGCATTGGGAAATTAAAAAAATAAACTTTCACTCAATACACCATAAAGGTATATAAACATAAAAAAATTTGTGTTAAGTTTTATTTGTATAAGGGGAAAAAGAGAATTTTTTGGAGGGGGCGACACACCCCCTGAAAATTTTCAGTGGTGGTGCATGCTTCAGTGCCAATGCATGTTAAAGTAAATATTGTGAAAATGTAATGAAAGTATTTAGCCATTGTCTTGTGTACATGCATAAAACTGATCCATACCTATTTAAAAAATGATATACCTGTAAGTATAGAACATACAGATTATATTATTATATAAAGAAATTTTGTTGTTAAATTTGATTATACAGGGTTCATAATCAAATATGAGAAAAAAATTCCCTGAGTTTTCCAAACAATTTTAAAGAAAATATTAGCAATATATTACAAGAAACACGCCTCTAGAGAGGCGAAAATACTTCTAATTCCATTGTATGATGTCATACTACTGCCGATCATGACAGAAATTTACATTTAAATCATTGATCACATGCGTATTTTCACAATACTTAATCATTTGATTCAATATCAAGGCTAAACAAGGAAATTATATTATGAGAGGAAGGAAATTGTCGTTTTTCCAGGTTTTATGATCAATTTTCCCTGATTATTTTTTTAAACAAAATCCAAATTTTCTGAGTATTTCAGGTTTTTCCTAATGATGTATGAATCCTGTTAAAAATATTTGTATTTATCTAAGAGAAAAAAATAAATAAATAAAAACTTCTTTATTTAATGAATAAATTTTTTAAATATATAACATTGCATGACTCTATAGGCCTATTTAAAGCTATCAATTAACCTTGCTGTGGTAAATGTGCTCATAAAAAAATATAACTATAAAACAATTGATTTGATACAATAATAATAAGTAGTAATAACTGCCAGAATTGCATTTTATGTTTAATGAAAAACTTATAACCAGTAACAGTGAAATCTCAATAAAAGATATTTTAATAGATATCATCCATTAGAATTTTTGAAAATGTGTTAAAGAGAGTCTAAAACTTAATTTTTATCTCTTAACCAAAACGCCAATAATATGTACTATGTACGGAATACACACTATCAAAAGAAAAGGTTATTTAAGTGTATATATATATATATATATATATAATTTAAATAATTTAATTCCTTTCTCTCTTAATTCCTCTTTAATTCCCCATCTCCAAGAATCTCTTAATCCTGAAAATCGCTTTTCACAAACTAAATTCATGGCAGCTTTTCATAATATGCGTTTTAAGAGTTCATAGGAAAAATGAAAATTTTTTCAGAACTAGGTAACGAACATATTTTTATCTTAATGACATAGCTCCGTTTCTTTCTATCCTCACTTGCAACATTTAATTTCCATTTGTTATTGTTTGTTGGACGGAGGTTTGTTGTTATTTTCATATCAGTGCCGAAGACGCTTGTGCAACTTGCTTAAAGTGTTTAGGCGCATGCGTAAAGTGACGTACTACCAGCTTATCTAAAGAACCAATCAGAGGAAAAAAGTTCCCTTGTTACTGTTCTAAGTTTAATCGCCTGTTGTTCACTGAGGCTTTTTCATTCACATTTCAAATTCAAAATAACAGTTTTAAAAGGAATGATATAAAAATTCCAGTGGCGCCTCGGTGTTATTTTAAAAGATTTCTTTCTAGATTCCATTAAAATTACTTTTATTTTGTTTAGTATATTTACATATAGAAACAGTGCTTTTAATTTTCAAATATACTGTCAAATAATTATACTTTCACCGATTTTGCATTATAAATTAAAATTATTTATTTCAATAAATTGATTTATATTTTACATCACGCTATCCAAAACATAGTATTCAACTGAGTGAAAATTTGAGCAAAGAGGTAGTGCGATGTAAAGAAAACATTTACAAATTTTACTTGCAGTTTTGGATAGCGTGACGCAAAAGATAAATCAGTTTATTGAAATAAATAATTTGAATTTATAATGCAAACTCAGTGAAAACATAATTAATTGACAGTACAGTCGGTAACAAAAGTGACCGAACACTAGCGAAAATTCCTATGTAAAAAAGGTACACTTCATAAGGTTTTGTTAAATAAATCCTTATCGAATCATGTTCTTACACTGACTAAGAACAGGATTCGACAAGGATTTATTTAACAAAACCGTATGAAGTGTACCTTTTTTATATAGGAATTTTTGCTAGTGTTCGGACACTTTTGTTACCGACTGTATATTTGAAAATTAAAAGCACTGTTTCAATATGTAAATATGCTTTATTAGACAAAACAAAAGTAATTTTAATGGAATCTAAAAACAAATCTTTTAAAATAACACCGAGGCGCCACTGGAATTTTTATATCATTCCTTTTTAAACTGTTATTTTGAATTTGAAATGTGAATGAAAAAGCCTCAGTGAGTGTATTTTATATATCCATCTGATCTTGAAGCTAAAAATATTACGTTTGCATTATAAATATAAATAAAAATAAAAAGTAAATGATCAAATAAGAAAATCTATGTATATTTTAACTAATTGCAAAGCGTCACTTAAAATTTGATATTATTATTTTTAAGACTCATATTTCAAATTCTTATAGCCATAAAGTAGCAGCGTCGCAAACTTTTAACCCGTTAAGGGTTTTTTGTACTGATATCATTACTTCTTAGGGGTTATTGATCAAAAAATTAAAACAAGTCCTTCTGGCTCATAGGAAGAGTAAACTGATTTATCTTTTATTATGAAGTTGGCACCATTTTTTTTTTTTTTTAAATGGCAGCTACAATTTATTAATGGACTTGGTGGATTTATTAACGAAGACTTGTATTTATGGAGTTTTAAGCAAATCGGTTCATAAAACCTTTCTAATGTAGTAAATTTGAAATTTTCAGTGGGCTGGCACAGGGAAACAAAAAGGTAGATTAAGTTGGCAAATGAACATAACAAATACATTTCTGAGATAAATCCACACTACAAATTTAGTTTGAATTAATTCAGTATTTCAAATGTTATCATGCTGACATATTTTCAGGTAGTCTGCCACTTGGAAACAAAATGGAGGAGCTTCACACTAGAAAAAAATATTGAGTAGGATTCTCAAATTCATTAAAAATAATAAAAATAATAATAAATGGGAAATTTCAAAGTTAGAATTACGTAATTTACATTTTCCAAGTTTCTTTCTAGAGAATTACAAATGCAAATTAAACAATTAAAAAAAATCAAGTTAATGTTAAAAATGGAAATTTATTTTCTTTTCCCTTTTGAGGCTAAGTATAGATACTGCTCCAATATTCACAATTTAAAATTTTATCAAAAGTTCAGGTAAAAATTATTTCATAAAAATATTCGGGGGGAAAAAATAGATAAAATATAAATTAAGCTCGACATTTCTATATTTTATAAAATAAGATAAAATCATTTGGAGAAAATTTTTATGGAAAATACAAGTTAAGCTTAAGTTTTATGGAAAATACAAGTTATATATATATTTCTTTTTAAAAATTAAAAATCTCTTCTTAAAATACATTTAGAGTTTATTCATATATTTACTTTTCAGACTTTAAAATGATACATATTTTAAATATTAACATAATCAAACTAAATTATTTTATTATTATTTAAAGCAATAATGGCTAGGGTATGAAAGAGGGGATAAATACACTGTATATTTAAAAAAGAAAAAAAAAAAAAAAACATGAAAACAGAATTAAAATTCATGAAAAATGTGTCAAATAGCAATTATTGAAAAACACGTCAAAATAAATAAATAACATCCTTACTTTGAAACCAATAATTATTTATTTTAAAAATATAATTCTCTCTTCCTTTTTTTTTTTAATTAATTAATTTCTGAATGAAAAATTAAATTTCATGAATATATTTACAACTACAATAAACAAAAAACCCTCCTTTAATTTTAAATAATTATTTCTACATGTTTCTACGCAACTAAAAGTGTCTCTTTTTTTTTTGGGGGGGGGGGGGAATGAATTAAATATAGGAATGTATATGGTTTTAATATAAGCTACTAGATGGCGCCATCTAGTATATTAAAACCATGAAATTATTTTCCTCATGATTAAAACCATAAACATTCCTATATTTAATTTTTTTTCAAAAAAAAAAAAAAAAAAAAAAAAAAAAAAAAAACTTTTAATTGCTTGGAAAGATGTAGAAATAATTATTTAAAATTAAAGGATGGATTTTTGTTTATTGTAGTTGTAAATATATTTATGAAATGGAATTTTTCATGCAGAAATTAATTAATTAAAAAAAAAGGACGAAAGAAAGAATTGTATTTTTTAAATAAATTATTATGGGTTTCAAAGTAAAAATGTTATTTATTTATTTTGACGTGTTTTTCAATAATTGCTATTTGACACATTTTTCATGAATTTTAATGTTTTTTTTTTTTTTTTTTTTTTTTTTTTTTTTTTTTTTTTTAATATACAGTGTATCTATCCCCTCTTTCATCCCCTAGCCATTATTGCTTTAAATAATAATTTAAAAAAAAAATTAGTTTGATTATGTTAATATTTAAAACATGTATCATTTTAGAGTCTGAAAAGTAAATATATGAATAAACGCTAACTGTATTTTAAAAAGAGATTTTTAATTTTTAAAAAGGTATATATACATATTTGCGAAAGTATGTGTTTTACAAAAGATGGCGCTAAAACTCCATTTGCTGTTTTTTCCCATTCCCGGTGCGGAAAGATACATGAATAGGAATCGCAAACCATTGAGCTAGTATAAATTCGATGTTTATGAATGATTAAAAATTTTTCGCTTTAAAAAATTGTAAATTCATCATTATTATGATAAAATGAAATATTTAAAATTACAAAATACTTCCTTATTTAAAATGTTATCTAAATATTTTTTTGACTAAATATGAAATTTTGAAATCAAAAATATATTTTTTCATAGCAGGAGAGAAAATATATTTAAGTGAATATGACTTAGTATATATACAATAAATATATAAAAAAATGTAATAAAGTATTTTTGCGTTAAAAAAAGGAAAATTAAAAAAATTCATTGACTGCATTCACGTTGGTCAACCAACCAACGGGACCAACTCAAGCCTTGCAAGTAAGAACCGCATCACGTCGTTTTCGCCGAAGGAAAGCATGCAATTGGCGGAGTAATATAGTTCCATTTTTAAAACAACTTTTATATAAAAAAAAAAGAGTTTTCCTGAAAAAAAGACGAAAACGTTACTAGATTCAGAAAGATCCCATTAACAACATATATTAATTACAAGAAAATCGTTCGTGCCGTTTTAGAGATATTTTTCATGATTTTAGACCATTACAAACTTACACCATCCATTTCCCCTTTTCGGCTTTAAAATGAGATTCAGATCTCAAAACATACTGCATGTAGAAATGTAAAATTTTCAGGATAGATTAAGACCGAAGATAAAAGACAATTTTGAAAAGATCAGAACAAAATATGATATATTTGCTGAGATATTAAGTGTCGGCTTTTACAAATCTCTTTGATGTCAAACTAGCCGTAGAGTTCGCAGCGTTCAGTTTGTCCTTCCGCTTGCGTCACTCGAAAAACTGCCGTTTTTCATGATTCAACAGAAAAATTATTTAACTAACTTCCCGACTAGATAGACATTTGAAACTTTCAGAATAGTTCAGAACACGGTGAAAATGCATTTTTTTAGGGCTGTGCCGATTAATCGGTTCGGTTAATCGATTAATGCTTAGTCCCGATCAATTTCTTTAATCGAGTTAATCGACTCGATTAATTCGATTAAAATTTTTTAAAACCCGATTAAAATTTTCAAACTACGAATTAAAAGGAAAATGCTGTTCTGCTTAAAAAATATTTTCTCACCTATTTTGCTAACAAACATTCTAAGAAACCTCCATTGAACAATGAGAAAGCAAAAATATAAATAAATAACTAAAAATAACCTCTCAAAATTAGTTGTTGCACTTTTGTTGATGGAGAAAAGAGTGAGGACAATTATTAAACAAAATTTCGCTTTTTGTCCATGTTGGAGCAACACCACCTGTACTCTTCTACTGGGAGTATTGGCTAGGGCAATAGTTTTCCCTGAAACAGGAAGCTTTCAAGAAATGGAAATGCTCAAGAAAAAAATTGTGGATTTCTACTATCCTTTTGTTAGGGGAAATGTCAACAGAGTTTCGTAATAAATTCAAGCATTTATTGTCTTCAGAATTGCTAATAATAACTATAAGTAGAAACAGAAAATAACATTATGTTTTCTAGTCCGAAGCGACGAAGAACTGAAATATAAAAACAATGAAGAATTTGAGATTTTAATAATGATGATATGGAATTTTGAGAATTCATTTAAAAATAGTGACAAGCGAGGTGGACAAGGCCAGCAAATATAAAACTAAAATACGTGTAAATTCATTTAATTTTTCTTTCAAAATGAATTGAAAATTAATTTGGTAAAATAAAAATTAAATAAGCGAAAATATTTATATAAAATTTAACACCAACCATTAAATTCACCAGTCATTACTCTGAAAATTCATTTAAATTTCAGTTATGAAACAAATATTACCAATTAGACAAAAAAAAAAAAAAAAAAAAAAAAAAAAAAAAGAACAATCAAACTTATGAATAAAACAATATTATAGAGAATTTAGTTTTTAGAAAAAAAAAAAAAAAAAGTAATAATAATTATAAGTTATTCCTCAGCTGTATTTCCGAATAAAAATTTTATTTAAGAATATATTAGGAATATATTTTTTCATTATTTATTTGCACGTTTATTATTGTTATTTATTGTTTATGGAACTAGTTAAATTAACATCTGTATCATTTTAATGGTTTATTGTGATCTATCTATCTGTCTGACTATCTGTATGTGTATATATATAGTCGAACCTCGTTACCGTGAATCTCAAGGGAGATAAATCTGTTTATGTTATCAGTAGTTCATGCTATTAGTAACTAACCTTCATTTTGATGGGGATTGTGGATTAAAAGTAATTCACGTTAACGAGGCTCGACTGTATATATATGTGGGATGGCCAATCTTTCGTGGGCGTTAAACAAAAAAACTAATTCTTATTTATTATTAATCACTTAAAATTTAATAAAAGATTAAAGTACTTTATACAAATATTTACAAGATTATAGTTTAAATTAGTATTGAACCGCCGACTAGAACAGTCATATTTAAAAAGTCAAAGTTCACAGTTTTTGTCAAAAGAGGATAACACATAACTTCCGATTTGATCACTTAAAAGTACGCAGCCTAGTACAGAACATCATCTCAGCGAACTTTCGTCGTCCACAGAACGAGGTGCAATCGTCTATATGCACTCATCGTCATCCATCCGTCAACTGAGCTCTCTCTCTGAACGCTCTCAGCTCCTGTCGATGAAAACGTGCGTTCCGGAAATGACGTCCGTCTGACATCACAGCTACGTCCTTCCTCTAAGATTCTGCGCTCGCCGTCTGCAATGCTAGTTCATCCTCGCGTCGAAAGATACAGGCTGCGGCAAAGGAACAAGGCAGTTTTGGACTCAAACGTTAGTGGAAGCAAGATGCCGACACTACAAAAAAAAAAAAAAAAAAAAAAAAAAAGTAAAAAAAAAAAAGAATTTTTTCTTAACAATATCTTTTTTTGTTTGTTTGTTTGTGAAACCTTATTTATTAACAATGTTCTGTCTTGTAAAGTCCAAATTACCGAAATGTATAATATCTTTTTGTAAAAAACACTAAAAAGAGAACTTTACGTACTTATTGTTAAACACAGTAAAGTGTCTCATTTTGTTTAAACTCTTCTCTAGCCAGAAATAGCGTTTTAATTCCTTGTAAGACAACAGATTCGTCATTCACAAAGATCACAGCTGCATATAGAACTTCTAATTTTGTCAGTTATGCATGTACTATACATTCCATTTCCATGGAGTATAAATTCTAACAAAAAGACAGCCAATATAAAGTTGACTTTAAAGAAAGATATGTGATGAAAGAATCTAATCCTACTGAAATCAAAAATGTCAGTAATCACATCACAGAGTACAACATTCAGCATGCACATTTGCAGCAAGGCTGAATTTCAGATGAATGTCCAAATTACCAAACTAGACTGAGCTTTGACTGGACCCGGCTTTAGCGGATACATGCTGTCCTTGGGGTTTCATCGCTTCTGCCGAAATTTACGTCGAGAGCGGTTGACATGCCGCTTCCCAGACATGCTATATCCTTCCTAGGTTCTGTCAAAAAAATTCGGTCTCAATTTTCCTCATCGTATAAAGGGAAAAAGAAGTGTTGAACAGTTGAACTCACTTGCGGAAAAAGTCATCATCTGTGGCCATGTGTCACCAGCATCGTTCAAACAATCACACCACTACCGTCATCCGTCGTCATGGCGCCTATAACTAAATAATATTCGCTTAAATAATCAGAAGGATTGCCACAATGAATCTCTCTGGGAGAAAAACCAGTCGCCTGCTATTGTATTAGAGCCCCTATAAAGATATAGGTGCATTATCATACTTGCGATTAAAACTTTCACTGCATTGTTCACATTCATATTTTGTAAGAGTCTTTTCATGAATTTTTAAATGTCTTTTCAAATCGTCTGAACGCTGAAATGCTTTCTGACATACAAAACACACAAAAGATTTCAGATGCATATGAACCCTCAAATGTCGAATTAAATTAGACTTTTTATAAAAAGTCTTACTACAAGTTGAACATATCACTCAGAAGTTTGAACAACTTCTTGTCATCTATTTGCGACTGAGTGAACAGTTGATTTGAAATAGGTATCTCTACGGATAGACTCATCTCCAACATTAATTAAAATTACCAATATGTAACACTGTATTCAGGTTTTTAAATAAACGTTCTCACTCCAGGAAATAAAGTTAGCAAGCGACAAAATTTTCCTTCACTCGAAATTAATATTGTATGTTTCTTGCCAAATCCGAATTATCTTATCGCCAAATGTCTTAAAATTCTTGTTAAATGTATCCAAAAATATTACTGTTTTAAAATCCTGCCAAATGCTAAGTGTAATAGCGGGTAAAGTTTATTCAAAAATAATGTAAGGAATGAATTTATATTTTAAAAAAGTTAGCGGAAATCTGAAATCTACGAAAAAATCTGATATTTTATCTCTCATCACTAAGAAGACAGGAATGGTCAATTTCCTTCGAGCATGTAAGGAGGGGAGAAAACAGGGGTAGATATGACCTTGACATACCAACCCAGCTGATAGTGAGGGGAGATTGAATAAGAAAAAAATTACCTTTCGCAAAACTCTTCATTAGACATTCATTAATTAATCGAATTACAAACATGTTGAAGAATTTTCAATCATCTTTTTACTTAATTTTTACTCTCATTGTCATTTTTCATAAAACATTTAGTGAATTTTATAAGAAGATCGTTCATTAATATATTTTTTTAATTATTATTCTGTAATTAATATCATTTTTATGGCTGAATCATTTTTAAACAATGGTATTCTCTTTAAAACTAGTCAAAAATAACCTCTTTTAAAACCATCGTCATCTTTTACGATAAAACCACTCATATTTTTGTAATAAAATCCTTAATTAATAATTTTTAATTATTATTATTTTTCTGTAATTAATACCATTTTAACGACTGAATCCTTTTCAAACAATAGCATTCTTAGGTTAAAAAAGATCTGTGTAGGCATATAATAGAAAAATCACTCTCACACACGCGAAAACTACAGTCCTACGGAAATATTTTTATTACAAGGTGTCGGGTTCGAATACCAGTCGATCCTCTTTATTTCTACACTTTATTTCATTCTTTCTACTTAATTTTTACTCTCATTGTCATTTTTCAAAAATCATTTGTAATCTTTTACAAGAAAATCCTTAATTAATATTTTTTAATTATTATTCTGTAAATTAATATCATTTTAATGGTTGAATCATTCTCAAACAATTGCATTCTTAGGTTAAAAAAGATTTGTGTATGTATATAATCGAAAAATCACTCACACATACGCGAAAACTACTGTCTTATGGAAATATTTTTACTGCAAGGTACCGGGTTCGAATCCCAGTCGATCCTCTCTATTTCTTTCATAATATATTTGCAACAAAATCATTAATTCTTCTTAAATTCATATTCTTTTTTCATTTATTTTTTATTATTTCTCAATTTTTAATTTTTTAAAATTCATTACTCATAAACAATAACCTTCAAACAGGTCCACAAAAATTCTCTTTTTAAAACCACCATCATCTTTTACGCCATTCATTGAAATTTCCTCATTAACAACATTAATTAACACCCTCGTCACGTTTCACGATTAAGTCAGAGGGGATGCTCCGAGCTCCGCAAAGCCGTGAACATGATTGAACATGCTTCCGCACTCCGCGTGACACACGCACGGCTTGCCTTGCACCCTCCTCCTGCGCTAGAACCGGTGTTTTCTACCTACTACTATATATAGGTGCCTTACATTGTATAACCCCAAGCAATACAACAATTATTGGTCAACACCACTGAGCTGAAGAACAACTGGAGCAAATGGTTCTAATACCATTACACAGTGTTCGTGCGTGCCAGTTTTTCTGCAATCGTTTGCCATACAAAGTCATACCTTGCACGGCAGGCAACAATTGTCGGGTCGTCGTCGTCCATTACTATTACCCCTTTTAAAAAATTAAAATTGTAATATCATTTTTAGCATATGATTGTTCGAACAGACAACCTTTACACAATTTTACTTTGAAATATAAAGGTATCAAATGCTTTCTACCGTGCAACGCTCGGAAGACAAACCTTCCAAAATCGGCACGCGAAAACCGGTCCAGCATTTCCTCCAGTTGTTCTTCAGCTCAGTGGTCAACATAAAGTCAGAAAGGGAGTCAAAAGTCAGAAAGTGAGCTTTGCTTGTAGTTCCCTGCGTTCGAAAGATCTTCGGAAAGATGAAGTAGGGTATTGTACCTACATTGATATGAACCGTAGCTTGCACCCTAGGCCAAGTGCAAAGGGAGAGGGAAATCTTTAAAAAAATCCTTGTCGAATCATATTCTTAGTCAGTCTAAGAACATGATTCGACAAGGATTTATTTAACAAAACAGTATTAACTGTACTTTTTCTACATAGGAATTTTTGCTAGTGTTCGGATACTTTTGTTACCGACTGTATATAATATTGGAGTCAAAGCTCCTTGAGTTTGACAGACCTCTGAAGAGATCTAAGTGGGTCCTAAAACCCAAGTGAGTGAGAGCCGTAATGCAAGTAGAATAAGTGGCACTGTTATCTACTGCCTGGCAGGCCTTAAAAACACCCAGACGTCATGTAAACATCTTTGTTAAGATCGTCACAAAGCGAACATATCTGAGTCTGATGTGGAACGCAGTGATGGGCCATTGCTGCATTGTTCACTTTCCAAATGATAATCAATGATGACATATTCTGCCACAGTTGAAGATACGCTTGTATCACATGAGACATTTGAATGATACACACCCTAGGTACATATAGAAACGCTAGATAATTCAACCCGTATGCCATACCAAAAGATTTTCAGCAACTGTAATGCGTATAAGCATGGCCCCAAGGTCTGTAGAATACACGCCTGTCCATTCTAAACAGTAAGTCATATGAAAAGACCTCTATGTGTTCACTAAAACCTAAACATGCAATGTGTCTAGGTTTAGTGGACATCAGCACACGAGTCCTCACGTTTTAGGTAACATAATCTAAAGCAGGTAATATTATCGAATTAGAAAACCACACATATATATATTACATTCTTCTACATACATAAGAAAAGTATTGGATTCGGAAACTTTTAAACTTCCAGTTTTCAATCTATTTACATGTTTTTAGATGCATTGAACACCATTAGACTACTTTTGGCTTTTGGAAACTTAGATATGAATTTTTTGTTGATTAGATTTTTGGGTATATCACCCAGCAGGTGACGTAGCTGCACTAATTTTTTCTCATTTTGAATAGGTATACCTCGGCTGTATTAAAAAGAAGCTTATCTAAAAAAAAGTATTGAGAAACTTCGATACGCCGTGCCACTGTATTAGGATGTCAGCCAGTTTTTGTTATATTGAACTTGAATGGGCTTAACATAGCACTAAAACTAGACAGAAAGGATAGCGATGGTCTGGAATTCATTGCTAGGGTAGTCCTGAATCATGCCATCATAATTTAAAACGAGGAGATGTTTTCCCAACTTCAGTATACCCAGAGGTATTATATATTTACGAAACAGGGAAGACAAGCCGAATTTTCCGTACACCAGATACCATTAATTTACATGATAGTCTTTGGGTGCCTCTAATACCGATCGCTCAATCCTTGAATTACGAGCTCGAAGCCTTATTAACCGGACTACTGTGAGCCCAGTTTTTAGTGATTTTTCTCCGTTTGTGAGCAGTTTATAACGTCATAGATAAAGGAAGTCTCTAGCAGAGAATTGTGCATTTTACAGGAGACAGGACTAGTCCTATCATTTTTAGGCCACGGCGTTTTTAAGAATTATTATTATTATTAAATTTTTTCCTGCCATTTCCGATTTTAGGAACATTAATTCCGCTGTTTGCCGCCATGCGGCGGTGCAATCGATCTTATTTATAGCGTATAACCATTTTACTATTCCTAGATACAAAGTATGTATTTTTCTTTAGTTAAGGTTATTGGGGGACAAACTTTAGCGCACGCGCTTTTAATGTGCATTTGTGCGGGTGCGTGACCAACATCTGAGTGAAAGTTGGGCCCCCGCAAAATTTTCTTTTTCTGGATACGTCCTTGCTTAGTATTTATATAAACCACACAGAGCAAATATTGCTTGCTCTTAAATAATATTCCACAGATTACTACAGAATCCTCATTGGCGATTCATTAGCACAGCTTAGAGTTTAATAGAATCTCTGGAGTCTTTAAGAGTGTAGCATTTTTCTCTATGGCGAAAATGAACGGGGAGAAATGGTACGTTACAATCAGGCCTGTCCGTTTTGGCATGAAGCACAGGAAATCTATTTTACACAGCCGGTCGCATTATATAAATGCAAATGTAGTAATTTTTTTCAAGTGGGCTCGTGAAGATTTAAAACGGGAAGTACACTGCATAAAAAAAGTAGACGGAGACTTCTTTACAATTTTTTAAAACCCCGTCTTTGTTTAATAGGAAATGCCAATTAAAATTCTTTAACATGTTTATACTTATCTATCTTCATATTTTTAACAGACAAATAAAAATATTCAATTATTTATAATTTTAATGTAGGGAAATGCAGAAAAGAGATACATTTGCACAATATATTTTTTAAAAAAAAAAGTAGACGGACACTGGTCAAAAACTGCAATTATCTAAGTGAGTATTTACTGCGAAATACCAGTTTTGCTTGTACATGTACATTTGGCATTTTGGCAATTGCTAACGTGCTTGACAAGATGGTTTTACGTAGTTAAATTTCTTGGGGATGAATGCGCCATGCCACGAGGAATTCCTCTAACTGATTACCAGAAAGGACAGATTATAGCGCTGAAAAATGTTAATAAAGGAGTCAGAGAAATTAGTAGGCTACTTCTAATACGCAAAAGTAGCATCAGTGATTTTCTACGAGCTCCTGAAGCCCATGGCGTAAAGAAAAAGAGTGTGCCGGCCAAAGAAACTTTCGCTTAGAGACCAAAGAAAAATTTTTACTAAGCTGAAAAAAACTGGATCATCAATTCCCATAGTTTGAATAAGCACAGGAATTACTAACGTTACTTCTCAGACAATTTATAACTACATTAAGCACTCAGAGCTCTTTTAATATAAGAAGAGAAAACATCATCCATGCTGGAAGGATCACCATGTGACAGAACGCCTAGAGTAGGCTCAAAACCTGGGACTACAGAATGGATATCTGTAGTTTTTCAGATGAGAAAAATTTAATTTAGACGGCCCAGATGGATATCAATATTATTGGCACAGTTTGGAGAAAGAAGACAAAGTGTACTCTACTCGGCAAGTTGGTGGTGGTGACGTGATGGTGTGGCTAGCTGTTGGCTATGGTGGAAGGACAAATTTAGTGTTCCTAAGTAAGAAGCAGACTCATAAAGATTATATTGAAACACTAAGCAGTGAGCTTTTGCCATTTGCGTGTGATCTTGGAGGAGAAAACTGGATTTTCCAACAAGATGGAGCACCAATAGACACCGCTAACAACGTTAAAAATGGTTTCATGAGAACAACTTCAATGTTTTACCCTGGCCAGCCAAGAGTCCGGATATGAATCTAATAGAAAACACTTGGGCTATACTTGTTCATAAAATTTAGGAGGGTGGACGCCAGTATGAATCAATTCACCAGCTCAAAGAAGCTCTTACAAACATTTGGGAAAGTTTCTGTCAAAAAAAGATTCAGAATCTCATTGATTCGATGCCTAACAGAGTATACGAACATATTAAAGCAAATGGGAGACGAACCCCTTACTAAAAACGTTTTATTTTAGAGATACAAGATGTGTCCGTCTACTTTTTTAAAGAAAAATTACAGTGCAAATATGCCCCATTTTTGTTCTCTGAATTTTTCCAATACATAATTCAAAAGGATTGAATCTATATCCAAAAAATTATAATATACTTGTTCATAAAATTGAACATCTTGAGCTAGATGTCTCAAGAATATAATTATATTAGAGAAATGAACCTCATATCTCTAATTAAAGAAATAAACGGCTTTAAAGTATTACAAGTAAGTGTCCGTCTACTTTTTTTATGCAGTGTATATATATAAAATATATTTTTATTCATAAAATAGTCAAAAACATATGGTTATACATTCATTAGTATAATACTAGGAATCAGCTATTGATCTGATAATATTTTATTAATATCAATGCGCACGATATTTGTTTCTTTTGCTACCTTAAAATCTGTATTTTCATTAAAAAAGTCAGAAACAATTTATTAATTTTAGATGTTTTAACCAGATGTCAAATTAGAAATTTTCTGAATTCTGTCGCGGGCCGCAGAATCTTACACGGCAAGGTCACATGCGGGCCGTGGGTTGGCCAGCCCTGCATTATACGAAACCAATTAACACCGTTAAATTAGAGAAAGACTTTACCTATTTTGCTATCCTAAAATAACATTTTCCGCCAAAATTGATCTCGCCAAGACATCAGGTTTTTTGCCAACGTAAATTTTGTTTTTGGCTTAAAATTTCGTGGTTTGGAATCAAATTTGGGAATTGGCAACCAAATTTGGCAAAATGTTGTAGTTTAGGGTTGCCAAAGTTTGGAAGCTCTAACTTCAAAAGGAACAGAGTCTTGGAATTTTCCGTAAAAGTTTATTAATTTCTAGCGCGAAACTAACTTCTTCGAAAGTTCTATAAATCAGGCTTGTCCAATCCAAAACACTAGGTGCGCCGCATTGGAAATATTTTTTATTCAGGCGGGCCGCATCATCTGTATATATGTGTATGTGTTTATATGTTCGTAAGTGTATGAATCATGCATGTACACACATTGCCATAAAAATTTGCACACCAAGAAATAATTATTGGACTGTAACGAAGCTTGGCATGAAGGTACGTGCCAGGCAGATATGCAAATGATTAGAAATGCAGCATGATTGCGCATTGTGTAATGCCAGCAGAGGGCGTTGAACTTCGTTTTTCTTGAAGTATAAAACAGGCAAGCAGAGCTTGCTTGATGTGCATAATCTATTGCAGAGGGACGCTTTTTAAATAGAGATGCCGTCACGCCGCCATCGAAGACAATACGAACAACTGTCAGAGTCCGAGAGGGGAAGAATCAACTGTATGATGGAATACGGGTAATCAGCTTGGTGAGTAGCCAGCCACCCAGGCCGTTCTGATTTAACTGTGAGGAGGTGTTGTGACCAGTGGACAAAAGGGAGGTCGCTTACACGGCCACTAGGCTCAGAACGTGCTCGACAGATCAATAATCGAAAAAACCGTCATATCATACGAAACATACACATAGCGCCAACTGTTTTGTTGTACGAAATCCGGACATATGCAACATTTATTCCTATATGATCTGTCCCTGTGTCTGTACGTACCATCACAAGGTCCCTGGCTGAAAGGCATTGACTATCACGACGCCCATTACATATGTTGCCAATAATACCCCTCTATCCTCCGTTTGGAGTAGTGTCGTGCCGCGCTCGACGGGTTTGAACTGCAACCGAATGGAACCAGGTCGTCTTCAGCGACGAATCCAGATTCAATTTGGGCAGTGATGACAAATATGCACGTGTGTGAAGGCATCGTGGTAAACACCTCAATCCTGCCTTTGCTTTACAGCTGCACACCTCACCCACAGCTAATGTGATGGTATTGGTATGGGATGACACTGCATACGATACACGGTCATCCCTAATATTGATCCACGGCACCATGACAGACCAGCGGTACGTTCGTAACATCCTTCAGCCATAAGGGTTGTCACTTATGACAGGGCTCCCAGGAGCTATTTTTCAACAAGACAATGCATACACACACACAGCAAGGTTGTCACAGGACTGCCTCCCTCATAATACCACCCTTCTCTGGCCTGCTCGATATCAGATTTGTTACCAATTGAGCATATCTGAGATCACCTGGGACGGCAAATTTGGCAGCCAACGAGTTTGGATGAATTAGAGGAACGTTTACAACAAATGTGGAACGAGATGCCGCCGGACATCATACGGGACTTGTATGCCACAATGCTTGCCCGCATCGCATCGTGCATTCACGCTAGAGGTAGCGACCCAACAGGGTACTAAAACCTCCCTTCTTTCGTAATTTTTCCTGTAATAAATGATCATTTCGCTTTGATTTTGTAATCATTTACTTATATCAACATTGAACTTACGTATGTAAATTTTTGTTTCATTCTGACAACTCTTTCTTGGTGCGCAAATTTTTATGGCAGTGAAAGTATATACTTTTTTCGGGGGAAGGGCAGGGTAAAGATTCAGTGCAGAATACATTTTTTTTTTTTTTTTTCATTCATAAATTAACAACATAATCGGGAAAAATTTATGACTATACATTAAGAAGTATAATAAAGAGAACAAATACTGGATCTAATAACAATTTCATTACAACAAGTGTGATTTAGCTACCATGATCGTTGAAAGGTATTTTTACTGCGAAAAGTGAGAAAGGATTGATTAATTTTTAAACTTTTAACCAAATTTGCCAAAATGTAAATATCGTTAGACTCCTCGTGGGCCGCACGAAACTACACGGAGGGCCGCATGCGGCCCGCGGGTTGGCCACCCCTGCTATAAATGACTAACAAGACTATAAAAAAAGAAGAGTCATTATTGATGATTTTAGACTAGAATTTATCTGCCTGCTTCTTTATGTACTACTTTTCCAATGAAAGAATCTGGCATCCAAATTTGACGAAAAATGGTAGTTTAAGATTTTTAAAGAATCTGTAACTTCAAAAAGAGTCGAGTTTTGGAGTTTTCCAAAATGATTCATTGATTTCTAGCGCAGAACTACCTTGAAAATTCTATAAAAGTGACAAGAGTCTCGATGAATTCAAATTCCATTCAGACATCGAACTGTGCGGTTGATCATTGTTTCTGAATTAGCGAAATTCCTGCTCTGTACTATATTTAACCCTGTTTGATTTCTGTAGTATGAATGACTGTTTTATTGGATTATTTGTGAATATTTGTTTATTAATGATTTTTGTAGTACAAAATAATTAATAAAAAAAAATGTTTTATTTAACTATTTCCAGAATATTCCTTAAATAAAGTGCATTTGTTGCAGTGGTGGATCCAGAACTTGACTTTTTTTTGGGGGGGGGGGGGCAAAGATTTTTCAAAGTGTTATTCTAGACTAATAAAAAATTTACAATTGCAGTATTCAATTGTGAATGTCAGTGTTTCTTTTTTTTTTTTTTTGGGGGGGGGGGCTTCAGCCCCTACCCCCCCCCCCTTAAATCCGCCACTGATTCGTTGATTAGAACCTGCTAATATTTTTACAAATTACTTTCTATACACAAAAATATCGAGAATTTTCATAACAGTATAATTACAGGCTCTATCAATCGGCTCAATATTCACTAAATAAAGTGCATTCGTCGACTAGAACCTGCTTATGTCTTTAAGAATTAATTGCTACACGCAAAAACGTCATTGACTTTCATAACATCATTATAGGCTCTATTATTAACTTCTTTTGAAATCTCTATGAAGGTACGTATTTTTAGCAATTATGAATATAATTTTCGTAAATTGTATCTCCAAAACGGAAAATCGCAGAAAGACCAAAAAGAGAGGTGCACAACTAGATATTATAGCAAAGCTAAAAACCAATTTGCAACATTCTACGTCCAACCGTTTTTGAGTTATGCGAGATACATGCATACTCACACCCATATACAGGCATCACGAAAAATCGTAAATCACATTCGTTCTCAGCCAAAGTGATTTTATTAAGCGGCTGTTTTTTATATCCAGCGAATGACCTTGCACTCAAGAGAAATGTATTACATCACTGAGTTTGAAAAATTTTCCAAAAACTAACGAATAATGTAACTAATAAACAATATTAATTAATTTTTGACAGATAATTGTTCCTGCAAAATAAGTAAATTAAACATATTCCAAATTCCGATATACTTTCTTTTGAGTATAATCAACATTACTTTGCAAAATGAAATTTAAAATTGTTCCAATTTAATATCTTGCTTCTTAGTCATTTCAAACTATGAACTAGAAATTGTCTTTTAATAATTAAAAATAAAACTAGTATGTTGTGGCCCCCACAAGACTTTCTTCGATATTTTCCTGTACAAATTCACTAAATTCCTATATAAATTAAGGGCAAATACTAACATGATGAATGCAAATGATTTTCCTTTTAGAGAAAAATAAAACTTAATATCTAAAGAAGATAGTTTTACTGTCTATAAATAACATCTTTAAAAATGCGTTTTTATAATGGTTATCTTACATATCAAGTTTCGTACAGTTATATGCCATACAAGTTGAGACATAGCCTTCCCGTTATCGAGGAATTTTCCAGTATAGCAGCGCCATCTATTGGTCTATAAGCATCCAATTTGAATCAGCATGTCTCATAATGGCCTTCTCACATGTCAAGTTTTGTTTGATTACACGCAATAGAACCTGAGATATAGCCTTTCCTTAAACTGAAAAATTCGCTATAGAGCAGTTACCTGTTGAGCAGTTGACACCAAAAGTTGATAGACACTAATTTAGGTCAAAGTGCATCTACATATAAATTTATATGCAATTCTGTGCAGCAGTTCTTCAGATATAGCCTTCCCTTAAATTATGAAAATTGCTGTATAGCAGTGTCACCTGTTGGCCGAAAAGCATTAAAATTGAATCAGCATAATGACCTTTTCACGTATCAAGTTTTGCTTGATTATACACAAAAGAACCTGAGATTTAAACTGCGGGTATTGTTGTATAGCAGAGACACCTGTTGAGTGGTTGACACCAAAAGTTGATAGGCACTAACTTATGTCAAGAGGAATTGACATAAATTTGTATACAATCTGAGCATCAGTTTCGGAGATACAGTTGCCACAGCTTGGGAATCATCGAGAGAAACAGCTCTGATGCTGTGGCGGACTTTACGGCTGGGTTACTCAGTTAGGCTTGTTCTGTTGCCTTAATCATCAGTGCACATGCCAAAGCTGATCTGATATCCTTGACATCTAAGGGCTTTCTGAGTCTCTGACTCTTGCATGGCATTGAAGAAATATTCGAGGGCCAAATCATCACTAGTTTCAGCTTGGCAGTTCGAGAAAGCTAAGTGTTATAGTCTCTGAATATCTGATTCTGATGCCAGTTTTTATAAACTTTTACATGATCTATGACCGAGACTTTACTTGAAGATGACTAGATTCTTTCGAGCATTTTTCTCCAAAAGAAGCTCTAGTGCATTTATCAGAGCCTCAAAGTTATACCGCTGTTTATTCAAAAGAGTTTCCAGGATGTCAACTGTGTCGCCCAGTAATGATGGTGCTAAATGAACTGTGTAACCAGTAGGATCCCATTCATTAACTTTTCAGCTACGATGGAAAACTAAGTCTTATATACTTGCCAAGAAGATCTCTCATTGCAGGTAGAAAGCTTTATTGATTCTTGATTCTGTATTCGTTTATCTTTTCTTTCACTTTCCCGAGGCATCGATGCTAACTTTTTTCCAGACTCCGGATCTTCTTTAGTAATTCATTTTCTAATCCTTTTTTGAATTTCTTCTCTATTTCTTCTTGCACTCTTCTTTTATTTTTCTCTCAAATTCTTCCTCGCTGTTTTCTTAAATTTACTTTCTTCTTCTGAAAATCCTTCAACACTTGATAAAAATTTTTTACTTTCTCTTCAAAATTCTCTTCTATCCTCACAACACTATCTTCTATCTTCATAATATTATCTTCTGTATTTATAACTTTATCAATTTTATGTTTTACCTCTTCAATTCTATTTCCCATAGTTGAAAGTTTTTCTTCAGTCATCATTTTCACAGATACAAGGTCGTGTTCACTGATAAAAGTTCTTTCTTCATTTCGTCTTGATTACATTCAAATTTTTCTTTTATTTCATTTTTGCCCTTTTTCTATCTTTTCGATCAATTTAGTTTCCATCATTTTCTGTGCTTCTTTCGTTTCTTTGGTTAATCCGGTTTTCATCTTTTCTTGTCCTGCCTTCATTTCTTCACTCAATCTAGCTTTTAAATTGATGATCTGGGTGGCCAATCCTTCCAGGAGTTTATTTCTTTTTCCATACATCTAGTCATGACCATTTAGCAGGCAACCCCACTTCTGACACCAGAATTGTTGTGCACTCGGATTTTGACAATCGTTCATGAATGAATGACAGGTCTTGCTAAGGTTTAAAAGTTTATTTACAGAATATTCCAGATGATTACAGGTCTGTCAAACAAGTATCAACTTCAGTTTCACCAGAAACCACAGCTTAAATAATAGCTGACAGCATAAAAATCACAGTTTAAACTAAACCATTAGCATAACACACACAGCACAGGCTGTATTCAATAGCATAACTCACAGTATTAGCTATAATCAGAGGCTCGGTTAGAGCTCTTAGCCGTCCAAGCACTTGGCTTTCACTGAAATCCTCCAGCCGGGATGAGATCCCTTTATATAATAAGTACAAAACTTTTAATAAATACTATAAAATGCAATAAACTCGCAACAACTGTTTCAGGCCAAAAGAACACGGGACCTCTCATCAGAACAAAGTAGGCACGAGTGCTGCAATCAATGCAGCAATGCAAAGAATTTTTCAGTACTTTGTGAATTATTCGTATATAGATCACATTTAGATAATTGATACATCAATAATAAGGATTTTCTCACCAAAGTTTCCAAAAATAGGTCGATAAACTCGCTAACATTGTGCCAAATTCTCTGTCAAGGCCAATTCTGCCCTGGAGAAGCTTTTTAATGCGTTTTTAAAGGAAAATCAGCTATTTTAATGCCAAAATAAGGTAGAAAAGCAGAAAAATAACATTTTACAATTAGACTAAGCCTCTTTAGATAAAATTACATAAAAATAACGACTATTATTTTCAAATTCGTAACAACATACACTCAGTGAAAAATCTATACAATTTCATGTAGCATGTAGCTGCTCATTTCATGTAGCATGTAGAATATCTGTATTAAATTTCCAGTCAATCGGATGCTTAGATAGTATATCGAAATTCTTTTATGTAATCTTGTAAATTAATTACTATTTCAATGCCTACATTTTCTACAGAAATCATACTTTAAAGCATTTTAATAACCATATGTTAATTTAATTATATTAAATGGAATGTTGTTGAGTAACTATGTTAATAACACTGAGAAAAAATTGTGTAACTGAACTGACACCTAGAATCTAAATTGTGGCTTTAGAAAAAATAGTTCCATGTCATCCTTATAAATTCTAGTCCCCTTTGAAAGTGAGTTCTAGAAACTCCTATTAGAATTCTAGAGAGTTTGTCTATATTATCAAGGTCAAATGTATTTGAAAATATCTCCAAATAAATGCAAACACAAGAGGCGGGTTTCAGCAACTATAATCTTGGTTTACGACTCAATTCTAGATAATCAAGCGAGAATCTCTCGCCATACAAAAGATTCAGAATATTGTTTCTTCATCTAGAAGTATGTAGACAAGAAATTCTTGTTCATTTCGTCTAATCAGTTTATTGGCATGCCTAATGCGCATAGCTTGGAAATCTATATTTCTAGTTAAGGGATTTACAAAATAGCCCCTTATTCATTTTAAATGAAGACTGTATATTTTTTTCTCAGTGAAGCACTTAAAAGAAACGTCTCATAAATAAAGATCATAATAGAACAAGATTATTTTGTGTACTCCGTGCACGAGCCATGAACACTATACTATACACACAAAAAAATGTAGCTAATTTTATGTAAAATAATTGTACAAAATTTGATGGCAATGAGATAATTACAAGGAGTATAGAAATTCTTTTGCATGCTCCTGAAGATAATTATTAGGTTAAACCCAACTTTCCTACAGAAAACGTGCTTTTAAGCATACTAATGTTTAGTGTATGCTAATTTCATAATATTTAATGCAGCATAATTATGTCAAAATACACTGAAAAAAAAATGCCGTCCTCAGAATGAACATTATTACAAACTTGCAAATAAATCGGATGATTTTTGTGACTGCTATCACGGTGCATATATACTAACATATACATATATATATACAGTAACATCATAAATTTTCTGACTGGCATCAGTTGGATTTTTTTTTCACATGATTGTACTTTTTAGTTCCCTATCATAGTACTTACTATAGACTTATAGAGAACTTAGGTAATTGTGAAAATGTTCATCTTGTTTTATTTTGTTTTCTTTTTTCAGTTTTTGAGGTGTGAGGAATCGGAAAATCGCAAAATTGGCATGGTAGGGTGTTTGTTAGTTTGTGAGTATGTTACTTTGTCAGTTTGTGTACAGTACAACGCAAAAGTTTAGACAATGACGTTATTCATCTTTAAAATTTAGAAGTATGACGTCAGAATTACAAAAACCTGTATATATATTTAAAATATGTTTTAAAATGCTATAATCAAAAAGACAGTCGTTTGATTTGCTATAATTTTAAATTTTTTGATAAAAATAAAAATTTGCTTGTCGCGAAAGTTTAGACACGATTATGAGTTTCTGTGAATATTTGCTGGTATATGCAAATTTAAAATTGATGATGTCACAGATTTTGTGTACTTAAGTTCTGCAAACGATAACACTTTGTAGTCGACATGCCGTGAGCTAAAAAAATTCAAGGGAATGAGGTTTCAATGATTTGGCAGTTGAAAGCTGACGGGAAGCACATTTTAGAAATTTTGGCTATTAATAGATCTAAGAAATCTATTCATCGAGTTTTATTGCGTGGTTGTGAATATAAAGCAAAATGTAGATCTGGGAGGCCACGCGTGAGAAATATACAAGAGGATCGCCTGATACAAAGACTAGCGAGTACCCAACAAATGAGTGTACGTGGAGTTGAAAGGTCATCGGGACTCTCTGTATCAAAAGATACGATTCGTAGACGAATTGTGGAAAAAGGAACAACAGTTTATATCAAAATGTAAAAGAAAGCAGCTCTGAAGCCACATCATAAGTTACAAAGAATGTTGTGGGCTCGAAAGCATATGTCATATGGACAGAAATCTCAATCAGTCATATTTAGCGATGAAAATAGTAGAATCTAGATGGTCCAGATGTCTGGTCATCGTATTGGCATGATTGCGGAAGGAACCTCTAGGTTTTTTCAGTCTCAGATAAGGAGGGGGCTCGGTGATGATTTGAGCAGCCATTTGCTATAATGGACAAGTATCTCTGACTTTTACCAGTAGTCGTCAAATATCACAGCATTATACAAAAACATTAGAAAAGAACTTAATGCCATTTGCTAAGCTTCTAGGAGGCCCTCAGTGGCAATTTCAACAAGACAATGCTTCGATTCATACTGCAAATAATACAAAATCTTGGTTTAATTCTCATAATATAAGAGTTCTCGACTGGCCAGCATGTAACACAGATCTTAACCCTACAGAGAATCATTGGGGCATCATGTCTTGCAAAGTTTATAGCAATGGTAGACAATACTTTTCTGTACAGGAACTTAAGACATCTATTGAGGATGCATAGTAAGACATTGGTCCCCAATCTATGCAAAATTTAGTTTCTTCGATGGAATCTCGTATTTATGAAGTAATACAGAAGCACGGATGCACAATTAGGTTTTAAAAATTGTTTATTTAGATTTTATTTAATTTTTATCTAAACTTTTGAGACAGTATTATATTTTTGTTACCATTTAATTACTTGCAATATGTACAGTACTACTTTTCATTGTTATAAATATTGTTTATATGCACAGCACATTACATCCAAGCTATGTTAGGAAAATATTAAATATTTTTGGAAATCTGCATGAATTTCTTCATTGCCTAAACTTTTGCTTCGCACTGTACACGATATTTAGAGAACAAATGATTGCAGAGAGATTGGACTAATTTTAAAATATCACTTATGACACTGTGAAGAACCATATTGATTTGCAAAATTCTAATTTAAAAACTTCATAAGTTATTTGAAATTTACAATTTTCTTAACATGGGAGAAAAAGGCAAATTTTTGCTTAAAAGAATAATTTTTACTGTACAAATATCAGACCAGCTTAGCTTTAGAATATTAGTTATGGTTATGATTATGGAACGAACAGCATTAACTATGAAAATTCATCTTTGAAAATTTCGTAAGTTATTTGAAATTTACGAATTTCTTAACATGGCAGAATAGGGTAAAATTTCACATAAACATAGTAAATTTTTTACGATATTTTTGCCGTAAAGATGTCATACCACTTTTAAAATATCATTTATTATTTTTCCCATGTTAATCTGCAGAGTTGGACGGTCCACCACTGCAGCTTTGCCTAGTGCAGGGTTAGTTGATTGATTGAAGATTGAGTTTAATGTAAAAATAGTGTTGCGCTATGGGTAATTGGCGACGGTTGGAGACTCAACCGTAGGGTTTTTCTGGAGACATAAAATCACAATTTTGATCCTCCACGGAGGGGATGGCTCTCCTGCTTCGGTGATCCCCAGAGGTATAATTTGGATGGTAACATCTAGCACACTACAGCCACGATGGATATTACGTGCACCAGCAACTATTAATGTACATGACAGTCTTCGGCCGGCTCCAGTCAGTGATGCCAGATTGGGGATTTTTGAGGCTTTTGGGGACCAAATGTTTGTGGGGACGGTTTGTGGGGAATTCTAAAATTTTTGGGGACAAATCTGGGGAGTTCAACTTTCTGTCAATGTTGGCAACGCAATGATGTATCCCTTTGACTAGGGACTTTCAATAGCTTTATTGTTATTTGGGGATTTTTTTCCAAAATTGCCTTCATACCGGGAAAAATCTGAGCTTAAATCTGATTTTTTTTTTTTGAAAATTTTTTTCCCCCTTTTTAGTAGAAATTAAGTTGGGGATTTTTTTCAAAAAAACCCCCTGATTTGGGGTAATTTGAAGACCTGTTTGGGGAAATAATTTTCGACCATCTGGCATCACTGGCTCCAGTATCAATACCACAATCTTTCAATTATGAGCCGGCACTCTATTGACCTAGGTACCATGGTCTGCATAGCACAGACAGAAAATGGGGTAAAAGTAAAAAATTTAAGTAAAAAATAACTTAATTCCAAAAAGTGTTCGGTCGAATCATTTCTTGATCCAGAAGCTGCTGTTGTGTTAAAACTTGTATTTTATACTCTTTAATCTAATCTTGGCTTGGTTTCAATAAAACTTTTTTATAAGCTTTATTTAACTTGATATACTGTTTATTACATGTTTTTATTTAACTTGGCATGTTGTTTACTTATTTATGTGTGTAGGTGAAATCTGAGCATCGAATTTTCACCTACATCCAATTATCCAATTGAACAATAATTTTGCATATAACTTCGATGTTAATAAAATGTTCAAGTTGTTAACAGACTTAGAGGAGGGGCCTGGGCTCCAACTCCAGTTAAAAATTTGTTGGAATTTTAATTCACTTCCCCATGACCAGAGGCCCAAAGTGGACCGCCCATTCATTTTGCCCCCCCCCCCCCTTCCTCCACCCATGGTACGCCTCTGATTCAATTGGGGTGTATTCTTGGAGGAATGATTTGATACAAGGAGATAAGATGTCTGGAAAAACATGAAGCCAAAATCTTAACAACAGAGGCCCTTAAGTAATACAGCTATATTATGTAATATGGATCATTCAAGGCAAAAGTCATTGTAACTATATGCCTCAAAGCTGTGTTAATTGTCAAATAAAATAACACAATCCAAGAAAATGTTTCGGTAGACTCAATATGGCTCCTACTATAGCCTTGTCTGCTATTGCAGCAGTCATATTGAGTATACAGCAATTAACTTAATTTGCCAAACATGCTGATACGCAGTATGCTACTTCCTCTAAAACTATTCTTTCAAGGGTATATATCAGTTGACAGATTACACTGTTGTTTTTCACTTTTTGCAATTTTTCATATAGTTATATCTCAACATTACACAGATGAATTGCAGACGATTGATGGAATTGGTGCTGGTATGCACTCAGAATTATTCTCATTCTATACCAATCTTGGTAAATTCCAAACCAATTTTGATGGAGAGACAGAGGCTATTAGAATTACAACTGAACAAATACTTAGTAGAAAGATTGAACTCAAAGATGTAGTTATATTTTCTGACTCCCTTTCGGCCATTCAAGCAATTGCAGCTCATAACATAGCAGATTAAAAATTTATTGAATCATGTAGACAGAATCTTCGATACTTAGCCTTAAAGGGAATGAATGTCATCTTACAATGGATTCCATCTCATGTTGGAATCGCAGAAAATGAATGCGCCGACAAATTGGCAAAAAATGGAACAAAAATTTTACAATCAAATAACCGCAAAGTATCATTTAAATCAATCAAAAGAATAATTAAACGATCAAATTTCAGGAAGAAATTAAAAATAAGAAATGGAGGGAGACTATTTACAAAATTCCAGATTCTCCCAGATCTATTGCAGTTGCAGCATTTCTTTTAGAAACCGGACACGATTGCCTCACTAAACACCTGCATCGCATTGGCATATATAATAGTCCCCTCTGCACTTTATGTAATGAAAATACAGAGATGGATAAAGAACATCTTCTCAAATGCTCTTCGTTGAATGAAGAAAACCTATATGACCGATATTGGTGTGCCAGGGAGATGATGATGCTGACATTTAGTGACTGAATTCTTTTATAGTTCATGTATTTATATGCAATTTTTCTCTTTTGAATTGTTGTATTTTTATTGTTTTAACATTGTTAGTTTTACTTTTCTATATTTTTTTTAATTTATTATTTTCCCTTTCAATTCTTGAGCTCCAATCTTATGTTTCTGCGATACATGGGAGCCTATGATGTAGAATCAAGTTCTTTAGCAAAAAAAAAAAAAAAAAAAATCTCAACATCTATTGGATAAAATTGCAACCAAACTGTATATGTAAGTGAAAACTTTATTGTGAGAAGCTATGTTGATTAACATTTGTATATGTTAATTGATAAATAAAACTGTTTTATAGAATGATAGAGAAGGAAGTTTTACGATGCCAGCAGCATAATTTAATTCCATTATTGCTGATTGACAACGTGTAATTGGGATTTATAACTTCAACCAAATGTAAATAATATATTTTATAAATTATATTATAAATGTTTTTAATTCTTCCCATTGCACAGAATAGTAGGCTTCTTTGATCTAAAATATATTGTTGTGTATTTGGGGTTTGTGTATTGACCGTGAATTTATGATAGGTCTTGCAGAGCCTTAAAAATTTATTTACAGAATATTCCAAAAGATTACAAATCCGTCAACCAAGTATCAGTTTTAGATTACAACAGGAAACACAGCATAATAATAGCTGACAGTGTAATAACCATACCATAACACACACCATGAGAGCTGTGATCAATAGCAGAGGTTCAGTCAGAAGAGAGCTACTAGCACTTCAAATAAATTGTTTCAACTGAACTCAACAGCCGAAATGAGGTGCTATTTGTAATCTAACACATATTCAGAATTTTCCAGGTATTTCATGAAATATTTGATTTAGAGCTCAGATAATCAATATATCAATAATAAAGATCTTGCTAAAATTGCTTTAAAAAAGTCGGTAAGGGGCGATAAACTCGCCAATATGGTGCCAAATTCGTCACAAAGGCTATTTCTGTCCTGTTGAAGTTTCTTAACTGGCTTTAAAAAAAAAATGAGCTATTTTAATGATAAATTAAAGCAGAAATGTGGAAAATTATTATTTTACAATCTGACTAAGCTTCCTTAAACAAAATTACATAAAGAAAATTTACAAAATCGTAATATTTTATATACAACTTTGAGTAATCTTTTTTAAAAACAAAATTACCATGTGAAGATACAAATCATACTCTTATTTCTTTCAAAGAAAAAAATATAACTGCAATTCTGCTTCATATTCTCTCTATACTGCGAATTTTTTTTTTTTTTTATTTTTTTTTTTAAGGTATTTACTTATTTTTTGTTTTTCGAAAATTAATTAAATCTTTAATTGTATTTATTTTCACCCACTTCACTATTCAGTATATTTTAATGAATTAAAAAAAAAAAAGAGGTAATTGAAACGTTTAAATAAATCTATTTCAACTGGTGATTATCTTCATCAAATTAAAACTATGGCCAAGGGCCAAGTACCATGATATACAACAGCCAATAATGAAATGTAAAAGACATTTACTTATTAAGTTTCATTATGTTGTTTAGAAACATGATTAATCTATAATAATAAAAGAAGATGTCTGTCTGTCTCTCTGTCTGTCTGAGCATCTATACGTTCAGCCTCTACTGAACGCAGAAGTATAAAATTTAACATACGGGTGCTCAGAAGCCTTCCCGAGTTGATAGTGAAAACAGAATTTAAAAATTTTAATTAGTTCCGGAGATATTAATTAAACTGTAGACCCATGTCGATCGAAAAATGATCAAAAAAGAAACATTCTATCAGCAGACGATTTTCTAAGCTGTCTCGATCCGAAACAAAACACATGCGAGACAATTGTCTGCGATAAAAAAGGAAATGAATGTAACCAATTAAGATATCACATGTTTTGTAGTGGGGATAAAAGTTGCAATTTTCAAACTTTTTCAAATTTTCATTCACGTTACATTTAAATTAATATTTGGCCTAGACAGCATACTATAAAGCTACTGTTCAATTTTCATGAAAATATATGAATAAATAAAAAAATGACTTATTTATTGGAAAAAGATTAAATTTTCTTTTATACTTTGCAGTATTTTAAATTGAGATATGCCGTTGAAATTTCGTAGTATTTGGTTTTAATGCCCGATAATTCGTTTGTGAATATTTTTGAAGTAATACATCAAAAGAAAGCTTTTTTGATTTGGAATCGAACAGTAGACTACAGAAATATCTACCGCCAGATGGCGCTGTAATATTTCAAAATTTACATATTTGAATTTCTAATTATGATTAAATTATTTTTAATACATCATTCGAAAGATATTTTAAAGTTCTTTTAAATTATCGAAAGTTTTCACCAGATTTACACGTTTTGAGGTGTCCTGAATCAGTTTTCTTTTATATCTCAGTTATTAATTCAAAAAATTTCATAAGTAATACATCATTTGAAAGCTTTGTTGAGTTGATACACATTTTAAAGTACTTTTACATTATCGAAAATGTAATTCGAGATTTCACCCGATTTACACGTTTTGAGGTAACCTGATTAGGTTTTCTTTTGTATCTCAGCTACTAATTAAAATAATTTCATAAGTAATACATCATTAGAAAGCTTTTTTGATTTGGAATCGAACAGTGGAATACAGAAATTTGTACCGCCAGATGGCGCTGTAATATTTTCAAATTTCAAAATTTCAATTTCTAATTATGATTGATATTTTAAAGTTCTTTTGAATAATCGAAAGTTTTCACCAGATCTACACGTTTTGAGGTGTCCTTAATCAGTTTTCTTTTGTATATCAGCTACTAATTAAAATAATTTAATAAGTAATACATCATTAGAAAGCTTTTTTGATTTGGAATCGAACAGTGGAATACAGAAGTTTGTACCGCCAGATGGCGTGGTAATATTTTAAAATTTCAATATTTCAATTTCTAATTGTGATTAAATTATTTTTAGTACATCATTCGAAAGATATTTTAAAGTTCATTTAAATTATCGAAAGTTTTCACCAGATTTACACGTTTTGAGGTCTCCTGAATTAGTTTTTTTTTTTTGTATCTCAGTTATTAATTAAAAAAAGTTCATAAGTAATACATCATTTGAAAGCTTATTTTAGTTGATACACATTTTAAAGTACTTTTACATTATCGAAAATGGAATTCGAGATTTCACCCAATTTACACGTTTTGATCCCAGCAAAACCTCAAATGACGGCCAGCATGAGGCCAAGTGCTGGTTGCCAGCAGTAGCTGCAATTGGCCCGCCGGTGGCAAAAGTTAACGTTGCCGCAGGGAATATGTTACGCCGGCCATCAGTTGGCCGTATTCAACCGATCCGTTGTTGGCAGCCAGCAGTAAGTTAAAAATAAGTTAGTGGGCCGGTGAATGGGTCGTTGCTGGCAGCTAGCAGTATGATGAAAATATGTAATGGGCCACTGTTGGTAACGAACATTAGGTTGGAAATTGTTAGAGGGCCAGTGTTGGGCCATATGGTGGCAAATATAGTTTTTCCATGTTGTTGCTGGCAGCCTACAGTGGGCCAGCTGTGGCAAACATAAAAAATTATATTACTGCCGGCAGTCTTCATTGGTCCTTTATATTTTCCTATTAAGGGCCCGCTTCACTCACCGTCACCGGAAGCCAACGTTATTCTATGGGAAATTTTCTTTACAAATAACTTATTAACTAATACATATTTTTAAATTCTGTTTTCACATTCGGAAAATTCCCAACTGTTAAATTGACGGACTTTTTAAAAAAAAATATTTTTTTAATCTTTTATATTTCATTTTGAAGCTGCAAAATACGAATTTTTAATATGTGAAATTTTTCATTTTGCAATTTCAAAATAAAATATTAATAATTAAAAAAATACATCTTTAAAAAAGGTCCAACAATTTAAAAGTTGGGAATTTTCTGAATGTGAAAACAGAATTTAAAATATGTATTGATTAATCAGTTATTTGTAAAGAAAGTTTCCCATAGAATAACATTGACTTGGACTTCCGGAGACGGTAAGTGAAGAAGGCCGTTAATAGGCCAGCAGTGATTTGGTTATACCTAGTTTTAAATAAACTAAACATACATTCATATTAATTTAAAGACAATAAAAATCAAGAAGAAAAAAAAAAAAATAGATATTTGATTGATTGCAATTGTAAATAAATCACAATTAAAAAAAAAGAAACACATATACATTTTTTATTATCTATTTTGAACACCGTTGCTGCATATGATCAGAATGATCCTATCAGTAGACATAGATCCAAAGCGGGTCTCTAATTAAACTCCCACCTTTAACCTTTTATCTTTACTTTTATCTCTGTATCCCCTCCCCCCATCTTTCTATCACCTTTAGCAATAACTTCCTTTTGAGACTATGCTTGGTGTTGTCTTTATTTTATTTTATTTATTGCATGCAGTTTTGCCTTGAGTCAGTTAGGCTTTTTGAAAACTAGTTGAGTCAGTTGGGCCACGCTGCCTCAGTGCAGTCTACATGCATTTCATCCTAAAATGAAAATTAAAACAAAAATATACTGGCTGTGCCTTACTTTCCAACAAAATGTGAAATATCCTTAACGTCCCTCTTCACTTACCGTTGCTGGAAGCCCGATCCAATGTTATTCTATGGGGAAATTTTCTTTACAAATAACTTATTAATAATTAATACATATTTTTAAATTCTGTTTTCACATTCAGAAAATTCCCAACTGTTAAATTGACGGACCTTTTTCAAAAATGTATTTTTAAAATTTTTTATATTTTATTTTGAAATTGCAAAATGAAAAAATTTCACATATTGAAAATTTGTATTTTACAGATTCAAAATAAAATATAAGAAATTAAAAAAAATATTTTTTTTTTTAATGTGCATCAATTTAACAGCTGGGAATTTTCAGAATGTGAACACAGAATTTAAAAATATGTATTAGTTAATAAGTTATTTGTAAAGAAAAATTTCCCATAGAATAACATTAGCTTCGACTTCCGGTGGCGGTGAGTGAAGCGGGCCCTTAAACTTTCTATTTATTTATCCATTGTGCTTCCATTTTCTGATAAGCTTCAAAATTTGTTTTTAACTGTGAATATGTATCTTTATGTTTCTTGTTCCCCATTTGGCAGTGAATTTAAATCCAGGACACCTCAACCTGTTAGCCTCCACTCTTATGCAGAAGAAGATGTGTGACTTTGTCACAGGTGCTTCTGATCAACAGTTTTCGAAGTCAGTCAAGTATCAATTCACAATCATCTTTTTAATATTTTATTCATATGTAAATAAATGTTCTTTTGTATGTTAAAAGAATAAAAATTTGTAAGCATTTTATTTTTATTTGCATCAGCGTGAAATTACATCTCAAACAAAAATGTCAGTAAGAAAAAACAAATACTGCACAAAACAAAATTTTTAAAAATGCAACAGGAATATTGAAAATCTAAAGGTATATTGCAAAACTACATGCATTCCTTTATTTAATCTTTTACAGGCCAATGTTCCCAATTAGGAACATCAAATTAAAACTTATTTAAAAAATTAAATTGCACTAATATTGACTTGAAAAAATTAGCGGACATACTTAAAAGATGACTTGATTTTTTAAAACAGAAGCAACATTCCTATCACTAGTTGGTAACAGTATAAAAAATCCCAAAAATTATCATTTTCGTATTTTTTCCCCACAGAGTACAAATAAAAAAAATGCATAAAAATTTGAAAGTATCCGATGACTCTGAATATCAGTTGGTTTATTTTAAACAGCTCTTATTATCAAAAAGGACATCAAACTTGATAATATTAATCAGATTATATTAATAATCTATAACATTAATCTTAATAATTTAAGAATCTTAATAATTATTATTAATGGCAATTAATATTTATGTATGTATTTTTTCCCATTTAAATGATTAACATCCCTTAACTAAAGTATTATAAAGTAAAATATGCAAATAACTAATGAAAAATATACTTGGATCTAAATTCGGCCTGTAAAAGGTTAAGGGAAAATAAATAAATAAATAAATTGTACATGCCATAGTTTTTTTTTTTTTCTGTGAGCTGTACGCAGACAGTCAAACACTTTCTTTTATTAGTTTCAATCTGAACTTTTTGTAGACCAGTTTTGTGTAACACCAAAATAAATTAGAAATATCAGTCTTATCGCTACAAATTTGGTAACAAATGAAAGGGGCAATTTTTCTGAATCTAGGGGTGCAAACAGGTTTTCGACATGACAATTAGATTTTTAAAAATAATATTATAGTTTTAAAAAATTAAAGAACACGCTTTTATAGAAATGTGAACTAAAAAACACAAAATATCTATCTTAGTATTAAAATGCAGGGTAAGAGAAAATCGTGTGAGTGACACATCATAATATTTACATACATTTAAATCTTTGATTAAGATAATTTAGAATTAAACAAAAACCATTTTTAAAAAATCGCCCCTGGCTGGGATTGAATGCTAGACCTTTAGGTTTGTAGCACGGAGCTATACCTCAATGCCACGATGTTCACGTACGGAAAGTCTTTTTTTTACAATATAGACTTTTTGTTTGCTCCCAGAGCAGTTACAAACATGGAAACATACATACAAACATACAGGTGAAGCTAATAAAAGCGTGTTAATTAACTAAAGTATGAAATTTAGGTGGAAACACTGCAGTCATTTTAAAAAGTACGTAGCCCAGTTTTACGGTCAAAAAAAAGAGATGAAAAATAATTTAAAATAAAAATTTTACAGACTGAAATTAATAGTCCTCCGTACTAAACTAAATTCTGTCTTTAATAGAATTTTTAATTTTAATTTTTTTATTTTAACTACATCAAAATTTAATGTTGATATTAATGTCCATTAGATGGAAAATTAAAAAGTTTAAGGTAATTAGATTTGTTAACTAACATAATTTTTAAGTCTACAATTCTTATATAATAGTACATAATTAAAAATAAATTAATGCTGCTTTGTTTTATTGCACTTTGCTCTCTCTGAAAATTTAAAATACATTTTTTTATTACAGAATTACGAAATCAAGAATAAGATAAACATGCATGAACTATAATCATTTAATAAAAATTCTATAATTTTCTGTTTAAAGATGAATTAAAACAATTGTGGGATACAGTAAGAGAAAAGTAAGCAATATGAATTAACTGATATATGTACAAAGCTGAACGAAAGCTGTACAAACTGAAAAAAAAAGTTATATGCTATAAAAATGAGACAAATTGCTATAAAGATACAAAATGTACAAAACATAAGCCAATTTTAATCTTAAGCATACAAGTCATAAAGTCTGAAAAATAGTGCTCAAATGTTGAATGACAGAATCAGCAGCTAATTAAGATATTTGTTGATGTGTACCATTACAAAACTAGTATGTTGTGGGCACTACAAGACTTTCTTCTATGTTTTCCTATATAAATTCACTCAGTTCAAATAATTTGCAAAAACTATTATTTATTAAAATTACCTACCATGATGAATGCAGGTGATTTTCATCTTGGAGAAAACTAACACTAAATATCCAATGAAAGACAGTTTAACTAACATCTTAAAAAATGTGTTTTCATAATGATTACTTCATATATCTCGAGTTTTGTACAGTTAAATGCCATAGAAGTTGAAATATAACATTTCTGTTCTTGGAAACATTGCACTATAGCAGCACCATCTATCGCGTATACACGCCCAATTTAATAAATATAATGCCTCATGTCTTTTCATACATTAAGTTTTGTTCAATTATATGCAATAGAACTTGAGATATAGCTTTCTCTTAGATTGCAAAAATCGTTGTATAGCAGCGCCACCTGTAGAGCATTTAGCACTGAAAGTTGACAAACTAATTTATGTTAAGGTGCATCTACATATAATTTTATATGCAATTCTGTGCAGTAGTTCCTGAGACATAGCCTTCCCTGAAATTAAGGAAATCTATGTATAACAGTGCCACCTGTTGTGCAGTTGGTACCAAAAGGTGATAGGCACTAACTTATGTTAAGGTGCTTCTGCATATAAATTAATATGCAGTTTCATGCAGTAGTTCCTAAGATATAGCCTATTCTGAAATTGCTCTATAGCAACACCACCTGTTGAGCAATTGGTATCAAAAGTTGATAGACACTAATTTATGTCAAGGTATGACTGTATATTAATTTATATGCAATTATGTGCTGTAGTTCCTGAGATACAGTTGCCACAAAATTTTTGTCACACACACACACACAGATGGACAAACATTTTCTAAAAATGGTCAAATTGTGTACTGGACCTCTAAAAACATGTAAATCCATCGAAAACCAGAAATCGAAAATTTTTATGTATCCAAAACTTCCTTCTATTATATACAAAAAAAAAAAAAAAAAACTAAAGAATAGTATGTATGTAACTTTAATGCAAAATAATTTTAAAATGAGAAAATAATTTAAAGAAGCTTAAGCATAATTTTACATTAATAACAATTAATATGAAATGATTTGGCTTTTATAAATATCCATAAAAGAACAACAGAAGTTTTAATTAATTATTAAAATTGATTAAAATTATTATTAAATGAAAACTAAATTTTAAGGCACAAAAAGAGCCAACTCATTCAAAAATTTATGTTTAATCCCTCACAGCTAATTGCTCAAGTACTTATTTTATTTTATTTTAGTGTGTGTGTGTTTTGATTGGGAGGGGGGGGGGGGGGGATTGCTGAATGCACAATTAAAATTGATAATTGAATTTCTGTAAAAATGAGACTCAAAACAATGTTTTTCCTATTTCTCCTCTTTCCCCTTCTCCCCCCCCCCTTCTTACCAGATAAAAAAAAAAAAAAAAAAAAAAAAAAAACACATAATTTCTCCTAGCCTCCTGTCACTGAAGTGTTTGTTTATTTATGTGGATTGAGTTATTATTCTTGTAGCATTTTAGTTAAAAAAAAAAAGTTGGATATTTGATATTTTTTCTAGCTTGAATGAATCACCAAATATTTATCATAAAACTTCAAATACATAATTTTTTTTTTTTTGGGGGGGTGGGGGTGGGGGGGATATAATAGGTATTTAAAATAAATACACTTGTAACAGAAGAATACAGCTGTTAGTTTGTTGTTTAATATTAAATAGTTTGTTTTTTCAGTATATATATATATATTTTATTTCCGTTTTCATTTTTTATTTAAAAAAATATTCAAAATTTCCCCCAGACATTGTCTGCACGTTCGGGCATATTCTCCATCCTTGGAAGGAAGTAATGGATTCATAAACATTTCTGTTTCCGATGGATTTACACATTTTGAGACAACATGACCATTTTTAAAAATGTTTATCTATCTGTGTACGATGACAAGCTATGGTTTATTCCTGATAAGACAACAAGCCCCAGGCATGATCTGGTATCCCTGCCTGTATGTGATAAAAATTTTGTGGCAACTCTAGCTCAGAGGTAATGCACAGAATTTCATAAAAGTTTATAGTTAGTTGCATCTTAACATAAATTTGTGCCTATAAATTCTTACTGAAAATTGTCCAACAGGTGGCACTGCTATAGTGTGATTTCTCCCATAATTAAAGATCCCCATAATTAGTTTCTATCATATATAATCACATAAAACTTGATATGTCAGAGTGCCCTAATGAAACACAATGCTAATTCAATTTGAAAGCATATCAGGCAACAGGTAGAATTGTTATACTTCAAATAATTGAAAGGCTATATCTAAGATTCTTTTCTGTATAATTCCACAAAATTTGACATGTCAGAGAGATGAGGGATATAGTAAAACACTATCCTAATTCAATTTGTGTGAATGTCGGCTTTAACATGGCTCATTATGGTATAAGTTTTCTCATTTACAAGAAAACTATATTTTAGCTTCTATTGCATATAAATGTAACAAAATTGATAGGTGAACATTAAGAAAAAGAATGCCGATTTCATTTGGTGTATATCAAATAGACAAGCTTTACTGTTATTACTGATCAGCGATTTTTCCATATAGTTACATTTCAGCATTTGTTGGTTAAAAATGTACCAAACTGATATGCAAAATGTTTATTGTGAAAAGCTAGGAGTGAACAGGGGTCGATCCAGGATTTAATTTTTAAGACCTTTTTGTGTAAAGACTTCTTTTTTTTTTTTTTTGTGTGTGTGTGTGTGAATATTTTTATTTTTGTGAAATGTGTACAGGGTTCCAACTCAATTTCGAAAATAAAATTCCCCAGGTTTTCCAGGTATATTTTTAGAAAATATCAGTCACAAAATTTAGTTTGCGTCATAAAACATAACAAAGTTAGTGACATAAAAAATAACATAATAACATGAATCACGACATACATTGAATGCTCAAAAGCATTTTTCAGATTTACATCATCGTTTTTCCAGGATTTTGGGCAATGTTTGCATTTTTCCCAGACGATACCCTGACTTTTTTTCTCAATTTCAAATTCACTAACTTTTACAGGTTTTTCAGATTCTTCCTGACCTGTGGGAACCCTGAATGTATTATTGGGTAAAACATTCATTTTAGCAGTCACTCTAAATCTTGAAGGAATAATATAAGAGGAGACGACATGGCTGGAAAAACATGAAGTCAAAATTGTAACCATTGTAGCCATTAAGAAACACAGTTATATAAGAAATTCTGCATTGTTATTTTGAAATTATGTAATATGGATCCTTTAGGATGAAAGTCATTGTAACTATAGGTCTCAAAGCTATCAAAGTAAATAAAATAACACAGTTGTAGCCAATATTTTGTCAGACTCAATATGGCTCCTGCAGTAACCTTGGCAACCATTTTGAATTGATGACAGTTAATTTCATTTGCCCTGCATGCTGATACGCCATATGCAGACTCCTTTTGTATCATTCTTCCAGGCTATAAATAATATTTAATATCAAGTAAACACATTCATCACCACATCACCCATATCTCGGTGACGGTATCCTGTGTGGATCCCGTCACTCAAATAAAGGTGACACTCTTCTTGTTGATGTTAATAGGATTTTCAGTTGTATTTTTAAAGGGATTTTAATGGAATAAGCACTGAAATATAAATATAGGATACACAACATAAAAATACTAAAATATACATATACTATACTTTTTAGTAATCTATATTTAGGATAATATATATATTACATTATACTATGTCGCATGTTGTTCGTTAAATCATTCTCAACACATTTCAGGTGCTAAAACCCGAATAAACTACTACGTCAGAAATGCCAAAGAAAAATATTTGAGATGCATACAGCTGTTTCAGTAGCCTTACGCGTACTGACTTCAGTGGAAAAAGAATTCTGAATCTGGAGAAGTACTCGATATTGGACAACTGAAACAATAGATTGTAGCATTTTTACTTTCTTCTATATTCAATAGAAGAAAGTATTGGATTCGTAAAAATTTTCGAACTCGGATTTTTGATGGATTTACATGTTTTGAGAGCTGTAGAACACAATTCGACCATTTATAGAAAATGTCTGTCTGTCTGTCTGTGGTGTGACAAAATTTTGTGGCAACTGTATCTCAGGATCTACTGCACAGAATTTCATACAAATTGGTATGTAGTTGCACCTTGACATAAATTAGTGCCTATCAATTTTTGGTAAAAATTGTCTTACAGGTTGCGTTGCCATCCCGCTTTTTCTAAATTTTTAACATGGTGATATAGGACAAAATTTTGTATAAATGTGCATAAAGAGAATTATTTTTTAGTAATCATTATGAAATTTACAAGAATTATTTATAATAGAGATAAACAACTGGGAAATTTTTTTGTATGTGTAAAGTCTCCCCTCGAGGGGTGTAAATTTTCAAGATGGGTATCTTTCGAAAGGTCTCGTCAATACCTTTAAAATGAATGGTTGAACTATGAATCTGTGATAATTTAAAACAAAGTTATCGATTTTTTTTACTTTTTTCAAAAAAAAAAAAAAAAAAAAAAAAAAAAAAATAGATAAAAAAAATCTTTATTTTTTTTTTTTTTTAAAAAGAAATTTAATCAAACTTAGTATTTAGTTGGACCTTGACATAAACTGGTGCTGATTAGATTTGGGGATCAATCGCTCAACAGGTGGCGCTGTGATCGTATTTTTTCTAAATTTTTAACATGGCAGTATAGGACGAAATTTCGTATAAATGTACATAATGAGAGTTATTCTTAACCTGTGATTGTAAAATTAATATGAATTATTGATAATAGTAATAGTTAATTAGGAAAAAATTTTTGTGCATGTTCCCCCCCAAGGGGGGCATCACTTCCCCCCTTGGGGGGGGAAATTTTCAAGATGGGTATCTTTCGAAAGGTCTCGTCAATATCTTTGAAACGAATGGTTGAACTGTAAATATGTGATAATTTAAAACAAAGTTATAGATTTTTTTTTTACTTTTAACAACAAAAAAAAAAAAAAATGTAATTTTTTTTTTTTTTTTTTTTTTAAATATTGTTATTGAGTGAATTTGTATAGGAAAATATAGAAGAAAGTCTTGTGGTGGCCACAACATACTAGTTTTAAAAAATATTTTTCTTCGTTTCTTGGCATTCGGCCAATTTGTCTCTTCTTCTGGTAACATAGGGCACACATCCTTCTCATAGGCTTGCCTAGGTGATTCTTACAAATCTCTAAATAAAATGGTTCCTCGCTTTATTTCTATTATTGTCGGGCATAGCATTTTCCAAGAACAACCATTCGCTAACGAGAAGTTCCTGAAATTTTCTTATTTGTGGCTCTCTGGTACACGTTATCTCCGGTGAGAAACTCAGCTGAATTTAAAGTCACGATGAACGTGTTAGCAGTGTTTCATTGAACCTAGTATAAGCAGTCATTTAAAAGTAATACAATGGAAAGATGGAAATAACTTAAGGATACTATAAAAAGGATAATTTTTATAAAGTGAAACTTTGTGAAAAGCTCTTTTTACGAATTTAAATTTTTTGAAGGAGCCTACTTTATGAAACAGAATTTTGTGACAAAGCAGCAAAAGTGCCCCAAGTTTTGTCTGAATCGGAACTTGTTAAATATTCATGTTAACAGAAGGTAGCAATCTTTGTCATGTAGAATGGCCTAAAAGAAAGCTTTGTGATAGTCATAATCAGGGGCGTAGAAAGACATTATCTGCAGGGGACTGAAATTTATTATCTTGTTTGTTTCAGAAGTCAAAAACGTAAATATATTTAATGCCAAAGTATCTGATGAGTGTGTGTAGAGAGGGGTACCGAACCCCCGTAACTTCTTTTTCCTTATAACATACTCCCCCCCCCCCCCCCACTTTTTAATAGTTACACATAGTCTTTAAAAGTAATAAAAGCCAACAGGGTTCTCACTCTTAATAAAAGCAGGCATGAGAGTGCAGAAAATTTAAAAAAGAGGAAACACGCATGTTCATAAAATTAATTTCAAATGAAAAATAACACGTGCGGGGAAAACTATACAAATGTGTTAATAAAATTTATTTCAAATGAAAAAATGATGCTCACAGGAAAAAACCATACAAAATATTTTAAAAGTGACTAAAAGAAAAAGTAAACTAAAAAAATTAAAAGTAAGTTTTTAAAAGTAAACTAAAAGAATAACACATCAGCACAATAAAACGTGTTTAAAAAAAAAAAAAAAAAAACATTAGCTAGCAATCGACATTTAATAACATTGACTGGTGGTGGAAAATGGGAAAGGGGGGTGGGGTGGGGTGGGGGTTAAAAAGTAGTTCACGAGTGAGAAATATTAAACACAATTCTTCTTTATGGGTTCTAGAATATCATATAGTAAGTTAAAAATTAATATTGACATTTTTGTTGTGGATGGATAAATATTCAAAAGTAAAAGGCTTCCAGCAGAATGTTTGATTGGCGATGGTTAGAGATGAAAAAAAAGAGGGGGGAGGGGGAGGACAAAAAAAAAATTACATGAGTGAGAAATATTGAAAAATTCTGTTCCTTTATATGTTATAGAATTTGATAAAGCACGTTTAAAATGAATATTGATATTTATATTTTGGATGGAAAAAGATTGAGAATCTAAAGTTTTTCGTGGAACGTTTGAACAGTGATCGTTATTGGAGTTTGATTTTAACAAAATAAAAAATCGCGAAATTAACGAAAATCACAAAAAAGCGGAAAATCGCGGAAAATTCTCATGCCTGTAAAAGAAAAAAATTCAGGGACTTCCATCAGTCGTCCGGGGCGATTGTTGGATGATGCTCCGTAGGTTTTACATTGAGAGTTTCGCATATGTCGAAAAAGCATTTTTATCTCTTGATATTAAGTAAATTTGATTTTTTTTTTTTTTTTCAGAAATACATTAAGAAAGATTATTTGTAAAATATAAAAACATATTTTACTGAATAATGTTGATTATTAATCTGTTTTATTAACTTTATTGATGGACGAGGTAGGCAGATTCTTTTACTAGCCTGTTTCACAGCTTATAAATTGATATAAATAGAAAAAATACTGTATGATTATTGTCATAACTGATCTGTAATCATCTTATTTATTAAATATATTACTTTTGTCCTATTTTTGTGCTATTTAAATTTAAAAAAATAATGATTTCATTGATAAAGCAAAGTAGAAATATTTGGCGATATTTAACATGGTACTTGGCGAGAGATTCTCAGCCAGTGTTTTGACATCTTTTCTCAGAGAAAGCTAAAAGCTTTATAAGTGTGTATTATGTGTAAGAGTATGTACTAAGGAATATATAAATTGTTTCTTATTTATTACGTCTGACTAATTACGAATTAATGTTTAATTTTCTTCAATAAAATTGATAGTTATTTACTATTTTGAAAATAAAGATAAAAATAAAATAACTAAAAATTAATTCATTAGTTTCTTTCTTTCTTTTTTTTTTTTAAATAGTGAGTTTTGTAAGCATTAAAATTTATAAATATATTTAAATATTTTACAAACGTTGTTTCTTTTTAATTGTTTGTTAAATCATTTATGTTGTGGGAGGCATATTATTTCGGCCCTAGAAATGTTTACACAGGGTGTGAATTAAATCTGGTGATACCTTTAATTAGAAAAAGAATGATGATACGATTTTAGATTAAATTATATGGTGTGTCACTCACACGACTTTTTCTTACACTGCACTTCAATGTAATAAAGACAGATCGCATATTAAGTTCAGTAAGGTAAGGTAGTATTATGTGTAAGAGTATGTACTAAGGAATATATAAATTGTTTCTTATTTATTACGTCTGACTAATTACGAATTAATGTTTAATTTTCTTCAATAAAATTGATAGTTATTTACTATTTTGAAAATAAAGATAAAAATAAAATAACTAAAAATTAATTCATTAGTTTTTTTTTTTTTTTTTTTTTTTTTTTAATAGTGAGTTTTCAAAGCATTAAAATTTATAAATATATTTAAATATTTTACAAACGTTGTTTCTAATTGTTTGTTAAAACATTTATATTGTGGGAGGCATATTATTTCGCCCCTAGAAATGTTTACACAGGGTGTGAATTAAATCTGGTGATACCTTTAATTAGAAAAGAATGATGATACGATTTTAGATTAAATTATATGGTGTATCACTCACACGACTTTTTTTTACACTGCATTTCAATGTTATAAAGACAAATCGCATATTAAGTTCAGTAAGGTAAAATAATATAGTTCAATGTACTCTAAAATTAATCTAAAAAAGGTGTAGGTCATTGTTTCATTTGGCATAAAATTCTATGCAAGGAAAGCTGCCGCCCTCCTACCCTCCCCACCCCGTTTAATTATAGTGCTTACAATTTAAAAAAAAAAAAAAATAAATAAAGTCTAATTTTTAAAACCTCTCTTTCTTTCTCTGTTACAAAAATTTTGTGGTAGCTCGAGATCAAGATTCTAATGCACAATATTTTACGAAAGTTTTTATTTTGTCACATTTTAGCATTAACTGGAGTCTTTCAACTTTTGGTGCATATTAGTTGACAAATGGTACTACTATGCTGAAATTCCTGATTTTTTAGGAAAGCTAGATCTCAACTTCTATAGTGTATAAATGTATCAAACATGATAGTTAAGATAGTTAATATGTAAAGTAGGTGAATGGTTGCTTAAATATATTTAAATCTAAAAAAAAAAAGAAAAGACAAAAGAAAAGACAAAAGAAAAGACAAAAGAAAAGAAAGAAAGCAAAATAAAATGCTATCGTTTTAAATTTTATTGATAAATGTTCTTATCAATATCTCCTGGCCTTCCTCGCAGATCCATTAAGCACATTCATACAGAATATGCACATAAAAAAATTGACAGTTAATATAAATTTAAATTATTTATTTTATACATTTAAAAATTCTTTTTTAATACAATTGAACTTGGACAAAAATTACTATTAGTTTATTAGATTTATTGGTATAGCTATTACTGCACTGATCCTCATAAAAAAAAAAATATATATATATATGTGATTCCCAAAAACTAATTGCTTATTTTCTTATATACATCCCTTCTACCGTTCATTTACTTTTATTATTGTTGTAATCAAAATTTCAGTTTTCTTTTTTTGCTAAAAAATGACTGGCTGTTCTGCTTTTAACTGCTCAAACAGATCTGAGCAATGCTATAAGTTAAAAGTGTTTCCTAAAGATCCCAAAAGGAAAAAAACTTTGGGCCTCCAAAGGTAAACGTCTTAATTGGGAACCAACTAAGCTATTTGTGTGAAGTAAGAATTTTTACATTTTCGATTGCTTATTTATTATTTTCTTTATGTACTTGAAAGTTCTTTCTGCGATTAATTTTCAATTACATTTAAGAGATTATGTGATTTTCATAGTTAAATCGTCTAACAATTTACTATACATTGTTCGCATCAATCTTGGCAATTTAATGGTCGGAAATGATCACCTAGAATACTATTTAGTGGTTAAAATATAAAATAATAGTCAAAGTTTTAAGTGCACACATTTTACATATATTTACATAATTTTACTGCATATGTCAATATTTTCACAATGAAACTATGCACATACTTTACTTTTAAAATATTCTAAATACAAAATGTATATATATTTATTTTTTAGTAACACTAATTCCCACAAATGTAAGAAAAATTAAATAAATAAATAAAATAAAACATAATTAGTTAATTTAAAATAATTAATTAATTTAAACAAATAATTCAAAAACCATAAATTATGAAAGCCTGCAATAATTTTTTTGGGTAGAAACAATTTGAGCTCATATATTTATCAACAAGGCACAAGTGTAGTGTGAAAGCAACGATGCACTGTAGCTTCCTAAAAGTACCACTTTTTCAGAACCTTGAAGATAGGACAATATTTTCTCCCCCCCCCCCATCCCTGTTAAATCGTGAATATAATATCAAAATAAAAAAAACTGTAAAGAATTAGAAATGACCAATTTATTTTTACATTCTTATTATTTCAGAAATTAAACTGATTAAGGAAAAAATATTAAAGTTTACTTAAAAGAATTTTTGTGCTACAAAATGAAAAAAATAATGAAGTTAAATCGGGATGCATTGTGAATTCTATGAAAAATTTCCCTTAGTTCACAAAAAAATTCTTTAGTTCAGTATGTTTTTGGTTTTTAAAAATCTAAGTTAAAAATAATGGTTTAATAATAATAATAAAAAATCGAAAATTAACATACAGAAAAAATAAAAATTATTATTGAATAAAATTGTTAAAAGTCGTAAATTTGTGTTTCTAAGAGCAATTCTTTTTTTTTTTTTTTCTTTTTATAAATTTGGCAATTTAAGTCTATTGATAACTTGTTATTTGACAAAACTAAAAATAATTTAATGAAAAGAAAATGCTTAATTTCAATACAATTTAAACGAATTATGAATAAATTAAGTCTTTTTTACTTCTAAGAAAATTAAATATCCCGCCAGAAAAGTAAATGTTCACCAGAAGCATTTTCTCGCCAACGCAAGATAAAGGTCATATCCAGAAAGGATCAACCTCACTCGTAGCTCACGCAAGCAACCCAAGATTTCATCCACAGCGGTTGCACACTGAGAACTGTCATCACTCAAGTAATATAGGCACCCTAACATGTACCATAATTTAGTGTATATGTTACCGTTAAAACTCGAAATCCGTGAATGTGCAGATTACCTAGCTAATCTGCAGATTAACTAAAATGACCCGTTAAAGTGTGGAATCAAGAGTTTTCCGCATTTTAACTAGGTAATCTGCAGATTAGCGGCTTCTGTGTCGTTAAAGTTCAAATGATTGTTTAGAGCCTTAGTTTTTTTACATTCACTATGACGTCAAACAGTCATGTGATACAGATACGCGAATGACCTTCAAACACAAACCAAAACTTTCATCCTTTCCGCTCCGCTATGATAATTTGTAAACGCAAAACCTTGATTATAGGTTTCTTATCATGACCAACACAAAACTTAAAGTAACAAGTAAGTTATAATTGTTTTCATTTTGATTTTATTTCTTCTCTTTTTTAATTCTGTCAATATAAGTTTAATAATGGCCTGCACTGCATTTTATTATTGAAATCTAATCTTAATCTAAACGCTCTGTCTCCTTAAACTTCATTTTTAATTATGAATATTACGTAAAATTTGCAAGACAGTAATTATTTCCTCCCGAAATAAAACTATTAAAACACAACATTTTAAAACTAATTTATTTAAAAATTGATTTAAATTACTATTACTTACTGAAAAAAAAAGTTTTAATTTTTAACTCTGAAAAATATGGCATTCAATATTATGGCTTTCTTTAATAAATACTTAATATGAAATTTTTATGCATTTCATTACATTTTGCTATTGTTTCTTTCAATTTCAAGTTTCCTTTATATATTTTATATATCATGATTACATTATTATTTTTATTTTGTTCGCTTTTTCAGATAATTTCGTTGTAGTTTATCACATAAAATGTGTTAATAAAGTTTTTTTTTTTTTTTGTAAAATTAATGTATTTGCTAAACTTGAACAGATATACGCATGTATGCTGCAAAATATAGTTTAATAAAGCATTGGAAAACAGTCATTTTAATTTTCCTGCGGTCTAAAAAATTATTAAAGCAGTTTTAATTATTTGAAGTACTTCTTAAATAATGCTTCCGAATTGTCTAATTTAATATTTCTTTATCGAATTAAAAATTGGTGCATAACTTTTTAAAAAAAATAGTGATAGCAATGTAAGTTGTTAATAAAACTTTTTTTTTTTTTTTTTTTTTTTTAATTTAAATGGTTAAATATTTTTATTTTGAAAAGAAATCGTTACTGTATTACAATTCTAACATTCATTTATAAAATAGAATTTATTGAAAGCTATTAAAGTTACTATATTTCATATTAAAAATGCATAACATCTTCAAACTTATATTGACAGAATAAAAAAGATGAAATAAGTAAAAAAATTAAAACAAATATAACTTTAAAAGACATAAAAATTAAAACATATACAGATTAAAATAAGTAAGAAAGAAATAAAAGGAAAGAAAACTATCCCCCCCCCCCCGAATGAAAAAAAACAAATACAACACAGAGATTTTATTTTCACTTTAACGAGTGCCTAGTAGGTAATGTGCAGATTATCTAGGTAATTAGCAGATTACCTAGGTAATTTGAGAAATGAAACAATTTTCCTCACTTTAACGTATCGCCCTAGTTAATGTGCAGATTACCTAGCTAATCTGCAGATTAACTGATTTCTGCACTTTAGCGGTAACATATATAAGCTGCAGCTTATTAAAATGTTACAAAAAAAAAAAAAAACTCTTAGAAAAACTGCACCGGAAGGAAAGATGATGTAACAGATAAATATGGAAACAAGACAGCAGTCTTCTGGCATCTACTAAGTTAATAAAAATAATAAATTATTAATTATAAATGAAAATAATAAATTATTTAAAAAAATTATTCTGTATAAAGAAAAAAAAAAAATCAAACTATATTATTAGGCAGATGTAACGCAACAAATATATGAGAAACAAGGGAACAAGATGGTAGAATCCGGGCGTATATGCAAAGTCATAAAAATAATTAATGATAAATAAAAGTAATAAATTATTTCAAAAGGTACTGTATAAAGAAAAAATTAAAGCCAGTATGCAAATATGATGCAAAAAATCAAAAACAAGGGAACAAGATTGGCAAACTCCAGACGTATATGCAAATTAATTAAAATAAGAGACTATAATATTATCAAATAATAATTAATAAATAAATAACTTTGTGGATGAACACTATAAACTGTCAAAACATGCAAGATTTCTTCAGATCAAAATAGCAGTACAGCTCTTTACCAGAAGAAAAAAATTAGACATGAGTGCATCATTAAAGCAGAAAGGCACACTCGCGCTTACAAAGAAATTTAAAGTGACTTCTGCACATGGCTTACTCTGAAACATTATTTGTTAAATTTTGAAGTAGTTCTGCAGAAGATAAAGAACATAACTTCATAGTTAAAATTTAAAATTTCTTCACACACCATAAAATAAATGCAAACACAAATGGTTTCAAAAGGACCTGGCCCTCCTTTATCAGGTGCAAAAAACACCTGCTACCTCCTTGGTAGTGGTATGTGTTTTTTTTGCACCTGATGAAGAAAGGCTATGTCCTTTCAAAACCAGTAGTGCTTGCATTTATTTTATGGTGTGTAAGGAAGTTCCAAAATTTAACTATATATTCAGGATTGCTACACAAATCAGAAAAAAATCCCTGAGTTTCCCCTGTCTCTTTTAGAAGTAAAATAGATGACATGCAATCATGCAGCATTAGAATCTAACATGTTTATACAAGTCAACTGAATATATTTCAGGTTTATTAATTTTATTAACTTACTATAGTTGGAGAAAAAAAAAAAAAAAAAAACTATAATTGATTTATTATAAAGCACTAAAATTAAAAAAAAATATTTGATTATTAAAAAAAAAAATTTCAAAATTCGCTGAATTTTCCCTGTTTTTGCAATAAATTTTGAAATTCCCTGAGTTTTCCAGGTATCGTAGCAACCCTGATATTGTACACTAGTTCTTTAATTTATATATCTTCAGAATCAAAGCTGATCCATTCAGCCTCACCTATATTCTTTGAGTATGCGCCTGTGTTTTGTACAATATTATATTCAAATAACATCTAAATGTATTTTATCATTTACAAACATGTAAAACAAAGACTTGCCAAAAATAATAATTGTCATAAAACAGTAAATATATTTTAGTTAGTAACTATTTTGCAAAAAAAAAAAAAATTACTTTTGTAATAGGCTTAACCACTTTATTCTACTAAAAATAATAGGTTCTTTCAAACAAATGACGGTTTTATGTGTTTGATAAAACAAATATTAACTATTTATTGATAGCATCCAAAATCATTTTTTCCGAATATTTCTTTTCATTTTCTTAATAATGTGAGCTCAAGTTTTCTGAAAGTAACGCACTAAACTGATGTTATTGTTACAAAAATAAATTGGGAAAAAAAAAAAAAAAAAAAAAAAAAACTTGGTTTGAAAGAATGAAGAAAGAAAGAAGAAAGAAAAGAGTTTAGCAGAAAAAAATTATGCCACAATTGCAAAACAGTATAGAGAAAAAGAAAGTTTTATTCATGATTTCAAACAAATAAAAAATAGTTTAAAAGAATAGATGTAATTTCATGTAAAGAACTGCTAAATGACAATTTGGCAGTTTTCTTTCTTGACCATAGCTATAAACCACGAAATAATGGTCAAAACATTTAGTTAATTTAATGAAAATGTAAACAAATAGTTAAAATGATTGTAAAAGAAAATAAATTCAAACTGAAAAAAAAAAAAAAAAAAAAAAAAAAGATTTTTTTTGTTATTAGGATTGGATCTAAGTAGCGTAAAAAAAAAAGTAATAAATTTGGGGTATTTAGGTATTATCCCTTCGACAAATATACTAGTGATAATTTTGATCAATTTGTGCTGAAGTTGTGTATTGCAAAATTATTGATAAAAATGAATGAATTTCAAACAATTTGATTGAATTCCTGCCAAAAATTCTTCAGTTGATTTTTTTTTAAAGTAAAATAATTTAAATTTACTTAACTGTTAACTGTGATTTTTATTTTTTATATTCGGAAAAGAGCCACAAATTATAGAGAATCAAAGATTTCACAGAGTCGATTTCATATGATATTATACAATCTTTATACCTTTCAAATACTAAGAGTTTATTTTAAATGTTTAACAAACTGGGTGCACATGTAAAATTCTCTTAATTTTGCACACAAGTGTATATAAACATTTTTTTAAATGAATTATTTTTAGGTAATTTAGTTATAAAAAGAAAACATATTTCATATAAACAATGCTATACATTTCCAATTGTAATAGGAAAAAAATACTCAAATATAATGTATATAAAATATTTATTTGTGTATTTTATATCGATAATGTAACAGCACATATATACATAATAAAAAAAAAGTCAACACACATCAGCTTTTAAAATATGAAAACTAAATTTACAAAAACTTTTTATTATATTTATAGACAATTCTTTTGATAAACCCAACTATATTTATAAACAAAAAATATTACACAAACAAAACACTTGCATGTAAACAATTTAGAATAAAAACATTGGGGCAAAAAAAGTAAATAATTGTGCTTAAAATGACTCACAATACATTGTTACATTATGACGCATCTCAGATTTAGTTAGTCACAAATCTAGTCAGTCACTAAAAGCTAGTCACAGAATTTAGAATTTAAATAATTTTGTGCTTTGTAGTTAGCATGCACCATAATAGAACTATTTTTCTACAGTAATTCTAGCGTTTTTCATTTACCTTAGCTTACAATCTCTCAGCAACTATTTTCAGGTATAAAAGATATAATTAAAGCTATCATTATGCAACCAGTAATGTAATGTGTTTTTATAAAAATGTTATTCCATTTCCATTGTACAGATTTTGTAGTTTCAGTACTAAAAACAAGTATGAATGCAAAATAATAAGAACAAAGATTTTTAGTGAAAAATATATTTATAAATTTTAATAATTTTTTTAAATAAAACTTCATTAAACAAGGATAAGTGTGAAAATGGATAAAGAAACCTGAAAATATGAGCAAAACTCACAGAAAATTTAATTTTTTGCAATAAAAGAAAAAACAGATACAAGAAATCACACTTTCCATAAGCAAATACGGAAATACATAAAAACAAATTGTCAAGAACACATATTTAACAAAAATAAGAATATTTATAAATAAAAATCTGAAAATTGCATTTAAAAAAATTATGAAAAGTCTAAAATTTCTATAAAAACCTGAGAAATCTCATAATATGATGATAAATGGTTAATACATTAAAGAAAATAATTTGCTTCTTATTAAAAAAAAAAAAAACTGAAATTCAGGATAGTGCTGACTTTAGGCTAAGATGGTACTGAGTGGCCCTTTTCAAAATATTTTAGGACCCAGTCACCCTTTTCCAGTATTTTAAAAGGGTACATCACAGATTGTCAAGGTCATCCGAAACCCATGTTATTCTATGGGCAAAATTGTTTATATAATTACACATTACCTAACTGCTAGTTTTAAATTCCGTTTTTACATTTTTAAAATACACAACTGTTGAATTAGTACTCGTTTTCCAAAAATTTACTTTTTCAAATTTGCATTTTGAGTTTAAAAATGTGAATTTTCCGTAAATGCATTTTTCTCATTCTTTAGCAGTAAAATGAAATATTAAAATTTTAAAAACTCAATTTTCGGAAAACAGGTATTAATTTAACAGTTGTGAATTTTCTGAATGTGAAAACAGAATTTAAAAATGCTAATTAAGTAATGAGTAATTCTAAAAACAACAACAACAACAAAAATCGCCATAGACTTACATGGGATTTGGTGACTAAAGACGGGGAAATTGCAAGAGGGAGTGAGGGCGTTAAGTGTTCATCAGAGGCTTTTAGATATACTTTTCTTCCTGACAAGCAGTTGTTTACGAATAACTTTAGAGCATTCCTGAAAAAACAAATATATATAGCCTACATATAAACAAGTAAAATTAATAATTTACTTTTATACTTTTTAAGAAAGGATTATATTTATATTTTTAACTTAGATAAATTTACCTTATACAATATCCTTTTAAAAAACTTAGCAAATATATTTTGGGTATCTCCGTACCCATCTTCAGTGCCAAGTAAAAACGTCTGTTCCTCTGAGGTGGTCACTTCGTTGTGTTCGTGATCTCGCTTCACTCCATTTCTTTTTTTGTTTTCTTGTAAAAATTGTTGCCACACTGCCGGAATAATGCAGTGCTCCCGGTCATGGTCTCGCTTCATTTCGTTTCTTTTTCATTTTTTTGTAAAAATTGTTGCCACACTGCTGGAATAATGCAGTGTGGCAACAATTTTTACAATAAAATGAAAAAAGAAATAAAGTGAAGCGAGACCACAAACACCACGAAATGACCACCTCAGAGGAACAGACAGATGGGTACGGAGATACCCGAAATATATTTGCTAAGTTTTTTAAAAGGATATTGTATAAGGTAAATTTATCTAAGTTAAAAGTATTAATAATTTACTTTCATCATATACAAAAAACACAACATATAAGTGCAACACATATGAAAAATAGAAGTTGGTAAATATAAAAGAGAGATAAATGATGCTTTTTTTTTTTTTTTTTTTTTTTAAAACAGGTTGCTTTTTTTATTGCATTTTTCTCAGAAGTCCTTTAATTCTATAGTCAGAGTTATCAGGTTATTTTGAAACTATTTTAATTTATTTCATTATTAAAGACAGTTCAAGTGTTGTTACATTTTACACAAACACTATTAACCCATTTTATATAATAAATAAAATATACAATCCAAATAATTATGAATTTAATTCCTACAAGTTAAATCATCTAATCGCTCAATTCATTTCAGCATGCTTTCTTCAATGATTTGTATCACAGAATGAATCAAATCTGGTATCTCCGATCTACCAGCAGAAAGAGCAGAATTCTCCGCCACTGGTGGGGTGAGATATATATAAAAAAAAAAATGGATATTTAGTGACAACTTGAAAATAGAAGGGCCACTCAGTCAGGGTTGGCTTTTTGCTGGCAGAAACTAAAAAAGTCTTTAATAGTTCTGGTAATAATTAAATGACATTGTTTAAGTAAACTAAAAAATGTAACTCCATTTTACCCTTGTAAAAACTTGAAATAATATATGATATAAAATCATAATCTCTATACAATGAAAATCAATGTATATATATGAAAGGATAAAGAAAGGTAAGTTTTTAAATTATTATTTTATTATTTTAAATTAATAGTGAGTAATAACTTAAAGAAAATCCCATTAGAAAGGCTTAACTTAAAATTAATTCTAAAGTTTCCCCTGTAAAGTAAGTTTTAGTACAAGACGCGAGCATAACGCAAAACTCCTAAAAATGAACAAATTTTAAGAGAATAAAGTGCTGAATAAACGCAACTTGCAGTTTCTTGTGGTTAGAAGCTGCATAATAATGAATCCCAGTAATCTGGACCTCAGCTAAGCTGTCAATTATTGAGTTAATATCCAATAATGAGATGTAGGAGCGGTGTGATTTCCTGCCAAAAATGCCGGTATTTAAAAGGAAGCACGCGTAGAGGGTCTCTTTTCTTCTTGTGCTGTAGTGCTTAGCAAAACCACCTCAAAATAATGGCCCAGGAGGGGTCACAGGGATTGCATGATGTTTGATCACGGGTCTCCAGTGGTCTCAGCTTCACTGTGCTGCATCCACTTGCTTAGTTTTCAATTATGGACTGCATCCTATGATATGTTCCAGATGGTTTAATAAATGCCTGTGTCTCAATTTGGATTCATTACTGAGTGCCAGCCTCTTTCCTTCATAGCTATTAAATGACTCAAAGTAAGTGAATGCGTCACATATATATCTGTAGTGATAAGTATAAAGGATTTAAGCCCATATTCTTGATTTTTCAGGAGACGAAAAATAAAGTTTAACTAGCTAAAAACAAATCAGTAGAATGGATTAGGGAAAAGGTATTTCGTTGATTTTTACCCTTTATACCATTCAGTGGTTGTCAACCTTCATTTAATAACGGGAAAAATTGAATTAAATATTTTATACCATACATGAATGGTAAATTTCTAAATTGGTCCTTTTTTTACCAATGGATTTTCTCAAAGACTAAATGACATAGAATTAAATCCTTTATACCAATGGATAGAGAATTTTTTTCTGAGTCTGACTATGTACTTAACTCAAAATCGACATTTTGGACTTAAATCCTTTATACTTATCAGTACAGATATATTCCATATGCAAATCCACATTTTTTGGCAGATTCGTTTCTAATGTTGCATACAGATAGATTAAATCCCAGAATAAATTGTAGGCTACATTTATTTTTTAATTTAGATGAATACTTTTTTTTTATAGTACACATGTATTTGAATAAGATGTTTGGGCATGTAAAAGTTTTATTTGGGCAAATATTCTCCCCAGTGGCAGAAAGTTTTGTAGCTGTCTGCGACAGGTTTTTAAAATTTCATAATCTGTCTGCAAAATTTGTGTGTAATCAGAGGTGAAAATGGCTTACACTCAAAAAGCCTGAAAGCTGATGGGGGTAGGGGGCGGGGGGCTTTACATCAGTGGTGATCTCTTGCAACAATACATGAATACAATTTTACTACAGAACAATATAGTATAAACAATTGTATTCATTCATCTCATTCAATTAAATATTTAATAGCAATATTTGACACAACACAATATAGTATAAACAATTGTATTCATTCATCTCATTCAATTAAATATTTAATAGCAATGTTTGACAAACCACAATATAAATAATTATACATAATAAAAGTATTAGTTTTAGTTTTGATACAGAAATTTTTATAAGTGAATTGTTATCTGAAAGTTGTGGACAAATTTTTTTTTTATCACTGCAGTCAAAAACTGTCTGCAAACCTTTTTTTTGGTGTTAGTGACTATGTCGCCGTGTCGCAATGTTTCTGCTACTGGGATATTCTCTACAGTAACATGACCACAGCATGCAAAAAATTTCAGATTTTTCAAGCCCTGTGGACTATAAGCACTAGTTTTTGTAGCAAAGTAACCTTTAAAAAACTGCATGACAGGAAGAAAAGTATCTAAAGGCTTTTGTACACATAAATGAAGGAAAGGGTCTTAAGATTGCATTTTAAAGGACTGTCAAGTGCTGAAATATGTTTAAAACAAAAGGCAAATTAACCTAGTGCCAGCACTAATGTTTACTTTTTATCAGCTGCATTAATCGAGCACCAGCATATTCTTAGTGCATCACAACTTTTTGGAACAGAATCTTTCTTAAATGATACATCTGACATCCAGAAATGAACAGTATAGAAAAAAAAACTTCCTATATTTCATAATATTTTATAATGATATGATATGAACTCTAATTATTATTAATATTTTCATATATGATATTTACATATACAGCAGTATTAACTATAATAAAATAATTAAAAAATAAAGAATAAATAAATAAATAAATAAAAACTAAATTGGAGTGCTTTATTGCATTAATTTTCAATAAAGTTTACTTAGTATATAATGCATAAAAAATTGTACATGCAACACATTGGCGAAATCAATTTAGTTATATTAACTGAAAACAATTAACACAAGGAAAATGAATACAAAATTTGTCAATTTATCTATTTTGTGCAAAATGTTTTCTGACAACCAGGAAATTGAACATTTTGACAAACATATCAAAAGTAATGAAAATATAAAAATTACAAAATTATATTTCATCATTTGTGAAAAAGTACAATTTTATTGCCTGAAACACCTGAAGAAAGCAAGTTTAGAAAAAAGGAGTTTAAAATACAGATACAGAAAAAAAAAACAGACATGTTAATAACTCTTAATAATTCTTTGTGTGTAATAACCCATGGGTATAGCAAGGGCCAATCTGATGAGGCATGTATTTGTTTGTGCTCCTAATAAAAGTTTATCAAAAAATAAGAAAATTCATTGCAGCAATAAAAACTAACAAAAATTTAAACGGCACTTTTCTATTAGTCTGGAGCCATGTCCAAATTTTGCAATCGGAAATAATTTAAAATTTTTGCATCATTAGATTCATATCCAAGAATGATGCTTGCTTATTTTTACAAGTTTAGTGATAGGCCATTGAATTATGTTCAAAACATTTAGCCTAACTAGAGACAACTACAAAAAATGAATTAAAATAATTAAATTCCTTTTAAAGTGATAGCAATAATTAACACGGTTTATATTTAGCAATAGTAAAGGTTGTAAAAATAAAATATCACCACTATTTTTGCATTGTAAGAAAAACTATCTTCTTATTTCGTAGTATTAACCCCTTGGGTACATTTGACGTCTGAGACACGTCATTCACTTTTTTTGCTTTTTATTTTTGTTTTGCAATTCTAATTACTTGAAGACATCTTAATACTACATATGTCACCAATATTTTAGAAATAAATAAATTCTTACGTAAAATGTACTGCTTTTACATACTGCTCCAAGCAACCAAAAATTATATCCGTTCCACAAATGAATATTTTCTCAAATAAATCCGTACCCACCCAAGGGGTTAATAGCAACATTGTTTAGGTGATGACAACTGTCAGATAAAGTTTAGTTTGGCAACATTCAGCTTTGTACTAATGAAGAAGTACCAATTAAATTATAACATTACCTTAAGAGGATGTTTCATTTATTGTCACCGTGTCATTTAGTGTCCCCATGTTATTTTATGGAAAAAAATTTTATGCAAATTACTCAATGCTTAAAGTATTTTTTAAAATTCTGATTTCACATTTAGAAAATTATCAATCCTTAAATTAATAAGTACAAAACTTTGAATAAACACCATAAAATGCAAGAACTCACAACAATTGTTTCAGGTCAAAAGTAAACACAAGCCTTTGTCAAGCGAATAGTAGGCACAAGTGCTGCAAACTTAAAAAGTGTGTTACTGTTTTGATTGCAACACTTGTGCCTACTTTGTTTACCTGATAAAGGGCTGTGTTTTTATTTTTAATCGAAAATAATTGTTACAAGTTCTTGTAAATAATTGTTTTAAGTGAAAAAAAAACAAAAAAAAAAAAAAAAACAAAAAAAAAAAAAAAAAAAACATGAGCTTTCGACAGACAAACATAGTAGGTACGAGAAAGTGGTAATGCATTCGTTTGCAGCACCAGTGCCTACTTTGTTCAGCTGATGAAAGGTTGTGTTTTCTTTCGACCTGAAACAATTGTTGCGAGTTCTTGCATTTTATGGTGTTTATTCAAAGTTTTGTACTTATTACTTTTAAATGCCAGTTCTGCAGAGTTTTTTTGATGACTATTAAACTGATTTTCATTTTTCAAAAGTTAGATTTTTAAATTTATAATATTTATTGATATGCTCTAAAGTATAAAAAAATTAACTAAAAACACTTTTTTGCATTTTATAGCTAAAAAATAAAAGGAAAAAAAAAAAAAATCAATTTTTAGAAAACAAGAATAAAGAAAGAACAAAGGCTGAATCTCACTGCCATGCAGCTGTAACATTGAAATTTTCATCTTCATTAACAAAAACAATAGTTACAACTTTATGTATTTAATTCGAATATACACCTTTTTGTGACATAATTATAGATGCCACTTATATAAACCATGAATAATATGCAATTTAACATTGATATTATGTTCAAATATTTTGTTTTTCAAATTCTGTTTTTTAATTACCATTCTTTGAAAATGTCGCCTTTCATCTTAGTGAGTAATTATAAAAGTTACATCCTTATATAATGGGGGGGAGAAGAATAATTACAAGATAAAAAGAACATTTATATATCATGTTTTTAAATTTCCTGTTGAATCATATAAACTTGACAACTTTATATATTAATAAATATTTTTTTTTTTAAATTGTTTTGATGAATTATCCCATCAACTTGAAAGAAAGTGATCAAATGCGTCATAACAAAAAGAGCAATTATAAGAAATTTTCAAACATTTATTAATTCACTATTACTAGGCGAGACGTATTAATCCTCGACGATATATATAACGCTACAGCCCGCCCGTTTCCTCTGTTCAATGTCTTTTTCTAGTCAGATTTGTCCTTTTATTACTTCCGGTGTAAGCTTTTTTTTTTTTTTTTTTTTTTTTTTTTTTTTTAACACACTTGACATTGTGAGTTTTTTTGGTTTTCGTCCCATTCTGTTTCTTTGGGTTTTTAACAGAATGTATTCTCCCTGTGTTCTGAGCTATTCTAAAAGTTTAAAGTTTTACTTTTTTTTAAAGTAAATTTTTGGCTTAATTATTATTATTATTGTTTTCTTTTAAATGAATTAAAAATTAAAAATGAGGTTTTCATTTAATATTTTTTTAATCAATTATCCAACTGAATAAAAAAAAAAAAAAAAACACAGAGTTAGCTACATTTTTGTCCTTATTAATGAGTATACCAATTTTTGATACAATCTAATAATCCACACAGAAACAATGACAAATTTTCAGCTTTATATATTTTAAATAAAAACAAAAAGGTTTGCACATTCAACCAAAGAGTAATACAATAAATGGTGATAGTGGAAAATCGTTATCTGAAAGAAATAGTGTGACCTGTTGCATTAAAAAGAAAACAATAGAATGTTGTCATGACAGTCAAAGAAAGGAAGAGGATAGTGATTGATCTACAACTGCCTCTATTGAGGTAAAATAACATAACAGCACATTGGTATAAAAAATCACGAACTGGCAGCATTTACTGAAAATATTTCAATAAAATTCTCACAATAAACTTCTTTAAATCTTTATAATATATGTTATAATAAAAAAACTAATATCCTATGCTTTAAATAAAACATTTTATTGGCAAAAAGATGCAACTAAAAATGAATTTCTATGATGGAAATAAAATAAAGCAATTTTTTTTTAACTATGTGACAATGTTAAATTTATCATTTAAAATCATTCCTGATAATATTCTTTAAATAAAACTTCTGACTCAGAGGGTTAAAAAATCTTAGTCACATTTTGCAGCTAAGAACGCAAGTTTGACAACCATGAAACTACACCCAATTGTCACTCTCAATGCTTAATTTTTAACTTGATTAAAAAAATAATTGGTAAAATAAATTTTTTCTCTCTTCACCCTTCCCCTCAAAAAATATTTATGTGTTTATGCATGATATATTACTCAAATTTAGAAGAAAGTTTTTGATTCTTGGAATATATTAATGCATAGCATTAAATTTTATCGTATTATGATCATAATAAATAATTTTCAAATTATGTGTGAGAAGGCCATTTTGGAAATTAACAAAAAATAACCCGGTATAATTGGCATCTAACTTTCACATTCTAATTCCTAAACCCTGCTTCTATACAACATCTAATTTTAAAATTATATAAAACATCTAGCCTTTCTTATCCCACTAAAGTAGTTACTGATATGTTACTACATTACAAAAGAAGTATAAAATTTGTACATTTCTAATATATTCCCCAGATAATTAAATATATATTATATACATTTGAACAACATTACTTATTAGTTGAAAGAGTAGCATTAAATAATAAAAAAATGTTCTTCTGATATTATTAATAATTCAATTATTCTGAATAGAAAATTTACTCTTTATTTATTTTTCCCTGTTACTTATGTATTATCTTTTTAAAACCAAAATCTGTTGTAAAAAGCCAATAATGAAATTTGGTACTCTTCTATTTGAGGACCTCTGCGCTATTACAGATATAGAGGTTTATATAAAAGGCCAGAAAAAGCTACAATCCAGTTTTAAATTTCTGGGGCTTTATATACATAAATAAAATTAATATAACACATAAAACTTTCCTTTTAAGCTGTCACTCTATATAACGTTTAATATTAAGTAAATAGTATTTCATTTAAGGGCCCTGCTTCACTCACCGCCGCAGGAAGCCGAAGCTAGTGTTATTCTATGGGAAATTTTTCTTTACAAATAACTTATTAACTAATACATATTTTAAAATTCTGTTTTCACATTCTGAAAACTCCAAGCTGTTAAATTGACGGACATTTTTAAAAAAATTATTTTTTAAATTTTTTATATTTTATTTTGAAACTGCGAAATATGAATTTTCAATATGTGAAATTTTTTCATTTTGCAATTTCAAAATAAAATATTAAAAATAAAAAAAAATACATTTTTTAAAAAAGGCCGTCAATTTAACAGTTGGGAATTTTCTGAATGTGAAAACAGAATTTAAAAATATGTATTAGTTAATAAGTTGTTTGTAAATGAAATTTTCCCATAGAATAACATTGGCTCGGTCTTCTGGAGACGGTGAAGAGGGCCATTAACCAAGTGCGATGTTGATTTGTGATAAAGTTGGATAGGTTTGATTTAGGCAGAAATACAGCATTCATTGACACACACACACACCCCCCCCAAAAAAAAGGATGAAAAAAGATACTTCTGTATGTATGATATATTTTATTTTACGATTTAGCATCAGCAATATGATTTCATACTATTTCGATAGTAGATGCTCACAAACCGCAAAATGATGGATTTTAAGATCTTACAGTCATTTTCAGGAATTAGAAACATGGCAACAAGAGACTGTACTTACTCAAGTAGAGCCAAAGGAAGAAGTGAGTTGATAGTTGTGTGCTTCCTCAAAACAGACATGTGATTCTCAAATTTATGCCCAAATGAGTGTCAAGCATTTTTTTGTTGTTGTTGTTGCAGGGGTCTGTCCAGACTTTTCACACAGGATCCTGTTTTTGTGAAATTGTGAAAATTTCTACACGTAATTTTGTGTATCTAAATTTAGTGTGAAAATAAAGTTCTGAACTTTTTGGCTAGGGTCCTCTTTTTGTGAAAAATGTAATTTTGCAAAATAAAATTACAATTAAGGTTTCATTTTAGAGAATGACAGTTCCGTTTTACAGAACTAAACTCACATATATGCATAGAAGATAAACAGGGGTCATAGCAAAGGAATAAAAAAATATAGGAGTCTAAAAGAAAAAATATAGGAGTTCAATAGAAAAAAATATAGGAATTTAAAAGAAAAAATATATAGGAATTTCGAACGAAATATAGGATACATAGTAGTTCGGAGCACATGCACACAAACAAAACTGAGTAGCATTATCCATAAAATTCTAAAATGTGTGTCCCCAATTACAGCTCCTAATAACTTCAATTTTTAATAAACATCCTATAATTTCAAAAATAGAATAACGTATGCACGATTCTATTAACACATTTTAGAAAAATAGCCATCATTTAATCTCATATATGAAAAAATTAGATCAAGGATTTCAGTGCATGGGCCTGCGCATTCACTTTGATAAGGGCCTCCAAATCAGAGACTATTACCTTAAGTGACAAATCTGTCACTTAAGGTAACAAGTGACAAGTCTGTCACTTAAGGTTTAAGTTGTTTAATTGGTCAATATTATTGGGAAAAAAAAAAGAATTTTTTTTTTTTTTTTTTTGGGGGGGGGGGGAGGAGGAGGGGGGGAGTGTAAACAAATCAAAGAGTCAATAAACTTATCAAACAATTTTGAAAGGCACTCTTATTCTATATTAATATTATATACAAAAGAATGAAACTACTCCATTCCTCTAAAAGTCCAACTAAGTCAAGCTTTTAAAGTTAGTAATGTTGGTAAGTAAATGGGCATATCACACGGGAGCATATATACTCAACACAACATGTTCACTCAGCGTCGTTCAAAGTTGGGGAAGCTGAACAAATGAGAAACCGATCAGCTGTCCCTAGGTTTCCCCCGAACTGACAGCGTGATGTATTCCCTTCTCTAAAGGTATTCCAGAAAAAAATCATGTCTAGTCCTCCTTTTGGTCAATTTTGATGAGCACACTCAACATAGTCAGCTTTTTGTAAACGGCTTCGAAAAAGTTGATCATCCGAAAATGTGCTGTCCTTGAACAAGGTCAGGCTGAGTGTGTTGGATATAATGTTGTGTTTAGTAAAAAGTTGAGCAAAAATCTCTCCTGTGATATGGCCAAAACATGCCTTGTGAGAGCAAAAATGTATTGTCGTAAATTTGGAAATTGATGAAACGATTTTTTATTAGCTTAAAAAGTTCATTAAAAAGAATATGAACCAACGGTTCTTCTACTTGCATAATTTTCAAAAACATTTCTAAGCATTCATTTACAGATTTTTAAAAATGTAAATGTGTCAAAGTGGTAGAATCAGTAAGAACAGTTCTCAGGAATCGATATGAATGGGATTGCAACTGGCTCTTGATCTTACTTTCTGGTATAAATTTCAAGAAGTATTCATTTAATGCTTCTCACTGGTTAATAATTCTAGTAATGACTGGTATTAGTGTCATCCACCTATTATTTACAAATCTCATAATTTCTTCTTTCTTAGTTCCAACTTCGATTTGGACACCTCGGAAATCTTCTTTGCAAGCCGAATATTTATAAAGAAATTTAAACACAGTATCCAAAAAATCTTCAATATCCCAGTGACTAATTACTTGAGTCATTGCATTCTTAAAGGAATTATGCACAATATGCAAGTTACAAGAACTATGATAAGAGGCAGAAAATCTCTATCATTTAGTTCACTGTCAATTTCTTCAAGTCATTTTTTGTTAACAGGTGGTCCATCAGAGCTTACAGATAATAATTTATTAACTGGTAACTTATCAAGTACAAGTGTCAAATATATCTTGTTTTCCAAAATATCTGCTGTAGCAGGACCCAGTTCAAAAGCAGGAAGTTACTTACAATTTGGTTACGCTCTTCATCCCAAAATTTTATAAGTATATCTAGTTACTTTTTTCCCATTATCAGTTGTTTCATCGAAAGCAGAGAAAAGAAATTAGTTCATAAATCTTCAGAGTATTATTTGTAGAGTAAATTTTTGCAGTCTGGATATCATCTAACAGTAGACGTAAAAAAAATATATATATAGGAAATATAGGAGTTGGTGTAAAAATATAGGGGAATATCTGCCAAATTGCGAAAATATAGGAAAAATAGGAAATATAGGAGGACTATGAGGCCTGGATAAATTAGAAATTGAATGTCAGCTTTTTGTGAAAAATACAACAAAACACATGTGATTATTCAGGCAGTCTGTTCGTTCCATTGTAGATTAGTTTTGAAAATGAAAGAGATTTATCAAAGGTCTGTTTTTAAGGAGAAAAATTTTGTGAAGAGTCCTGTTGTAGGATAAATAATTTTGTGAAGGGTCCTGTTTTAAGATGTAAAATTTTGTGAAGGGTCCTTTAATAGACCCAGGTTTGCTTCTGGACAGATCCCTGTGTTGTTTGTTCTAATACATTTTAAATGAGAAATTTTTTTTAAATAAGGACTTCATACTCAAGCCAATTATTTTTAGGCCAACAAAAATCATCTGCTGGGTTTCAAGCACCTGTAATTTAAATCAGGAAACATAAACTATTTACAGGGTTGCCCCTTTAGGGGAATGAAATCCCTGACTTTTCTAGGTGTGTACTAAGAAAATTCTAATCTAACCATATACTGATCATTGGCTGTGTTAACGGCAAAATAATTATGGTAGGGTAAGTGCACCAGTGACTGACATTTTTAGAGCAATCTCTGATGTTTTTAATGTTTTAGTCATCAGAAAATATTTTTAGAAATCTTTAGTTAGTACATATGGCATGAAAGACATACAGAACCGCATATATGTTAAAATATATACATTTGATAACACTTATTTTTTTTATGAATTTTTATTTGACACCCACTCAATGTTCCATAATTGACACTACCAGTTTTTCATTTTACCAGTTATTAGCACCCCATGCTCCAGTGTTTGACATAAAATGTTAAAATTCTTATATGTAAAATATTTTATTATTTTTCTAATTTATTAATTATTTCAGGATAGATATCAATTACTGGACCATGCCAATCACTGGAGTACCTACCCTACCACTTGGAAACATAAGTTACATATTATTTGACCTAAGAAAAGATTGCTCTCCATGGGAGGTCTTTCTAAGAGATCCTGGTAAAAAAAAAAAAAAAAAAAAAAAAAAATGGAGGAAGCTAAGGAAAAATGACCCTATGTTGGTGGAAAAAAAATATATATTTTTTTTTTCAGCAATCACCATATGAAATTCCCTGACTTTTCCAGATTCTGGCTAAAATATTCACATTCCCTGACTTTTATGATCAATTTTCACATTCCCTGACTATTCCAGGTTTTCTAGGTAGCGTAGCAATCCTGTATTTACTATTTAATGATGAATAAAATTAAATAAATTGCTCAACTGGTTATAATTTTTGTTTTAGAGTGAAAAACTACAAATTAAAATATGTTTATGATCCCAAGATGTTATACTTTAAAAAGGAAATTACTAAAAATTGTAATAATAAAGTTAGTTGTTAGAATAAAATTGTTAGAATAAAGATTTTATTGGTCTAAAATGAACTGAAATTCTAAATGGTTAAATAAGTAAATGATTTAAATTTTAGGTTACACGTCTAAAAAGATAACTTCTTTTGATTTTTAGTTAAATACTTCTTTAAGTATTAAATTACTTATTTATAAACAATATGTGTGATATTTTACTCACACCAAATAGGACATCTATTGGAAATACTTAAAATATGAAAATATTTTATAAAATGATTGCACATTTTATGAAATCTAGAAGTGCTATTAATTTTTATGACTTTTATGAAGAAGCTTTTTTTATGGTGTGTAAATTAGTGATTATTTAATCTCTCTTGCACAATTTATGAATCATTTATCAAGTTTATTATCATTCATTAAATTATTTTTCATTTAAAATTTGTTATAACATTTTTGTTTTTACTGTTACCCAGAGATATTTTTAACTCCTCCACAAATATATTTTATGCATTAAAATCTAAAAATACTCCTTAAAAAATTTTAATCATGAGTATTTAGTGTATTTGGTTAAATGTGACTGAAAAAGTTTATATTCTTTCTACAATTCAATGCTCTGCATACTTTTTTTTAAAAAATCAATTAATATCTTCTTTTACAATTTGGATAAAAAATTTTTTATAATTAAAATTATTTTGAGTAAAACTGTAAAAATTTGCATCAATAATAGAATTTTTCTCCGATTCACGTATGGTTTTATCTTTCAATGTTCATTGTAATTTATAAATTGATTCACATTATGTTCATACTCCGAGTTCTGATATTATATTATACAAATTATGCTGTAAGGAATATTATTACAATTGGCCAGTCTACATAATATAACTTGAACTCATAATTGAAACTTATAATGCAAGTTCATATACATATATTTTATTTTTGAACTTATTAAGAAAGAAGTAAAATTTAGCATGAATTCGCGAAAATCTTTCTTCTCTTCCACTTTTTTTTTTTTTTTTTACTCCTAATAATGCCAAATTCATTCCTTCAAAAATGATCAAGGAGTATTTTTACACCTAGGAAAAAATCCTAGCAATATCTCTGCTGTTGCCTCTTGTTACGAATTTTGGATATAATTTGGTGCTTTATAGAGTGGGCATGCGAGGTGACTTGAAAGAAACCTAACAAATCACCAAATAGTTGTCCTCAAATAGAAAAATACTTGAAATTTAAATGACATTGACATTTGATGCGAGTTTCATTACTTTTACCAGAAACACAGTCACATTTTAAGAAAACAAATCATTACAAATATAATTTTTTATATTAGTTTGCAGTTGATAAAGTCAAAAAATTGTATATTTGAATCACTGAAGTGAATTAATATTTAACACAAGAAAGACTAAAGCAGTCAAAATGACTGTTTTACTCATTAACCTTACATTGATAATGACTTTCTAGTGTTAAATAAATAAAACAAAATAAAATATTTAAAATACAATGTATATACAATTACTAGAAACTTAGACAGTTGTGTCATAAGGCTGCATTAATAGTCATACCATATCATAACAACATTAACTTGAAATTATAACTAACTGGGTAATATGTAAGTGCATTCTTTTTTGTAGATAAGAAAACATAGATTACCTGATGTTCCTTTATAACATTTTAAGTGTCTAGAAGCCTTTGAGTACTTTTTTCTTGACATGTAGCTGTTTTGGGATAGTTTCAAAACATTCCAGCATGAACAAAGAGATTACCCTACATATATACAAGATATAAGTAAAAATAAAACAGCAATTTATTTTTTGTCATGTACAAAAATTGCAACATATAAGGGCAGAAAATGCGAAAAAAAAAAAAAAAAAAAAAAAAAAAGCAGCAGATGTGAAAAAAGTGAGCAAATGATGTTGCATTTCAGAAAATTTTGGAGTGGAAGGCTGATTTTTTATACCAACTATGTGAAAAATACCAGAGCTGGGAATCGAACCCGGGCCTTCCGCTTTATGTGTGGATGCTCAAACCATTGAGCTACCCTGGCTGATTACCAGCTAGGCATTTCTCACATAACATTCGTTGGCAAAGTCACCGAGTCTGTAAACACAGCTATATCAAGTGACATTATTAATCATGTCACAACATCGAGAAATGCCTAGCTGGTAATCAGCCAGGGTAGCTCAATGGTTTGAGCATCCGCATGTAAAGCGGAAGGCCCGGGTTCGATTCCTGGCTCTGGTATTTTTCACATAGCAGGTATAAAAAATCAGCCTTCCACTCCAAAATTTTCTGAAATGAACCTTAAGGGTTGATGAATAAATTTTTAAATTAAAATAATGTTGCTTTGAAAACAAGTTTTTTTTAAAAATTGGATTTTTCTAGACATTCCTTTTATTCTAGACTCTGCACCAAGCCTTAACAAAATTAAATATTTGATAGCTAGAAAAATTTTATACCTACCAAAGTAGAATAACCAGCGAAATAGATTTTCCTGAGTTTATGGTATATACTTAAAAGATTGGTAATAACAAGTATGATAAGTACAAGAAAACAATAATAATTTTAGAAATAGTAATTCTTACTTGATGTATATTAATCATTTTATTAGTCATTTTATCTTGTTAGGAGACACATCACAATAATACGTTCTAAGAATTCCACAAACAATTATGACTTAATAAAACAAAAAGAAATGGTGGGGATTTTGTTTACCAGACATGGTACAAGCTTACAGAAAAAAAGGCTGAACTTTTCACAACCCCCCTCCCCCTCCCTCTCAAAAGTGGTATCAGGCAACTGACACAATATAAATTTTTCAATAATAAAAATGTTAAATCTGATTGCATACATGTACACACAATAAACAAAATCAGAACAATAAATCTTATATTAAATATCATATTAATTATAATTAAAATAGTTGTAAGTTTAAAAACTTTTAAAGTGCTTAAAAAACAGACAAAATTATTACATATACTTGAAAATAAGTTTATTCTATAGAAGCATTGTTTGCTGGGGCAATTGATTAGCAAAATAATGTAGTTCAAGTTCATTAGGAAAATGCAGTTTAAGTGCTATTTCTTTTTCATTTTCTCCAAGTTTGAATTTGAGATTTCTTGAAAGCCAATCACATAGAAATTGCTCATAATATATTGCACAAATTCAGACTGACCCCCCCCCCCTACACATGTCCAAAAAGTTTTAATGCAGATTTCCATTGATCCCAAGAATGATAATTTTCAAGCTTAAAAAGGCTGAAAAATAAGATGTCTGGTTTACGTACGATAAAGCCACTTTTTTAAAACAATTTTAAAGACTCGATAAAGTTTATTTTGGGCAAAAAACGATGTTACTATCATGGATCATTTATTGTGAAATTTGCAGGAGGATGAGAAAAAAAAATAGGTTCTGTCATATTTTTTTACAGATTTCAGAATGAAAAAAAAAAAAGAAGAAGAAGAAACGTAGGTCAGCAATATATATAAAAAATTTATTGTCAGAAAATTTCTGTTGCCAATCAGAGGTGATTCTGGGTAAAACAAAAATTTTTGAAATACTATTCCATGCATACATATATTTTTGCTACATATCACACATGAATGTATATACATAGATGTTATGTGTGCATGTTTCAATTTTGAATACCAACATATTGTTATAAACTGCTTTATTAGACATTCAATGCAAAATTATTTTCAATAAAGTATAAAAAAAAAGTCACTATATTTGTTAATCCGTTGTCAGCACTACAAACTATACGCTTTTTTGTTTTATTGTACAAATTCAATTCATATTTAATTTTGTTACATCTTTAGTATAGGACCCTCTTTGTTGATTTTTTCATTTTTTGATACCATTTTGGTTTTTTTTTTTTTTTTTTTTTTTTTAGATAGAATTTCCGGTTAAGAAAAAAAATCTAGTATTACCTATTTTATTATACTTTTTATTTTTTAGTTATGGTAATATTTAATATTCTTTTTATATTTCTAACATAGGCTAGGATTGAAAAAAGGATGAAAGGTTTAAACCATGTATTTTTACTATACAATTATCTAGTCAGGACATACATTCAAACAGATTATTCATAGCATTATTTGCTGAAAAAAAAAAAAAAAATTATTTATTTTCTGTACATTAACAATTTACTTATATTTATAAGCACAGCTAGAGTTACAATAATAACACAATAATGAAAGTATAGTCCTTGGTGAAAATCATTCAAGCTACTTTCGGGCCAAATTTTAAAAGCTGCCAATGGATTATACTGTAAAGTTGTTGCATTTTTTTTTTTTTTTTTTTACGAATTTTCTTTTGCACATATGTTAAAAGCAGAATTTTCACCAAGTATAAAAAGGACAAAGTGTGGTTCACACAAAAAGGGTGATATTTAGATTTTTGGATCCTTCAAGACATATTTCATATATAAAATCTGGATACCCTTTAAAGAATCAGTTATAAGCATACAATAGACATTTCCACTTTCTTTACTTTTGCTTGTTATTGATATGCAAATGAATGCCGATGATCATATATAATAGTTCTATTTATATATTTATATGTATAATATCATTTATTTTTATTCTTCAGTTTAAGAGCAGACAGTTACCAAATCTTGCAGACAGGTAGCAGCTGTTACCCATACTATGGGGAATCTTTTTCTACAGTTACTCATTACTCCCCCCCCCCCCTTTTTTTAAAAAAAAAAATTCTGTTTTCATATTCAGAAAATTCCCAACCATTATATTAGTACTCATTTTCTAAAAATTAATTTTTTTTAATTTTTAACAGTATCTATATTTTTGAGTTAAAAAAGTGAAAAATTAACCAAGTGCATTTTTCAGCTAGAAAATAAAATGTTAAAAATGCAAAAAAATCAATATTTGAAAACCAGTACACTAACTGGAATGGCTGTGAATTTTCGAAATGTGAAAACAAAATTAAAAAAAAAAAAAAAAAAAAAAAAAAAAACATTAAGCAATGAGTAATTGTCAAAATAAATTTCTCCATAAAATAACACAGGCTGTGTGCAAGATTAAGTATTGTCCAATATTAAAAGTCGTTTTCTCCCAAATTTCCATACAAATGAGCCAGGATTCTTTTAAAGGTTTTGTATATATAGGGAAATTTCTTCTTTTCACTTGCATCTCTCACATAGATAACAATGTCAAGCAATAAACATAGGTAAAAATTTGGTTTAAAAAGAGTAAAAATGTGAGAAATATTGCAATTTTTTTTTTTTTTAAATATGAGATGTATATTTCTTTTGTTTACAATAAAAAATCAATTGTGGATTAGACGGGTTTGCAGATTATAGGTCTGCAGATTAGAAAGAGTTGACTGTATTTTTACTTTCTGACTAAGGGACAAAGCAAGAAATGACTGTAAATTCATGAAAAAATACCTGCACTTTTAGCTAAAAAAATCTTTGTATAGGGAGAGAACATAAAATTTACTACAGGGAGATCCAATCATCTCGTTCTTAATTAATTTTTTCAGTCATATAAATTTGACATTTTAATCATATTTTATGAATCGACTCAGGGTTGGCAGGTTTTTGACGCATGACAGTTTTTGACGGTTTAAACCCCAGTTTAAACTGTCACGTCAAAAACCTCAAATTTTACAGTTCTTAGTATAATTTAACAATGAAGTAATCATATATAGAGAAACAAAATAATGTAGTCTTAAAAATAGTGGCTAGTTTATAAGTTTCCCATGGTTAAAAATAATTTTTAGAAGAGTATTACCTGTTACCTATGAATGTCAATGATTTATGTACAAAAAATTGATATTTATTATCCTTACAAAATACAAAATTTCGAATATAGAAATTTGTATGTTCTAAGGTGAACTACTCATTGCACTAAGTTATCAAAAATTTTAAAAAGTACTCTATTAAATACAATTAAAAGGTGCCAGTGCCATAAGTATTCTATCCCAATGAATAAAAATACTGTGCAATATTGCATATCTTTTCATTTTGAGTTATAATCAAATAGCATGTTTTAATGTTGTACAATTAAAACTTTTGGGGTATTGCATGATTAGTTGAACTAAATTTTTAATATGAATCCCATAATACAATTTTTAATTAAAAAGATAATGTACAGTACATCTCTCTTTTGCAAATTAATGTCTTAAAGGTATGAAAATTTGGATTTATATGCATTAAAATGTAATATTAAATACATTAAAATGCAATATTAAATAATACATTAAAATTTCTCAAACTGTATTTAAATAAAAAAAAATCCCCTTCACTTTTTAAAAATGCTCGCATCTAATTAACTTTTAATTTTATATCTCGATTTTACATTATTATAATTTAACAATATATTCTAAAATATCTTGACATTACTTTGTGAATTCATTAATATGATTTAATTATTTAATTGTTAAAAAAATATATTTGAATGCTAAAAATTTCATTGAAATTTCAACATTCAACATAATTAAAAAAATTAACTTGTCATTGAATTCACAAACTAAGTAATAACTTAATATGTTTAGTTTATATTTTTTAATCATAATGTTAAAGTAAGAGCGCTTTCACACTGACCGACACGACAGCGACTAAATCGGCTTATAAATAATGCAACGATTGGAACAATATCGTGTCGGATAGTACACAGCTTTCACACTACACCGATATCGTTCCTTCAAAACGTGGATTTTCCTTTTCATTCCATTCCGAGATTGCGTAGTGCTAGCACGTATTCAAATATAGCTCCTCCTTATATCAAATTGCGGTTGTCATATTTATCATATCGCATCGCCGTAGAAAATAAATAAATAAATAAAAGGGGTGGTGGACGAAATTCACTGGTTGTATGCATGATATAAAATCAAGATACGTGGAAGATGATTTTTATATGCCTTTTGGAAAACTACAAAACATCCTGCGAAATATTTTAATTATCTTTACATTAGTGAAGGAACTTTTATTGATAATTTAAGTTTTTAATCAAAAATAACAAGACGAATATATTAAAGACAACAGAAAATTAATATTTTACTTTTTTATTTTATTTTTTTAATTTAATTTCATGGTAATGTTTAATAAATGAGACATCAAACCCCAAAAATGAGTTAAATTCATGCAATTTTATCAACTTAATCAATTTATAATTTAAAAAAAAATTGACACTTGATGCATTTGAATTACAGAAATACAACTTTTCTATTTTAAATGCAAAATATATTTGTTTAATAAATTAATTAGAAAAAGAGTTGCACATTTTCATATTGTTAACAAACACATAAAATGTATTTATTAAATCCCATTTTTTTAAGAAGCATTGATCCTTTATTTTAAGTAACCTTAAAAAAAAGGGGGGTTTGAATTACAGAAATACAACTTTTCTATTTTAAATGCAAAATATATTTGTTGAATAAATTAATTAGAAAAAGAGTTGCACATTTTCATATTATTAACAAACACATAAAATGTATTTATTAAATCCCATTTTTTTAAGAAGCATTGATCCTTTATTTTAAGAAACCTTAAAAAAAAGGGGGGGGGGGGCACTGTATGTTTCAAGGTAAAACATTAAAATTTAAAAAATTTCATTAATAATTAACCTATAATTTTCATGATTGGCAAACCTAGATTTTTTTTTTTTTTATATATAAATACAATTGATTTACTTTTTTTAAACCACGCTCTTGTTTTATTTATAAGAGCTATTTTTTAAAAATAGGATGAAGATTGGGTGAAAATATGTTTTCCTTTTAATTAATTTTTTTTTTCCTAGTTGTTTCTTATAATTCTGATAAAGCTTTATATACACACTTACCTCTAAATAAGGGACAGCTTTGGGACCAGGTACTTTTCCTTATACAGAGGTGTCCCTCATTCAGAGGTTGCATTTCTTAATAAGCTATTTTTGGAAAGTAGGATGAAGATTGGGTGAAAATATCTTTTTTTATTTTACTTATTTTTTTCCCTAGTTGTTTCTTATAATTCTGATAAAGCTTCCTATACACACTTTACCTCTAAATAAAGGACAGCTTTGGGACCAGGTACTTTTCCTTTATATAGAGGTGTCCCTCATTCAGAGGTTGCATTTCTAAATAAACTTAATTGTTATTAATCAATCGTTTTTACAAAATATTTAGTGCCTTAAAAAGTGTATTTTATATTATATTATAATTTATCAATATAAAATTGACAACAAACTCTGCTATTTTGGCAATTTATATAATAATTTAAATACTTTTAAGTATGCTTACCAAAAAATACAGACATGTTATAGAATAACATCTTTAGAAAAAAAGTTATTTTATTTGAAACAAACAGTAAATAAAAATTTTTTTTCTCTCTCTCTTTCAATCTTTTTCTTTTCTTCCCCCATAGTAATGATTTTCAAATAAACTTTTAATGTAGCATTGAGAAAATGGGTAAAATACTAAAACCAGCTAACAAAACTAAAAAAAAAAAAAAAAAGAAAAGAGATTAATCAATTAAAATTTCACCTCTTCCGAAAATTGTAAATTCTCATTTTGAGATAAATCTAGCGTTTGCTTGTAAGCCCCCCCCCCCTTTTTTTTTTCTTGTATTTCACTGCAACTTTGAATTTCAGAAGATTTATATCCAATGTCTATTATACATACAATTCTCAATTCTTTTCACAAATGATCTCATACTTTTAGCACTTTCAATAACCTTTATCACCCCTCCTTTCCCCTTATTGTTTAAGTGACACCCATCAAGGAGATTAATATAAATCTGCTTCATTCTTTATCTCAAATCTGAATTCTTTAGAATTCTTTAAAAAATGACTAGTTTTTTAAACTGGAAAAGTTTCTAAAACTATCTTCTTCAGATAATAAAAGAATTTTCCTCAGATATGAAAATTTTAATCTTTAAAAAAGTTGCCTTTTATTAGTAGTATCCCATAATTAGAGATTCCTTAGAGGAGGTATGAGTAAAATTTATCAGCTGTGTTTTCAAAACATTTCAATGGATAACAATTTAATTAGTATTCAATAATTTTATTGCTTTTAATAATAATAATAAGAAAAAGAGAAAGCTGTAAAATTACAACTGGTGAAAAATCAGCCCCTCCCCCCCTCCCATTAAAAATATTTGGAAGGAGTTTACTTGTAAATCATTGCTCATATTTATTGATCAGTAATAAGAAATCAACATTTTTAGTTACTTCATATTTTCCTGTTTGTTTATATATTTTTTAGAAGAGCTTCAATGGATAACAAATAAATTGTCAAAAAATAGTACAAAAAGTGACTTTATTATTTTTATGACAAACCAAAGGATAAAAATATAATTTACATGTGATAATCCTATTTCATTTTATATATGTATGTATATATATTAATCTTTATATTATAACTGTAAGCTCTTATTATCTATATATATATATATATATATATATATATATTATTTTGAAAAGTGTAGTTGTGTCATTTTAAATGGAAAAAGTTTCTAAAAATGTTATGCAAGCTATCTCTTTCTGAATGTAATTTATATATATATTTATATATATATATATAATGATTGGAGATGAATCAAGATAAGATATTTTCAAGTTTTGAGATGATAAACTCAAAAATAAAATTTATATAGTAGCGAAAAAGAATAGGTAATAATATTTTTGAAAATTTCTTTATTAGAATATAAATCAAAAGTATATAATATAATAGAGTATTACATAAAACTATAAATTTTGTGTGCATTATATACAGTGTTAAATCAAGTCAGTTACAAAATAAAATAGAGCATATTCTTGAATTAATGATATAATTTAAATATGCATGATGTCAATAAAAATTACTTGAATGGTCAAATTTTTTAATTATTTATTATTTTATACTTCTATATTTGAAAACATTACATATATAATATATATCGATTACTAGGTATATAATTATATTTTTGAATTATTTAGTATACTAATATATTTGAAAACATTACATATATAATATATATAGATTACTAGGTGTATAATTATATCTCTGCAAAAAATAACAACACACAAAACAAAATAATTAGGGTATTTATTTGAGAGAAATAAAAGGGGACGAGGATTTCAAAATATACGTGGGGAAAAAAAAAAAAAAAAGTAATAATTGAAGAAAATCTGTTCAGAAATTTAACTTAACCCAAAATTTAACCACCTCGATTATTAATATTGGGTACAAATACACAAAAAGTGAGAGCATTAATTTAGTATTAAACTTGACACTATTAATTTAGTTCAACATTTATAAATAGAGTATCTAGAATAATAGTATATAATAGTTATCTAAAAAATTAGAGTACACGAGCGTTTATTAAACCATTTAAATAAAATTCCAATCATAAATGAGCACAGTTTTTTTTTTTTTTTTTTATGTCAGTAACGCACAATATATTACGCACTGTATATAATGCACATAAAATTTACAGTTATAATTAAACCATGTTATATTATACACTTTTAATTTATACTCTATCAAAGAAATTCCCAAAAATATTATTACCTGTTATTTTTCACTTCCGAGGAAATTTTACTTTCCGAGTTCGTCATCTGAAAACTTGACAATCTGCTTCCATAATTCAACTCCAATGAGATATTTTTTAGTTATCCTTCTTTTCTTTAATCAATTCCATCAACATATTAATTTTATATACATCCACAGCACTGAAATATCATTCCTTCAATAAATACTGAAAATGTAAACACTCTCACGTTGATTATAAATCCAACATGGCGGAGAATGGGAGAAAATTATCGGAACGATTGTATGGGGAGCTTGGTTGTTCGACGACAGCCAAACGATGTCGGCTTATCGGGACGACAAATACGTCCTCAAATCGGTGGGTGTGAAAGCACGTGGTATATAGCACTGTATTTTGCCTGCACGGATGTCGGATAACGACAATCGGATACGTTTTATCGGTGTCTTGTCGGCAAGTGTGAAAGCGCTCTAAGGAGGAAAAAAAAGTAAAATTTTTAGTTATTTATTTTTTGTAAAATTTAGTTAGTTTTAATGAGTTTTTAATATTAACTGTATTACTATAATTTACCATCTACATATGCAATTTTTCGTAGCGCTATGGCAGTTCACAAGAAAGATTTTTACAGTTTACAGTTTACCCATGTGGTTTTTGGCCGTTGCTATTTGGACAATAGGTGCGATTAGTGTGGAGGCTATTCGGACCGCTTCCTTTGTTGCACTGTTCATAATAATGATTTTGCTTGTTTAATCTTGAATTTTCTCTGTAATATACTAATTATTTTGCTTGTTTCAACTGCAAATTCAAACTTTTAACATTTTAAAAGTGTATAATGCGATTGATCTAAAATCCATGTTTATTTCAACATTGCTGTTGGAAATCATTACAAAATAAGTACAAAAGTCATTTTCAGAAAAATCATACATATATTTGTTTTGAAAATTGGGTTTGGTTTGCACTGAATTATATTGGAATGGTTTAATTTCTTAAAAAAAAAAAAAGGAAAGGAAAGAAGAAATAAAAAAAAAACATATAACATCTATGTAGTTGAATAAGCAGATTTATTTATACATATTCATAAACAAACATATTGCGAAGATTTTTTCAAAGATTAAAAATACTCATTTACTAAAATCTGTTTTTATGTTGCATTTTTTATTTTTATTATTCAATTTTCAAAATCTTTATTATTTTCATTTTTGCTTCATAAAAATTATTTTGAGTTATTGCCCTTTTATGAAGAATTTTAGCATCATTTAGAGTACAAAATTTCTGTGAAAATAATTAATCTCTACCCCACTCCCTCACTCACTCACTCAAAAAAAAAAAAAAAAAGTAAAAAAGATCATTTTTCATGCACGGGGACGAGACACATTATATTATTTATAAATTTTACTCTTTTATCAGTGCTAACTTATTTTCTTTGGAAAAGAAGGTCTGAATAACCTGTACACTAATCGCACCGACGGTCCGATTAGCCACTTCGGTGGTTTTCGACAGTTTTAACCAGTTTTTGACACCTATCACGTCAAAAACCAGTTTCTGACGTCAAAAAACCAACCCTGAATCAGAAAAACTGAAATTCTGGTGCTGAAAATGAAAAAAAAAACCTGAAAACAGTAAATTACCTGAACATAATTACCCCCTCAAGAAAGGCACTCTTTTTAAAACCAAAGGGTAGGCAGGGTACAGCAACTCCCTGAAACTGTCTGGGGAAAACTCTGATTGTCTGTCTAGGACTGTCACTGCCATGAATGTTTCATTTCTTGGAATTTTTCTTTTCATAGCATCTTTATGATATTTTCTTGTGAATTTCTCCTTTCTTATAGAAACAACTGTTATTCTCTTAATAAAAAAGCACTTTGAAATGGAAAAATTACATAAAACAAATTTGATTATTTCCAAGTTTTAAAACTATTTTATAAAAAGCAAATCTTAACCATTTTAATGAATAAACCTTTAGTATTTCATCAATCTTATAATAAAACATAAAATAATACTATACAAATCTAAAAACTACATTTCCATTTATATAAACAAAATCTTTAAATAAACATAGCAATAAAACTTTCTAAGTTAAACAATATTTAAATATTTTTAATGCCAATATATACAATTATTAATAATGTAAAACATAACAGGATATTTTTACAAAATAATAATATATATATACTATAAACAAAAACATAAAATACAATATAATAAAACTCTGTAAGGAGAATTACTTTAATTTAATAGTTACTTAAAAAATACAACCTTTTAATTTCTTCATGTTCAACTGTTGAACATGAAGAAATTAAAAGGTTGTATTTTTTAAGTAACTATTAAATTATGTCACTTCATGGAATAGTATTGTTTAAAGAATTACTTTAGTTATATAATACCTTGGTGACTAATATTTTATTTAACAAAACATAAAATTACATTTATCATTAAAAAATATTGAACCCCTTTTTTTTACCATAAATTATTATATAAATATTTATGGATTGAATTTATAATAAATTTTGACAGAAAAAAAAAAATACATATGTAGATTTTCCTTTGTACTATAAATGTATTAAACTTATTTTGAAAAGTAAAACAAAAATGTATGCACTTTTTCCTTTGTAATATAAATATAAATGCTATTCTTCTGTCTGTAATAATACATAAGATTTTAAAGCCGGTGGAATGGGCAATTTGTTCACGTGTTTTAAATTTTTAGGGCCCATGTAATTACGTATAACATATCTGCAATGATGTCTTAAGGTACGTGGATTAGAAGCTATTTTATCATACCATATACGCTTTTCTGGTATGGTAGGTACTTCTGGGAAATGGTTAACACTAATTTCTGTTCCTTCATCATCTACAGCATCATACACATGCATTAATAATTGTTCTTCAGTTGTTTGATACCTTAATCCTATAAATCCAACATCCATTCTTCGTCTTAATAATCGAGTTCTTTCTGAACGAGGTGGTATTACATTTAATGCAGTTAATGGTAATAAAGCATGCATAGTTGAAGAAACAATTTCCAAATGGTCATTTTTAGCAGGAATTATACGCATATGTGGAACAACAGACATAGGTGTCTCGAAAATATCTCTAAACATTTCTCTTTGGTGAGGATCCATATTTGATAAAGCTCTTGCACGATCCATTGCTTCTCTATCATGTTCTGGACGAGAAAGCTTTAAGGATTTCAAAGGTGGCAACTGTAGCATACTTTTAACAACATATTTTAATATATCATAATTTTTTTCATTATAGGCTAATTCATGTTCAAGAAGAGTACATCCGTAATTATTTTTAATATGCACATTAGCACCATTTGCGATTAAAAATTTTGCTAACTCTGGTCTCCTAACCCACATATTTCGACAGTCGTTGAAGCATACATAATGCAAAGGTGTGTATCCACTAGCATTTATACAATTAACATTTGCATTATAACCTTCTAGAATAAGAAGCTTCAGAAGTTCAAGTTGGTCTGATACTTTTTCATTTGTGGGTCCGAGTGCAAGATGCAATGGAGAATATCCAATTTTGTTAATGTGATTGACATCTGAACCGAGACGAAGTAATTCTTTAACACACTCTATCATACCTCTGGCAACTGCAAAATGTAAAGGAGTATCAAAAGATTCAAAACTAGGTAAGGATAAAATATCCCTGCCAACAGCATTTTTTAAATGTGCTAACACACACTCACTGTAACCATTTCTACAGGCAAGATATAGACTTGTGTGACCACTTTCATTGACTGCATTGTAATCAGCACCATATTGAATTAATTCTTTTACGCAATCAATATGATTATTTGCAGCAGCAAGATGGAGCGGAGTAGTGCCGCCAGGATGTGGGACAGCTTTGTAACAACCTTTTTTGGAATATTTTGTGGGCGCACAGCAATCAGCACCAGCTTCTAGCAGAGCTTTAACACATACATAGTTCCCTTTTTCAGCAGCCATGTGTAATGCTGTAACATCAAAGCGATCTTTTGCATTAACATCGGCCCCGCGATCAATTAAAATCTGAACACATATATCATGGCCGTTTGCAGCGGAAATGTGAAGAGGTGTGACGTAATTTTTTGAAGCATAAAATAATAATTTATTATATTCTTCAGTATCAACTGACACACCAGAATTCAAAAGTTCGATTAATCTGTCAATATGTCCGTGAAAGGCAGCATCAAACAGGGCTCGCTCTAATTGTATTTCTTCACTTTTGTCACTAAATGGATCATCTAGATCCGATCCTAAATAAATGTCATATTTATCCACAGCTGAATAAGTCATACTCATACTCATAGTTTATCTTTAAGGATATTCAAAGAAACAGAAATTTTCATTCATAGAATAATGCATAAGAAACAATCGATAAAAATTAAACAGCCAAAAACAGAGAAACTGAGGCAGATAACCTATTTGTAATTTTTGTGATGTAACCTTTAGAGCACAGAGTAAATGGGAAGGAATAATGCAAAATAAAAACTGTTATATGCATAGGAAGTTAAACAAACATATGAAAATTCAATATGAACCATTTATAAACATTCGTGAAATTTATACTATTACGTCACACCCCTTCTATAAAAGGCTACAAGACGTTAAATCGCGCCCATCACAAATGCTCCAGCTCGTTCCTTCTTCTAATGAGCATGCGCGGGGACTTGCTCAAGTTGCCGGCCAAATTCATGAATGTCTAAGAAATTGATTCGCAGTGCCGGTGCTACCCTCTATTACCGATTAATTTAATCAAACATTTTCACTTTCAGAAATTTTATTTTATTTTCCCTTTCAACCTTTTTTAAAATAATAAAAATCTAAGACTCAGAATCTTTTATTTTATTTCAAATTTTATTTTCCACCAATTAAAAAAAAAAAAAAAAAAAAAAAAGATAATAATAAATAGGGTTGAGAAAAGGATACAAATAAATATTTGAAAGTGTAGTAGGCTCTTCATTTATGAAAATATTTATAGATAATAATAATAATAATAAAAATAAAATAAAAAATCAACAATATTTTAAAAAGCTTAATAAAATAGCAGAAGTGTATGAGATATAATAATTCAAAATCAAGTTTAACAGTGCTTTATGATTGTGTTTATATTACTTTTTCACATCAAATGCTTTGAATGAAAGCTTTAAATAGAAACAAATGAAGTAGAAAATTGGTTTTAAGTTAAATTATGTATAATTTCCTATTCTTCGTATAATATTTCAGTTTTGAATTGCATTATATTATTATCAGTAAATTATAAAGAAAGTAAATTTGAATTAATTTAAATCCTATATGTTCCACTAAAAATATTATACTATATTATGCATGACATAGAAAAATTACATATGATTTTTTCTAACAAGTTTTCGAGATATTCCCATTAATATTAAATAAGAATTTTATTAGATTTAACAAAGTACTTAAAATTACGTATCTTAAAAACTGAGCATATGAGAGTTAATTTTTATCAATAACAAACAGTAAGAGGATCAGTAAAGCTGTTTATTTTCTCCCCTGCAAATATTTACAATTATTATTATTATTATTAAATCTAATTTAGAAGCTTTTAGCTATATAGAAATTTAATTTCATATCAGTATTATTTATAAATATTTTACATATATAAGACGTAAAAACATTTTATTTTATTTTATAGCTTTTCTAGTCATAGTCATGCCTCCCACTGTTTAATATATAATTAATAATTAAGTAAAATAAGCAAAAAGCATTAATTTACTTTAAGACATGGGTTTAATATATTCTAATTATTACAGTTTATGGCTCCAACAAAGAATTTTCTATATTTTTAAATGAAAAATTATAAATAATATAATCAAATGATAAAAATTTGAAATTTATTCGAAACAGTAATATTTATCAAAGGGGATCAAATTCTTTAACTATATATCATATATGAGGTTAGCACTGAAAATAAAATTGAAATTGATGAAATATGTTAAAACTTTTTTATATTGTCTTATGACATTCTGATTCAAACAGGGAGGAAGGGAAGAGGATAAACAGTTTAAATGACCCTCTTAATGTTTGTTAGTGATAAACATTAACTCTCATTTCATTTGCTTAGTTTTTGATTATGTCTACTTTTAAGTACTCCCTTAAATTTTTGATATAATATTGATGAGAATACTTCAAATATAGTTAAAAAAAATTTATGAAATTTTTCTGTGTTATGCATAATATAGTATATTATTTAGAGTTGAATATATAGGATTTAAATTAATTCAAATTTACTTCCTTTATAATTTACTGATAATAATATAATGCAATTTAAAACTGAAATATTTTATATATTTTTTCTTAATGTTATAAATTATTTGGAAATATTAATAAGCAGTATTATACGAAGGATGGGAAATTATACATAAATTAATTTAAAATCAATTTTCTACATCATTTGTATCAGTTTAAAACTTTCATACAAAGTATTTGATGTGAAAAATTAATATAAATACAATCATAAAACACCAATAAACTTGATTTGGAATTATTATATCTCATACAATTCTGTTGTTATTTTATTAAACTTTTAAAATATTGTTGATTTTTTTTTTCTCTAATTATCTATGAATATTTTCATAAATGAAGAGCCTCTTGCACTTTCAAATATTAATTTGAATCTTTTACTGAACCCTATTTTCTTTCTTTCTTTTTTTTTTTTTATTTAATTGGTGGAAAGTAAAATGTAATATAAAATAAAAAAAATTCTGAGTCTGAGATTTTTATTATTTTAAAAAAGGTTGAAAGGGAAAGTAAAATAAAATTTCTGAAAGTGAAAATGTTTGGTTAAATTAATCGCTAATAGAGGGTAGCACAGGCGGCGAATCAATATATTACTTAGACCTTCATGATTGTGGCCAGCAAAGCAACTTCAAGTCCCCGCGCATGCTCATTAGAAGAAGGAACGACCTGGAGCAGTTGTGATGGGCGCGATCTAACGTCTTGTTAAAAGGCTCTATAAACATTATGAATGAATCATGAATGATTCATGATTGAATATTTCCGGAGCTATACCATGGGGTTGGAGGGTCCAATAGATCATAGAATAATAATAGAGGAAGAAGGAGCACATCAATACTCTAATTGTGTTGTTGAATTCCTCTGCGAAGACTTCAATGCAAAAATTCCAGCAGCTGCTATATTCCTTGACATTGCTAAAGCCTTTGACAAGGTATGGCATGAAGGCCTTATATACAAATTAATTAAGCTCAATTTTCCTGCCTACCTTATACATCTTATACACAGCAACACAGCTATCTTAGCAATCGCACCTTTGTCGTCCGTGTGAATAACTCCATTTCTTACAACAAACACATCGCCGCTCGCATCCTTCAAGACTCTGTTATCGCCCCCGCACTTTTTAATATATACTTTAATGACATTCCAAGACACCCACATACCAACTTAGCCTTCTACTCGGACGACACCGTCCTTTACACATCAAGTCACTTCACCTACACCTTGCATAAGCGTTTACAAGAACACCTTGACAAACTCATGAGTTGGTTTGCTCTATTGCACGTTCTTATTAATGAAAATAAGACTGCTGCGGTTTTCTTCTGTAGAAAATTATTTATCCTAGTCGGGTTATTATGAACAACACTGCCCTTCCATGGCAGGATGAGACAAAATACCTGGGAGTTCATCTCGACCGTAGGTTAACTTTTAAAAATCATATTCTTCGCACCAGAGGTAAAACTTCTGGCGTCTTTAAAGCACTCGATCCTTTATTCAGGGGTAAAACCCTTAGTATACGTACAGTCAGTAACAAAAGTGTCCGAACACTAGCAAAAATTCCTATGTAAAAAGAGTACACTTCATACGGTTTTGTTAAATAAATCCTTATCGAATCGTGTTCTTACACTGACTAAGACCAGGATTCGACAAGGATTTGTTTAACAAAACCGTATGAAGAAGAAAGTCATGTGGTTCACATGGAAGGAAGTCATGTGTACTTTTTTTAAATAGGAATTTTTGCTAGTGTTCGGACACTTTTGTTACCGACTGTAACAAACTTATCTTATACAAAGCATGTGTTCTGCCTATTATGACTTACGCTTGCCCCATTTTGGGGGTGCGCCTGCGACTCCTCTATGGAATTTCTTTCGCGCACTCATAATAAAGCCCTTCGTCGCATCCGTAACGGTAATATATATCTTCGCAATACAACAATCAGGAAAGACCTTAGTACTATTTCTTTTAAAGAACGTGTTACTCATCTCTCCAAAAATTTCTTTGACTCCATCAACAACCTACCCAATGAAATTATCGCAGAAATACTTATGAGATTTCGTCTCCTTCCAATAGGAAGCTCGCTTCTCTCTTTTATTAGACCCCTAACACTCTTTTAATTATATTTAAGCTGACTTAACCAACGAGATATATAAATTAGAGTGCTGATTCAATGGATGAAAGATTAACTTTCCGAGGTTCAAGATGAATCACGTGACATGCTTGAATAGGTTGCTGTGTTTGGCCCTTTATCGCTATTTTGGCATTTAAAATATCAGTTCGACAAATTATCATTATTATTACGTAACATGACAGTCCTATGACCGAAATAAATTGTTTTTAAAATAATTTTACACATATTTCACATTTTAATAAATAATAAAATACCTTTTTTTTCATCGTTTCCCAACAAAGTTTAAAAGTGTTTATAAAAGAAAATTTAAACTTTTAAAGAGCTAAATTTAACAACAAATAATAATTTTTCAACTATTTTTAAGCATTTTGTCGGTTTTAAAGTTGAACTACACGAAATAAAAGAGAAGTAATATCAAAATCAAAATGATTTAGAACAAAAGAATATTAAACTACGTAAGTAAACAAAAACATTGGCGTTTATGACTTATGCGAAGAACAATCTCCAAACCGTTGCCATAGAAATTTACTGAAAATAAGCTGTTACCAAGGGAACCATCGAATACGCAGGTGCAAGGAGAGCATGTCACATGACTCATCTTGGACCTTCTCAAGGGTTACCATTTATCACTCTACTTTATATATCTCGTTGGACTTAACTATAGTCATTCAATGTAAATTCTAATTGCTTATCCCATGAACTGAGGTTACAGCGTCTAGAATAAACAGTGTGGCAATCACCTATAACCGTGATGTTAAAATGATGCTACAGAAGTTAAGCTTACCCAGATGTCGCTGTGATCGAAGCTAGTGCTCAAATCGAAGACCTGATTGGCTTTTCCCAGTTTCGTCAGTTTAATCACGTGATATAAGCATATAATTAACCAATAGGGAGTCTCGGTTTTGTTGTCGTGACTAAGACTCCTATATGATAAGAGCTGGCGCAGTGTCCGCCATTTTCTATCCCGTCTGGGAAAGTGTTGGCGGTTGAAAAAGCTAGGTTACCTTATTAACTTTGTTATCGCCTTTAAACTTCTATACAGATCAAGTGAGCTAGAACTTCTTATCAGGAAACAAACAAGTTGGCAGTTTTAAGAACATCGCCAACATTCTCAAGACTGCAACCCTTAACGTTAAAAGAAATGTAATATTAAAGTTAATTTTAAAAGAATTTAAAACAATAACTTAAAAAAAAGTACATTCATATTACATTTGTCAAACAACTTTGAAAATAAAATGAAATAATTTGAAAATAAGGGAAATCGTACGCTACAAAGTTGTGCTTCTGCTCCGGGTATTCACGAGTTACATCTGCAATTTATAATCCACTTTTTCCTTCTTTCTGGATTAGAAGAAAATATAAACCGGTGGTGCCCTTTTCTGGAGTTATTCGTGCAATTTATTGCAGAAAAACCACCAATAATAAATAGTCAGCAGGTCTTGTGGGATAGAAAATGGCGGATGCGTCAGCCTGTCTATGTAGGAGTTCTAGTCGTGACCCTAGCTTCGATTACAATGACATCTGGTGACAGGCTTAATTTTTTCAGTACAATTTTATTCGCCGCTTTTTCCACACTGTTTATTCTAGACGCTGTACTGCGGTGTCGGATTAGCATCTGGCGTTTCGCTAGGTGTGACCCCTACATTGCAGTGCATCTTCAAATTACCTTTTCCAGGTTCTATATCATAATAAATAAATATGTATATATAGATTGAATTAAAAAAAAAAAAAGAAGAAGAAAAGAAAATGTATGGTCGCTTAAATGCGCCTTTTTTTTTGGGACATCTTTCAGGCAATTTTTTCTACCCCTCTTTCCAAGATCTTCGGGATCTGAGAACTTTTATCACTTTTAGACCTTTATTTTAACGGTTCTTTTTACTGTACTCGCAGATCTTATCTGCAGCTAAACTTTATTTTACTGGGCTCATATATATATAGCGAGACATCAATGCATAGACTGGCCGTAAAGTGAATGTCACTAGGTTGTCCATCAACGCTTGCATCAGTTCCAAGTTCCCAGTTGCTTACAAACTCCTTCTACTGAATTGCCAGCGAAAGCTGCTTCTGCTGTTTATTTCCCTAAAGTAGGGCACCCATCCTCGGCGCATTTATCGCTATTTGTTGTGGGTGCTGCCTTGCTGACTGATTGACAGAGAGATGAGACGATTCAAAAATCTCGCCAACAAGTTGCCAACCAATCAGATTGAAGCATAATTACAGACAACCCTATACCCGGCATTCCTGGATTTTACAAACCGAAACCAAAGCATATACGCTCCTTCTTCCTTTATTATTATTCTATGCCATAGATCTATATTCCATTATTAAGGGAATTTAAGAAAAGATGCAACGATGAAACCACGTGCGTGAATGTTGAAAAAGGTTAACTTTTTTGGTATTTATTGCGTTATTGGCAATTTTTTGCTTTGAATATAAATATATATTTTATTAATATTATTAAAAGGTACAGCAAGCAAAACTAGTGTAAAACACTACAGCAGCTGAAATTTATTTTTACCTTGTTATTAATACTTTCCAACCAACAAAGGTCAAAAGTTTTAATAACTTTGTTTGTCTATACTCGTTTTAACTTTCATAAATAATCATCCACATTTTTGAAATAATATAAGATATAATATAGTTAAACTAATTCAATATAGAGAAAAAAGTAAAGCAATTATAATCATTTTATAAAAATAATTACTTAAAAAGAACGAAATAATAAAATATTAAAAAGAATCTTACCTGTGAAATAAAATCCTTATTTTACATAACTTCTAGGGTTTTTAAAGTACATCTAATTACTATTTCTTGTTATAAAATTCTTTTTAAATTCAAAACAATCTAACTTTTAAAGTGAAATAAAATTTTTAAAAAGAACTTTCAAAGAAAAAGGAAAAATAACGTCTGCTTAAGAAAAAGTAGAGTTTAGAGCATGGCGAGTAAATTTCAATATTGGCCAGTTTGGCTTCCTGTAGGTCAACCAAGGTCAACATTCACATGACTTTTTTATGAGTTATCTTTGCACTAAAAAAGGTTGCCATTGTCCCGTCCACTCTTATAATAGGTCTATGGATCCATCCGATCTATCCATAGATATAGTAATTTATACAGATCTATCATCTCATTGTTATCATGCAAAAATTTTTGATGCCGAAAATTTTTTTTGGCATCAGCCATATAGTGGTATTGAAACCATTGAAACTGGGCAATTGTAATAGAATAGACTAGAATGTTGATGAATTTTCAAAATTTCAAAATATTGCGTCTTTTAATTCTTCTAATACATTTATGAAAAGAAATGGATAAGTTATCATAAAAGTAAATTATATTTGACTAAATTATGAAAAATACAATTTTTATAATCAGTTGCTTTGTTATTATTATGAAATAAAATCTGGGTTGGTTTTTAATGGAATACGTTTTTTAAAGTTTGATACTTTTTAAGATTTTATATTAGTAAGTAATATAGAATTTTCAAAATTCTTTTAAATATAGTTAGCAGCGGCGTAGGTAAAGAACGTTTGTTTTAGTATATAAAAAGAGTTTAACTTTAAATATTAACTAAATTAATAAATATATAAAAGAAAGAAAGAAAAAGAAAAATGAATTAGAAATTGTATCTACAGTTTTACATTCACCTTTAGTGCATAAATTAATCATGAATTTTATTTCTAAATTATCTGTGTGTATTCACTCTAGTACTAGGTACTAGTTACATTAGAAAGAGATCTTGAAAGAAAATGAGCAAGATTATATGAAGCCGTACCAATATTAGACACAACTGGCCGAAAGCAGATAGTGGGCTCATGAATTTTCGGAAGTGCATAAAAACGAGCACAGTTGAGTTAGTAACCGAAAAAATCACCATGCATTTGGTACGGTCATTAAAAATAGCCGAATATTTAACGAGGTATTTAACTTGATCAAGATTTTCCATTAAACGGACCTTTTTATAAATTTCGAATAGGGACCTGAATTAAACAAAAACACAACATGGGAAATGTAATCCGATTTGTCGAGCAGAACTGTTTGTCCCCCCTTGTCAGCTTTTGTGACAAATAAAGTGGGGGCGAAGTTTAATTCGGAGAGGGCGGATTTTTGAGAAGGAGTAAGGTTAGACTGCAGGAGTCGTACTCTCCGCCATTTTTTCAGGACATTCTCATGAATTAGAAATTTTCAAATTTATTGCTACCACTATTTTTATAAAATATTGTTTACCCTGCATAATCGTGGCACATAACTATAAATTATAAATATGCCAGAAGTATTTCTGCATGAAATTATTGGTGGCAAAAGAGGCGGAATTTTCTTATCTCTAAGAGTGTTCTGAAAAAAGGGCGGAGAGTACGAACCCAGAAGTTAGATTTTTGTGGACGATTATTCTTCGGTGTATATAAATTTTCTCACTGGTTTACGTATGTTGATGACTCTTTCGTTCTTGTTTCCCCAGATGTTGATTTGTCCAGTTTACTTTCTTTGATTATTTCGATTGACCCATGCATTCAATTCACTTTCGAAATTGCTTTTTGCCTTTCCTTGACGTTTTTGTGTCTAAACAAAGGGATCGGTTCAGAACCACTGTCTTTAGAAAACCATTCTCTGTATCTCTTCCGCCGCATGCAGACCTGCCAACCTAATCCGGCAATTTGTTAGTACCGCCCATTTTTCTACACCACTTAATTTTTAGAGTAATTCTCTTCAAATATATTTACGATTAATTAAGAAAACAAATATTCTAAAAATTAAGTGGTGTAGAAAAATGGGCGGTACTAACAATTTGCCGGATTAGGTTGGCAGCTCTGCGCATGCTCTCTGTAACTACGCCCCTCAACAGAAAATGTCTGCTTTTTATACTTATATTTTTCGTGTCATTTCAAGAATCCTAAACGTTCAAGAATCCTAAACGTTCTGCTCCCAAACTGAACGATCGCAGTCTCATCCCAGTTGTTTTATCTTTTTATTCACCACTTTCTTTCAAAATTTCTAAAATTCTTTCACGTTTGGGTTTAAAGGCCTTTACAAATCTGTCAACAAAATTAAATTATAGTCTCTTAAAGATCCCATTCGTACTGAAAACTATTTTGGCATCTATTTAATTCCGTGATCATCGTGCAATTTAGATTATATTGGCCAAACTAGGAGGCGTTTGAAATATAGAATAAATGAGCATCATTGGAATGTTCGTAATGAAGAGATTTCCAAATCTTCTATTGCTTCTCACTGCTGGGCTCATGGTCATCGTTTTGATTTTTGTAAAACTAACATAATTTCTTCTTTTATCTCCTCTTCCCATTTTGATATCAATGAAGCCTTTTGCAAATTCGAAAAATCTCTTTTAATTATATTTCTTCCACTCCGTTTTTTTCTGACTCTTGGAAATTACTCGCATAACTTGGATTTTCGATAATTTTTGATATTTTTAGATTTTGTTACAGGTTTTAACCTTATTTATTTATTTATTTTCTTTCGTTTCATAATTCTGATTACACACCAGTATTTATTTTTACATTCGATTTTATATATTCTGCTCTCCACTGAAAGCAGGTTTGTGCGCTGCCACTCTGACTGCAGCACTCATGCCTACTTTGTTCACCTGACGGTGAGCTCGTTCGACCCGATACAATTTGTTGCGAGATTATTTCATTTTATGGTCTCTATTCAAAGTTTTGTACGTAATACTTTAACACGCCAGTTCTGTGGTGTTTTTTTATTATTCGAGTGATTGCTTTGTTAGATACAATATTGATGTGATGAAGAAGTTAAAAAAGTTCTAATAAAGGTAATTTTTTTTTCTCTTTTATATCTATTTTGCATTTTTAATCATATAGTTCCGTGTAAAAAATTGTTTAAATATTCTAAAATTTCTTTTCGGTATTTACAGATTGTTAAGGCATTTATTTGCATAATTGAAATTAAAATTCTGTAGTAATTATTTTAACATACACACATTTAATATTAATATATGCACCAATTTAAAGAATATTATTTAAACTGAATGCATTGCAGTTGCATAAGATTGTTTTCTAAAATTTTGTAGCATTTAATATTTGGAAGATTTCATTTATTCCGTATGTCGTATAAAAATAAAACGAAAACTAAACGGGGAGGGGCTCAGGGTTGCCAGGTCATATTTTCCATACGAGGCCAAACTTTCTCTGAAATATAGCCAAATGGAGTCAAATGTTAACTAAATAAAGCCAAAAAAGAACCAACATCATTGTTGCAAACAGTAGGGGTTTGTCCCTACACGAGGGACTTTTATCAGTTTTCTTTAGCATGTAGGGATGCAGTAGGGAGTTTTGGATGTACCCTTTACCCCTAGGACGTCCTCAGGATATCCTGAGAATGAAAGTACATCATACAGACATCCTCAGCACTAAAGTAGGGACTTTAATCATTAACCATTTGACTGCTAAGCAGCGCGATAGCGCTGCAATGTTTAGTCTCGAAAACTGCGAAGCAGCGCTATCGCACTGTGAGAGATACAATTCAGATTACACCGGAATTTTAATTTAATTTTTACTTACAAATAACCAATCAGTCAATAGGAACTTCTAGATAATGTGAAGCAGTTGGTTATCATATGTTACGTCGCAACATTATTTTGGACGATGATTCGGTGCATAATGGTATGAAGGAGGATGAGACATTGGAAGCAAATAATGAAGAAAGTGACGAAATTTACATCAATGTGTGGTCTGCAGTAACAAGCAGAGTGAGATAAAGCGTTCCAACCCCATCTGCGCTCGCTGTAAAAAAAAAAGGCTACATGACCTTTGTGCAGGAAAATACAATTGTTAACATCATCTTTTCATTATTTTCTTTTTATATTTTCTTTTACAGAAAGTAAAAAAAATATATATATTTATTTTATAAAGTTCTTTTCTTTCATTATTTCTTTGTAAAGCACAAAAATAATTAATAAATTAACTGATAATTGTATGAGCGATTGTGTTTTATTTAATAATTTTTTTTTTTTTTTTTTAATACTCAAAAAATATCAACAGAAGACGACGTTAGTAGTCTGATCATTGATATCAATTAAATGTAGTTCTTTCGAAAGAGAAATATCTAACGTGATTTTCGACGCATAAATTATTACGACGCTCGTTTCATCATTTTAAAAATATATGTTCTTATATTTGTGAAATAAGTTGGAAAAAGAAAAGAATGGGCGGAGTCTCGATAAAATCTTATCAAAATGCACACCCCTCACTACGCTGAATTGTACATTTAGAAAACTATATTAAATTTGGATTTTTTCGCTGCTCTTAAATTTTCGTAAAACATTATATGTGAACAACTATAATTGGTAAAACACGTTTTTTGGTTTTATTCATCCTTTAATGATACTTAAATTTGTCTTTTACATACACTACAGTAAGGCGTGGTTTTCATAAATTAGGTGTGTTTTTATAGATCATTAGAAAGTTTCATATTTTATTTCTGTAGATAGAGCTATCGAGGGTAAAGGATTCATGCATAATAATACACATTTATATATGCTATTTCGACTGCTGCTTACTTAGATTTTTTTTAATTTTTACTGCACGGCGTGGTTTTCCAGTTAGGCATGATTGGGTTTCGATTTTTTTACAAAGCAAAAATTAAATATTTACACCGGAAAAACGTTTATTGAGGCCTGTAAAACCGATAGCAATTTAAGGTTGTGTTTGTGAAAGTGCTTTAGCATTAAAACGGTTAATGTAGTGACATTGAGCTGTCCGTAGGAAACAACGAGATATATAAATTACAGTGCTGATTCAATGGATGAAGGATTAGCATTCCGTGGTTCAAGATGAATCACGTGACATGCTCCAATAGGTTTCTGTGTTTGGCCCTTTATCGCTATTTTGGCATTTAAAATATCAGTTCGACAAATTATCATTATTATTAGGTAACATGACAGTACTATGACGGATAGAAATTGTTTTTAAAATAATTTTACTCATATTTCACATTTTAATAAATAATAAAATACCTTTTTTTTCATCGTTTCCCAACAAAGTTTAAAAGTGTTTATAAAAGAAAATTTAAACTTTTAAAGAGCTAAATTTAACAACAAATAATAATTTTTCAACTATTTTTAAGCATTTTGTCGGTTAAAGTTCAACTACACGAAATAAAAAAGAAGTAAAATCAAGATCAAAATTATTTAGAACAAAAGAATATCAAACTACGTTAGTAAACAAAAACATTGGCTGTTATGACTTATGCGAAGAACAATCTCCAAACTGTTGCCATAGAAATTTACTGAAAATAAGCTGTTACCAAGGGAACCACCGAATACGCAGGTGCAAGGAGAGCATGTCACATGACTCATCTTGGACCTTCTCAAGGGTTACCATTTATCACTCTACTTTATATATCTCGTTGGTAGGAAACATGACAAAATTTAATTTGGCATGTTGGTAACGTATTTGAAGATTCAAAGTACTGTCGGACGACATTGTATTTTTGTTTTATGAGCTTTAATTGTTCTTGAAATGCATTCTTTTGAAAAGATGAAACATCGGTTTACTATTTTTTATAAAATTTCTGAAATATTCCATTTTGAAGATTTCGAAATCATTTTGTTTTTAGTGGAAATTGGAACAGAAGCTTATTATGCTAACGTGAGATTTAAAGATTCGAAAGAAAAACAAATCTTGAAACAGGAGGTGTTGCATGCATTGATCTAGTTTAAAAGTACAAAGTAAAATGTATAAAATCAACCAATAAACAGGAAAAAGTAATTTAAAATATAATATATATCATTTAATGTAGTTGCACAGGTCATAAATGCCGTGTTCCAAATAAATTTACAAATACATGGGAAAAGTTATCATAAAAATATTTGTTATTCTAATAAAAGTTTACTGACTAAATTCTAAATATTTATAAGATAAAAAAAAAAAAAAAAACTTTTTATATACCATGTTTTAAATTTTCTGATGAATCACAGAGCTCTTATCAAGGTGCATAAATTTTTTAAAGTGATAATGACGTCAATTTTCGTGAGATGTATAATTTAACTTTTTATAATTTTTTAACGTTCACATTTAATTAAATGTATTTATTTTCATGTCGAAAGAAAATGAACTCGTAATTTTTTCTTTTGACAACAATTAAATTTTAGCTAATATTTTAATGGCTATTTTAACGCTATTAGGATGTTATTATTTTCATATTTTAATTAATTACAAGAAAACTAATCAAAAATTCGAAAATCGAACTTCGACGTATTGTGTTGTCACCGGGTTCTGAGCTACTGTGAAAGTTTCAAATGTCTAGCTAGTATGGTAGTTAAAATTCGATTGCAAGATTTGTACCAGACAAACAAACAAACAAGAATAGAAGTTAATAAAAACATGGTAAAATATAAAAAATCTCATGATTAGTGACCGAATACTGTATATATACACACTAGGATTATTAAAGACATACGTGGAAGAGAGAATGTTATTCGTGTATGATTTTTACATTAATTTTGGAGAAAACTATACTATTTGTGCAAAATAAATTTACTCCATTTTCTTAATACATATATTTTCCCACTATTTCCACATTTTCCTCAAAAAAAAAAAACAAAAAAAAAAAAAAAAAAAAACATTAGCCTGTTAATATCATAGATATTGTAATAATATACAGCTTGATCACTGGGGAGAAAAAAATGATTCCTTTTCACTTGGGAAAAGACGGTGATTTTACCAAAATGTGGCCGTCTTTCCCCCAGTGTATACACACGAAAATACACACGAATATTTTAGCAAATAAAATTCATGAATAATTTATTTACTAAAGGTGAATGAAAAACTCCAGATACAGTTTCAAATTCATTTTTCTTTTTTTCAATACCACTTAATGGCAGACTCCAAAGCTTTTTTCTCCGGCATCAAAAATCTTTGCACGATAACATGGGGATGATAGGTTTACATATATGACTATATCTATGGTAAATATATTTTCTTTTGAATGAAAGAAATTGTAAAAAGAAAAAAAAAAGGGGGGAGTGTGATAGAACAAGAAAAGACAATTTTAACACAGAACTATGCCAAATTCCAAGATACTTTAAAATTAATTCAGTAAAAAATAAAAAGGAAAACATTGAAGGTATGACCATCTTAATATTTCTCTTTTAATTTATTGGACTATCCTTAGGGGTGCGTAGTCCCAGACCGTCGCCATTTATCCATTGCACTGTACTAGCACGACGTTAAACCCAACCAACCAACCAACCAACTTTTAATTTATTATCATATTTTTTCTCAATTTGTTCGAGAAGTATAAATTGTGGTAAATATCTTAAAGAAAAAATTAAATTTCCCCTCAAAATAACACTTTAGAAAAACGGGGCCAAATTTGGAGCCAAATGCTCTCCGAGGTCAAACACGAAATTTCGGTGCCAACCTTCTTGATTTGGAGCCAGTTTGGCTCCAAGGAGGCCAAACTGGCAACCCTGGAGGGGCTGCGCGTATTACGTACTTTATCGGTAATTCTCACATGGAGTACTACGGAATTTGTGGCGCTACAAACTGGCGCGATTTCGTAATATCGTAATCAACGATTACATACAGGGTTGCCAGATGAAAATTTAAATTACCCCTACTTAATGGAGAAACAATGCCTACATTCACTACGTTTAAATTTTTTTACCCTACAAAATACCCTACGATTCAAAATTATTAATGAAATTATATAAAATCATATTATTACTATTATTTTAATATTTTCTAGCATAAAAAAAAAAAAAAAAAAATTAAATAAATAAAATTAAAAGATCCATTCTTATTAATATACACATAAGTTGATTGTTGAAACAAACGGACAAATAAAACAGCTAATCTACTTTGACATCTTTTCGCATCAAACTTAAGTAATAAATTTAATTTGGTAATAAATAATCCATGTTAACCCTTTGCGGCGCAAGACAATTTGACACATTTAAATTACACTTCCACCGGAATTCATAAACTAGATTAAACTAAAAGAAATTTTTAATTTTAAGGTTTAAAAAACCGGCCTTTTCTGATATGTTATAAACGTATATTTTTGCTAAAAAATTTCCGGGATGAATTTTTGCAATTTGCAGCTGGATCTTAAATTTTGCGTCCTCGCAGCGAGGACAGCGCGCGTTAAGGGGTTAAACCAGCAAATATCGACCACTGAGCTGAAGAACAACTGGAGGAAATGCTAGACCGGTTTTCGCGTGCCGCTTTTTGAAGGTTTGTCTTCCGAGCGTTGCATGGCAAAAGCATTTGATATATTTATATTTCAAAGTAAAATTGTGTAAAGGTTGTCTGTTCGAACAACCATATGCTAAATATGACATTACAATTTTAAATTTTAATTCTTTAAAGATTATAATAGTAATAGACGACCCGACAAATGTTGCTTGCCATGCAAGGCAGGCGAACGATTGCAGAAAAACTGGCACGCACGAACACTGTGTAAAAGTATTGGAAGCATTTGCTCCAGTTGTTCTTCAGCTCAGTGATATCGACTTGATAGGTACCTTACTCCGACTCCTTAGGGGGTGTGGCTACACGAAATGGGTGGTGTGAGCACATCAAAGAGAAATAAAAAGACTAATTTACAGAAAGGAAAATGAAAGACAACGCATTCTGACGTAAAACAAAATAAAATACACTTTTAGATCAGTATAATATATTTACGATTAAGATTTTGTACTGCCCAATATATTTTATTTGAGGGGTGGGTGTATACAAACTACAAATAACTTGACAATTGGCATTTCGAGGAAATTTAATTTTAACATGTACATGACTTATTGTTCAATTTATTTTAAAACTTTGATGTTAATTATATCAAAATATTAAATAAATGTTATATTTTTTATTAAAATTATATAACAAATTTACCATTTCCGAATAATAGTAATAATAATAAAAGGGAGGACATATAAAAATTATGCAAATTTTCCAACTATTATAGTTTATGCCGGAGCAATCATAATAATACCCTATTTTCTCACTTACTAATTTTCTTGAGTAATTTTCCCCAGTATGTAACTGAGATTAAATAGGAAGAAAACAACTCTTATAAAAAAGTAGTAGAAGTACGAGAAGTAGAGGGCGATACTAATAATAATACACTGGAATAAATTATAGATGTTGGCAACTCTGAGTTATGAGATGTTTCACTTCGCATCAATCTGTAATAAAATAATGTATCAGAAACAAGGTATTGTAAGCAACTTTTTTACAGATAAGTTTAAAACTTTTTGCGTTTTTAAAAGGAATTTTATAATTTTCATTAGATAATAGAAAAATCTCTACAAAACAGAATAAAAAATAAAAAATCCCCCCCTACGCCAAAATCAGAGCTAAAACCCTACTGTAGGGTGAAGTCCCTACATCTAGCAACATTGATTACATATATATCGGCCGCATGGAGATACCAGCTACCGAGATTACGTATATTATCATAATTATAATGATATTAAGCATCTCTTGCACAACTGACTGATTAAATTTTATATAAAAATAGCAATGGTAATAAATGTTGATGTCAGTTTTAATTTAAAAACAAACAAAAACTGTTACAGTAATATAGTAAGATTATAATCAAAGTAATTTTATAAACTAAATATATATTGTAACATAGCATAAGTGTCGAATTCGAATATCCACGGAACTAGAACTCCAGAGTTAATACTAATAAAGGCTGATTGTCTGGTAACCTTTCTCCCCCGCTTAAAACCAGCATCATGTGAAGCAATCATACGCAAGTGAGAGATAAATATTCAGTGTTGGATTGGCGAAAGTGAACAGTTCCTTCGGTATTTCGTCCAGAACTGTTCTGATGAACCTTTGTTCATTCTTTCAGCCATCCCTAGTAGCAATAGAGGTGAAAATTTTTCATTTCTGAGAGCGTCCTTAAAAAAAAGGGCAGCGAGTACGGCCCCTGCTTTAAGCAGTGAAAAAAAAAAAAAATAAAAAAAAATAAAATAAAATAAAAGAAAAGAAACATGTTAGAAGAGGTTGTTGCAAAGAGACTGGAAGTTTCCCTACTTAAAAGCACATTTATTTATTTAGGACAGACTGTAAAATAAGACAAGTTTTCTTAATAATATGTAGTAATTAATAATTTTTTATTAATCAAACAAAATATTTACATAAAATATTTATTTTATTATTTTGTTTCGATCAAATGTAATTCCGTATTTCCCTCAACCCTTCCATGATAGCCTGTTTCGCCTGTGGGCGTTATTCTTTCAAAGTACATTATTTCAGAATGAATGTTTTCTGTAACATATTTATATTCCATATGCATATACATAATAATTATACTCTTTCTAGTGAAAGTATTTGTATTCATACTATTTTGTTTATATAAATATGAATGTAAGAAATATTCTTAACACTTTCGCGACCGTATGCTTTTTGTCTTTTTCAGAGTAAGGCCCGCCTTTGTGCGCCGAAAATCGCGTAAATACGGGCTAGGACCCCTTAGAAAGACCCCCATGGAGGGTATTTCCCCCTATTGGCCTAGGGCACTTACGGAGTCAATCGGCCTTAAAATACTACAACCTCCAACAACCGCCTGTGCGCGTTGTGCTCCCTTGTTGCAATATTTCAGTACAAAATTCCCCGTTTTCGCATTTATATTACAAATAGATGTAGATTACAGTTATAGGTACTCTTTCTAATCACAACATTTATATCCATAGTATATCGATAGTGTAAATGTGAATATTGGATATATTTTTAAGAAATAAATAACATACAAATGGAGAAAGAAACGCCCACTGGTGGAGTTAGAGATTTTCAAGTGACGTGAATCTACGTCAGCGTTCGCAAAAGTGTTAGTTATAGCTGCCAATATTTTAATTTATTCCGGAGTAATTTTAGCGCCGCCTCTAATTCGTACCACTTATTTTTTTTAAAGTAATTTTTTCTTATTTTATCGGAGTTATATATTGAAGAAAATTTTTCTATAAATAAAGTGGTGCGAAATAAAGGCGGGGCTAAAAGTACTCCGGAATAAATTAAAATATTGGCAGCTATGTGTTAGTAAATATAGTAACATACAAATTGCAAAAGAAACGCCCACTGGATTAGTTACAGATTTCCGAATGACCTGAATCTACGTCAGCGGTCGCGAAATTGTTAAATATGCAGAATTATAAAAGTTTGTTTTCTTTTCTGCACCATTATATGAATAAATTTCAGTTTATTGAAGCCTACGTGTATATCTTTTTTATTCATAGAAAAAATAAAATTTAGTGTAAAAGGAATTGTTTTTGGTCATTTATTTAAAGATAATTTATTTTTCATTTCAATATTTTGCGTCCCTTAGCAACACAAGGTTTGGAGGCGGGCATTTTTGAGGATGAGAAATTTCCGCCTTTTTTATTACCGCTATTTCTATAGAAAAATTTCTACCCTCTTCTAGCATGACACATTACTATAAAAATACTATGAACAATTTTCCATAAAAATAATAGTAGCAAAAAAATCTAAAAAGTTTTATTTCTGAAAGTGCTAAAAAAACAAACCAACAAACACACAGACACACACAAAAAAAGGGCAGAAAATACGACTCTTGCGCACGGACCCGTGTTTTTGTAAGAACTTTCCCACCAGAAATTTGTATAAAATAAAATTATTTTTTAAATTTTAAGCTTATTTAGCAGGTCTACGATATTTTTTTTTTTTTTTTTTTTTTCAAGGTGATATGTTTTTCTGATGTATTTTTGGATGCTGATTAAGGAAAAAATATTAAAAAATTTCCATCATATACAGTTTTGACAAAAAGTGGGATTGTATGAGCTTTTACAATTCCCATCTAAATTATTACCCGGAAAATTCGGGTGATGTGTGTGCTTTCAAGATACCAAAGAAATGTAGAGAAGTATCAGGGAAGATAGAATATTAACATGTTGGCGATATTAACATGAGGCGAAATACTTCTAATTCCATTGTATGATGTCATATTATTGCCGATCATGACAGAAATTTACATAGAAATCATTGCTCACATGCGTATTTTCACAATACTTAATCATTTGAATCAATATGAAAGCTAAGCAAGGAAATTATATTATGAGAGAAAGGAAATTGCCGTTTTTCCAGGTTTTATGATCAATTTTCCCTGATTTTTTCTAAAAACAAAATCCAAATTTCCTGAGTATTTTAGGTTTTCCCTGATGAAGTATGAATCTTGCTAAAATATTTGTATTTATCTAAGAGGAAAAAAAAAATAAATAAAAACTTCTTTATTTAATGAAGAAATTTTTAAAATATATAACATTGCATGACTCTATAGGCCTATTTAAAGCTATCAATTAACCTTGCTGTGGTAAATGTTCTTATAAAAAAATATTATAACAATAAAACAATTGATTTGATACAATAATAAAAAGTAGTAATAACTGCCAGAATTGCATTTTATGTTTAATGACAAACTTATAACAGTGAAATCTCAATAAAAGATATTTTAATAAATATCATCCATTAAAATTTTTTAAAATGTGTTCCAAAACACCAATAATATATACTATGTACGGAATAGACACTATCAAAAGAAAAGGTTATTTAAGTATATATATATATATAAGTTAGTAATGCAATAAAATAAGAAATACTATAAAACAATTAAAAAACAGCATTTTCTATCTCTATCAATCAAAATAATTTACAAAATTTAGAACTATGCAATACAAATAATGAAAATAAATAAATAAACTTACTTCAATAAATTAAATCAAGATCATTCTTTCACTAGAATATCATATTCAATATATTACTATGATTCTTTAATGGATTACATTCATATGTATCATTCTTTTTAATAAAATCAAGGAAAAGGGCACGTTCCGCTAAGGGCACGTCACCTAATTTATTACTTCTTTCTTCGGCATTTTATTTTCGCCGTTTTTTAAAATTACAGTACTGTTCAATTTCTCGCGTTTAGAGAGAGAGAGGGAAAAAGAAAATAATAATAAAGCCGCTTGCTTTTCCTTTGCTTTTTTTTTTTTTTTTTTCGTTGTTCTTTTTTCCAGTTCTAATTTAAAATTTAGAACAGAAATAGTTAATAATATTTAGTATTTACTTCTATGATTTTTTGAATTTCATCGTCAGTTTGCAGAATTGTTCAGTTTTTTGCGACTTGCACGGCTAGAAACTTTTATTTCTTCCTTTTTTAAGTGCAGCAGTTTGTTTTACATTTTCGCATTTTTCTTGTGCTTTTCTTTTACTCCAGTATGCCCCTGATTGTTTCCACTTATCTGTCAAGTTTGTAAAATTATTTATATGATGAATGTAAATTATTTTACCCGTACATTTTTCATGGAAAATCGAGATATATTTGTTGAGGCGGTAAAAATCGGCAAAAATATAGAAATTAACATGTATTTTCCTGCTAAAATTAACTAGCATAAAAAATAATTTTAAAACAAAAAAAATATATTTTTAAATTTGCAGCGATAACAAAAAAAAAAAAAAATAAAAATAAATAAATAAATAAATAAATAAATAAAAATAAAAATACAGTTAACTTTTGGTTATACGCCACAAAAATGGGAAAATTCGGGACATTCTTTTTTCCTACTTCCAAAACATTGTTTTAAAATTTTCCACTGTTTTAGGAAGCTTTCATTTTTCCTTTTCAAATAGTGTCCGATTTATTATAAAACAAATCAATGTTCATATTTATAAAGGCGAATTTTAAACAAAGAAATAAATAACCTAAAAACTTTCAGATAGAATCTTTTGCTGGATTCATGCGAGGCTGAACAGAAGAGTTGTTCAGAACAAGCTAAATTCAGGTGAAATCAATTGAGAAGGGGCGTTTAATGAAAAGGGGGGGGGGGGAGGGCGCTTTTGCGGTATTTTACAGCATTCTCTTCTATGAAGAATCAACACGACAATTAAAGGTACAGAAAGACTGTGACCTCCCAATGTCCCAATTGATGGTGGTCATCTCAGTCGTATAACTGTCAAAGAGAAAGTGAAAATGAGAGAGAAGGCTTTCATTATTATTTGTAGGCAAACTTTTGGTATTGCTTTGGAAAAAAAAGAAGTTTCTTAAAATTGTAAATAAAACAGTCAGAGAAAATTTTCGTCATTTGGCGCCCTTTCCTTTGTATATCGTGCGAGCGCTCCGTACGACTGCACACTTCGCACACCCCTTGATCCGCCCCTGCTGGTGGAGTTAGAGATTTTCAAGTGACGTGAATCTACGTCAGCGTTCGCGAAAGTGTTAGTAAATATAGTAACATATAAATTGCAAAAGAAACGCCCACTGGATTAGTTACAGATTTCCGAATGACCTGAATCTACGTCAGCGGTCGCGAAATTGTTAAATATGCAGAATTATAAAAGGTTGTTTTCTTTTCTGCACCATTATAGGAATAAATTTCAGTTTATTAAAGCCTACGTGTTATCTTTTTTATTCATAGAAAAAATAAAATTTAATGTAAAAGGGATTATTTTTTGTCATTTATTTAAAGATAATTTATTTTTCATTTCAATATTTTGCGTCCCTTAGCAACACAAGGTTTGGCGGGGGGGGGGGGGCACTTTTGAGGATGAGAAATTTCCGCCTTTTTTATTACCGTTATTTCTATAAAAAAAATCTCTACCCTTTCTAGCATGATACATTACTATAAAAATACTATGAAAAATTTTCCATGAAAATAATGGTAGCAAAAAAATATAAAAAGTTTTATTTTTAAAAGTGCTAAAAAAACAAACAAACAACAACAACAACAAAAAAAAAGGCAGAAAATACGATTCTTGCGCACGGACCCGTGTTTTTGTAAGAACTTTTCACCAGAAATTTATATAAAGTAAAATTATTCTTTAAATTATAAGCTTATTTAGCAGGTCTACCATGAACTTTTTTTCTTCAAGGTGATATGTTTTTCTGATGTATTTTTGGATGCTGATTAAGGAAAAAATATTTAAAAAATTCCATCATGTACAATTTTGACAAAAAGGGGGATTGTATGAACTTTTACAATTCCCATCTAAAATATTACCCGGAAAATTCGGGTGATGTGTGTGCTTTCAAGACACCAAAGAAATGGAGAGAAGGTATCAGGGAAGATAGAATATTAACATGTTGGAAATTATTGTTGAATGCTGCATAGAGAATCCCTCTCCCCCCCCCCCCCACAAGGCCTACAAGCCGTACACAAGTTAAAAAGAGTTTTGATGTAAAGAAACACATTTAAATTATAATGTGAAACTAATAGCCAATTTTAATGTATTTTATACATAAATTGTTGGAATTTGTTATAGTCTCTTGGTGAATTCTTCTGATCTTCATCCTTACCTGTGCAAATTCCTTACATGAAAGGAAAAAAGACAAATATTTCTGAATTCAGAGCATCAAAGCACATTAACACTTAACCCAGGGGAAGGAAAAAAAAATGAAAAGTACATACTTTCCAACCATCTTATTAATAACCGTACAATTGTTAACGCCCCCTGAAAAAAATGCCCCTTTTCTCACACCACTATATTTTTAGCGTAATTCTCTCCAAAATATTGTTACGATTAAATAAGATTAAAATTACCCTAAAAAATTATTGGTGTGGTGAAAAGGCGGGTACTAAAAATTGTACGGTTCATGATGAGATGTTGGCAAGTATGAAAGTACGATTTTGCAAGCCTGTGTTTTAAGTCATACATATATATATTTTTTTAAATAAAATTTTACTGGTACAGAGGGAAAAAAAAAGAAATATTGAAAAGAGCAATTTTGCAGGTCTGTGATTTAACACTTTATATCCCAAATTATTTTATTTTTGGAAAAATAGTTTGAAACTTTTTTATTATATTTCTTTATGCATGAAAATCATCTCATTAAATTTAGTTTATTCATTGCAAAATCAATCGCATTGCGATTTTTTTCTTTTCTTTTTTCTCGAGGGAGAAGAGAATATGCATCAGATACAACGAGATATATAAAGTAGAGTGATAAATGGTAACCCTTGAGAAGGTCCAAGATGAGTCATGTGACATGCTCTCCTTGCACCTGTGTATTCGGCGGTTCCCTTGGTAACAGCTTATTTTCAGTAAATTTCTATGGCAACGGTTTGGAGATTGTTCAATGTTTTTGTTTACTTACGTAGTTTAATATTATTTTGTTCTAAATCATTTTGATTTTACTTCTTTTTTATTTCGTGCAGTTGAACTTTAACCGACAAAATGCTTAAAAATAGTTGAAAAATTATTATTTGTTGTTAAATTTAGCTCTTTAAAAAAAAGTTTAAATTTTGTTTTATAAACGCTTTTAAACTTTGTTGGGAAACGATGAAAAAAAAGGGTATTTATTATTTATTAAAATGTGCAATATGTGTAAAATTATTTTAAAAACAATTTATTTCGGTCATAGGACTGTCATGTTACCTAATAATAATGATAATTTGTCGAACTGATATTTTAAATGCCAAAATAGCGATAAAGGGCCAAACACAGCAACCTATTGGAGCATGTCACGTGATTCATCTTGAACCACGGAAAGCTAATCCTTCTTCCATTGAATCAGCACCACGGAGTAATATTAATAGGAGTTGAAGGTCCAATGGGAGAAAGCTACGAAACTGTGATCTAAATTTTTGGTAAATATTGAGGGCGCCACTTGTCATTCCTCCCTACCTCGGCGCGGATATACTGTTGTTTTCAATAGAATTTTGCTTGTGTACATTTAAATTTTTTTATTTTAAGCAATTTAATTTCTTTGTAAGTTCTTAAAACTGCATAATTCAGATGTTTCAAATAAATGCTTCGTTCCTAGTTGTAAAACAGGCTATGATAGTGATAAGAAAAACAAAAAAAAGCCCTAGGAGAAAAATAAAGTCCGAGTTCGTGTTTTCTGCACCTAAAGTAAGTTTATTTTTTTTTCTTTACAAAATTTCATCCATTCTCCTTCCTCCCAATTGTCTGTTTTAGTTAGCTTCGGTTCATAAGAATCGTCATTTTTTAAAAGCTTTCTTTCAAAGTAAAATTAGTATAAAATGGCTCTTAAAAAAAACATGTTGGTTAGAATACTCTATTTAATGAAATTTGCTTTCAATCGAAATTTTTTCAGCTTGATATTATTTTTAAAAAAATAATTAAAACGAGACATTTCCCCATTGAATAACATTGCGGAAGCTGGAGAGAAGGAAGGATTGCACGCTGGCGCCCTCTGTAAACATTATAAAACAACATCACAAAATTTCAGCGTTACCTTCTTCTCCTATTAAATATTACTCCGTGATCAGCACTCTAATATATATATCTCGTTGATCAGATACCATAATTTCTAAATCCTAATATATTCAGGAACTACGAGTTTCAGTCCTCTCCGCTTACAAAGTTCAGAAATTTTATATTTCACTCACCTCATTCCGTTTCGACATTTTCTCTTTAAATTTGTAAAAATATACTACTTCTAATATAAATCGCTGAAACAAGTCCTTCCATCTCAGTTGGAAGAGTAGATTGATTTCTTTTTTTCTTTTTTTATAACGTGGCTGCCATTTTAAAAGTAGATGATCGATCAAGTTAATTAAGGAAGTTGATTGAGACATTGCTTGGAGTATCCATATAAAGAGTTTTAAGCAAATTAATCCATAAAAACCTTTTTATGTGAAATTTACACACGGCCATAAGTTCAAACAAAACAAGGGCCCAGTCTGGATAATGAAATCATCCACGATATTTGTAAAATAAGTCCATCATCCCACTTTATTCGAATTGACTGGTTATTTTGAAAGTAATCACAATGACAAATTTTCAAGTGAAGTCGTGATTTCAAGTGGCCGCGCTTTTGAAATAAGAATGAAATCAATTCTCTTTAATAAATTTTTAAGATAAGTCTAGAGTTCAACAATTGGCCGATTTCTAAAAGAAAAAGAGAGAGAGAGAGAGAGAGAAATAAGGAATAAACCTAATGGGACTTTTATCTATTATATGACCAGTCTTTCAAAAACTAAATAAATAAATAAAATAAAAATGAAAATGAAAAAGAGCCATAATTTTTATAAACAAAAGTCAAATACTAATAGCATCCCCAGTTAAACTGTAAAATTAGCAAAATCATCATGACTAATTCATTTATTCTGCTTTTGAAATAAAGATTGATAATGATGAAACTTCGTAGAAGTAACTAGGAATTTTAAATAATTACTTTACTAAATTTCATTTAGTAAAATGAAAAGTTAAGAAGATTGCAGTTTAAATTAATATTTTTGTATAGATTATTTATTTATCTTTCGATTTGCTTTCCCACCTAAATTTATTATTTTGGAATACGTGAAAAAGAAAAGAATAAATGAAACACTCAGTGCAACTAAATTTAAGCAATAATTTAATGGAAAAGAACACTGAAATATTTTATACCTTTAAACTAACAACAATAATATTGCATCACAAAAATACTTACCCGTACGGTTAAAATTTTCACAAGATATTCCCGGATAAATAAAAAGTTGACTTTATTGTTAATAATAATAATCGATATTCTAATGTTTTGATTCCTTACTTAATGTATTCCGGAGCATTTTTAGCCCCTCATTAATTTCCTACTACTCATTTTTTTAAAGTATTTTTTTCCTATTTTATCTTATTTATTGAAGAAAATTATTACTTAAATAAAGTGGTGTGAAATGAAGGCAAAACTAAATATGTTTTGGAATAAATTAATTTCGGAGGATTTTTGGTCCCGCCTTTATTTCACATCACTTTTATTATTATTATTTTTTAAATATATATATATATATATATATATTATATTTTATCTTATTTATTGAAGAAAATTATTACATAAATAAAGTGGTGCGAAATAAAGGCGGAGCTAAAAATGCCCCGGAATAAATCGAAATGTTTGCAATTACGTATATTGGAGATTGAAGCTGTCTGTCATCTTTTTAGAAGTTTTGAAGCGAGCGGAAAAAGAATTTGTGCAAAGCTAGTTTAATACGCAGATTTTTGACCTGCTCAAATCAAAACCAATCTGTTTCTCAAAGACCGCTGCCTTTTCTATGTTATTCAAGAAGATCAGAAGATGCCATTTTATGTATTCAGAAAAAACATATTTAGATCTTATTCTTAAAGGAGTTAGAATAGAGAGATGTATTAGAGATTTAGTATATAGAGAGATTTAGTCTAAAAATAAATCTCTCTCTTACGTTGAGGGAATTTTTTCCCTCTGAGACCTAGAATTTCTCGAAAACAGGAAATTTTCCCCCGAAGTGAGAACACTGATTTCACAGCTGCCAAGATTTCGAATTTAAAAATCCAATTTAGTACAACTATTTTTAAAAACAAATTTTTCATGAGTATTTTTCTACAATTATATAAAATGAAATTTTTATAGAAAGTATCTGTTATGTCATGTCTGGTGAAAATAAATAATAAGGGTAGATTTGATATATATTTTTTATTTATTGCATTTTTCAGAATCAGTTGGTAATGTTTAGAAGTTTGGAAGTTTTGTTCAGAAGTTTTTGTCATCTGTTTAGAAGTTTGGAAGCTAGAGGAAAAATAATTTGCGCATGGCATTCTACACGAATAAATTAATACGCATATTTTTGACCTGCTCAAATCAAAACCAATCTGTTCCTCAAAGACCTCTGCATATTCTATGTTATTCAACAAGATGTCATTTTATGTACTCAGAAAAAACACATTTAGATCTTATTCTTAAAAGAGTGAGAATAGAGAGATTCAGATTTATTAATCTAAACATAAATTCTCATCTTTCTCTCTTACGTTGAGGTAATTTTTTCAATCATTACTTTGTTTCCCCCTTTTTTCCCCCCTTTGAAACACAGTATTTCCCGAAAACGGGAAAATTTTCTCCACTGCAGGGTTGCCAGATATAAATTGTCAGAAAAAGCCAAATCGGGAAAGAAAAAGGGCAAAAAAAAAAGGCAAATTAATTTTATTTAAATAAATGTTTGTCAAAACAATATCACTTATTAAATTAATGAGTAATTAATTAATTAATAATTAATAATGTATTAATTAGTTGATATTAATTACCATAACACATTACTTAGTATACACTTTTTTCTTTATATTACAAACGAAATTTTTTGTAACTGAAAAAAAAAAAAACCTTAAAAATTGGATTTTTTATTATACTTTATTTTGAGTAAACACAATTCTTAAATATTGTTACAAAATTGTAAATAATTGTGTTTATTTTTGTATAAATTCTTTCAAAGAGGCTTAGTAAGTTGATAAAGTGCTAATTTTGTACATTTCTAGTCGTTTTAGCGTTGAAATAGCCTTATTTTCCCTTAAAAACGCATTAAAAAGCCCCAATAAGGCAGGTAAGGGATTTGGCTCCAAATTTTGGCGACTTTTTCCCACCTTGGCAATTGTTTTGGCGACCTTGGCGAGAAAATCCTTATTAGGAATATACCAGATATGGAAGCTCCAATCTCATTGGCTGATGAGATACGGAAATTTCTGGAACTTTCCACAATTTTCTACAGGGGTATATAAGGGCTGTTTTTTTCGCCAAGGCAGGCAGTTCAGTTTTCAGCCAGCTTCGCTAGTACTTGCATTGCTTTGAGCCTCTTTGAAAGAGACTTGCTTCAGTTGTTATTGCTATACAGTTTGTACTGTGGATTTGCTATTGACAGCTGCTGTTTAAGCTGTGTTTACTGGTTGAATTGAAGCTGATACTTGGTTTATAGACCTGTATTTTTCTGGAACTTTCTGTGAATAAATTACTGAATTTTTGTAAGTTTGGCTTTTCATTCTCGGACAACTCACGAACCCCCAAGTACGCAACATTTCTGGTGTCAGAAGTGGGATTGTCTGTGAATGGTGATAACTAGAGCTATGGAGCAAGAGTTAAAGAAACTTCTAGAAAGCTTAGCTACCCAGATGAATGAAATGAAGGTAGGACAAAGAGAAATGAAAGAAGGACAAAGAGAGACGAAGCTGGGCAAAGAGAGTTGAAAGACGGGTTGACTGAAGAAATTAGATCTAATTAAGATGAGATGAAGAGAGAACTTTCGACAGTAAAGGAAGTGATTGAAAGTAAATTATCGGATATGGGAAGCAGAATAGATGGAATAGAAGAGAAAGTTATGAAGATAGAAGAGAATTTTGACGAGAAATTGAAAGAAAACTTTGATCAAGAGCTGAAAGGAAGGTTTTCAGAGATAGAAAGCAAGTTTAAGAGAATGGAGGAAGATCTTGAGAGAAAAATAAAAGAAGAGTGGAACAGAGAAGTAATAGGGAATGAATTGCAGAACAAGATTCGGAGTCTCGAAGAAAAGGTTGAATCCATGCCTCAGGAAACTGAAAAGAGAGATAAAAGAAGCCAGAATCAGGAATTTATTAAGCTATCTACCTACGATGGCAGTTCCTCCTGGCATGTATATAAGACGCAATTTTCCATCGTAGCTGAAGTTAACGGCTGGGACTCTACCGCCAAGTCAGTCTACTTAGCAGCAGCATTACGGGGAGATGCAGCCGAGATACTGAGAAATGTTTCTAAAGAAGAAAGGAACGACTTCGATGCCCTGACTAGAGCACTGGAGCTACGGTTCGGAGAGAGGTGTTCTAAGGACTATAGTCGCCTCCAGTTAAAATCCCGTTACCAGAAAACGGGCGAAAGTTTGCAAGAGCTGGCAGTGGACATTCAGAGACTGTCTCATCTAGCATTCTCAGACTGTCATGCTGACACTCGAAACGACTTCGCTCTTCAGTACTTTGTCGATGCTGTTCGGGATCCAGAAATTCAAAAAGCGCTGAGACTCTCCAACATCAGAGACGTAGAATCAGCTTTAGGCTATACACTTAGTATAGAGGCAGCCCAACAAGCCTCCCGTAAAGACCGCCATACCATAAGAGCAGTCTCATTAAATGATACGCCTGATGATGAAAATGAAATGAAGAGAAGTCTCGCAGAGATCTTAAGGAAATTGCGCAGCCTGGAAAATAATATGGAAATAAAGGATCGGAAGATAAAGTGCTGGGGCTGTGGAGGGGATGGTCATGTGAAGAGGAACTGCCCTGTACGACCGACTAAAGGAAATCACCCGGCTTCACCATCACTGCAGGGAAACTAGGAGAAGGCCATCTCGCGGGGCGGAGCTTGCCTGAAGTTAAAGAGCCCCAGTTTACAGTATTTCATGTTTCATCGATGAGTGGCGGCAATAATGGACTTTATGTCTATGGCCAAGTTAACAACACCGCCTGCCGGATGATTCTGGACACGGGAGCCAACGTGACCATCATTAGAACGGATTTGGCTCAAGAACTAAAAGAGAAGATCATTTGGACACCGCCCTGTGTTAAACTCCAGACTGTGACCGGAGACGAAGTCAAAATATATGGGAAAATGAACTTGACCATCACTTTTGAAAATGCCAGTTACCATCATATGGCATATGTGGCAGATATAAGAGATCCTGTAATCATTGGAATTGATTTCCTGAGAAAATTTAACTTTAAATTGGACTTCAAGAATAATGAACTGCATTCGAGTTCGGAAGACATAGCTGTGTTCAACACTGAAAATCAAGACATTCAGCCAATATGCCAGATAACAGCCAAGTCTGAAATTTCCATCGCTCCACATACAGAGACAATAGTTTCAGGAACACCTCCTACCAAGCAATACTTCCGCTATGGACTGATTGAATACCCGAATACAGACAATAGCCCAAGAGGAGTTCTAATAGCTTCATCTCTAGTTGATCTCTCAAAGAGTACTATTCCTGTGAGAGTCGCAAACATCAGCGATAAGGTCCGGACAGTGAAGAAGGATGAGGTATTAGCAACCTGCACTTCTGTTACATGCATCAACCGCCCCACGCAATCAACCGAATCCAAGTCTTCTGAACAATGAATAACGGAATTACTCAAGAATGCAGAGTTAGGAAAGAAACAGAGATGTGGTGCGGAGAAGCTACTCCAAGAATTGAAAGACTTTTTTTCTCGAACACCTGAAGACGTCGGGAGAACGAACATCACCCAGCACAGAATTGATACAGGAAATCATCCTCCAATCAAACAATATCCAAGAAGACTTCCATTTGCTAAACAGGAAGAGGTCACTGAACTTCTAAGTGAAATGCAGCACAATGATGTCATCGAGCCATCATCGAGTCCTTGGGCCTCTCCCATAGTACTGGTGCGAAAAAAGATGGTTCAACAAGATTTTGCGTGGATTATCGTCATTTGAATGACATCACGAAGAAAGACAGTTACCCTCTTCCCAGAATTGACGAAACATTAGACACACTTGCTGGCAATAAATGATTCTCGACTTTGGATCTGAAGAGTGGTTACTGGCAAGTAGAATTACATCCTGATGATCGTGAGAAGACTGCATTCACCACGGGACAAGGACTGTGGTAATTTAAAGTTATGCCGTTCGGATTATGTAATGCACCTGCCACCTTCGAACGCCTGATGGAGACAGTGCTAAAAGGACTTTCCTATGAAGCCTGTGTTGTGTATTTGGATGATATTATCATTGTGGGGCCTTTGTGGTATACCTTTGAAGACCATCTACGTAACATCCGAAAGGTGCTGGAGAAACTCAGAATGGCTAACCTCAAATTGAATCCAGGCAAGTGTAACTTGTTCCGTCGGGAAGTGAGCTACCTCGGCCATATCATCTCTGCCGAAGGTGTGAGAACTGATCCTGAAAAGATCTCTGCAGTCGAGAACTGGAGTCGCCCTGAAAATGTACACCAACTACGAAGTTTCCTGGGGTTATGCACTTACTACAGGAAGTTTGTTAAAGGTTTCTCAAATATTGCCAGACCACTCCACAAGCTGACGGAAGCCAAACAGAAGTTCCTGTGTACAGATGAATGTGAAAAAGCGTTCAAGCGACTTAAAGAGGCCTTAACATCATCGCCTATCTTGACGTATCCACAGCCCGAGAGACAGTTCATACTTGATACAGATGCCAGCCATGAGAGTGTCGGCGCTGTTCTGTCGTAGGAAGTTGATGGTCAAGAACGTGTCAGTGCCTATTGGAGTAAATGCCTGTCTAAACCAGAGCGAAATTATTGTACTACCAGGAAAGAGCTACTCGCCATCGTAAAAGCCATAGAACATTTCCATCATTACCTCTATGGCAGAAGATTCCTTCTTCGGACTGACCATGTATCTTTAACGTGGTTGCTCCAGTTGAAGAAACCGGAAGGACAAATTGCCAGGTGGATACAACGCCTCCAGGAATATGAATTCGAGATACGTCAACGTAAAGGGACTCTACATGGTAATGTAGATGCCTTGTCACGTATGCCCTGCTCGGAAAACTGCAAGTACTGCTCTAAAGCCGAACAGAAATACCTGCCGATAAATCCGGTTGCCTGCCAAGTTACTGTCTCAACACCATCAGAACAAGATCCCGATCCATGGAGTGACGAAGAACTTAGACATGCCCAGTTGGAAGATCCTGACATAAAGCCAATATTACAGATGAAGGAGACGACCAGCAACAGACCTACCTGGCAGGACATTTCCAGATTTAGTCCCATTACGAAAAGTTATTGGGCACTTAGCGACTCTCTACAAATCAGAAACGGCGTATTATACAGAAAGCGGGAATCTGATGATGGGAAAAGCTTCAGATGGCAGATTGTATTACCAAGATAAAAAATTCTGGAAGTTTTAGAACAACTGCCCTACCACTACCAGAGGCCATTTTGGGGTAGTGAAGACTCTGCAGAAAGTTCGGGAACGCTTCTACTGGTGCAAGGCAAGGGAGGATGTGAAGAAATGGTGTAAATCCTGTGATGCTTGTGCGGCACGTAAAGGCCCGCAGAAACGAAGTCGAGGAAGACTGCAACGGTATAACGTGGGAGCACCATTTGAACGGATTGCACTTGACATCTTGGGTCCTTTGCCACGGATCTCCAGTGGAAATAAATACATCCTCGTCGTGATGGACTATTTCAGCAAGTGGCCTGAGGCATACCCCATTCCCGATCAAGAGGCATGCACAGTCGCAGAGGTCCTAGTGCAGCAATGGGTGTCAAGGTACGGCACGCCCCTACAACTTCATACGGACCAAGGTACGAACTTTACATCTGCTGTTCTCAAAGGACTGTGTCAACTACTCGGCATAGACAAAACCCGGACAACACCCTTACATCCCCAGTCGGACGGCATGGTCGAGAGGTTCAATCGTACCATCCTGAATAACCTCTCTCTTCTAGTATCAAGGAACCAGCAAGATTGGGACTTGAAGTTGCCATTGTTCCTGCTGGCATATCGAAGTGCTGTCTATGAAACCACCGGCTATACTCCACCGCAGATGCTGTTCGGACATGAACTTCGGTTCCCTTGTGATATCCTGTTTGGTTGTCCACCCGATGCGCCTTCATCGCCCGAAGAGTACATCCAAGATCTCCAGGCACGATTTGAGGACGTACACAACTTTGCTCGGGAGCGGATTCACATTGCAACGGAGAAAATGAAGACAAGGTACGATCTAAAGTCTACACAACATGAGTTCCAGGAAGGTGAGAAGGTCTGGTTGTGGAATCCTGTTCGACGCAAAAGACTCTCTCCCAAGTTACAGTGCAACTGGGACGGACCATATACAGTCTTAAAAATGCTGAATGATGTAGTGGTGCGGATCACTAAAACACCTTCATGAAAACCGAAGGTGGTGCACTATAACAGGCTAGCCAAGTACCACAATTAACGGTAATATCAAAATTTAAAATGTAAATACTGGTAAAATTTGCGCATGCGTAATGTAAATATTTGTATATAAATACTTGTACATATTTGTGAATTTTGTAAATATTTCTCACTCGATTTATGTTTCTCTTTTGTCGTTATACACAGCTTAGTTTTTGTATTTTAGATTGTGTAAATTTGTTTAGTTTCGCCTCTTGACCAAGGGTTGCACTGCCCGGGACGTGCAGTCCTTGGGAGGGGGGCAGTGTTACAAAATTGTAAATAATTGTGTTTATTTTTGTAAACATTCTTTCAAAGAGGCTTAGTAAGTTGATAAAGTGCTGATTTTGTGCATTTCTAGTCGTTTTAGCGTTGAAATAGCCTTATTTTCCCTTAAAAAAACATTAAAAAGCCCCAATAAGGCAGGTAAGGGATTTGGCGACTTTTTTCCACGTTGGCGATTGTTTGGCGACTTTGGCGAGAAAATCCTTGTTAGGGATATACCAAATATGGAAGCTCTAATCTCATTGGCTGATGAGATACGGAAATTTCCGGAACTTTCCACACTTTTCTACAAGGGCTGTTTATAAGGGCTGTTTTTTTCGCCAAGGCAGTCAGTTTAGTTTTCAGCCAGCTTCGCTAGTACTTGCATTGCTTTGAGCCTCTTTGAAAGAGACTTGCTTCAATTGTTATTGCTATACAGTTTGTACTGTGGATTTGCTATTAACAGCTGCTGTTTAAGCTGTGTTTACTGGTTGAATTGAAGCTGATACTTGGTTTATAGACCTGTATTTTTCTGGAACTTTCTGTGAATAAATTACTGAATTTTTGTAAGTTTGGCTTTTCATTCTCGGACAACTCACGAACCCCCAAGTACGCAACAATATGCTTGCCTTAAGGGCCCTCTTCACTCACCGCCGCCGGAAGCCGAAGCTAATATTATTCTATGGGAAAATTTTCTTTACAAATAATATTAACTAACACATATTTTAAATTCTGTTTTCACATTCTGAAAATTCCGAACTGTTAAATTGACGGACCTCTTTAAAAAAAATATTTTTTTAATTTTTTATATTTTCTTTTGAAGCTGCAAAATACGAATTTTCAATATGTGAATTTTTTTCATTTTGCAATTTAAAAATGAAATATTAAAAATTAAGAAAATACATTTTTAAAAAAGGTCCGTCAATTTAACAGTTGCTAATTTTCTGAATGTTAAAACAGAATTTAAAAATATGTATTAGTTAATAAGTTATTTGTAAAGAAAATTTCCCCATAGAATAACATTGGCTCGGGCTTCCGGCGACGGTAAGTGAAGAGGGCCGTTAAATATTTTATGATTATGATTATTATATTTTTATTATATATATATATATATATATATATTATATTACACAAAATATTTTCTTTCTTACATCATGATTTAATACCTTATATTGAACCTTAATTGAACCTTATTGAATACCTTATAAACCTTATATTGAAATTCTGGTAATAATGCTTAATTCTAAATATGCAGTATTTATTGATGCAATCTGTTTTCTCCCAATCAGTCGGTCATCAGCTGTGAAACAGTAAATGCAATCGCGAAAAAATTCTGAAAACATGAAACACCTCATGGCCAGTAAGGATCGGACGGAATAATGTCGGTAAACGTTACGATAACAATTCTGGCGTCTGTTTCATATCTCTTCCGCCTCCTTTCCTCTATTAAACTCGAATTAAAGAATCAATATTCCTGTTACTATTTCTGTTGTAATTCTAATAGTAATTATATAACTATTAGATATGTATTCTATTCTAATAGTTACTACCTGTAACTATTTCTGTTTTTCAACTAAAAAATCAATAAGTCATTAAAAGTATTTAATGAATCAAGTGATGCTTAAAACTGAATAACAATGGACCATATTCCTCCTTTGGGTTCGAGACTATAAAAAATCAGCTGTTTTCGGTAAACAATTCTCAACTCTAGCATAGCAAAGCATTGTGGCTTGCAAATTTTTAACTTGCAATATTATTTCTAAGAGTTACAGATTATATGAAATTGAAGTAAGAGTGTTATAGTGATAACTTTGTTTTGTTTTTAATCCAGTTTTAGTAATATACTTTAATATTAATCAACATATGTAATATTAAATGTTGCCGTGTGAACTGTGGCGATGTTAACAAATTTAAACGGATGTTCCATTTAGTAAATTCCTTTATTAAAGTGATTGAAATTCTATTTATTTAAGCTTTGATGTCTATATATATGTGTGTGTGTATAAAATGTTCTTATTAATCTTTTTTTCATTATATATATGTATGTGTGTGTGTGTATACATAAAATGTTCTGCAATTTTACGATATGGAATAGTCTTAACTTTATCATTCGATTCAGTTGTTTACATTTGACTTTTGTTCTTGTTTGAACATTATTATTAAGTTTCACTGCAGAAATATTTAGGAAAATGTTATACGTAACAATAAAATGTCATCTTGAATCTAATTTGTTTACAAAATATCGGCCACGTGTTCGGCGATTTTACCTACGGTGACGTCACAGGAATATTGTCCATTAAAAAAGGTTTTCAAAATAATAACAAAATGCCAAAAATGTAAGATTTGGCTTTGAAAAAGTCAATCTGGCAACTCTGCCCCGAAGTGAAACCGGCCGCATCAGAAAAAAAAAAAAAAAAACGCCGAACAACTGATTTCCCGAGAGCACGTAAACACGTAACTAAGTACTACAATGAATTTCTGCAGATCCTACCTTGTCAGAGGATCCGCGCGATCAAGAACTACCTTACATCAGAAACTCATAGATACAAACCCATGGACTGAAAAATATATATTTACAATACATATGACCCAATTACTGGTGTTGATATATTAAAGATTTAAATGTATTTGCTTAGTCGATTTTCACCATGCTAAAAATTCTTTTGAATACAGTTCCGACAAAAACAGATTTTGTCATATGAGTTATCTGATAAAAATAATTCAACAATTGAATGACAAATGTAAGGTACTCTGTCATATCATGAGTTAATATTTTCAAATAAAATATAAATTTTTATGTGGATTATAGTATTTGTATTCATTTAGAATACTTATTTAATAATTGAGTATTGGTATTTATTTTTAAAAATTAATGTAATAGAATGATGTAATTTTATTAATAAAAGTTAATCCTTTAATAATTTTCTAAGACATTTTAGTATTGTTTTTAAAATCCCAAAATGAAAGCTAATACTATCAATATATTTTTTCATCCTGGTAGAAAAATACATCCACTTATAAAGAGAATATGCATCTAAATTAATTTTTCAGAATGAAAGTAATCTTAAGAAGTCTTTCAAACATATACTGTGTAATTCCTTACTGTATCAACAAACTCAGGAGGGGAGGTTTAATAAAAGAGCTAAGATTTAGCATGAAAATATATATTAACACTTTCATACTTGGCAACCATCTCATTAATAACCGTACAGTTGTTAACGCCCCCTGAAAAAAATGTCCCTTTTCTGACACCAATATATTTTTAGAGTAATTCTCTCCAAATATTGTTACGATTAAATAAGACTAAAATTACACGAAAAAATTATTGGTGTGAGAAAAAGGCGGGTACTAAAAATTGTACGGTTCATAATGAGATGGTTGGCAAGTATGCACTTTAGTAAGTCAGTTTTCTAGTTATTTCAAATAGAATAAAAAAAAATTAAAAATCTTACAATAATAAGTTTTTTGAAAAGCTACATAAAAAAATATGAAAATATTTGAAAAGAGCAGAAAAAATCCCACAAAACGACATCAATTGTCTTTAAAAAAAATCTCGATTTCATGAAGAGTTACAAGCGCTGAAAATGTGGAAAAAAGTGCGAAACAAATATCCTCCCAAAAATGTAATCGGCAATTACGCAAAAACCGTTTTAGCTACAAAAGATAAAATTTGCTAAATATTGGTCCTTGTATATAAGCTTACAAATTTCAGAAATTTTATATTTCAGTCAACTCATTCCGTTTCGACATTCGCTCTTTAAATTTGTGAAAATATACTTCTAATACAAACCGCTGAAACAAGTCCTTCCATATTTCACAATGAAACATTCAAAACGTGTCGTCTTCAAAAAATATTGAAAAAAAAAAAAAATAGATCTGATTCTACTCTTCATAAAACACCAGAGAGTGAAAAAATTATCGGCTGAAATGAATTACTGCCACTACAAAAAATTATCAAAATTAAGCAATTTTAGCGACTTAGCGCTCCTAGGCGACAAGTTCGCTAGCACCGAGATTGCCGTGTACGAACAGAACCGTGTTTTGCTTCTTCGCCAAGTACTCAAAATCAATCGCCTAACAGTGTGAATTCGCCAACGCCAAATATGTTTAGTTTTGATAATTTTTTGTGGTCGCTGTAATTAATTTCAGCCGACATTTTTTTCACTTTCTGGTGTTTCAGGAAGAGTAGAATCACATATATTTTTTTTACTTTCTTCGATATGCAATATAGAGAAAGCGTTGGATTCGTGAAAATTTTCGATCTCCGTTTTCCGATGGATTCACACGTTTTGGGATATCCTGAACACGAATTGATAGTTTTTAAAAAATGTCTGTCTATCTGTCTGTGTGTATCACGATTATTGTGGACACTGTATCTCACGAACCAATTTAACCAATCTTGGTATTTAGTTTTACCTTGACATAAACTGGTGCTGATTAGATTTGGGGATCAATCGCTCAACAGGTGGCGCTGTGATCGCATTTTTTTTCTACATTTTTAACATGGCAGTATAGGAAAAAATTTCGTATAAATGTACATAATGAGAGTTATTTTAAACTTGTGATTGTAAAACTATTCTGAATTATTGATAATAGTAGTAGTTAACTAGGAAAATTTATTTGTGCATGCGGGGATATCGCCCCCCCCCCTCCCCCGGGGGAGTAAATTTTCAAGATGGGTATATTTTGAAAGGTCTCGTCAATACCTTTAAAACGAATGGTTGAAATATAGATATGTGACAATTTAAAACAAAGTTATCGACTTTTTTTTACTTTTAACGAAAAAAAACTTAAAATAATTTTATTTTATGTTATTTTATTTTAAAATATTGAGAATAAAATGGACATTGTTGGTTATTTAGTGTTATATTACTTCTCTAATATGGAAATAGTCTGCATTATCATGGAAGATAATTTTTTTTAAATAATAATTTTAATGAATTATTTTTACTGAGTGAATTTGTATAGGAAAATATAGAAGAAAGTCATGTGGTGGCCACAACATACTAGTTCAATATTTTTTCAAGAGGACACCTTTTGCATGTTTCCTTGTCAGTCGGAAAAGTAGATTTTCTTTCTTTCTTTCTTTCTTTTTTTTTAATAATCGCCTGCCATTTTAAAATTAGATGATCAAGCAAGTTAATTAACATTTTCACTACCGCAAATTTTTGCCTTTTTGACCGAATGCTCCGCCGGTGGGCGTTATTCTTGCATATTGCATTACTATAAATCAATGCTTTCTGTATTTATATTTATAATATAAATGATTATACATTACAATTGTACTCTTTCTAATCAAAGCATTTGTATTCATAGTGCATTGATGGCAAAAATGTGAATATCGGTTATATTGTTAAGAAATAATATAACCTGCGTGACGTAAAGAAACGCCCACTGGCGGAATTACAGATTTTTAAATGACTTGAATTCCCGTCAGCGGTCGCGAAAGTGTTAAGGAAGTTGATTGAGACATTGCTTTGAGTATCCATATACCGAGTTTCAAGCAAATTAATCCATAAATAACTTTTATTCGAAATTTATTATTTTTTATATGAAATTTTCATGCGGCCATAAATTCAAACAAAACAAGGGTCAGTTTGGATAATGAAATCATCCACGATATTTGTAAAATTAGTCCATCATCCCACTATATTCGAACTGACCGGTTATTTTGAAAGTAATCGCAATGACAAATTCTCAAGTGAAGTCGTGATTTCAAGTGGCCTTGATTTTGAAATAAGATGTGTGATCAAGATGCCAAACGAACTCTTTAAAAAATTTTTAAGGTAAGTCTGGAGTTTAACAATAGGCCGATTTCTAAAAGAGAAAGAAAAAAAAAAAAAAAAAAAAAAAAAAAAAAAAGAGAGAGAGAGAGAGAGAGAGAGAGAGAGAGAGAGAGAGAGAGAGATAAGGAATAAACTTAAGGGGAATTTATTGTGTGACCCGCCTTTCAAAAACTAAATAAATAAATAAAATGGAAATGCAAAACAAGAGCCATAATTATTGTAAACAAAAGTCAAATTCTAATAGCATCCCTAGTTAAACTGTAAAATTAGCAAAATCATCATGACTAATTTATTTATTCTGCATAGGCGTAGCCAGCTTTCCGAGCTGGGAGGCGTGCCCAAATTTTAAACTAAAAGTTACAGTATGAATACATTATGAACATAGTGCGCATATGTATGCATGTGTGCGTTTTAACACTTATATAAAAGTTACACAAGTTAACACATGTACGTTTTAACATATAAATTAAGTAACTTTCTCTTCAGAATAAAAAACTGGACTTGACGCAGAACAGAAATATCAATATGAACACAACGTTAAAAATGCCAACAGAGATGCCAACCTAATCCGGCAAATTGTTTGTACCGCCCCTTTTTCTGCACCACTTAATGTTTACAGTATTTGTTTTCTTAATTCCTCGTAAATATATATCAAGAAAATTACTCTAAAAATTTAGTGGTGTAGGTAAAGGGGCGGTACTAACAATTTGCCGGACTAGGTTGGCAGCTCTGTGCCAATGTAAAAGTAATGTTAAATGCAGACTGCAGTTTCGGTAGCGTAAATCGGTGCATTTGGCTTCCTTTGAAATATCATTTGATAAAGTTTGGACTATCAGAGTAGTGCCGCTATCCGTCTAACAGAAAAGAAAAAGAAGTTTGAAAATTGATTAAAACAAGGAAAGAATGTTGCATAAAAAATATTAAATGGTGTCGAATATTTGGTTTCAGTACGAAACCAATGAACGTTAAAAGTTAAATAAAAATCTTAAGCCTTAAGTTATAAACGAAAACCTAAAAACTAAACTACGGAAAAACTTATACTATGGAGCTTAAATTGCGCACACAAAGTGATAAAGTAGAATTATAATGATATGTTTACTTTATTTATATTCCCATTTCATTTCTTTTATTTTACCAGTTTCAAATTATGAACCTATATATATATATATACTAATTAAATATACTTATATATATATTTAATTAATACAATCTTGTAGCTACTTTTTTAAAATTATTATTTTATTCGATCCCATATTCATGAATAACATTTATTTTCTATATTTTAAAACATTGTTGCATTGTTGTAGTTGTGATGTTAGTTTCAAACAGAATAGTAAAAACGGGTACTGTGATCGGATCGCTATAAAATTAAAGTGATACTTATTAATAAGATTGTAATAAACTGTTGTGTGTACCATAATATAAAAATGTGATGTGTGTAAAAGTCGCAAAAACTAAAATCAGCATTAAATACATGTATCGAATCGGGGAAAGTGTAGAAACACGCCACAGACCGGACCAAGCGCTGACCATTAGCCAAATAAATTTACGAATTACCAATGTACATAAGAATTCCATAAAAAACTGCATAAAGTAAAATGAAAACATTAAAAGGGACACATTCCAATAAAATTGCACAAAATCCCCGCAAAGTAAATGTATCAAAACGGAGGACAGATAAGAAGCTAGTGGGGTGTCTCACTATCCGACCATGCACTGGCCATCAGCCGAAAATATTGTCTAGCAACCACAACAATTCAAAATTGCATACATAATCGAATCCAGAAACATTCATTAATAAAATAGCACGAAAAATCATCATGACATAATGTCGGAAATTTTCTACCCACACAAATAAACTCCTTTGCAATTTAAAAAATTAAAAGACTAAACAATGGAGCATATTTTGCGCATACCTTTCTTTGATGTTTGTATTTTCTGTGTTGTATTGAGCTTCCTCTTCAAACTCTCTCTTTTTCTTTGGTTGAAATAATTATCAAGTCCTTCACATTTTTGCACAGGATTCCAGAACAGTTTTTCGTTTCTTTAGTCATTCAATATAGCTTTAATAGAATTATACACCACCTTCTCCAGATCCAGGATTTTCAGGAAAGAGGAAATTGTTTTATAAAATCGCATGAGAAGAAGGAATCCGAATAAATATTTACACTGTAGCCTAATTTTTAATAATTTTCTTTCTTTATTAATTACAAATACAAAATCGTCTGTTCATAAATACATAATTTATTTTCATCAATAAATCGTTTGTCAAAGTTCAAAGTAATGCAAACGATTATAAAATGTTTTATTATTATTAAATTTGAGTGACAGCTTTTAAATAAGGTAAAAAAAATTAAATAAATAAAATGTGGTACTTAGTCACAAAAATAAGATATTGTATACTTGACCGACCATTTCTGAGGTATTTTAAAAAAGTTAAAAATTGTTTTAGAAACAATTTTGTTTGGCATGTATTTTTGTGAAGGGGAAGCATGTCTATAGCATCCTTCAAAACCCTCTGTTTGATTATCTGCATTCTTAAAACATTTAAGGCTTAAATTAAAAATATTTTTAAAATGATTCAAAGAACTTTCACCCACAGTAAATTTTTCCAGAAAAGTCTGCTTACGATATGATTTACAATACTAATTTGAACTTTCCAGTGTTGTCTTTTTTAAAAAATAACAAATAAAACAGGCCGACGAAGAATTTCGTTTCTTCATGTTGATATGTTTTTCTGATATATTTTTGGATGCTGTGTAAGGAAAACCTATTTAAAAATTTCCCTCGTGTACAGTTTTGAAAAAAAAAAAAAAAAAAAAAAAAAAAAAGGAATTGTTTGAGCTTTATTTTTTTTGTCGACTCCCATTAAATTATTTCCCTGAAAATTTGGGTGATGTGAGTGAAGAACAAGGAGGGCTGTTTCATCAAGACATCAAAGAAATGGAAAGCAGGTATCAGAGACGATACATTTTTAATATGTTAGCAGAATATTGTTGCATGGAGAATTTCGTTTCTTCATGTTGATATGTTTTTCTGATATATTTTTGGATGCTGTGTAAGGAAAACCTATTTAAAAATTTCCCTCGTGTACAGTTTTGGAAAAAAAAAAAGGAATTGTTTGAGCTTTATTTTTTTGTCAACTCCCATTAAATTATTTCCCTTAAAATTTGGGTGATGTGAGTGAAGAACAAGGAGGGCTGTTTCATCAAGACATCAAAGAAATGGAAAGCAGGTATCAGAGACGATACATTTTTAATATGTTAGCAGAAAATTGTAATAAACTGTTGTGTGTACCATAATATAAAAATGTGATGTGTGTAAAAGTCGCAAAAACTAAAATCAGCATTAAATACATGTATCGAATCGGGGAAAGTGTAGAAACACGCCACAGACCGGACCAAGCGCTGACCATTAGCCAAATAAATTTACGAATTACCAATGTACATAAGAATTCCATAAAAAACTGCATAAAGTAAAATGAAAACATTAAAAGGGACACATTCCAATAAAATTGCACAAAATCCCCGCAAAGTAAATGTATCAAAACGGAGGACAGATAAGAAGCTAGTGGGGTGTCTCACTATCCGACCATGCACTGGCCATCAGCCGAAAATATTGTCTAGCAACCACAACAATTCAAAATTGCATACATAATCGAATCCAGAAACATTCATTAATAAAATAGCACGAAAAATCATCATGACATAATGTCGGAAATTTTCTACCCACACAAATAAACTCCTTTGCAATTTAAAAAATTAAAAGACTAAACAATGGAGCATATTTTGCGCATACCTTTCTTTGATGTTTGTATTTTCTGTGTTGTATTGAGCTTCCTCTTCAAACTCTCTCTTTTTCTTTGGTTGAAATAATTATCAAGTCCTTCACATTTTTGCACAGGATTCCAGAACAGTTTTTCGTTTCTTTAGTCATTCAATATAGCTTTAATAGAATTATACACCACCTTCTCCAGATCCAGGATTTTCAGGAAAGAGGAAATTGTTTTATAAAATCGCATGAGAAGAAGGAATCCGAATAAATATTTACACTGTAGCCTAATTTTTAATAATTTTCTTTCTTTATTAATTACAAATACAAAATCGTCTGTTCATAAATACATAATTTATTTTCATCAATAAATCGTTTGTCAAAGTTCAAAGTAATGCAAACGATTATAAAATGTTTTATTATTATTAAATTTGAGTGACAGCTTTTAAATAAGGTAAAAAAAATTAAATAAATAAAATGTGGTACTTAGTCACAAAAATAAGATATTGTATACTTGACCGACCATTTCTGAGGTATTTTAAAAAAGTTAAAAATTGTTTTAGAAACAATTTTGTTTGGCATGTATTTTTGTGAAGGGGAAGCATGTCTATAGCATCCTTCAAAACCCTCTGTTTGATTATCTGCATTCTTAAAACATTTAAGGCTTAAATTAAAAATATTTTTAAAATGATTCAAAGAACTTTCACCCACAGTAAATTTTTCCAGAAAAGTCTGCTTACGATATGATTTACAATACTAATTTGAACTTTCCAGTGTTGTCTTTTTTAAAAAATAACAAATAAAACAGGCCGACGAAGAATTTCGTTTCTTCATGTTGATATGTTTTTCTGATATATTTTTGGATGCTGTGTAAGGAAAACCTATTTAAAAATTTCCCTCGTGTACAGTTTTGAAAAAAAAAAAAAAAAAAAAAAAAAAAAGGAATTGTTTGAGCTTTATTTTTTTTGTCGACTCCCATTAAATTATTTCCCTGAAAATTTGGGTGATGTGAGTGAAGAACAAGGAGGGCTGTTTCATCAAGACATCAAAGAAATGGAAAGCAGGTATCAGAGACGATACATTTTTAATATGTTAGCAGAATATTGTTGCATGGAGAATTTCGTTTCTTCATGTTGATATGTTTTTCTGATATATTTTTGGATGCTGTGTAAGGAAAACCTATTTAAAAATTTCCCTCGTGTACAGTTTTGGAAAAAAAAAAAGGAATTGTTTGAGCTTTATTTTTTTGTCAACTCCCATTAAATTATTTCCCTTAAAATTTGGGTGATGTGAGTGAAGAACAAGGAGGGCTGTTTCATCAAGACATCAAAGAAATGGAAAGCAGGTATCAGAGACGATACATTTTTAATATGTTAGCAGAATATTGTCCCCCCCCCCCCCCACACACACGCAAGACCCTCAAGCCTTGCACAAGGTGAAATGCTCTAAAGGGAGATTCGATGTGAAGAAATACATTTAAATGATAATGTGTAAATAATAGCCTATTTCAATGCATTTTTTATATAAATTGTTTCGAATTTGTTATAACTTCTAGATGAATTCTTCCGATTTTCATTCTTATTTTGTAAAAGTTTCTTACGTGATAGAAAAAAAAATAATCATTTCTGAATTCAGATAATCAAAACACATTACAGACACCCAACGCAGTACATAAAAATTTTGAAAAGTTCGATTTCGCAGACCCGTATAATCGGAAAAAAATTACCCGCTAAGTTATGATTATGATACCAGACATGCATTCAAATCAACAATTACTAAAAAAATAATTTTTGCACTCAAAGAACTTCAAAACCTGAAATTATCACAAATATTTAGTTTCGAAAATTCGACCCCGTTAATAATACTTTCTGTAACTCATGATATGGGAAAGTAATTATCATTTTTAAACGTTTTTACTGGACGCAATATAATTTGGTATGAATGCTTTTAATCGAACCTAACTTTTCTTACAATCTTTTATACGAAAATTATTTTGTATCAATAGAATATGTTAGTTTCATTATGTTTAGTTCGCTTTAAAAATGTTGTTGATATGTACCAACTAGAAATTTTGTACTTAAACAATAATGTATTTGAACTCTTTGCATGTCATAGTATACGGATCATTATGATATAAATTGAATACGATTTTTAGACTTCCTGCCAATACCTGCTTTTGAGTTATGCCCATGCAGACTAACCACAAGAACCTGGTTATATAATTGAGAGGACCTCAAGACATACTATTGTAAAAACTATTTCATATTCAAAAATTGGACCGCAAAACATTACATTCTCTAACATGTATGGGTAAGAGAAAGTTAAAAAAATATGCTCATTAAAAAGAAATGACAAAAAAAAAAAAAAAAAAAAAAAAGACTCTCTGTTAAGACCACAAGTTTTAATAAACTAAATCATTTTATCGCCTCTTTTCCTGCTTTTCCGTGAAGTAAAAACAAACTACTAATTTCATTTTTTTTTTTGTTTTTTGTTTTTTGTTTACCAAGAAAAATTACTTCGCAAATTTCTGTAAGAAATGTGCAAGTAAATTTGGATTTATGAACAATTTAGATTATTCTTCTAAATATATTTACCACCATATTTAAGAAAGTGTCTTTCAATTGCATAGAATCATTGGTATCAGTATTAATATATAAATTTTTTTTAACCTTCAAATATTTTAATTTTTTTTTTCTGTTTTCAATATGTTTTTGTTAAATATACCCCCCTGGGTACTCGGGAGGGGGGGGGGGCTACGCGCATGTTCTGCTTTATAAATAAAGATTGATAACGATGAAACTTCATAGAAGCTGCTAAGAATTTTAAATAATTACTTTACAAAATTTTATTTAGTGAAATGAGAAAATGAGAAGATGACTGCAATTTAAATTAATATTTATACATATATTGTTTATTTATCTTTCGATTAGCTTTCACACCTAAATTTATTATTTTGGAATACGTAAAAAAGAAAAAGAATAAGAATGAATGAATACAAATGAAACACTCAATGCAACTAAATTTAAGCAATAATTTAATAGAAAAGATGAAATACTTTATATCTTTAAACTATTAATAATAATAATGCATCATAAAAACACTTACCCGTACTGATAAAGTTCTCACAAGATATTCCCGGATAAATAAGAAGTTGAAATTATTAATAATAATAATAATCGATGTTCTATTGTTTTGATTGTTTATTTAATGTACTCCGGAGCATATTTAGCCCCGCGTTAAATTCACAACTCTTTTTCTACCCCCTTATTTTATCTTATACATTGAACAAAATTATTATTTAAATAAAGTGGTGTGAAATAAAGGTAAAACTAAAAATGATTTTGAATAAATTAACACTTTCGCGACCGCTGTCGTGAATTCACGTCATTTGAAAATCTTTAACTCCGCCAGTGGGCGTTTCTTTATGTTACATTATTGTTTAAGTGTACACCTAATATTAATATTTATACAATCAATGTATTATGAATACAAATACTTTGTTTAGAAAGAGTATAACTTTAATATATATATCCATTTATATTATAAATACGAATACAGAAAACGTTGATTTAAAATAATGTACAGAGCTGCCAACCTAATCCGGCAAATTGTTAGTACCGCCCTATTTTCTACACCACTTAATTTTTAGAGTATTTTTCTTCTTAATTTATCGTAGATACATTTGAAGAGAATAGGTCTAAAAATTAAGTGGTGTAGAAAAAGGGGCGGTACTAACAATTTGCCGGATTAAGTTGGCAGCTCTGAATGTAATATACAAGAATAACGCCCACAGGCAGAGCTAACTGTGATAAAGAATAAAACATGCGGTCGTGAAAGTGTTAATTAATTCTGGAGCATTTTTAGCCCCGCCTTTATTTTACGTAACATATTTTTTAAAACATTTTTTTTTTCTATTTTGTCTTATTTATTGAAGAAAATTATTACATAAATAAAGTGGTGCGAAATAAAGGCGGAGCTAAAAATGTCTCGGAATAAATCGAAATGTTTGCAACATGAAGTTACATAATTAGAGGAGAGGAAACGGGAATGGCGGTAAGCATTGAAAAACGGACCTAAAGAGAAAGTGGGTGATAGGGGGCGCTCCGAACATACTAGACTCATCATTTACATGAGAAGTAAGCGGGAAATTTGAGATTTTAATTGATATTAATTAATTAAAATATCCCACAAAGTGATAATGGAGAAGAATTGCTTTGCTTATGTATGTAATCGCGGCTTTCGATCAACTATCGCAAAAAATAAAGTTTTAGGGAAGAAAAATCCAAGTTAATTTTCTGCTCCTGAGGCTAGTTATTCCGACTTAATTTAGAGCTTTAATACTGATATTTAACAAATAATTTTCATTTCTAGTATTATAAGTAGCTACTCCTTTAGTATAAAATGCATATTTCCGTTTTTATGGACCAGCGTCGTTTCTTTTTTGTATTTGAAGGCCTTTAAAAATTCTCATTTTATGAATATTTGACTTAAGAAATGTGAATATGAAAAAAATGTACAATAAGCATAACTTTATTATTTGTGACATATTATGCTATTTAATCAATTTCAGAAATGCAATTTGATTTGTTAATGAATAAAATTTTTTAAATGACTTACATGTTTCGTTTCTTTAGATAGATAGATAAACAGATAATGCTATATATATTAAGTATTTTAAAAAGAAAATTATTGACATCTAATGATAACTATCTACAAAATAATATATATATATAAGATAAACAGATTTGCATGTTATTGGGAACTATAATTATATATATTGGTCAATAATACATGCACAAAATCTGAAATTCTTAACAAGGTAAGTGGGGGGGGGGGGGGGGGTTTGTTTGTTCAAAAATTTCAGAAAAATGAAAAAGAATAATAAATAAATAAAGGATTTTTAGAATTAAAAAGAAAAAAAAAAAGAGAGAAACTTTAATGTTTTTCATCTCTTAGTAAAAATAACTTGCTTTAAATGTCTAATTAACCATTTTAATTAATAACGATTTGCAGCTTGTAATAAAATCAAGACAAACCATACGTTATGTATGTATATGTGCATATGAAAAAAAAATATATATGTATGAAATAGTATTTCAAAGTTTTGTGAAATTAAAAAAAATTTGCTTTGCCCAGAATCCACAAATGCAAGGTAATGGTAAAATTGTAAAGATTGATTAAAAAAAAAAAGAAGTTTTAACATTGAAATCGGAAATTTCTTAAGTAAATTTATTACAGTGAAAGTAGACAGTAATTTTATAAAACTTTTGGTAAATTACTGGTTTAGGATTGGGAAAATTTACATACACATTGAAATATAAAATACTAAGTATATTAAATATTCTCAAAAACTATTTAAATTTTAAAAACTGAAACTCTAAATGTCATTTTTTTTTGGAAATACTTAAAATGATTACTAGTTTTTCACTTTTTTCCCCCTGGATTTCACAATATTATAGTTTAAGTGCATACCCTTAACGATATTCAGGTATTACTTTGTTGATTCATCGTAAAATAATTTTTTTTAAATATCTGAATGGTGAAATGTAATATAATTTTTGAGTATTCAAACTTAAAAATATTCAATGGAAATAGGATGTGGTATATGGTGTTAAAACAAATTGTCTCTTTCTGTAATGAGGCTTTAAAATATAATATAATTTGTATTTTCTTACTGAGGAAGAAAACTTTCAATAATATTATAGTTTTAAAAAAATTAAAGAACACGGTTTTATAGAAATGGAAACTAAAAAGCATAAAATATCTATCTTAGTATTAAAGTGCAGGGTAAGAGAAAATCGTGTGAGTGACACACCATAATATTTACATACATTTAAATCTTTAATTAAAATAATTCAGAATTAAACAAAAACCATTTTTAAAAAATATCCCCTGACTGGGATCGAACGATAGGCCTTTAGGTTCGTAGCGCGGAGCTTTACCTCACAGCCACAGCGTTCACGTAGGAAAAGTCTTTTTTTAGAATATAGATTTTTTGTTTGCTCCCAGAGTGGTTACAAACATACAATCCTACATACAGGTGAAGCTAATAAAAAGCGTGTTAAAAAGTAGTATGTTGTAGCTATCACAAAACTTTCTTCTATATTTTTCTATTACAAATTCACTCAGTGCAAATAATTTGTTAAAATTTATTAAATCTATTTTTCACAATAAACGTAGTTTTTTTTTTTTTTTTTTTTTTGGTAGAAGTATAATACTAAAAGCCCAAATAAAGTTGATGTTATGTTCTACAATGATATCTTAAAAATTGAGCTTTTTTTTTTTTTTTTTTTTTAATGAAAATAATAATTAAATTTTGCTTTAAATTATCATAAGTCAAGGGTTCAAATATACAGTTTAAATTTATTGATGAAAGATATCAGTATTAAAAATTTGCATTGCCCCTACATGCCCATTATTATTATTATTATTTTTTTTTTCTAGTTCCCTATTTGTATTATGAATAATATTTTTTATTTCATAAGGATTCAATTAAAACAATTCTAATTCTGTAGATTTATAAGAAATTTTGTCCTATACCGCTAAGTTAAAAGTTCAGAGAAAACGGGAGGGCAACAATACCTGCTGCATGATTTTCACCAAAAGTTGATAGACCCTAATTTATGTTAAGGTGCAACTACATATCAATCTGTATGAAACTCTCTGAAGTAGCTCTTGAGATACAATTGGAATAAAATTTTTGTTATACAGACATATTCTAAAAAAGATTAAATCCTGTTCTGGACTCTAAAAACATGTAAATCTATCGAAAACTGGAAATCGAAAATTTTTACGAATTTAATACTTTCTTCTATTGGATATAGAATAAAGTAAAGAATATCTTTATGGCTTTAATTTCAAACAAAAACTAAAATACAGATTGTTTTTCTGTACTCCTTTATATTTTCAAAAAACAAGGCTGCAAAAATTTATTTTGTTTTTAGCAATAGAGGAAAAAATCTCACAAAAGCTTCTTTACAGCTTTATATCTAAAGAAAAAATCGAGGAAAATATTGCATTTGTATAGCCTATATATAGTCTAAAACTTATTTAGCCATCCTGTACAGTATTATTGTACCATTTTCAGTAGAGAACTTGGTACTTAAATAACATATATTAATTTTAAGGTATTTTATAAATACCACCAGAAATTAAAGAACAGACACACCAATTAAAGTCATAATCATGCATTAACAATGTTTTGAATTATTAAAAACGCTTAACACAATTAAAAATGCAGTTTTAGCAATTTTCAACTACAGCCCATAATGCATCTGAATATTTTTGTGTATCCCTTAACACTAAATCTTTGGTACTCATACCCTGTTCCACAGAAAACATTTTTAACCATAATAATAATAAGGTCAATTTCCTTATGTGTTGTTTAGTACAAAGGTATTAAAACATTTTTTTAAAAATATTATCTCTTATTGAACGAAATACATTGAAATTATTTTGAATATCTTTGTATATAAATTAGTTGCGCTCTGTAACTGGAAAAATTTTAGATAAATTTATTATGAAAGCGGGTGGTAAATTTTATAAAACGTTTTATAAATTACTATTTTATAATTATGAAAATGCACATACATATGCATTAAATTATGAGATTATTAAGTATATTAATTTTTCCCAGAAATTATTTAAAAATAAATAATTTAGAATTTCAGATTTTTTGAAAATATTTAAAATGATTACTGCTCACTAATTTCTAATTTTTCACCTTGATTCTACCTTATTAGAGTATATTCAAGTATTACTTTATATATCTATATCTATCTATCTATCTATCTATCTATATTAAATCTATATTAAGGCCAGTTGTCTGCTTTAGAAACTTGTGCCAGGGTGGATTGCCTCCTTGGGTCTTTCTAAGGGATCCTAGCCCATATTTATGCAAGTTTTGTAGAAGATAAGAAACGTCTAGACAGACAAATGACATGGACTTGAACCATGCTTCATGGAACTTTCCTCTATTGGCTTAAAGTTATTGGGGACTTAGTACTAGGGACTTGAGCCTAAAGAAGATGCCCTCTGTAGGGGTCTTTCTAAGTGATCCTAAGCTGTATTCACGTGAGTTTCGGAGAAAACCACGTAACACTCTGAACGGCTAGTTCGACAAGTGCTTCCTGGGATCTAATCCTGCACTTCTCAGCTACTACCTTTGAATGCAGAACCTCTCGGCTATTGGTGGGACCTATTAACTTAACCAAACCTCTAAAATGTTGGTATTCGATTTAAGGTGAATTGTCTACACTAGGGACATGGACCTAAGAGGTACTAGCCCATATTATTCGCGAGTTTCGGAGAAAAACACGGAAAACTCCGAATGGCTAGGTCGACAAGAGTGACCTGAGATCGAACCCAGCACTTCCCATCGTCCAACTTTAAGGGCAGAACCTCTCAATCACTAGTGGAGCTGTAGGAAAGAAAAATTATAGTAATAATTAGTTAGCAGGGAGTATTTATTTAATAATTTTCAAGAAATATAAATATAATAATTATTATAATATTTCATTGCACATGTGTGAAATATATATATGTGTGTGTGTGTATAATTGAAAGAAAGTTTTAATTTTTATAAATGAAAAATGCTTAGTGCGAGTTCAAAATGTAGATGTTTAAAAACAAATTATTTCAAATGCTAAATATTAAATATTGAAAATGATTTCAAGAACAATTGATAAATATTCCTTATATATAATTCCTTGGTGGGTTTTTTTCTTTTCATTTTTTCCCACTTATTATTATTATTATTATTATTATTATTTGGAACATTTCAAATTGATTGTTCCATTCTATTATAATTATTTATTTATTTATTTAAACGAAATACAAGACTAATTTATTATTATTATTATTATTTATTTTAGATTTCTCAAAAAAGTTTTTGCAGAATGATTTTAAAATTATCGAACTTTCGGAATCTACAACATTATTCGTTGATGCGGATTTAATAAAAGTTTATTAACTTTTTCCAAATGAAAATCCGCGATTTTTTGCGCAATCCTTCTTTATCTTTTCTTTTACCTTTCAATAATCCGAAAGACGGAATTTCTGATACCGCCGCGTGATGGCGCTGCAAAGACCCGAGATGTCTGCGAAGACTAGAAGGGAGAAAATTGGGGTTATTCTTGAAACATTGCGATCGCCGTCCTTCTCTTTATAGGTTCATGGTTTGCAATTACGTATATTGGAGATTGAAGCAATCTGTCATCTTTTTAGAAGTTTTGAAGCGAGCGGAAAAAGAATTTGTGCAAAGCTTTCTGCACGAATAGGTTAATACGCAGATTTTTGACCTGCTCAAATCAAAACCAATCTGTTTCTCAAAGACCGCTGCCTTTTCTATGTTATTCAAGAAGATCAGGAGATGGCATTTTATGTAATCAGAAAAAACATATTTAGATTTTATTCTTAAAGGAGTTAGAATAGAGATATGCATTAGAGATTTAGTCTAAAAATAAATTCTCATATATCTCTCTTACGTTGAGGGAATTTTTTCCCTCATTACTTTGTTTCTCTTTTTTTTCCCTCTGAGACCCAGAATTTCTCGAAAACAGGAAATTTTTCTCCGAAGTGAGAATAATAATTTCACAGCTGCCAAGATTTCAAGTTTAAAAATCCAATTTAGTACAACTATTTTTAAAAACAAATTTTTCATGAGTGTTTTTCTACAATTATATAAAATGAAATTTTTATAGAAAATATCTGTTATGTTATCGATCTTGTGTTATCTATCCGATCAAAATAAATAATAAGGGTAGATTTAATGTATATTTTTTATTTATTGCATTTTTCAGAATCAGTTAGTAATGTAGGAAAGGATTGATTAAAAAAAAAAAAAAGTTAATATAAAACTTAAAAATGCAATTAATAGCAATAAATTAATAATTTATTCTACTTATAATTTTATTGTTACAGAGGGAAGGCTAGAAAAAAAAAAGTGTTACTAAGTCTCGCTCATACGTAGTGCCCAAATAAAACGTCCAGTAGTTGCTGAGATATAGATATCGCAGTTCATGGGAAACAGCAGCATCAGACGTCATCCAAATTCACCCAAATTGAAGCGCCCGGATAAAACCTTGCCGCAGGCACTACAGCGAGTACCCGAAAAGATGTTCAAAGCGATTCCAACAGATTTTTCTTTTCTTCTTTATAAAGTGATATAAAAATGTTATATATAAATAAATAAATAAATAAATAAATAAATATAGTGAGCAGCGTAGCTGAAAAAGCCTGTTAATATTTAACATTTTTACCTAGCTACCAACTGTAATGCTTTTTTAACACTAGTATTTCAAGATAATTATCTTCGTCTGCGACCCAGTTATGAAAGAGTTCCGCGTTTTTATCCACCAGTATTTTCCTACAAAAAATTCGAACCTATAGAATCACGAAAAAACTGAGAAAACATTAAGACTTTTTGTATAGAAATATTCGTGGCTCAAAAAGCGGAACTCTCATCCCTGGCGACCGCATCTTCTCAGGAGTGGGAGGATCCTCGGCGCCATAGGAGGTATCAAAGTTTGCCGAATACTCTTGGTTAGAAAGTTCTATCGTCTTAATTAACGAATTTATCAATTAAAAACTTCGTGTTAACAAAGGTACTCTATTTACCAACTTGTTAACAGTTTTTTTTTTTTTTTTTTTTTTTTTTTTTTGATTACGTTTTTTTTTCTGTCTCTGATGTAATTTCCCCTACTGAAATTAAAATGTAATCAATGCAATGGTGTAAAACACAGTGTTGCCAGATCTGGCGGATGTTTTATTCAACATTGCCCAATAATTTTTAATTGTAACGTTTGCCTAATTACTTCGAAAATTAATAGTCGCTTATATATATCAAATATCACTTCCCAAAATTATTGGTGACTATTGAATAAAATATCCGCCAGATCTGGCAACACTGTTAAGACAAATTAAATTAAATTAAATAAATGCCAGTGATGTTAATGGTAACAAATAAATTTATCGTACGCAAATAAATAAAAAACGATATCTTAGATATTTTCTATGAAAAAACCAATTTAGGTTTGTAATCAATCGTCTGCAGAATCTTTTTTCTACTTTTAGATAAAAGGTCCTGCTATAAAAAATAAACTGCCATAATAATTTTCTTACTGGTAGTTTATTATATTAATTAATATATATATATATATATACAGGGGGGTGCCATTTCATAGATGCGCGAATTTTTAGCTATTTGAGATTCCTGGCGCACTACGTCATATGGCGTGAGGTTGAAATCTTGTTTACATCTGAAATAACTGTGTTTAAATTGCGTTTTTGTGATTTAATTTTTTTCTTTTCTTTTAATCGAATTTGTTTAAATGTACCGTATGATAACTCTTAATTTACGTCCTTTGTTGATTCTTTGACATGCTCCGTATTAGAGAACAAAATTTTTTTAAAGAATAGATTATTGAAAGTGATAGAACATTCATGAAAAACTGTGATGCATAATAGCAGTAGATAGATTGCTCATAAAATCAAATCATGTAAGTAATATATCATCGTGTATATTATGTCATACATTTTCAAGTTCAGAAATAATAAATCAAAGGGATATTAATGAAACAAATTGTGGTAACTCATAATAAACAAAATGTTTAAGTTATGTAGTGGATAAAAATGAGTACACACAAAAATATTTCTGCACTTCAAAATTAATTTGCAGTTAATACACTTAAAATAAAATAAACTTGTGTGTAAAAAAAAAAAAAAAAAATCTTAGGTACTTTTTTTTAAATTTTAATTTTAATTTTTTTTTTTTTTTTTGCTTTAATCCTCTGTAGAAAGTATCTGGATAATTGAAAATTTTATGAAATTGTTTTTATGTAGTAACACATTTCAATGTAACTTTTGTAATAACATGTTAAAAGTGTCAGTGGTAGCACATGTTTTCCAATGAAAATAGTTTTAAAAATACCAACAAGCCAACATGAACAAAATGTTTTGAAACTATTTCTGTCATACCATATTTAAACAATGAATATAATTTTTCTTTTGTAAAAAATTGTTGATCATTGCTTAAACATTTTGGAGTATTATATATATATATATATATATATAAACAGAACTGAGGTTTAAAAGTAATAAGTACAAAACTTTGAACTCAGACATCTTTTGTGACTCTTTGTTTTTAAACTGTGCTGTCATAATGTTAGAACCACCACACATATAATTTTTTTCTGGATTGTATTTTAACAACTGCACTTCCCTCTTTTTTGACTAAAAGAAAAAAAAAAAAGTAATTATCAATCCATTCTCATATGAAGCTTTTATGTACAGTCACCCAAAAAAAAAACGCCACCCCCCCACCTAATTTTGCCGTAAATTATCGTAGAAACATGCGACTGGTACCAATCAGTTTGTAATAACGTCTAGTTTATAATGTTATAGTTAGATTTTACTTAGGGGGACGTCTACATATTAAAACTGACATCAACTTCATTTTTTTCAATGGTAACCCCCATTTTTTATAATTTATTTGAATTCTTTGGATCAAATCATCACGGAAAATGATATAGTTTATATATTTCGCTCAATTTTTCATAGAGTTATAAGCTGTCAAAGTTTGGGGGTGCTAATGTTAAATGAATGTGACAAACATTAAATCATATCTTCCGAAATAATTATGATATTTAAATTCTGTTTTTTTTATTCGTTAGAATGAAGTAACCCAAACATATTCCATGCAAATTTTTGCTAAAAAAACATTTTTTGAATTATGAAAATTATTAATAAATTCATATTTGAAAAAATTATGAATTATGACCTATGTTAATTTTTGCACGAATAGAACGGGCATCATCAAAAACATAGGTTTCCAAATTTACAGCTCGTTCCTAACATAATTTTTTGAGTTACAGTGATATTTCACTTTTTATTCCTGTTAGGGGGCCGTCACTTGTTATAATCTGCATCCTCTATAAGTAAATGTTTGTATATAATTTGACGGAAAACTATTTTAATTTACCTTTATGTTATTTTTATTGTTTCCTAATCAATATTTCGATGTTTATTATACAAATTGGCATATTTTTGTAAAGTTATCACAATGTAGGCGAGGGATTGTGAAAGAATTTCAAAAGAAAAGAACCCCCGCCTCTGATTCGCTGAAACACTATTTAAAAAAAAAGACAAATTTGCATATTCTATTTGACTCTATATGTGACGCTGGTATGCATAAATCACAATGGTATTTACTACATCGATTATTGAAGGCAAAACTTAAATGATTTAATTACAAATATGCAAAATTATTTTGCTTTATATTATAAAGTTTTAGAAAATTTGTGAAAAGGCGTGGCTATTTACATTAAGCCTTGATATGGAAGCTATGTTGCTGTTTTTCGATGCTGCGAAATTTACAAAATATATTTGTGTTAATATACTATACAGATAGAAGAATAATTATATAATATCAACAAATCTTCTTTAATCAATATGTTTATATACATTACTGTATGGAAATGTTTATATATGAATATTGTATTTATTTTTAATGAGAGATATAAACACAAAATACTAAAAAAAAAAGAAGAAAATGTGTTATAAATTTTTATAAATCAAGCAAAATATATATGCATACTTGCCAACCTAACCCGTAACATTGTTAGTTCCCGCCCCTGTGTGTACACAATTTAATTTTTAGAGCAATTAACTTCAAATACATTTACGATTAACTCATTGAGCGCCACGCGAATTCTTATGGAAATTCCATTCAGGCCACACGTGCTGCTTAGAAGCGTGTTATGTTTATCGAGTTTCAATAAACCCCATTAGGCCTTAACGATATAATCCTATAAAAATCCTATTAAAAAAAAAAAAAAAAAAAAAAAAAAAAAAACATGAAGTAAATTTTAAATAAATTGTCAGTAATTACTTAAAACTATGTAAGTTCTGTAGTTTTATATCATATTTTACACTGCCGGCTGACTTAGCCTAAATGGAAAGATCAGTGTCAGCCACCGATGGCTGACACGGCTCTAAAAAGACTGATGTGAAAAATTGTACTGAAAGGGGCGGGACCAGTAATCTTCCGGGATAGGTTGGCAAGAATGTATATACATAGAGCAAAGCCAGAAAATGTTCTTTATTTTTCATGAACCAGATGAATGGTATTTTTTTTCTGAATAGTCTATGTATTAAATATAATGCTGCTTTAAATACTCTTTAAATGAAAAGTTTTATTACATAAAGTAATTTTCTGGCACTCTACAGCTCCCAAATGACACACAATACAAAACCCCGCCTTTTTCCAGTGTTTAAAGGGTATTAACGTTTAATATGCTTTATATTCGTTTTGATCTTTCTTTCTCCTCCTTATCTTCTTCTTTTTTCCCTAAAAAAAAAAAAAAAGAGTTATGTAACATTTTGACCTTTTCAAGTGAAGATTTAGATTAAGGGTCGTCAGCCTTTCTACACCCACCGTCCACTTCGGTATCTGTGTTAAAGTGTAGAATTTTAGAACATCCCATTAAGTAGTAGGGTTTATTATTTTACATATTAATTTGTTACACATTATAAAATATAAAAGCAAAAGTATATCGTGGAGATTTATGTAAAAGTTTTTAACAATGTCATGAAAATAATAATAATAATAATAATTAATTAAAAAAATAAATAAATAAAAATAAAAAAATCTGTTTTAATATTTTAAAAAAGTCAATTCAAGAAAATGAAAGTACTGCAGTATCAGAACAAATTCCCATTGTCACTGTGAAACGGCCGTGGGAACCAGGTTGAGTGCCGCCGTTTCAGACAATTATACGGCAGCTTGAGTTAAAATAATTTTGAATTTTCAAACAAATTTAAAACCAATCATCTTTTTTTTTTTTTTTGATAGATATTTTAATACATATTCAAGCTATTTAATTTTCTTCGTATGAAGTGAACTATCTGATGTTTAATCAATAGAAACCAATAAAAATCTTTTAATTCATAAACTAACTCAGAAAGTTCTGTGAATTAATCATTTTTTTTATTTTATAATTAACATTTCTGAAATTTTTTTCCGGTGTGAAACTTAATATATAATGTATACTGGGTGGTAGATCGTGATTTATATTTTCTAAATGTATAGACGGACCCCTAATACATTTTCACGTGTAACTCTATTTAAAATTGATTTAAGGTATATAAATAGGTATGTTTTTCGAACCGCCGTGATCTCAGAAATCTGAATATGAAGTCAAAAATAGGGGTTGCCATTGCAGAAAATGAAGTTAATGCCAGTTTTAATATGTAGACGACCCCTTAGGCAAAATTTAACTATACCGTTATAAACTAGACGTTATTACAAATCGATCGGAACCAGTCAAATGTTTCTACGATAATTTACGGCGAAATTAGGTGGGGGGGTGGCGTTTTTTTTTTGGGTGACTGTACATCCATATTGCTTACCGCAGGGATGGAACACGGGCGCAGAATTCATACCGGAATCCGTTTAAGAAATTTCTCTACTTATAATATCGTTGATTTAAGAAGTAGAAAATTTTCTTACATCGATAGTGGTATGAATTCTGCGCCCGTGTTCCATCCCTGTTACCGCTATAGTACTGCAAGACAAGTTAGCTGTGTAAAATGATCTTTTTTTTATCAGGTACTGAAGGCGATTACATATATGCATATGATACATACATGCATATTATTGATTGCTGCAGTACAAAATTTCATGTAAAGTGAAGTATAATCATCTCTCAAAAATGCACAATTCTCTGAAATCTGCATATCATTTGTAATGTAAACAAACACTGTCATAACTGATTTGTTGATTAGTGAATCGCAAAAATTCAGCTGTATTAGGAGATAAATCAATTATTAATTTGTGCTTGTGAATCATTTTTACTCAGCATATTGAAGTATTTAAAAGGTAAACAAACATATCATAATATTACAGATAACTTAATATATTATGTATTTCTTTTAAAATTGAAAATTATAAGTGTTTTATTTTGAACAAAATATTTTAAAGAATGTATTTTTATTTCATTTTTACTCATAAAATTAAAATGCATAATTTTACTGAAATATCTGAAATGTAAACAAACAAATCACGCTAGTACAGCAAAATTTATGTATTTTAGATTTTTTTAAACAAATACGTGTGCTTTCTTTTGAGCAAAATATTTAAATAAATGCATTTTTATTTCATTTTAATATAATTGAAATTCATGGTCTTACTGAAGTAATTCATGACAATATTGAAGTAAGGCAAACAAACATATCATAATATTACAGATAACTTCATATATTGTGTATTTCTCTTTAAATTGAAAAATATAAGTGTTTTATTTTGAACAAATATTTTTAAAAATGTTCTTATATTTCATTTTTACTCATAAAATTAAAATTCATAATTTTACTGAAATATCTGAAATGTAAACAAACATATCGCGATCGTACAGTAAAATGTATATATTTTACATTCTTTTAAAAAAATGTATGTGCTTTTTTTTGAGTAAAACAATTAATTAACTGCATTTTTATTTAATTTCATTTTAATATAATTGAAATTCATCGTTTTATTGAAGTATTATAAAAGTAAACAAATGCATAGAAATGTTGCCGAAAACGCGAAAGCTTTTTAATTTTTTATGAACTAATATGTACTTAAAATAAATTTTTTAACGAATGTACTTTTATTTCATGTAACACCGTACATGATTTTCGTTTTTGGGTAATATTTATATCAGATTACAGGATATATTTTTTAGTAAGTAATAACTAGCTGGACTGGGTTAACAGCTGTATATTTGTATCGTAGTTTGTGTCTGTCTTCCGCCATGTAACGTTTCACTTCTGCTTGCTTCTGATTGGCTACTCTTCAAATGGCCCAACCTTATGATAGAAGAACCTTGTATATATATATATATATATATATATATACAATATATATATATATATATATATATATATATATATACATATATATATATATATATATATACATATAATATATATATATATTATATATATATATAATAAATTAATTCTTTAAAATATATATGGGTGATTGCCAATCTAAAGGGTAGAAAACGAAGACTAATTTGAAAATATAAAAATTTTACCAAAAAATTTTGAAAAAATTCCTTAATTCCTTTTTGACAACTATGAATCTAAATTACTTGATGAGCTATCTCGTTAGCTATTTTTTGGTTGGTAATTAATTAATTTCAAAATTAATGTGTCAACGGAGCGGACATCACTGACCACGGAGTGGACACTTATAAATATCCAAACCTGAAAGTTATTTTGCAGCTGTATCTTTTCATCCTTATTGTTTTACTTGTGTTTTAGAAAATAATCAACAAATATTTTTACTTTAATTCTTTTGAAAAATGAAAATAACAGGAAAATAATTGTTGGTTCCGCATATTCTTTCTTTCTTTCTTTTCTTTTCTTTTTTTTTTTTTATGTGATTGATCTAATATGTTGAAGACACTTGTATTTCCTTGCTATTTTTCTGTTAAAACTTCGAAGATTTCTTTAAGTTTCTTCTTTGATTTTGCGCCTTTAAAACTTTCTTTTATTGGCTTTTTTATAACCTTGCCAAAAATAATACATTTCTGAATTTCTTTTGAATTTGCTTCTGTGATAATTTTTTTCACTTTTCTCTTAGGTTTTTCAGAATCAGTAGTATTATTTTTTGACTTCACATCCTTAGATCTTTGCACATGCTTTTTGTGTTTTTCAAACTTCCTAACCAATTTTTTTTTTTCTTCACAAAGCCTTTCACTGTTCTTTTTCGACCTTTTTCTTCCACTTTCTAGTCTGCTAGATGATGATACAGATGGTTTTGTTTTCAGAGATGGATTAATTTGTGGGAGTGTGATGTTTATGGCTGCTGAACGAGGTGTCTCAGGAGGTGTATCATCTCTGAGATGTTCTTCAAAGATTATTCTGTTTCTTCAATCTCTCCCTTTGATTTCTGTTTTGGTTCTTGCATTTGTTCCTAACACTTCATTTCATTTGTTCAAACATTTTAACTACAGTATTCTTCCTTCTGTGATATATTTATCTTTCTTTATCTTTTCCTTCTTCATGTCTTGCGGGATCATTTCTTATGCTCTTATTATACACAAAGATGTTTCACGCGACTTTTATTTCATCCAATTTTTGCTCCAATTTTCTAAAGCTGTAAACCGAAAGAAGGTTACAATAGTTGAATCAAAAATTGTTCAAAAAACTGGTTTACACGGTGTACAGTACATGTCAAGGCACACCTATTTATCTCTGTTTTAACGGGGACGACATGGGAGAGCGAAGAGGAAAACGGTGAATGAATTCCCGCCGGCGCTGTCATTTCTCGGTACATAAAAAGCTTTCTTCTCACTGGTTTATCACAGTCTGACTTGCCAGAAAAAATTGATCGTATTCCCAATTCCTATTACACTGGGCATTGACGTGATTTGAGCCAAATTTACAATTATCTCAAAAGTTGTGTGAAAACGTGTTGTGTGTAATAGGAGCATTAGTCTGTCTGCTCTCTGCATACTTTTTCTTTTTTGTTCTTTACGTTTTTCTGTAGTTTGGCTGGGAAGTTTCCTTTTCTTGTTATTTTTCTAATCTTTTTGATTTTCAACTCCACCTAATTTTCTTTTTGACTGAGTTTGAGCGAAGGTTTGTGCACATTTGTTTGTCCTGCATTGGGTTACATGCGAATTTCCATTTTTCTTGAACAGCATAATAAATTTCTGCAAAGAAAATAAATATATATTTTAAGTATTGTTTATATATATATATATATATATATATATATATAAAAGTTATTCAATTAATAAAAATACAAAACAATTTTACTTTTGCTGTAAAACAAAAATATTTTTATTTATTTTTTCTTCTGAAACTAAATTTAATTATATTTTTGCAATTATTTTTCTAAAGTGTTATGTCACCTTTTCTACATTTTACCTTTAAAATTAAAAAAAAAAAAAAAAAAAAAGGACATATAGTATACATCATCCTTTTGCATTACTCTGTAAACAACACTCATAAAACTGTTCTTAAAATTATATTCATACGAATTCTGTTGTTACATTTAAACTATGAAGAGAAATGCTTAAGAGTTCAGTAAAAAATAGCAAATACTGTTTTAAAGACGTTGAAATGACATTTTTAGAAAATCACGAATAAAAATATAAAAGTTAGGGGGAAAATATATTTCCATTGCACCTTAAGCAATCAGTAGGCTAACAAAAAAAAAAAAAAATAAATAAAGGGATAAAATTTATTCATCAAATTTATTTTGATTATTTTTCAAATGTATCTATTTTTAAGATTAATTTTGAAAATATCCACTCCGTGGAAAGAAGTGTCCACTTCGTGATCAAATGATGTCCACGGAGTGGAAATCCACGGAGTGGACAGAATGTCTGATTTTGAATTTTAAGGAACAAAGCAACAACGTCAGGAACAATTTAACTTTAGTGTTGAATTAAGTCTTATAATCATTAATTGTAATAATAATTAGATAATAAATAATCCTTATAATTACTTGTATACTTCTGACCACGGAGTGGACTGATGAGATAGCCAAACAGAGGTATCACAGATGAAATCTATTTTAACAGAACGAAATAAAGCATTGAGTTCAGCACATGTATGTGAAAACAAAGATGGCTTCCCCCTCTTTCTTCTCAGTTACACACTGGTGACAGACAGTGCCATCTACTGAACTTTATGGGAAATTAAATAGTTGTCCACGGAGTGGACGCATTTTATTAGGGACATTTGTTGTAAATTAATTAAAAAAAACAAGATTCATTTTATAACTCTAAAATTTAATAAATATATTTTTAAGGATAATTATGTCCTGCTTAAATCAAAATGTAATTAAAAAACATTAATATTAAGCTTGAAAATAATGCTATATTCTGCAGACTTCCCTTGGGGACAGTCCACGGAGTGGACATTCCAGGTTTTATCGATCGAGTTCTAAGAAAAATAAATAACATTAAAAACTTTTATAATAATATTCAACTAGAGAAAATCGTAAGAAATAGCCTAGTTGTAAATTTTTTTCTGATTGAAAATATTTTCTATTTTTGAGGGCTAAGGGACATGGTTTCTACCCCTTATGTTGGCAATGACCCATATATATATATATTTTATATATATATATATATACAAAAATAGTGACCAGCGAAGCGGGCGTAGCCTACTAGTATACAAATAATTCGAATCATAAGTAATGCTATTTTGGATATAAAATTTCCAAGCCTAAATTCAGTTACTTTTTTAAAAACTTGATATAATGTAATGTAAGAAATGTAAATATAAAAAATATCACCAAATTAACCGCTTGCGTGCGATTTATTTCATTATTGTATATATATATATATATATATATATATATATACAATAATGAAATAAATCTTAAATATGGTCGTGATCTTATTGAGGATTTGATTTTTTTTTTTGTCCTTTTTTGAACGCAAGCGGTTAATTTGGTGATATTTTTTATATTTACATTTCTTACATTACATTATATCAAGTTTTTAAAAAAGTAACTGAATTTAGGCTTGGGAATTTTATATCCAAAATAGCATTACTTATGATTCGAATTATTTGTATACTAGTAGGCTACGCCCGCTTCGCTGGTCACTATTTTTAAATGAATCATTATAATTAATGAATTCTCAAAATTGCATTAATTTTTATCATGTGAAAAAAAAAAACAAAAAACTCTGATCGGGAAAATTATCGCACCGGGTCCCCACTGCCTTCGGCAGCGTTGACCCGTGCGCCATGCGCACGCACGAATGCATATATATGAGTGCTGCGCGCGCGTATTCCTTCACCACCCTTATGATTTCCCAAAATTCCATGTTATTAAACTTTTATTCTTAAGAAGAGGAATTAAAAAAAAAAAAAAAAAAAAAAATCTGATAGGGTTAAAACTTTCACTGGGCCCCCCTGCCTTCGTCAGCGTACAGCCGTGTGCGCGCAGTGCTAACGAATTCACATACACGCTCGCTGCAATCGCGTATTCCTTCACCACCCTTCCTGTCCCTCCTTAATTTTCACTCGTAGGCACGACTCGTAAGCATGACTCGTAGGCACCCAAAACCTATATAAACCAAATTTGAACGGTCTAACTGAATTTCTAATTTTTTGCCCCCCCCCCCCCTTGAGGACATCTTAAAACATATAAATCAGGTGAAATCTCGAATAATTGCTATTAGCGCCCTCTATTGGATAAATTTAATGTAGGTTATTCAATAATATAAAAGTACTTTAAAATAACTTTCGAATGATGTATTAAAAATAATTTAATAATATTTAGAATTCGAAATATTGAAATTTTAAAATATTGCAGCGCCATTTGGCGGTAGAAATTTCTGTAATCTACTGTTCAGTTCGAAATCAACAAAGCTTTAAAATGATGTATTACTTATGAAATTATTTTAATTAGTAGGTGAGATACAAAAGAAAACCTATTCAGGACGCCTTAAAACGTGTAAATCTTGTGAAATATCGAATTCCACTTTCGATAATATAAAAGTTCTTTAAAATATCTTTCGAATGATGCATTAAAAATAATTTAATCATATTCAGAATTCGAATTATTGAAATTTTAAAATATTACAGCGCCATCTCGCGGTAGAAAATTCTGTAATATACTGTTCAATTCCAAATCAACAAAGCTTTCAACTGATGTATTACTTATAAAATTATTTTAATTAGTAGCTGAGATACAAAAGAAAAACCTAATCAGGACACCTTAAAACGTGTAAATCACGTGAAATCTCGAATTCCATTACTTACGGTAGTCAGTTAATGGAAGGTGACAGAAATTTATGGCGTCTACTCTTGAAATTCAATTCAAATAAGTTTCAAAATGACATATTACTTTTGAAATTATGCTTATTAGAAGCTGAGATACAAAAATGATATAAACACTATTATAAAACGATTTATGTCTGACTTTTTCGTGGTTTTCTCCGAAACTTGCGTAATTCCTGGCTAAATACTGTTAAAAATCAATAGTATGAAATGTGAAAGGAGTATCAGAATTCGAAACTCTGCAAAATATAAAGGAATAAAGGCGTTCTGGATTTTCCGTTGTTTTCTCCGAAACAACCGTTCCTTTTTTACTTTTTTGCCCCTTCCACCCCCTTTCCGTCCCTTCTAATAATTTTACACTTGAAAATATCGGCAATCGATTTACCTTTCCTTAAAACCTAATAATACTAATTTCAAAAGCTATAACTCCTTTTTTCCCCCTTCGCTGCCTCCCTCCCCCTCAAGCCCTTCCTAATAATTCTACACTTTCAAAAATATTCAGAATCGAATTATCGGGCGTTAAAACCAAATATTACGAAATTTCAACGGCATATCTCAATTTAATATACTGCGAAATATAAAATAAAATTTAATCTAATTTTTTTGTTTATCCACATATTTTCATGAAAATTGAACAGTAGCTTTATAATATGCTTTCTAGGCCGAATATTAATTCAAATGTAACGTGAATGAAAATTAAAAAAAGTTTGAAAATGACAATCCCCCCCCCACTATAAAACGCGTGACATCTTGATCGGTTACAATCATTTCCTTTTTCATGGCAGACGGTCGTCTGGCATTTGAAATGATGTTGCCACAAAAAATTCATACTTTAGTTAATTTAAAAAAATCTAATTGTTGTACCGATAAGCCGCTTGCACACTTAGATTCAGAAAAAATTCCCCTTTCATTTGGTACCGAAATCGTAACGATCGGACAAATATTTCTAATTTATTTTCCACTTTTTTGCTTTTAATTCCGTTAAAATATCTTTTTTTTTAATGCAATGGCGATGAATTCTCAGTCATTGAGATCGCTTTTAGATTAGACTCGGTATTCTAAATGTGTATCATATAGGGATGCTACAGTAAACTTTTCGTTGAGATGAAGCAAATGGTTTGTGTACAGGGACACTCAAAAGTATTCAAATACATTACGTCTATGGGGAAAATTGCAGGTATGTAGAGTTTAACATCTATAGACTGCACTAAACCAAATGAAACGAATATATATTTTTTGTAATAGAGATAGTCAACTGGGAGAAAAAAATTGTGTATGTAGGAGCCTCGCCTCCCCACCTTGGGGGGAAGTCCCCCCTAGAGGGGAGTAAATTTTCATGATGGGTAACTTTCAAAAGAGCTCGCCGACACCTTTAAAACGAATGGTTGAACCATCGATCTGCGATAATTTAAAATAAAGTTATCAATTTTTTTTCATTTTTAACATTTTTTTTTTAAATGTAATATTGAGAATAAATTCAACTTTTTTTGTATATTTAGTGTTATACTACTTCTCTAATATGGAAATCGTCCACATTATCATAAAAGATAATTTGTTTAAACAATAATTTTAATAAATTATTTTTTAAAAACAGAATTATTTTTTAATAACCGAATTAAATTCTATATAAATGTAGGTGCATTAATGAAACGGGGGTTTGAGGGAGGCGGTAGCCCCCTCACACAGAACTAATTATCATATAAAACTCTTCCGAAGCCTAATTTGAATTGTTTAACACAGGTTTACATAACAGTACTCGTTATCTTACAATAATCCTTGTCTTACCGCGTTTCCTAAATCATGACATTTAACTTGAGGGGCACGAATCCTAGAATATTCAACTTAAAAAAAAAAGACAACAGGGTTAAAATGTAATTTTAGCAGTGAAAAACTAGGAAATGTTATGTAATATTTAAGAACAAAAACTTAATACTTTAGAATCGGGTACATTCCTTTTTGCAACGGAAGCCACGCCTTTACACAATTTTCTAAGGCTTTTCATTATAAAACAAAATTATTTTACCTACTTCCAATTAAATTATTTAAATTTTGTCTTCAGCATTCGTTGTAGTAAATGCCATTGATATTTATGTATACCAGCGTCACATATAGAGTCATACACAAATATGCAAACTAGTTTTTTTAATATTGCTTCCGCGATATAGTGGTGGGGCTTCATTTCTTTTGGAATTCTTTCCCAATCTCTCGCCTGCATTGCGACAATTTTATAAAAAATAAGCCAATTTGTATAATAAACACCGAATTGTTGCTTAGAAAACAATTACAATAACATAAAGGTAAATTAAAATAGTTTTTCGTCAAAATAAATAGAAGTATTTAGTTACAGAGGATACAAATTACAATAAGTGACGGCCCCCTTACAACAACAAAAAATGAAATATTACACTAACTCAAAAAATAATGTTAGGAACGAGCTGTAAATTTGGAAACCCATATTTTTGAAGACGGCCGTTCTATTCATACAAAAATTAACATGGGTCATAATTCATAATTTTTTCAAGTATGAATTTATTAATAATTTTCCTAATTCAAAAAACGTTTTTTTTAAAAACAAAAATATGCATGGAATATGTTTGGGCCACTTCATTTTATCATATTAAAAAAACAGAATTTTAATGTCATAATTATTTTGGAAGATATGAATTAATGTTTGCCACATTCATTTAACATTAGCATCCTCATACTTTGACAGATTATAACTCTATGAAAAATTCAGCAAAATACATAAACTATTCCATTTTCCGCGATGATTTGATCCAAATAATTCAAATAAATTATAAAAAATGGGTGTTACCGTTGAAAAAAATGCATTTGATGCTAGTTTTAATATGTACGCCCTAAGCAAAATCTAACTGTACCATTATAAAAAATGGAATTGTGATGGTCTTATTCTTTTGGCGACTTGAGGAAAGATCCGAAGAACATATTCAGCAGGCAACAAGGTGGTGGCTTGCTCATCATATTGGGGTGCTTCTGGCATAATGGACAAACGTCTTGTTGCTTTCAGAGAAAGTTCAAAGAAGTATCAGGAAACTCTAAGTGAGCATTTATTGCCATTTTTTGAACTCCTAGGTGGTGTCAACTGGATCTTTTAGCAATACAATGCGTCGATACACACTTACCGTTGTACAAAAGAATGGATTAGATCTCAAAATAACAGTGTGTTGAACTGGCTAGCACTTAGCCCAGATCTCAATCCGATAGAGAACATCTGGGGAATCCTCTCACGTGACGTCTACAAGAATGGGAAGCAGTATTACACCATAGCCTCCTAAACTAGATGATTGTCGAGTGGCTCGAAAACTTGGCAACAGTTGAAGCGGTAGACAGCACCACCTGGAACAGATTGCGCAATTTTTTTATTCAACTGCCACCAAAAATTTTTAAAAGTGGGATATGATATACATAAAAGGAGAATAAAATGGAAGAAACGTCGATTATATGTATCATATATCATTTCTTAAAATTATTGGTAACAGTTGAATAAAAAAGTCGCGCAATCTGTACCAGGTGGCGCTATCTACTGCTTCAACTGCTGCCAAGTTTCTGAGCCACGCGACAGGCATCTAGTTTAGGAGGCTATGATTACACAGTGCGAGAATTCAAATCAGCATTTAAGGAAGCCTGATACAGACTTGCTCCCGAAACTCTCTAAGAGCTCGTGATATCAATAAGAAATCGCGTATTTCATCTCATCAGGTGCAATGGAAATACCATAGTTTACTAAAAAGACTTTTATGTTTTGTGAAATGCAAATATTTTGATTTTTATATAATTTATTATTTTCCTTTCTACTAATTGTTTTCGAATTACAAACATGAATTTGTAATCCAACTTATTAGATACAGAAAATTTTTCAAAGCATTCCGGTGTGTATTTTTCATTTTATGAAATTATTTAGCTTGTGCATAAATTTTTTGCGCCGCGCTGCATACAATAATCGCAGTAATTCGCTTAAAAAAAAAAAAAAAAAAGTCACATGTTAGTGTTACTATGGGATACCAGTAGTATATGCATACCTATTAAAAAGTGCCTATTTATCTCATTGGGTGATGTTAAATTGTCCGCGGGACATGCCCCGGTGGCAGTAAGAGGTTTAAAGAGCATAAACTGCTACAAATCCATACTACACAAACTTATGTATCTATATACATTCGACTAATATATTTGAATTATTGTTCTAGGTAAATCAAATAGAACACAAATTCTAATTCTTTGAGTAAAATTGAAAATTTGGCACTGGCACACAAGCAATAATAATAATAAAATAAAAGTAATAAAGTGTTAAATGTTTGTGACGGTTTTATGCTTTTAATACGCTTTTAATTTCTGTTTTATGAGTTAAAGATTGGTAATAGGATTTCTTTTAAATTTAAACCTTTTATTAAATCATATAACTCTAATTATTAAAATTTTCCACAACAGATTCGTAAGCGCATAAAAATATGATATAATTAAAAAATTAGTAGTGGAGAAATTTATAAGGGAAAATTGAATATATGTGTGTATATATATATATATATATAGTATAAAAGTATATATATGTGTATATATACGTATATATACATGTATACAGTGAGAGAGAAGACTTAAAGCATTTAAACGTAAATAAATAAATATAGGGTTAGTCATTAAGTAAGTCACAAATGCATATGGCATGATTTAAAATAGTGACTGATATCTCCAAAGAATGATGATAGTTGAAAGCACCATACGGCTTTATGATATTCGATTCATCTTGAGTAGGTAGCATTCACATGCATGCGTAATGCAGTTTCAAAAATGGCGATGTTGCTGAATGATTGTACGATAGAAGAGCAAAGTGCTGTGGTCCGATTTTTGTGGGCGAAAGGACTTGAATCAAAAAATATTCATAAAGAAATTTTACCTGTTTATGGATGCTTACAGCCCAGACTTAGCCCCAAGCATTTTTCATCTGTTTGTCCACTGAAACAACATCTTGGAGGCAAACAATTTACAGATGATGATGACGTTCAACATGAAGTCCTACTGTGGATGAGACAGCAACCCAAAGAATTTTATGCATGTGGAATTGGGGCTCGGATACAACGATGGGATACGTGCATCAACGTTGTTGGAGATTATGTGGAAAAATAAAAATTGTTTCCAAGTGATTATCATGGCAAATTATTTTTTTATTATTTTTTGTGACTTACTTAATGATTTTCCCTCGTAAATAAATAAAATAATAATGTCCAATAGCTAATTCGTAATTAATCTAATTCAATGAAAATTTTACATACTATTCACCTCATTAAATTAATTTTAATAATTTTGGTTGGTTGGTTGGTTGGGTTTTTACGTCGCACTAGTGCTGCGCAGATGAGCAATTGGCGACGGTCTGGGACACACCCCTAGAGGTGGTCCGGAGACATGCCATCACAATTTTGATCCTCCACGGAAGGGATGGCTCTCCCGCTTCGGTAACCCCCAGAGGTATAATTTTTGATGGGAACATGGAGGACATTGCGGCTACAACAGATTTTACGTGCACCAGCCACCATTAGTGTACACGACGGTCTTTGGCCGGCTCGAGTACCGAACCCGCAATCTTCCAATTACGAGGCCGGCACTCTACCGACTGGGCTACCGTGGCCCTTTTAATAATTTTGGTAATGATTCTTTCAAGCTCTTTTCACTAGTTCAATTGGGATAATTCTCACATTTATATTTTCTACGTATTTAGATAAAATGAAGCTGGCAACTCGTTTTGTATGGACTGAGAGTTTGCAAAACTTATGGATAATTTTTATTTCCCCATCGTACAACAAGTTGATTCAAAATTAGTGCGACCAATTTTAATAGCACGTAACTATTTATGGTAAACTTTAATCGCTTTACCACCGGTTTTATTTTAAAAGTGAGACGTTTAAATTACCAGTCTAGCTATTTTTATTAGTGGGAGTAAATTATGGCTCCGAAATTAGATCCTCAAACCCGAAACGAAATTTTAAAGTTTTGAAGGATGGTTGCTCAAATTCTGTTATAAATAAAGCATTTAAAAATCAAAAAAAGATATTTTTTTAATGGACTACTATCTAAACTTCGAAAAGAAATAAAATTTGACTGGCAATCAAAAGCTCCAGGGGAAAAATGTGGACAAAAGGAAGTGCTTGGTGAAAAAGAAAAAGAGAAGATAAAAAGACTTATCGCTGTAGAAAATCCTTTGCCTCAAAGAACTTTAGCAAAGAAACTACATTTATCGCAATCGACAATTTGTCGTCAGATAAAGAAAATTGGCTATAAAAAAGTGAATAAACCAGTCTGTCATCAAATGTCTGCAAAGACCGTAGAAAAACGAAGAAAATGTTCTTGGCCTCTGTATTTAATGTTACGCAAAGGTAGATACAAAACATGGATAATTTCGGATGAAGTACTTTTTCATCTGTCATCCACAACTGGCAAAACAAAGATACAATATACTTCACGCAAAAAACGTCGCAATGTATTGCAAAAGGCAAGTTGGTCGTCAGGTGTTATGGCTAAAATTGTTGCTAAATACTATCATGAATAAAGCTCTGAAGCACATGATCAAAGAAAGTAAACGTCTTTACCCTCAAGGAAACTTTGTTTTTCACCAAGATTCTGCACGAGTTATACTGCAGAATCAACTATAAAATGGCTGAAAGATAAAAAAATAAATTTTCTTCCTCCTGAGAAATGGTTACCATCATCCACTGACTGTGCTCATTGCGATTATTTTTTATGGGGATACTTAAAAAAACAATTAAGTCGACATAAAGTAAGAACACTTCAAGGGCTTCAAAAAGCAATCAAAGAGGAAGTTGAAAAAATACCCCCAAAAATGATCGAAAAAGTTCTTTCGGCTTGGCCTAAACGTTTCCGTAAAGTGTACTATGCTAAAGGAAACCACATTGAAAATTTCATGTAAATAACTTAATTCAATAAAAATTTCTGATGCTCTGAAATTGGTCACACTTATTTTGAATCAACATATATAGGTATGAGAAACTTAGGTAATCGTGAAATTTTTTTTTTTTTTTTTTTTTTTTTTAACTTTTTTGCACGTTTTCTGGTGTGAAGAATCCGAAAATGACAAAATTTGTATGGTATCCGTCTGTAGGGTGTCTGTTAGTTTGTTAGTCCGTTAGGGTGTTATTCCGTTAGTGTGTTAGTATATTAGTCTGTGTACACGGTATCTCAAGAACTAATTGTCGCAGAGACGGTAGATCAGTTTTAAAATATTACTTTCGACACTGGCAAGAACTATATTCATTTGCAACATTCGAATTAAAAAAACTCGTAAGTTATTTGAAATTTACGATTTTCTTAACATGGGAGAATAGGACAAAATTTCACTTAAACATGCATTAAATGGAAAATGTTTATTCTAAAAATGTCAGACCAGTTTCAAAATATCAGTTTCGATGCCGGAAAGAGCATCAATAACTATAAACATGCTACTTCAAAAATTTCACGAGTTATTGGAAATTTACGAATTCCTTAACATGGCAGAATAGGGCGAAATCGCACATAAACGTCAATTTTTAGGGATATTTTCATCGTAAAGATGTCAGACCACTTTTGAAATATTATTTAGGATACTATCATGAATATCATAGACTATGAATTTTCCAATGTAAAAATTTCGTAAGTTATTGTAAATTTACGAATTTCTTAACAGGACAGAATAGGGCAAAATTTCACACAAGCGTCAATCTTGAGGGATATTTTCATCGTACAGATGTCAGACTACTTCTGAAATATTATTTAGAATTCTGACATGAATATGATAGAGTATGAATTTTCCAATTAAAAAAATTCTTAAGTTATTTGGAATTTACGATTTACTTAAAATGGCAGAATAGGGCAAAATTGAGCATAAACGCCCGTTTTGAGGGTCATCATTCTAAATATATCAGACAACATCAAAATAACATTTATGATACTTGTATGAACATGATTGACTACAAATATTCTAATAGGAAAATTTCGTAAGTTATTCGAAATTTAAGATTTTATCAACATAGAAAAATTGAAAATTTTCCATATAAATATGCATTTTGAGGATTGTTGCATTAGAAATAGTAGCATGAAAACTAAACTACGAAATTGACCCTAATAAAAAAATCAATAGATTAGAATAAGATAAACATATCGAAGTGAACGGTGGATAGCTTATTAGGCGGATATTTCATACTGTCACTGTGTCAAGCGTTTGGTCAAATTCATTTCTCTAATCATCTTAACAGAATGTCCTGTACTAGAAATTTATGAAAACATATATATGATGGGGAAATGAGCAGAGTCCACCTATGCCAACTAGTTTTCTTCTTGTGTATCTGATAGGGTAACTCTATGAAATTTAAAAATTATTTCTGTATTTCCTTTCCAATTTTGGATATTGTCGCAAAATAAGGACATACACTGTATTTTTTTACTTTCTGAACACTATAGTGAGGAAAGTATTGTAATCATGTCAAAAATCCGAATTTGAGATTTTGATGTTTCTATACGTTTCGAGGTCCCCTGAGTCCGTTTGTATGTGTATGTATGTGTGTACGTATGCGTGTATGTATGGGTGTATGTATGTGTGTGTGTATGTGTGTGAGTGAACACGCTAGCGTCTAAACACTTTGTTCGAATACGCTGAAAGTTGGTACGTATATTGTAAGTCACCATAGTACGAACACTATTGATTTTGGTGAATCTAGCACTTATAGTTTTTTTACAGGGACACCAGGAAGATTTCTTTATCATTATGGCCTATGGGGCCAAATTCTTAAAAATGTGATAGCGTCTAAACGCTTTATTAATCTGATCAAAACATTTGTACACATGTTAACGATCACAGTTGCACGAACTGTATAGATTTTGGTGAATTTAGCACTTACAGTTTTTTACAGGGACAAAAAGAAAAATTCTTTATCATTATGGCCTATGAAACCAAATTTTTAAAAGTGCAATAGCATCTAAACGCCTTATTCAATTGAGCTGAAAATGTATATGAATATTATAAATCACTGTTGCACAAACTATAAGCATTTTGGTGAATCTAGTATTTAGAGGTTTTTACAGGGACATAACGAAAAATTCTTTATCATTATGATTTATGGGCTCAAAGTTCAGTAGCGTTAAATAAAACATCGTGTAATATATGGAGAAAAATACTCAAACACTCTATTATGGTTTTTTCTCTTTTGTTTGTTTAACAACTCATCTTTCTTTACTTTATCTTCAAAACTGTTAATTACTGAATGTTCGGAAAGTCGAGTGGAGTCACTCCAGATTTTTCTTCTTCTTCTTAATACAATTTGCTATACAGTTTCTGAAATATTCCAATTTGGAGCTTCTTCTTGAAGATTGTGTGTCCCCTGAACATAGAGTCCTTCTAGTTTTAAGAATGTTTGAATTTCAATACAGGTTAGCTCCATTTTTTAAAACTTGATGGTTTCTGATGGTTAATTTTCTAAATTAAAATATATATATATACATTATTTGATGGATTACGTGAGTGAGTTTGATAAGTAATCAATAGCGTGCAGTCGGTAACAAAAGTGTCCGAACACTAGCAAAAATTCCTATGTAAAAAAAAGTACACTTCATACGGTTTTTTTAAATAAATCCTTGTCGAATCTTGTTCTTAGTCAGTCTAAGAACGTGATTCGATAAGGATTTATTTAACAAAACCGTATGAAGTGTGCTTTTTTACATAGGAATTTTTGCTAGTGTTCGGACACTTTTGTTACCGACTGTAAGTTATTTCAAATTTAATCACCAATAAAAATTTTAATCATTTATTTATTGAATGTAACTAGCAATAATAAGTTATTTACTGTGTGCTAAAATTTAACCTGATTGAAAATTATATTTTGAAAAATATTTAAAATTATATTTTGAATGGCTTTAACAATGTATCCTTCAAATGCTAAATTTTATAATGGTTTACAATTATCAACTTTATATATATATATATATATATATATATATATATATATATATATATATATATATATATATATATAATTAAAAGTTAGGCCTTACACAAGACAAAAGGTATTGGAAAAGTTAATATAAGTTTTTTCTAAAACATTGATGGGTGAGATCACATATAGCAAATATGAACGAACTATGTATAAATGTATATATATAAATATCTGCATAATGATCTGTGCTATTAACATGGAAGAGACTCTGCAATTCCATTATGCTTGGAATAGCCCACAAGGATATAAGCCGAATGTCTGATCCGTGCCTTCATGTAGTGCAGAAAAAATGAGATTTTTTTTTTTTTTTTAAATGAAAAAAATCGATAACTTATTTTAAATTATCACAGATCTATAGTTCAAACATTCGTTTCAAAGGTACTGACGAGTTCTTTCGAAAGATACCCACATTGAAAATTTACACCTCTAGGTATTTCCCCACAGGAGGGTACCAATGTTCCTACATGCACAAACTTTTTTTCCTAGTTTACTAGTACGATTATCAATAATTCATATCGATTTTACAATTACATGTTAAAAATAACTCTTGTTATGTACATTTACACGATATTTTGTTCTATACTGCCATGTTCAAAATTTAGAAAAATGATATCACAGCGCCACCTGTTGAGCGACTGATCCTTAAATCAAATCAGCACCAGTTTAGGTCAGGGTTCAACTAAATAACAAGTTTGGCTAAATCTCGTTCATTAGTTCGTGAGATACAGCACCCACAATATTTATGATGCACACACACAGAAACATAGACACGCCGACACACAGACAGACAGACTTTACTAAAAGCAGTCAAATCGTGTTCCGGACATCTCAAAACTTGTAAATCTATTGAAAACTGAAGTTCGAAAAATTTCACTAATCCAATATTTTCTCCTTATACATATAGAAGAAAGTAAAAAAAAAAAAAAAAAAAAAAAAAAATTCAAACTTTGGTCGAGACGGGGATCGAACTGATCTTCCTTATGGAAGCCAAATACCCTGGCACTGTGCTACGTTTTATTGCTCTCCATACCTGTTTCGTTGATTTTTATAGAAGTAGCTAAGACTTCTAGGGTCATATGGGGCTTTATAGGGGGTTGTTGCACAAAATTTGCTCTCTACCCTATGTTTTCGAACACGCTCTTTAATTTTAGCCTGGTTTGGTTTCAACAGGAATTTTGCTGATTCGTACTTTCCTTGTAAGTGTTACAATGCTGAGAAAATTCAAGTTTATGCTCCAAATGACTCATGTGAAGACCAAGTTAACGAGGAATTCTAAGAGGATGTTGTGAAGGCCCTTAGTAAAGCAAGAAGGCAAAATCTAAGAACGATTATTGAAGATTTCGATGCACGAATTATTACCAAACATTTAAATGAAATTAGTTGGTGCATTTTGATAGCGAACTTGAGATAAGAGAGGACATAGACTGATTGAATTGGTAGAAACTGAAAAAAATGTATGTCTTTCTTTTCCTTTTTTCTTAAGAACCCAAAGAAGAAATAAGAATGGAGACAGTGTTGCCAGATCGGGCGGAATATTTATTCAATAATCACCAATAATTTTTAATTGTAACGTTTGCCTAATCTCTTCGAAGTTTGAAAGTCTATTATGTATATCAGATATCTCTTCTCAGAATTGTTGGTGATTATTGAATAAAAAATCCGCCCGATCTGGCAACACTGCATGGAGATGTCCCAACGGTGGAATAAATAAAATTGATTACATCCTAATGGACAAGAAATACGCTTACTGAACTCTTGCAGTCATCACAGGCTAGTATGTTCGAAAGTAATGTTTAAGGTTGTATTGAAAAGGCTGAAACTAATGCAAATTCGGCAAAAAAGAATTCAATCCGAGATTTAAAAGAGTTCAGGCTTGAACTAAAAAAAGATCTCAGCTTCTTGAGGATATTGCAGACGTCAATCAGTTCATGGGGAATTTTGTCAATGTTCTGTGATCAGCAAAAAATATTTGCTGGTTTGGAAGAAGATAAGAATACTAAGAAAATTTCGGAAGAAATGAGAGGACTTATGGAGAAAAGAAAAGGAAAAAAAAAAGAATATAACAAGAAAAATATTGTTACAAAGGTTGAATTTTCAGAACTACGGAAAACTATTACAAAAACGATTTTAGAAGACATCAAAAAATTCAATTGTAATATGATCAAGCAATCAATTGGAAAAACAAAAGTTTGAAGACTGAAAAAAAAAAAAAAAAAAAAAAAAAAAAGTGATTCTACTCTTCATAAAACACCAGAAAGTGAAAAAATTATCGGCTGAAATGAATTACAGCGACCAAAAAAAATTATAAAAATTAAGCGCATTTGGCGATTTCACACTGTTTAGGCAACTGATTTTGAGTACTTGGCGGAGAAGCAAAATACGGTTCTGTTCGTACACGACAATCTCGGTGCTAGCAAACATATCGCCTAATAGCGCTAAATCGCCAAAAATGCTTAGTTTTAATAATTTTTTGTGGTCGATGTAATTCATTTCAGCCGATAATTTTTTTACTTTCTGGTGTTTTATGAAGAGTAGAATCACATATATTTTTTTCAGTATTTTTTGAAGATGACACCTTTTGAAGGTTTCCTTGTCAGAATGAAGAACAAATTTTAAAATACGCAGCAATTTTTTATTCAGAATTTTACAGTTCATTAGGATAACTCAGTGGTTCACCAACTCATTGTTGCCAGATTTTGCTGTTTTTTAATTCGGCAGTCACTAAATATTTAGAGAAGTGATATGTGATATACTTAAGAGACGATTATTCTTCGAAATGATTAGGCAACCGTTACATTTAAAATTTAGTGGTGGATGTTGAATATAAAAGTCGCAAAATCTAGCAATACTGCACTAATTTCATCAAATACAAACGACGCTATGGCAGCGACATAAAAGAAAGAAGTAATTATGACGATAAAAGTAATGAAAAATGGAAAAGCTTTATTCAAAAATAACTGTAAATTGCTTTTTATCAGTAAAATAAAGTGTATGAAAGTAATTAGGGCAATGCATAATGAAATAAAGTAAGTCTTACACTCAAATAGCATACATAATTTATTTTATGGAAAAAAAAAGTGTCTTAATCACTTCACTGGTCACTGTAGTGTATGGAAGGCTACATTTCCCCCGAGTTATTTCGGGATGGCCGGTGAAGTGGTTAAATAACTTTAAAAAATAAATAAATAAATAAATAAATAAAATAAAATAAAATAAAAAATAAACAAGAATAGATATAATTTAATAAACCTACAATAAAGTCAGTAATTCCTATTTCCGCCTCATCCGATCCAAATAATATTCATAACGATCCACATAATGGATCCAAAAACTATTTGCGTAATAGATCATTTTACCTGACAACATGGCTATCCATTTTAGGTCATATTACTGGAATACGCCGAGAAGCATAGCAAAATTAACAAATGTAATATGCATCTAAAAACATATTTTATTAAGTAAACCAAGTCATATATCTGTACATGAAAGACTGTGTATCTAAACAAACAGTAAAGTTAGTACTTAACTTATAACATAGTGTATAAAACACACTTTTGCATGGAATTCTATTCAGACGCGTAACACTGCAGTCGCTTGAATACCGCCATTACTTCTTCTTGATGGTGCAACTAGTTTATATGTTACTCGGTATATAGCGCTACCTGTTTCGAAGAAAACATGTGAATCGTTTTGCCCGCTAGGATCATTTTTGGCTACCTTCCCTTACTAGAATTTTTTTTTTTTTTTTTTTTTTTTTAAGTCAAAACAAATAAATAAAAAGGTATCTCGTCAACACAACATGACAACAAAAATTTTAAACTTGCTATGGAAGTTTTGTACTAAAGCTGTACTTCCTTAAAGAAGTATAAAAACTGGGTCGTGAAACAGGAATTTTATCTGGGACGTTTCTTTGAAGGATTTTTGTTTCTTTGTCGCACAATATTAATTTGCTTTTGAAAATAATTTGGCTTTGGATGAATTAAAATTCAATTTGGGTAGTGCAATTGGAATAAGATTTATGAGTTTCAAATTTTAAAGATAAATGAGAAAAGAAAGTGTAAAAATTTTGTTCGGGCTTGCCAGTTTTAGAAGAAAATAACATTTTAGATTTTAAGATAAATAATTAAGATATTAAGCTAAAAATTAAGATAATAGTACTTTATATTTTAGTTTTTCAAAAGTATGCATAGCTTTCCGGAGGGCGTTCCATCCAGCCTTACATCGCTAGAATAGACAATTGGTACTAAAACCTACACCACCACTCACCACAGCACGGAATGGCTAGGTACGGCCAAAACCTTCTGTTCTTAAACGAGAATTTCCGGTTTTAAACACAGGCCACGTTCGTCTGTCTAGCAGTTCAGAGTTTTCTGTGGTTATCTCCAAAATTTTTATGATTGAAACACCTTAGAAAAAGCTCCACAGTGTGAATCTTTCTCAGGCCTAGAACTTTTGTGTAGGTGATCAGCCCCAATCCTTACGTCTCAATAAATTGCTGCTACGACAAGTGCGACTTAGGTTCAAACTTGATACCTCCCGTTTACCAACGTTGATGAAGTTGGTGTTAAATTAAAAATAAAATGATACTTTAAAAAAATTAAAGAACACGCTTTTATAGAAATGTGAACTAAAAAGCGCAAAATATCTATCTGAGTATTAAAATGCAGGGTAAGAGAAAATCGTGTGAGTGACACACCATAATATTTACATACACTTAACTCTTTAATTAAATAATTTAGAATTAAACAAAAACCATTTTTAAAAAACCTCCCCTGCCCGGGCTCGAGCGTTAGACCTTTAGGTTCGTAGCCCGGAGCTTTACCTCACAGCCACAGTGTTCACGCAGGGAGTGTCTTTTTTTACAATATAGGTTCTTTGTTTGCTCCCAGAGCGGTTACAAACATACATACAAACATACATACAGGTGAAGCTAATAATATTATAGTTTAAAAAAATTAAAGAACACGCTTTTATAGAAATGTGAACTAAAAAGCACAAAATATCTATCTTAGTATAAAAATGAAGGGTAAGCGAAAATCGTGTGAGTGACACACCATAATATTTACATACATTTAAATCTTTAATTAAAATAACTTAGAATTAAACAAAAACCATTTTTAAAAAATCGTCCCTGACGGGGATCGAACGCTAGACCTTTAGGTTCGTAGCGCGGAACTTTACCTCAACGCCACGGTGTTCACGTAGGGTATGTATTTTTTTACAGTATAGATTTTTTGTTTGCTCCCAGAGCGGTTAAAAACATACAAACAAACATACATACATACAGGTGAAGCTAATAAAAGCGTGTTAATAAAAGCGTGTTATAAAGGGATTTCGCATTGGCTCTAGACCTATGTAGTGTACCTTCAAATTCAGTGTGTGTGTGTGGGAGGGTGGGAGCTTTCAGAAGGGTTATAGCTTGTACAGAGCCTGATTAAGGGGGAAGCACACATTATCTCCGCTCTCACCGGAATATTTTTACAATTATTTTTTATTTCATGTCATAGAAATTCCACGCTTTGACGAGGAAATATTTTTTATAAAAAATGAACGGTGTAAAACAATCCAATTTACTCACCGTTATTAGACACCAGAATTCTTTTAAAATAATTTTTAATGAGAATTTTCTGTTTATTATAGGAGGAAAGTATTTGTTAAAAAATAACTGTGTAAGTATAAATAATGCGTGCTTTCTCCTTAATCAGGCTCGGAGCTTGTATACTTGAAGATTCGAAGAAAATTATATAAAATTCTGAACAGTTAAGCGTAGGAGCATGACATGGATTCAAACGCAGTACCTCCCATTTACCAGCTTCGGCAGCAGAACTCCTCGCCACTGGTTGTTGGGAACCTACTAGAATGGAGACAGGAGGCGTTTAAGAAAGTTATGTAGTATCAACGGCGATTTTTTCCTTTTGTTGTTCTTGTGAGTTTTTGAAATTGACGAACTGGATAGAATCTAAAAATAGAATTTATAGGTGGGTTACATAGATGCACTGTGTGAATAGATTTCAATTAAAGTTGCTGATATTTCGGAAGTATAACCTAAAATCAAATATTTTATTTTACAAATGTAGTCAAATATTCTAATATTAAACACATAATGCTTAAAAAAAAAAAAAAAAAAAAAAAAAAAAAAAAAAAAAACCCTTAATATTTAAAGACACATTTTATTGCTAATAGAATTTTAATGTTGGCGATCTGAATGTGTGCAACTTCAATAAAATGAAAATTAATATATAGGAATCGCGCAAACACAATTGGCTTCTTTAACTTAACTCTAAAACTATTGAAAATAATCTGGTGTGTCACTCACACGAATTTTCCTTACCGTGCATTTCACTACTTAGTACAGTCAAATAAGACCAAAAAACACCAAATAAGAGAAAATTTTTTAAAAATTTTGAAACTTTAGAATAGCATTCCTGGGGGCTCTAGTAATGCAAAACAAAAACGTTCCCCCTTCCTGGGGGGGGGGGGGGCGGAGCTTCCCCTCTAGACCATATAGCTCTTTCAGATAAAAAAAAAAAAAACAGAAATAATAATTTATAAACGCTTGAATTTTAGGATAAGATTCATGAATAGTCTGGTAAAGGGGAAAAAAAAATCCCCCCTTCCTAGGGAAACCCCCTCCCCTCTTACCCCCCAAACTGAATAGCTACTTCAGATTACAAAAAAAAAAAAAAAAAAAAAAAAAAAGAAAGAAAAAGAGGGATTATAAAGGAATGTATCTTAAGAGCAAGTATGTATATTGTTTTGAAATTTTAAAATATACTCTTGAGGGCTCCAGTAATTTAAAACAAAAAAGTTCCCCCTCTCTGGGCGGAAGCTTCCCCCCCCCCCCTCCCATTTTCCCTCTAAACCATATTATAGCTTTTTCAGATGAAGAAAAACAGAGGAAATAATTTATAAATGTTTGAAATTTTAGATAACATTCTTGAGTAGCCTAGAAATGGAAAATAAAAATAATCTCCTCTCCCTGAGGAGGCATTTCCTTCCTCCCCCCCCAATTGTATAGCTCCTTCAGTTAAAAAAAATGAGGGACTATAAAGGAACATAATATAGTAGTAAATATTTGTAAAGTTTTATAAATTTGAAATAATACTCTTGAGGGCTCTATTAATGTAAAATAAAAAAGTCCCCCCTCCCTGGACGAATTTTCCCTCCCGAAGCTTCCCCCTATTTTCCCTCCAAACCTTATGGCTCTTTCAGGATAAGAAAAATTAGAAAATAATTTTATAAATGTTTGAAAATTTAGGATAACATTCATGAATAGTCTAATAACGGAAAAGAAAGAAAATTACCCCTCCCTCAGAAGACCCTCCCCCACTTTGCTTCCCCCCCCCCCAAAAAAAAAAAAAGTTGTACAGATCCTTCAAATAAGAAAGAGGGGGGGACTAATCGAGTTCGTAAGGTTATTAATATAAAAGGCAAGTTTTTTTTTTTTTTTTTTTTTTTTTTTTTTGTGATAGATGGAGGGTACTTCATCCAACGTGTCATGAGGCCGAATAAAGGAACATTTGGTAATGTTTATGAAACATACATCTCTTTCATTCAACGACACTACAAGTTTAATGCTGCTGTAACTTTTTATTACTCTGAAAGTGCTTTAAAACTAAAAAAAAAAAAAAAAAAAAAAAAAAAAAACTTCAAAGACGACTAATGAAGAGAAATCACGGGATAATTTATTTACTGATAAGACGAGCCTTGTTGAAACTCAGACCACATTTCTTAGCAATTTGAATAACAAAAAAAGATTTATTTCGGAACTTGCTCAGTGGTTATACCAACAAGTGCTGGTAGCAAGGATAGCAAAAGTTGACGCAGACGTTTTCAATGTTAGAAAAGCAATTGATTCCTCTCACTTAAACAAGCAAGTTGTTGTTGGGCAAGATGTTGAGCTTACTGTTTTAATGATAGCTTTCGCCCCAGAAGAGATGGACATTCTACTCGTGAAAGAAAGGAAGGGAAATCTTAAAAAAAGATTTTATAGTTCCAAGGACTTGCAAAGTTCCTTTGTTATCAACAATTGCTGGGATTCAATCTTATTTCTTCTTGCAAGGAGTGGTTGCAACACCACTTCGGCCACGTTTGGAAAAAGGAAAGTGCAAGTTGCTCAACCATTTAACCGATCTCACCATCTCTATGATGAACCCAAAGTTTTCATTGATCCAAGATCGATTCGTTACTCCACTAGAAAATCAGGTGAAAAATTTATAATTGCAATCTACAGTAAAGTTTAAAAAAAGTAGATGTACAACTTCTGAAATGAAAAAATTGAACGACCCCAGATTTCAATGTTTTAATCAACTAGTAGTCCAGACAAGCAATGCAATTTTAATAAAGAAGCATCACAAAACTGGCGTTGTAAAATTATTACTTACAAACTTTGAATAAACACCATAAAATGCAATAAACTCGCAACAATTGTTTCGGGTCGAAAAACACACGACCCTTCATCAGGCGAACAAAGTAAGCACGAGTGCTGCACTGACTGCAGCACTCGTGCTTACTTTGTTCGCCTGATGAAGGGTCGTGTGTTTTTCGACCCGAAACAATTGTTGCGAGTTTATTGCATTTTATGGTGTTTATTCAAAGTTTGTAAGTAATAAAGCAATGCAATTGTTCTTTCCAGAGTCTGATTAAGGGGGAAGCACACATTATCTCCGCTCTCACCGGAATATTTTTACAATTATTTTTTACTTCATGTCATAGAAATTCCATGCTTTGACGAGCAAATATTTTTTATAAAAAATGAACGGTTTGAAACAATCCAATTTACTCACCGTTATTAGACACCAGAATTCTTTTAAAATAATTTTTAATGAGAATTTTCTGTTTATTATAGGAGGAAAATATTTGTTAAAAAATAACGTTGTAAGTATAATTCGGCCACGTTTGGAAAAAGGAAAGTGCAAGTTGCTCAACCATTTAACCGATCTCACCATCTCTATGATGAACCCAAAGTTTTCATTGATCCAAGATCGATTCGTTACTCCACTAGAAAATCAGGTGAAAAATTTATAATTGCAATCTACAGTAAAGTTTAAAAAAAGTAGATGTACAACTTCTGAAATGAAAAAATTGAACGACCCCAGATTTCAATGTTTTAATCAACTAGTAGTCCAGACAAGCAATGCAATTGTTCTTTCCAGAGTCTGATTAAGGGGGAAGCACACATTATCTCCGCTCTCACCGGAATATTTTTACAATTATTTTTTACTTCATGTCATAGAAATTCCACGCTTTGACGAGGAAATATTTTTTATAAAAAATGAACGGTGTGAAACAATCCAATTTACTCACCGTTATTAGACACCAGAATTCTTTTAAAATAATTTTTAATGAGAATTTTCTGTTTATTATAGGAGGAAAGTATTTGTTAAAAAATAACGTTGTAAGTATAATTCGGCCACGTTTGGAAAAAGGAAAGTGCAAGTTGCTCAACCATTTAACCGATCTCACCATCTCTATGATGAACCCAAAGTTTTCATTGATCCAAGATCGATTCGTTACTCCACTAGAAAATCAGGTGAAAAATTTATAATTGCAGTCTACAGTAAAGTTTAAAAAAAGTAGATGTACAACTTCTGAAATGAAAAAATTGAACGACCCCAGATTTCAATGTTTTAATCAACTAGTAGTCCAGACAAGCAATGCAATTGTTCTTTCCAGAGTCTGATTAAGGGGGAAGCACACATTATCTCCGCTCTCACCGGAATATTTTTACAATTATTTTTTACTTCATGTCATAGAAATTCCACGCTTTGACGAGGAAATATTTTTTATAAAAAATGAACGGTGTGAAACAATCCAATTTACTCACCGTTATTAGACACCAGAATTCTTTTAAAATAATTTTTAATGAGAATTTTCTGTTTATTATAGGAGGAAAATATTTGTTAAAAAATAACGTTGTAAGTATAATTCGGCCACGTTTGGAAAAAGGAAAGTGCAAGTTGCTCAACCATTTAACCGATCTCACCATCTCTATGATGAACCCAAAGTTTTCATTGATCCAAGATCGATTCGTTACTCCACTAGAAAATCAGGTGAAAAATTTATAATTGCAATCTACAGTAAAGTTTAAAAAAAGTAGATGTACAACTTCTGAAATGAAAAAATTGAACGACCCCAGATTTCAATGTTTTAATCAACTAGTAGTCCAGACAAGCAATGCAATTGTTCTTTCCAGAGTCTGATTAAGGGGGAAGCACACATTATCTCCGCTCTCACCGGAATATTTTTACAATTATTTTTTACTTCATGTCATAGAAATTCCACGCTTTGACGAGGAAATATTTTTTATAAAAAATGAACGGTGTGAAACAATCCAATTTACTCACCGTTATTAGACACCAGAATTCTTTTAAAATAATTTTTAATGAGAATTTTCTGTTTATTATAGGAGGAAAGTATTTGTTAAAAAATAACGTTGTAAGTATAATTCGGCCACGTTTGGAAAAAGGAAAGTGCAAGTTGCTCAACCATTTAACCGATCTCACCATCTCTATGATGAACCCAAAGTTTTCATTGATCCAAGATCGATTCGTTACTCCACTAGAAAATCAGGTGAAAAATTTATAATTGCAGTCTACAGTAAAGTTTAAAAAAAGTAGATGTACAACTTCTGAAATGAAAAAATTGAACGACCCCAGATTTCAATGTTTTAATCAACTAGTAGTCCAGACAAGCAATGCAATTGTTCTTTCCAGAGTCTGATTAAGGGGGAAGCACACATTATCTCCGATCTCACCGGAATATTTTTACAATTATTTTTTACTTCATGTCATAGAAATTCCACGCTTTGACGAGGAAATATTTTTTATAAAAAATGAACGGTGTGAAACAATCCAATTTACTCACCGTTATTAGACACCAGAATTCTTTTAAAATAATTTTTAATGAGAATTTTCTGTTTATTATAGGAGGAAAGTATTTGTTAAAAAATAACGTTGTAAGTATAATTCGGCCACGTTTGGAAAAAGGAAAGTGCAAGTTGCTCAACCATTTAACCGATCTCACCATCTCTATGATGAACCCAAAGTTTTCATCGATCCAAGATCGATTCGTTACTCCACTAGAAAATCAGGTGAAAAATTTATAATTGCAATCTACAGTAAAGTTTAAAAAAAGTAGATGTACAACTTCTGAAATGAAAAAATTGAACGACCCCAGATTTCAATGTTTTAATCAACTAGTAGTCCGGACAAGCAATGCAATTGTTCTTTCCAGAGTCTGATTAAGGGGGAAGCACACATTATCTCCGCTCTCACCGGAATATTTTTACAATTATTTTTTACTTCATGTCATAGAAATTCCACGCTTTGACGAGCAAATATTTTTTATAAAAAATGAACGGTGTGAAACAATCCAATTTACTCACCGTTATTAGACACCAGAATTCTTTTAAAATAATTTTTAATGAGAATTTTCTGTTTATTATAGGAGGAAAGTATTTGTTAAAAATAATGTTGTAAGTATAAATAATGTGTGCTTCCCCCTTAATCAGGCTCTGGTTCTTTCTCACTTGCCTACCACTGATGCTGCATTCCTCTATTCTCATACGGTTTACCAGTAAGTACAGATGTAGTTGGGATATCGCTTGGACCCAACGACCTGGGGGTGGAAAGTATCTAATTTCTACTTTTTATAAGCACCTGCTCCAGAAAAGATACTGAATTTGGTTTCATGTGGTTGTACGCTAGGTTATGGAAGAAAGTACAAATGTGTTAAAGCAGACTTATTGTGCACAGTAATGTGTAAACACTGTCATAAGAAATAGGGAGCCCATTGACATGATAGAAAAGTTTGAAGATGACATTCATGATGAACTTAATTAATTTTTATTTTATGTTCAGACGGTTATTTGAAAGTAATAAACTTATTGACACACATTAAAATTGTGTTACTGCATTTTAGTTATTTATTTTTCTATTTATTTTACCCAGTTATTACCTAAGGTTCATTATTATCATTTAAATTTTTCAATTTACTTTTTTTTTTTTTTTAAACTAAAAATAAGAGGCACGATAATAGTTCGTTTAAACATAGAGTGGAGGACATTTTTTTTCAGAATTTTTCAAAAAGCATTCTTTTTCTTTCTTCCTTTTTTCTCTTTTTCTTTCTTTCTTTCTTTCTTTCTTTTTTTTTTTTTTTCGTAATAGTAGCTGTCTTCTCACAGAAAATTTCGAAGGGGATTTTATGGAGGGTTGTGTGCAAATTCCTCCCAAAAGTTTGGAGGAATTTGCACACAAGGACTTGTTTTGTTTTCCATAAAGATACTCCAAATGAGTTATTTCCCCCAAGTTTCAAATCTGCATATTTCATTCTGAGTACTTTTTTTTCTTGCTAATCTGAAAGAACTATTCGATTTCGGGGGAAAAAGGAAGACTTTCTTTCTTCCATTGAGAATTTCCAAGCATAATATCCTAAAACTTTCAAAATTATACAAATTATTTCACATAATTATTTTTTTGCTTTCAACGAATTCTACGATTACGGGGTGAAAGGGCGGGGGGGGGGGGCAGAGAAACTTACACACCAATGAATGATGAACTTTTCGTTTCCTATTATTAGCGCTCTCAAAAAACTTGTCTTTAATTTTCAAAACTTTATAAATTATTTCCAAATTTTTCTTAATTTCAACGAATTATATGCTTTTTTTTTTTTTAGGAGGGGGGGTTCTCACCCCAAATCGGGGAACTTTTTTGTTTTCCATCATTAGACACCTCACGATAATTTTCGTAAAATTTCAAGCCTATAAACTATTTTTCCATTTTTCTTAATTTCAACAAATTGAACTATTTTTTTTTTCTTTATTGGGTGGAAGGGGGGGGGGAGCACTAACACTCCATGATGGAATTTTTTTTAAATTTTGTTTTACATTATTAGCTTCGTCACGAATGTTATACCAAAATTTCAAAACTCAATAAATTATTTCCCCACTTTTTAAATTTCAATAAATTGAATAATTTTTTAGGTAAAGGTGGGGGGTGGAGAAAGGGATAAGTTTCTACCCCAGGGTGGAAAACTGTTTTCCATTAATAATAGGCCTCTCAGGAACATTATACCAACTTTCCAAAACTCTGTAAACAAATTCCCCATTTTTTTCTTCATTTCAGTGATTTATACGATTTTTTTTTTTTTTTTTGGTGGGGGATGGGGGGGGGGTGGAGCAGGGTGTGGAACTTTTTTGTTTTGCAATATTGGACCTCTCAAGAATCTTATACCAAAAATCCAAAATCCTATAAATTAATTTCTTATTTTTTCTTCAGTTCAATGAATTATACGATTTTGGGGTTGGGTGGGGGAAGCTCCCCCCCCCCCCTAGGATGGGAAACTTTTTTGTTTTGCGTTATTAGACCTCTCATAAGTATTATCCCAAAGTTTCAAAACTTTATAAATTTTTTCTGCTATTTTTCTTTATTTGACTGTACTGACTGTAAAGTGTAAAGATCGATTGCAGATCAAATTGTAAGATCAATCAGGTAAGATAATAAAGTTCAGTCTATTTTAAAGATAATTTAAAATATTTTTAGAAACAGTTTTGCTTGACATATAGTTCTATGTGAACTACCGCCCCCCCCTCCCCCATAATCTTCCGCACAATTGCAGTAACTGCATTTTTTTTTTTTTTTTATTCAATGCTGCTGTTAATTTGCCTTCAAACTTGCCTATCTTAATCAAATTTTTCAAGTGACAACCTCACACGAACTTCAAAATACTAAATTTGAATTTCCTTCAGGTTTTTTGTTTTATGTTATGCTGATAAGAGATATACATACAGATTAACCGCTAAAAAATGGACTTTCAAATTTAGGAAACCTCGAAACGTGATATTACAGAAAAACCAGAGATGAAAATAGGGCTTCAAAAAATACTTTTTTTAGAGTATGGATAAGAAAAGTTAATTTTTCTTCCTGAGCAGTGTTCGTCGGCATAGTAAAATGTAGCAAAGCACTTACATCAATTACATTCAATAGAAAAGAAAGTTTAGCTTAATTTTGGCAGCCCTGTATCCTGTACATTGTTTATAAACTGTATGCACATCACATTGTGTACTTAAATTTAGTTTTATGTGAAAAACACATTGCGCCAAAATGATAAATATACTTCAGCAGTTTCCAAGTATAGCCCCGGAGCGGTTCTGCGTTCAAAGCTGGTAGATGAGAAGTACCGAGTTCGATTCCAGATCGCACTCATCGACCTAGCCGTTCTGAGTTTTCAGTGGTTTTCTCAGAAACTCGCGTAAATAGAACTATAAATCCAGGTAAATTGAAACTCGCGAAATCCGAAACTCGCTAAGATCCCATAGAAAGACCCCCATGGAGGGCATTTTACCTATAGGACTAGGACCCTAGCGTAGTCAATCGACCTTAAACCCTACAACCAACCAATCAAGTATAGCACCAATATATCTAAATACTTTAGGTAGCCTTGTAAATAAATATGAATGATTTCCATAACGCAATCTACACAAAACATGCTTTTATGCATATATATATAATATGCATTCTTTTATGTTTTAGGGAAATGTATATATCCTTACTTACCAGAAATTTACCCGATAGACGTGAAATATTTGAATTCGCTTGGATGGCCCTGTAAACGAACGATTTGCTTGATCTCAATGAAAAGTTTAGGGTAGCATTAATATATGATACAGATTTAAATACCGTGTTTGACTTCCTGCTACTATTTCTTTTTGAGATATGCTGATAACACACACACACACACACAGACAGACACACATGCAAAACAAACGCTAAAAACATGTTTTTCGGATTGAAGTGGGCTCAGAACGTGTAAATATAATTAAAACTTAATTTTGAAAATTTGACCCCAAAACAATACTTTCTCTATAATATAAATGGATACGAGGTTGGTTGGTTGATTGTAGGATTTAAAACCGATTGACTGCGCTAGGGTAGGCTTATTGGTGGAATGCCCTGAGGGTCTTTCTAAGGGGTTCGCATTTACGCAAGCTTTGGACAAAACCACGGAACACTCTGAACGGCTAGATCGATGAGCGTGACCTGGGATCGAACCCGGCACTTCCCACCTACCAGCTCTAAATCCAATGGGTAAGAAGAAAGTACAAAAGTGTAATTTTAAAATTTCTTCATAATGATTTTATTAACAATAAAAATAACTTTTAAGCAATAATTTTTTTATTACTCTAGAACTAAAATAATGGAATAATATAAGTAAGTAAATAAATAATATTCTGTAGATGACTGCATATGTATGTGCTGTCTATGCGCTAATTTAATATAATATTATAAGAATTGTATAAGAAAATTTAGAATAAAAGTAAATTTTTTTTTGATTGTGTCGAATAAAATGAAGTCACTTGAATTAAAAAATTATGTTTTTTATTCATATTCGATTAACAGTATTTTCGTAACTGTAGGGGGGGAGGGAGAAAATAATTTAAATTCCATTGGATGCTTTAACAAATTTAAATTTCTAAGTCCATTTTATTAGTTTTCTCTTAGACATTTTATTCATAGATGGCAGCACCAAAAAGTGCAAATAATGATAGGAATGCCTTAAAGTTTTCCTTTAATATTTCGATAATAGATGGCGTTCATTTATTTAATTTTTAATTTTAATTAATATATATACACCGTGACCAATAAGTTCTCATACAACTTTTCAAGCACGTTAAAAATTTGTGCATATGTGTTACTGTAGTCCCAATTATTTTGCAGGCAATTTAGTGTAAGGTATAAAGCTATTGCAAGTATAAATGTTGTAGTAATTATAATTTTTCTTTAATTAGGTAGAATGAAGAAATTGAGAGAAATTGTGATAAATAAATTCGTCAAAGAAGAGCAGCCGATGAAATTTTCAGAGACTTGAAAGCCCTGGTGGTGAAGAGATATTTCATTTACAGAACTATCAGAAGGTATAATAAGATGTTCTCTGTGGATGAGAGAAAAAGATCTGGCAGACCGAGGTCAGTTCGGACAAAAGAGGCTGCGAAAAGCGTCAGAGAAAGGATACGATGGAACGGACAAAAATCTGCTAGAAAACTAGCACGAGAGTTCAAAATATCGAAGGGGTCCATGTTAAACATTCTGAAAAAGGAACTTGGGTGCAAGGTTTATAGAAAACGTAAAATTCGCGGAGTTTTAGAGTCTGCTAAGATAAAAGGGAAGCAAAGGGTGGAAGAAATTCTTGATTGGCACGCTGGGGATGAATTTGTCTTTTCAAACGAGAAACTATTCGGTTTACAGCAAAGTCTTAACCCCAAAAATGACAGAGTATGGTCAGTTTCTATTGATAAGATCCCTGAGAGCCAACATTACGTTCCGCGTTACCAAAATGCTTCATCTCTGATGGTTTAGGCCGCTATTTCCAAAAGAGGAAAATTCCCGTTAGTCTACGCTGATAAGGGGTTAAAAACCAATGCCCAATATTATAAAACTGAGGTTTTGGAAAACAGTTTACTCCCAAATGTCCAGAATATGTATGGGGCGGAATATTTCTGCTTCCATCAAGATGGTGCCCCTTCTTATACCGCTCGTGTGACTCAGGAGTGGTGCAGTCAAAATTTAGCTGATTTTTTGCCAAAGAACGAATGGTTCCCCAACTCTCCCTATATGAACCCACTTCATTATTTTGCGTGGTCACATATGCTCTCACAACTGAATAACTATAAAATCACCGATTTGAGCAAATTCAAAAATGTAATTCAAAAGATATGGTAGGAAATGTCAATGGAAGAGGTGCGTGCCGCATGCGTTGGATTTGAAAAGAGATTTAAGCTCGTTAAGAAACTAAAAGGCGGAATTATTCCAAAGGATTAATTGTAAAGATACTCAATGATTGCTACTTCAATTTGATGCAAAAAGTTTTCGTATGATTTATTTTGTGTTATTGTAATAAAAATTTGAAAGTGTATGAGGACTTATTGGTCACGGTGTATATTACGTTATTTCAACGCTCGTTTTAAATGGATTTTAATAATCTACTGTAGTAATTCTGGTTACATGTAACAGAAAACGATAAATAACTGTTTATGGTTAAATAAATAAATAATATATATATATATATATATATATATATATGCTTTATCCCGCACAACTTAAGTCTAAATTTTTATAGTGATACGTGCAACATAATTTAAATAAGTAATATATACAACATAGTTTAAAGAAGCATTATCATCAATTATGTTAAATAGAAAGCAATGTATTTTATTTAACTGTTTTAAACAGTCCAGCTGTCCGGCACATTTTCTACATATTGCACTATTGCACATGAAAGAGAGGAAATATGCAGAAAAATTTGATGATTTAAACCAAATTACATAACACAATTGAAAATGAATTTTAAAGCAATTCCACTCATAGACCGTTGTGTATCTAAATTCTTTTGTACATTTTTATTTATTTATTCATTTTTTAAAGATTTTTTAGACCTTTTTTTGAATCCCGATTAGAGAATTATTTACTTGGGGGTGTTGGTTGTTAAGGCCATTTGACTGCTCATGGATCCTGGACCTGGATGGAATACTCTTCCTAGAGGTTTTCTACGATGTCTTCTCACCAGCGCAACGGTCGAGCGGTTCTGCACTCAAAGCTGGTAGATGGGAAGTGCTGGGTTCGATGCCAGGTATCACTCAGGGATCAAGCTGTTCGACACTTTCCGTGGTTTTCTACGAAACTCGTGTAAATACAGGCTAGGACCCCTTAGAAAGATCCTCACGGAGGGCATTCCACTCTTTAGACCAGGATCCTAGAGTAGTTAATCGGCCTTAAATCCTACGATCAACCATCAAACCATATACAATATCTTAGTTCTTAAAACAAGGTCGTGTTTATGCGATTTTCGGAGAAAAGCCACAGAAAGCATTGAACTGCTAGATCGACGAACGTGACATGATATCGAATACGGCACTTCCAGTCTAACGTCTTTGAGAGCAGAACCTATCAGGCATTGGTCGGACGGAACTTGGAAAAGATTCGGTCAATAGATAAACATGACTCTGAAACGAGTAAAATGATTTCAGTAAAGATAGAATAAGCGTAGGATTGGGTTTTAGGGATTAAGGTCAATTGACTACACTAGGGTCCTGGGCCTAAGGGTTGTCTCATTCCGTGGGTCTCATTCTGAGGGATCCTAGTCCGTATTTACACAACTTTCGGAGGAAGCCATGTAAAACTCCAAAAGTCTAGGCCAACGAGCGCGACTAATAACTTGCTAAATGTGTGTGTGTGGGGGGGTCTTTTTAATGGGTCCTAGCCTGTATTTATGCAAGTTTCGGTGAAAATCCCAGAAATCTCCCAACGACTAGGTTGACTAGAGTGATCTAGGATCGAACATGGCGTCTCCCGTTTACAAGCTTCTAAAGCAGAACCTCTTAGTCACTGGTGGGATTTTAATAAAGAATAAGATGAATTCACTAAAGAAGAAATGCGCACCATTTCACTTTAATAATTGATATAATTGTATTACTCATTTAGAAAGTTTTATAGTTGTCATAAAATTACTATAGTTCTCACTATATATATGAATCTCGTTAAAGTGAATCTCAAGGGAAATAAAACATTTGTTCGTTTTATGATTAGTTCATGCGATTAGTAACTATTCTTCATGTAACTAAACTACAGCGTCTAGAATAAACAGTGTGGAAATCGCCTATAACCGTGATGTTAAAATAATGCTACAAAAATTAAGCTTCCCCAGGTGTCACTGTGATCGAAGCTTTTGCTCAGATCGAAGACCTGATTGGCTTTTCCCAGTTTCGTCTGATCAATCACGTGATCAAAGCGCATAATTAACCAATAGGAAGCGTCGGTTTTGATGCCGTGACACTAGCTTCGATTACAATGACATTTGGTGACAGGCTTAATTTTTTTAGTGCAATTTTATTTGCCGCTTTCCACACTGTTTATTCTAGACGCTGTAACTAAACTAATCTTTATTTTGACCGAGATTGTGAAAACAGTTGATGTTAAGAGTAATTGATGTTAAGCGTGCTCACTTTAACGAGGTTCGACTGTGTGTGTATATACAGGGTGATTATAAAAATAACTACCCCGATATATGAGACCATAGCTATCATACCGTTCACAGCAACGGAATAAAATTTTCGTGGAAGGTATTTTGAGGTATGCGTTCAAGAATCATATAATAAATAACAGTTAAACTCTAACAGTTACGGTTACAGTGACACAATTTCGAAAATTTCAAATAGCAACACCTACTTTTTTTTTATTGGAATGGGATCTCCATATCAAAAAACCATAAAAAGCTTTGAAACGGTACCTGTAGCATGAAAATTGCTACCTCTAGAAGAAAAGAGAAAACAACTGTGATGTGCCTACCAGAGCAAGACTAATGACGGCACATTTCCCACTGAGTCTTCGGCTTAGAGCTCCTATAAACGCAAGCCGACATGTGAAGGCTGGTTTACAGCCTCAACGTGTGGATTAGGTAAAGGAATGAATTCAAGACGACAACTTAAAACTAATCTTTGTTCAACACGACACTTTCGCCGAAACCATCGCCATCTAACACTGAAATCAACTTTTGACCTTGACACTTCCTAAAAAAAAAGAAGCTGACTCAGAACTTAATTTGTTAAACTCTTGTTTGTGCATCATTTTGGATGTGAGTTTGTAAGGTACGACATGTGTTGAGTTTCTAAGAGTGAAGGTCACTAGTCGGATCTAGAGTTGAATAGTAGTAGTTTTAGTGACAGCGTCGAGCTGAGCATTGATGTGTTGAGTTGGAAATTTTAAGTTCACCTATCGGATTCAGCGTTAGATAGGAGTGGTTTTCCGTGGCAATGTCGAGTTGACCATAGAGGTGTTGCACTGGAAGTGTCAAGGTCAAAAGTTGATTTCAGCGTTAGATGTCGATGGTGTCAGTGGAAGTGCAAGGTTGTATAAAAAGATTAGTTTAAGGCCTGCTGCACACCAAGGAAGCAGATGCGACTTGCGCGACACGAGAGACAAAACTTACAGTTGGCACTGACTTCTACTTCACTGCATCCTCACATCGAAGAGACATGCGTCATGTCTGATCTGTAGCACGTGTGTCGACTGACCGTCTACCCTGTGTCGCGCGAATCGCTCTTGCTTGATTTTTCTCGTGTGTGTCTCTACGTCGCAAGATGGCCGCGAATAATTCCACAGAATTTAATATACAATTTGTACAGTTTATCGAATCGTATCCAGTTTTATACGACGTGTCTTTACCAGAGTATTCCAACAGGAATGCCGTTGATAAGGCATGGCACGAAATTTCTTTCAGAATGAACATATCTGGTAAGTGAAATTTCTTTTCTTGATTATTTCAGAATGCAGATTTTAATTTATTTACGCTTTTTGTATTTATTTATTTATTTTTTGTGACATACATAATTTCAAATTTTCCGTGTGTGGGTTTTCTTTCTTTGAATAACTGTATCGAGGAACTGATGGTTTTCGAACATTTTCAAAAACATTTATTTAGTTTAGTGCTTTCCAATGCACAAAATTGGAGAGCAGAAAATAAGCTAGATTTGTGATCATGAAGTTTACATCAAAATATTTACTAAAAGAAAATTTGAAATTATGAAATCACAGTATCTATAAATGTATAATACACATGTATTTCATTTCATGAATTTTTATTCCTGTATTTCTTTACATGATTGATATGTTCAAAATCTTAAGAGAAATTTTAAGGTGAATAAGCCCACACTGTGTGGTTTTTGTATATAAACTAAAAGTATATTTATAAATTATATTTGCAACAGTCAAATTAAGGCAATATATTTAAATATTTACAACAATTACAGTTTAATTCTAACAATGAAATTAGGCTATAGATTTTGCATGATTGTATGGTATATAATCACAGTTCATTTGAAAAGGTTTTATAATACAACTATAAGAATTTAGAATCTGTAAAATTTAAGATGCAAATTCGCAAAGGATTCTAATCCTTGTTAAATATTTTTTGTTTAATAACAAAATTATATTATCTATTAAAGTAAGGCTATTTCAAATTAGATTTTATCTTGGAATTCAGTCTATATTAAATCATTTGTTTCAAGAGTTCTATAAAATGTATTTGAAATATTTCTGTATGTGTAGTTCTGAGATCAATTGAAAAATATACTCTATTACAATAAATATGTAAAATTTGCTTGTACAGGAAAGTGGTTATAAAGAATTTCAATATTTGAATATATAATTGAAGAAGAAAATTTTTCGGTGGCTACCACTGAGTTCAGAGTTATCTAAAATTTTAGTCTCAATTTTATGTTTAAAAAAAATTTCTTTTTTAAGAGTTTAATTTTCATAATATGTTAACACTTAGAATACCACATATTATAGATACAAATAAAAAAGTGATAGCAATATAATACATTGGTCAGTGAAATTCTAGTATGAGATGCCCTTTGGTGCTTTCTCGGGACTTTCGCTGCCACGATTCCTACCAGCTTGTAGGAGTGATTTACTATCTATAAGCTGACGGCTGTTAATGTTAATGATAGTTTTACATGCAAATTGAAATGAAAAAAATGATCATTAATGCAGTTTTAAAAACAAACATTAAAAAAACTAGATACTCCTAATTTTAAGTGTATGGACCAGAAATTCATCAAAGTGTACACTGCGAAATGGCTAATCAGACCGTCAATCCGATTAGCATATAGGCTACTCAGACCATATTTTCCTAGGAGAATAAGTTAGCACTGATAAAAGAGTAAAATTTTGAAAGAATATTATGTGCCTTGTCCCTGTGCATAAAAATTTATCTTTTCAACTTTTGTCTTTTGGTTAGAGATTAATTATTTTCACAGAAATTTTGTACTCTGAATGATGCTAAATTTCTTCATTAAAAGGGCAATGATTCTAAATTTTAAAAAGGCAAAAATAAAAATAATAAAACTTTCAAAAATTCAATAATAAAAAGGGCAACATGAAAACAGATCTTAGTATATGAGTATTTTCAACCTTTGAAAAAAATCTTCGCAGTATGCCTTTTTATGTTTATAAATATGTATAAATAAATCTGCATATCCACATCCAGCTACATAGCTGTTATTCTTTTTTCTATATATTTTCCTTCGTTAAAAAGAATTAAACCATTCCAATATAATTTGATACAAACCAAACACAATTTTCTATACAAATATATGTATGATTTTTCCGAAAAAGACTTTAGTATTTATTTTGTAATGTTTACTAACAGCAATATTTAAATATTCTGATGTTTGCATTGAGATTATATTCAGCCGTAGTAATCGATACCACTGCAATGAGGAAGTGGTCCAAATAGTCTCCACACCAATTGCACCGATGGCCTGACTAGCAACAGCCACGTGTACTGCAGCAATCATTATTATGCACTTTTTTTTTATAATGTATTTAAAAATGTGCATTAAAAGAATAATGAAATAGTCGGTGGTTTCGAGCTTGAACTCATAACCCATATCAATAATACAAATTAATACCATTCAAACTAAATTAGCCACCCCTGGTCCCCAACAAGCAATGTTTCTGGATTTTCCTCTTTTCAAATGTAACTGCAATGTGTTTCTTGATTTCTGTACTCTTCTCCTATTCAGAGATAAATTGATTAATTTATATATTTGAATTGTTTTTTCCAGTTGCACAGTGCAAACTGAGATGGAAAAATATTAGAAACAGCTATCTGCGCCACCTCCGTAGTCAGCCTCCGAGTGGTTCCGGAGGCAGTGCAAAGAAGACACCATATTATCTGCATGAATATTTGCAGTTTCTACGACCTTTCACAAAGCCAAAAAAGTAAGTTTTCTCTTTATTCATGTACATAATTCCATACAGTGGATGTATTTTGGAGCTCAACGTTCAACCTGCTAAGCAATGTTATGTATATATATATATATACATATATATATATATATTTATATTTTCCATTTAAACTAGTTTATTTTTTAGACGTCGTCAATCGATGTCATGATGTCTAAAATGTGCTAAAAAGGTGATAAAAGAAAAAGAGCCCCTTCCCCCCATAAAAAAAAAATATATATATATATATATAAATAAAATAAAGCCCAGAAAACATGAAATGTTTCTAATCCAGGGGATGTAATTTGTTAAGCAATGTAAAACTTTTTTTTTTAATAATTATTTCAAATGGCAGTTAATGTGTATTCAGTCTTTATATCATTTCTGCTAAATTATTTAATCTTGTGAAAATCATTTAATTGTTAAAATTATTGCATGAACTCATAATTATTTCACTTTTTCATTTTCTGAAGTTTTCCAATTTTGAACAGTAATTAGTCTTTTGCCTTGTTTAAAAAATATAAGGTAACATTTTAATTTGCTTTATATATATATATATGTGACCTGGGTTTAATCTTGGCACTTCCCATCTACCAACTTTAAGCATATTTTACCAATCGCCCACTGTTAGGCTTAGGTGTATTAGAAAAAAAAGATTTGTGCGAAATTATTTTCAAGTTTTTATTCATTAAAATCAAAATGTAAAAATTTTTTTATTTTTAAAACTCATCTTTTTATGAATAAGTTATGAAGAAATTTTTTTTAAATAAATAATTGTACTTCAATTATTCTAAAATTCTATTTATCTGCATTTTACAATAAAAGAAACTGGATTTAAATCATTATTTAGTATTGCTTCATTATTTTTTTTTTTTGTATTGAATAGATTTACATTAAATAGTTTTAATTATCATCCCTCTACATTACTTAACAGTGTTGCACCGTTAGTTTTCAGAATTTTTCTATAATTTGATTTTTATTCATTTAATAATTTTTTCTGGTCTCTGTAATTTATTTTAGCCGACAATGTTTTCACTTTTTGGTGTTTTATGAAGAGTAGAATCACATATTTTTTTCAATATTATTTGAAGACACTACACCTTTTGAATGTTTACTTGTAAGAACTGTTTTCTCTAGCTTTCAGGGTTTTGACATTTCATGTTATGTCATTGGCATAGATTAGATAGACAACTTAGCATTAAGATTCTAATTATTAAATGAAATCATTAATCATTTTAGATAAGCTGTTGAATGGTGTTGACCATGAGTTTGCAGCTTAAAAAAAAAAAAAAAATATTGAAAATTTTAATTAAAAAAATAAAAAGCCAGCCCAGCTGTGACATTTTAAAATTTTGTAATTAGCATTATTTAAACAATTGAGATTTGAAAGATTTAATTACATTCAGTTTTATATATATATATATATATATATATATATATATATATAGATGTCAGCTTTACATTTATTATAGTAACTTTAATAATCAGAGGACTTGTTTTAAAAATCAAAAATTTTATTTATAATCTAGGGACAAAATAGAACTTGATATTTGCAGAGTGAAGAACAATTTTATTTCCTATATTTAAGTGTTTTTTTTTTTTTTTTATGATTATTATTTCTTCATAAAATTACCATAATTCTACAGATTGATAAAAAAAAAATTGTTTTGAAAGTAGGATGTTTTCTTTATGTATGTTTTAAAAAAAAGGAAAAAATGAACACATATTTTGTATTTTCTATAATATATATCAGGATATGCAATTTTTTGTTTCGCATTTTGTCTACATAGTATCATACTTGCCAACCAATTTTAATAAAAAAGGGAAGATTTTTGTTGAAAAACCAGAAGATTTCATAAAAAAAGGAAGTTTTTTTTTTCTTTGATGTGTTAAACAATACAGTTTTAATATTTTGAAGCAAGCTATAAAAACGTTTTACTATAGGTTGATTATACTAAAAATATAAAAGTTCAAGAAGTTATTCTTCTTCAGCATATAAATATCTACAAAACAGAATCTGTAAGAAATTTATTTAACAATACACAAAAGATTTAGTTAAGTTAAAGTATAACTAATTTTTTAAACAAATACAGAATATGATTTTTGTATATGTACATTAATCATACATATAAAGAAAAGTAGCAGTAGCTAATTGTCAGTTGCAAACGTGCATAAAAACAACTGAGTATCAATTTTCTTAAATTGATTTGGGAAAAATTTTCCTACCTGAAAAAATTATTCCTTATTTTTTTCCTCGTGTTTACACATTTGGTATAAATATGACATACCAATATTTAATTTAATTGAGGAAAAATAAACAGATTCATTCAATTCAACCATAAAGATCTAAAAATAATTACATACGTGAGAAATATTGATCACTTCCATTGCTTTATTGTTTCTAGAATTAATCATTGATCAAAATCCGAGGAAGTTGGGGGGGGGGGGGAACAAAAATAATTACAGAATAATATTAAACTCTTTGAACTGTACTTCTAGAATCTAATGAAAGAAGTTTAAAATTAATATCATTTATGTTGCAGATGGATAAAGATTAGGAAACAAGACTTCTGCAGAACATATGATTGCCGATCACTAGTTGCAGATAAATAAAGGGGGTGAAGGGGCAAAAAATAATTACATCAGCAGAAAATATATAACAATTCTATTTCTTTACATGTTCTAGAATATCATAAAGCAAGTTTGAAAAGAATACTGACATTTATGTTATGGATGGAAGTAGATTGGGAATAAGGAGTTTTCTTAGAACATTTGGGGTTTCTTTTTAAAACGAAAGATATCCGCGACTTTTTTAAAAACGGAAGATTTCATCATCTGTCCGGAAGATACGTTAAAAAACCGGAAGTCTTCCAGGAAAACCAGAAAAGTTGGCAAGTATGTAGTATATATGTGCAAAAAGCAGCACAAAGATGTAAGTTAATTATATTTTGAGAAACACTACTTTGTTCAAGAAGTAAAGTGTTATTTGTATATTTGTTTAAATAAAAAGTGATGTGTAAAGTTATACGAAAGTATTATCATTTGTTTCATTTTTTTTTTTTTTTTTTTTCCCCTTACAGACAGTCAAGCAATTTATCACAGCCGTCACAGTCAGCTATTGATGAGGATAGTGACGGGCTGATGGATATAACTGTGCTTACAGATTTTGAAAATTTAATTAATTATGAAAATCCAGAAGAAACAACATCAGAAAGTTGCAATTTATCACCTGATGATGCGGCACTACATGCACTACCAGAGGAGCATGATTATGCAGCACATGATATACCAGGGGTACAGAACGATTTTAACGAAGTTATTGGTATCGAAGAAATGATAAAACAAAAAAAGACAGAGAAGCAAGAAAAAGGGAAAAAAACTCCAATTGAAGACATTGCTGCTAATTATTTTGCAAAAAAAGCAAATGAATCAGCAGTGGATTCAGACGGCTTATTAAGCTACTTTAAAAGCCTTTTACCAGACATACGAAAGCTGGCACCAGCAAAGCAAAGACTTTTAAAAATAAAAATCTTACAATTAATTGATGAATTGTCAGAGGATTAACCTCATAATTTTAAAGCCATACGGATGTAATATTGTTTGCATGTTTTTCTTTTCTTTTCTGTAAATAAACTTTTTCAGCACTAAATAGTTATTATTATTCGTATGTTTTATCTAAGATAAGATTTATTTCATTTAATATAAATTTTCAATAGTCTTAATTTTTAACACTTTAAAATTAGATAATTATATATTTTTTTATTAATTATTTTTTTTAAGCAAAAGACAAAGTGATTGTGAATTTTCTAAATGAGAAAGCAAAAATCGAAAATTGATAATAGTAATTTTTATTATAAATTTCCCTGGAAAATTCAGGAAATTGATCTTGAAATTTAGTGGGAACCCTGATATAGAAGTAGCACTCATAGCATATTGTAATATATTTCACTGTCATATAATTGTCACAGCAATATGGATACATGAGGCAACATATTTTGCAATATTGACCTATAGCATGTGTATAATTTTTTAAAGTTCAATTGAATGGGCTGAAATGTTTTACACTATCTCTGTTTAAGAAATTTGGGCCCATACACCATAAAGGATAAACAAAAATTTGCATTGTATATCTGTACTGCTAGACGGGGTTGGCAAGTTTTTGTCACTGGATCTTTAATTTTTTTTTATTTAATTACATAAAATTTTCAACATTAAGAGAAATTTGCACATTCTTCTGGGACCAATTTATAAAATAATTTGGTCCAATTAAGATTCATAAAAATAACAAACTCAAGAATTTTAAAATTTGGATAAGAAAATTAAATTTTTGACTGATCAGCTGCGAAAATATTTATATGCAATTAACTAAGAGATTTCCTCAGACTCTTGTTTGTCTGTGGATACAAGTTGCCATCCAATTTTCATACTTTAAATTTAAAAAAATTAAATGTCCATTCGACAGGCTGTTTATTCTGATGAAATCAGAAAAATAACCCTTTTTATTTGGTACCTTATTTGTAACAAAACTTTGATTAGATTTTTTTTAATTAATTAAAATATGAAAATAATAACATGGTAATAGCCTTAAAGTTGCATTTAAATTTTTAATTATTGCAATATATATATATTTTTTTCAGTATAAAATGAAATATGATAATAACAGAACAGGCGACTTGGCGTTGGAATATTAAAACCTGAATAAACTACGTCAGAAACACCAAAGAAAAATAATGGAAATGCATACAGCTGTTTCGGTAACCTACAGCATACCATCTTCAGTGCAAAAAGGAATTTTTTTTCCTTTTTGCACTGAAGACGGTATGCTGTAGGCTACCGAAACAGCTGTATGCATTTCCAATATTTTTCTTTGTCGTTTCTGACGTAGTAGTTTATTCGGGTTTTAAAATGAAATATGCTTTCATGCAAAAAGTAAAAAATTATAAAATATTGACACGTTGAGTGCCATGTCAGCCATTGTAGGCATTTTGTCATATATCTCTAAAAATAAGTCTTTAAACTTTGTGTGTGCAGAACATGTTATACTTCAAACATTTCGGTGAAAGTTTTACCCCAAAAGTAAAAGCAATACTAATTAAAAATTAACACGTTGAGTGCCATGTAAGTTGTCGGTGAATGACAATTTAAATTTTTCCTGAACTGCCAACTTTAATAATTTACTCAGTAGCATTGATAGACCTGCTTTTTTTTTTTTTTTTTTTACACCACCTCCCCGACAGGGGGGGCACTATATAGAGAAAGTTTATTATATGAATATTTATCAAAAACTGCGATCTTGTTATATATATAATAGAATCTGATATATAGCCTCCCCGTTCATGGGAAAAATTGAAGCACAGGAGCGTCATCTATCTGACTTTATACACTGAAACCAATTCCATATAATGTTTCATAATTGCCCTGGCCTATACAAAGTTACATGGGGGGGGGTGCCTCCCCGGCCCCCTAGCTGCCGCCACCCCTGGTTGTGCATCCACATGGTATAGTTCAACTTTCACGAGTTGGCACTTCGTCCCTCCTTCTTTTCGAAGAGTTTACTTTAAGGAAGGAGTGCACAAAGTGAAAAGAGTGAATGGGCGGGGACAAAAGGTTGCCACGAGAATTGAGAATAACACATCAAGCCATTAATTTTTACTTTTCGCCAGCTGAAATCCGTCTTGCATATTAAAAGGAACCTGTGTTATTATTTAACTAGTATGTTGTGGCCACCACAAGACTTCCTTCTATATTTTCCTATATACATATTCAATCAGTAACAATATTAAATATATATATATATATATGTGATTTTTTTTTTTCTAAGTTTCTTTTTTTTTTTTTTTGTTAAAAGTAAAAAAAAATCGATAACTTTGTTTTAAATTATCACAGATTTATAGTTCAATCATTCATTTTAAAGGTATTGACGAGATCTTTCGAAAGATACCCATCTTGAAAATTTACCCCCCTTCACCCGAGGGGGTACTCCCCCCCCAGAGGGGGAAGCAATGCCCCCACATGCACAGAAATTTTTTCCTAGTTAACTATTACTATTATCAATAACTCATATTAATTTTACACTCACAAGTTAAAAATAACTCATTATGTACATTTCTACGAAATTTTGTCCTATACTGCCATGTTAAAAATTTAGAAAAAATGCGATCACAGCACCACCTGTTGAGCTATTGATCCCCAAATTGAGCACCAGTTTATGTCGGGGACCAACTGAATACCAAGTTTGGTTAAATTTCATTAAAAAAAAAAAAAAATCTTTTTTTTTTTTTTTGTAAAAAGTAAAAAAAAAAATCTATAACTTTGTTTTAAATTACCACAGATTTATAGTTCAACCATTCGTTTTAAAGGTATTGACGAGATCTTTCGAAAGATACCCATCTTGAAGGGGGGGGAACCGGTGCCCCCACATGCACAATTTTTTTCCCCTAGTTAACTACTACTATTATCAATAATTCATATTAATTTTACAATCACAAGTTAAATATAACACTCATTATGTACATTTATACGAAATTTTGTCCTATACTGCCATGTTAAAAATTTATATAAAATGCGATCACAGCGCCACCTGCTGGGCTATTGATCCCCAAATCTAATCAGCACAATGCCCCGCCAGGCATTGGTGAAAGTTTTCAGTCTATTGACTGAATTCAGTCTTTTTTTATGTTTTATATAACACAGATAGGCCAATTTTAAGGAATTAATCTTTGAGGCAAATAAAGGTCCCAATTTTTTTTTTCTGAATCAGCCCCTATTAATGTTAATTCAATTATATTAATAAATAATTTTGCTAAGTTTTCATACTTATACTTATTAATGTAACCTTTGGAAATGTATGCTTTGAATATCTACATACATTATGTATGAGTTTATTATATTTTACACAATATTACAAAATATATATATACTTCAGTCCAACGAAAATTTTTTACTTTCACCCATGCCGCCAGGGTCCAACTATATACCAAGTTTGGTTGAATTTCATTCATTGGTTCGTGAGATACGGTGAAAACAGACATTTGTTAAAAACTATCAATTCGTGTTCAGGACATCCCAAAATATGTAGATCCGTGAAAAAACGGAGGTCGAAAATTTTCGCGAATCCAATACTTTCTCTATATTACATATAGAAGGAAGTAAAAATCAATGACAATCAATCAATAAATAAAAAGCTAAAAAAAAACTTTTCAATCATGCCTGTAATTTCAATAGGCACTAATGCCTTATTGTTATAATGGCTTTGAATTTATATGTATTTTGTAAAAATATAAAAAAAAAAAAAGAAAGAAAAAATTTAATTACAGGAGTGCAGTTCTTTATTCTTTGCAGTTTTAAATTTTAAAATAATTTTTTCTTTCCTTTTCTTTCTTTTAAGAGGAAGAAAGAAAAAAAAAAAAAGGAAAGGTTCGTAGATTGGTAGTTTATTGTAGTGCCAGTCCAAATTAAGACATAAAGAAAGAAAGAAAAGCTAATGTTATTGTATGGGAAATTTTCTTTACTTAATAACTAATACATATTTTGAAATTCTGTTTTCACATTTAGAAAATTCCCAAACGTTAAAATGGTGCACCCTTTTTAATACTGTATTTTTTTTATTTTTAATATTTTATTTTGAAGATGTAAAATACAAATTTTCAACATGTGAAATTTCTCTTTTTGCAATTTCAAAATAAAATATTAAAAATTAAAAAAAAGTATGTTTTTAAAAAAGGTGCGTAAATTTCACAGTTGGGAATTCTCTGAATGTGAAAACAGAAATAAAAAATATGAATTAGTTATACGTAAAGAAAATTTCCCATAGAAAAACACTAGCTAGGGTTTCTGGCGACCATGAGTGAAGAGGGCTGTTAATATAGGTAGTCATATGATATAAATCTCCTTATCTGCATGCAAGGAACAGTTTACCAGGTATTTGCAAGCTAGGTAGTTACACCCCCTGTTGTATTCGTGTGCAACAAGTGGGTTGCAAATTGCAGTTTTAAGAAAAGATATGGTTAAAAGGGATTAAAGGAAACTTTTTTATCTCTGTAAAGGGGGGGATGAAATACGTCCAAAATACCCAGACGTACAAATAATATAGTTCCTGCACAGCAGGGGAAGAGAATACAATAATAATTTGGAGCTTTCAACGTTAAACAGAAATAAGTCTTAGTCTTTTTTTTTTTTTTTTTTTTAACTATTAAAGAAAAAATATAAAAAATAAAATATGACTACATGTAAATGGTATTACTGAAAAAATTAGGTGATTGATACCTAAATATAAGAATAATTCAGCCAGCCGAATATTCAGTATTCGGTTAGTTCAGAATGGTTAGTATTCGGTTGACCGAATAGTATGCATTCAGCCAAAACTGTTATTCAGTTCATCCCTTATTAAAACAATGTATTTACCATACCATTATAGATTAAAGTACTAATTCCATACAAAGGTGGAATTAACCCATATTGGACCGCCGTCCTATTTATAGGACAGTTTAATTAAATGCCAATAATGTAAAAGAAACATTTAAAATCTGCAAAAAACTTGACATAAATTTTTAGAAATAGACTAAATTAATTAAATTACTGTGAAAAATGGAATTTGAAAAAAATATTAATGTTCCAGAATAATAAATAACTTCTTCTGCTAAATAGTGAGCATGTGCTAGTGAAAAATCCAAATGGTCGTCAAAGACTATGTCAACTGAAATCATGCAATAAAAAACCTGTTACAATTTGCAACATGTGCAATGCTGGATGTAGAGATTGTTTTTTGGACTTCCATTCGTAAAAATCTTTACAATTTGCAAAATGCTCACTTTTGGACTGTGTAGAGACTGTTTTTTGGACTAACAAACAAAATAAAAAAATTTGTAAAATTATTATAATTTTTTAATTTTTTCTTTTTTATATGTGTAAGTATCTTATACTGACCATGTTTTTAAAAAATTACATTTTTCTAATGATTCGTTTAATGAGTGGTCCAATATGGGTTAACCCAATAAAGAATGCTTATTTTTTATTAAGTAATTGTTTACATCTAACACATTTTGTATATTAAAATGTAATTTATTTCAAATAACAAATCAGTTAAATACAGAATATGTTTATTGTATTACGTGTAAAAAGGAGAGTTTTATATAGATTTTTATAAACTACTTCATAGAGTGTAAAAGAAAACAAATTAATAACCAAAAATGTACAAAGGTATTTTATTGCTTTGGTATTATGCTAACTTAAAAGTTTTATTTGTTTCAATAATTAGTTTTGACGTTATTGCAAATAAAAAAGGTATAACTCAATTTTTCTACATTCAGCTTCTTTTTTGTTCCTTAGTGTATATACACACATGTACACTATTGTAAAAAAAAAAAAAAAAAAATAATAATAATAATAAATAAATATGAATTTAGGGGGCCTCATATATGTAAAGACATAAAAATTTCAAACTCAGAATTTTGACATGTTTATAATACTTTCCTCACTATAGAGTTCAGCATAACACTGATGCTTTCACCCTGCACTTGTACCAACTTTGCTAAAAATATTTAAAAACAAAAAAAAACATGCTTTTTAAATTTTTATTTTACAGCTAAAAAATGTAAAACACCCACTAAATGATCTATATATCTTATATATGCAAAAGGAAATATTAATAATTGTATTTAACAAGAGAAACATTTAATATTTTATGTATTTTCTTAATGTTGATTAATTATTTAAAATAAATAAATACTTCTTATGTAAAAAGTAAATCTAGGTATTCAATTTCCCCAGAAAATTATATGGGATTCGGTCATCAGAGACTTCAAAATAATAATTGGTTGGTAAACCTAAACTGAATGCGAAAAAATAGTTACAGTATGTGACTCGTGAAATTGGAGGTGTCAAAAAATTGAATATTTCAAGGTGGAGAGTAGGAAATATTGTATTGAATTAATCATTTTCTGTTTTTAATGATCTAAGATGCTTAAACTGTGTTGTTAATTTTTGTGACTTTTATTCAACTATCATCAATAATTTTTAGTAGTGATAGTTGACATACTTAATGGGTGAATAACCTACAGTATTTAGGAAAGCATTTTAATTAAAATAATGGTGTATAACTGAATAAAAGCAATTAAATTTGACAGCACTAACCAGAATTTGAAATAAAATAGGACGGGAAAAGGGTTAAAAAAGCATGGCTGTTAGCATTACCCGAGAAACACCACGTGGAGGTCGCCATGCACAGTTTCTCATGGGGAGTTTTGATAAGGCAGGTCCACTCGCCTACTGCCAGGTAATATACAGAAATTATATAAACAACATATATACAAAAACTATACAATAATACATATATATAAAAACTATACAATAATACATATATATAAAAACTATACAATAATACATATATACAAAAACTATACAATGACACATATATACAGAAACTATACAATAATTACATATATGCAAATGAATAATAAATATTTACATTTTCACACAATAATTATTTTGCCATGATAAAGCATTTTCAGGTTTTATGAAAAATTCAGATAGTTTGTCTCTATTATTTAGAGCTGCATTGGTCCCTCTTCTGTTCTGTGTATTACAAAGTGGATTTCCAAATGGGTGAGAGTTGTCCTCATTTGGAAAGTTTTCATGAAATTGTTCATTCTTATAAATGAAATTGTGAAGCACACAAGTCGCTTTCACGATACTTTCCACTTTTGAGGGATCACAACCAATGCGTGAGTACAGAACCCTAAATTTTGAGGATAATCTGCCAAAGGCACATTCCACAGTCTTTCTTGCCCTTGACAATCTGCCGTTGAATATTCGTTTCTGGTTATTCAGATCTCTTGCAGGATATGGCCGAAGTATGTTTTCACTAAGTGGAAATGCTTCGTCACCTACAAAATAAAATGGGAAGGGTTCATTTTCATTTGGGAGTGGGGCTGGTGGTGGAATATTCAACTGGTTGTTTGCCAGTAAATTTCCTAATGGAGAATTTCTGAGCACACCACCATCGCTATTCCTTCCATAATCCCCAACACACACAGCTGTAAACAAACCATCAGCATCTGCTACAGCTAACAATACAATGGAAAAAAAACCCATATAATTGTAATAGGCAGACCCACTGTTTGATGGTTGACGGATTCGAATATGTTTTCCGTCAATTGCTCCAATACAATTAGGCATTTGCCACTTGTCTAGGAACCTCTCCGCAGATTGCTTCCACATCTCTTCTGTTGGAAACGGCATGTATTCCGGTGAAAGAACATCCCATATGCTTTTGCAGGTTTCTTCCACTACTTTGCCGATTGTGCTTTCACCTCTCAGATAACCGAAACTCAGGTCTCTGAAACTGTTACCCGTTCCAAGAAATCTGAAAACAGAGAAAATAGAATCTGTTTCAAAAACAATGTAAAAATTAAAGGTACTTTTATATAAACTGCATGCCACAAGTTTAGTAATTGTATAATTTATTGAATAATATCTTGCTTGTTTAGTTCTTATACCATTTAGCATTGGATCACGATATTTTAAAAATAATATCTTAAACTTCATAATATTTACAAAGTCCAAATAATTTTAAAAATACCATAACCTTTTTCATTTAACTAAACCCAGTTTAAGGTTGCTATTACTGCCTATTTAATGAACAGTACCCACTAAATAAATAAATGTTTAAAAAAAAAAGTAAAAGAATAAGAGAAAAAATTAAGATGTTTCCGAAAATCTGAATTTTTTTAACAGGTGAAAAAATTTCCTTGTTTCAAATGATATATGTTAAACACTAAGTAATACATAGATATATATATATATATATATATCACTTTCTTTATTTCAATATATTATTGTAGCTATAAAGTCAAAATCACAAGCTGAAGGGTTTTGTTTGCTATTAAATTATTTCTCAGTATGAAGTCTAGTGTATGAATGCCTACTTGGATTTTTTTTCTGTAGGAATATTATTTATATTTTTATAATTCAAGCAAAATTTTTGATAGTGTGGATACTGTGCATATATACACACACCTACATTTAAAAATACAAATGTTGTACTATATAATGTGTGAATAGTTTAAAAAATCATTAAAATGAAATAAATCTTGATTTAAATAAAATAAATATATAAAAATCAACAACCCTGAATGTATTGTTTTGAAATGTTTCTTATTATGTAATATTTTAGAAATCACTTAGTACATTAAGAAGATATCACCAATAATACAATGCAAAAATAATTCACATAAAACTTAACGAATTCCTATACATTGTAAAAGGCAAGTATTAATTATTTCATTTAAAGTATCAGTTTCAAGTAAAGCTGCAACTGTTAAAATGTACTTCAGAGAGGCAAAACAATTAGCATTAATTTAAATTTAATGCATTATAAATAAATACTTATGTATAAAAATTACAATTTAACGTATTTGAAAAATTTTCTTACCTTAACGTTATTTGTAGACGCTCTTCCGAACTAACAGCTTCTCTGAAATTGGTATCTTTTTTTTGTATGTGGGGTCCAACCAACGATAATAATTTTTGGAATGTTTCAACCCCCATTCTGTGAAATTGGTGAAATTTTTCAGCATGCTTATCCATATTTTTGTGGACAACGTACGTGCCATGTTCTGGTTGCAAACTGTTTAAAGGATGAACCCAATGATTTCTTTTCTTTTTTTTTCTTTCATGTGCCAAAAGCATCGTTAGCACCAAAACATCTTCATCCTCTGATGATAACTGGTGATTATTTACTGCGGTTGCCATAGAAATACGCAAACAAAATCGAAAAATGTAAACAAACGCTTTCACTTCGCACGATGAAGCTGTCGCTTTGGTGTGCAGATGGAAAATGGCGAGAAGACAAGTTGCTTGCGTCGCGTCGCTCTGCGTCTTGCGTTTCTACAGACATGCAGCTTTTGACTCTGTCGCGTGCTTCCTTGGTGTGCGGCCTAGTTGTTGTCTTCAATTCATTCCTTTACACACTTCTTATTTAAGATTGGAGATAATCCACACGTTGAGGCTGTAAACCAGCCTCCACAAGTCGGCTTGCGTTTATAGGAGATCTAAGCCGAAGACTCAGTGAGAAATGTGTCGCCATTAGTCTTGCTCTGGTAGGCACATCACAGTTGTTTTCTCTTTTCTTCTAGCGCTGGCAATTTTCGTGCTACAGATACCGTTTCAACGCTGTTTATGGATTTTTGGTATGGTGATACCATTCCAATAAAAAAAAGTAGGTGTTGCCATTTGAAATTTTCGAAATTTTGTCACTGTAACAGTAACAGTTAGAGTTTAACTGTTATTTTTTATATGACTCTTGAGCGCATACTTCGATACACCTTCCACCAAAATTTTATTCAGTTACTGTGAACGGTATGATAGCTATAGTCTCATATATCGGGGTAGTATTTTTTATAATCATCCTGTATATATACATATAATTTATTTTAATTAATAAACTATACTTTAGACATATAAATCTTTTAAAGTATTTTAATTAGGTTCCTCTGTGTTTTATGGCACGTTAAACTATTTGTGCTACCTCTATGGTTTATAATTACAGAACTTTGGATAAACACCATAAAATGCAACAAACTCCTAAGAATTGTTTCGGGTCGAAAGAAAGCGCGTTGCCGCTTTGACGGTTGCACTCGTACCTACATTGTTCGCCTGACGAAGGGTCGTGTGTTCTTTCGACTCGAAACGATTGTTGCGAGTTTATTGCATTTTATGGTGTTTATCCAAGGTTCTGTAATTATCACTTTTAAACGCCAGTTCTGTGGTGCTTTAATATTACTTCCATGGTTACTTATAGTGATCCTAATGTGCAAGTTATATTTACCTCCATGTGGCTTTTATTTATTTATTTATTTTTTTAATTATTATTATTCATTAGCTCTGTCACTTATATTCTATTGTTTTTGTTTATCATGCAGAATTGAAAATTTCTCTAGCGAATTTGTTTTAAAAGCTGCTAGTGTATGAAATTTTGCATTTTTTTTTACACACCGAGGAGATGGCTGTACCCTGATGATTAATCTGCTCAGTATGAGCGTTGTTCCAATATTTAAATCTTCAATAAGGTTTTAGTGATCCTTTTTTGTTTTAGTATAATCTTTGTGGACACATTTGATATTTCTATGTATTATTATTATTATTATTATTATTATTCATTAGCTCTGTCTCTTGTATTCTGTTATTAATTTTATTTCACTTATTTGTTTATCATGCACAATTGGAAAACCTTCTGACGAATTTGCTTTAAAAGCTACTAGCGTATGAAATTTTGCTTACTGTGAAGATGGCTGCACCCTGATGATTATTTTACTCAATTTGAGCGTTATTCTAATATTTAAATCTTCAATAAGTTTTTCGTGATCCATTTTTGATTTAGTATAATTTGTGTAGACACTTTTGACTTTTCAATGTAATATGACTTTTTACTTAATAATCAGAACTGGTTTCAGAACGTTATTGTCCGATATCATATTCCAAGTTATCATTTACGAAATTTTTCTAGGGATTCTATTTCGGTAAGTTTAATGATTGCTTTCATATCTTTATTAAAACTGTTACTGATTAATTTCTTCACATCTCTTTTAAAGACGTCAACGGTTATTTATTTTAGTTATTTATTAAATCATTTTAATTCTTGAAGATTTCGGTGGTATTTCATTATCTGTTTTCAAACATTCTGTTACTTTATTAACACACACACACACACACACACACACACATATGTATACATATATAATTAGTTGCACCAAAAAACTATTAAACTGCAGACTAAATTTTAAAAAATGTATATTCGAGAACAATGTGGTTTAGTTTTATTAGAAGTTTTTCGAATCCTGCATGTTTAGTTTTCGATAAATATTTATTTGAAATTTACCATCCACTTTTTCATAAATACATACCGTAATTTAGTATATAAGCCGCAGTTTATTAAAATGTTGCGAAAAAAAAATCAATGCTCTTAGATAAACCGCACCGGAAGGTAAGCCGCGGCTTATGCAGGCATTGTTACGATGATATGATAGCTAAATAAGGAAAAAAGATATCGGTCTTCGCAAGTTAATAAAAATAACAAATTTTTAATTATAAATGAAAATAATAAATTATTTAAGAAATAATTAGGTATAAAGAAAATAAAATCAAACTATACCAGTATACAGATGTAATGGTAACAAATATGAGAAACACGTGAACAAGATGGTGGAATCCAGACATATATACAAAGCCATAAAAATAATTAATTATAAATGAAAGAAATAAATTATTTTAAAAGGCACTGTATAAATAAAATAAAATAAAATAAAACAAAACAAAACAAAACAAAGCCAGTATACGAATACGATGCAAAAAATCAAATCAAGGGAACAAAATGGCGAACTCCAGACGTATATGCAAATTAATCAAAATAAGAGATTATTAGTTAATAAAAAAGAGATTATAAGCGTGAATCAATGCTCGAGAGACTCGAATACTAAACTTCCGTTTTAGGGGGAAGATCGACTGTTCCAAGAAGTATGGACGACGGAATTTGACATTATTAGATAGCCCGCACTGATAGATAAGCCGCAGTCCCCCCCCCCCCCCCAAATCAAACGTTTTTTTAAAGCTTATTTTCACTAAATTACGGTATATCTATTTATATCGAAAATTAATGATCATCCACATATTTTGTTGTAAAAATAAATATCACGTTAAACTTAAAATTATTCTAGCAAAGAACCATATGAATTCACCTATAAGGAAGTAACGTATAGGTGGGTGAAAAAATAATGTGAACATTTTCGATTTCACTTGCTTTAGCCCTTTAACGAAAGCTTGCGAAATACGTGAAAAATTATTTTATAACTTTCGCGACTTCAGCAGATGGTTCGCTAAAGGATATTCTAGGCTCGCGAGGCTTTCAGAGTGTGCACTATAATTGCAATAATATTATAAATATAAGATTAGATAGTGTGCCACTCATGCGAATTTCTTTTATACTGCATTTCAATATTATAAAGTCAGATTGAAAAAATTCAAACTAGATTAACGGTTAGTTTTATTTGACAAATAAGTCTTTGTGATGAGGGCTGTCCCCCCCCCCCTCCCTCTCAATCCCTTGCTTGAATATTTTACCTACATTTTTATAGAGTTCAAGGCTCTAATTAAATTTAAACGTTTAGTAGTCCGAAAATTTCAGACACCTGCCCAATTCTTTTAAACTTAGCAACCTTTACCAAACTTTTCAAGTAACAACCTCATATGAATTTAATAAAATTAAACGTAATTTATGCGTCTCAGTTATATATTAAAACCAATGCAACATTTAAAATGAGATAATGAATACGAAAATTTTAAAACTTTAAAAATACATTTTAATTAAAAACATTAAAACACAAGACAGACGTTTCGGCTAGAACACTAGCCCTCCTCAGTGTCAAACATACAAGCACAACATTTACAAAGAAATTCATAACACATCATAACAAGATTATATATTCAGAAGGAACAGCTTTAGCCTCGTTTAAGACAGAATGTTGCATTTTAGTAAAAGAATGTGATTCTACATATATAGGTGAAACTGGCAGAACAGGTGAAATTAGATTAAAGGAACATAAACGCTCATATAAAACAAGTGATTTAAGATCAAAACTCGTAATCCATTCCCTCAATAGTGATCATATTCCAGATTTTGACAATTTTAAAATTCTAGCCTCTAATGTAAATTTATACGAATCCCGTATTTTTCTAGAGGGCGCTTTTACTAAAATCTAACATTCTGCCTTGAACGAGGCTAAAGCTATTCCTCCTGAATCGTCATGATGATGAATCATGTTATGATGTGTTATGAATTTCTTTGTAAATGTTGTGCTTGTATGTTTGACACTGAGGAGGGCTAGTGTTCTAGTCGAAACGTCTGTCGTGTATTTTAATGTTTTTTATTAAAATGTATTTTTAAAGTTTTAAAATTTTTGTATTCATTATCTCATTTTAAATGTTACATTGGTATTAACCTCATATGAACTTCAAAATTCGACATTTGAACTGCCTGCATTTATTTATTTCTAAGTTATGCTGATAACAAGCATGCAAAAAGATCAACCCTTAAAAACTTGACTTTAGTATTGAGGAAATCTGAAAACGTGTACTTATACAAAAAATAAAGGCTGAAAATTTAATTTAATATATATATATATATATATATATATATATATATATATATATATACAGTTGAACCTCGTTAATGGAAATCTCAAGGGAATAAAAAATTCGTCCATGCTATCAGTAGTTCATGTTATCAGTAACTCAGAAACTAATTTTCATTTTGATGGGGATTGTAGAAACAGTTCATGTTAAAAGTAATTCCCGTTAAGCGTGTTCCCGTTAACGATGTTCGACTGTATATATATGTACTTTATATGTTATATGGGTATGAGGAATTGATTTTCATTCTTGAGCAGACATCGCCCATCAGGTGGCGCTGCAATTCTGTAAATTTTTGAATTTACAGGAAAGTGTATACCTCAGTTTCAAACGTGCATAATTGCACGTATTTTGATAAGACCATTTAAAAAAACTCCACTGTTTCAATTTGGATGTATATAACCCGAAAGATGACTTGTTATCTGCAGTTTCCCCTGTGTACAGAAAGACATCTCATTAAATAGCAAGAGTGATCAACTCGTGCAATACTCACCAAAATGTGTACACCATATATCTTACACTGAAAGACCACACAATGTCCACATTGTTTGCCCGCGATATGAACTAGCTTCTCCAGCAATATGGGCATGCACGTGGTGGATACCTCAAGAGAAACAAACGAGAATGAACATTATGTTATTTTTGCGTAGGAATGAAATTAGTTTGGGGTCTTTTAATTTCTGTATTGCACACATACTTTTTATTTAAGCCTTTAGATTTACCGTAATTTCTGGTAGATAACCTGCAGTTAAGATGTGGCATTTCTCCACCAGAAATTTTATTTAATTGAGAAATTCATACTTTTTAGAAGGAACAGCTCGTACAAATATAAATTTATTTATCAATTGAAATTTCTGGTGCAAAACTGGATTATTACCTGCGGGGTATCTACCAGAAATTACGGTACTCAGAGTTGGAGAGCTAAAATGTCATAGATTAATTATATATATATATATATATATATAAATCTTCTATGAGAAACATTTTTGAAAAGAAATTTTTTTTTTTAAATTCTTATTAAAAAAAAAAAAAAAAAAAAACGCGCAAATGATGAAGGTATCAGATTACAGCGTCATGTTGAGAACATTTGCTCTAACAGTTAGTTTCATTATTGGAATAGTTTATCTGTATAAGGCCTATTGTGTCACGGCGGGCGGCTAAATTTCTCATGTGGTCTACCGTGTGAAATTTTGCAGCCTGTGACGGAATTTTGGAAATTTATTATTATAAATCAACACAGCTAAAAACACAAAATCCTTTATTACTCTTCGGATGAACGCTCTGGGCAGAAAAGATAATTGTAGACTACGAATAAAAAACAAGTATATTTTTATATTTCCTATATTTATTTCAAACAAATTAGCGCGTAACTTAAAAAAAGTATTATAATGTTTCTATTAAAAAATACAAAAGTGGTAAAAATTGTCATTTGCACTCTTGGCAGATGTTAATCCATATTTCACCATTGTCCTAAAAATAGGACACCATGCATAAGTGGTATTTTTATGCATTCTTTTGAATATTTTAATTCAAATTAAAGGCGATATGTTATTTAAAAGTCCAATAAATACATATGCGTGTTTATCGTTAGTTTAAATTAACGTTTAATATATTTTATTTAATTTTTAAAATGTCGATTCTTGAAGATTTATTTCCTCACATTTTCAACACATTATTACTTAAAAAAGTTTTACGTTCAAGAATAACGGACGCTTAAATTTATTGAGGTAATATTCTACACTTTTGTACTGATAAAGCAATTATATAAATATATATATATATATAGATAGATAGATGGTCTGTTTTCCTTATAATTCCGACTGTACTAATGAAAGGTTGGTAAGTTTTTTGATTTTGTGTGTGTACATAGGCTTAAAGATCATCTCGAATTCGCAAAACTGGCAGGGGTAAGTAGTCTATTTGGTGAATGTTTAGTTATCTAGGGTTAAAGTAACTTAGAAAATCCGAAGTTTTAGTTCTCTTGCAAAACAAGTAATGCAATTTATTAGATGTTAATGCAATTATTGGAGTTTCTTTACTTTTATAATGAAAGATGCGATTAAATATCATGCAATTAATATATATATGTATATACATATATACACACATACCAGTCGGTAACAAAAGTGTCCGAACACTAGCAAAAATTCTTATGTAAAAAAAGTACATTTCATACAGCTTTGTTAAATAAATCCTTGTCGAATCCTGTTCTTAGTCAGTGTAAGAACATGATTCGATAAGGATTTATTTAACAAAACCGTATGAAGTGTACTTTTTTTACATAGGAATTTTTGCTAGTGTTGAGACACTTTTGTTACCGACTGTATATATGTATATGTATATATAGTTACATCACTTTTAGAATGAACAACGCATATATCGCAGTTATTAATTAGGACATCTGAATTAATCGAAAACCAAAAATCATAAATGTTCACAAATTCAATACTTTTCTTCTTATGTATATTTTAAAAAAGTAATAAATGAGCATTATATTAAGTAAATGCAGTTAAGCTATATATATATATATATATATATAATATTTCTGCATGTGATGTCTACCTTAGAATAAAATTCCGAATTTGAAAGGCAATTTTGCTTTGAAACAAGCAGTGAGCGGAAAATATCATGCAAATCAAATGGGAAATATTCATTCAAATTTTATCCTTAAACGAAAAATCATTGTTTTTTAAATTTATTTCGTATATCTTAAGAGAACAGAATTCTTGATCTTTGACGATTTATCTTTATGTCAAATTGGATTTTCATGATTTGTGCGGGTACTTTTGTGATTGTTTCACCATTTATGGGATTTTGAAAAAGTAAAACCTATTTGAATGATATTTTCATCATAGAAATATAGTTAAGGCTTATTGTGAGCCGTATATGAAAAAGAAGAATTGCTGTTTTTTATTTTCTTCTACATACAAAAGAAAAAAGCATTGAATTCGGGAAAAATTACCAATTTCTGTTTTCGATGTGTGGTTGTGTATGGATTCACATTTTTTAAAATTTCTTGAACGTAATATGCCCCTTTTTAGAAATTGTCTGTCTGTCATTTTGAGTGTAGCTAAAATTTTGTGGCAGCTCTAGTCCAAGAACTTATCCATATAATTTCATACAATTTACTTGCACCTTGACATGTGGGTCGTTTATTGTAAAAGCGAATTATCTCCTTGGAAATTGATTTTGAAATAACGAGCTTTTTTCAAATTTATGCGTAGGAAAAAAATTCAAGATTCAGTCAGTATCATCGATTTTTGTGTTTAATACAAATCATAGTTACTTCATTTGTGTAAGGAATATTTAGAAGTTTTAGTTTTCTGAGAAAAACAAGTAATGCCATTTATGGGAATTTAATGCAATTATTGGAGTTTTTTCTTTTTTATAATGAAAGATGTGACAAAATGTAATACAATTAAGCAAATATATATATGTACACTAAGTGACAAAAAAAAAAAAAAAGCCGCACTGCAGAAAAAGTGACTTATATACATTTTTCATTTGTAATAACTTTAAAATTAATGTTTGAAAGAAATAAAACTGTCTTGTTTGAATAATAACAAAGGGATGAAATGATACCTATGTAAATTTTCGATTTAATAATTCGCTTTATTGCACTCTACGAAGTACTTTTTAAAAATCTGCATAAAACTTTCTTTTTGAACATAATGCAATAACCATGCACTTTGTATTCTATTATGATTTATTATATGAAATAAACGAGCTATATTTTAATGTATAAAATAAAACTATTTATTTGTTAGATCTAAGCAATTTTTTTATCAAACCCGGCACTTCACGTCTGCCAGCTTTGAGTGTTGGTCCGCTTGACCGCTGGTGGGACCAAAGAATGCAACGGAAAAAATGAAAATGTTGGCATCTCTGTTTATATGTCTATGAATATACGTACTATTGATGTAAAAATGATTAGTATGCTTTCTGCTATCACATGCTCATACCTGCCAATATTGTAATTACATATTTGACCACATGCTCATTGTTATATATACAGATTTGATAACATTTTAATTTATTCAAGAGTACTGTTACTACCGTCCTTTTCTCTCACTACTTCATTTGCAGTGAAATTTTTTTCAGATATATGTAATTACGATTAAGTAGGAAAGATATATTTCAAGAAAATAGGCGCAGAGCTGCCAACCAAATCCGGCAAATTGTTAGTACCGCCCCTTTTCCTACACCACTAAATTTTTAGAGTAATTCCCTTCAAATATATTTACGATGAATGAAGAAAACAAACACTCTAAAAATTAAATGGTATAGAAAAAGGGGCGGTACTAACAATTTACCGGATTAGGTTGGCAGCTCTGAAGGTGTGAAAAAATTGCAGGTACTAACAATGCTTCGAAATTAATTAAAATTTTTGCATGTCTGTACGTATATAAAAATCATATTGCATCACAACACTGCGCAAAGACCAGAAAACAAATCTTGAGAGAAATCGTTAAGAAGTTAAAGTAAAATCGAAGCAGCTAAATATTATACATTGAATAAAGCATAATATAAGTGAAAGATAAGGAAAATTTTAAGAAACGTGTAATAATAACTGTGAAAAACCAGCCGTTAAACCACCTGGGGGTATTTATTATTGTAGAAGAGTTATAAAAACGACGATTTTTTATGTGAAAGCGAATACTTTAATAAAAGTTCAGACATCTCGAAAGCAAAAGACACCATGTCCATTTTGTGTTAAAAAATTTAATGCCATGTTCTTGATGTGCATTTTTTGCTTTACATAAAGTTATTAATCATTATTCTCAGTTACCCTAAAAGAGATAGGAGAGCAGAACATAAAACCATGTCCATTTTCTTTATTCATTGCAAATGATTCATGATTATTTAATTTTATTATAAGACTTTTTCCTCAAAAAATTCATTTTTGTAACATGGTGTGCTTTACTTCCGGGGTAGAGATATATATAAGGTGATTGCTTTTTGCACCGACAAACAGAAGGCGGTAAAAGAAGAGCTCATATGGAGTATTAAAATGTATATCAACTCTTTCCTATCCCAAACCGTTTTCCAGCTACTGTAAGTAAAATGAGAAATTTAAAAATCTTATAATATCCCTCGTTTTGAAGTTATTAAAAGTGCTACACAAATATCAAGCACATTTTTAGAGAGAGAGAGAGAGAAAAATATAATACAAAACGACATCAATTGTGTTAAACTGCAAAACAGACATTTACCAAAAAATTTAATGGGCAATTCCAGAACAAAAGTTTTAGGCCACAATAGATAAAACTTACTAAAAATTGTCCATTCCAATACCTTTCGAACAAACTTTCATTGAACCATATTAGCTGACTAGTGACTAAAATTTTGCTATTTGTTTTTGTTTGTCATGAACAATTAGTTTTCAAATTCTTAGAAAGCGAGACACCTCCCAATGCGTTTGAAATTCCCATTACAAACTCACATTAGTTTTCACTTTTGATAAAACTTAATTGTATACATTTTCTTTTTTTATTGCATAGACAATAATATATGTTTAACTCTATCGTAATATTTTTCTACGCTTTCATTTGTATAAATAAATAAATAAATAAATAATAATAATGACTAGTATCACCCAGTGGTTGAAAGTCGACCACAAATTTATTTACATCTTACAAGGAAACATTCAAAAGGTGTCTTCTTCAAAAAATATTGAAAAAAAAAAAAAAAAAAAAAAAAAATGTGATTCTACTTTTCATAAAACACCAGAAAGTGAAAAAATTATCGGCTGAAATGTACTACAGCGACCACAAAATATTATAAAAATTATTTTTTTTGGCGATTTAGCGCTGTTAGGCGATAAGTCCGCTAGCACCGAGATTGCCGTGTACGAACAGAACCGTGTTTTGCTTCTTCGCCAAGTACTCAAAATCAATCGACTAACAGTGTGAAATCGCCAAATATGTTTAATTTTGATAATTTTTTGTGGTCGCTGTAATTCATTTCAGGCGATAATTTTTTCACTTTCTGGTGTTTTATGAAGAGCAGGGATGGAACACGGGCGCAGAATTCATACCGGAATCCGTTTAAGAAATTTCTCTACCTATAATATCGTCGATTTAAGAGATAGAAAATTTTCTTACATTGATAGTGGTATGAATTCTGCGCCCGTGTTCCATCCCTGGAAGAGTAGAATCACTTATATTTTTTTTTCAATATTTTTTGACAACGACACCTTTTGAATGTTTCCTTGTTAGAATTATTTTAAGTAAACACTTAAAAAATTAATTTCATAATAATTTGTCTGGCAAGAGAAGAGAATATATATATACATGCTTTCAAACTGATGACACATTGTTTGATATTGACAGTGTTCTTTACTATTTAAATGCCTTTTTGACATCGTAAGAGTTTTTTTTTTTTTTTTTCAACTCTCATTAATTTCATATCTCTCGAATGATACACTTTCAATCCTCTTATGTTAAAAGTGTACGACAAATTTCATGTTTGCCTATTAATATATAAATAGAAACTTATTGTCATCACCAAAATGGGATTAAATTGCAACTTTACAGTGCCATCTGTTGACCGATATGCATTAAAACTGCAGGACTGCCAACCATCTCATTAATAAGCGTAGACTTGTTAACGCCCCTTGAAAATACGCCCCTTTTCCCACACCACTTTATATTTAGAGCAATTCTCTCCAAATAGTGTTACGATTAAATAAGAATGAAATTACTCTAAAAAATTACTGGTGTACAAAAAAAGGCGGTGACTAAAAGTACTACGCTTCATAATGAGATGGTTGGCAAGCATGAAACTGAATCAATATAGCTTTAGTTAATATATATTATACTATGTTTGGTACACTGTAGATGCTGAGCTTTCCCTGAAATGAGAGGAAATCGCAGCGTGGCAGCGCGGGTGATATAGCCCAAAAGGAAATCAGCACACCAATTCAAACCAAGGTCTAACCAAATATCAAATTCAGTTAAATTAAATTCATTGGTTCATGAAGTACAGTGCTCGAAAAGTTTTGCTAACTCCAAAAGACAGACATTTTCTAAACATGGTAAATCGTGTTTAAGAAATCTCAAAACAAGTAAATTCATTGAATACCGGGAATCGAAAAATTTTCAGATAAATCCACTTTGTTGAAATTAAGTAGTCAATTTTATTTAAATGAGATGCATTATGTTTTAGCTAAAAAATATCACTTTAATCCATACTTGCCAACATCCTAATTAATATTCCGTAGTGTCGTTAGTCCCGCCCTTTTTTTCACACCAGTAAATTTTTGGTGTAATGTTCTCCAAATGCAATTAAGATTAAATAAGAAGAGAAACACTCGAAAAAGATACTGGTGTGAAAAAGAAGGCGGGGCTAAAAACACTACGGAATATTAATTAGTATGTTGGCGAGTATGCTTTAATCCCTTAACGATCGCTTAGTTTTCAAGAAAACGGTAAAAATAAAATGCCTATTCTTTTTTATTCAAGAAAATTGTATAAAATAAAGTGTATGAACAATATATGTATTCATTTTTAATATTTGAAAATTTTTTTAGCTTGAAATAAAGACAATTAATTTTGCAGAAAAAACAACAATCAGAGTTATTATGACTGAATGTTGTTTTTTTAGTAAGTAGAAAAATTTAAAAGATATGTTTTAAACATTAAAATGGAATTCTATTAAAAAAATGTTACGTGTAATACAATACTATACGTATAATACACTGTTCTCAGATTCTTTATCCGGACATTCATAAATATCACTTATTTCCGTATCGCTCTCAGATGCTTTACACTAAAATTAGAATCCGAGTCACGTAGCGATTTTCACTACATAATGTACTCAATAAAATTTATATATATGTATGTATATATATATATACTGTATAACAAAAAAATCGACGCACCAAGAAGGTGGTATCCAAATGAGACGAAAATTGGTAGATGTGATGTACATGCGAAGAAAAACAAATGATTACAGTTTCAGAAAATTTGGATGGTTTAATCAAGAGAAACGTACTCACAAAAGTCATACACAACGAAAATTCAATAACACATCGGTCCACTTCTTGGCATTAATTGATAAAGTTGACAGATATGCTCCTGCGAGATATCATGCCAAATTCTGTCCAATTGGCGTGTTACATTGGCAAAATCCCGAGCTGGTTGTAGGACCCTTTCCAAGCGTCCTCAGCAGGAGAGAGATCTGATGACTTTACTGTCCAAAATAATGTCAGCTGTACGCGGGCGGGCATTATTATGCTGAAATATACGGTGAGGATTGCATGATATGAATGGAAACACAACGAGACATAGAATGTCGTCGACGTATCGCTGTGTTGTAAAGATGCCACGGATGACAACCAAAGGGGTCATGAAATGAAATGGCATTCCAGACAATCATTCCTGGATGTCGGGCTGTATAGCTGGCGAGAGCCGGGTTGGAATCCCCTCCTTTTTTCGGGGCGTCTCCAGACGCGCCTTCGCTGGTAATCGGGGCTCAAATCAGAGTGGTACTTATCACTGAAGACAATTCTACTCCATCCAGTGACATTCCAGTTCGAACAATCTTGATATCACTGCAAAAGTGCTTGTCGGTAAACAAAGTTTAATAGCAGTCCGAACAAAGGGCTACGTGAGTTCAACACCCTTTCTCTGAACCTCCTATTAATGGTCTTTGAAATCACTGAAGTACCAGTTGCACGCAGGATCGGTTGGGGCTTTGAGTACCGCTTTGACGCTTGATCGGTTCTTACGTTCTATCCTCTTTCTAGGCCGACCGTTTTCTCCCTGACGCTGTGTTCGGCCATCGTTCACCCATTCCTGTCAATATCATCGAATAGTGGCATCGCTCCTATCTAATTGTCAAACAATATACAGATTAAACCAACTGGCTTCTTTGAGCCCAACTACACAACTCTCTCAAATGCTGTCATCTGCGCATATTGTTTGCGAACCTGTATGTGAGGCATAGTTACTGTCTATCTGAGTAGACGGAATGAAATTCTCAAACAATTTATGACCTGGAATCAAAATTTCTCACTTTTAATATTCTGCCAATTGCGCAGTTAATACGCGCTGCAGCGTCACATGCTTATTCGATGGCAGCCAAACTTTAAAATTTTTCATTTTCCATCGAAACCTGTATGCATGTCAATTTCTGACCAGCTTGCATTACTTCTTCTTGGTGCGTCTTTTTTTTTTTTTTTTTTTTGTTATAGAGTGTATCTTACAGCAGAGCACAGAACTACGTGCATTCAAAAGTCTCACTGAGCTAAGATTACAAAAATAAGTATTACAAATATTTAAAATTGGATAGGGCTGACAGTTTAAAATTAACCTACTATCTCCAATAACATTTTAAATAATCTGCTACTTCCATCTAGAGTGTAAAATAAGAAATAGAAAATTTTACGGGTATCAGAAATGGTTTGATTTTAGTGCGTTACTCTTGAAAACTCCAGCCCGGAAATATTACGGACGCGAGAAATGGAATGCAAAACTTCATCCCGTGAATTTCACGGGTGCGAGAAGGAAGGGGTTAAATCAGAGCGATGTCAATAAAAATAAATAATATAAATGAAAATAAAAAAGAAAGGAAAAGAATAAAATTATATTATAAATAATGTAAAGATAAAAAAAAATAATTTTTATGAATCAAATTCTTTTTTAATTTGCGTATATGATCAATGGTATAAAATTTCGAGCTGTTGCTATAGGAACGCAGACAATTGAAATGAAAGGCATTTTAAATACAAAAGATTACGGCTATAAAACGAAAGTGCTGAAAAAATAAGAGTATTTCTTAATACCTCCTTGACATCGTAAGAAACTAACTCTTGTATTCTGCAACTAATGCGAATTAGACCTTTCGAACCATACTACTTTCAATACTCAACTCCCTTGATTAATGTATTGAAAGTGTACCACAAATTTCATGCTTGCCTATTAATATAAAAATAATAATAAAAACATTAATACCAAAATTATTGTAATTAAACATAGAAGAACTTTATCTCTTAAATGCCTAAAATACTCGTATAAAATGCTTATTTTAGAAAGCAATATAAAAAAAATTGAGTATTAAAAATGACAAACAGCATACTTGCCAACCATCTCATTAATAACCTCACAATTGTTAACGCCCCCTGAAAAAACGCCTCTTTTCTCACACCACTATATTTTTAGATTTATTCTCTTTAAATGTTGTTACTATTAAATAAGAATAAAATTACTCTAAAAAATTATTGGTGTAAAAAAAAAGGCGGGTACTAGAAATTGTACGGTTCATAATGAGATGGTTGGCAAGTATGCAAACAGTCATGTAGTACTCTATGCTTAGGGTTAAAGTATATATGCATAAGGAAACCGTACTTGCCAATCAAACCCGGATGACTATTAATCCTACCCTTTTCCGCCTATTTTTTCAAACCAGTTTTTTTAGAATATTTTTCTTCTTATTTAATCTTATATATATTTAAAGAGAATTGCTCTGAAAATTAAATGTGTACAAAAAAGAGGGGGGAACTAACAGTCTTCCGGGTTAGGTTGGCAAGTATGGGAAACCTATCCCCGCTTTTTGTTTCCATTGTTTTATAAAATTAACACAGTATTTTATAATATGGATGTTCTATATATTATGAAGAATAAACTTCTCCTATGGTTAATTACAGTAATTTCTGTATTAATATTTTTTATTTTTTTTTACGTTAAAATACAAATGAAAACATATAATATTATGATACAAATAAACATATATTATCTTCTATGCAGAGTTCCCAACTTTTATTATTTATTCACGAATATTTTTAGCCTCGCCTTTTTTTCACACCATGAATTTTGTAGATTATTTCTCTTTAATATGTGACAACGATTAAATAATAAGAAAATCATTTTTCGAAATTTCAGATATGAAAAAGGCGGGGGTAAAAATGCTCGTGAATGAATTATAAAAGTTGGGGACGCTGCTTCTATGTAATAAATAAGCTATGAATTAATGCTTATGGTCAAAAGGGAATCACTAATGCATGCTTGCCAACCATCTCATTATGAAGCGTAGTACTTTTAGTCACCGCCTTTTTTTGTATACCAGTAATTTTTTAGAGTAATTTCATTCTTATTTAATCGTAACACAATTTGGAGAGAATTGCTCTAAATATAAAGTGGTGTGGGAAAAGGGTCGTATTTTCAAGGGGTGTTAACAAGTCTACGCTTATTAATGAGATGGTTGGCAGTCCTGCTAATGGGAATTGGTAAGAGGAGTTTTACATAGCGATGGGAGGAGTCTCACTTAAAAACATGAAAATGAGTGGTGAATAACAAATTAACAGCTAAATTTCTCTGGCAGCAGTCAACTGAATTGGTTTATTGTAAGCTTATTCGAAAGTTTAAAAATGGATCAAATTATTGTAAATTTTATGTATTGCAGCTGGAATGGCTTTTGCGGAATTGATTAATACGTTTGGCGGCTATTTATTTTTCAGTGCTTGTGACTCGTTATTAAAGCTAGACTAAATTACTGATAAAATTGATGTCATTTTGAAAGATTTTTATTTGTTGTTACCTTTTCTTAATATGTGCTTAATTTTTGTGTATCATGTATAAAAACTTAGAAAATAATGGATATTATAATAATTTAAGTTTTTACATTTTATTTAGTGTAGCTTGAAAACTGTTATAGCTCAAGGTTCATATGCATTTTTATACTCCAAATGGAGAGTTTTTTCGTCATCTTCCCGAGCTCGTCGGTGTAATAAGGAGATTCACCTTACACACACATACACATATATATTTTCAATAAATGCCAAAATTTTAATATTTTCCAGAGTATTTTTAGACCTGTCTTTATTTTATTTACTTTTTATGAGTAAATTTTGCTTATTTTATCAAAGTTATATATTGGAGAAACTTTTCCATAAATAAAGTGATGCGAAATAAAGGTAGGTGCTAAAAATACTCCAGAATAAATGAAAATGTTGGCATTTATGACATACGCGCACATTATTCTGCAATTATGGGCCTCGAAACATTGCTAAAGTACCTACTGTGTTTTGCAATATTAATCGATTGCTGCCTCAGAGGACGCTACCGACTAATCAGGACTCGAATGACATCAACCTAATAACAAGATTTATCGATAATTTTTATAACCAAAAATTTATAAAAAATAAAACGGTTCGAATAAATTAACTTTTGCTCTTATTTCATTTATGACTTCTGATATATTGCAGCACATTGTTAATACACTGAATTTCATAATCTATATACTTGGAATGGAGGTAGAGAAAAGACTACAAGGATTGAAAATGCGTAGCACCCCATGACCGCAAACGTTATTTTAACACTTTTATAAGTGAATGTTTTTAGTTATTTTTAAAAAATAAATTTCTGATACAAGCGTAGCTCTAGAATATTACATTGCTAAAAAAAAAAAAAAGAAAGTTTTTACATGCTAATGTTTACATAAAGGAATATATGTAGATATCATTCTGTTTCAAATTGATATACTAATGGCACTGACTGTATTAATCGCAGAACTGTGCAGGATTTTACGAAATAACGATAATGAAGCATACCTGAATGCCGAACATCTGTATGTCAATTTTGTGAGGTGATGAAACGTTCCAGATCTACCGAGCATCGAATATTTCTTCTGGGAACGTATGAACAGTATCATTTACAAGACTCCAATTGACTCAGTGAAAGACCTCGCTGCTCGAATATTCATTGCGGTTACAAGCATGCAAGAAATACCTGACATCTTGGGAACTGCTGTCAGTCAGTCTTTCGATGCTACTAAGCATGTGGGAGGTCGTAATTTTGAGCACATATTGTATACATTAACACAAAAAAGTACTTTGCGGTGATATTGTAAATAAAAAAGGATTTTCCTTTTCACGAATCATTTTTTGTGTTAATACATTATCGTCTCCCGGCTATATTTTCCCATACAGAAATTTAATAAGTTGTATCAACTCTCAAAGTTCGTTCCATGGCTGTAGAAGTATCCTACATAGATTAAAAAAATGCTGATTTTAATCGTTGTATTTGTCATTCCTTTAGACATTATCTATCTCTACTCAAAGTATATACCTCTCTTTATAAAATAAAACGAGAAAAATTATTTTAAGGGAAGTTAGGGCGAGTTAAAAAGACTGCCAAATGCTTTGCCACGTCACCCTTTCATGATTGGACGCTTTCTGGTGTTCTTTAATTCATCCCATCTATGAGTGCAATTGACTATTTAATATTTTGGTTACTTGTAACTCCGCCTGCTCTGTAATTTTTAAATTTTGTATGCTTTACGACTTTGTAAAACCACATATAATTTTCGCATCAATGCAATCAATACATTAAATACATCAATTGAAAAAAACACTTATTATTGCGTAAATTCCTTTTCGTAAACATTTGTATATTAATTAAAAAAGAGAGAGAGAGAGAGAGAGAGAAAGTAAGAGAACTAAAGAAAAAAAGAAAAAGAAATGCAATATTCGAGATTCACGCCTTTAGCAGATGTTATTGTAAAAAAAAAAAAAAAAAAAAAAAAAAAAAAAAATCTAGTTCATAAAGTTTTAAAATTACGATTATGGTCATGAGGTCCTATGCCCATCTCAATCCTTCTGATGTTCTTTATCTTACCTCCTAATTTGTCTCATGACCGAAGAATAACTCTGTAATAAATAACTCTCTTTTTTGAAAGCAGTGCAAAATATGACAGATATGCGACTAAGTAAATTCCTTAAAAAATTAATTATAGTTGTTAATGGATTGTGAAATATCTTATAGATAGTCAGTATTTTTTAACTGTTAATTTAGAAATTAAATTCAAGAATTCATGTAAATATAAAATTTCAAAATAGTATACATAATTGAATTGAATGATATTTATTAGGAAAAATAATACTAAATTCAAGTTTTCGTAAGTAATGCATAATACCAAATTATCAAAGTGGAGTAAATTAGAGGGTTTAGACATTAGAAGATAGCTTTGATTTGAAGAAAATGCTATTTCTGTAAGGAATTTCTTAAATGCAAATATTTAGGATTAAAAATAGGGCGGGGAAAGGGGAAAAAATATTTACATATTTAAATATAAATAGTAATATAATAATATAGTTAGGAAGTAATAGGACTTCTTGAAAATCAAGGGACATTCCTTGGTAAACGTATCATTTTTTTGCAACCTATGAGGAATTTTATTTTGGAATAGTAAAGAGAGAGAATTTAAATTATAATTAACTTTGCAAAGGTAACGCCTATGTCTTTTAGAAGTCAGTGAGAGACATTAGTTGTTCTTCATAAGTAATACCTCTGGTGGTTTTTTTCTTCTACATTATGCACAAAAGTGAATTTATCGCAGAATTAGAAGCATTGATGATGGACCTAAAAACTATTGTGATAAGTTTCTTTATTTAGATAATAATTATAATATTAAACTAATAAATTAATTAAATATTATAAATAAATAAGTAAAAAGGCTTTCTGAATGACGTGTTTAGAGATGCAGCCAGTAACTTCATCTTTACTACTGAACATTGGAAGACATTATGACGAAGGTTTGGAGACCGATTTGAAAATAATATTATCAGTAAGTGCTATCGGCTGTTTATGGGGTCTATTTTCTTTGGTTACTTGTAACTCCGCCTACTCTGAGAATTTTATATATTTCCCTGCTTTATGACTTTTTAAAATCGCACACGATATTCGCATCAATACAGTCAATGCTTTAAAGACATCGATAAAAAATAACATTTGTTAATGCGTAAACTTCTTTATGTAAACATTAGAATTTTAATAATAATAAAAAAAAAAAAAATATATATGCAACATTTGAGATACACGCCTATATTTTGTTGCTAAAAATCATCAAAAACATCCATATCGTAAAGGGTCAAAATTACGTTTGCGGTTATGGGGTCCTATGCAGTTCTGGATCCCTGTGATACTTCTTTACCTCTTCCCCAAATCTGTCTGATGAATGTAGATTCACTCTGTATAATAAATAACTTTCTTGGAAGCAGTACAAAAAATGACAGATATGCGACTACGTAAATTCTTTAAACGATTAATTATCATTGTACTGCCAAAAAAAAAAAAAAAAAAAAAAAAAAAAAGAAATCGAACTCTGATACCATTTTTACTGATTCTTATGTAAAATGACCTCCTGAATCCGAATATGACTTCTATTTTCTTCAGTCATTCACCGTTTTATGATTAAATTTTACCATAAATTACATGCAAAAGTCTCATTCTGACAACAACACGCATATTGCAGAGTTGCCAACTTTTATAATTTATTCCGGAGCAATTTTAGCTTTGCCTTCTTTTCGCACCAGAAATTTTATAGAATATTTTTCTTTAATATGTTACAACGGTTAAATAAGCGAAAAATCATTCTTTAAAATTTCCGGTGTGAGAAAAGGGCGGGAATAACAATGCTCCGGAATAAATTATAAAAGTTGGCAACTCTGATATTGATTTAGATCGTAACCATTAAACACGGAGTAAAAAGACAGGAGAAGAAGGTAACGCTGAAATTTTGTGATGTTGTTTTCCAATGTTTACAGATGGCGCCAGCGTGCAATCCTTCCTTCTCTCTAGCTTCCGCAATGTTATTCAATGGGGAAATGTCTCGTTTTAATTATTTTTTTAAAAATAATATCAAGCTGAAAAAATTTCGATTGAAAGCAAATTTCATTAAATAGAGTATTCTAACAAACATGTTTTTTTTAAGAGCCATTTTATACTAATTTTACTTTGAAAGAAAGCTTTTTTAAAAAATGACGATTCTTATGAACCGAAGCTAGCTAAAACAGATAATTGGGAGGAAGGAAAATGGATGAAATTTTGTAAAGAAAGAAAATAAACTTACTTTAGGTGCAGAAAACACGAACTCGGACTTTATTTTTCTCCTAGGGCTTTTTTTTGTTTTTCTCATCACTATCATAGCCTGTTTTACAACTTGGAACGAAACATTTTTTTAAAACATCTGAATTATGCAGTTTTAAGAACTTACAAAGAAATTAAATTGCTTAAAATAAAAAAAAATTAAATGTACTCCAGCAAAATTCTATTGAAAACAACAGTATATCCGCGCCGAGATAGGAAGGAATGACAAGTGGCGCCCTCAATATTTACCAAAAATTTAGATCACAGTTTCGTAGCTTTCTCCCATTGGACCTTCAACTCCTATTAATATTACTCCGTGCCATTAAATTATAACAAATTCGATGAGAGAAATTCTCTTTATTTGCTAGTCTAGTATTTATTGAGGTTTAACAAAATTCATATTGCATTAACTTTTCATGGAGAATGTTTAGAGGTTAAAAACTTTAGACCTTCATTTTATAATTGGTAAGAATTTTTGTTCCCTGTTTTAAAAAATAAAGCAAAATTTGTGAATTGTATTACTAGGTTCTAAATAATTTCAGAATAAAAAGTAAATGAATGAATAAATAAAACTGTAAACAATTTTTGCACGATTCTTTATTTTCTTTTCATTTCTCCAGCTCCTTGAAAAGTAATACAACTGAGAGATTTTTATTTTTTATTTTGTTTCTATTTGAGAAAATTAGTGTTCATTGATTTTTTTTTTTTTTTTTTTTTTTTTTTAAATTTTTAATATTATTCGGGACAGCGTAAAATACATCTTATCTATTACTGTATACAAGCAGATTTTTCTTGAAATGCTTTTAAAAAATATATTTTCTCTTGCAAATCATCGTAAATAGTTAAACGAATAGCTAATTATGGAATGCATGGTGCACGATTGATACAGGAATTTTACAACTTGTATTTTCTAAAACAAAAATTTTGCCATTGAAATTTTTCCCTCGTAATTAATCGTGGAAACATGTGACCTATTCCATATGAAAATTGTGCTTCCAGCAAACAGTGTTGCCAGATGAAAATTTAAATTATCCCTACTTAATGGATGATAGTCCCTACATTCCCTACGTTAAAATATTTTTACTCTACAAGATAGCCTAAGATTCAAAATTATTAATGGAAATTAAATAAAATCATATTATTATTATTATTTTAATATTTTCTAGCATTAAAACAACAACAACAAAAAAAAAAAAAAAAAAAAAAAAAAAAAAAAAGAAAAATTATCCATTCCTATTTATATACACATAAGTTGATTGTTGAAACCAACGGACAAATAAAATCAAGTACCTAATATATGTATACAAATGTACTGCATTAAAAAAAGTAGACGGACGCTTCTTTACAATTTTTTAAAACCCCGTCTTTGTTTAATAGGAAATGTGAATTAATATTATTTAACATGTTTATACTTATCAATCTTCATATTGACAAATAAAAATATTCAATTATTTATCATTTTAATGTAGGGAAATGCAGAAAAGAGAAAAGATATACATTCGCACAATATATTTTTTACTTTCCGAACACTATAGTGAGGAAAGTATTGTAATCATGTCAAAAATCCGTATTCGAGATTTTGATGTTTCTATACGTTTTGAGGTCTCCTGAGTCCGTTTTCACTATTTTTACGATGATGTATGTATGTGTGTGTGTGTGTGTCTGTGAGTGAACACGCTAGCGTCTAAACGCTTTGTTCTATTAACCTGAAAGTTGGTACGCATATTGTAAGTCACCATAGTACGAACCCTATAGATTTTGGTGAATCTAGCACTTATAGTTTTTTTACAGGGACACAAAGAAAAATTCTTTATCATTATGGCCTATGGGAGCAAAATCTTAAAAGTGCGATAGCATCTAAACGCCTTATTCAATTGAGCAAAAATTTTATACACATATTATAGATCACAAATACTCAATCTGTATAGATTTTGGAGAATCTAGTACTTATAGTTTTTTTACAGGGACACAAAGAAAAATTCTTTATCATTATGCCTATGGGCAGGGCCTGATTAAGGGGGAAGCTCGCTCTTCACAGATTATTTATACTTACACCGTTATTTTTTAACAAATACTTTCCTCCTATAATAAACAGAAAAATTTCATTAAAAATTATTTTAAAAGAATTCTGGTGTCTAATAACGGTGAGTAAATTGGATTGTTTTACACCGTTTATTTTTTATAAAAAATATTTCGTCATCAAAGCGTGGAATTTCTATGACAGGAAGTAAAAAATAATTGTAAAAATATTCCGGTATGAGCGAGCTTCCCCCTTAATCAGGCCCTGCCTATGGGGCCAAATTTTTAAAAATGTGATAGCGTCTAAACGCCTTATTAATCCGAGCAAAAAATTTGTACACATGTTATAGATCATAGTTGAACTAACTGTATAGATTTTGGTGAATCTAGCACTTACAGTTTTTTTACAGGGACACAAAGAAAAATTCTTTATCATTATGGTTATGGGACTAAATTTTTAAAAGTACGATAGCATCTAAACGCCTTATTGAATTCAGCTGAAAATTTATATGAGTAATATAAATCACTGTGGCACTAACTATAAGCATTTTGGTGAATCTAGCATTTATAGGTTTTTACAGGGACACAACGAAAATTTCTTTATCATTATGATCTATGGGCTCAAAGTTCAGTAGCGTTAAATAAAACAACGTGTAACAGATGGAGAAAAATACTCAAACACTCTAGTATGGTTTTCTCTCTTTTGTTTGTTTAACAACTAGTCTTTCTTTACTTTATCTACAAAACTGTTAATTACTCAATGTTCGGAAAGTCGAGTGGAGTCACTCCATATTTTTTTTAAAAAGTAGACGGACACTGGTCAAAAACTGGAATTATTTAAGTGGGTGTTTCTTGCAGAATTACAGTTTTGCATGTACATGTATATTTGGCATTTTGCCAATTGCTAACGTGCTTGACAAGATGGTTTTACGTAATTAAATTTTTTAGAGATAAATGCGCCATGCCACGAGGAATTCCGCTAACTGATTACCAGAAATGACAGATTATAGCTCTGAAAAATGTTAATAAAGGAGTCAGAGAAATTAGTAGGCTACTTCTAATAAGCAAGAGTAGCATCAGTGCTTTTCTACGTGCTCGTGAAACCCATGGCGTAAAGAAAAAGAGTGGCCGGCCTAAGAAACTTTCGCTTAGAGACCAAAGAAAAATTTTTACTGAGGTGAAAAAAAACTGGAGCATCAATTCCCAGAGTTCGAATAAGCACAGGAATTACTAACGTAACTTCTCAGGCAATTTATAACTGTATTAAGCACTCAGAGCTCTTTCAATATAAGGAAAGAAAACATCATCCATGCTGGTCAGGATCACCACGTGACAGAACGCCTACAGTGGGCTCAAAACCATATGTCTTGGACTACAGAATGGATATCTGTAGTTTTTTCAGATGAGAAAAAAATTAATTTAAACAGCCCAGATGGATATCAATATTATTGGCACTGTTTGGAGAAAGAAGACGAAGTGTACTTTACTCTGCAAGTTGGTGGTGGTGGCGTGATGGTGTGGTTAGCTGTTGGCTATGGTGGAAGGACAAATTTAGTGTTCCTAAGTAAGAAGCAAATTCACAATGGTTATATTGAAACACTAAGCTGTGAGCTTTTGCCATTTGCGTGTGATCTTGGAGGAGAAAACCGGATTTTTCAACAAGATGTTGCGCCAATACACACCTCTAACAATGTTAAAAAATGGTTTCATGAGAACAACTTCAATGTTTTACCCTGGCCAGCCAAGAGTCCGGATATGAATCCTATAGAAAACATTTGGGCTATACTTGCTCATAAAATATATGAGGGTGGACGTCATTATGAATCAATTCGCCAGATGAAAGAAGCTCTTACAAACATTTGGGAAATTTTCTGTCAAAAAAGATTCAGAATCTCATTGATTCGATGCCTAACAGAGTATACGAACTTATAAAAGCAAATAGGAGACGAACACCCCTTACTAAAAACGTTTTATTTTTAGAGATACAAGATGTGTCCGTCGACTTTTTTTAAGAAAAATTGCAGTGCAAATATGCACCATTTTTGTTTCCTGAATTTTTCCACTACATAATTCAAAAGGATTGAATCTATATCCAAAAAATAATAATATATGATGCCTCCAGAATATAATTATATTAGAGAAATGAACCTCATATCTCTAATTAAAGAAATAAACGGCTTTAAAGTATTACAAGTAAGTGTCCGTCTACTTTTTTTTATGCAGTGTATATTCTTGAAAACACAGTAAATAAAATGGACTATGTGTGTACAATTTGTTTAAATTTAATACTTTTAGCTCTTTATTCACTTAAATTATTAAATCAAACAGCTAATCTACTTTGACATCTTTTCGCATCAAACTTACGTAATAATTTTTATTTAGTGATAAATAATCCATGTTAAACCAGCAAATATCGACTTGAGAGGTACCTTACTCGAGGCTACACGAAATGGGTGGTGTGAGCACATCAAACAGAAATAAAAAGACTAATTTACAGAAAGGGAAACGAAAGACAACGCATTCTGACGTAAAACAAAATAAAATACACTTTTAGATCAGTATAATATATTTACGATTAAGATTTTGTACTGCTCAAAATATTTTACTTGAGGGGTGGGTGTATACAAATTACAAATACTTTAAATTGGCATTTCGAGGAAATTTAATTTTAACATGTACATGACTTATTGTCCAATTTATTTTAAAACTTTGATGTTAATTATATCGAAATATTAAATAAAAGTTATATTTTTTATTAAAATAAATTATTTAATAAACTTACCATTTCCGAATAATAGTAATAATAATAAAAGGGAGGACATATAAAAAATATGCAAATTTTCCAACTATTATAATTTATGCCGGTGCAATCATAATAATGCCTTATTTTCTGCCTTACTAATTTTCTTGAGTAATTTTTCCCAGTATGTAACTAAGATTAAATAGGATGAAAACAACTCTTATAAAAAAGTAGTAGAAGTACGAGAAGTAAAGGGCGGTACTAATTATAGATGTTGGCAAATTCTGAGTTATGAGATGTTTCACTTCGCATCAATCTGTAATAAAATAATGCATCAGAAACAAGGTATTTTAAGCAACTTATTTACGGATAAGTTTAAAACTTTTTGCGTTTTTAACAAGAATTTTATAACTTTCATTAGATAATAGAAAAATCCCTTCAAAACAGAATTAAAAAGAAACTCCCCCCCCCCTCCCTACGCCAAAATCAGAGCTAAAAAAACCCTACTGTAGGAGAAATCCCTACATCTGGCAACACTGCTGGCAAATGTGCACCTAGGCACTATTTATGAAATAGGAATAGTGAACTTTAATGTTAATAATTGAAGAAAAGTACTTTTCGGTAAAAAGCACGAAGTTAACATAATCCTTTTTCCACTGTTGAAAATTATGTGTATGTGGAAGAAGTAAACACTCGACTATAATAGAAAGTACAACACAACGAAATCTAATCAGTATCTAAAGTATTTTATCTCAGCATTTAAAAAAAGGAAAAACGTATTTACTTAATTTACTGCAGAGAATGTGCTAATTAGAATACTTTTGTTCGTAAATTTTTATTAATATTACATAGCTGCCAATATTTTAATTTATTCCGGAGTAATTTTAGCCCCGCCTCTAATCCGTACCACTTATTTTTTTAAAGCAATTTTTTCTTATTTTATCGAAATTATGTATTGAAGAAAATTTTTCTATAAATAAAGTGGTGCGAATTAAAGGCGGGGCTAAAAGTACTCCGGAATAAATTAAAATATTGGCAGCTATGATATTATTATCTCAAAATAAAACACATCTCGAGTAAAGGCTTTTACTGATTTTTCGATTTTTCGTTTACTGATTTTTCGTATTCTGAACTGCTAGATTGCCAGCATTAAAAACTTAATGAAAAGGTCTTGTCTGATAAAAAAAAAAAAAAAAAAAGAAAGAAAGAAAGAAAAAAAAATAAATAAATAAATAAATAAACTGGATATGATTGAAACGTTTATACAAATGTAGAATTTTACCTCCACCCAAATTTTCGTATTGCATGATATAGTCCTTTGCTAAAATTGCATACTTATTTAGAGTAGATATTTGTAACTCGCTTACAAAGTGCTAAAATAAGAAGTATTCGGAATAAGGAAATAATAACTTGGAATATGAAATACCTCATTTTTTAGTTATAATTAAAAAAAAAAGAAAAAAGTATCACTTTTTTTTATGGTAAGGCAAAATAAGAAAAGAAAAAGAAAGAAAGAAAATGGACTGGTTAGGACTGAAAAGAATTAATTTATCTGTACTTTCGTAAATATCTTTAAAAAGAAACTACTATTTGTTACAAATTTGTTTGAATAGGAAAATATATTTTTTTCTGTATTACAAAGATCGGTAGCAGTGCATTTGAAAAATTTTATCATGGCTAAAGGGTTTATAATACATCAATCCAAGATTACCTTCGCATTTCTTTCATTATACAAATAGTTTTTAATAATAAATAAGTAGAAGAAGAAGAAGTCATATAAATGTTAAGTTAAAAAAAAAAAATAGTTTTTCTCATATTATTATATTATGAATTTTAATTTCACTATTTTCGCCAGTTTATTCATGTGGAATTACGAGACATTAACAATTTAATTAAAAATATTTTGGAGTTATCGTTACGCACTTGAAATCTTGTCACATTTAACAGTGTAAAGGAGGAGGAGAAACTCTTTACGAGATTAGATAGAATTTTTTGCCTCTCAGAAATGGAGAATTTTGTCACACGAAATTGCTTATGTTTTCTCGAAAAGAAAAATATTTCAAAATACACAAACAAAAAAATATTTTTTTTCTTCTCAAAACTGTATTACTTAGATCAGAGTTGCCAACATTTTAGCACTTAACACTTTCGCGACCACTGACGTAGATTCACGTCATTTGAAAATCTGTAACTCCACCAGTGGGCGTTTCTTTCGACATTTGTATGTTGTTTATTCTTTAACAATATATGCATTATTCATATTTGTACAATCAGTGTACTATGGATACAAATTCTTCGGTTAAATTGCTTATAATTATAATATCTATCCATTTGTATCATAAATGTGAATACAAAAAATTTTTTTTGTGCAATATTATATTTTGGAAAAATAATGTCCACAGGCGGACTTTGCTGTCAAAAAAGACAGAAACATTCGGTCGCAAAAGTATTAACGGGCGGGTTACGTAAATCTACGTCTTTTCATTATGGCGGCCAAAGACGGGCAACGTAGATTTACGTTTGCTGTTTTAAAGGGCAGGATTACGTGGAAAAGTTATTGACTATGATATGGCAATCATGCAAGTTCCACTTCGTAAGAGCGGTTGTTCTATAAAATATCACATTCATAAGGACTGCTAGACATGTAAATAAAAACATTATACAATTTTATTCAAAAATAATACTTATTCAATAAAACTGCAACGCCCATATATATATGTTTATTTAATTCCTTAAAAAAAAATTCCGGAAACCAGGACTGAGAGAGAAAGTACAATCCGTGTGTTAAGTGTTAATTTATTAGGGAGCATTTTTATCCCCGCCTTTATTTCGTCCCACTTTTATTTTAAAAGGAATTTTTTCTTATTTTTTTTTTAGATATATATTAGAGAAACTTATTCTGTAAATGAAGTGGTGCAAAGTAAAAGCGGGGCTAAAAATGCATGTTGGCAATTATTCTCAGACATTGAAATAAAGCAATAATTTTTTCCCTTTATCTTTTGCTTTCGCATTATTTAATGGCCGTGGTCAAGAAAACATTAAGTTGGATGTATATATCTATATTTATACTTAAAGGTAGGTTTTCCTACAATTTGTGCATAACTAAATTCTATCTCTGAATTAATCAAAATGCAGTCCGAATTGATAGACATTCGTTTAACAGGGAGCAGCCCTCGCTCACCACTCGTAGAGCGGTTTCGAGCGCTTGTTAGACATCTGTTCTAGTAAGTTTTCTTCTTTTGTCTGAAGTATCCATTTGACATATTCACCTACGATCCTCCAAATATCTATGTGTAGTTCAAGACGCACATCTATATCCAATAAGAATTCAGTAATTTAAAAAAATAGTAATTCGTTAAAAACATTATACAATTTTATTCAAAAAGTAATACTTATTCAATAAAACTGCAACGCCCATATATAAATGTTTATTTAATTCTAAAAAAAAAAAAAAAAAAAAAAAAAAAAAATCCGAAAACCAGGACTAAGCGAGAAAGTACAATCCGTGTGTTGAGTGTCAATTTATTACGGAGCAATTTTAGCCCCGCCTTTATTTCATACTACTTTTATTTTAAAAGTAATTTTTTCGTATTTTCTTATAGATATATATTAGAGAAAATTATTTTGTAAATGAAGTAGTGCAAAATAAAAGCGGGGCTAAAAATGCACGTTGGCAACTATTCTCAGACATTGAAATAAAACAAGAATTTTTCCCTTTATCTTTTGAGTTCGCATTACTTAATGGGCGTGGTCAAGAAAATATTAAGTTGGATGTATATATATATATAAAGGTAGGTTTTCCTACAATTTTGTGCATAACTAAATTCTATCTCTGAATTAATCAAAATGTGCAGTCCGAATTGATAGACATTCGTTTAACAGGGAGCAGCCCTCGCTCACCACTCGTAGAGCGGTTTCGAGCGCTTGACAGACATCTGTTCTAGTAAGCTTTCTTCTTTTGTCTGAAGTATCGATTTGACATATTCACCTACGATCCTCCAAATATCTATGTATAGTTCAAGACGCACAGTTATATGCAATAAGAATTCAGTAATTCAAAAAAATAGTAATTAAATAAATAAAAATTAAGAGCAAAGGGACAGTCAACTCAATCACTATTTGAATTAATACAGCAACTATTAATTACTAGGAGACTGAATTTCATATTTAAAGTGAAGATTTTTTAAAATGCTTTTCGTGCATTCAAGCGAAACGTTGATTAAAACATAAATAAATAAATGAATAAACAGAATTTAATTAAGTACTCGAGTCCAACTTCAGACTTAGATTTTCCTCTTTGTAAATTCTTAGATTATGTAACAGACAGTTTCTTATTATGCAAAACTCTACCTTAAATGGGGACGACTCTCTTTCACTTTCCTAAAAAAAAAAATCTTACTCACGACTTGGTAATGTTTACTTAACACTTTCACGAGCGAATGACTGATTTTTTGACAGTAAGGTCCGCCTTTGCGCATTATTATCCCAATATAAAACATTTCAGAACAAAATTTTATGTAATCACATTTATATTACAAAGACGTGTGAAAAAATATGCAGAAAGGGGCGGGACTATCAATTATCCGGGTTACGTTGGTGAGTATGTTATTTTATAAGATATGTTGCTTTTAAATATAAACAAATACCTTAAAACAAACATCATCCAAGGTTTAATTTTAGAAATTTTACGCATTTCTTTTATTAAGAGAAAATAACCCAAAGGTTTATTTGAATGAAAGTATTTATATGAATTCTGAATTAACCATTAGCTTAATCGTAAATACTTATTTCTAATTAATATATATATATATATATATATAAACTGCCAATTTAAAATTTATTATCTTACTTTCTTAAACAATCTTTTAAGTCTTTTACCATGTTTTTAATAACTCGCTTTCTTGTTTGTCTAGTACAAATCTTGCAGTCGGTTTTTAACTAACTTCCCGACTAGCTAGACATTTGAAACTTTTAATCTGCTAAGAACACGATGAGAAGAATGCATTTTTTTTTTTTTTTTTTTTTTTTAATACTTTTATTCAATCAATAAATGTTTGAAAATTTCTTATAATTGCTTTCTTTATTACGCATTTGATCATTTTCCTTCAAGTTGATGGGATAATTCATCAAAAAAATTTTTAAAAAGTATTTATTAATACATAGAATTCTCAAATTTATATGATTCAACAGAAAATTTAAAAACGCGGTATATAAAAATTTCTTACTATCTTGTAATTATTTTCTTTTATTAATCAGAAGCACTTTCGAAAGTTAAATTAGTTGCTGCGAAAAATAAAAAATACACAGATTCATATTTTCTAAATGAATATTTCAATTTAAACAAATAGAAATTTAACAAGAATAGAAAATATAACTCCCACCAACCAACTGGCACTGACATTTTATGATAGAAAATTTGCATTGCTTTGATATGCTGACATTAGTAGGGTCAATTCTTGACCTGAATTGATTCGATGATGATTAGAGCTAATGATCTTACTTGATTAAACGCTCTGCGTTCTTGGGAGTCGCAACGCCCTAGAACGTATTGATCTGAGACTTACTAATGTCCACTCGTATTTAAAAGAAGTGGGTCCATGAGTTATGGTAGGCGTCAAGAGAGAGGGTGCAGCTTTCCAGCAAGATCGGAAGGAGTTATCAGAGCATGCACCACTTCAGCTTCCTTCTCACTTATTTCATTTCATATCTCCGTGGTTTCAACTAAGTATGGGGTTTTTGGAGAGTTTTGTATTTTTCTTTTAAATGTGAGAATAAAAATTTTTCCTTACTTTTATAAAAATAATTAATATCATAAACAAATGACAAAAATTTGTAATATATTTAAAGCAAAAATTGCTGGGTGATGCTACAAACTTTGAAAATAAAATTGAAATTCATAATGTATGTCAATAAATATATAAATAATATATTTATGGATTTTGATTGAAACCCATAATAATTTATTTAAAAACATATTAATATTTAAATTAGCATTATAACACTTTATTCTATAATATATATATCTGTAAAAGTATATGGTAAAAAAAGAAAAAAATAATTTATCTATTATTCAAATAAATTATTTGTTCGCTAAATTTCTAACAATAATATATACTATTTAAAAGTATATCTGTATAAAGTTTTCAGTATTATAATTTTTTTTTCCCTTGTTAAATATAATATGGAGAGGACAAAACTAATTTACAGAGATTATAATAATTAAAATATATCAAATTTGTACCTAAAATTAATTCATATTTTCAGTTTTATTATTGTCATTACTTTATTTATTTATTTCGTATTTAATAATTGTTGAGGAGGCGTAAGTACACAAATAAAAGCCTTTTCTCAAATAAATAAATAAATAAAATAACAACTTGTATAGGCTTATTCCTCAGATTTAATATTCACTTAAAATTAAATTACGTACATCTGCAACTTTTAAATTAGATTTAATTAGCATTTTCCATTTTCTTTCCCCCCCCCGTTTTCTAAGCCCGCAACAGTGACCGAAAGGTACAGTTTTCCAAGTTAGTAGACTGTAAGTGCCGCGTTCGAATCCAGGTTGAGATTGTCGGCCTCGTCTTTCGGAGTTTTTCGTGGTTTTCTCCTAAAGGCACGTAAGTACAGGCTAGGTTCTGTTAGAAAGACCTTCAATTATGGCATCCCACCCAGACCTAGTACCCAAAGCGTAATCAATCAGCCTTAATCTCAAAAACTTTTCCTTTTTGTAATTTCAATGAAAATTTTACTTTTTTTTTTTTTTTTTTTTTTTTTTTTTAACTTTATAAATTATCTGTCTTAATATCATCAACAATTTTCTATTCTCATTTGTGGAGTATTTTTTATAGGTATAATCAATATTGTCCTATCACATGCCCTTACAGATATATTTAAATTTAATGGTTTTAAGACATGTTATTTCTTTACTTTTCTTCTTATGAATTTATTTATTTATTTATTTCAATGTATGCGAGACAAATTTGAGGAACTTTGTAAAATTTAAAATTGTTATAAAATTTTCTGCTCCAAATCTCTTCTTTCACTATATATACACACGTACATATTGAAACACACACACACACACACACACACAAATACGTGTGTGACATTTATCATTTCATTCTCTGCAATGTTTGAAACCGTTTTCATAATAGTATATATAAGGCACATAAATATTTTAATATTTTATATTTACTAATTTAACATTTTATATTTTTATTGTATATATACTATTACTTAAAAATGTAAAATAGTGTATTATTTAAATTAGTAATATACTATTTCATATTTTTTAATTGGTTATATATTTCTTAATATTTTATTTTTCGATATTTAATATGGTTTATATATTTATTTTTATTGAATATACAGCAAAAAATTCTATTGTATCTATAATATATATTTTATATTTTTATTACTTATTTATAAGTAATAGTGTATTACTTAATGTATTTACTAATTTAATATTTTATGAGTGTGTATGTGTGTGTACATGCATTCTACATAGACATACATGTGTATGCAAAGTTAAAGCTCATAGATTTAAAACATATCTTGAAAATTAGCATGAATTTTGATTGCTTTTCAATTTTTGTAAATTTACAAAATTTATAAAATTAATTTTATAAAATTAATAAATCAATACACCTTTAAAACAAGTCTCATAAGTAATCAATTAACAACATATTTAATGGAATAAACAAGTTTTTAAAATAATTAAATAAAAAGCGCTTGAGTCATAATATGATTGGAAAAATAAAATAATAATACAATTTAATTTTTTATGCATTCTTATCGATATTTATTCCATCTTATGCCATTCCCTCACTCTTCTTTCTTTTCTTTCTCTCTCCCTTTTTTCTTTCTTTTTTTTTTTTTTTTTTAATTTTAGATAGTTTTTAAGTTTATTTAATAAATAAGAGGAAATGTAAATTTTCAACCATTTTACATTTTATTATCTAATCAAGAGATGGCGACATCAGCTGAGTAAAAATCTTAGATCCGTCATCGGCGAAAACCTCATTTCCAGTCTGCTGGATTGTTGCACTCTCTCCGTAGACGCTTGTTGAGTTGTGTGATTTGTCACACATTGCTGAAGCGAAATATTCGTTGTGCCCACTGTTCAACCATAGCTTCCTTTAGTAAATGTCTTCAGAGTTCGCTATATTCCTCTGTCAGATGAAGCAACAATTAAAAAGTGAAACTACTGCTAGATGGCAGCACATACTCACCGACAACATTTTTGCGATTTAAGGATAAATTATATATTTGCATCTAAAAATTCAGCTATTATATACAATTTTAAGTTAAAAATTCCATTTTCTTTTTTTTTTTCTTTTTTACAAAAATGAATAAAGTGGAAGCGCTTTATCGTAAACATTTTTAATAAATTATTTACTATTTAAAAAATATTAGGTTTAATTTCATTCAAAAGTTTACAAGAAGACCATATTTTTACTTTCTCATACCCATAGGGTCGAGAAAGTCTTGTTTTAGGGTCAATTTTTCGAACGTGAGTTTTTGTTATATTTACATGTTCTGAGGTCCCCTGAATAAGAAAATCATGTTTTTAGCGAATGGTCTGTGTGTCTGTTATCAGCATATCTCAAGAACAAATAGTAGCAGAAATTCCAAACTCGGTATTCTAAATGTGTATCATATACGAATGCTCAGTAAGCTTTTCGTTGAGATGAAGCAAATGGTTTGTGTACAGGGAAACTCAAAAGTATTCAAATACATTACGTCTATGGGGAAATTGCAGGTAAGTAGAGTTTAACATCTATAGATTACACTAAACCAAATGAAACGAATACATATTTTTTGTAATAGAGATAGTCAACTGGGAATTTTTTTTTTTTTTTTTTTTTTTTTTGTGTTTAGGAGCCTCGCCGCCCCCTGGGGGAATTCCCCCCCCCCGAGGGAGTAAATTTCCATGATGGGTCTCTTTCAAAAGAGCTCGCCAATACCTTTAAGACGAATGGTTGAACCATCGATCTGCGATAATTTAAAATAAAGTTATCGATTTTTTCCCTTTTTAACAAATATTATATATATATATATATATATATATATAAGATATATATATATATATATCTTATTTATTTATTTTATTTTTTAAATGTAATATTGAGAATTAATTCAACTTTTTTTTTTTTTTTTTTTTTTTTTAAATGTTATACTACTTCTCTAATATGGAAATCGTCTGCATTATCACAAAAGCTAATTTTTTTTAAATAATAATTTTAACTTTTTTTTTTTTTTTTTAACAGAATTATTTTTTAATAACCGAATTAAATTCTATATAAATGTAGGTTTCTTAAGGAAACGGGGAGTTGAGACCGGCGGCTGTCCCTCCTCACACAAAACTATTTATCATATAAAACTCTTCCGAAGCCTAATTTGAATTGTATAACAGAGGTTGACATAACAGTACTCGTTATCTTACCTCTTAATCTGCAACCTGAATTTATAGTATTAAATTTCAGGGTAAGAGAAAGTCGTGTGAGTGACACACCAGATTATTTCTTTTGAATTAATGCAATTATTTTTAAATTTTCTTGACAACGTATCAAATAAAATAACACATTTTGCATTTCTTATTTTATTAAAAAAACGAAAATTATACTTAAAATTAAATAAGGAAAAAGGTGTCAGGTCTATCTCGCTATTAAATTATTTTTACCATATTTTTATTAACTCCGATTCTTGTTTGTGGGTTTCTCCCGTACAAATCTTACAATCGATTTTTAACTAACTTGCCGACTAGAAAGAAATTTGAAACTTTCAGAATAGCTCAAAACAATGTGACGATTTATTTTTTTAATATTTTTAGCCCACTGCTTCGGGTCCCTGCTGCCTTCAGCAGCGTTTATATGATTCAAAAGAAAATTTATTTTTAACTATCTTCTCGACTAGCTAGAGGTTTGAAACTTTCAGAGTAGTTCAGAATACATTGACAATGCATTTTTTAAACTACTTTTAGCCAACTGTCCCCAGTTCCCACTGCCTTCGGCAGCGCTTATTATACGGTGCGACAATCATGTAACTTTCCGAATAGAAACTCAGAACACGGTGACAATACACTTTTTAAATACTTTTAGGTAACTGTTTTGGGTCCCCGCTACCTTCGGCAGCGTTTATTATATAATTCAACAATCGCGTAAACTTCCCGACTAGCTAGGCATTTGAAACTTTTAGAATAAATAATCAATCTGAAAAAGTTAAACACACAAACTCAGAACTGAAATTTTATGCAGTGAGTCAAAGTAAAAACCGAACCGGTAACACATATGAATACATTTATTCATGGCAATCAAATTAATTATGCTAATTAATTCTTTATAACTATAAATTCAAAACAAAGGGCTCCTTTTTATCAAAATCCATTGATGTAAATTGTAAAATAATTTTATTTTATCTTTTAAAGTACTGAAAAAAAAAAAAAAAAGAACTGCAACTTATGTTTACTTTTGTTTCCTAAGTATTAGATATAAACTTCAGCAAAAAATAGAACTTAATTTAGTACGGCAGGACTTATTTTAATCTATTCTTCTATATTACGCATGCAGTAACTGTGTTTCATTCCCTAGCATCGGTTACTATATTCATTTGGTAAAATTTTAGCATAGAAGATCTTTGTTAACTTTTAAATTTTTATCATTTTAACAATGAGTTAAAATGGCCATCGCAATTGCGTAAGTAAAAAATGTTGGTGAAAAACTTTCAAGATACTTCGGGGCAAAATTTAAATTTCACCAAAAAGTCCTTTACTAAAAATATACCTTTTTTTTTTCTTTTTTTTTAGCACGATCTTTTTCAATTTCATTTTGATTATTTAAAAAAAAAAAGAAAAAAGTTTGCACGTTTCTTTTTTTTTTTCGACATAAACAGAAATATATTTACTTATTTGTTTACTTTTAGAATCTGTTTTTTCTTTTTAAGTAATTTGAAAGTTAAAATGGAGTATTTATTTAATATATTTTAAACCTATTATACAAATAATTGAATTAAAAAATATGGCGTTATCTAGATTTTGTCCTGATTAATGTAAGTGTACCAATTTTTGATTAACTCTCATAATCCGGACATAGATACAATGACAGTCATTCAGTTTTATATATTTAGACAAAGTAAAGACAGAAATGTTTTCACATTCATTCAAGGTGATAGATGAAAATTGGTAATGACGAGGCCATTTGAAGAAAATAGTACAAACTGTCTTAAAAAAAAAAAAAAGTTTTTAAAATGAAATCCTTAAAATGAGACTTGTCCGAGAAGTCTCACTGGGAAGTGATGAGTTTTCTGTTTCTAGCAGATGAAAAATCGCCCAATCAATGCTCCGTCTAATTTTAGGGCTGGGATTGCGTAAGAGTACTATATAATAGGCTGAATATTCGTCGCCATTTGTACGTCAAGTCCGTCATTGCTCAACTTAAAATTACTATATAATAGTCTTATATCGTCTCATATAATAATCTTATATAGTAGTTCGTCACTGCCAAACCTAAGACTATTATATAATAGTCTGATAAAGGCTGGGATTGCGGTGCCTCGCTCAACACTATCTTACACACAAACTCTGTCTTAAGATGTAAACAAAACGCAAGTCGTATTGCAGTGCTTCACTATCTTACGACGACCTCAGAGCTATAAGTCGAATCGTAACTGGATGCGCGCGCAATCACAACATAGCTCACTCTGCGTCTCCCATTGGCTGGCTGGCTTTCTCTTACGAGGACACGCGGAGGACTTACGCTTGAGGCACCGCAATACCAAGTTAAGATCGTTCTTAACCACGCCCATGTACGAAAGTTCGTAGGATTTAAGATCAGACTTAAGAACGAGGCACCGCAATCCCAGCCATAATCTCATATAATAGTCATATACAACAGTCTTAGTTTTAGGACGGACAAATGATTAAGCCTGTTATATAGTAGTCTTAGAATTGCGGTGCCTCTCTCAACACTATCTTACGCACAAACTCTGTCTTAAGATGTAAACAAAACGCAAGTCGTATTGCAGTGCCTCACTATCTTACGACAACCTCAGAGCTATCTTAATTAAAATCGTAACTGGATGTGCTCGCAATCACAACATAGCTCGCTCTACGTCTCCCATTGGCTGGCTTCTCTCTCTTACGAGGACACGCGGAGGACTTACGCTTGAGGCACCGCAATACACAAGACGTTAGATCGCGCCCATCACAGATGCTCCAGCTCAGCTTGCTCCTTCTACTAATGAGCATGCGCGAAAACTTGTTCTCCTCTTTTCAAGTGCTAAGCGAGAAGGAAGGTCTCAGAAATTGAGAGCAGCGGTGCTCCCTTCTATTAACGGTTAATTTAAACAAACATTTTATGCGAATTTTTATTTATTTTTTTCTTCTTTTAAAACATTTTTTTAAATAATGAAAATCTCAGAATCAGAGTTATTTTACTTTAAAGTCAACTTCCATCAATTAAGAAAATATAGGATTTAGAAACAGATTAAAATAAATATTTAAAAGTGTAGGATGTCTTCATTAATAAAACTATTAATGGATTATCAAAGTTTTTTTTTTTTTTTTTTTTTTTTTTTTTTTTTTTCCAGGAATTTTACTTCAACAATATTTTTAAGAAATTATATTTGTACTTTTATTTATTTTGCATGAAATTTCTCCACAGATATTTTCATTATTATTTCAAGGTATATTTTTTAAATTTAAAATAACAGAGATGTATGAGATATAATAATTCCATAATCATTTTGTGAATTTCTGTATATTAATTTTTCCCATCAAATACTTCGTATGAAAGATTCAAATATATACAAATTAAGTAGAAAATTGATTTTACATTAAATTATATACACTTTTGTATACTGCATGTAAAACTGATTATTACAATTTCCAGTAATTTACAATATTAAGAAAAAATAAATGAAATATTCCAGTTTTAAATTACATTACATTATTATCAATAAATTTTAATGAAAGTAAATTAAAATTTTTTTAACCTGTACATATTAAACTATACATATGTTATATATTATTCATGACACAGAAAATTACAATTTTTCTGACAAGTATTTGCGATTGTCCCACCAATACTAAATGAGAATTTTATTGGGTTTTAAAAAATACTTAAAAGTAGACATCTAAAAAATTGAGCAAATGAAAGTTAATGTTTATCACTAATACACATTAAGAGGATCAACTTATCTTTCTATGTTGACATCTGTATGCGAATTTAATTTTTTATCGGTATTATATTAATACAAGGTACCTGTATAGTCGCAAAAACGTTTTAGTTAATTTTTTTTTATAAGTTTTCATCACTTCTACTGCTAAATAGTAATAATAATAATAATAATTAAAAAAGTAAGATAAACAGGAAACATTAATTTACTTCTAGGTATAAGTTTAATATATTCTAATTATTATATATTATAGTTTATGGCTTCTACAAAGACTTTTCTTTATTTTTATATGGAAAAGAAATAGGTAATATTATAATCAAATGATAAATATTTTACATTTATTCAAATCAGTAATGAGGGGGGGGGGGGAGTTATGAAAGGGGATCAAACACCTTAACTATGAAGGATATTTGCATTAAAGATTAAATTAAATTTCATGTCCTTAAAAAAAAAAAAACCACTATCCAACTTGAATAAAACATATAGCTATACTTTAAATATTAACCTCCCCCCCCCTTTTTTTTTTTTTACATTATGAGGTTTTATTTTATCAAAATAATACACTTCTTAAAAAAAAAAAAAAATCTTAGAAAGTAAATTAATAAATATAATTAATGTAATATTTTAATGTGTTTTTTTCTCCCTCATTAAAGTTGTCGAATAATAAATTACATTATTAAACTGTTTGCCTCCATGAAATTTTTAATATTTATGAAGTCTTAAATCATTTTTAAATGTGTTATAATGTTGCTTTTAAAAACTATAATAATCAGAATATACCACACCATGTCTAAAAGTAAATTAATGCTTTCAGTTTATTTTATTTTTATTTATTTATTTATTTAACAGTAGGAGGAATAAATATATCTAAAAATATATAAGATAAAATAAATCGTTTTTAGGACTTATATAGTAAGTACAATATTTACATAAAATACTAAGATAGAATTAAATTTTCATTCAGTTAGCTACTTCTAAATTAGATGTTGGAACTAAAAGAAAACTTTAATATTAATTTAATTTTTACCCGCGTTAAAAATCAGAATTTTATTATTCCAACAAGTAAAACTCGGTCGCCTATCAGACGACTACAGCAGGCTCTTTGAAAACTTGAAACTTATTTATATTTCAATGAATATATACATTTCATTTTACTTTTATTTTTCTAGTGGAGAAATTATTTCCAGTAAACCAAAATATTCATACAAAAGGTTCTTACCTTGACCAGAGATGTGGACGGCAGCGGAGAAAATATCACTTTTCAGACACAAAGAAATTCACTATCTTGACATTTCACATTTTTTAATCCGTTCAGACACACAAAAAACTATTTACACTTTATACATAATTTAAACATAAATTGGTTTAGGACCTATTTTTTGGCCCGTTATTACTTCTGAAAATCTACATCATAAAATTTCACAAGTGACATTCAAATCAAAAAACTCACTACTCATTTTTTACATCTTACATCTCCTTTTTTTGAAGCAAAAGCGCCCTCTATTGTGGACTTTCTGAAATGATTTTACCTTTTTCTCAACACTCCCACCTTGATTCATCGGCAGGTGAATCAACTAAAATGAAAAAAATAATCATACATGAAACATATAGATATATGGAAAAAAGAACACAAATGCAATGAATTAAAAGATAAAAAGTTTGTGAGAAGTGAATGTTCAAAGGTTTTAAATCCTATCGGACAGGAGTTCTCACTATTCGACCACTCCTGGTCATTTTTGGCACACTCTCAAGATGTTGTTGTGTCTTGGGCAAAACTTTATTCAATGTCTCTGGATCATTAGGTACAACTTCAGTGTCCTGTAACTTAATTTTCATGATAGGATCACCTTTTGAGCACACTTCCAGTGGGAACACCTTTTGTACTGGCCGTACCAAGGTTCCACTCTTGACTCTCAGCTTGACAACTCTTATACGGCCATCTTTTCCAGGATAGACTTCTTGTATTACGGCTAGTGGCCAATTTAGTCGTTTCTGATTGTCACTTTGGATGATCACCACATCACCTACTTTCAAGTCTTTATTATCTTTACCAGCTTTCTGAATCAACTGGCTTAGGTATTCTTTACGGAATCTATTCCTGAATTGCTTTCTCACTTCTTGACAATAGGCATGTCTTGAGAGCAGCTTTTTTCGGTCCAAATAGTCTAAATCTGGAGTACCAGATTCCTTCAATTCAGAAAGAAAATCGGATGGCTTTAAAGGTGTGAAATCACCCAAATCATTGGATATATAAGTAAGTGGGCGATTGTTTAAAACAGCTTCGACATCACACAGAACAGTAAGTAACTCTTCATATGTCAATACAGACCTTCCCATTACACGAAGAAGCAAATCTTTAGTGGAGCGAATTAAGCGCTCCCACCAACCGCCCCACCACGCAGCGGTGGGCGGAATGAATTTCCACTCTATTGGATGTAGTGGATCGGGACATATCTTTTCCCATTCAATTGTTCTTAAAGCTGCAGCAGTACCAGTAAAGTTAGTACCGTTATCCGAGTATATTACGGAAGGACGACCTCTACGGGCGATGAACCGCCGTAATGCTTGTATAAAAGATTGCGAACTCATGGATGACAACAGTTCCAGGTGCACTGCACGATATACGGCGCAGGTAAAAAGTATTACCCACGATTTTGTCCTATTTCTTAAAAACAGGGGTCCACAGACATCAATTCCCGTAACTTCAAATACGGATGCATCTTTAACTCTGTCTTCTGGCAGATGGGTAGGGGCTGTTGCTGTGGCTTTACTCATAAAGCGTCTGCACACAGCGCATTTTCTTATTACTGATTTTACAGTTCTTCGTGCAGATATTATCCAGAACTCCTCTCTGAGCATACTCAACAGTGTCTGAACACCAGCATGTGAATTGTGGGTATGTAATTCCCATATCAGGCACTCTACGACATGGTGCTTAGGTGGTAGTAAAATCGGAAACCTGAATGCATAAGTGTCTTTTCTTTCAATTACTTTGGTTTTGACTCTAACAAGTTTATTTTCATCCATGACTGTGATAAGACCCCTAATGGACTCTCCAGTCACTGGAAAACTCTCCACTTGAATAATAGAAAAAAGTTTCAATTTTGATTTTTGGAACTCTGAAGCTGATAGGAATGGCTGGACATTCAGTGCTCCCCCTCGACAACTCTGAATAAATCTCATTACCCAACCTAAAACTCGCACCATTTTAGAGAATTTAGAAAATTTCTTATACCATTTATCACCGACCTCTGTTGTGACATTAGTATTTACACTTAAGTCAATAACTCTCTTTCTTTTAATTTCTGCTGCAACTGACTCCTCGTCTGGCAAAACTTCAGAGTCAGGCCATGATTCAGGAGGAAGTCTCAGAAATTCGGGTCCCTCCCACCAATCACATTGCAACAAATGTTTAGGCGTACAGCCACGGGAGGCCAAGTCAGCGGGATTCAATTTGCCCGGTATATGTCGCCAGCATTCTCCTTTCGACAAACTTAAGATCTCTTTTACTCTGTTATTCACGAATACACCCCAACTCTCATCTCGTTGTATCCAACAAAGTGCCACAGTGGCATCTGTCCAGTAAAAGGTTGGAACGTCAGTTAAGAACAGGGCTGCACTTACATATTTTGCCAAACGTGCACCCAAAACACAAGCTAATAATTCTAATCGTGGTATTGTTATCCTTTTCAATGGCGACACGCGTGTTTTTGCTGCAACAAATTTCACAGATACATTTTTGTCACTTTTACTTCGCAAATAAATAACCGTGGCATATGCCCTTTGGCTGGCATCGCAAAAAACGTGCATTGACCACGAATCTTTTTTCCCATAACCTATTCTACGGGGTAATTTAAGCTGAGAAATACCAGACAGTTCTCTATACCATTTTAAGAATCGATTTTTCAGGTCATCTGGTAGAGGTAAATCCCAATTTGTTTTAGTTGCCCAGGCCTCTTGAAGTATTAATTTCCCAGGTAACATTACTGGTGCAATAAAACCCAGCGGATCAAAAACAGAGTGAATTAAAGAAAGTAATTTTCTTTTTGACAAATCTTCTACGCTAATATCATTTTTGACTGGAATGAAAAGTTTGTCCTCTCTGCGGTCCCATTGTAGACCTAAAACCGGTGAGACCGTATCGCAAGGGTTATCTAATAACTCATTTCCACTTGTTGGACCAAATGTCCAAAGACGCAGTTCCATTTTGGCCTCTGCCATAATCTCAGTTGATTGACTCATAAATAATTCTAATTCTTCTTTATTATCAACTGAGGTCACACAGTTGTCGACATAAAATGAATCAGCTAACTTTTTCGCTACACTTTCATATTTTGGTGCGACGTGTGACAAATGATGTGAAATGACTGAGGCCAATAGGTATGGGCTACTAGTTACCCCAAAAACCACTCTTTTATGCCGAAATTCTTTAATTTTGTCATTTACCCACCAAAGAAATTTCAAATAATTTTGATCTTCCCTCTGTATGCCAATCTGCAAAAATGCTCGTCTTATATCGGAAGTTACGCCAATCGATTTTTCTCTAAAACGCATTAAAATAGCTGGGATTTCTTCTACTAGGTTAGGACCTTTCATCAAATAATCATTTAGAGAAAATGAACTACCCGATTTACATGAGGCATCGAAAACTGGTCTAATTTTGGTGGTTAGACTACCTACTTTGATAACTGGATGATGTGGCAGATAATGTCCTACTTTACTATTTTCAGATTCTGGAATTATCTCCACAACATCTTCAGAAAGCCACTCACTAAATACCTTATCATACTCATTAAAACTATTTAATTTTCTCAATTTTCGCGTGGTGGAAAATAATCTCTTTTCTGCAATATGCCTGTTACAGGGAAGGTCAACTGGGAAATTTTGGACCCAAGGTAAACTCACGCAATATCTACCATCTTCGGTTCGGTGAAGATTCTTCAAAAATTGTTCCTGTGCTAACTGATCTTCTATATCCTTAGAAAAGGTCTGCGCCTCATCCCTAATACCGATGGATTCTAAATCCCACATATCAGAAACTTTCATATTTTGAACAAGGAGGTTGGTCACTAGCATGGATTGGGTACCCTCAAAACTTTGGACACGAAAATTATTCTGTTCCCCACACAAAGTCCACCCCAATTTGGTATTAATAGCTGTCAGACCTCCCTTTAATTGAACTACTTCACCAGTGAGAATTTGTCCATAAATATCACTTCCTATTAGAATCTCAATTTCAGGATAATCATCGCCTATATCTGAAATCCAAATTTTATGCCTTTTTAATTCCCCCAATAACGGACCTTTAGATATGCGTGGTATTGTACCGCAAATAGTATCTTGTTCGAGAAAATTGAACCGATGTTCATTACTTCTCCCAACGGGTCTAAGTCTCATACTATATATATTATGACTTTTTGATTCAGTTCTAGCTCCCCCAAACAGCGTATGAGTTAAATTCTCAGTGGAAATAATTTTCAAATTTAAGGCTTCGGCTGTGGATCTTAAAACATACGATCTCTGCGATCCACAATCTAAGAGACACCTAACCTTTTTTCTCAGACCACCTGAGACTACTTCAACTATTAATGTCATGAGAATGACCTCTTTCATACATGAAGGAGTAGACACAGTACTCTGTACAGCAATTGACCCTTTTTCACTAACTATTGTCTCGTCCTTATTCTCTGGAGCCTCCGGGCATAAAATTATGGGATGAGAGCGCTTACAAAGACGACACTGAATAAATTGTTTACATTGCTTCGCAAAATGACCAGATTTAAGGCAACGTAGGCAGCATTTTACCTCTTTTAATTTATTAAATTTCTCTTTTAAAGATAAAGACCGAGCTTTGAAACATTCTTTACTTTCATGATTCTTTCCGCAAAAGACACATGCTAACTCCTTAGTCGCTACCAAACCAGCAGCACTCGCAATAGGTTTTTTATTTTTGAACTTAATCTCTTTAGGCCGCTCTTCACGCGAGGGTGTCGTAACTTCGAACCCAGAACGTGCGAGTTTAACTCTTTGTTCCCCCTCGACTTCTTTACGCAAAAACTGCAAGAGATTTGAGAGACGGGATCCCTCATTACTAAATAGAATGCTCCTCTGCCATACCCTAATCATCTCAGCGGATAAACAAGACTCAACCATGGGATATAGCCAAGCACCATTGGAGTCTGGGCTTATGCCCAAAGATTCGAGAGCTCGGAGGTGGGACTCAATTTTGTCAAACAGTGACACCAGAGATAGCTTATCTTTGCCCTGTGAGCGTACATTTTGAATAATTAATTTCAGTAACTCTCTCACATAAATTTCTGTTAAAATTTCCTTATTTCCGAAACGCTCCTCAAATGCCGCAATAGCTTTCGGATAATTTTCCTCTGTTAATGGGTAACTTTCAATTAACTCACACGCCCTAGTTCCGGGTAACATAGATTGCGTTAAATAATGGAATTTATCTACGGCATCAAGATCCTTATCTTCGTGAATTTTTTTGAACTGACCCCAAAACGAAAGATAATTTATTAACTGACCGTCAAATTTTTTGATCTCGATTTTTGGTAACTTATACCTCTTTTCATTGAGATTAATACTACTATCTGGTGTTACAGCAAAAACATTAACTTTTGAATCCATAAGATTAATTTTTCCCTTTACTCGTCGGCTAAGCGAAATAAATTCATCAGAATATTCCTCACAAGCTATAACTTCCGTTTCCAGATCCTCATCGGAAGTTTTCCCTTTTATCAACAAATCCAGTAATTCCGAATCGTGAACCTTTAATTCGCTTACTGATGTTTGTAACTTTACAAATTTATCTTCTAAAATGGACCTGTCGGGTTGTTCCCTCTCTAACTCTTCTTTTATCACATTAGCCGTTCTAGTAAAAGCAGTACGTGCAATGGCACGTTTCTTCTTCAATAACTCAACACTCATTTTTTATTTACTGAATGTCCTAAAATGCCTAACAAATTTTAAATTTAAACTAAAATGTTCTTAAAACTCTAATATTTTTAACTCAAACTTCAAATAGTTTAAACTGTAATTCAAATTTAAACCCTAACTAAATTATTTAAGAACAAAACTCAGTTTAATTTAAAACAAAACTCAAATTTTAAAACCATAACTAAATTATCCAAGAACAAAACTCAATTTAATTCAAAACCAAACTCAAATTTTAAAACCATAACTAAATTATTTGAGAACAAAACACAAATTTTAAAACCATAACTAAATTATTTGAGAACAAAACTCAAATTTTAAAACCATAACTAAATTATTTAAGAACAAAACTCAAATTTTAAAACCATAACAAATTGATTTAAACCAGAATTCAATTAATGCAAAACCGAAACTGATTTTTAAAACCAAAACTCAAACAGCAATTGAATGATTTAAAATTAAAATTCAATATTAAATCATAACTGAAATAATGTAAAACCAAAACTCAAATTAAATTCAGTCACAATTTAAATATTCTTAAAATAACATTACTCAAATCATTCTAATGCAATAACCTTTTTGTTCTCTAATAATCACAAAAACATTAACTCAATTTAATAAATAAATAAAATGATATAACCTTTAAAAATATCAAAACAAAAAGTATTAAAAGCATAACCTTTAATTATATAACTCAACTGACTCAGTAAATAAGAATATAAAATGTCACAAGGAAAGAACTGAAACAGCCACCATTCCCATCTCTGCTTATTCATTCGCATATTCAATAAAAATTAAATAGTTTAACCATTAATTTTAACCTTTAATAATATTATGAACACTCTAATTATTTATATTAATCATCAAATTATATTACTATTTCATAATGTTCTTAAAAACGAAAACGAAACTTTTAAAACAGAACAAAAACAAAAATAATCATTACTGTTAATTTCCAAAGATCCTGATAGCGGACGCCAGAACTTGATGGAACTAAAAGAAAACTTTAATATTAATTTAATTATTACCCGCGTTAAAAATCAGAATTTTATTATTCCAACAAGTAAAACTCGGTCGCCTATCAGACGACTATAGCAGGCTCTTTGAAAACTTGAAACTTATTTATATTTCAAAGAATATATACATTTCATTTTACTTTTATTTTTCTAGTGGAGAAATTATTTCCAGTAAACCAAAATATCCATACAAAAGGTTCTTACCTTGACCAGAGATGTGGACGGCAGCGGAGAAAATATCACTTTTCAGACACAAAGAAATTCACTATCTTGACATTTCACATTTTTTAATCCGTTCAGACACACAAAAAACTATTTACACTTTATACATAATTTAAACATAAATTGGTTTAGGACCTATTTTTTGGCCCGTTATTACTTCTGAAAATCTACATCATAAAATTTCACAAGTGACATTCAAATCAAAAAACTCACTACTCATTTTTTACATCTTACATCTCCTTTTTTTGAAGCAAAAGCGCCCTCTATTGTGGACTTTCTGAAATGATTTTACCTTTTTCTCAACATTAGATATTAATAATAAAATTATAAATATTGACAACAAGAAGGGGGGGCTTCTTTTTTACATCCAATGAAATTCTAACTGAATATTAAACAGAATATCCGAAATATTTGTTAGAAATTTTTTTATACATTATTTATTTATTTATTTATTATTATTATAATTATTATTATTATCATCATTATTATCTGTCTAGATATAATATAATGTGTATAGCTGAATATATAGAATTTAAATTAAATCAAGTTTACTTTCTTTAAAATTCACTGATGATAAATTTAATTTATCATTATTTATTTATTTATTTTATTTTATTTTATTTTTAGGCATGATTATAACTAGAAAATATACAAAATAATATAAATAAACTGTTATTGTTAAGATATTTCATAAGCAGTATTATACGAAGAATAGGAAATTATACATAATTTAACTTAAAACCAATTTTCTACTTCATTTATTTCTATTTAAAGCTTTCATTCAAAGCATTTGATGTGAAAAGTAATATAAACACAATCATAAAGCACTATTAAACTTGATTTTGAATTATTATAGCTCATACACTTCTGCTATTTTATTAAGCTTTTTAAAATATTGTTGATTTTTTATTTTATTTCTATTATTATTATTATCTATAAATATTTTCATAAATGAAGAGCCTCCTGCACTTTCAAATATTTATTTGTATCTTTTTCTAAACCCTATTTATAATTATCTTTAAAAAAAAAAAAAAAAAAAAAAAAAATTCGTGGAAAATAAAATTTGAAATAAAATAAAAGATTCAGAGTCTTAGATTTTTACTATTTTAAAAAAGGTTGAAACGGAAAATAAAATAAAATTTCTGAAAGTGAAAATGTTTGATTAAATTAATCGCTAATACAGGGAAGCACCGGCTGCGAATCAATTCTTAGACCTTCTTTGATTTTGGCCGGCAACTTGAGCAAGTCCCCGCGCATGCTCATTAGAAGAAGGAACGAGCTGGAGCATTTGTGATGGGCGCGATTTAACGGCTTGTCCGCAATACCAAGTTAAGATCGTTCTTAATCACGCCCATTCTACGAAAGTTCGTAAGATTTAAGATCAGACTTAAGAACGAGGCACCGCAATCCCAGCCTAGAACTCAGTACTTTATATATCCAAACTAGATGTTAAGGCTGGTATTGCGGTGCCTCGTTCAGCATTATCTTACCTACTAACTCTGTCTTAAGATGTAAACAAACCGCAAGGCGTATTTCAGTGTCTCACTATCTTACGACGAATTCACAGATATCTATTAAGTCGAATCGTAACTGGATGCGCACAATCACAACGTAGGTCGCTCGGCATCTCAAATTGGATAACTCGTTTCTCCTGCCGGGGATTTACGCTTCAGGCACCGCAATACCAAGTTAAGATCGTTCATAAACACGCCTATTCTACGAAAGTTCGTAAGATTTAAGATCTGACTTAAGAACGAGGTACTGCAATCCTAGTCTTAATACGCAAGCGAAGTGTGACGTCACTGACCGTCCGTGGATGCAAGAAAATGATTTCCTATGTTAATCGCCAATTGGATTTTTTGTAAAAAATTATTAAAAATCGAGGGAAATTATTTCCCGATTTTAATCCCCATATTTGGATATATATGTGTATTAGTTATCACGTGCATGTGTTAGATTGAGTTATTTTGCTGTCAAATTGACAAAATTTTAATTTTAAATTTCAAAACTCTGTTGTCCTTGGCGTTTTTGCATTTGGCGATCAAAAACGTAATACTAAAATATACATACCAGATGTATATTTTCGTAATATGTGTTGAACGAAATATTGTTTCATATTATTCATTACTCTCTTAATATAAGTTGTTAAAATAACCATGATTTTTGAAAGGAATTAAATATGTTCGCCAGATTATTTGGGGATATTTTTTTTTTTTTTTTGCCAAGGATGACCGATATGAAATATATTCCGCTGCAACATATTAGTATCTTATATCAGATACTTTATTTAGACATTAGAAAACAAATTTGACTTCAAATTATGATAGCATATTTATCATTTTCCTTTAATTTAGTATATTAGTTGGATATTTATTGTATAAATATCATTCTTTGAAACGGAATGTTTATGTTTTCAATCGAATATGGAAGTTTGCCATTTTTTTTTCTAAAGTTCTGAAAAGTAAAATTCAAATTTTATCAATTTTACAACAAAAACAACTTAATCTAACGCATACACATGATAACTAATACATATCTATACCTAAATATGGAGATTGAAATCGGGAAATAATTTTCATCGATTTTTAATAATTTTTTACAAAAATTCCAATGGGCGTTTAACGTAGGAAATATTTTTCTTGCATCCACGAACGGCCAGTGACGTCATCACTTCACTTGTGTATTACTGCAGAAAAAGTTAAACATAGAAAAAAAAAAAAAAAAAAAAAAAATCAGCAACATTTTGAAAGTCTCCAAAAAAGACCCTAAAAATATTTAGCCCCCCTTAAAGTCCCTAAATTTAGTGGCTAAGTCCCCAATTTGGCATACCTCCCGACGATGTATTACAATATTAGTCGATTGCTGCCTCAGAGGACGGGAAATTGAATTGGAACTGGAACTCAGATTGAAATCGGGAAATAATTTTCATCGATTTTTAATAATTTTTTACAAAAATTCCAATGGGCGTTTAACATAGGAAATATTTTTCTTGCATCCACGAACGGCCAGTGACGTCATCACTTCGCTTGTGTATTATTGCAGAAAAAGTCAAACATAGAAAAAAAAAAAAGAAAAAATAGCAAAATTTTGAAAGTCCCCTAAATATATTTAGCCCCCAACAACGCAATAAATTTAGGGACTAAGTTCCCAAGGCCACGTTGGCAACACTGCCGATTGTGTATTAGTCGATTGCTGCCTCAGTGGACGCTACCGACTGCTTAAGAATGTAGTTCATCTACCTTTGTTAGAACAGTTATAGATAATATTTATAACTAAAAATGTATAAAAATAAAACGGTTCGAATAAATTAACTTTTTCACGTATTTCATTTATGACTTCTGATATATTGCAGCACTTTGTTAAAGCACTGAATTTCATAACCTATATACTTGGATGGGAGGTAGAGAAAAGATTACAAGGATTGAAAATGCGTAAGACCCCACGATCCAGGGGTCGTACTTTCCGCCCTTTTTTGAGGACACGCTTAGATATAAAAAAATTCCACTTTTTTTGCCACCACCAATTTCATGCAGAAATACATCTGACACATTTATAGTAATGTGCGAGGGTAGAAATTATTTTATAAAAATAGTGGTAGCAATAAATTTGAGAATTTCTCATTCATGAGAGTGTCCTGAAAAAAGGGTTGAGAGTACGACCCCCTGCCATGACTGCAAACGTTATTTTAACACTTTTATAAGTGAATGTTTATAGTTATTTTTAAAAAATAAATTTCTGATATAAGGGTAGCTCTAGAATATTACATTGTTTAAAAAAATTTTCTTTTTACATGCTAATGTTTACATAAAAGAACATATGTAGATATCATTCTGTTTCAAATTGATATACTAATCGCACTGACTGTATTAATCTCAGAACTGTGCGGGATTTTACGAAATAATGATAATGAAGCATACCTGAATGCCGAACATCTGTATGCCAATTTTGTGAGTTGATGGAATGTTCCAAATCTATCGAGCATCGAATATTTCTTTTGGGAACATATGAACAGTGCCATTGAAAAAGTCAAACATAGAAAAAAAAAAAAAAAAAAATTAGCAAAATTTTGAAAAAAAGTCCCTAGCATAAATTTGAAAGTCCCCTAAAAATATTTAGCCCTTAACAGCGCACTGAATTTCTAAATTTAGGGGCTAAGTCCTCGAAGGCCAAGTTGGCAACCCTGCCGACTGTGTATTACAATATTAGTCGATTGCTGCCTCAGCAGAGGTCGCTACCGACTGCCCAAGAATCCAGACACATTAAAATTAATTCCAACATTTAGAGATAATATTTATAACTAAAAATGTATAAAAATAAAACAGCTCGAATAAATTAACTTTTTCACTTATTTCATTTATGACTTCTGATATATTGCAGCACTTTGTTAAAGCACTGAATTTCATAATCTATATACTTGGATGGGAGGTAGAGAAAAGACTACAAGGATTGAAAATGCGTAAGACCCCATGACCGCAAACGTTATTTTAACACTTTTATAAGTGAATGTTTATAGTTATTTAAAAAAAAAAAAAATTTCTGCTATAAGGGTAGCTCTAGAATATTACATTGTTTAAAAAAAATTTTTTTTTTACATGCTAATGTTTACATAAAAGAACATATGTAGATATCATTCTGTTTCAAATTGATATACTAATCGCACTGACTGTATTAATCGCAAAACTGTGCAGGATTTTACGAAATAATGATAATGAAGCATACCTGAATGCCGAACATCTGTACGTCAATTTTGTGAGGTGATGGAATGTTCCAGATGTATCGAGCATCGAATATTTCTTTTGGGAACATATGAACAGTACCATTTACAAGACTCCAGTTGACTCAGTGGAAGACCTCGTTGTTTGAATATTCATTGCGGTTACAAGCATGCAAGAAATACCTGACATCTTGGGAACTGCTGTCAGTCAGTCTTTCGATGCAACCAAGCATGTGGGAGGTCGTAATTTTAAGCACATATTGTATACATTAGTACAAGAAAGTACTAAGCAATGATATTGTAAATAAAAAAGTATTTTCCTTTCCACGAATCATTTTTTGTGTTAATACATAAACGTCTCCCGGCTATATTTTCCTATACAAAAATTTAATAAGTTGTATCAACTCTCAAAGTTCGTTCCATGGCTGTGGAAGTCCCCTATATACATAAAAAAAATGCTGATTTTAATCGTTGTATTTGTCATTCCTTTAGACATTATCTATCTCTACTCAAAGTTTATACCTCTCTTTATAAAATAAAATGAGGTGAAATTTTTAAGGGAATTTAGGGCGAGTTAAAAGGACTGCGAAATGCTTTGCCTCGTCACCTTTTCATGATTGGACGCTTCCTGGTGTTCTTTACTTCATCCAATCTATGAGTGCAATTGAATATTTAGCATTTTGGTTATTTGTTACTCCGACAGCTCTGTAAATTTTTAAATTTTGTATGCTTTACGACTTTGTAAAACCACACACAATTTTCGTATCAATGCATTAAATACATCAATTGAAAAAAACACTCATTATTGCGTAAATTCCTTCACGTAAATGTTTGCATATTAATAAAAAGAGAGAGAGAGAGAGAAAGAAAAATAAATGCAATATTCGAGATTCACGCCTGTAGCAGATGTTATTGTTTAAAAAAAATCTAGTTCATAAAGGTTTAAAATTACGATTGCGGTCATGAGGCCCTATGCACATCTCAATCCTTGTGATGCTCTTCATCTTACCTTCTAATTTGTGTCATGATCGTAGAATAACTTTGTAATAAATAACTCTCTTTCTTGAAAGCAGTGCAAAAAATGACAGATATGCGGCTACGTAAATTACTTAAAAGATTAATTATAGTTGTTAATGGATTGTGAAATATCTTATAGATATTCAGTATATTTTAACAGTTAATTTAGAAATTAAATTAAAAAAATAATGTAAATATAAAATTTAAAAATAGTATAATTGAACTGAGTAATATTTATGAGGGAAAATAATACTAAATTCAAGTTTTCGTAGGTAATGCATAATACCAAATTATCAAAGCGGAGTAAATTAGAGGGTTTAGATATTAAAAGATAGCTTTGATTTGAAGAAAATGCTATTTCTGTAAGGAATTTCTTAAATGCAAACATTTAGGATTAAAAACAGGGCGGGGAAAGGGAAAAAAATATTTAAATATTTAAATATAATTGTATAGTTAGAAAGTAATAGGACTTCTTGAAAATCAAGGGACATTCCTTGGTAAACATATCAGTTTTTTTCAACCTACGAGGAATTTTTTTATTGGAATAGTAAAGAGAGAGAGAATTTAAATTACAATTAACTTTGCAAAGGTAACGCCTACGTCTTTTCGAAGTCAGGAGAGACATTAGTTGTTCTTCCTAAGTAATACTTCTGGTGGTTTTTTTTCTTCTACATTATGCACAAAATTGAATTTATCGCAGAATTAGAAATATTGATGATGGACCTAAAAACTATTGTGATAAGTTTCTTGATTTTGATAATAATAATAATAATAAATAAAAAAATAAATTAAATATTATAAATAAATAAGTAAAAAGGCTTTCTGAATGACGTGTTTAGCGATGCAGCCAGTAACTTCATATTTACTACTGAACATAGGAAGACATTATGACGAAGGTTTGGAGATCGATTTGAAAATAATATTATGAGTAAGTGCTATCCGCAGTTTATGAGGTCTATTTTTTTTGGGGTTACTTGTAACTCCGCCTACTCTGAAAATTTTAAATATTTCTATGTTTTGTGATTTTTTAAAATCGCACACGATATTCGCATCAATACAGTCAATGCTTTAAATACATCGATAGAAAAATCATTTATTAATGCGTAATCTTCTTTATGTAAACATTAGAATTTTAATAATAATAATAATAATAAAATATGCAACATTTGAGATACACGCCTATATATTATTGCTAAAAATCATCAAAAACATCCATATCTTAAAGGGTCAAAATTACTTTTGCGGTTATGGGGTCCTATGCAGTTCTCTATCCCTGTGATGCTCTTTACCTCCTCTCGAAATCTGTCTCATGAATGTAGATTTACTCTGTATAATAAATAACTTTCTTGGAAGCTGTACAAAAAATGACAGATATGCCACTACGTAAATTCATTAAAATATTAATTATCATTGTGCTGCCAAAAAAAAAAAAAAAAAAAAAAAAAAAAAATCGAACTCTGATACCATTTTTACTGATTCTTATGTAAAATGACCTCCTGAATCCGAATATGACTTCTATTTTGCTCAGCCACTCACCGTTTTATGATTAAATTTTACCATAAATTACATGCAAAAGTCTCATTCTGACAACAACAGGCATCATGAAAAAGATCGTATCCATTAAATTATAACAAATTCGATGAGAGAAATTTTCTTTATTTGCTAGTCTAGTACTTATTGAGGTTTAACAAAATTCATATTGTATTAACTTTTCATGGCGAATGTTTAGAGGTTAAAAACTTAAGACCTTCATTTTATAATTGGTAAGAATTTTTTATTCCCTGTTTTAAAAAAGAAAGCAAAATTTGTGAATTGTTTTACTAGGTTCTAAATAATTTCAGTATAAAAAGTAAATGAATAAATAAATAAAACTGTAAACAACTTTTGCACGATTCTGTATTTTATTTTCATTTCTCCAGCTCTTTGAAAAGAATATACTTTTCTAGTACATAATAGTAATACAACTGAGAGATTTTTATTTTTATTTTTTTCTATTTGAGAAACTTCCTAAAATTAGTGTTTATTGATTTATTTATTACTAGCTGTTACCCGCGACTTCGTTCACGTGGAAATTTTGATGTGTATGTGTGGGAACTGACGGTTTGATCATAATATGTAATGAAATGAAACCTTATCATTGTGGTGCTGTGCAAAACAGAGTCTGATAGAGTACACTAAAAAAATTTATAACTCATTGAAAGCCAAAATAAAATGCCAAAATAAATAAATAAAAAGTTATCGCCAACATGGCGATAAAAATTTAAAATTCGTCTATAGGGATCCTGTACTAAAACAGTACTGCGCTGCGGAAGTATAAAAAGTGGGTCGTCAATTATGAATTTTGTTTCGAAACCTTTCTTTGTATGATTTTAGTTCACTATTGCACAATATTAATCTGGTTCTAATAATAATTTGGTGACTGGTTTAATTAAAATTTTAACTATGTGGTGAAATTCGTATAATATTTATGAGTTTCAAATTTTTATTTTTTTTTATTTTTTATTTTTTTTTTTTTTTTTAAACAAAGAAATTATTATTATTATTATTTTTTTTTTTTTCATTTCCCGGCGAATTGTTGAATAATATTTTAGTTCTTAAACAATTTTGGACGGCTTTGCCCGTTTCTCTGGCAAACTCTTTTCTATATGCTTTATGAAAAAAAAAAAAAAAAAAAAAACTGAAATCGGTTAAAAGCTTGCTTTGAGTTCCCGCTGCCTTAGGCAGCGCCTTGTTCGTCCTTGCAATCTCCGGTGCCTGTCCCTATTGCTTGCGACAATGGCTTACCCGTGGGCTTCCATTTGGGTGCTTATCATATATAACAATTTCGATACGGACAGTATCGAAAAATTTGAAGTAGCTCTTTTATATCTGAACCCCAGTTACATATGAACAACATTATATGTGACGTACATAATATTTGCTCTCAAGTTATTTCCTATATTTATTTGATTTAATCAATCAACCATAGAATGACAGCAATTTCAAGCCACATACAATATTACAATATGCTACTTCTATCGCATGAGACAATTATTATTATTTTGTGGTTATATATACTTCATGCTTAGTTAATAGTAGTTGCTATATAGAAAAATAAATAAATTAATATGTAAACTTGATCATGGTACAGCCTTAATGCCCTTGGCGACTTTTAAATTTTTGTTCCCGTTTTAGACCAAAATATAATTTATGCGATTATTGTTCCTATACGCAAGCGAAGTGTGACGTCACTGACCGTCCGTGGATGCAAGAAAATGATTTCCTATGTTAATCGCCCATTGTATTTTTTGTAAAAAATGATTAAAAATCGAAGAAAATTATTTCCCGATTTTAATCCCCATATTTGGGTACAAATCTGTATTAGTTATCATGTGCATGTGTTAGATTGAGTTATTTTGCTGTCAAATTGACAAAATTTTAATTTTAAATTTCAAAACTCTGTCGTTCTTGGCGCTTTTTGTATTTGGTGATCAAAAACGTAATACGAAAATATACATGCCAGATGTATATTTTCGTAATATGCATTGTACGAAGTATTGTTTCATATTATTCATTACTGTCTTAAAATAAGTTGTTAAAATAACCATGATTTTTGAAAGGAATTAAATTATGTTCGCCAAATAATTTGGCGATAGTTTATTTTTCTACCAAGGATGACCGATATCAAATCTATTCCTCTACAACATATTAGTATCTTATATCAGATACTTTATTTAGACATTTGAAAACAAATTTGACTTCAAATTATGATAGAATATTTATCATTTCTCTTTTAATCAGTATATTAGTTGGATATTTATTGTGTTAATATCATCCTTTGAAATTAAATGTTTGTGTTTTCAATCGAATATGGACGTTTGCCATTTTTTTTTCTAGAGTTTTGAAATTAAAAATTCAAATTTTGTCAATTTTACAACAAAAATAACTTAATCTAATGCATGGACATGATAACTAATACATATCTATACCTAAATATGGGGATTAAAATCGGGAAATATTTTTCCTCAATTTTTAATAATTTTTTACAAAAAATCCAATGGGCGTTTAACACATAGAATAATAATAGAGGAAGAAGGAGCACGCCAATAGTCTTAATGCTTACAAACCCCTTCTAGTGAAATGCCAGCGAAAGCTACTTTTGCTCCTCTCAACATTGAAGTTTGTTAATAAAGGCTTGTTAATAATCGCTGTTTTTTGTGGCAACACAACAGCTTATGTAGAAACACTTATGCTCCTTCTTCCTTTATTATTATTCTATGGTTTAACATAGGAAATATTTTTCTTGCATCCACGAACGGCCAATGACGTCATCACTTCGCTTGCGTATTTCTTTCTATCTTTTCCTTGGCGACAAATGTCCGATCTACTTCAGCATCAAAATTATAAAAAATGTCAAGAATTATCAATAAGAAAATACCTTTAATATATTGCTGAATTAGCGTTTATGCCAAGCGTGTTTCATCCGTCATACTAAAAAAAAAAAAAAAATCTGAAGTTGAGGTATATAAAAAAATGCTGTGAAATAAAATTCAGAAGAAATATGTTAGATTTGTAATATTACTATTTTATTTTAAAATTATAAAGTGTCATTTTATCATCGACCAATTTAACATTTAGTAATTTCTTATTTTTCGCATGAAAGCATATTTCATTTTATGCTGAAAACAATAAATAAATATATCTCGTAAACTTTTTTTGGCAACAATTAAAAATTTAAATGGCTTATATTAAGTCAATAGAGCTTTTCCTCGTGACGTCTGGTGGTTGGCAAAAAAGCGCGCTCGACTTTCCCGCGCCCCGCCCACCATTGATCTTCCGTTTGTAGTAATCAAGTAATCGCCATCGCTATGCTTTTCCCAAGCCTTTTTGCCAACCACTCATAAAAGTTGAGATGTTTGTTTACAAACAAGGAACTGCCCAATAAGTTTATTCAATAAGTTTATTATTTTCATATTTTAATTAATTTTAAAGATTTTTTCAATTTTTTTTTTCCTAAACCATCCCTGACCTATAAGGAAAAAAACAAAAAAAGAATGATCGAAATCGGTCAAGCCGTTTACGATTTTATAAAGGACATAGAGACAAACATTCATTTATATACATATAGATTATTATTTTTTTTTTTTAAATATTTATACGGGACAGCTTAAAATATATCTTATCTATTACTGTATACAAGCAGAGTTTTCTTGAAATGCTTTTAAAAAATATATTTTCTCTTGCAAATCACCGTAAATAATTAAACGAATAGCTAATTATGGAATACATGGTGCACGACTGATACAGGATTTTTACGACTTGTGTAAGGTTAGGGGAAGATTCCGTAAGAAATTCGTAAATAAGAGTTGCGAGGAATCTTCGGCTAAGCGTCACTACTCTACTGAAGAAGGTATTCTACGAAATAAAGTAAGTTTCAGATTTTGCGAACTGTAGAAAGAATTAGAATAAAGTGGTCAGAAGTCAAATGACGTAGAAAATGCAAATTAATTGGAAAATTATAAAAGGGGAGTTAAAGTGATGCTTAGGGAGTTCTGCGAGGTTCTGCGGTGTTTGGTGAGGTGAGAAGGGGTTTTTGAGAAGTTTAAAAAGTCTTAAACAGTTTAAAGGAATTTTACGACGGGGGAAAGGATAGTCAAAGTCGCTCGGATTATATAGTGAGGTATAAGTAAAGCAACTTGCCAGAAGTATACGGGTAATATAAAACCATTTATCATACTTGAATTAAAGATATATAAAAGTTATATTTTATAATACAGTTAAGAAGTAGCCTCATTCCCCACTTATGAGATTTAATTAAATATTTGTTAAATTAATCAACAAAGTCTCAATGTTTATTCTCTTACACTTATAGCAGGTTAAATATGGAAGACGGAGGTGCCACCTTATCACTAGGGTGCCACGACACGTCTTTACGCTTGTATTCTCCAAAACAAAAATTGTGTCCCCGCTGCTTTCGGTAGCGTTTATATGATTTAAAAATCATATAACTTCCCGACTAGCTAGACATTTGAAAGTTTTAGAATAGCTCAGAACACGATGATGATGCATTTTATAAATAGTTTTAGCCAGTTGTTTCGGGTCCCCGCTGCTTTCGGTGGCGTTTATATGATTCAACAGAAAATTTAAAAACATGCTATATAAAAAGTTCTTTTTATTTTGTAATTATTTATTTTTTATTATAATGCTCGCGAAGTGAGCATACATCTGAATATTATTAGGTGTACAAATTAGGTGAATTCGGTCCGTTTTCGAAAGATGGCGCTAGCTGCCACAAATGCTAGGCTATGACAGCTGTTTTCGGTGGTTTTAGAGAGGTTATATATTTGTTAAGAATCTTCAGTGTACAACTCTTTCCCTTGCTTGAAATAGCCTGATCAGCATTGCATTAAACATGTCAGGTTTTGAAGTCAATAAGCAGCATTTGCGGGAAGTGTTGATTTTTTTCTTTCATTGGAAGAAAAGTGCCGCCGAAGCGCATCGAACGCTCGTAGAAGTATACGGCAATAGTGCTCCGACTGACAAAACATGCAGGAAATGGTTTCGATGATTTAAAGATGGAAATTTTAGAGTTGATGACAGGCGTTGCTCTGGACAACCGAAAAAATTTGAAGATAACGAATTAGAGGAATTACTGAATGAAGATCCGACTCAAACACAAGAACAGCTTGCAGAACAACTGGAAGTGACTCAGCAAGCAATATCGGTGAGACTAAAAACGATGGGAATAATCCAAAAAAAAAAAAGGAACATGGGTTCCTTATGAACTGAAACCCAGAGACGTTGAAAGGCGATTATGCACTTGCGAGCAGCTGATTTACAGACAAAAAAGAAAGTGGGACGTCCTACCGCACCCGCCGTATTCTCCGGACATCGCCCCTTCCGACTACTGGTTGTTCCGACGATGCAGAATGATCTGACCGGTCAGCGGTTCACTTCTTACGAAGAAATACAAAAATGGCTCGAAACATGGATGAGCGAAAGAGATGAGTTGTTTTATCGAGATGGAATCAGACGATTGCCGGAGAGATGGAAAAAATAGTAGAAAATAATGGACAATACTTTGAATAATCTATTTTTCGTTTTGGTTTAATAATAAATACTTTTTTTATTGCTAAAAAACGGACCGAATTAATTTGTACACCTAATAACCACTGCAACGGTGGCGTATCCGGGGAAGGGGGGGGGGGAGGGTTGGTGGACTGCAGCCCCTCCTGAAATTTTATATATGTATAAAATAAAGGCAATAAGCTGATGGGATATCCTTATAAGCGCTTTTTACTTAATACTAGGCATTGGATTGCCCTTCAGTGCAAATATTGAAGTTTCATTCATAATGAATATGATTTTAATAATTTTCATTATAAGTATTGAAAAATACATATTGAACGTTATAAACAAATACATAATAATTTTAATCAAACTTACCTGATGGACTCTAAGATGAAATTCAAACTTACCTGATGGACTGTAAGATGAACTCCTAATAGAGTCAGTAATTCTCTGAACAACCATAGCCCATGTATTTACTTAACAATGAAATTTAGAAAATTCAGGACAAAGTAATATTTAATCACAGAATTAGACTATTTTGCTTAATAATATTTACATAGAAGGATAAGCTAATACATGGCCTTAAGACAAAAAAGGACAGTGCCCAAATTTATCCCACCAGTATTAAAAAATAGTTTTTAGAAAAAATATTTATATCCAATCCTTTTGAATAATCAGAGGAAAAATATGAAAATGTTGAATACAAAGTTGTATCATGGTCTGTTAGTAGTATGTCAGAGTATTTCTGAAATTTAAATAAATTATTCTTGTTATTTATACACTATTATCCACATTTAAAATGGTTATAAGTTATACACTGATATAGAAAATAGTGATGTCTAACAAATTATAGCGATCCTCAAAAGTCACAAATAAACAAAAACAAAAACCCACTGAATTTTCTGTCGAATATTGTTCGATTTGTGTATTCTTGTTTCCTATTGGTTTATCATTCATCGCAATCGACAATTCTTGCAAATTGACGTCACCGCCTGCAAGCGTTCCAAATGTATGACTATTTCCAAACCCCTTGCAAAATTTACATCATCGAATTTGCAAGCGTTCCGTTTGTATGTACCCCCTAATTTAAAGCAACCAAATTTTTCGAAAGGCAATAAGAGCGGTCAAATTAGTGGTGTCTCTAATTTCAAATTACGAAATGGAGACCAAAGCAATACTTGAAACTAGTGACAATCATGACAATAAATTATAAATTTCAACGAAAGCTTTACATAGAAATCTAGTTCATGTGGGAGGGAAAAAAAAAAAAAAAAAAAAAAAAAAAAAAACTACCAAAAGTGGGGATTGTCCCCACAAATGGAGACATTTGGTCGCCTTGCTCTAATTTTAGTCTTCATTTAACACTGCATGCATCGAAAATCTAAAATCGTACCTCCTAATTATTCTGCTTAACTCTTAAATAAATAAATAAATAAAAATGCAGAAATAGTTTACTAACGTATTCATTTTAGTTAGATAATAGAAATTTTACTTTCCACATTTAAATTTTAAGTGAAATAAATTAAAATCATTATGATAGAATGAAATCATTTGCACACATTATAAATCATTACCCACATAATTTCAAAATTATTGATTTGCCCGTATAAATTGAGGATTTTCGTCTTTCCTCCAATGTTAGAAGTCAAGTTACGCCTACGAAACAGTGAACATATTTTATCCTAAATGCTTAATTTCAAATTTGAAGTAATCGATATAATCGAAACAAATATAAAATATATATGCTTATGTGTATGATAAAGTTAAACACACAAACTCAGAACTAAAATTTTATGCAGTGAGTCAAAGTAAAAACCGAACAGGTGACACATATGAATACATTTATTCATGGCAATCAAATTAATTATGCTAATTAATTCTTTATAGCTACAAATTCAAAACAAAGGGCTCCTTTTTATCAAAATCCATTGATGTAAATTGTAAAATAATTTTATTTTATTTTTTAAAGCACTGAAAAAAAAAAAAAAAAACCTACAACCCATGCTTACTTTTGTTTCCTAAGTATTAGATATAAAATTCTGCACAAAATATAACTTAATTTAGTACGGCAGGACTTATTTTAATCTATTCTTCCATATAACGCATGCAGTAACTGTGTTTCATTCCCTAACATCGGTTACTATATTCATTTGGTAAAATTTTAGCATTGAAGATCTTTGTTAACTTTTAAATTTTTATCATTTTGACAATGAGTTAAAATGGCCATCGCAATTGCGTAAGTAAAAAATCTTGGTGAAAAACTTTCAAGATACTTCGGGGCAAAATTTAAATTTCACCAACAAGTCCTTTACTAAAGATATCCTTTTTTTTTTTTTTTTTTTTTTTTGGCACGATCTTTTCCAATTTCATTTTAATTATTTAAAAAAAGAAAAAAGTTTGCACGTTCCTTTTTTTTTTTTTTTTCGACATAAACAGAAATATATTTACTTATTTATTTATTTTTAGAATCAATCTGTTTTTTCTTTTTAGTAATTTGAAAGTTAAAATGGGGTATTTATTTAATATATTTAAAACCGATTATACAAATAATTGAATTAAAAAATATGGCGTTATCTAGATTTTGTCCTGATTAAAGTTAAGTGTACCAATTTTTGATTAACTCTCATAATCCGGACATAGATACAATGACAATCATTCAGTTTTATATATTTAGACAAAGTAAAGAGAGAAATGTTTTCACATTCATTCAAGGCGATAGATGAAAATCGGTAACGATGACGCCGTTTGAAGGAAATAGTACAAACTGTCTTAAAAAAAAAAAAAAAAAAAGTTTTTAAAATGAAATCCTTAAAATGAGACTTGTCCGAGAAGTCTCACTGGGATGTGATGAGTTTTCTGTTTCTAGCAGATGAAAAATCGCCCAATCAATGCTCCGTCTAATATTAGGTCTGGGATTGCGTAAGACAACTATATAATAGGCTGAATCATTCGCCGCCATTTGTACGTCAAGTCCGTCATTGCTAAACTTAAAATTACTATATAATAGTCTTATATCGTCTCATATAATAATCTTATATAGTAGTTCGTCATTGCCAAACCTAAGACTATTATATGATAGTCTTATATAATCTCATATAATAGTCATATACAATAGTCTTAGTTTTAGCAATGACGGACAAATGGCGGAGAATGATTCAGCCTGTTATACAGTCGCCAGAAGTATTCTTCGAGCAACTCCACCCCATCAGAATTATTCGATTCAGTTGTCGGTTTGAATAATAAATATTTTATTTTAATAATAAAATATTTATTATTTAAATATTTTATTTTAATAATAAAATATTTATTATTTAAATATTTTATTTTAATAATAAAATATTTATTATTTAAATATTTTATTTTAATAATAAAATATTTATTATTTGTTTATCGAATCGTTAAAAATATATTATTTGTTTATCGAATCGTTAAAAAAATATATTCAATATTGGTATAGTATTCATTTAAAAAATGCCCTTATACAATATTGTAAATTTCTATCTCAAGCCGATTGACATTATCTATCTCAGATTCAAAGGCATTAGTATTTTGTATCGTTTCAATATTGAAAACCAATCAACCAACACTATCACTGTCCAGCAATGCGTTTCAGCGTCTATAAATATCTTTACCCCATCCTGTTTCCGTGTTCGGCATCCTGTTTTCGTAGAAAATGAGTTATGCAATATCCTGCCTTCAGATTGACTATATAAATATTTTATTTTATTATTTTATTTGTTTATCGAAATTGTTAAAACAATATATTCAATATTGGTACTGCATCCATTAAAAAAATAATCCTTATTCAATATTGTAAATTTCTATCTCAGAGTCAAAGACATTAGCTATCTCAGATTCAAAGGCATTAGTATCGTTTCAATATTGAAATATTACTATTATCTATCCCAGAGACTTATCCAATTCAAAGTCTCAATTTATAAACATCCAATATTGGCACTCTATCTATCGCAAAAAAATGGGCCGAACGAAGCGTCAAAGACACAAATCTGCCATGAGACGCTTCGTTCGGCCCATTTTTTTGCCCCCTTCAAATTTAAGGCATCAGTTTGTACCATCTAGATCGATCCCCCACAAAGACTTTGATTTTGGACGGAGGGGTGTCTGTCCAAGAAATAGTCTCAAATCTATCTTCGTGGAGGCGAGGGTCGTCATCGTGGTCCCCATCGAAGAACAGCATGGTTCTGTCTATGAAATCTTTTAAGAATTCATCTATGAATTTGTCAGAGTCCCTCACGATCCGAATTCGGATGGCTTTATGGATGCATGAGGTGGGTACTATGGGGTCTAGAATCTGGATTTTAGAGGATGTCAGCATGGCCTCGAATCCCAACGACGAGAGGGCATCTCCAAAATGTATCTCGTCGACTGGATACACCCAGGTATTGGCTAGAGAGATAGGTAGCCTGACCCTCCTGTAAACGAGATCGCTCACCTTCAGCCTGGTCGTTTTTTTGACGTAAGCATTCGATCGGCCCATCAGCTTGGCCACATCAGAGGCCCTGACGAACAAAAGTCCATCCGCAGAGACTACGAATAGGATTTTAGCGTCGAGCTGTGGATGTTCAATAGTGAATAGCATGACTTATGGCAAATAAAAGTCAAAATGATGCAGGCTCTTAGAGGCAGCTCGTATATATACCCGATTCGTGACCTCGTTTTATCAAGCTTTACTAAGAAAACAGGATGTATGACGGGATCAGCTGTTTTTTGAGGAAACAGGATGCGATAAAATCTGTCCCGCGTGATCTTCTAGAACAGGACGCGATAAAATTATTTATATAATTAGTTTAAACGGGATCTTGCATAAGCTACCGATAGCATGAGGACGTGCGTCACAGGACGTGCGTCACAGGATGTCGATAAGAAATTTACTTGGAATTTAGATAGAACTAAAGATTACTGCTAGTATATATACAGGCTGCTGGACGAGACATTTCATTCTGACTATTTGCTAGTCTTACTGCTTGATACTCTGAAAGCTCCAAAATGATTTTCCAAATATTGTCTGACGAACTCAATGTTAAATTGACATGCTTTTTGTCATTCGATAACCAAATCTTCATTAAAGGCCGAGACGTGGCCTATTACCTGGGTCATGAAAACCCCAATAGAGTAGTGCACCTGTGCCATATAACCGTAACGGACATTGCTCCTGAAGGGTTAAAGCTACCCCCGTCTTTAGCCAAGACATGCGTCTTTGGACTGGAGGATGCAAAAATACTGATGGATATGCATCCAGGAGAGTTTGATTCGTTATTTCAGGGGCCGATCGAAATTCTTACGCCCATCGAATGCAGCTTGAACCTGAGGCGGCCTGTCCAGGTTAAGCTCGCAGCCATAACCTCTTCCAATGCCACAATGGAGAGTTTCTTGGCCGATCTAAAGATTGTCATGGAGGAGTACCTGGAAACGGTACCCATGGACACCTATGTCTTTGGCGAACGATATGGGGACTTGGAGCTAGGGTATTTCCCCCGAAAAATCAAAGTTTTGGTGGGAAACAAGCCCTACTTATATAAATCCTCGTCTTAAGATCAGGACGAGGTGCAAAAAAATGGGTCGAGCGAAGCCTCTCATGACATCTGTCATTGAGGCTTCGCTCGGCCCATTTTTTTGCGATAGATAGAGTGCCAACATTGGATGCGTACCGATTTGAACTTGTAATTTTCAAGGGATATGGCTTAGCTATAAGATAATTTTGCATCTTGATAAAATATCGACAGCTAAATTTAAGAGATCTGAGTTTAAAATTTTAATTTTTTTCGTTTAAAATTTACATTTTTTTGTGTAAAATTTAAAATTTTTAAAGACTAAGTGTGGCAGTCATTATAATCTGATCTCTAAATTTTCAAGGGATATGGCTTAGCTATAAGATAAATATGAAACTTGGTAAAATATACAGACTCGATAGCTAAATTTAAGGGATCTGAATTTAAAATTTTAATTTTTTCGTTTAAAATTTGCATTTTTTATGTAAAATTTAAAATTTTTAAAGACTAAGTGTAGCCAAGCCAGTTATTATGATCTGATCTCTATAAAAAGATTTTCGAGAAACTATTGACAGGATGCTTGATAAGCCTTTCCTCAGGATGCAGGAAGCCCGGTTAACATTACAATCAGATCTCTATAAAAAGATTTTTCCAGAAGTATTGACAGGATATTATGTCCTCAGGAAGCGGAAGCCCGGTTATAATCAGATCTATTAAAAATTGTTCGAGAGACAGGATATTATGCAAGCCTTTCCTCTTGATAAGCGGTTCGTAGAAAATTACAATTAGATCTGTTGATAGGACCGGGTATATATACGAGTGTCCAGCGAGAGCTCTTCAATTGCTAGTCGATCTCTCTACTAGCTGCTTAGATACATTAGCTCTCTGTCAGTCATGTTTTTCCATGTAAAAAATTATGCTTATGGCGTTGCCTTTAAATGCCTAATGGCCACTGATGGCACCCTGTTTGTCCGGGCTGAGGACCTGGCTATTTATTCGAGGCACCCTCTAGATCTCCATTTTGCCGAAAAATATGCAGGCCTCACCGTCCGTGACGTGATGGACCCTAAGATCAATTTACCTAAATGGCTCGCTAAGACGAGAATCTTCTCAATTAGCGAAGCCAAGCATCATTTGAAAGGGTTCCTGGGCGAACAGGAATTTGATGAAATGTTCGACGGTTCGGCCATGGTGAAATACCAGGCTAACATGAAGCTCAGCTTCGTGAAAGCCATAGCCGTTCGATTTGTTGAAAGGTCCCATACCAAGTTCGAAGACTTCCTTGCCGATTACCAACTACAGGTGAGGAAATTTTTTGAGCTTGAGTATGAGGATTATGAATTATACAAATCTCAAATGACCGGACTGTTGAAGATGACCATCAGGAGGCTATCTAATGAGCAACCCATAGAGAGTTTATGCTAATCTTTAAAATGAGAGTAAAAAAATGGGTCGAACGAGGTGTCTCATGGCAGATTTTCTGTCTTTGACACCTCGTTCGACCCATTTTTTTGCGATAGATATAGTGCCAACATTGGACGGGTTTAATTTGAGACTTTGATGCTAAGGGGCTTAATTTAAGTATTTATAAAAAAATCTATTAAGCTAGTATTGAAGAGGTTATCAGCATAAAAAAAATCTATTAAGACGTTTAAGTTGAGACTTTACAATTACATGTATGAAAATATTATCGACTCTGAAAAATATATGGATTGTGCAGAGGGATACTGAAAAATATATGGATTGTGCAGATGGGTCTATAATTGAATTAAGTATATTTTCAAAAATGAAGATTTAGACTTTGGGTTGACTATTGCAAATTCGACCAACTTTAGAAACATAATGTTAAAATAAAAATATTTTTGAAAACTAATCGTGGAATCGTGATTCTTATTACATATACATAGTAAAATAAGCAATTTAATTACTTTTCGGTCGTTTTTTTTCAAATTTAAAAAAAAATGAAAATTTTGACAGAGGTGGTGGCACATCAGCAAATTTAGATAAACTGTTACTTTAGCATGATATATATATAGGTTAGCTAGAGTCAATCAACCAATCAACCAACCTTGAAAAAAAAATATATATATATATATATATATTTTTTTTTTACAGACATTTTTTTTTCAAAGATTTTTTTTACAAACATTTTTTTTACAAACATTTTTTTTCACAGTTGGTAGTTTAACATAATTAAACTATCTCTCTACGAGCCAGCTTGACGGTCAACTCATACGCTCTGTCTTTTTCAACAACTACATAATCTTTCTCTATTTCCTCAAACTTTCTCTTAACCGTAGCAGTCAATTCTTGAAGCATGTCGCCCGATTTGACAGACCATATACCTTCAGCTCTCACACGCATGGAAAAGTTGCTAGGTTTCTCTTCTTCAGTATCCCCATACCTGGATTCTACCGACGGGGGTGCGTAGATATTCGTATGTTGTTCACAGACTGCCCTCGAGTATTCGTAATACCCTTTAAGCCAATCTTGTAAATTCATCTCACCTTCGTTTCGAACTGTGATTTCAAAGGCCATCCTTCTGCTGAACGGTGTAATCTTGGGATACGTAGAGGTTACCCGGCCATCGATCCACAGTTTCTGGATACGACAGATCTCCTCGATAGGCATTCGGTGCGTCTTCACAAGTACGTTCAGCATATCATTGAAATCAAACACGCGCCTGGAACTCATGTTCAAGCGTTGTGCATTGGGATATAGATCAGCCAGATCCTTGTTGGAATATCGATGTGCAAAGTTATAAGGTGACGCGTAGCCTAGATATTTGCCAACTTCGACGGCTATGAAATAAACATCTCTACCAACAGTAGCGGCGATGAGTGCAGGCTTGGTATCAAAACAAATTTTCAGATACATGATTGCGCTATGATTTTTCAATAAACAGAGGCAACTAGAATGGACAGAATGATAGTAGCTTGAGTACGGAACCACTATTTATACAGAATTACCATGAGTGGGCGTGGCATTAAAAAAAAAAAATTTTTTTTTTTTTTTTTTTTTTTCAAGTTAGTTGTTTATTTAGTTATCATCTTTGATAACCTGCTTTTCCTGAACGGGTCCAGAAAACTTCTTTATAAGCTTATCCGCCTCGTTTTCAATCTCTGTACGAATCGAGTCCAAGTCGTAGCTACAACCCTCGTCCTTTTCATAGACTGACATTATATCTTTTAGCGAATCGCTCACCATTTCTTGTTTGATTTTTCTCAGAGTCTTCGCCGATTTTGGAGTACGCAGATAGGTATCTATTATAATTTACATAATTTTTAATCTTGTACTTGTTGAGAGCTTGTTCGTTAAACTTCTTACGCTTAACCTTAAAAATTTTTCTAGACCTTGGAGATTCTTCAGCGTCGGCCTTCATTACGAATCCTTCTAGCGGACACTCTGCATAAGCGCTGGGATACGTTTCAACTTTTTCGTACAGATCCCCTATCGTTTGGTAATCTAAATCTAAGATGGGTACGTGGGGTAGCTTCACTCGCTGGAAAATGTTCACGGCGTCGCTATACTTCATAAACGTATCTGAATCCAGTTGGTAGATGTCGAAGGCCCGAAAAAAGACAGTATTGCTACCGAATACGGCTTCGGATTCAAAATCACGATAGGTTATTCTCTTCATGTGGCTTCCGAATACTTCTCCATAAATGATAAAATTGTCATGTAAAATGTCTTTGATAAGCCGTACCTTTTCCGACAGCGGTTCCAAGATTTGGTTCAAGTTAAAAAGGCGTGTTTTTTCATCTAGCACTACGTTTCTAGATTGTATCCTGAACGTATTCTTCACGTAGCCAATACCGATATTAGAGCCATCCAATTTTTCGGTAGCTATTAAAGGTATGCCCGAATAAATTTGGCTTGTGATCTCGTGGTACTTGATAAGGGACATCGTGAATAGACTAGAAACAGGACTAAATAACGTATCCGCGATTGTAATGAAATGCTCGCCCTCTGGTGGGCTAAGGTGAAATTATCACACCACTGCATATCATCATATTATGCAATCGATTTTCCATGATGTATTGGCGGAGAAAGCCACGTGTATAAATACACGTGGTTATTATATTTACTAACAACTGCAGTTCAGAGAGCGCCATCTATCGATCATTACAAACGCGGATTGTCTGGTCAGACATAAACTAGAAAATATCTAATAAGCTATTTCAATGTACTGACTAGGCAAGAGATGAAGACAGAATGAATGTAGCTTGAGTACGGAGCCGCTATTTATACTAAATATAAATCAACCAATCAACCAACCAACTGAATTTTTTTTTTTCCAAGGTTGGTTGGTTGGTTTCTAAAGTTATATTTCTAAAGTTATATTTCTCAGTTGGCTGCTACAATTATATTTCTAAGTTGGCCGCTAAAACTATATTTCTCAGTTGGCTGCTACAGTTATATTTCTAAGTTGGCCGCTAAAGCTATATTTCTCAGTTGGCTGCTAAAGCTATATTTCTTAAGCCAATCATTGTAGATGGCGCTGCAGTCTATATATATATAGTATATATATAGTATATCTATTAGGGTGGGTGGGAGTGGAATTTATTTCTTCTACTGTACGGTCATGCATAAACTCGCTCCTGATGTCTAAACCCATTTCCTTTAAAATAGGATGAAATAGCGTTATTTATACAATATTGGCTTTGAAAACAAGACTTTTGTCTGACAAATGACAAGATACTGCAGGTTTTCATGAAATCAGAATAGATCATAGGCTTTTATAGAAAAATCTAACTCTCCAGTGTCCATCAATGTACATCTTGCTGAAAACCCATTACGAGACATAGTGACTAGACGACCGTTGCTGGCAAATGTCGAGACATAATGAGAGTGTAGTCATGTTAGCCACAGTAAATATAGACAAGCTTCAAGGGTGGGTGTGGCAACTGAAAAAAAAAAAAAAAAAAAAAAAAAAAATTTTTTTTTCAAGGTTGGTTGGTTGGTTGATTACATTCTCTATATATAGTATCGCTGACGTGCCACTTCATCAGTCTATCTCAATCTTTGCCAGCAACGGTTCTAATCCGATAAAATTCTTCTAGAACAAATTTATTTCTGTTGGCAGAATATTATGTAACCCATTTCTTCATAAACAGGACGCGATAAAGTTATTTATAGCATTAATTTGTCCTCGCCGATAGCAACAGGACATCCTCTGCAAGCGATAATCTATAAAAGGTCATCCGGTCGAGCCTTTTATAGTATTACTTTAGCCGTTTCTCAGAACCGCTTATCAGATGTCATGCATCCGCTCGCCAGAGTATAAATACCGGCCTCTCGCCTCAGCTTATTCATTCTGACCCTCTGCTTTTTGAAATGGCCACTCTTTCCTTTGACTCTCTGACGGATGAACGAGTTGATTGCGACTATGTCATAATACCACAATGGAACGTATTGAACACCCCTCGTGTCTCTTGTGAGCTGAAATGTAATTACGATCGATCTATGAAAATGCCAGCTCCAGCCATCATTCCCACACCTAAGCCAGCTCCAGCTATCATTCCCACACCTAAGCCAGCTCCAGTACCTAAGCCAGCTCCAGCTCTCATTCCCACTCCAGCTTTCATTCCCACACCTAAACCGGCTCCAGTTCTCATTCCCAAACCAACACCTAAACCGGCTCCAGTTCTCATTCAAAAACCAGCACCAGCACTTAAACCAGCCCCAGTTCTCATTTCCACACCTAAGCCTGCTCCAGTTCCCACACCTAAGCCTGTTCCAGCCCCAACTCCAATTTCCATAGCCAATTCAGAAAAGATCTATCTTAAAGTGCCAAACCTATTAAGCCCGCTACCGAAATCTCCAATTCCAGAAGACCCGTCCAAAGTAACAACTTATCGTGCCTGGAAGCCTCCACCGAAGATAGATTTCGTGGTACGTCCTAAATTAAAAACTGCTGGCTTTGAAGATCCAAGAATTCGAAGACGGCAGGGCATAGTCGTTCTCAAGTCGGACGTCGATCTGAGAGATGGCAAATGTTACAGCTTCATACAAACAGAGGTCAGGAAAAATTACTGTTGGGTTTAAACCCAAACGATTTATAAAAAAATCGGGTCGAACGAAGTGTCTCATGACAGATTACTGTCTTTGACACTTCGTTCGACCCGTTTTTTTTGTAACAATTATATTGCCAATATTGGATGCGTTTAAGATTTTAACTTAAGATTTTTGAATGAATACTTAAGAATTTGAATGGATATTTTTATAACTGAAGTCTTGGAGATATAAATTTATAAGATTGGCTAAAAAATATTATTTCGAAATCAAAAAGTATTAAATTGAAATGATAAACTTTGAAAAATTTTCCAGATTGGTGAAAAATGGCAAAGTCCAAAAAAAATAGTATCCTGAAAAAATTATAGAAATCGGCCAAAGACACTTTAACATGATATATATAGGTTAGCTAGAGTCAATCAACCAATCAACCAACCTTGAAAAAAAAATTTTTTTTTTTTTTTTCAAGGTTGGTTGATTGGTTGATTGTCTCTAGCTAACCTATATATATATCATGCTAAAGTATATACACTATCATTGTCCAGCAATGCTTATCTGTTTCAGCGTCTATAAAAATCTTTACCGCATCCTGTTTCCGTGTTCAGCATCCTGTTTTCATAGCAAATGAGTTATACAATATCCTGTTTCCGCGTTCAGCGACAAATAATTCTATAATAAGCCTTATCTCATCCTGTTTTCGTAGAAACTGACTTATGCAATATCCTGCATCCTGTTTTCATAGCAAATGAGTTATATAATATCCTGTTTCCGCGTTCAGCGATATCTATAATAAGCCTTATCTCATCCTGTTTTCGTAGAAACTGACTTATGCAATATCCTGCATCCTGTCTTCAGATTGACTATATAAGCTCTGACATTTGATCGAATAGCCATTCTCTCTTTAGAACTGCCAAGATGTATAAGAATCAATGCTCTCTGAAGAAGCTTAAAGCGGTAAACCCGCTGCGAAACCGTTTTGGAGTCATCGAGCTGTTTCCCAAAAACCTTTCGACTACTGTTAAAAAATTGGAAGAGTATCCACACTTTCAAACCATGATCGGTGAAGGCAAGATTTGTGTATTCTGTCTCTACATGACGTCCAATTTGAAGATTGAATTTAAAAAACGTACTCTGACGTACAAGATCACGAATACGATTCCAACAATAGGCAGAGAGGCCAAGACAAACTATCCGCTGAGACCTCAGGAGATTAAATGGAGCACTCTGATGAACCGATATAAAAGACCCCCCAGCGAAGCCAACAGAACCAACGCCGACGTGCGAATTGGTTTCAAATGCCCCAACAATCAGTTTCTTGTAAAGTCATATTTTACGTTTGGCCAGCGAATCGTCGGACAAGGATGCGCCCATATCATACAGACGTTGAACGTGCCATTCCTGTTCTTTGTGAGGCCTCCTGGCGAGACACGAGTGAGAGCGGACAGCAGATACTTTGCTGGCGACAAGCTTCATTACTACGACCGTTTCATACTGATACCCGACTCCAGTTACAAGGTGCCTGCTGGGACCACCTATATTCTGTTTACGACTCAAAAAAACTTTTTCAGTTTGGACATTGTGCCAGAGAATTTAGAGTTGGGTTTCAAAACCAAAAATCCTTTGGAAGAACGAATAACGAAAATAGATGGAATGTACGACGAACCCGTACCAACGCCCATGATACATCATATAGATGATGAAGAAGACTCCCCCGTGGAAATGAGTACGGACAGAATCACTTCTAAATATTTTGATATCTCAAAGCCAACATCTCCAATCTCAGAGCCATCCCAAGAGCCAGAGATCTATTTTCCTGAATCATCCCAAGAGTCATCTCAAGAGCCATCTCAAGAGCCAGAGATTTATTTGCCAACGAACCCCCCTGTCGTATTGGAGAGAAGAACAATAATTGTAACTACAAACTTTGCAGACCAATACAAGTCTCTGACTTTTAAAAACTGGAAACACTTGACAGATCGCCCCGACAATAACTTCGTACGCCCCTACGGACCTGATCTACCTGGACTTGACCTGAGAATTGTCTCGGTAAAACGGAAGGCTGAAACGAATCCCAAGAGTGCCAAGAAACATAAGCCATCTTTCAAGGACACGGCCACAAATACAGAACTAGTGTTTAAATGCCCACTACCCGTTGGACCTGAGCCAGTTTTTAAACGTCCAGCGCCCGTTGGACCTGAGCCAGTTTTTAAACGTCCAGAGCCCATTGAAAGTCCTGAGATATGTCCAGAGCCCATTGAAAGTCCTGACATATGTCCAGAACCCATTGAAGATCCTGAACCCATTGAAAATCCTGAGATATGCCCAGAGCCCATTGAAGATCCTGAACCCATTGAAAATCCTGAGATATGTCCAGAGCCCATTGAAAATCCAGAGTCCATTGAAAAGCCTGTTCCCATTGAAAATTCAGAGTATTATTATGGATGGAACCCAACAGTCGATAGTGGATGGCCTACTATTGAAAGCTCAGAGGTACAAACTGAACTGGATGAGCTTGATAGTATTCTATGCACGCCTTTATCCATGCCAGCGGATACACTAGACTCGTTAATGGACGATCTTATGACGCCATCAACTATGCAGTATACGATGGATGACGGACCGCTGGAGACTCAGCCAGGATTTGAACTGCCAGATTTCATATAAAAACAAAAATATGTAAAATTTAAAAAATTTGGGTCAAACGAGGCTTCCTCATGTTTAGATTTGTCATTATGACTTATCTTTACGATGGAAGCCTCGTTTGACCCATTTTTTTTAAATCAAAATGCTACCAATATTGGTACTGTAAAAAAAATAACTTGTAAAATTTATTAGAACAATAAAAAATATTTTTAAAAAAATCATGTCTAGATTTGTCAGTATGACTTATCTTAACTATGGGAGCTTCAAAAATGAAGATTTAGACTTTGGGTTGACTATTGCAAATTCGACCAACTTTAGAAACATAATGTTAAAATAATAATATTTTTGAAAACTAATCGTGGAATCGTGATTCTTATTACATATACATAGTCAAATAAGCAATTTAATTACTTTTCGGCCGTTTCTTTTCAAATTTAAAAAAAATGTAAATTTTGACAGAGGTATGATGAGGTCAGCAAATATAGATAAACTGTTACTTTAACATGATATATATATATATATATAGGTTAGCTAGAGTCAGTCAATCAACCAATCAACCAACCTTGAAAAAAAAAAAAAATTTTTTTTTTTTTTTTTTTTTTTAAAGGTTGGTTGGTTGGTTGATATATATTTGTTTCCTAGTTTATAATTTTTCATTTATCAAGATTAGCTTTTCAATTTAATCCTAGCCTTGTTCATGTTTTTATCCAAAGGCTAAGTTTCAAAAGTCTCAGCCTCATTTTAAATGAAACCTGTTAATTTTGATCATGTCTATCTTAAACGTGGATCGCTTGGCCATCCAAGAGGCCTTCATGAAAATTAAATCCATGACAAAACGTAGCAGTTAGATGTTTGAAATCTGACTGAGTCCATAACCCTTTAAAATTTATCTAAGCCATAGTAGTCTTTCAATTTTGACCGTTCAAAAGTATCGTTTAAACATGGATCAGCTATGCAAGAGGTCATGATAAATTTGAGTCACGTTGCATGTATCTGAAACAGGTCAAAACGAAAACCTTTGGCAGGGCTTCGCTTAGCAGGCGTCCATAAAAATTCAAAATTTAAACGAGCTGGGCTAGTCATGATAAACGTAACCATTGAACTGTAAATGCTGGGCCATGCTTAGCAGTAGCAGCCCATATTGTAAAAATAATATTTACGAGATACAATGACAAAGCGTAGAAAGACAAATGAAAAGCTTAAAAGTAGCGGCCCTGTGTCGGCATCATTTTAAATGAAACCTGTTAATATTGAGCCATCCAAGAGGCCTTGATAGAATCGGCTTACTGAACAAATCTATAGGTGAAATCTGAAAGACGTAGAGAGTAGCAGCCCATATTGTAAAAATTTAAAATTATAAAATTCAAAAGTGGATATGTAGGAAGGGTTAAGTTTCAAAGTCACATGACCAACAAACTAACTAACCAACAAACTTGAAATGAACCAACCAACCAACTCTGAAAAAAAAAAAAAAAAAATTTTTTTTTTTCCAAGGTTGGTTGGTTGGTTCATTTCAATAGTGGGTGTAGTCACGTGACTCGGATCAAAAAGTGATATAACAGAGATTGATTTCGGTGCTAAATAGAAGAACCCAAATTGTCTCCCCAACTGGCTGAACCCCGATTAGGTATTTTTTAGCTTGAAATCTTAGCTGATCTGAGTTTGGTCGTTGGTAAAAAATATCAGCGGATTTTTCTAAGGCCCAAATGAAATTCTTTCAAACTATATCTGGCAGACTATAATTTTATTAAGAAATGCATACGGATAGTCATTATACCCTCCCATTATACCCGAGATCCTTTAAAAAGATACCGTACAACGTAAAGTCAGATCCGTCTCGGTACCACGTTTAAGCTCGTCCGACGTTCATATCAAATGAATATTGTTAGCCCGCTTAGAGAGAGACTTGGCATAGGGCCAAGTTTTTACTGAGTCGATACACGGGAATGAGTCGATACTGTGTCGAGAGCATTGGGACAATACTGCTTAGACATCTTCATAATTGGACAATCTATATTTTAAACTATCATTTTCCGCTTGCAAGCTAGCCATTCTCTCTTTCAGGCTAGCAACTTCAGCTTTCAGGTTAGCAATTTCGTGCATGTGTAAATCAAAAATATGTTCCAAATATTCCATTTTTTGCATTTGCAGCGTTTGGTTTTCATTTTTGAGAGTCTCTATATTATTTTCGTAAATCTCTTTCATATTTTTCATTTCGGCCTCTATCCCTTTGCAGCGTCTCAATATGGGCATCACGCACTGAAAGCACATCTGTTGACGCCTGCTGGGTTCCCAATAATCTTCTTTAACGACTTCGTAAAACAGTTTGTAATCTTCTTCGGTCTGCGTGCCTCTCGTAAAATACATCTTTTTTTCGTTGTTCAGATGCAAGAAGTATTGGGTACGTGTACTAGACGACTTGAAATTTCTCGATACGGGTAGTACCAGTTTCAATTTTATGTCTGGCAAATGTTTGATTTTGATTTTATATTTTCCGTCGATGAACGATTGAAGATGGCTGGATATAATTTACAAGTGGTTGGGTCGGTATATATAGGCAAAGTGAAGACACGCCCACCTAAAAAAAAAAAAAAAAAAAAAAAGTTTTTTTTTTTTTTTTTTTTTTTTTTTTTACAGTTGGTTGGTTGGTTGGTTTCACTTCGCCTATATATATATTGGCCAAGATTTAATTTTGCCATTCATCTTCTACTACCATACTTACCAGTCCATACTTGCCATGATGCCCATATTGAAAAGTTTCAAGGGGATAGAAGCCGAAATGAAAAATATGAGATTTACGAAAATAATATCAGAGAAACTCTGCAAGACGAAATCAAAACGCTACAGGCTGATAGAATACGCTTGTGGAAAATTATTTATAATTTACAAGTGAACGCAATTGCTAGCCTGAAAGATGGAATGGCCAGCCTGAAAGCAGAAATGACTATCTTGAAAGCGGAAATTGCTAACCTGAAAGCTGAAGTTGCTAGCCTGAAAGAGGGAATGGCTAGCTTGAAAGCTGAAAATGATAGTTTAAAACATAGATTGTCCAATTATGAAGATGTCTAAGCAGTATTGTCCCAATGCTCTCGACACAGTATCGACTCATTCCCGTGTATCGACTCAGTAAAAACTTGGCACTATGCCAAGTCTCTCTCTAAGCGGGCTAACAATATTCATTTGATCTGAACGTCGGACGAGCTTAAACGTGGTACCGAGACGGATCTGACTTTACGTTGTACGGTATCTTTTTAAAGGATCTCGGGTATAATGGGAGGGTATAATGACTATCCGTATGCATTTCTTAATAAAATTATAGTCTGCCAGATATAGTTTGAAAGAATTTCATTTGGGCCTTAGAAAAATCCGCTGATATTTTTTACCAACGACCAAACTCAGATCAGCTAAGATTTCAAGCTAAAAAATACCTAATCGGGGTTCAGCCAGTTGGGGAGACAATTTGGGTTCTTCTATTTAGCACCGAAATCAATCTCTGTTATATCACTTTTTGATCCGAGTCACGTGACCACACCCACTCTTGAAATGAACCAACCAACCAACCTTGGAAAAAAAAAATATTTTTTTTTTTTTTTTTCAAGGTTGGTTGGTTGGTTTATTTCAAGTTTGTTGGTTAGTTAGTTTGTTGGTCATGTGACTTTGAAACTTAACCCTTCCTACATATCCACTTTTGAATTTTATAATTTTAAATTTTTACAATATGGGCTGCTACTCTCTACGTCTTTCAGATTTCACCTATAGATTTGTTCAGTAAGCCGATTCTATCAAGGCCTCTTGGATGGCTCAATATTAACAGGTTTCATTTAAAATGATGCCGACACAGGGCCGCTACTTTTAAGCTTTTCATTTGTCTTTCTACGCTTTGTCATTGTATCTCGTAAATATTATTTTTACAATATGGGCTGCTACTGCTAAGCATGGCCCAGCATTTACAGTTCAATGGTTACGTTTATCATGACTAGCCCAGCTCGTTTAAATTTTGAATTTTTATGGACGCCTGCTAAGCGAAGCCCTGCCAAAGGTTTTCGTTTTGACCTGTTTCAGATACATGCAACGTGACTCAAATTTATCATGACCTCTTGCATAGCTGATCCATGTTTAAACGATACCTTTGAACGGTCAAAATTGAAAGACTACTATGGCTTAGATAAATTTTAAAGGGTTATGGACTCAGTCAGATTTCAAACATCTAACTGCTACGTTTTGTCATGGATTTAATTTTCATGAAGGCCTCTTGGATGGCCAAGCGATCCACGTTTAAGATAGACATGATCAAAATTAACAGGTTTAATTTAAAATGAGGCTGAGCTTTTGAAACTTAGCCTTTGGATAAAAACATGAACAAGGCTAGGATTAAATTGAAAAGCTAATCTTGATAAATGAAAAATTATAAACTAGGAAACAAATATATATCAACCAACCAACCAACCTTTAAAAAAAAAAAAAAAAAAAAAAAAAATTTTTTTTTTTCAAGGTTGGTTGATTGGTTGATTGACTGACTCTAGCTAACCTATATATATATATATATATCATGTTAAAGTAACAGTTTATCTATATTTGCTGACCTCATCATACCTCTGTCAAAATTTACATTTTTTTTAAATTTGAAAAGAAACGGCCGAAAAGTAATTAAATTGCTTATTTGACTATGTATATGTAATAAGAATCACGATTCCACGATTAGTTTTCAAAAATATTATTATTTTAACATTATGTTTCTAAAGTTGGTCGAATTTGCAATAGTCAACCCAAAGTCTAAATCTTCATTTTTGAAGCTCCCATAGTTAAGATAAGTCATACTGACAAATCTAGACATGATTTTTTTAAAAATATTTTTTATTGTTCTAATAAATTTTACAAGTTATTTTTTTTACAGTACCAATATTGGTAGCATTTTGATTTAAAAAAAATGGGTCAAACGAGGCTTCCATCGTAAAGATAAGTCATAATGACAAATCTAAACATGAGGAAGCCTCGTTTGACCCAAATTTTTTAAATTTTACATATTTTTGTTTTTATATGAAATCTGGCAGTTCAAATCCTGGCTGAGTCTCCAGCGGTCCGTCATCCATCGTATACTGCATAGTTGATGGCGTCATAAGATCGTCCATTAACGAGTCTAGTGTATCCGCTGGCATGGATAAAGGCGTGCATAGAATACTATCAAGCTCATCCAGTTCAGTTTGTACCTCTGAGCTTTCAATAGTAGGCCATCCACTATCGACTGTTGGGTTCCATCCATAATAATACTCTGAATTTTCAATGGGAACAGGCTTTTCAATGGACTCTGGATTTTCAATGGGCTCTGGACATATCTCAGGATTTTCAATGGGTTCAGGATCTTCAATGGGCTCTGGGCATATCTCAGGATTTTCAATGGGTTCAGGATCTTCAATGGGTTCTGGACATATGTCAGGACTTTCAATGGGCTCTGGACATATCTCAGGACTTTCAATGGGCTCTGGACGTTTAAAAACTGGCTCAGGTCCAACGGGCGCTGGACGTTTAAAAACTGGCTCAGGTCCAACGGGTAGTGGGCATTTAAACACTAGTTCTGTATTTGTGGCCGTGTCCTTGAAAGATGGCTTATGTTTCTTGGCACTCTTGGGATTCGTTTCAGCCTTCCGTTTTACCGAGACAATTCTCAGGTCAAGTCCAGGTAGATCAGGTCCGTAGGGGCGTACGAAGTTATTGTCGGGGCGATCTGTCAAGTGTTTCCAGTTTTTAAAAGTCAGAGACTTGTATTGGTCTGCAAAGTTTGTAGTTACAATTATTGTTCTTCTCTCCAATACGACAGGGGGGTTCGTTGGCAAATAAATCTCTGGCTCTTGAGATGGCTCTTGAGATGACTCTTGGGATGATTCAGGAAAATAGATCTCTGGCTCTTGGGATGGCTCTGAGATTGGAGATGTTGGCTTTGAGATATCAAATTATTTAGAAGTGATTCTGTCCGTACTCATTTCCACGGGGGAGTCTTCTTCATCATCTATATGATGTATCATGGGCGTTGGTACGGGTTCGTCGTACATTCCATCTATTTTCGTTATTCGTTCTTCCAAAGGATTTTTGGTTTTGAAACCCAACTCTAAATTCTCTGGCACAATGTCCAAACTGAAAAAGTTTTTTTGAGTCGTAAACAGAATATAGGTGGTCCCAGCAGGCACCTTGTAACTGGAGTCGGGTATCAGTATGAAACGGTCGTAGTAATGAAGCTTGTCGCCAGCAAAGTATCTGCTGTCCGCTCTCACTCGTGTCTCGCCAGGAGGCCTCACAAAGAACAGGAAAGGCACGTTCAACGTCTGTATGATATGGGCGCATCCTTGTCCGACGATTCGCTGGCCAAACGTAAAATATGACTTTACAAGAAACTGATTGTTGGGGCATTTGAAACCAATTCGCACGTCGGCGTTGGTTCTGTTGGCTTCGCTGGGGGGTCTTTTATATCGGTTCATCAGAGTGCTCCATTTAATCTCCTGAGGTCTCAGCGGATAGTTTGTCTTGGCCTCTCTGCCTATTGTTGGAATCGTATTCGTGATCTTGTCCGTCAGAGTACGTTTTTTAAATTCAATCTTCAAATTGGACGTCATGTAGAGACAGAATACACAAATCTTGCCTTCACCGATCATGGTTTGAAAGTGTGGATACTCTTCCAATTTTTTAACAGTAGTCGAAAGGTTTTTGGGAAACAGCTCGATGACTCCAAAACGGTTTCGCAGCGGGTTTACCGCTTTAAGCTTCTTCAGAGAGCATTGATTCTTATACATCTTGGCAGTTCTGAAGAGAGAATGGCTATTCGATCAAATGTCAGAGCTTATATAGTCAATCTGAAGACAGGATGCAGGATATTGCATAAGTCAGTTTCTACGAAAACAGGATGAGATAAGGCTTATTTTAGATATCGCTGAACGCGGAAACAGGATATTATATAACTCATTTGCTATGAAAACAGGATGCAGGATATTGCATAAGTCAGTTTCTACGAAAACAGGATGAGATAAGGCTTATTATAGAATTATTTGTCGCTGAACGCGGAAACAGGATATTGTATAACTCATTTGCTATGAAAACAGGATGCTGAACACGGAACAGGATGCGGTAAAGATTTTTATAGACGCTGAAACAGATAAGCATTGCTGGACAATGATAGTGTATATACTTTAGCATGATATATATATAGGTTAGCTAGAGAAAATCAACCAATCAACCAACCTTGAAAAAAAAAAAAAATTTTTTTTTTTTTTTCAAGGTTGGTTGATTGGTTGATTGACTCTAGCTAACCTATATATATCATGTTAAAGTGTCTTTGGCCGATTTCTATAATTTTTTCAAGATACTATTTTTTTTGGACTTTGCCATTTTCCACCAATCTGGAAAATTTTTCAAAGTTTCATTTCAATTTTATACTTTTTGATTTCGAAATAATATTTTTTAGCCAATCTTATAAATTTATATCTCCAAGACTTCAGTTATAAAAATATCCATTCAAATTCTCAAGTATTCATTCAAAAATCTTAAGACAAAATCTTAAACGCATCCAATATTGGCAATATAATTGTTACAAAAAAAACGGGTCGAACGAAGTGTCAAAGACAGTAATCTGCCATGAGACACTTCGTTCGACCCGATTTTTTTATAAATCGTTTGGGTTTAAACCCAACAGTAATTTTTCCTGACCTCTGTTTGTATGAAGCTGTAACATTTGCCATCTCTCAGATCGACGTCCGACTTGAGAACGACTATGCCCTGCCGTCTTCGAATTCTTGGATCTTCAAAGCCAGCAGTTTTTAATTTAGGACGTACCACGAAATCTATCTTCGGTGGAGGCTTCCAGGCACGATAAGTTGTTACTTTGGACGGGTCTTCTGGAATTGGAGATTTCGGTAGCGGGCTTAATAGGTTTGGCACTTTAAGATAGATCTTTTCTGAATTGGCTATGGAAATTGGAGTTGGGGCTGGAACAGGCTTAGGTGTGGGAAATGGAGCAGGCTTAGGTGTGGAAATGAGAACTGGGGCTGGTTTAAGTGCTGGTGCTGGTTTTTGAATGAGAACTGGAGCCGGTTTAGGTGTTGGTTTGGGAATGAGAACTGGAGCCGGTTTAGGTGTGGGAATGAAAGCTGGAGCTGGCTTAGGTGTGGGAATGATGGCTGGAGCTGGCATTTTCATAGATCGATCGTAATTACATATCAGCTCACAAGAGACACGAGGGGTGTTCAATACGTTCCATTGTGGTATTATGACATAGTCGCAATCAACTCGTTCATCCGTCAGAGAGTCAAAGGAAAGAGTGGCCATTTCAAAAAGCAGAGGGTCAGAATGAATAAGCTGAGGCGAGAGGCCGGTATTTATACTCTGGCGAGCGGATGCATGACATCTGATAAGCGGTTCTGAGAAACGGCTAAAGTAATACTATAAAAGGCTCGACCGGATGACCTTTTATAGATTATCGCTTGGAGAGGATGTCCTGTTGCTATCGGCGAGGACAAATTAATGCTATAAATAACTTTATCGCGTCCTGTTTATGAAGAAATGGGTTACATAATATCCTGCCAACAGAAATAAATTTGTTCTAGAAGAATTTTATCGGATTAGAACCGTTGCTGGCAAAGATTGAGATAGACTGATGAAGTGGCACGTCAGCGATACTATATATAGTGAATGTAATCAACCAACCAACCAACCTTAAAAAAAAAAAAAAAAATTTTTTTTTTTTTTTTTCAGTTGCCACACCCACTCTTGAAGCTTGTCTATATTTACTGTGGCTAACATGACTACACTCTCATTATGTCTCGACATTTGCCAGCAACGGTCGTCTAGTCACTATGTCTCGTAATGGGTTTTCAGCAAGATGTACATTGATGGACACTGGAGAGTTAGATTTTTCTATAAAAGCCTATGATCTATTCTGATTTCATGAAAACCTGCAGTATCTTGTCATTTGTCAGACAAAAGTCTTGTTTTCAAAGCCAATATTGTATAAATAACGCTATTTCATCCTATTTTAAAGGAAATGGGTTTAGACATCAGGAGCGAGTTTATGCATGACCGTACAGTAGAAGAAATAAATTCCACTCCCACCCACCCTAATAGATATACTATATATATACTATATATATATAGACTGCAGCGCCATCTACAATGATTGGCTTAAGAAATATAGCTTTAGCAGCCAACTGAGAAATATAGCTTTAGCGGCCAACTTAGAAATATAACTGTAGCAGCCAACTGAGAAATATAGTTTTAGCGGCCAACTTAGAAATATAACTGTAGCAGCCAACTGAGAAATATAACTTTAGAAATATAACTTTAGAAACCAACCAACCAACCTTGAAAAAAAAAAAAAATTTTTTTTCAGTTGGTTGGTTGATTGGTTGATTTATATTTAGTATAAATAGCGGCTCCGTACTCAAGCTACATTCATTCTGTCTTCATCTCTTGCCTAGTCAGTACATTGAAATAGCTTATTAGATATTTTCTAGTTTATGTCTGACCAGACAATACGTTATTTAGTCCTGTTTCTAGTCTATTCACGATGTCCCTTATCAAGTACCACGAGATCACAAGCCAAATTTATTCGGGCATACCTTTAATAGCTACCGAAAAATTGGATGGCTCTAATATCGGTATTGGCTACGTGAAGAATACGTTCAGGATACAATCTAGAAACGTAGTGCTAGATGAAAAGACACGCCTTTTTAACTTGAACCAAATCTTGGAACCGCTGTCGGAAAAGGTACGGCTTATCAAAGACATTTTACATGACAATTTTATCATTTATGGAGAAGTATTCGGAAGCCACATGAAGAGAATAACCTATCGTGATTTTGAATCCGAAGCCGTATTCGGTAGCAATACTGTCTTTTTTCGGGCCTTCGACATCTACCAACTGGATTCAGATACGTTTATGAAGTATAGCGACGCCGTGAACATTTTCCAGCGAGTGAAGCTACCCCACGTACCCATCTTAGATTTAGATTACCAAACGATAGGGGATCTGTACGAAAAAGTTGAAACGTATCCCAGCGCTTATGCAGAGTGTCCGCTAGAAGGATTCGTAATGAAGGCCGACGCTGAAGAATCTCCAAGGTCTAGAAAAATTTTTAAGGTTAAGCGTAAGCAGTTTAACGAACAAGCTCTCAACAAGTACAAGATTAAAAATTATGTAAATTATAATAGATACCTATCTGCGTACTCCAAAATCGGCGAAGACTCTGAGAAAATCAAACAAGAAATGGTGAGCGATTCGCTAAAAGATATAATGTCAGTCTATGAAAAGGACGAGGGTTGTAGCTACGACTTGGACTCGATTCGTACAGAGATTGAAAACGAGGCGGATAAGCTTATAAAGAAGTTTTCTGGACCCGTTCAGGAAAAGCAGGTTATCAAAGATGATAACTAAATAAACAACTAACTTGAAAAAAAAAAAAAATTTTTTTTTTTTTTGAATGCCACGCCCACTCATGGTAATTCTGTATAAATAGTGGTTCCGTACTCAAGCTACTATCATTCTGTCCATTCTAGTTGCCTCTGTTTATTGAAAGATCATAGCGCAATCATGTATCTGAAAATTTGTTTTGATACCAAGCCTGCACTCATCGCCGCTACTGTTGGCAGAGATGTTTATTTCATAGCCGTCGAAGTTGGCAAATATCTAGGCTACGCGTCACCTTACAACTTTGCACATCGATATTCCAACAAGGATCTGGCTGATCTATATCCCAATGCACAACGCTTGAACATGAGTTCCAGGCGCGTGTTTGATTTCAATGATATGCTGAACGTACTTGTGAAGACGCACCGAATGCCTATCGAGGAGATCTGTCGTATCCAGAAACTGTGGATCGATGGCCGGGTAACCTCTACGTATCCCAAGATTATACCGTTCAGCAGAAGGATGGCCTTTGAAATCACAGTTCGAAACGAAGGTGAGATGAATTTACAAGATTGGCTTAAAGGGTATTACGAATACTCGAGGGCAGTCTGCGAACAACATACGAATATCTACGCACCCCCGTCGGTAGAATCCAGGTATGGGGATACTGAAGAAGAGAAACCTAGCAACTTTTCCATGCGTGTGAGAGCTGAAGGTATATGGTCTGTCAAATCGGGCGACATGCTTCAAGAATTGACTGCTACGGTTAAGAGAAAGTTTGAGGAAATAGAGAAAGATTATGTAGTTGACGAAAAAGACAGAGCGTATGAGTTGACCGTCAAGCTGGCTCGTAGAGAGATAGTTTAATTATGTTAAACTACCAACTGTGAAAAAAAATGTTTGTAAAATAAATGTTTGTAAAAAAAATCTTTGAAAAAAAAAATGTCTGTAAAAAAAAAATATATATATATATATATATATATATATATTTTTTTTTCAAGGTTGGTTGATTGGTTGATTGACTCTAGCTAGCCTATATATATCATGCTAAAGTAACAGTTTATCTAAATTTGCTGATGTGCCACCACCTCTGTCAAAATTTTCAATTTTTTTTTAAATTTGAAACAAAACGACCGAAAAGTAATTAAATTGCTTATTTTACTACGTATATGTAATAAGAATCACGATTCCACGATTAGTTTTCAAAAATATTTTTATTTTAACATTATGTTTCTAAAGTTGGTCGAATTTGCAATAGTCAACCCAAAGTCTAAATCTTCATTTTTGAAAATATACTTAATTCAATTAACATTATAAATATATATCAACCAACCAACCTTGAAAAAAAAAAAAAAAAAAAAAATTTTTTTTTTTTTTTCAAGGTTGGTTGATTGGTTGATTGACTCTAGCTAACCTATATATATATCATGCTAAAGTAACAGTTTATCTAAATTTGCTGATGTGCCACCACGTCTGTCAAAATTTTCATTTTTTTTTAAATTTGAAAAAAAACGACCGAAAAGTAATTAAATTGCTTATTTTACTATGTATATGTAATAAGAATCACGATTCCACGATTAATTTTCAAAAATATTTTTATTTTAACATTATGTTTCTAAAGTTGGTCGAATTTGCAATAGTCAACCCAAAGTCTAAATCTTCATTTTTGAAAATATACTTAATTCAATTATAGACCCATCTGCACAATCCATATATTTTTCAGTATCCCTCTGCACAATCCATATATTTTTCAGAGTCGATAATATTTTCATACATGTAATTGTAAAGTCTCAACTTAAACGTCTTAATAGATTTTTTTTATGCTGATAACCTCTTCAATACTAGCTTAATAGATTTTTTTATAAATACTTAAATTAAGCCCCCTTAGCATCAAAGTCTCAAATTAAACCCGTCCAATGTTGGCACTATATCTATCGCAAAAAAATGGGTCGAACGAGGTGTCAAAGACAGAAAATCTGCCATGAGACACCTCGTTCGACCCATTTTTTTACTCTCATTTTAAAGATTAGCATAAGCTCTCTATGGGTTGCTCATTAGATAGCCTCCTGATGGTCATCTTCAACAGTCCGGTCATTTGAGATTTGTATAATTCATAATCCTCATACTCAAGCTCAAAAAATTTCCTCACCTGTAGTTGGTAATCGGCAAGGAAGTCTTCGAACTTGGTATGGGACCTTTCAACAAATCGAACGGCTATGGCTTTCACGAAGCTGAGCTTCATGTTAGCCTGGTATTTCACCATGGCCGAACCGTCGAACATTTCATCAAATTCCTGTTCGCCCAGGAACCCTTTCAAATGATGCTTGGCTTCGCTAATTGAGAAGATTCTCGTCTTAGCGAGCCATTTAGGTAAATTGATCTTAGGGTCCATCACGTCACGGACGGTGAGGCCTGCATATTTTTCGGCAAAATAGAGATCTAGAGGGTGCCTCGAATAAATAGCCAGGTCCTCAGCCCGGACAAACAGGGTGCCATCAGTGGCCATTAGGCATTTAAAGGCAACGTCATAACATAATTTTTTACATGGAAAAACATGACTGACAGAGAGCTAATGTATCTAAGCAGCTAGTAGAGAGATCGACTAGCAATTGAAGAGCTCTCGCTGGACACTCGTATATATACCCGGTCCTATCAACAGATCTAATTGTAATTTTCTACGAACCGCTTATCAAGAGGAAAGGCTTGCATAATATCCTGTCTCTCGAACAATTTTTAATAGATCTGATTATAACCGGGCTTCCGCTTCCTGAGGACAAAATATCCTGTCAATACTTCTGGAAAAATCTTTTTATAGAGATCTGATTGTAATGTTAACCGGGCTTCCTGCATCCTGAGGAAAGGCTTATCAAGCATCCTGTCAATAGTTTCTCGAAAATCTCTTTATAGAGATCAGATCATAATAACTGGCTTGGCTACACTTAGTCTTTAAAAATTTTAAATTTTACATAAAAAATGCAAATTTTAAACGAAAAAATTAAAATTTTAAATTCAGATCCCTTAAATTTAGCTATCGAGTCTGTATATTTTACCAAGTTTCATATTTATCTTATAGCTAAGCCATATCCCTTGAAAATTTAGAGATCAGATTATAATGACTGCCACACTTAGTCTTTAAAAATTTTAAATTTTACACAAAAAAATGTAAATTTTAAACGAAAAAAATTAAAATTTTAAACTCAGATCTCTTAAATTTAGCTGTCGATATTTTATCAAGATACAAAATTATCTTATAGCTAATCCATATCCCTTGAAAATTACAAGTTCAAATCGGTACGCATCCAATGTTGGCACTCTATCTATCGCAAAAAAATGGGCCGAGCGAAGCCTCAATGACAGATGTCATGAGAGGCTTCGCTCGACCCATTTTTTTGCACCTCGTCCTGATCTTAAGACGAGGATTTATAGAAGTAGGGCTTGTTTCCCACCAAAACTTTGATTTTTCGGGGGAAATACCCTAGCTCCAAGTCCCCATATCGTTCGCCAAAGACATAGGTGTCCATGGGTACCGTTTCCAGGTACTCCTCCATGACAATCTTTAGATCGGTCAAGAAACTCTCCATTGTGGCATTGGAAGAGGTTATGGCTGCGAGCTTAACCTGGACAGGCTGCCTCAGGTTCAAGCTGCATTCGATGGGCGTAAGAATTTCGATCGGCCCCTGAAATAACGAATCAAACTCTCCTGGATGCATATCCATCAGTATTTTTGCATCCTCCAGTCCAAAGACGCATGTCTTGGCTAAAGACGGGGGTAGCTTTAACCCTTCAGGAGCAATGTCCGTTACGGTTATATGGCACAGGTGCACTACTCTATTGGGGTTTTCATGACCCAGGTAATAGGCCACGTCTCAGCCTTTAATGAAGATTTGGTTATCGAATGACAAAAAGCATGTCAATTTAACATTGAGTTCGTCAGACAATATTTGGAAAATCATTTTGGAGCTTTCAGAGTATCAAGCAGTAAGACTAGCAAATAGTCAGAATGAAATGTCTCGTCCAGCAGCCTGTATATATACTAGCAGTAATCTTTAGTTCTATCTAAATTCCAAGTAAATTTCTTATCGACATCCTGTGACGCACGTCCTGTGACGCACGTCCTCATGCTATCGGTAGCTTATGCAAGATCCCGTTTAAACTAATTATATAAATAATTTTATCGCGTCCTGTTCTAGAAGATCACGCGGGACAGATTTTATCGCATCCTGTTTCCTCAAAAAACAGCTGATCCCGTCATACATCCTGTTTTCTTAGTAAAGCTTGATAAAACGAGGTCACGAATCGGGTATATATACGAGCTGCCTCTAAGAGCCTGCATCATTTTGACTTTTATTTGCCATAAGTCATGCTATTCACTATTGAACATCCACAGCTCGACGCTAAAATCCTATTCGTAGTCTCTGCGGATGGACTTTTGTTCGTCAGGGCCTCTGATGTGGCCAAGCTGATGGGCCGATCGAATGCTTACGTCAAAAAAACGACCAGGCTGAAGGTGAGCGATCTCGTTTACAGGAGGGTCAGGCTACCTATCTCTCTAGCCAATACCTGGGTGTATCCAGTCGACGAGATACATTTTGGAGATGCCCTCTCGTCGTTGGGATTCGAGGCCATGCTGACATCCTCTAAAATCCAGATTCTAGACCCCATAGTACCCACCTCATGCATCCATAAAGCCATCCGAATTCGGATCGTGAGGGACTCTGACAAATTCATAGATGAATTCTTAAAAGATTTCATAGACAGAACCATGCTGTTCTTCGATGGGGACCACGATGACGACCCTCGCCTCCACGAAGATAGATTTGAGACTATTTCTTGGACAGACACCCCTCCGTCCAAAATCAAAGTCTTTGTGGGGGATCGATCTAGATGGTACAAACTGATGCCTTAAATTTGGAGGGGGCAAAAAAATGGGCCGAACGAAGCGTCTCATGGCAGATTTGTGTCTTTGACGCTTCGTTCGGCCCATTTTTTTGCGATAGATAGAGTGCCAATATTGGATGTTTATAAATTGAGACTTTGAATTGGATAAGTCTCTGGGATAGATAATAGTAATATTTCAATATTGAAACGATACTAATGCCTTTGAATCTGAGATAGCTAATGTCTTTGACTCTGAGATAGAAATTTACAATATTGAATAAGGATTATTTTTTAAATGGATGCAGTACCAATATTGAATATATTGTTTTAACAATTTCGATAAACAAATAAAATAATAAAATAAAATATTTATATAGTCAATCTGAAGGCAGGATATTGCATAACTCATTTTCTACGAAAACAGGATGCCGAACACGGAAACAGGATGGGGTAAAGATATTTATAGACGCTGAAACGCATTGCTGGACAGTGATAGTTTTGGTTGATTGGTTTTCAATATTGAAACGATACAAAATACTAATGCCTTTGAATCTGAGATAGATAATGTCAATCGGCTTGAGATAGAAATTTACAATATTGTATAAGGGCATTTTTTAAATGAATACTATACCAATATTGAATATATTTTTTTAACGATTCGATAAACAAATAATATATTTTTAACGATTCGATAAACAAATAATAAATATTTTATTATTAAAATAAAATATTTAAATAATAAATATTTTATTATTAAAATAAAATATTTAAATTCTAAATATTTATTATTCAAACCGACAACTGAATCGAAAAATTCTGATGGGGTGGAGTTGCTCGAAGAATACTTCTGGCGACTGTACAGTCGGCTGCAAAATTATTCGAGCTCTAGCCAATAATTCCTATATTTAAAAAGTACACTTAAGACTGTTTTGCTAAGTAAATCCTTGTCGAATCATGTTCTTAGACTGATTAAGAACATGACTCGACAAGGACTTATTTAACAAAGCTGTATTAAGTGTACTTTTTTTTGGCAAGGATTATTGCTAGTGCTCGAATAATTTTGCAGCCGACTGTATAGTAGTCTTAGGATTGTGGTGCCTCCCTCAACACTATCTTACACACAAACTCTGTCTTAAGATGTAAACAAAACGCAAGTCGTATTGCAGTGCCTCACTATCTTACGACAACCTCAGAGCTATCTTAAGTGAAATCGTAACTGGATGTGCTGGCAATCACAACATAGCTCGCTCTGCGTCTCCCATTGGCTGGCTTCTTTCTCTTACGAGGACACACGGAGGACTTACGCTTGAGGCTCCGCAATACCAAGTTAAGATCGTTCTTAACCACGCCCATTCTATGAAAGTTCGTAAGATTTAAGATCAGACTTAAGAACGAGGCACCGCAATCCCAGTCTAGAACTCAGTACTTTAAATATCCAAACTAGATGTTAAGGCTGGGATTGCGGTGTCTCGTTCAGCATTATCTTACGCACTAACTCTGTCTTAAGATGTAAACAAAACGCAAGCCGTATTGCAGTGTCTCACTATCTTACGACGATTTCAGAGATATCTATTAAGTCCGATAGTAACTCGATGTGCACAATGACAACGTAGGTCGCTCGGCATCTCCGATTGGCTAACTCGTTTCTCCTGCCGGGGACTTACGCCTTACACTTGAGGCACCGCAATACCAAGTTAAGATCGTTCTTAAACACGCCTATTCTACGAAAGTTCGTAAGATTTAAGATCAAACTTAAGAACGAGGCACTGCAATCCTAGTCTTAATACGCAAGCGAAGTGTGACGTCACTGACCGTCCGTGGATGCAAGAAAATGATTTCCTATGTTAATCGCCCATTGGATTTTTTGTAAAAAATTATTAAAAATCGAGGGAAATTATTTCCCGATTTTAATCCCCATATTTGGATATATATGTGTATTAGTTATCATGTGCATGTGTTAGATTGAGTTATTTTGCTGTCAAATTGACAAAATTTTAATTTTAAATTTCAAAACTCTGTTGTCCTTGGCGTTTTTGTATTTGGCGATCAAAAACGTAATACGAAAATATACATACGAAATGTATATTTTCGTAATATGTGTTGTACGAATAATTGTTTCATATTATTTATTACTCTCTTAATATAAGTTGTTAAAATAACCATGATTTTTGAAAGGAATTAAATATGTTCGCCAGATTATTTGGCGATTTTTTTTTTTCTGCCAAGGATGACCGATATAAAATATATTCCGCTGCAACGTACTATTAGTATCTTATATCAGATACTTTATTTGGACATTTGAAAACAAATTTGACTTCAAATTATGATAGCATATTTATCATTTTCCTTTAAATTAGTATATTATTTGGATATATATTGTGTAAATATCATCTTTTGAAACGGAATGTTTATGTTTTCAATCGAATATGGAAGTTTGCCATTTTTTTTTCTAGAGTTTTGAAGTGTAAAATTCAAATTTTATCAATTTTACAACAAAAGCAACTTAATCTAACGCATACACATGATAACTAATACATATCTATACCTAAATATGGGGATTGAAATCGGGAAATAATTTTCATCGATTTTTAATAATTTTTTTCAAAAATTCCAATGGGCGTTTAACATAGGAAATATTTTTCTTCCATCCACGAACGGCCAGTGACGTCATCACTTCGCTTGTGTATTATTCCAGAAAAAGTCAAACATAGAAAAAAAAAAAAAAAAAGCAAAATTTTGAAAAAAAGTCCCTAGCATAATTTTGAATGTCCCCTAAAAATATTTAGCCCTTAATAGCGCACTAAATTTCTAAATTTAGGGGCTAAGTCCTCCAAGGCCAAGTTGGCAACTTTGCCAGCTGTGTATTACAATATTATTACATACAAACTTTGAATAAACACCATAAAATGCAATAAACTCGCAACAATTGTTTCGGGTCGAAAAAACACACGACCCTTCAAAGTAAGCACGAGTGCAGCAGTCAAAGCGGCAACGCACAAGGTTGTTTAAAATGAAAAGAAAGAGTTTATAAAGTAGAAACTGAATATAGCTACTGGTGTGAGTAGAATTGTACAAAAAAACAAGGAAATAAATAAATGAGTGAGATTAAATATATAACAATCTAAGGATAACAAAAATTAAACTAAAATCTAAGTTACGTGAGTAATTTCCAAGCATCAGAGAAGAAAGGAGTGGAAGAAATATCATTTACAAGATTTTTCGAATTTTTAAATATGTAAAATGCTTCTTTAATATCCAAATGGGAGGAACAGACAGGAGATGAAATTATGTTAGTTTTGGAAAAATCAAAACGATGACCTTGAGACCAGCAGTGGAAAGCAATAGAAGATTTGGTAATCTCTTCATTACGAACATTCCGACGGTGCTCATTTATTCTGTATTTCAAACGCCTCCTAGTTTGACCAATATAACCTAAGTTGCAGGACGAACACGGAATTAAATAAATTCCAGAACGGTTTTCGGTGGGAATGGGATCCTTAAGAGAAGATAATTTAATTTTATTGACGGGTTTGTAAATAACTTTGAAACCAAACGGTGAAAGAATTTTAGAGATTTTAAAAGAGAGTGAAGAATAAAAAGGTAAAACAACTGGGATGAGACTGTGATCGTTTAATTTGGGAGCAGAACGTTTAGGATTCTTAAATTTATATAGAGCTTTATCGATGATAGATGGGTTATAGCCACGAGAGAGAGCAAGAGATTTTAAATAATTAATTTCTTTCGAAAGATTAGTCGGATCAGAACAAATGTGTAAGGCACGGTAAACATAAGTGTAAAAAGCAGACATTTTTTGTTGAGGGGCGTGGTTAGAGAGAGCATGCGGCGGCAAAGAGACTGAGAATGGTTTTCTAAAAACAGTAGTTGAGAAACAATCCTTTTCTTTATTCACAAGAACGTCAAGGAAAGGCAAAGAGCAATCCTGTTCAACCTCAAAAGTGAATTGAATGCATGGGTCAATCGAATTGACCAAAGAAAGTAAATTGGACAAATCGACGTCAGGGGAGACACTTTCTTTGGTCAATTCGATTGACCCATGCATTCAATTCACTTTTGAGGTTGAACAGGATTGCTCTTTGCCTTTCCTTGACGTTCTTGTGAATAAAGAAAAGGATTGTTTCTCAACTACTGTTTTTAGAAAACCATTCTCAGTCTCTTTGCCGCCGCATGCTCTCTCTAACCACGCCCCTCAACAAAAAATGTCTGCTTTTTACACTTATGTTTACCGTGCCTTACACATTTGTTCTGATCCGACTAATCTTTCGAAAGAAATTAATTATTTAAAATCTCTTGCTCTCTCTCGTGGCTATAACCCATCTATCATCGATAAAGCTCTATATAAATTTAAGAATCCTAAACGTTCTGCTCCCAAATTAAACGATCACAGTCTCATCCCAGTTGTTTTACCTTTTTATTCTTCACTCTCTTTTAAAATCTCTAAAATTCTTTCACCGTTTGGTTTCAAAGTTATTTACAAACCCGTCAATAAAATTAAATTATCTTCTCTTAAGGATCCCATTCCCACCGAAAACCGTTCTGGAATTTATTTAATTCCGTGTTCGTCCTGCAACTTAGGTTATATTGGTCAAACTAGGAGGCGTTTGAAATACAGAATAAATGAGCACCGTCGGAATGTTCGTAATGAAGAGATTACCAAATCTTCTATTGCTTTCCACTGCTGGTCTCAAGGTCATCGTTTTGATTTTTCCAAAACTAACATAATTTCATCTCCTGTCTGTTCCTCCCATTTGGATATTAAAGAAGCATTTTACATATTTAAAAATTCGAAAAATCTTGTAAATGATATTTCTTCCACTCCTTTCTTCTCTGATGCTTGGAAATTACTCACGTAACTTAGATTTTAGTTTAATTTTTGTTATCCTTAGATTGTTATATATTTAATCTCACTCATTTATTTATTTCCTTGTTTTTTTGTACAATTCTACTCACACCAGTAGCTATATTCAGTTTCTATTTTATAAACTTTTTCTTTTCATTTTAAACAACTTTGTACGTTGCCGCTTTGACTGCAGCACTCGTGCTTACTTTGTTCGCCTGATGAAGGGTCGTGTGTTTTTTCGACCCCAAACAATTGTTGCGAGTTTATTGCATTTTATGGTGTTTATTCAAAGTTTGTATGTAATAATTTTTACAACGCCAGTCTTATGATGCTTCTTTATTAAATATTACAATATTAGTCGATTGCTGCCTCAGCAGAGATCGCTACCGACTTGCCCAAGAATCTAGAGACATTAATATTAATTGCGACATTTAGAGATAATATTTATAACTAAAAATGTATAAAAATAAAACGGTTCGAATAAATTAACTTTTTCACTTATTTCATTTATGACTTCTGATATATTGCAGCACTTTGTTAAAGCACTAAATTTCATAATCTATATACTTGGATGGAAGGTAGAGAAAAGACTACAAGGATTGAAAATGCGTAAGACCCCATGACCGCAAACGTTATTTTAACACTTTTATAAGTGAATGTTTATAGTTATTTTTAAAAAATAAATTTCTGCTATAAGGGTAGCTCTAGAATATTACATTGTTTAAAAAAAAATTTTTTTTACATGCTAATGTTTACATAAAAGAACATATGTAGATATCATTCTGTTTCAAATTGATATACTAATCGCACTGACTGTATTAATCGCAGAACTGTGCAGGATTTTACGAAATAATGATAATGAAGCATACCTGAATGCCGAACATCTGTATGTCAATTTTGTGAGGTGACGGAATGTTCCAGATGTATTGAGCATCGAATATTTCTTTTGGGAACATATGAACAGTACCATTTACAAGACTCCAGTTGACTCAGTGTAAGTGGAAGACCTCGTTGTTTGAATATTCATTGCGGTTACAAGCATGCAAGAAATACCTGACATCTTGGGAACTGCTGTCAGCCAGTCTTTCGATGCTACCAAGCATGTGATAGGTCGTAATTTTGAGCACATATTGTATACATTAATACAAAAAAGTACTTTGCGATGATATTGTAAATAAAAATGTATTTTCCTTTCCACGAATCATTTTTTTGTGCTAATACATAAACGTTTCCCGGCTATATTTTCCTATACAAAAATTTAATAAGTTGTATCAACTCTCAAAGTTCGTTCCATGGCTGTGGAAGTCCCCTATATACATAAAAAAAAAAATGCTGTAGACATTATCTATCTCTACTCAAAGTTTATACCTCTCTATATAAAATAAAATAAGGTAAAATTTTTAAGGGAATTTAGGGCGAGTTAAAAGGACTGCGAAATGCTTTGCCACGTCACTCTTTCATGATTGGACGCTTTTCTTTACTCCATCCAATCTATGAGTGCAATTGAATATTTAACATTTTGGTTACTTCCGCCTGCTCTGTAAATTTTTAAATTTTGTATGCTTTAAGACTTTGTAAATCCACACACAATTTTCGTATCAATGCAATCAATGCATTAAATACAACAATTGAAGAAAACACTTATTATTGCGTAAATTCCTTCACGTAAATGTTTGCATATTAATAAAAAGAGAGAGAGAGAGAGATATGGAGAAATGCAATATTCGAGATTCACGCCTGTAGCAGATGTTATTGTTTAAAAAATATCTAGTTCATAAAGGTTTAAAATTACGATTGCGGTCATGAGGCCCTATGCACATCTCAATCCTTGTGATGCTCTTCATCTTACCTTCTAATTTGTGTCATGACCGTAGAATAACTTTGTAATAAATAACTCTCTTTCTTGAAAGCAGTGCAAAAAATGACAGATATGCGTCTACGTAAATTACTTAAAAGATTAATTATAGTTGTTAATGGATTGTGAAATATCTTATAGATATTCAGTATATTTTAACTGTTAATTTAGAAATTAAATTAAAAAATTAATGTAAATATAAAATTTAAAAATAGTATAATTGAACTGAGTAGTATTTATGAGGGAAAATAATACTATATTCAAGTTTTCTTAAGTAATGCATTATACCAAATTATCAAAGTGGAGTAAATTAGAGGGTTTAGACATTAGATTGATTTGAAGAAAATGCTATTTCTGTAAGGAATTTTTTAATGCAAACATTTAGGATTAAAAATAGGGCGGGGAAAGGGAAAAAAAATTTACATATTTAAATATAATTGTATAGTTAGAAAGTAATAGGACTTCTTGAAAATCAAGGGACATTCCTCGGTAAACATATCAATTTTTTTTCAACCTATGAGGAATTTTTTTATTGGAATAGTAAAGAGAGAGAAAATTTAAATTATAATTAACTTTGCAATGGTAACGCCTACGTCTTTTAGAAGTCAGGAGAGCCATTACTTGTTCTTCCTAAGTAATACCTCTGGTGGTTTTTTCCTTCTACATTATGCACAAAATTGAATTTATCGCAGAATTAGAAGCATTGATGATGGACCTAAAAACTATTGTGATAAGTTTCTTGATTTTGATTATAATAATAATAATAATAATAATAATAATAATAATAGAAAATTAATTAATTAATTAAATATTATAAATAAATAAGTAAAAAGGCTTTCTGAATGACGTGTTTAGCGATGAAGCCAGTAACTTCATCTTTAGTACTGAACATTGGAAGACATTATGACGAAGGTTTGGAGACCGATTTGAAAATAATACTATCAGTAAGTGCTATCGGCTGTTTATGAGGTCTGTTTTTTTTTTTTTGGTTACTTGTAACTCCGCCTGCTCTGAAAATTTTATATATTTCTATGCTTTATGACTTTTTAAAATCACACACGATATTCGCATCAATACAGTCAATGCTTTAAATACATCGATAAAAAAAACATTTATTAATGCGTAAACTTCTTTATGTAAACATTAGAATTTTAATAATAATAATAATAATAAAATATGCAACATTTGAGATACACGCCTATATTTTATTGCTAAAAAATCATCAAAAACATCCGTGTCATAAAAGGTCAAAATTACGTTTGTGGTTATGGGGTCTTGTGCAGTTCTCGATCCCTGTGATGCTCTTTACCTCCTCTCCAAATCTGCCTCGTGAATGTAGATTTACTCTGTACAATAAATAACTTTCCTGGAAGCAGTACAAAAAATGACAGATATGCGACTACGTAAATTCTTTAAACGATTTTTATTGTGCTGCCGAAAAAAAAAAAAAAAAATTCGAACTCTGATACCATTTTTACTCATTCTTGTGCAAAATGACCTCCTGAATCCGAATATGACTTCTATTTTGCTCAGTCACTCACCGTTTTATGATTAAATTTTACCATAAATTACATGCAAAAGTCTCATTCTGGCAACAACACGCATCATGAATAAGATCTTATCCATTAAATTATAACAAATTCGATGAAAGAAAATTTCTTTATTTGCTAGTTTAGTACTTATTGAGGTTTAACAAAATTCATATTGTATTAACTTTTCATGGCGAATGTTTAGAGGTTAAAAACTTAAGACCTTCATTTTATAATTAGTAAGAATTTTATATTCCTTGTTTTAAAAAAAAAAGCAAAATTTGTGAATTGTTTTACTAGGTTCTAAATAATTTCAGTATAAAAAGTAAATGAATAAATAAATAAAACTGTAAACAACTTTTGCACGATTCTTTATTTTCTTTTCATTTCTCCAGCTCCTTGAAAAAAATATACTTTTCTAGTACGTAATGCAACTGGGAGATTTTTATTTTTTATTTTGTTTCTATTTGAGAAAATTAGTGTTCATTGATTTTTTTTTAATTTTTCATATTTATACGGGACAGCTTAAAATACATCTTATCTATTACTGTATACAAGCAGTTTTTTCTTGAAATGCTTTAAAAAAATATATTGTCTCTTGCAAATCATTGTAAATAGTTAAACGAATAGCTAATTATGAAATACATGGTGCACGATTGATACAGGAATTTTACAACTTGTATTTTCTAAAACAAAAATTTTGTTTTCCCTCGTAATTAATCGTGGAAACATGTGACCTATTCCATATGAAAATAGTGCTTCTAGCAAACAGTGTTGCCAGATGAAAATTGAAATTATCCCTACTTAATGGAGAAACAATCCCTACATTCCCTACGTTAAAATATTTTTACTCTACATAATACCCTAAGATTCAAAATTATTCACGGAAATTAAATAAAATCATATTATTATTATTATTTTAATATTTTCTAGCATTAAAACAACAACAACAACAAAAGAAAAAAAAAAGAAAAATTATCCATTCCTATTTATATATACATAAGTTGATTGTTGAAACAAACGGACAAATAAAATCAAGTACCTAATATATATATACAAATGTACTGCATAAAAAAACTAGACGGACACTTCTTTACAATTTTTTAAAACCCCGTCTTTGTTTAATAGGAAATGTCAATTAAAATTATTTAACATGTTTATACTTATCAATCTTCATATTTTTGACAGACAAATAAAAATATTCAATTATTTATAATTTTAATGTAGGGAAATGCAGAAAAGAGAAAAGATACATTTGCACAATATATATATTTTTAAAAAAGTAGACGGACACTGGTCAAAAACTGGAATTATTTAAGTGGGTGTTTCTTGCAGAATACCAGTTTTGCATGTACATGTATATTTGGCATTTTGCCAATTGCTAACGTGCTTGACAAGATGGTTTTACGTAATTAAATTTTTTGGAGATAAATGCGCCATGCCACGAGGAATCCCGCTAACTGATTACCAGAAAGGACAGATTATAGCGCTGAAAAATGTTAATAAAGGAGTCAGAGAAATTAGTAGGCTACTTCTAATAAGCAAGAGTAGCATCAGCGCTTTTCTACGTGCTCGTGAAGCCCATGGCGTAAAGAAAAAGAGTGGCCGGACTAAGAAACTTTCGCTTAGAGACCAAAGAAAAATTTTTACTGGGCTGAAAAAAAACTGGAGCATCAATTCCCAGAGTTCGAATAAGCACAGGAATTACTAACGTAACTTCTCAGACAATTTATAACTGCATTAAGCACTCAGAGCTCTTTCAATAAAAGGAAAGAAAACATCATCCATGCTGGTCAGGATCACCACGTGACAGAACGCCTACAGTGGGCTCAAAACCATATGTCTTGGACTACAGAATGGATATCTGTAGTTTTTTCAGATGAGAAAAAAATTAATTTTGACAGCCCAGATGGATATCAATATTATTGGCACTGTTTGGAGAAAGAAGACGAAGTGTACTTTACTCGGCAAGTTGGTGGTGGTGACGTGATGGTGTGGCTAGCTGTTGGCTATGGTGGAAGGACAAATTTAGTGTTCCTAAGTAAGAAGCAAATTAACAATGGTTATATTGAAACACTAAGCTGTGAGCTTTTGCCATTTGCGTGTGATCTTGGAGGAGAAAACCGGATTTTTCAACAAGATGGGGCGCCAATACACACCTCTAACAATGTTAAAAAATGGTTTCATGAGAACAACTTCAATGTTTTACCCTGGCCAGCCAAGAGTCCGGATATGAATCCTATAGAAAACATTTGGGCTATACTTGCTCATAAAATATATGAGGGTGGACGTCAGTATGAATCAATTCGCCAGATCAAAGAAGCTCTTACAAACATTTGGGAAATTTTCTGTCAAAAAAAGATTCAGAATCTCATTGATTCGATGCCTAACAGAGTATACGAACTTATAAAAGCATATAGGAGACGAACCCCTTACTAAAAACGTTTTATTTTTAGAGATACAAGATGTGTCCGTCTACTTTTTTAAAGAAAATTACAGTGCAAATATGCGCCATTTTTGTTTCCTGAATTTTTCCACTACATAATTCAAGAGGATTGAATCTATATCCAAAAATTAATAATATATGATGCCTCCAGAATATAATTATATTAGAGAAATGAACCTCATATCTCTAATTAAAGAAATAAACGGCTTTAAAGTATTACAAGTAAGTCTCCGTCTACTTTTTTTATGCAGTGTATATTCTTGAAAACACCGTAAATAAAATGGACTATGTGTCTACAATTTGTTTAAATTTAATACTGTTTTCTCTTTATTCTATTAAATTATTAAATCAAACAGCTAATCTACGTTGACATCTTTTCGCATCAAACTTACGAAATAATTTTTATTTAGTGATAAATAATCCATGTTAAATCAGCAAATATCGACTTGAGAGGTACCTTACTCCGACTCCTTAGGGGGTGTGGCTACACGAAATGGGTGGTGTGAGCACATCAAACAGAAATAAAAAGACTAATTTACAGAAAGGAAAACGAAAGACTACGTATTCTGACGTAAAACAAAATAAAATACACTTTTAGATCAGTATAATATATTTACGATTAAGATTTTGTACTGCTCAAAATATTTTACTTGAGGGGTGGGTGTATACAAATTACAAAGGCTTTAAATTGGCATTTCGTGGAAATTTAATTTTAACATGTACATGACTTATTGTCCAATTTATTTTAAAACTTTGATGTTAATTATATCGAAATATTAAATAAATGTTATATTTTTTATTAAAATTATTTAATAAACTTACCATTTCCGAATAATAGTAATAAAAATAAAAGGGAGGACATATAAAAAATATGCAAATTTTCCAACTATTATAATTTATGCCGGCGCAATCCTAATAATGCCCTATTTTCTCCCTTACTAATTTTCTTGAGTAATTTTTCCCAGTATGTAACTAAGATTAAATAGGAAGAAAACAACTCTTATAAAAAAGTAGTAGAAGTACGAGAAGTAATGGGCGGTACTAATAATACACTGGAATAAATTATAGATGTTGGCAACTCTGAGTTATGACATGTTTCACTTCGCATCAATCTGTAATAAAATAATGCATCAGAAACAAGGTATTGTAAGCAACTTTTTTACAGATAAGTTTAAAACTTTTTGCGTTTTTAAAAAGAATTTTATAATTTTCATTAGATAATAGAAAAATCCCTTCAAAACAGAATTAGAAAAAACTCCCCCCTCCCCCCCACTACGCCAAAATCAGGGCTGAAAAACCCTACTGTAGGAGAAATCCCTACATCTGGCAACACTGCTGGCAAATGTGCACCTAGGCACTATTGATGAAATAGGAATAGTGAATTTTAATGTTAATAATTGAAGAAATGTACTTTTCGGTAAAAAGCACGAAGTTAACATAATCCTTTTTCCACTGTTGAAAATTATGTGTATGTGGAAGAAGTACACATTCGACTATAATAGAAAGTACAACACAACGAAATCAAATCAGTATCTAAAGTATTTTATCTCAGCATTTAAAAAAAGGAAAAACGTATTTACTTAATTTACTGCGAAGAATGTGCTAATTAGAATACTTTTGTTCGTAAATTTTTATTATTATTATCTCAAAATTTAACTGCTAGTTTGCCAGCATTAAAAACCTAATAAAAAGGTCTAGTCTAATTAAAAAAAAAAAAAAAAAAAAAAAAAAAAAGGAAGAAAGAAAGAAAAAATAAATAAATAAATAAACTGGATATGATTGAAACGGTTGTACAAATGCAGAATTTTAGCTCCACCCAAATTTTCGTATTGCATGATATAGTCCTTTGCTAAAATTGCATACTTATTTAGAGTAGTTATTTGCAACACTAGCGTCTGTGGATGCAATGTGGTACTATGGAGCCGAACCAATCAAAATCTTTCTTGCATTTCTCCTCTATATTCTTTTATGACAGCATCTTTGATTGGTTGAGACAAATGATTACCATCATGTTAGCGAAAATGGGCTTCTTGGCGCACCTTGGCATTGGCGATATATTTCTTCTTTGTTTATGTTTATGACCACATTAAGCGATTTTGTCCTTATGCCTTTTGTTTTTTCTTAGTATCATTATCATTTTCTCTATTGTAATCTGTGCCTTTTTTTTTTTTTCGTAAGATAGTTCGATCCAATATTAAGTGTATCTGTTGTATATTTATATATTAATGTTTGGTAAACAGAAAGGAATAATTTTTATTTGAACGTTATAACATTAGTAAATATGCTGTCTCCTGATAAATTAAATTTTATGTTTAATTTTTACCTTTGAGTAAGAAAAAGGTAAATTTAAAACATACTAGATATTGTAAAACGTTTAATAATAATAATAATATGTTGATTGTTACTTGTACATGTTTAATTCTAAATATTTAACTGTTTAATTTTGTATATATCCTTTGTTAATTAAAAAAAAAAAAAAAAGATTAGTTTTATAATTGATTTTATTAAGGCTTTTTTTTATTTTGAAAAAGGAAAAAACAATAATAATGTGACAATTTTGTCAAATGTCTTTAACAATCTTCTTGTAAATAATAATTTTACATATCTGGGTAGCATAGTTGAAGCTGGATGCTGTTAAATTAATAAATAATAATAATAATAATAATAATAAAACCTAGGTTTAGATTATGAATTCTCATTGTTTTATTAAAATACAGTATACGAACAAATAAAAGTAAGCTTAATGACAAATTTATCATCTACCTCTTGTATTTTATTTATTTAATTTTTAATGCAATATCTATAAATGTTAATTTGCAGCAAATTATGCATTAAAAAGTTAAAGTACTGTGCAAAGTCCTGTTAATAATATAATTTATAATATGTATTGAATTAGTTAAAGGCTAATGGTAGACTATTTTGTGCCACACATGCTTTAAAAAGTTATATATTTGTCAAATCAACCAAATTTTTTAAAAATTTTTAACCTATCAGCTTCAGATTTCAATTAAACATTTGATAATCATTCTTTCTTTTGAAATAAATGATAAAATACTCTTAAAAATGTTTTATTTCATTTGATTTTTTGAAAAATCAGCATTTTTTAAAGCTTAAATAAACACATTCTTATGTTTTATGAGATAAAAAAGTTTCTGACCCTCATTTTAAAGAGAATTTCACGAGATTTTATTTGATTTTATTAGGTAAAAACATATTTTTATTTATTTATAAAGATAGTTTTTATAAACTTTTTTTTTTTTAAGTTTTTTGTAATACTATCAGCTATTATAACTTAAACCTTTTAATAAAGATTTATGACATGTTACTGTACATGTAAGAATATCATTATCATATATTTTGTTTACATGACAAAAGACCTCATTTTTAAAGTCAATAATCTATAAAAGATGAATAACCTATACATTTTATTATGGTCGAAGAATTCATAGCCTAGTGTAGGGAAGTGGCCGGCACCTGGGAAAACAACTAAACCCCTACACAATAAAGCTATGAATGAGACTCCAGGTGTCAGGTTGAAAATCAACCGTCAAAGGCCTAATTATGTTCTTTATAATCTTTTGTTTATATTGTTCTTAAACTTTAAAGAAAATTATCTGTTGAGTGTAAAACAAACAATAACTGTTAAGCTTATGTTTTAATTAGCTCTGACTGAAAGTTAATAATACCTAATGTAACCCAATCTTTACGAAATCTTAAATTTGGCATTGGTTCGGTGTTAGTATGACAAAGACTGCACTGTTGGAAGAGGTGGTCTGACCCCACTCCCCTTGATGCCTTATGTCGAAAGGTTATGGTTCGAAATTTTAAATTTCGGGTGGGTTGGGTGTTAGTATGACAAAGAATACATACTGTTAAAAGGAGGAAGGGTCGTACCTCCCCATGGTGCCTGATCTCGAAAAAAAATATGGTCAGAATTTAAAAAAAATTTTAATTTGGAGTTGGTTGGGATGATAAACACTGCACTGTTAAAAGGAGGGAGAGTCTCTCCCCCCCCCACACACACACACAAACACACACGCTCACGGTGTCTTATCTCGAAAACTTATGGTCCAAACTTAACAAAATTTTAATTTTGGGTTGTTTACAGTGGCGGATTTAGGGGGGGGGGGGGGCAAAAGTACTAACATTCACAACTGACTATTACAATTGTAAACTTTTCTTTGATCTGGAATTATACTTTGACAAATCTTAGCCCCCCCCCCCCCCCCTCAAAAAAAAAAAAAAAGTTAAGTTCTAGATCCGCCACTGTGGTTAGGTATTAGTATGACAAAGAAAGCACTGTTGGAAGGGAGAGGGTCCTACCCCCCCCCCCCCCCCTTCCCCCCATGATGTCTATCACGAAAAGTTACAGTCCTATATTTACAAAATTTTAAATTTGGCATTGGTTTGGTGTTAGTATGACAGAGACTGCATTTTTTGAAGGGGTGGTCTAACCCCCCCCCCTCGATGCCTTATGTTGAAAAGTTATAGTTTGAAATTTACAAAATTTTAATAAATAATCTAAGATTTTCTTTCTTATCTGTACAGAATATAAAATGTATACAAAGAAAAAAATATATAAATTTGTTTTGAATTATTACTTTCTTCTATATTAAATAGGACATAATGGATGTGTAAAAAATTCTTACTTCCAATTTTCAGTGTATTTACACATTTTGAGGGGATTAGAACACAATTTGACCATTTTTAGAAAATGTCTGTCTGGTAAAAATTTTGTGTAGCAGCTCTAGTTCAAGAACTAATGCACAGAATTTCACATAAATTTATACACAGGGGAAAAAAAAGTGCACATCAGTTTTTGATGCAAGTCACTCAACAGGTGGCACTGCTATACTGTGATTTCTCTCATCTAATTGAAGACTATCTCAGCTTCTATTGTGTATAATAATAATAAAAAAAACTAAGTATGCCATAGGGCTATCATGAAACATGTTTAATTTCTGTGCACATCGGCCAATAGGTGATGCTGCTATACTTCAATTTTGCCTGTGAATAGGGAAGTTCATTGAGATTTATTTGTGTATAATTACACAAAATTTTGTATGTGAGAGGGCCATTTTTTTAAAACATCATGTTGATTCAATTTTGGTGCATATTGGGCGATAGATGACAATATATGCTGCAATTTACTCTGTCTGTAGGAAGACTAAATCTCAATATCTATAATATTTCACTGCACTTAACTTGATATTCAAGATAAATAATATGAGAACGAAAGCTGGCTTAATTTGGGTGTATATTGACCTACAGGTGGCGCTTTTCCTCACCTTTTGTGATTCTCCACATGGCACATCTCAACCTTTTGATTAAAATTGCACTAAACTCCATATCTAAACTCTGTATTGAGAGAAGCTATGATTAAATTTCTTCTGTGCATGTTAAGCAGCATGTAGCATTGTTATATAGAGTGATATAGAAGAAAGTTTTGTGATGGCCATAACACACTAGTTTGAAGCTTCGTTTTTTTTTTTTCTTCTTTCTTTTATGTTTTCTTATGAATGTCTCAAAAGAAAGTATTGGATTCATAAAAATTTTCAACTTCTGGTTTTCGATGCATTTACACATTTTAAGAAGTCAAGAGCCTGTCTTGATCACTTTTAAAAAATGTCTCTGTGTGTGTGTGTGTGGAAAAAATTCTGTTCAACTATATCTCCATAACTACGCAGTAGTTCTGGAATTAAAATAAAAAATTAAATTACATATAAATTTATATGTAATTTTACCAACAGGTTCTGGCGCACTGCGATTTCTGCAACCTATAAGAAGGCTAAATCTCAGGAACTATTGCACAGAATTTCATGTAAATTTATATGCACATGCACCTTGGCATATATTAGTGTCTATCAAGTTTTGGTGCCAATCACTCAACAGGTGGTGTTGTTATACAGTACTTTCTGCAATTTTAGGGAAGGCTATAACTCGTGCTCTAATGCGCATAACTACACGAAACTTTATGTTGGAAGGGTATTATGAGAAGTTATGCTGATTCAATTTTGGTGCATGTTGGCCGATAGGTAGCGCTGCTATACTTGAATTTCCCCCAATACATGAAAGCTGTATCTCATATTGTATCATGTATAATTGCACAAAACTTGGTATGTGTGAGAGTCGGCCATTATGAAGCACTATCGTGATTTTATTTTGAGTGTATATCAGCTAACAGGTAGCATTACTGCACTGCAGTTTACCCGATGATTTTTCATAAGCCTATATCTTAGCATCTGTTGATTAAAATTGCACCAAACTCCATACGTAAAATATTTATTGTGAGAAGCTATGGGCAAATTTTGTACAATTTAAACTGTAAGTGATGCTGTTATCTATATATATAAAAGAGTAAACTCACTGATTCACTCACTGACTCAACACGGCTGTGGCGATCCTATGGGAGATAGTCACAATTTTTGGTGAGCAGTTTGTTTTTATGGCCCTGACGCTCACTAAGACGGGATTTTGCGAAATACCCCCCGGGGGGCAGAAGGCAAAAACCACCTTTATAAGCATAACTCGGCTCCAAATTACTTCACAGTGAAGAAATTGCAGAGAGAGAGCCTAGACTTGAGTGCAAAAAAAAAAAAAAGAAATAGCAAAATACGGGTTTTTGAGGAAAACTGTACCAATAACGGTACAAAGATATAGAAAATCGCCAAGAGTCTTCTTCAGAATATTTCCAAAACCTCATGTTTGGTATTTTGCGATTTTTTTTTTTTTTTTTTTTTTTTTTGGGGGGGGGGGGGTTACACCCATTGCAATGGGGTTTTGCGAAAGTTCCTCCTTTTCCCCTTGGGGGTGGGGTGGGGGGCAATATAAACCCGTTTCCAAATATAACTTTGCTTCAAATTATCTCAGCAACATTAATTTGTATATCTAGGTTGTTAATGCATTCCCAACATGCACAGTAAAGGGATTTCACAAAATTTTACCCCCCGTCCTTTAAGGGCGGAGGAAGGTAAAAACACACTTATAGGACTAACTGTGGTCCAAATTATCTCAGGATAGCGATTTTTTGATTTGTCAATTGGTTATGCGTACTCAAGACACATACTAAAAAGATATTTTGTAAAATTCCTTCCTATCCCCCTCTTAGGGGTGGGGTTGCAAAGAGCATGTTTCCAAGCATAACTTTTCTTCAAATTATCCCAGTAAACTTATATTTTACATATGAGTTGTTTATGCATTCCCAACACACATTATAAAGAGATCTTACAAAAATTTCCCCTCCCCTCCTTTAAAGACAGGGAGGGGGGCAAAAAACGCTCTTAAGAGTAAATCTGCTCCAAATTATCTCAGAATAGCGATTTCTTGATATGTCGATTGGTTATGCGTACTCAAGACACACACTACTGAGGGATTTTGTAAAATTCCACCTTATCCCCCTTGGGGGTGGGACAAGATCATGTTTTCATGCGTAACTCTGCTCCAAAATATCTTAGACGATTTTTTATTTGCGGGCTGGTTATGCACTCCCAACACGCACTATAAGTCGATTTTGTGAAATTTTCCTTTTCCCCGCTTTAAAGGTTGGGGGGGGGGGAAAACACGCTTTAAAGAATAACTCCGCTCCAAATTATCTCAGGAAAGCGATTTTTTTATAGGTTGATTGGTTACGTGTACTCAACACAAACAAACTACAAATGGACTGTTTGGAATTCCGTGCTATCACCTCCTTGAGGGTTAGAGGGGGATTAAAAACATGTTTCCATGCATAACTCTGTTCCAAACTATCTAAGAATAGCAATTTTTGATGCGTGGACTGTTTATGCGTATTCAACACACACAACAAAGTGATTTTGTGAAACTCCATCCCACCTCCCCTTAAGGGGCGGGGGGGACATGTATTCATATGTAACTCTGCAGTAAATTATCTTATGAAGAAGAGATTTTCCATGTATGGGTCAGTTATATGTATCTAACTCATAATATAAGGATATTTTGCAAAATCTCAACCTCCTTTCCTTTAAGAGCGGGCTGGGGGGGGGGGGGGGGGCTAAAAAACACGTTTTAAAACATAACTTTGCTTCAAATAATCTTAGAATCCCGATTTTTTAATATGTGGGTTAGGTATGTGTATGCAACATGCATTGAAAAGGGATTTTGTTAAGCGTGGCGAGTGGGAAAGCCGTTATCGAAGGTATCGAGAATTTTAACTTAGATTTTGACTGATTTCAATGATTTTAACATTATTATTATCATCAGCAATGATATGGTATTTTGAGACTTCATTTCAATATAATGACCAGCGAAGCGGGCAAAGCCTGCTAGTACAGAATAATATAGAAAAAAGATTTATGATGGCCACAATATATTAGTTTTCCTATGAAAATAACCCTTTAACTATGATTTCATTAGTAAAATACAGTACCCGCCACTTATTAAAATCATTTTCGTTCTGTGCAAAAGTGATTTTATTAAGCGGCTGATTTTTATATCCGGCTAACGTCCCTGTACACAATAAAAAGGTATTACTTCCCTGAATTTGAAAAGAAATTTTAAAAGATACCAAATAATGAAATTAATAAACAATGCTAATTAATTTTTAACCGATAATTATTTAAGTGTTTCTTCAAAATAAAAGAATTAAACACATCCCAAGCTCCGATGCGCTTTCCTTTGAGGAAAATCATCATTACTTTGCGAAAAGTTCACGCCTTTCTTTAAAATTTAAAATATTTTCGTTTAAACATCTTACTTCTTAGTTATTTCAGAATAAGAATTAGAAATTGTCTTTAAATAATTAAAAATAAAATAATCACTGGTGAATTAAATCAAATGTGTAACTTATTACAAATTAACTTATTACACCTTGAAGAATATATTCCTTGAAATTGTTCCAAGTCAAGTGATGGGGCGTGTTTAATTGCTGTAAATGTAAAATTTAATGTTGTAAATTTTCGACAAAGAGAGATAACAGAGGGATTTCTGTATTTAATTTATTTTTTATTTAAAAAATAAAAATTCGGAGTGTAAATAAGAATTTACTCAGCATGCATAAATGGTATTTTGCTTCTGATGGGAATTTTTTAGCTTATTAACCGGCAATACTGATTTTATTGAGAGGCAGTTTCAAAGATGGTTTGCATTGATTTGACTCCGATCCTGTCAATTTGATCAGATTAAGCGTCTGATTTTATTAACCAGTGATTTTTATTAAGCGGCGGTTACTGTATTTTGTTTCATTTTTTAAAATATTAATATTGCAAAAAATATGTAAATAATAAATTTTAGTTTTATAATTCTGAACAAAACCTATTTCTTTGTGACAATGCTTTTCACCACAAATTGAAAGTGTAGGAATAAGTATATTACGCTTAAAGTTTTATTCTCCATGGCAATATTGCACAAATAAATAAATATATTTAAATAAATTATATTTAAAATGTTTTTAAAAGGTGGGTTATATTTTACTGTTTTAAAATAATGAAAAAGAAAATAAACATACAAAAAACAAAACTAATGCCGGATATCCGTTTCAGACAGACAAAAGAGCTCCGGATATCTGATATCCGGCAAAATTTCTATCCGTTTCATCCCTAAAAATAACAGATATGCCATAGTATAATAATACTTTAGGTAGTTAATTTCTTACCATGTACTGTTTAAGTTTAAAAACACATGACAAAATGATATATGTAGGTATTTACGATGATCTTGTGTTCATTAACAGAAAGCAAAAAAGAAAATATAAAATCTTAGAAAGAATTAGTAAATATTTAAAGATTGCTTTTAAAATATTTTTCTGAATTTTACAATTTATATGCAATATTAAATGTTTTTATATGGTCATTTACAAAATAATTCTAAGTGCATACATTCTACTTTTAGACTAGATAAAATCTATGTTATTTTCACAATGGCTACATAAAAAACTTTGTAAACATTTTTCTGCAGGTTTTAAGGATTTTTACAAAGGGAAATATTTATCACCACAAGTGTGCTTTTGTCTTTTAAAATCGAACTGAGAATTCTAACTAAAAATGTTAAAAACAATGAGTCAAAGTAACATTTTACAATTTATTGAGTAGCCAGCCTACTGTAATGTGCAGATTATATTTTTTTTTGTTCGCTCAACAATTTTAAATATTAAGTACTTTCATTTTCATCATCAAAAAGAAGTTTAAAAAAAAATAGCGTTAAGATAATAATTATAACTTTAACATCTTTAGAGACAGACTTGTTAAAGGACTAAATAAAGTTACATATTTAAACACAAATGTTTAAAAGCACTCAATTCAATCATGAAAGAACAACAATTTAAAATCACATTAGTATTTTATTTTAGTTGCGAATGTGATTGATTAGTATTCAACACATTTTAATGATAAAACTATGATTATTATTTAACATATGCAAAACTAATTATATTTTCTAAGTTGTTCTAAAATGATACCAAAATATTGCAAGAAAAGTAAAAAATTATACTTCTAATGAGTATAAATGAATTCAACTTTTTTTTTTCTTTATTTATTTCTTTATTATTATTATTATTATTTTGCAAAGTGCGCAAAAGATATGTCAGGAGGAATGTGTAACGTAAATATTCCACGATGTAAATTGTAAACAAATCGCTGGCGAGTGGCGAGATGCACAGAATGAATTTCCAAAAAGATTTTGCAAAAGCAAGCTACTCATTTTATCGCCAATTCGCTAACAGGTTGCTATAAGAACTGATAACCAATCAACAATGGTGTTATAAACTTTCAGTGTAAGTTGAATTCTGATTGGTTCGGCTCCATAGTACCACATTGCATCCACAGACGCTAGTTTTGCAACTTGCTTAGAAAGTACTAAAATAAGAATTATTCGGAATAAGGAAATAATAACTTGGAATATGAAATACCTCATTTTTTAATTATAATTAAAAAAAAAAAAGAAAAAAGAAAAAAGTATTAGTTATTTTTATTGTAAGGCAAAATAACAAAAGAAAAAGAAAGAAAGAAAATGAACTGGTTAGGACTTAAAAGAATTCATTTATCTGTAGTTTCGTATATATCTTTAAAAAGAAACTATTATTTATTACAAATTTGTTTGAATAGCAAAATATATTTTTTTCTGTATTACTGTAGCAGTGCATTTGAAAATTTTTATCATGGCTAAAGGGTTTATAATTTATCAATCCAGGATTACCTTCGCATTTCTTTGATTATACAAATTGCTTTTAATAAATAATAATAATAATAATAATAATAATAATAAAATGAAGTCATATAAATGTTAAGTTAAAAAAAAAAAAAATAGTTTTTCACATATTATTATATTATGAATTTTAATTTTACTATTTTCGCCAGTTTATTCATGTGGAATTACGAGACATTAACAATTTAATTAATAATATTTTGGAGTTATCGTTACGCACTTGAAATCTTGTCACATTTAACAGTGTAAAGGAGGAGGACAAACTCTTTACGAGATTAGATAGAATTTTTTGCCTCTCAGAAATGTAGAAATTTTTGCCTCTGAGAAATGGAGAATTTTGTCACAAGAAATTGCTTATGTTTTCTCTAAAAGGAAAATATTTCAAAATACACAAACAAAGAAATATTTTTTTTCTTCTCAAAACTGTATTACTTAGATCAGAGTTGCCAACATTTTAGCACTTAACACTTTCGCGACCACTGACGTAGATTCACGTCATTTGAAAATCTGTAAGTCCTCCAGTGTGCGTTTCTTTCGACATTTGTATGTTGTTTATTCCTTAACAATACATGCAATATTCATATTTGTACAATCAGTATACTATGGATAGAAAAAATTTTGTTGTGAAATATTATGTTTTCGAAGAATAACGCCCACAGGCGGACTTTGCTGTCAAAAAGACAGAAACATTCGGTCGCAAAAGTGTTAACGGGCGGGTTACGTAAATCTACGTCTTTTTATTATGACGGCCTAAGACGGGCAACGTAGATTTACGATTGCTGTTTTAAAGGGCAGGATTACGTGGAAAAGTTATTGACTATGATATGGCAATTATGCAAGTTCCACTTCGTAAGAGCGGTTGTTCTATAAAATATCACATTCATAAGGTTTGCTAGACATTATACAATTTTATTCAAAAATAATACTTATTCAATAAAACTGCAACGCCCATATATATATGTTTATTTAATTCTTTAAAAAAATTCCGGAAACCAGGATTGAGAGAGAAAGTACAATCCGTGTGTTAAGTGTTAATTTATTAGGGAGCATTTTTAGCCCCGCCTTTATTTCGTCCCACTTTTATTTTAAAAGGAATTTTTTCTTATTTTCTTTTAGATATATATTAGAGAAAATTATTCTGTAAATGAAGTGGTGCAAAGTAAAAGCGGGGCTAAAAATGCATGTTGGCAACTATTCTCAGACATTGAAATAAAACAAGAATTTTTTCCTTTTATCTTTTGCGTTCGCGTTATTTAATGGGCGTGGTCAAGAAAATATTGAGTTGAATGTATCTATATATATATATAAAGGTAGGTTTTCCTATAATTTTGTGCATAACTAAATTCTATCTCTGAATATCTCTGAATTAATCAAAATGCAGTCCGAATTGATAGACATTCGTTTAACAGGGAGCAGCCTTCTCTCACCACTCGTAGAGCGGTTTCGAGCGCTTGATAGACATCTGTTCTAGTAATCTTTCTTCTGTTGTATGAAGTATCGATTTCACATATTCACCTACGATCTTTCAAATATCTATGTGTCGTTCAAGACGCACATTTATATGCAATAAGAATTCAGTAATTAAAAAAATAGTAATTAAAAAAATAAAAATTAAGAGCAAAGGGACATTTAACTCAATCACTATTTGAATTAATACAGTAACTATTAATTACTGGGAGACTGAATTTCATATTTAAAGTGAAGATTTTTTAAAATGCTTTTCGTGCAATCAAGCGAAACGTTGATTAATAAATAAATAAATAAATAAATGAATAAACAGAATTTAATTAAGTACTCGAGTCCAACTTCAGACTTAGATTTTCCTCTTTGTAAATTCTTAGATTATGTAACAGACAATTTCTTATTATGCAAAACTCTACCTTAAATGGGGACGATTCTCTTTCACTTTCCTTAAAAAAAAAAAAAAATACTCACGACTTGCTAACGTTTACTTAACACTTTCACGAGCGAATGACTGATTTAATCATATTTATATTACAAAGACGTGTGAAAAAATATGCGGAAAGGGGCGGGACTATCCATCATCCGGGTTAGGTTGGCGAGTATGTTATTTTATAAGATATGTTGCTTTTAAAATATCTTATAAACAAATACCTTAAAACAAACATCATCCAAGGTTTAATTTTGGAAATATTTCGCATTTCTTTTATTAAGAGAAAATAACCCAAAGGTTTATTTGAATAAAAGTATTTATATGAATTCTGAATTAACCTTTAGCTTAATCGTAAATACTTATTTCAAATGAATATATATGTATATATATATATAAACTGCCAATTTAAAATTTATTATCTTACTTTCTTAACCAATGTTTTAAGTCTTTTACCATGTTTTTATTATCTCGCTTTCTTGTTTGTCTAGTACAAATCTTGCATCGGTTTTTAACTAACTTCCCGACTAGTTAGACTTTTGAAACTTTTAAACTGCTCAGAACACGATGAGAAGAATGCACTTTTTTAAATACTTTTATTCAATTAATAAATGTTTGAAAATTTCTTATAATTGCTTTCTTTATTACGCATTTGATCATTTTCCTTCAAGTTGATGGGATAATTCATTAAAATTTTTTTAAAAAAGTATTTATTAATACATAGAATTCTCAAGTTTATATGATTCAACAGAAAATTTAAAAACGTGGTATATAAAAAGTTCTTTCTATCTTGTAATTATTTTCTTTTATTAATTAGAAGCACTTTCGAAAGTTAAATTAGTTGCTGCGAAAAATTAAAAATACACTGATTCATATTTTCTAAATGAATATTTCAATTTAAACAAATAGAAATTTAAAAAGAATAGAAAATATAACTCCCACCAACCAACTTGCACTGACATTTTAAAATAGACAATTTGCATTGCCTTTAGCCTGCTGACATTAGTAGGGTCAATTCTTGACCTGAATTGATTCGATGATGATTAGAGCTGATGATCTTTCTTGATTAATCGCTCTGCGTTCTTGGGAGTCGCAACGCCCTAGAACGTATTGATCTGAGACCTACTAATGTCCTTTAATAATTAAAAGAAATTAGCTAACTGTCTATCACGGGGGTGCCATTTCATAGATGTGCGAATTTTTAGCTATTTGAGATTTCTCGCGCACTACGTCATTAGGCGGATGGATCAAATCTTGTTTACATTTGAAATAACTGTGTTTAAATTGCGTTTTCATGATTTTTTTATTTATTCTTTTCTTTTAATCGAATTTGTTTAAATGTACCGTGTAATAATCTTAATCTACGTCTTGTGTTGCTTTTTTGACATGCTCCGTATTAGAGCACATAATTTTTTTAAAGAATAGATTATTGAAAGTGATAGAACATTGATGAAAACTGTGATGTATAATAGCAATAGATTGCTCATAAAATCAAATAATATAAGTAATATATCATGGTGTATATTATATCATACATTTTCAAGATCAGAAGTAATAAATCAAAGGGATATTAAATTAGCAATAATCATGTAATAAGTATGTTTGTTAAATGTTTATGCTACTTCCCTTCGATTTTCAAGTATACTCTTTTGAAAGCAGACAGTAGCCAATGCCTGTTGTCTGCTATCAAAAGTGACCTTTTTTTTTTATTTAAAGAAGATTTAATTAAGATTTTGCTAAAATTTATTATCTTTATGAAACATGAAACAAATTGTGGTATCTCATAATAAACAAAATGTTTAAGTTATGTAATGGATAAAAATGAGTACACACAAAAATATTTCTGCAGTTCAAAATTAAATTTGCAGTTAATACAATTAAATTGAAATAAACTTGTGTGTAAAAAAAAAAAAAAAAATCTTAGGTACTTTTTTTAATTTTATTTTTTTTTCTTTCTTTAATCCTCTGTAGAAAGTATCTGGATAATTGAAAATTTTATGAAATTGTTTTTATGTAGTAACACATTTCAATGTAACTTTTGTAATAACATGTTAAAAGTGTCAGTAGTAGCACATGTTTTCCAATGAAAATAGCTTTTAAAATACCAACAAGCCAACATGAGCAAAATGTTTTGAAACTATTTCTGTCATACCATATTTAAACAATGAATATAATTTTTCTTTTGTAAAAAAAATGTTGATCATTGCTTAAACATTTTAGAGTATTATATATGTATTTAAAAAAAAAAAAAAAAAAAAAAAAAAAACACCACAGAACTGAGGTTTAAAAGTAATAAGTACAAAACTTTGAATAAACACCATAAAATGCAAGAGTTCACAATAATTGTTTCAGGTGAAAAGAAAACATAACCCTTCTTCAGCACTTTATTGGCAGCACTCTTGCCTACTTTATTCGCCTTGATGAAGTGTTGTGTTTTCTTTTAACCTGAAACAAATGTTGCAAGTTCTTGCATTTTATGGTGTTTATTCAAAGGTTTGTATTTATTAATTTGGAGTATATTTACTAACAGGGTTCAACCTGTCAAAAAAAATTACTTTAGCATTTTAGCGAAAATAGGCAAGCACTATTTTAGCTTTTTCGAAAGTTAATTAATTCTTTGGATACCATTGATTTCTTCTACTTACAAGGAACATCACCCAAGTGTCCGGCTCGGATTTCAATGAGAGAGAGGCGTTTCTTTTCTAGAGGCATTTCTTTCATATTTGATATGCTATCAAATTTTACTCAAAAATATGCGAAAAATTTGTATTTATACAGCAAGTGAATACTCAAATGAATAATTCAGTTGAAATAATTTTCAGTACTTCTATAAATTTTCATTTGTAACTTAAACATGAAAGCGCAAAATCATTTAGTATTTTTAAGTCACACCCAAAAGCGGAGCTTACTGTTGATATGTGGCTGATGTGGTTTTTAACATTTTAAAAATTCAATAAATATAGAAAACATGGACGATAGCAAAAATTTCTATGATCAAAAATATTCTCATATCAGACTTTTTTGTATATTCATATTGCATTCCGCTACAGTACAGATTTTCATGCAAGACAAGTTAGCTGTATCCAACGATCTTTTTGTTTTCATGTACATGAAGCATATTACTGATTACATAAATACATATGATACATATATGCATATTATTGATTGTTGCAATACAAAATTTCATACATTTCTTCTTTCATGCAAAGTGAAGTATAATCATCTCTCAAAAATCCACAATTCTCTGAAGTCCACATATCAATTGCAATGTAAACAAACACTGTCGCACAACTGATTTGTTGATTAGTGGATTGCGAAAATTTAGCTGTATTAGAAGATAAATCAATTATTAATTTGTGCTGATCAATCACCAATCACTCAGCATTATTACATGGGACGAAATAATAATTGTAATTATATATAATTAAAATTTGCTGAACTTTTTTATGAACTGTGCTACCATCATGTTAGACCAGTGGACCCATGTCAGACCTGTGTCTCAGATATCTTTTGTGACTGACTCTTTGTTTTTAAACTGTGCTGTCATAATGTTAGAACCACCACATATATAATTTTTTTCTAGACTGTGTTATAACAACTGCACTTTTCTGCTATGCTTTTTTCAACAGCATAGCACACTTGGAATTCAACAACCAAAAATTTGGTAAGTGATTTTAGTACCCTTCTAATTTCTGTTATTAAGGAATCTATTTTATTTGTAACTGATACTAATAATTATTTTGAAATATATTGTTATGCTGAAACTTTTTTAAATGGGGAAATAATAAATTTAATATGAGTTTAAAGTCTGACATAAATATTAAATTCTCCTATTTCCAATATTTAGTTTATTTTTGATATTAAAATTCATAATATTGAAGTATTTAAAAGGTAAACAAACATATCATAATATTACAGATAACTGAATATATTATGTATTTCTTTTTAAATTGAAAATTATAAGTGTTTTATTTTGAACAAATATTTTTAAAAATATACTTATATTTTATTTTTACTCATAAAATTAAAATTCATAATTTTACTGAAATATCTAAAAGGTAAACAAACATATCGCGATCGTACAGTAAAATGTATATATTTTACATTCTTTAAAAAAAAAACCTATGTGCTTTCTTTTGAGTAAAACAATTAAATAACTGCATTTTTATTTCATTTCATTTTAATATAATTGGAATTCATCATTTTATTGAAGTATTATAAATGTAAACAAATGCATAGCAATGTTGCCGAAAACGCTAAAGCTTTATAATTTTTTAAGAACTTATATGTATTTAAAATAAATATTTTAACGAATGTACTTTTATTTCATGTAATACCGTACATGATTTTCGTTTCTGAGTAATATTTATATCAGATTATAGGATATATTTTTTAGTAAGTAATAGCTAGCTCTGGGCTAACAGCTGTATATTTTTATCGTAGTTTGTTTCTGTCTTCCGCCCTGTGACGTTTCACTTCTGCTTGCTTCTGATTGGCTACTCTTCAAATGGCCCAACCTTAAGATACAAGAACCTTGGTGTCTATGAGTTATGGCAGGCGTCAAGGGAGAGGGCGCAACTTTCCAGCAAGCACGGAGTAGTATTCTATTAATCCGTGCCAGCAAGATAGGAAGCAGCTATCTGAGCATGCGCCACTTCAGCTTCCTTCTCACCAGTGTTGCCAGATGTAGGGATTTCTCCCTACAGTAGGGTTTTTTGGCGTAGGGGGGATTTTTTTTTTTTTATTCTGTTTTGTAGGGATTTTTCTATTATCTGATGAAAATTTTTAAATTCTTTTTAAAAACGCAAAAAGTTTTAATCTTATCTGTAAAAAAGTTGCTTACAAAACTTTGTTTCTGATACATTATTTTATTACAGATTGATGCCAAGTGAAACATTTCATAACTCAGAATTGCCAACATCTCTAATTTATTCCAGTGTATTATTAATACCGCCCTCTACTTCTTGTACTTTTACTACATTTTATAAGAGTTGTTTTCTTCCTATTTAATCTTAGTTACATACTGGGGAAAATTACTCAAGAAAATTTGTTTGGGAGAAAAAAGGGCATTATTATAATTTCGCCGGCATAAATTATAATAGTTGGAAAATTTGCATATTTTTTAAATAACCTCCCTTTTATTATTATTACTATTATTCCGAAATGGTAAATTTATTATATAATATTAATAAAAAGTATAACCTTTATTTAATATTTTCATATAATTAACATCAAAGTTTTAAAATAAATTAGACAATAAGTCATGTACATGTTCAAATTAAACTTCCTGGAAATGCCAATTGTCAAGTTATTTGTAATTTGTATACATCCACCCCTCAAATAAAATATATTTTGCAGTACAAAATCTTAATCGTAAATATATTATACAGATCTAAAAGTGTATTTTATTTTGTTTTACGTCAAAATGCGTTGTCTTTCGTTTTCCTTTCTGGAAATTAGTTTTTTTTATTTCTCTTTGATGTGATCACACCACCCATTTCGTGTAGCCACACCCCCTAAGGCGTCGGAGTAAGGTACCTATCAAGTCGATATTTGCTGGTTTAACATTGATTATTCATTACTAAATTAAATTTATTAGGTGTTTGATGCGAAAAGATATCAAATAAGATTAGCTGTTTGATTTAATAATTTAATAAAATAAAGAGCTGACAGTATTAAATTTAAACAAATTATAGAAACATAATTCATTTTATTTACTGTGTTTTCACAAATATACATTTGTATACATATAATTAGGTACCCGTTTTTATTTGTCCGTTTGTTTCAACAATCAACTTATGTGTATTTTAATAATAATGGATCATGTTTTTTTTTTTTTTTATACTAGAAAATATTAAAATAATAAGAATAATATGATTTTATATAATTTCTATTACATATATAGAAATGTAATATATGTTTCAAGAACTAAATATATTCAAGAACTAAAAGAGAAGATCATTTGGACGCTGCCCTGTGTTAAACTCCAGACTGTGACCGGAGACGAAATCAAAATATATGGAAAAATGAACCTGACCATCACATTTGGAAATGCCAGTTACCATCATATGGCATATGTGGCTGATATAAGAGATCCTGTAATCATTGGAATTGATTTCCTGAGAAAATTTAACTTTAAATTGGACTTCAAGAATAATGAACTGCATTCGAGTTCGGAAGACATAGCTATGTTCAACACTGAAAATCAAGACATTCAGCCAATATGCCAGATAACAGCCAAGTCTGAAATTTCCATCTCTCCACACACAGAGACAATAGTTTTAGGAACACCCCCTACCAAGAAATACTTCCGCTATGGACTGATTGAATACCCGAATACAGACAATAGCCCAAGAGGAGTTCTGGTAGCTTCATCTCTAGTTGATCTCTCAAAGAATACTATTCCTGTGAGAGTCGCAAACATCAGCGATAATGTCCGGACAGTGAAGGAGGATGAGGTGTTAGCAACCTGCACCCCTGTTACATGCATCAACCGCCCCACGCAATCAACCGAATCCAAGTCTTCTGAACAATTAATAACGGAATTACTCAAGAATGCAGAGTTAGGAAAGGAACAGAGATGTGCTGCGGAGAAGCTACTCCAAGAATTTAAAGACCTTTTTTCTCGAGCACCTGAAGACGTCCGAAGAACGAACATCACGCAGCACAGAATTGATACAGGAAATCATCCTCCAATCAAACAACATCCAAGAAGACTTCCATTTGCTAAAAAAGAAGAGGTCACTGAACTTCTAAATGAAATGCAACACAATGACGTCATCGAGCCATCAACGAGTCCTTGGGCCTCTCCCAAAGTACTGGTGCGAAAAAAAGATGGTTCAACAAGATTTTGCGTGGATTATCGTCGTTTGAATGACATCACGAAGAAAGACAGTTACCCTCTTCCCAGAATTGACGACACATTAGACACACTTGCTGGCAATAAATGGCTCTCGACGTTGGATCTGAAGAGCGGTTACTGGCAAGTAGAATTACATCCTGATGATCGTGAGAAGACTGCATTCACCACGGGACAAGGACTGTGGCAATTTAAAGTTATGCCATTCGGATTATGTAATGCACCTGCCACCTTCGAACGCCTGATTGAGACAGTGCTAAAAGGACTTTCCTATGAGGCTTGTCTGGTGTATTTGGATGATATTATCATTGTGGGGCGCACCTTTGAAGACCATCTACAAAACATCCGAAAGGTGCTAGAGAAACTCAGATTGGCTAACCTCAAATTGAATCCAGGCAAGTGTAACTTGTTTCGTCGTGAAGTGAGCTACCTCGGCCATATCATCTCTGCCGAAGGTGTGAGAACTGATCCTGAGAAGATCTCTGCAGTCGAGAACTGGAGTCGCCATGAAAATGTACACCAACTACGAAGTTTCCTGGGGTTATGCACTTACTACAGGAAGTTTGTCAAGGGTTTCTCAAATATTGCCAGACCACTCCACAAGCTGACGGAAGCCAAAGAGAAGTTCCTGTGGACAGATGAATGTGAGAATGCGTTCAAGCGACTTAAAGAGGCCTTAACATCATCGCCTGTCTTGACGTATCCACAGCCCGACAGACAGTTCACACTTGATACAGATGCCAGCCATGAGAGTGTCGGTGCTGTTCTGTCACAGGAAACTGATGGTCAAGAACATGTCATTGCCTATTGGAGTAAATGATTGTCTAAACCAGAGCGAATTTACTGTACCACCAGGAAAGAGCTATTCGCCATCGTAAAAGCCATAGAACATTTCCATCATTACCTCTATGGCAGAAGATTCCTGCTCCGGACTGACCATGCATCTTTAACGTGGTTGCTCCAGTTCAAGAACCCGGTAGGACAGATTGCCAGATGGACACAACGCCTCCAGTGATATACGTCATCGTAAAGGGACTCTACATGGTAATGCAGATGCCTTGTCACGGAAGCCCTGCTCGGAGAGCTGCAAGTACTGCTCTAGAGCCGAACAGAAATACCTGCCGATAAATCCGGTTGCCTGCCAGGTTACTGTCTCAACACCATCAGAACAAGATCCCGATCCCTGGAGTGACGAAGAAATTAGACAAGCCCAGATGGAAGATCCTGACATAAAGCCAATATTACAGCTGAAGGAGACGACCAGCAACAGACCTACCTGGCAGGACATTTCCAGATTCGGTCCCATTACGAAAAGTTATTGGGCACTTTAGGACTCTCTTCATATCAGAAACGGCGTATTATACAGAAAGTGGGAATCTGATGATGGGAAAAGCTTCCGATGGCAGATAGTATTGCCAAGATCAAGAATTCCGGATGTTTTAGAACAACTGCATAGTAGCTCTACCGGAGGCCATTTTGGGGTAATGAAGACTCTGCAAAAAGATCGGGAACGCTTCTACTGGTGTAAGGCAAAGGAGGATGTGGAGAAATGGTGTAAATGCTGTGATGCTTGTGCGGCACGTAAAGGCCCGCAGAAACGAAGTCGAGGAAGACTGCTACGATATAACGTGGGAGCACCATTTGAACGGATTGCAATCGACATCTTGGGTCCTTTGACACGGACCTCCAGTGGAAATAAATACATCCTCGTCGTGATGGACTTTTTCACCAAGTGGCCTGAGGCATATCCCATTCCCAATCAAGAGGCATGCACAGTCGCAGAGGTCCTAGTGCAGCAATGGGTGTCAAGGTACGGCACGCCCCTACAACTTCATACCGACCAAGGTAGGAACTTTACCTCTGATGTTTTCAAAGGACTGTGTCAACTACTCGGCATAGACAAAACCCGGACAACACCCTTACATCCCCAGTCGGACGGCATTGTCGAGAGATTCAATCGTACCATCCTGAATAACATCTCCCTTCTAGTATCAAGGAACCAGCAAGATTGGGACTTGAAGTTGCCATTGTTTCTGCTGGCTTATCGAAGTGCTGTCCATGAAACCACCGGCTATACTCCAGTCCAGATGCTGTTTGGACGTGAACTTCGTCTCCCTTGTGATCTCCTGTTTGGTTGTCCACCCGATGCATCTTCATCGCCCGAGGAGTACATCCAAGGTCTCCAGGCACGATTTGAGGACGTACACAATTTTGCTCGGGATCGGATTCACATTGCAACAAAGAAAATGAAGACAAGGTACGATCTAAAGGCTACACAACATGAGTTCCAGGAAGGAGAGAAGGTCTGGTTGTGGAATCCTGTTCGACGCAAAGGACTCTCTCCCAAGTTACAGTGCAACTGGGACGGACCATACACAGTCTTAAAAAGGCTGAATGATGTAGTGGTGCGGATCACTAAAACACCTTCATCAAAACCGAAGGTGGTGCACTATAACAGGCTAGCCAAATACCACAATTACCGGTAATATTAAAATTAAAAATGTAAATACTGATAAAATTTGCGCATGCGCACTGTAAATATTTGTATATAAATATTTGTACATATTTGTGAATTTTGTAAATATTTCCCACTTAATTTATATTTCTATGTTACCTTTATGTGCAACTTAGTTCTTGTATTTTAGATTGTGTAAATTTGTTTAGTTTCGCCTCTTGACCAAGGGTTGCACTGCCCGGGACGTGCAGTCCTTGGGAGGGGGGCAGTGTTACAAAATTGTAAATAATTGTGTTTATTTTTGTATAAATTCTTTCAAAGAGGCTTAGTAAGTTGATAAAGTGCTAATTTTGTGCATTTCTAGTCGTTATAGCGTTGAAATAGCCTTATTTTCCCTTAAAAACGTATTAAAAAGCCCCAATAAGGCAGGTAATGGATTTGGCGCCAAATTTGGCGACTTTTTCCCTCCTTGGCGATTTTTTTGGCGACCTTGGCGAGAAAATCCTTATATGGGATATACCAACTATGGAAGCTGTAAGTTGATTGGTTGACCACTTTCTAGAGTTTTCTCGAAAAATCTGGGTTCCATGGAACAGTATATAAGAAGCGCTCTCTCGCCAAGGCAGTCAGAGTCAGTTCAGTTCTCAGCCAGCTTCGCTAATGCTTGCATAGTTTGAGCCTCTTTGAAAGAGTCTTGCCTTAAGTGTTATTGCTATACAGTTTGTACTGTGGATTTGCTATTGACAGCTGTTGTTCAAGCTGTGTTATTGATTGAATTGAAGCTGATACCTGGTTTATAGACCTGTATTTCTCTGGAACTTTCTGTGAATAAATTACTGAATTTTTGTAAGTTTTGCCTTTCATTCTCGGACAAGTCACGAACCCCCAAGTACGCAACAATATATTTATGGATTTTGATTGAAACCCATAATTTATTTAAAAAAATATTAATATTAAAATTAGCATTATAACACTTTATTCTATAATATATATATCTATAAAAGTATATGGTAAAAAAAGAAAAAAAAATTATCTATTATTCAAATAAATTATTTGTTCGCTAAATTTCTAACAATAATATATACTATTTAAAAGTATAACTGTATAAAGTTTTCAGTATTATAATTTTTTTTCTTGTTAAATATAATATGGAGAGGATAAAACTATTTTACAGAGATTATAACAATTAAAATATATCAAATTTGTACCTAAAATTAATTCATATTTTCAGTTTTATTATTGTCATTACTTTATTTATTTATTTCGTATTTAATAATTGGGGAGGAGGCGTAAGTACAAAAATAAAAGCCTTTTCTCAAATAAATAAATAAATAAAATAACAACTTGTATAGGCTTATTCCTCAGATTTAATATTCACTTAAAATTAAATTACGTACATCTGAAACTTTTAAATTAGATTTAATTAGCATTTTCCAATTTCTTTCTCTCCCCTCCCCCCCACCGTTTTCTAAGCCCCCCAACAGTGACCGAAAGGTACAGTTTTCCAAGTTAGTAGACTGTAAGTGCCGCGTTCGAATCCAGGTTGAGGTGGTCGGCCTAGTCTTTCGGAGTTTTTCGTGGTTTTCTCCTACAGGCACGTAAGTACAGGCTAGGTTCCGTTAGAAAGACCCTCAATTATGGCATCCCACCCAGACCTAGTACCCAAAGCGTAATCAATCAGCCTTAATCTCAAAAACTTTTCCTTTTTGTAATTTCAATGAAAATTTTACTTTTTTTTTTTTTTTTTTTTTTTAAACTTTATAATTATCTGTCTTAATATTATCAACAATTTTCTATTCTCATTTGTGGAGTATTTTTTATAGGTATAATCAATATTGTCCTATCATATGTCCTTACAGATATATTTAAATTTAATGGTTTTAAGACATGCTATTTCTTTACTTTTCTTTTTATGAATTTATTTATTTATTTATTTTAATGTATGCGAGACAAATTTGAGGAACTTTGTAAAATTTAAAATTGTTATAAAATTTTCTGCTCCAAATCTCTTCTTTCACTATATATACACACATACACATTGAAGCACACACACACACACACACAAATACGTGTGTGACATTTATCATTTCATTCTCTGCAATGTTTGAAGCCGTTTTCATAATAGTATATATAAGGCACATAAATATTTTAATATTTCATATTTACTAATTTAACATTTTATATTTTTATTGTATATATACTATTACTTAGAAATGTAAAATACTGTATTATTTAAATTAGTAATGTACTATTTCATATTTTTTAATTGGTTATATATATCTTAATATTTTATTTTTCAATATTTAATATGGTTTATATATTTATTTTTATTAAATATACAGCAAAAAATTCTATTGTATCTATAATATATATTTTATATTTTTATTATTAATTTATAAGTAATAGTGCATTAATTAAAGTATTTACTAATTTAAAGTTTATGAGTGTCTATGTATGTGTACATGCATTTTACATACACATACATGTGTATGCAAAGTTAAAGCTCATAGATTTAATAGTAACATAGTTAAAGCTCAATAGTAACATAGTTAAAGCTCAAAGCTCATACATTTCTTGAAAATTAGCATGAATTTTGATTACTTTTAAATTTTGTAAATTTACAAAATTTATAAAATTAATAAATCAATACACCTTTAAAACAAGTCTCATAAATAATCAATTAAATACATATTTAATGGAATAAACAAGTATTTAAAATAATTAAATAAAAAGCGTTTGAGTCATAATATGTGTGGAAAAATAAAATACTAATACAATTTAATTTTTTATGCATTCTTATCGATATTTATTCCATCTTTTGCCATTTCCTCACCCTTCTTTCTTTTCTTTCTCTGTGTCTTTCTTTCTTTTTTTTTCTTTTCTTTTTTTTCTTTTCTTTTTTTTCTTTTATATAGTTTTTAAGTTTATTTAATAAGAGGAAATGTAAATTTTCAACCATTTTACATTTTATTATCTAATCAAGAGATGGCGACACCAGCTGAGTAAAAATCTTAGATCCCTCATCGGCGAAAACCTCATTTCTGGTCTGCTGGATTGTTGCACTCTACGTAGACGCTTGTTGAGTTGTGTGATTTGTCCATGAAGGTACATGGATTTGTCACACATAGCTGAAGCAGCGAAATATTCGTTGTGCCCACTGCTCAACCATAGCTTCCTTTAGTAAATGTCTTCAGAGTTCGCTATATTCCTCTGTCAGATGAAGCAACACTTAAAAAGTGAAACAACTGCTAGATGGCAGCACATACTCACCGACAACATTTTTGCGATTTAAGGATAAATTATATATTTCCATTTAGAAATTTTTTTATTCATGAATTCATCAACCGTAAATATTTATTTAAATCAAATTGGAGTGTAAAGGTTGATATTTGTATTTATTACCAACTATGTGAAAAATACCAGAGCCGGGAATCGAACCCGGGCACCTCCGCTTAACGCACGGATGCTATACCACTGAGTTATCTGGCTGACAACCAGCTAGGCATTTCTCACATAATTATCGTTGGCAAAGTCACCGAGTCTGCAAACGCAGATACATCAGGTGAGACAATAATAATCGTAGCACAACTCCATAGATCACGAAATTTCAATTTAGAAATTTTTTTATTCATGAATTCATCAACCGTAAATATTTATTTAAATCAAATTGGAGTGTAAAGGTTGATATTTGTATTTATTACCAACTATGTGAAAAATACCAGAGCCGGGAATCGAACCCGGGCACCTCCGCTTAACGAACGGATGCTCTGCCACTGAGCTACCCTGGCTGACAACCAGCTAAGCATTTCTCACATAATTATCGTTGGCAAAGTCACCGAGTCTGCAAACGCAGATACATCACGTGAGACAATAATAATCGTAGCACAACTCCATAGTCCACGAAATTTCAATTTAGAAATTTTTTTATTCATAAATTCATCAACGGTAAATATTTATTTAAATCAAATTGGAGTGTAAAGGTTGATATTTGTATTTATTACCAACTATGTGAAAAATACCAGAGCCGGGAATCGAACCCGGGCACCTCCGCTCAACGAACGGATGCTTTACCACAGAGCTACCCTGGCTGACAACCAGCTAGGCATTTCTCACATAATTATCGTGGGCAAAAGTCACCGAGTCTGCAAACGCAGATATATCAGGTGAGACAATAATAATCGTAGCACAACTCCATAGACCACGAAATTTCAATTTAGAAATTTTTTTATTCATGAATTCATCAACCGTAAATATTTATTTAAATCAAATTGGAGTGTAAAGGTTGATATTTGTATTTATTACCAACTATGTGAAAAATACCAGAGCCGGGAATCGAATCCAGGCACCTCCGCTTAACGCACGGATGCTCTGCCACTGAGCTACCCTGGCTGACAACCAGCTAAGCATTTCTCACATAATTATCGTTGTCAAAGTCACCAAGTCTGCAAACGCAGATACATCAGGTGAGACAATAATATTCGTAGCACAACTCCATAGACCACGAAATTTCAATTTAGAAATTTTTTTTTTATTCACGAATTCATCAACCGTAAATATTTATTTAAATCAAATTGGAGTGTAAAGGTTGATATTTGTATTTATTACGGACTACGTGAAAAATACCAGAGCCGAGAATCGAATCCGGGCACCTCCGCTTAACGCACGGATGCTCTACCACTGAGCTACCCTGGCTGACAACCAGCTAGGCATTTCTCACATAATTATCGTTGGCAAAGTTACCGAGTCTGCAAACGCAGATATATCAGGTGAGACAATAATAATCGTAGCACAACTCCATAGACCACGAAATTTCAATTTAGATTTTTTTTTTCATTCATGAATTCATCAACCGTAAATATTTATTTAAATCAAATTGGAGTGTAAAGGTTGATATTTGTATTTATTACCAACTATGTGAAAAATACCAGAGCCTGGAATCGAACCCGGGCACCTCCGCTTAACGCACGGATGCTCCACCACTCAGCTACCCTGGCTGACAACCAGCTAGGCATTTCTCACATAATTATCGTTGGCAAAGTCACCGAGTCTGCAAACGCAGATACATCAGGTGAGACAATAATATTCGTAGCACAACTCAATAGACCACGAAATTTCAATTTAGAAATTTTTTTTCATTCATGAATTCATCAACCGTAAATATTTATTTAAATCAAATTGGAGTGTAAAGGTTGATATTTGCATTTATTACCAACTATGTGAAAAATACCAGAGCCGGGAATCGAACCCGGGCACCTCCGCTTAACGCACGGTTGCTCTGCCACTGAGCTACCCTGGCTGACAACCAGCTAGGCATTTCTCACATAATTATCGTTGGCAAAGTCACCGAGTCTGCAAACGCAGATATATCAGGTGAGACAATAATAATCGTAGCACAACTCTATAGACCACGAAATTTCAATTTAGAAATTTTTTTTATTCATGAATTCATCAACCGTAAATATTTATTTAAATCAAATTGGATTGTAAAGGTTGATATTTGTATTTATTACCAACTATGTGAAAAATACCAGAGCCGGGAATCGAACCCGGGCACCTCCGCTTAACGCACGGTTGCTCTGCCACCGAGCTACCCTGGCTGACAACCAGCTAGGCATTTCTCACATAATTATCGTTGGCAAAGTCACCGAGTCTGCAAACGCAGATACATCAGGTGAGACAATAATAATCGTAGCACAACTCTATAGACCACGAAATTTCAATTTAGAAATTTTTTTTATTCATGAATTCATCAACCGTAAATATGAATAAAAAAATTTCTAAATTGAAATTTCGTGGTCTATGGAGTTGTACTACGATTATTATTGTCTCACCTGACATATCTGCGTTTGCAGACTCGGTTACTTTGCCAACGATAATTATGTGAGAAATGCCTAGCTGGTTGTCAGCCAGGGTAGCTCAGTGGTAGAGCATCCGTGCGTTAAGCGGAGGTGCCCAGGTTCGATTCCCGGCTTTGGTATTTTTCACATAGTTGGTAATAAATAAAAATATCAACCTTTACACTCCAATTTGATTTAAATATATATATTTCTTCTAAAAATTGAGCTGTTATATTAAATTTTAAGTTAAAAATTCCATTTTTTTTTTTCTTTTTAACACGCTTTTATTAGCTTCACCTGTATGTATGTATGTTTGTAACTGCTCTGGGAGCAAACAAAAAATCTATATTGTAAATAAAGACTTTCCCTGCGTGAACACTGTGGCTGTGAGATAAAGCTCCGCGCTACGAACCTAATGGTCTAGCGTTCGATCCCCGTCAGGGGAGATTCTTTAAAAATGGTTTTTGTTTAATTCTAAGTTATTTTAATTAAAGAGTTAAATGTATGTAAATATTGTGGTGTGTCACTCACACGATTTTCTCTTACCCTGCATTTTAATACTAAGAGAGATATTTTGTGCTTTTTCAGTTCACATTTCTATAAAAGAGTGTTCTTTAATTTTTTAAAACTATAATATTATTTTACAAAAATAAATAAAGTGGAAGCGCTTTATCGTAAACATTTTTAATAAATTATTTATTATTTAAAAAATATTAGGTTTAATTTCATTCAAAAGTTTACAAGAAGACCATATTTTTACTTTCTCATACCCATAGGGTCGAGAAAGTCTTGTTTTAGGGTCAAATTTTCGAACGTGTGTTTTTGTTATATTTACATGTTCTGAGGCCCCTTGAAGAAGAAAATCATGTTTTTAGCGAATGGTCTGTGTGTCTGTTATCAGGATATCTCAAGAACAAATAGTAGCAGAAATTCCAAACTTGGTATTCTAAATGTGTATCATATAGGGATGATACAGTAAGCTTTTCGTTGAGATGAAGCAAATGGTTTGTGTACAGGAAAACTCAAAAGTATTCAAATACATTACGTCTATGGGGGAAATTGCAGGTAAGTAGAGTTTAACATCTATAGACTGCACTAAACCCAATGAAACGAATATATATTTTTTATAACAGAGATAGTCAACTGGGAAAAAATTTCTGTGTGTGTAGGAGCCTCGCCTCCCGCTAGGGGGAATCCCCCCCCCCCCCCGAGGGATTAAATTTTCATGATCGGTATCTTTCAAAAGAGCTCGCCAGTACCTTTAAAACGAATGGTTGAACCATCGATCTGCGATAATTTAAAATAAAATTATCGATTTTTTCCCTTTTTAACAAAGAAAAAAAATTATTATTTTTTAAATGTAATATTGAGAATTAATTCAACTTTTTTTTATATTTAATGTTATACTACTTCTCTAATACGGAAATCGTCTGCATTATCATAAAAGGTAATTTTTTTAAATAATAATTTTAATAAATTAAAAAAAAAAAAAAAAAAAAAAAAAAAAAAACAGAATTATTTTTTAATAACCGAATTAAATTCTATATAAATGTAGGCGCCTTAATGAAATGGGGCTTGAGGAGGGCGGTAGTCCCCCCTCACACAGAACTAATTATCATATAAAACTCTTCCGAAGCCTAATTTGAATTGTATAACACAGGTTTACATAACAGTACTCGTTATCTTACCTTTTCAACCTGAATTTATAGTATTAAATTTCAGGGTAAGAGAAAGTCGTGTGAGTGACACACCAGATTATTTCTTTTCAATTAATGCAATTATTTTTAAATTTTCTTGACAACGTATCAAATAAAATAACACATTTTGCATTTCTTTTCTTTTCTTATTTTTTTTCTTTTTTAATATTATTAATTAAAAAGCGAAATGGAAGTCGTGTGGTTGTTTCATACATTTTTTAAAATGGAGAGCTGTTTATTCAGCTTTATCTCGTATACTCAGCATGGAATTTTGAACGCTTTGTCAGCTATACTAGCTTGATGACTGGAATTCCAGATTCAAAGAAATTTCCCGTATATAGAATGATCGAACTTCTATATATACATATATATCATATTTTACACAGTTACGGTTCCTCGTTAAAAGAATGAACCAATAAAAAGTTATGTATGCGTCAAAGTAAGGTTGAATTAAAAAATAAGTCAACTGTGCATACTATCTTTACAGACAAATAGAGAAAAATATCGAATTTTACAAGTTTAATTTGAATTTACAGGCGTCAGAGATAGATTGAGGCAAAAAGATAAATTATAAATCAAGATTAAATTTTGAAGTAACATAAAATTTAGAAAACTTTAATAAATATACTTTCGTTTGCAACAGTAACATAAAGCCATTAAAACACATTAATAACACTTGAAAGTTTACAATAGTTGAATCCATAATGATCCAAATTACTTCACTTTGCTACAGTGTGTTCAGATAGATATTATATTTCATATTTACTTACTTTCGCTTAGGTGAAATGGATTAAAAAAAAAAAAAAAAAAAAAAAAAATCTGGTGTGAAACAACCATACGACTTCCATTATCCACTATTGCATGTATTATATACAGTCGGTAACAAAAGTGTCCGAACACTAGCAAAAATTCCTATGTAAAAAATGTACACTTCATACGGTTTTGTTAAATAAATACTTGTCGAATCCTGTTCTTAGTCAGTGTAAGCACACGATTCGATAAGGATTTTTTTAACAAAACCGTATGAAGTGTACTTTTTTTACATAGGAGTTTTTGCTAGTGTTCGGACACTTTTGCTATCGACTGTACATTTTTTGGAGATATTATATGCATTTTTGGAATTTTCCAGTTAGATAAACTTAATACATGTGTAAAGACAGATAAAACAAATTTTTCACAGCAAGTTAAAAAATAAGAAGAAAAAAATGACGATAGAGTTATTTTTTTAAACACCAATTTTCGAGATTTAAAACTGAATTATTTAATCAGAATGGTGATTAATTTTTCTGTAATAACCACATAATACATCATAAAGGGTATCTAAAATGGATTTATGTAATAATTTTCAAGAAAATCATTAGAGCCATTTTTGAGATACCGACTTTTACCAAAATTTGACATACTCAATTATTGACCAGAAAACAATAATTACATAAAAAGGATATTTAAAAAGGAAGGTTATGTGGCGAGTTTGAAAAAATCTGCTTTTTTAAAGGAACGCACTTGTGAGACCTGAAATTGAGCTATTCATACAGGACGCCTACCAATTTACCCGAACTAACCAACTATATCATTCGTAAGGACATCTAATAGAGTGTTTATACAGCAACTTTGAAGAAAATCAATAGAGCTGTTTTTGAGATACGGACTTGCGGTCCCATTTTCGATTTCCAATGATCCACTTCTGTTTTACAATTTTCACCAAAATTTGGAAAATTTTGGTGGTAATAAAACACAGGTACACAGGTGGTACACAGGACCTGTATCAATTCTGAAGTTTCGTAGTTCTATCTTTATTATTTTCGGAGATATAATAGCCAGATGATTCCACACATACACACACACACACACACACTGACCAATTGCCAAAAACTACTTTTTTGGATTCAGGAGGGCTTAAAACGTGTAAATCAGGTGAAAACTGGATATCGAATTTTTCGACCGAATACAATACTTCCATTACCTACGGTAGTAGGGTAATGAAAGAAAAAATTATAAAATGGCGCATATGCTTAAGACTTGTTTCTAATAATTAATTTTGTTTTTTCTTTAATCTATTTCTTTCTTTATCTATATACATTTATATCTAATTTTAGATGAGCTCAGGAAATAGCGAGTATTTAAGCTAGTATATTATAAAAACTATATTATTTTTTAAAAAGGTTTTATTTTCATTTAAATACAAAATTCTATCCATTTTTTACTATTTTTTACCGATACTTTGAAAATGCTTCGAGGGAAAAAGATAGGAATATCGGTTTTCTTGAAAAATGCTTTTCTTAGAGTGCGTTTTTAGGTAACAAACATATTTTCCACAGCTTTTCTATCTTCGAGGCATATGACAATGTAACTTAAGCAAAAGAAAACCCCCCATTCAACGAAAGAAAAGTTTCTTTTTCCCAAACCATTTCACTGAAAAATTAAGTTAAGAGAAATACGGAAATATTGAACTAGTCTAGAAACTTTTTTTTTTTGTTTTTCCATTTTATTTTTAAAGAACTCAGCGTTTTTAATATCGTGAATTATATTTAGAATTTCGTAGTTTTTAATCTATTGAATAAAAAATAAGTCATGCGATTATGAGTATTATTAAGTTACTGTTTTTCCAACTTGTTTTTACTTTCTTCTAGGTATTGGATAAATGGAAATTTTCGACTTCCGGCCTTTGATGGACTTGCACGTTTTAAGATGCCCTGAGAATGATTTTATAATTTAAAAAAAAATCTGTCCTATGTGTAAGCAAACTTTTGTGGGCGCTGTGTTTCACGGATTAATGGAAGGAGTACTATAAAAACTCATATTAGGTTAAACCTTGACATAAATTGTTGTATTTTAGATTTTGGCATTTAATCCCAGCAGGTGGCGCTGCCGTGCTGTAATTTCTACCAATGAGGGGAAGGCTATATCTCAACTTCTATAATGTATAAATGAACATAACTTGATACATTGAATTATAGAAAACTATACTGATTGTATTTCGTTGCGTATCGGCCGACAGGTGGTGTCGCATTGCTAAATTTTCTGTGTTAAAGGGAAATTTATACCTCAGCTTTTATAGCATGTAAATATACCGAACTTGATGTATAAGATAAGCCATTATGAAAAAATATGCTGATTTTATTTAGATGCATATCGCCCGACAGGTGGCATTGCTATGCTGCAATTTTCTTTATTTACTGGAAATATGTATCACTTTTATGATATATAAATGCATCAAATTTGGTTTGTGTGTATATATAATGAAATATGATGCTAATTCAATTTGGGTATATTTTGGCTTATATATGATGCTGCTACTACTCACATTTTGTCCTTTTTAAGGTGTCAGAATCTACTGATTAATTTCGTACCAAACTTCTTATGTAAAACCTGTATTTGGAGAAGCTAAATAAATTAATTTCTGTGTATTTTAACAGATGGTGCTAAAACACTGTAGAAGAAGGATATAGAAGAAAGTTTTGTAATGGTCATAACATAGCAGTTTCATTTGTTTTGTTATATTATAAAAGTGTATACAGTAACATGAAGAAGTAAATAAAAGAAGTGAATCAAATCACAATTACTGATGAAAATGTAAAGCCTTACTTAGTTTTCGCAGCGGATCTTTGAACTTGCGAAAGTTTTATGCGTTTCACTCTGATAATGTGGTTGGATTTGGTAATTTCGGAACTACCATATCCAACCGCAGTAGTTCAGAAATTTCAGAAGTAGAGGGAATAAGTTAGAATAATTTTGGATAAAATCACAGAATGGAGATATAGATTGTTGCAAGAATGATGTTCATATAATTCAGAACAATTTCGTTTTTATTTTTAAAAATACTACAGCAGTGAGTAATAAATAATCAATAATAATAGGAGACTTGGCGTTGGAATATTAAAACCCGAATAAACTACTACGTCAGAAACGCCAAAGAAAAATATTTCAGATGCATACAGCGGTTTCGGTAGCCTTAAGCGTACTGTCTTCAGTTCTTTTTGCAATGAAGACGGTACGCTTAAGGCTACCGAAACAGCTGTATGCATCTCAAATGTTTTTCTTTGGCGTTTCTGACGTAGTAGTTTATTCGGGTTTTAATAATAAGTAATCAACCTTCGACCCATAAGAATCCCCAATGAGCCCACTAAAACTGAAAGACGGGATGCAATTATCTATAAAATAAATTTACATTTATGAATTTCAGTATCAGACTGATATTACTTCAAATTTCTTGTCTTTTTTGTAATTGCGCAATTTATGTAAACTGGTGTAAAATAATTTCATTGGTTTAAAGCACTGATATGGGGCATACCCTAAAAAGCTCACACAATTTAAGGGCAATATTTAAGGAAGTAATACCAAAGTCAATGCTTTAAGAAGAACCTACGTATTCTTTGGAAGTAGTTATTAGAATTAGCATATCAGAAAATCTCCAAAGAAAAATTTTCTTTTCATACTGGTCATTAAGATTATAAAGTTCTATAACGGCAATATTTAAAAATCGCAATTTAGATTTACAGGTGACAACATATAACAAAATGAAAATTATAATATTACTACTATTTACGAATTATTTACGAATGTCATAGTTAATCAGCTAATTTAATTTCAAGTAATTATTACAAAGAATGCTATTAAAAATATATTTTAGGAGTATTTTATTATAAGTGGTAAATATATTATGGAATATTCGTAATAGTTTGGCATCTATATAAAAATCCACTCCTTCTCGATTTAGATTGTGGAGGAATGATTTAAGATAAGTTGACATGTGACGGCGTACCGGAATGAAGAGCAAGTGAGGTTAATTGTGGTCTACTCAACATGGCTACCACTAGCTGTATGAACCATATTGAGTCTTCCAAAACGATAGCCAGTGCTGTGTTATTTAATCTCTTAACTGCCCCGGGCGTATATATACGCCATTCCAAAATACGATCTTTTCTATTTTACTGCTGCCAGTGAAACTACTGACACGGTTTGACAATGCAATAAAAAAAATCTTGAACGTGATCTCGACAGTGTTTTCGAAAGAGTTACTGATTTCAGAGTTAAAAGAGAGCTGCGGCACTTTGAAATGAATCGCGTAAATTTTCATCGGCAAGTAAGGGGTTAATGGCTCCTGCGGTTACGAATTTGATTTCATATTTTCCGTATATGTCGATTCTTCTGGGACCATTCTTCAAAGTTTCAAATATGCTGACTATACCGAATGACTATATCATTTAGATGTTCATATACAGTAGAGCGCCGATTATCCGAAGTCCAGTTAATCGAACTTCCAATTATCCGAACAGCCTATTTCTCCCCCTAAAAAAATTGCTAACCGAACTTCCAATTATCATAATTCCTGATTCCCTTATCCTAATTCCGTTCCCAACATACGAAAACTAATTTGAAATATTGTTGCATTATGGCCGCTGATTCTTGGAATCTAGAAAAATCTTCAACATTAGAAAAGGCTTGGAATACAATTTTAAATAAAGAAAAAAAATATATAGTGGATTAGAGAAATCTAGTAAAGAAAATGAGGAATATAAAACGATAAAGGAGATGGGAAGAATCCTATGTTATGAAGAAAATGAAATTAACGCATGGTTGAATAGTGACGTTCATGACCTGGATAACAGATTTTAAATGATGATGAGATTGTGGATAAGATTCAAGGTGAAAAAGAAAATGAAGAGAATGAAAACGAATGCTTTGAAAATGACCCAGGGCCATCACATAATCTTTGAATGTTTGGAAACAACTATGAAATGGTTTGAACGGCAGAACGACGCAAATTATAATATCTAGAGTTAAAAAAAAAAAAAAAAAACTTTTAAACACGCCAGCACAAATTGGTACTGCCAGTTCTAAGCCTGGATAAAGTGTGATGGTTTTTCTATTGTCCCAATATCCCTTAAATTGTCTGTCCAATTATCCGAACTTTTGCTTATCCGAACTAGGGTCTGTCCCGACGTGTTCGGATAATCGGCGCTCTACTGTACTTAACTTTATTTTCGATAGAATGTTTTGCATAAAACTTCTTTACATTCCTCCCCCTTTTTTTAAATAAATGTTATAATTGTATATTTTCGTCTACTGTTTTGAACACCAATTTTAAATGAAATACATTTTAACTCGTACGTAATATGTTTTTCAAAATTTCCGATAGAAATACATGTAGATCAAAAAGAGCAAAGCACATTAAATAAAAGCATAAGAAAGAACAAAAAATCATGTGATTCACATAGATTATTTACATTTTCTAACTATGCGTACACTTTGTGTCTCATTTAATTTTCAATGTACTTTCTCTATTTGGTCACACAACTCACAGACAGACTAATGCTAATCATACTGTATTTTAAGGAACACATTTTTTTTTTGTACATATGAATATTGCATGTCAATTTCATTATGATCTGCGCAAAATAATGAAAACGTGATTTAAATTATACATTTCATAGAACTCAATGCTTTGAAATTCTTCCAGGTGTCCAAAAACCAGCGGTGGTATTTAACCCATTTCCAATACAGAACATCCCACAATGAAACACGAATAAATTACTACGTCAAAAACGCCAAAAGAAAAATATTTCCGATGCATACAGCTATTTCGGTAGCCTTAAGCGTACCTTCTTCAGTGAAGGTACGCTTAAGCACTGAAGAAGGTACCCTTAAGGCTACCGAAACAGCTGTATGCATCGGAAATACTTTTCTTTTGGCGTTTCTGACGTAGTAATTTATTCGTGTTTTAATATTCCAACGCCAAGTCTCCTGTTATTATCCCACAATGAACTTAAATAGTGTATATCAGTTTCAAGAAATTCTACGAGTATTTAGGGGAGTTAGAGAGCAGACAGACAGACAAACTGAAGTCATAAATACTTTTCAACTTCGTTGGAAAGTGTTAATAAGAGATTAGAATAGAGAAAATCGAACTGAGGACGAAATAAATATGTCACATCCCTTTTTCTCTCAAAATGACAATGCGTATAAAAATGTAGAGTGTTATGAATAAGAATTTAAAATAGGAATATGTCTAGCATTTGGCATATTTATGCGCACGGTGTACACTTTAGTTCACAAATTCAACATTAGTTTGTTTCTTTACATGTTTAATTTTAACTAGTTTGTTGCAGGGCGACTAAGACGCCCGTTGAAAAATAATCGTTTCGTTTTATTTATTTCTCAGTTTAAATAATTCATTTGCTAGCAAGCCCGTGCGAAATTTTCTCACTTTGTTTATCTCTTCGTTACCTTTAAAATTATTATTTTACTAGCAGGCTTTGCCCGCTTCGCTGGACATTAAACTTAAATGAGTTGTTAAAATCCCATATTTTTATTAATAACCTAAGTTCTTGCTGTGATTGGTAGAGGTTTTCTCGCTCGCAAAGTGAGGAATCTAGGTCTCCACTGTCTTCGGCACAACTTACCCACTTCTTACTTCCCCTTCCTCAGCAGGTGAGTTCGAAGTTTTGCAAAATCACACTAATGTACATAATGCGTAAACTTAATCAATATCCAGTCTGGGTCCCCACTGCCTTCGGCACAACTTACCCACTTCTTATTTCCCCTTCCTCAGCGGGTGAGTTCGAAGTTTTGCAAAATCCCACTAATGTACATAATGCGTACACTTAATCAATATCCGCAAACCAAAATTCGCCATTCTAAGATAATTCAAAGCGAATTCAAACGGAAAAACATGTTTTTACACATGTTTATTGGAAACGACTTCAGTAAAACCCCACAACGATATTTGGCGATTATTTTGTAGGCGATTATGGCTAAATCATAAATCTAAAAATCATAAATCATATATGGTAAATGATAAAATCATAATCTAAATCATAAATCATAAAATCATAAATCCAAAATAAACAACATATTAGGTTGTCATATTATATCGCAAACAGTCCAGAACGACATCGTTGTCCTTCAAAACGGCGCCAAAAAAAAAAAAAAAAAAAAAAAAAAAAATCGCCAAATTCAGTTGTGGGGTTATACTGAAGTTATACCGTTTATTGCCCTCCGACTCCGAGAAGGGGGGGGGGGATTTCGAATTTCGTGAAATCCAGTTACAATAAGTGCCGGATGCATACAAACAATTTATGCACCAAATTTCGTGACCACAGAAGTCTTTAATAGAAAATATTATAAATAAATAAATACAAAACGCACAGCTTTAGTATGGGATTTAAGCCATTTTTGCGATGAACTGAATTGGCTATCTCAATTGTGCAATTAAAGATCTTGGCGAGAAACGTCCGAGCAACTTCGGTTCCGAATTTCAAATTTTGCCAAAGGAATCCAGTACTAAAGCTGTTCCATACACAAAATAAATAAATAAATAAAATAAAATAAAATAAAAACTCTTTTCTAGTATTTACAAAAAAAAAAAAAAAAAAAATCTTAATAAAATCCAAATTATAATAATTTACAATTAAGGGGAGAACATAAAAAAAACCTCATAAGGTACATAATAACAACAAAAAATTTTGTTTTACTGCAGGAAAGAAAAGTACTGCTTAATTAAATAAAAATATTAAACTAATGCCAAATATCTCTATGAAAATATTTATCCACGTGCAAATTCCTCATTTAAAAAAAAAAAAAAAAAAAAAATTACCAACTTTTGTAATTTTCTCTCTAATTTTTATTTTTATTCACGTGAAATTAAAAATGATTCATTTTATTTCTGGAAAATAAAAAAAAAATATATAAATTCCTATATATAAATATAAAACGTTTTACCGAATCTGGGTTAAAAACGGTAAAAGGGTAAAATAAATTAGAAATATCAGACCTATATTTATAAATTTGATACCAAATGAAAGGGACGATTTTTCTGAATCCAGGGGTGCAAACAGTTTTTCGATGCGACAATTAGATTTTTTAAAACTAACTAAAGTATGAAATTTAAGTGGAAACGTAAAAAGGGAAAAATAAATTAGAATTATCAGACCTATCGTTACAAATTCAGTACCAAATGAAAGGGGTGATTTCTCTGAATCCTGGGGTGTAAACAGTTTTTCGATACGACAATTAGATTTTTTAAAATTAACTAAAGTATAAAACTTAGATGGCAACACTTCATTTCAATCTTTTCATAATTTGTAGTCCAAATCACGCGAATGAAAAAGTCTTAAACTTAAAAATTTATTTTTATATTTTATTTTTCCATTCAAAGCGTTTTAGTGAAAAAATATTTATGCCGCATGCGTAGGCGTTTTTTACCCATAATTTAAACACTATTCATAATTTTGAAAATTTCTATAGATATAATTTTAAGTTGGGTGAAGACCTAAGTTTCTGCCAAGCGCCGTTGAATTCCGTCCAGCCGTTCTCGAGTGATGCCCGGACAAACGTATTTTAGTTTTTTACCCCCCAGGGGGGAACGAGGGAGAATTTCCGAAAAGTTGATAGATATAATTTTAAGTTGGGTGAAGACCTAAATTCCTGCCAAGCGTCGTTGAATTCCGTCCAGCCGTTCTAAAGTGATGCCCGGACAAAAAAAGCGACATTCGGACACGATGACACACACACAGACACACACACAGGCAAAATTTTCTGAAGTCATTTTCGGCTTTCATGGGGTGTAAAACGTGAAGATATCGCAAAATTTTTCGATTCCGACAAATTTACAGACAAAACTCTGATTTTATTAATATAGATAGTCATTTTTTTAAATATGCATGAGCAAATTTATTTTTATTTTATTTTTATTTTTATTTTTATTATTATTTTTTTTTTTACGGAAAAGCATATTTCATTTTATGCTGGAAAAAAATGGCAACAATTAAAAATTTAAATGTATTTTAAAGCTTTTATTTTCATATTTTAATTAATTTTAAAAAATGTAATTATATATTCGTTACAAATAATGTACCAAATGAAAGGCGCAATTTTTCTGAATACGTCTGTTTAAACAGCTTATCGATCGGACAATTACGTTTTTTAAAATTAACTAAAGTATAAAATTAGGACACCGAGTCCAAGGAAATCTCTTAAGCCTATCTCTTAAGCCTAAAGTGTGACAGAATCAGTGACGGATGAGGGTAACTATATATGCTAATATAGTCAGGTATTGCATTCGGCTGCAGATTTGGTCCCACTAATTGAATAATAAGTTATTGTAAAAGAACACTATATAAAAATAGTGGTGCAAAAGGTGCAGCAAAATGAGAACTCTGCAAAAGGAATATAATCATTTAATTTTTTAAAAATTTTCATATATAGTTTTATTTTATTATTTTTCATTACAATAATACTTTTTCAAAAAATTGTTCAAAAAGCAAATTAATATAAAAGATTTTACACAAATTAAAAAATTTCAAATTACACTAATGTGTAATTTACTGCAAGATAGTCAATTAAAATGTTTATTTTTAATTTAATGTAAGATAGAAATTTTTGTGTTCTCTAAAAGTTTCAGAAAAATAGAACGCACTTTTTTAATTCATCATATCTAAAAATATTTCGTACAATAAGTCTTAGCAAGGAAAAAAAAAGTTTTTTTTTGAAAATGCACTTAGAATTCTCAAAAATGCAATTTTCTCAAAACAATAAAAATACATCTTAGAAAAAAAAATTAAAACGAAATAAAGTTTATTAATTCAAAAAAGGATTCTAAAAGAACTTAATTATGTGTGTCACGTATCAAGTTTCAGAATCTGCTTTTTGTTTAAATTTAATTACTTCCTGAAAAAAAAAAAAAAAAAAAAGTGAAATATTTTTAAGTTTCAAACATTTTTACAGACATGTCTCTTTTTCTTGCAAGTACAAAAAGAATTATATTTTTATGTTTTTTCAGTCTCAGCCATTTTTTTTTTTTTGCCTTTTCTGTCAACTTCATTTGCACGTGAGCTTTTTGTAATAATGAAATGGAAACTAATTAGTGTACAAGAAACTTAATTTAACATAATTAGAAAATAAATAACGTTCAAGTTTAAAAGAGCATCAATATAATTTTAAAAACGTACATGGATTTTTCCATTTCATATATAGTAAAGGTACTTTTCTTGTGAATAAGCGATATTTAAATACAAACTAAATACTTACAAAACAAAGGAAAAAATATTGAATTAAAGTTACCTTTTTACTAATTTGACAAATGTTAAAAGGTTTAAATAAGAAAAAGAACCATAAAAAACTTTGGAGGGATTCTACTCGACATTATGTACTACATTTAGTAATTATTAAGCGTTTAGGCAAATTTCAATAAATAAGTAAGCATAAATGACTATTATATCCACTCTAAGTGTGTATATTTGTACGATATACCGTAATGTGTGTGTATCTTTTTTACTTTTTTCAATAATCAATAGAAGAAACTATTGATTTCGTAATTATTGAAAACTTTCCCAAGACAAAAAGTAAAAAAAAAAAAAAAAAAACTAAATTTATATTACTTACAAACTTTGAATAAACACCATAAAATGCAATAAACTCGCAACAATTGTTTCGGGTCGAAAAAACACACGACCCTTCATCAGGCGAATAAAGTAAGCACGAGTGCTGCAGTCAAAGCGGCAATGCACAAAATCATTTAAAATGAAAAGAAAAACTTTATAAAGTAGAAAATAAATATAGTTACTGGTGTGAATAGAATTGTACAAGAAAACAAGAAAATAAATAAATGAGTGAGATTAAACATAAAACAATCTAAGGATAACAAAATTAAACGAAAATCTAAGTTACGTGAGTAATTTCCAAGCATCAGAGAAGAAAGGAGTGGAAGAAATATCATTAACAAGATTTTTCGAATTTTTAAATATGTAAAATGCTTCATGAATATCCAAATGGGAGGAACAGACAGGAGATGAGATTATGTTAGTTTTGGAAAAATCAAAACGATGACCTTGAGACCAGCAGTGGGAAGCAACAGAAGATTTGGTAATCTCTTCATTACGAACATTCTGACGGTGCTCATTTATTCTGTATTTCAAACGCCTCCTAGTTTGACCAATATAAACTAAGTTGCAGGACGAACACGGAATTAAATAAATTCCAGAACGGTTTTCGGTGGGAATGGGATCCTTAAGAGAAAATAATTTAATTTTATTGACGGGTTTGTAAATAACTTTGAAACCAAACGGTGAAAGAATTTTAGAGATTTTAAAAGAGAGTGAAGAATAAAAAGGTAAAACAACTGGGATGAGACTGTGATCGTTTAACCCATATTGGACCGCCGTCCTATTTATAGGACAGTTGAATTAAATGTCAATAATGTAAAAGAAACATTTAAAATCTGCAAAAACTTGACATAAATTTTTAGAAATAGACTAAATTAATTAAATTACTGTGAAAAATGCAATTTGAAAAATATATTAATGCTGCATAATAATAAAGAACTTCTTCTGCTAAATAGTGAGCATGTGCTAGTGAAAAATCCAAATGGTCGTCAAAGACGATGTCAACTGAAATCATGCAATAAAAAACCTGTTACAATTTGCAACATGTGCAATGTTGGATGTAGAGATTGTGTTTTGGACTTCCATTCGTAAAAATCTTTACAATTTGCAAAATGCTCACTTTTGGACTGTGTATAGACTGTCTTTTGGACTAACAAACAAAATAAAAAAATTGTAAAATTATTATAATTTTTTCTTTTTTTCTTTTTTATATGTGTATATTCTTTTTTATATGTGTTTTTATATCTTATACTGACCATGTTTTTAAAAAATTACATTTTTCTAATAATTCGTTTAATGAGTGGTCCAATATAAGTTAATTTGGGAGCAGAACGTTTAGGATTCTTAAATTTGTGTAGAGCTTTATCGATGATAGATGTGTTATAGCCACGAGAGAGAGCAATAGATTTTAAATAATTAATTTCTTTCGAAAGATTAGACGGATCAGAACAAATGTGTAAGGCACGATAAACATAAGTGTAAAAAGCAGACATTTTTTGTTGAGGGGCGTGGTTAGAGAGAGCATGCGGCGGCAAAGAGACTGAGAATGGTTTTCTAAAAACAGTAGTTGAGAAACAATCCTTTTCTTTATTCACAAGAACGTCAAGGAAAGGCAAAGAGCAATCCTGTTCAACCTCAAAAGTGAACTGAATGCATGGGTCAATCGAATTGACCAAAGAAAGTAAATTGGACAAATCGACATCAGGGGAGACAAGAACGAAAGTGTCATCCACATACCTAAACCAGTGAGGAAATTTATATACGCCGAAGAGTTTTTCTTCAAAATAGTGCATATAAATGTCGCAAAGTAAAGGAGAGAGAGGACTACCCATGGCCATACCATCATTTTGGGAATAATAAGTACCATTAAAAATGAAGGCAGTTTGCCTGATACACAAATGAACTAAATTTAGTTCATTTGTGTACCTCTAGGGGTGTGTCCCAGACCGTCGCCAATTGCCCATCTGCGCAGCACTAGTGCTACGTAAATCCCAACCAACCATGCATCCTAAACTATTGACTTATCGCCATAACTCAACTGATCGAACCACGTCCCACGGTCACCTCGCTCACCTAAGAATTGAGGGTTAGTTAACTGCGTAAAAAAAAGAAGGGTGATTAACTGCATGACGAATTTTATTTATAATTTAATATTCAAAGTATCGATTTCTGAACATATTATAAAATCATTATAAAGAAAAGAAATGTAAATGTGCAGTTTTTAATGTGGTTATAAACAAATTAATTTCAGTTAATTATTAAAAATAACATGTTGGTCATGATGAAATGAATCCATTATCTGTATAGGCAGTATTTGTAAACTTTCAAACTTAGACGTTTTGTCGAATATCTAAAAAATATTTGATGTATGAAACTTCAGTGGTGTAAACAGCATGTTAAACATATATTTCGATGAAGATCTGATCACAAAAATAATATGGGGACCTTTAAAAATTTTTTTAAAGTGTTACGACAGTGCAGACAGTAATGCTAGTAAAAGCTTTATAATTCTAGTATTTAATTATTATACTTCTTTACTTTGTCTATGTATGAGAATGGCATGTATATGATACAATTTCTTTTAAAAAATCAAAAACATTTTTGCAAGATTTTTGTTTTTACAAATTTCTCGATATGTCTCACTATTAAATTATGCAAAAATAATTTAGCTATCATTTGCGAATGTGCAGATAAAAATTATTTTATCTCATATTTTTTCATATTTAAAACTAAAAGGCTTTATCCGAAGCTTCACAAGACTTTTGTCACGGATCTGCGACTTTATCAGAAGCAGCTTTACATGATGTTGTAGGTGACGGAACTAAACTTTATCCTCTTCCTCGTATTCTGGTCGCAGTAAATGGTGCTACTTATGATCGGTACTGGTTCGTTTCTGTTGCTACTGAAGCGAATTTTTAAAAATTTCAATAGTTTTGCGATTTAGGGTGTAAACTCATTTTTTTTTTTATTTTGCTGATTAATTTTTATTATCAAAATCTATTCTAATTTCTTTATTTTTATAAACTTTAGTTAGTTTCGTGGTTTTTCTATTTACTGCGACCAGAAGACGAGGAAGAGGATGGAGTTCAGTTTTGTCGCCTACAATAACATGTGAAGCTGTTCCTGATGAAGTCGCGAATCCATGTCGAAAGCCTTGTGAAGTTTCAAAGTAAGGCTTTTTAGATTTAAATATGTTTAAAGAAGTTTCAACGTTAACTTAAGAAGTACTTTTTCTTTTAGTTCCCCATCATACTATAGGTATGGGGAACTTAGGTAATCGTGAAAATTTTCGACCTCGGTTTTTTGACTTTTTTACACGTTTTCAGGTGTGAGGAATCCGAAAATGACAAAATTTCTATGGTGTCTGTTAGTGTGTCAGTGTGTCAGTGTGTCAGTCCGTTAGTGTGTTAGTCCGTTAGTTTGTTAGTCTGTTAACACGATATCTCACGAAAAAATGATCGCAGAGAGGTCAGATCAGTTTTAAAATATTACTTTCGACACTGGCAAGAACCCTATTCATTTGCAACATTCGAATTTAAAAACTTCGTAAGTTATTAGAAATTTACGATTTTCTTAACATGGGAGAATAGGACAAAAATTCACTTAAACGTGCATTTAATGGAACCTTTTTACTGTAAAAATGTCAGACCAGTTTTAAAATATCAGTTTTGATGCCGGAATGAACATCAGTAACTATAAATATGCTACTTTGGAAATTTCGCAAGTTATTGGAAATTTACGAATTTTTTAACATGGCAGGATAGAGCAAAATTTCACATAAACGTCAATTTTGAGAGATATTTTCATCGTAAAGATGTCAGACTACTTTTGAAATATTATTTAGGACACTGCCATGAATATTAATGACTATGAATTTTCCAATATAATGATTTCGTAAGTCATTGGAAATTTACGAATTTCTTAACATGGCTGAATAGAGCAAAATTTCACATGAACGTCAATCTTGAGGGATATTTTCATCGTAAAGATGTCAAACCACTTTCGAAATATTATTTAGGATACTGGCATGAATATCATAGACTACGATTTTTCCAATTAAAAAAATTCGTAAGTTATTTGGAATTTAAGATTTACTTAACATGTCGGAATAAGGCAAAATTGAACATAAACTTCGATTTTGAGGATCATAAATACACTAGACAACTTCAAAATTACATTTATGATATTTGTTTGAACATGATTGAATACAAATATTCTAATAGGAAAATTTCGTAAATCATTCATAATTTACGATTTTATCAACATAGCGAAATTGTAAATTTTTCATATAAATATGAATTTTGAGGATTATTGCATTGGAAATAGTAGGATGAAAACTAAACAACGGAATTGACCCTGATAAAATAAATTAACAGATTAGAATAAGATAAATATATCGAAGTGAACGGTGGATAGCCTATTAGGCGGGGATTTCATTCTGTCATAATATCAAGCTTTGGTCAAATTCATTTCTTTTAACATGATTATAATATGTCTCGCACTAGAAATTTATGAGAACATAAATATGATGGGGAACTGAGCAGAGTCCACCTATGCCAACTAGTTTATATTGTAATTAATGGGTATTTTTTCTTTTGTAGTTTATCTATTTTTGTAAAATTTGCATTACATTTCATTAAAAACTGCAATGTATAAGCAATATTTTGGAATTTTTTAAAGAAACCACAATATTTACATAAAATACATGTTATTTTCATGAAAATGAAAACAGATAATGGAAAGAACTGAATTAGTATAGAAATGTTTAAAATTACTCCAACAGTTTGAATTCTCTGATTTAAAAGCTAAGAATTCAATAAATGTTGTACATGCATTGTTTAAAAAATCAAGAATTAAAACGATTAAGTTAAATGGTGTCTTCCCATATGCGCGATTCCCATTTGCGCGAAGTGGTGAAAAATTCCCATTTGCACGAACAAAGAAAAAATACAAGAATAGTACGAGTTACATGCGTTCTCAGATCTCACTAGACACATGACTGTCCAGTTTTTTTTTTTTTTTTTCATGTGCTCGAAGAGTATACGTGCATGATACTGATTGTTGCGAAAACGAGTTACCAGCGTTTTCAGATTCATGCACAGCAAGGTAGAGGTGCCCAGTGATTTATTTATTTATTTATTTTTTTTTACGTGCGTACTAGTGATTGCCGCGGAACAGAGTTACGGGCGTTCTCAGATTCATGCACAGCGGCGTAGGGATGTCCAGTGATGTTTTTTTGGTTTTTACGTGCGTGGTAGTGGTTGCCGCGGAATCGAGTTACGGGAGTTCTCAGATTCATGCACAGTGAGGTAGGGGTGTTCAGTGATGTTTTTTTGGTTTTTACGTGAGTGGTAGTGATTGCCGCGGTACCGAGTTATGGGCGTTCTCAGATTATCTAGTTGAAAAGGAAGAAATCACATGCACGCCCGGTCATGAAATTTCCGGTCGCGCAAATGGGAATTTTTCACCCCTTCGCGCAAATAGAAATCGCGCAAGTGGTACTAATTCAATTAAATAATCGTTTGAAACTTAAAAGTGAAAAAAAAAAAACTTTTTTTATTAGATAAATTCAAAAATGTTTTATTTTAGACACTCTTGATTGGATGGTTTTACATAAGTAAATTATATTTTATTATTGCCCTACAGTTATATAATTAAACAAAAATATATTTTTTTTCTTTTTCATTGGATGGAAGTTTTGCGGAAAATGTATAATGTTTTTCCTTTTCACATCTTGCCTCGAGTTTTCTGAAATAGAAACAATATTTTTATTAAAAAAATCTCATGTATATTTAAAAAGGCATTAGTGAACAGATAAAATATAACTTGCTTTGTCGGCTTGATTGGAAGGAAACAAAACTTCACGACTTGTTCTTGTAAGTGGTGCAGGTTTATACAGCCTAAGTTTAAACAATATGATAAATTAATAGAATTCAGAAAAAAAGAATATATATATATATATATATATACATTAAAATATAAGAGTAGATCGAGGGAAGGAGAGGTAGTTTTTGTTTAAAATTTCTCTAAAATACCCTGATGGTTATGTATGTTGTTTATTGATCTCTTGTAAAAAATAATATATATATATATATACTTTTGAGTACATATTAAAAATATTTCTAATTTAAAAAAAAAACATTATAAAAACTTCGAAATAAAAGTTTACTTAACTCTTTTGTTTTGATTTAGCATGTCACTTTCCAATCTCGGAGTAAAATGGCCATTTATTTAAGGGTAAGACGGCTTATGGGATTTGAATTAAATTATACATTCTTATGAAACATTATATATTTAGGTTTAAAACACATAATTGACATAGACATAAACAAAATTTAATCTCTCATTTAATATTTTGCAAAAAATAATTCCCAGGTGTAATTTAAGGTGACTTGGCACCTTACTACTGACGGTTTCGTAAAAAAAGCTTATATTTACATTTAATATTTATAAATTGAACTATATTAATATTTGTTCAATAAATGTATATTTGGGAAACATTTCTTATGTTTTTTTTTTTTTTTTACAGATTTCAAACCTTTAAATTACGTTTTCCCAGTTGGCTTTTTTTTTAATGAATTCATGATCTTCAAAATGTTAAAATTTCAACAGATATTTAAGAAAAATCTTACTACTTTTTGTGAATGTTTAATAGAACCTACTTAAAGAATTAGACATAGATTTTGCAATATCTGTAAAAGAAAAAATACTAAAAATAAAAATATAGCAGAAATCATGTTTTGTTTGAAAATTTTTATATAGACATACACTTTTAAAACATTTTCCTCAAAAACTAATTTATACATTCAAAAATTCATCCCTAATTCTTTTTCTAATAAATATACGAAAAATATTAAGACTTTTTCTTAAATATTTGTAGAGATTTTAGCCTTTTGAAGATCACAAGTTCATGAAAAAATGCAAACTTTAAAAATACAATTTAAAGATTTCAAATCAGTATAAAATATATCAAAATCCATAATAATTGTTGCCTGAATATATATTTTATTGAACAAATCTAATATAGCTCAATTTCTAAATACTAAATGAAAATATATGCTTTTATGAGAAAACATTCAATGATGACAAGCTCCCTTAAAACAACAGAAAAGACAACCAGGAAATTTTTTTTTCATTGAATAACTATCGGCATCTTACCTTAAAAAACTTTCATCACCTTATCCCAAAAAGTTAAACAAGATATAAGTCCGTTTATTAACTTATGAAACAAGAATCGATCCCATTGATACGTTTGAAGAGAAATTCGGTAAGAATCTGTAACTTAAGGCTGTTCTCAAATGAGAAGCTGAATTTCGGGCATACATTCTGACATCAGATGAAAAAAAAGTTCTTACTTTCACGTATGTAAAATTAGACCAACTAGTCCAGTTTCCAGAAAATCACACGACTCTTTCATTTTTTCTTTAAAGCAAATACTTTTGTCGAAAAAAAAAAAAAAAAAAAATCAAGAATTGATTTTTTCCATATTTGTAGTGTAAAGTTCTGACATATTTATGGACAGAAAAACAGAGTTAGGATTTAAAAAAAAAAAAATACATTCTACATGCCCATATGTATTATTTCGATCGAATGACTTTTTGAAAATTTTGATTTAAATTTTTAAATATTTTTAATGTTTTATCATGTGTGGAATTGACTAAATTTCAGTCTGCCATTTCATTCGTCTATTTTTGAAAAACAGATTGGAATTTAGCGAATTTTACGCATGATAAAAAAAAATATATATATAGTTTAAATCAAAATTTTCAGAAAGGGCCACAGTTATGTGTGGAAGGCTAAATTTCCCCCGAGTTATCGCGGTATAGCCGGTCATATGGTTGCGATAACATTCTTTTTTGTTGTTAGTGGATGTGCTTTACTATAATATTTTACCATTTCCAAGGACACTGCTCAGGAATTGAAATGAATTCCTCATAGAGATATGATAAATAATGTATGTTTTTAAGCTAAATATTCATAGCTTGTTTTTTTTTTTTTTTTTTTTTTTTGTATATTTACACGCTTTGAGTCTTCCTGATTACCAAAGTCAAGTTTTTTAACGATTGATCTTTGTCTGTGTCTCTTAGAATATCTTAAAAACGAATAATTTTAGGAGATCCAAATGTTGCATTTTAAAGTTAATATAAGTTTGTTGTTGGAAAAGTTAGATCAAGAATGATAAGTTTCAAGGAATGTTGCGTGTGAAAGTTGTCTGAATAATTTTAAGTGAACTTTTAATTTTAATAACAGATTTAAATTCTATATAAATGTATGTACAGTAATGAAATGGCAGCCCCCCTCATACAGAACTAATTATCATATAAAACTCTTTCGAAGCCTTATTTGGAACGTTTTAACATTTTTCATAACAGAACTCGTTATCTTACCCCTTAATCTTAAACCTGTATTTATAGTACTAAATTTCAGGGTAAGAGAAAGTCGTTTGAGTGACACACCAGATTATTTTTTTTCCAATCAACAGCGAACTAGTTTCGCATTTTTAAAATTGTCTGAAAAAATTTAATAAGTGTAAGCTACTGATTTACAAAAAAATTGTATAACGTCCACTACCCCCCTAAAGAAAGTATCAGCATTTGTTTCAAAAAATAGACAGTTTAATCTCGGTAACGTGAACACCGTTAACGTGAATTACTTTTAACACGATCTGTCTTTCACAATCCTCGTCAAAATTAAGATTAGTTTAGTTATATGAAGATTTGTTACTGATAGCATGAACTACTGATAACATGAACAATTCCCCCTCCTCTCCCCCCCCTCCCCGCGCTTCAGATTCACGTTAACGAGGTTCGACTGTATATGTACTTTTCTAGAATAAGTATATCTTGACGAGTTACAGGTCAAACAGTCAAAAATGAGATTATATGGGAGGTTTTTTTTTTTTTTCAGTAGCAAGCGACTATTTTTTTAAATTTGAATTTTATTTATTTATTCGCTTTTAATACAGTTTTTTTTTTTTTTTTTTTTTTTTACATTAAAAAGTAGAAAAAAAATCTTGAAATTGTTTAAGATATTATTGCACTAAAGCCTAAGTACGAAAAAAAAAAAAAAAATAAATAATAAAATATATATATATACTTACGGTTCATTGTTGACGTGTAAGCTGAAAAATAAAATAATATATTTTAATAAAAGAAACTTTTAAAGACACAAATGCAATACTATATATACGTGTACTGTTTGTAAAACTTAATAATGGTTATTTAATGTTACATACCCTCTGGCTTTCTAAAATTAAAAAAAAAAAAATTCCCAAATTCGAAAGTCTTGCTAAAAAAAGTAGCTATTTTTCTTTTTTCTTAAATTTGCGTCAATTATTAGTCACTTTATATTCATTTCGGATAGAAAATGTATTTCTAAAACGGAATTCGCAGAAAATGCATTTATTTATTCATTATTATTATTTTTAAATATATACATACATTCATTTAAAATTTTGATTATGGTATTTACAAAATCTTTTAGACCATGGAAATTGAATTTTTCTACTGTTAGACAGCGAATATAAAGTTTACTTTGCAAGGCTGAATTTAGATCTCTCTCAACCTCAACTTCATTAAAATAAGTAGATAAAATTATTATTTAAAAAAAAAATAATGATGCATAATTAGCAACGTGTAAATTCCCTTCTTTGTTTTCTCTGTTTTCTTGTGTAAAAGAAAAAAAAAAAAAAATGGAATTTCTATTACAAAAAGATTAAATATTATCGTTAAAAATTTGTGGTGATAGTATGCCTCTGTCTTAATCAAGCAGGGACTGGGAACAACAACAACAACAACAATAATAATAATAAATTAAATAATTAATGCCTAATTGAAATGCCCTCGTGTAGAAACAAATATATATTTTTCCATCGATTAAGAATAGATATTTCGTAAGACGAAGAAATTTTGAATCTTCGAAAGCACAAACCTACCATACGTCAAAAGCACATTTTTTTTAAATATCCATCAAAGAATAAGTACTTCACGTTATTTTATTCACATCCATTTTCCACATAAAGTATTTTTTAAAGCATTTGCTAAATTCAAGAACATTTCTTAAATTTATTTTTTTTCAAGACTTGTAGAAATACGCGTAATACATTTACATATCTCAATCCCTTTTGAATTTTTTTTTTCTTTTTTTTTTTTTTAAATAGCCAGATAAATATTGAAAAATGGAAATGACCTGCCATCGAAATAAAATTTCCATTATTTCAATGATGGAAAATAAATATTTCATATACTAGTATGTCATGGCCATCACACGTGACACGGAATAAAAATATTTCTGGTCTAGAGGCATGAATTTTGAACGCTTCGTCGAGCTTGATTTACTATTTACTTTTTTACTATTTATTGATATTTAAAAGAATGTATACAAAATAAATAAATAACAATAAATAAATACCAATAAATAAAAAAAAAAGTTATAAATTGGTAAAGTAGAGGACTGGTGTTAAAAAAAAAAAAAAAAGAGGGGGGAGTGTGTACTCTGGAAGACATGATTGCAGCCATTCTGGTCTTCTGAAACAATAAAAACAATACAATCAAACGGGAAAAAAAAAAAAAAAGTCTTAATTTCTAAAAATGTTATTGTAGCCACACGAGAAAAAAAATGGCGTTTGTCTTATAAAGAAAAATGCATTTATCAATTTTTTTTTTTTTTCATTATTTTTAATTTAAAAAAAGTAGTAAAAAAAACAAAAAAAAAACGATACAAAAGTGGTAGGGGCGATTGAAGGTTATATATTGATGATTGCTACATAAATTAAAATAAATTGATTAAATAGAACTTGAGATATCATGTCAACCCTTTTGGAAAAAGTTACTTTAAGAAAAAACACGTTTAAAGTTTAGAGCAAAAGTTTGAGGAAACCGCAGCCAGTGTTGGGCATAATTGATTAAAAAGTAATTGAATTACAATTAAATTACAATTGTAATTATTTTACTGCCAAGCAATTAACAAGTAACTGATTACAAATAAATTGAATTACTTATTTGATTTATTTGTAATAATTCAATTTATTTGTAATCAATCACATGTTAATCGATTGACAATATATATATATAATTGTAATTTAATTGTAATTCAATTACTTTTAATCAATTATGCCCAACACTGGCCGCAGTAGTTTAAGCCATAGTATAGTACGTTATACTTATATTTTGTTTATTGACGATTTAAATCGGCTTTGTTAACCCCTTAACTGCCCCAGGCGTATATACTCGTCTCGCTATGTCAACGCGTTAACTGCCCCGGGCGTACAAATACGTCTTGCCGAAGTACGATCCTTTGTGTTACTCTGCTACCAGTGTAACTAGTCTCACGGCTTTGTAATGCAATTAAATGACCATGACAGTGTTTTCGAAGGATTTACATATTTCAGACAAGATGGTGAGTGGGAGGAATCAGAAAAAGAATGTTTCTGGAGCAATGGACGCATAAGTACACGCGCCTGTGTGAAAAATGGTAGCAATGGAAGCGAATCTCGTAATTTTTGTCTGCAAGTAAGGTATTAATCTATTTTACACAAAATAAATAAATAAAATTAAATCGATTTTTTTCATAGTTCTGGACTATAATACCCCCTTATTATTTTCTTAATAATAATAATTATAAGATAAAAAACTCTTTATAAACCATGTTTTTAAATTTTCTGTTGAATTATAGCTATAGAACTAACTACATTAGCACTTTATCAATGCGTATGAAATCTTCAAACCGATAGAGACATCAATTTTTGTGAGATACATAATTTAATTTTTTACAATTTTTTAACGCTCAGGTTTAATTAAGTTATTTATTTAATCACGTTTATTTATTTTTATGTCGAAAGAAAATGAACTCGTAAAATTTTTTTGGCAACAATTAAATTATAGCTAAAATTTTAATGGCTATTTATAAGGTATTAGGAGGTTATTATTTTCATATTTTAATTAATCATAGGAAAATTATTCGAAAATCGGACTTCGAACTATTGTGTTGTCATCGGGTTGTTTCAAATGTCTATAGTTAGTAGGGAAGTTAGTTAAAATTCGATTGCGAGATTTGTACCGGACAAACAAACAAACAAGAATAGAAGTTAATAAAATCATGGTAAAATTGAACCTCATCATAAAGTGAGCACACTAGCTTCTATGCTTTCAAAGTTATTATAGTATTCACATTTAATTATTATTTGACTTATATCTGAACTATGTCATGTTAAATGGTGGGGATTTCTGACAATACTGGGTATTTTCAGGGAATCAAAGCATTATCAGTTAAATCTGCGGGGTTTAGCTTATAATTTATCGATAACAGTTTTGTATTCATTAAAACAAAACAATGTATTTTAGTTATACAAATGTACAGTTTTATTGAATATAAATGAAACTCACCTAATTGAGGGTAAGACAATGTCCTGTTTCTCTGCACTTGTTTGATGTCTATAAATGGAGAAAAAGTTCGTTACTATACTTATCGTGAAAATTCATTCTATATATAAACACATAACATTTAATAAATTAGCTTTAAGAATGTATAAGAATATTTTAAGAGTGACTTCGCGGTCTATAAGGTTTAAATCAAAAACTCACTGATAATATTACAAATGAATGAAATAAGATTGTCACTTCAGGTCGTGGGTTGGAGATCAATATTTGTTAATGTCCAAAATTTTCTATAAATGACGATGAAAAATTGATGAAATGAAAGCTATGTGAAATTTAATCAAATGAAGAATGTTAAAGTAAAAGATTGGTTTGACATATTTAGAAATTTGTTGACGAACAATGTCATTCTGGAAAGACAAAGCTCAATTTACAAAGTTTGTCAACCAGGAGGACATGAGTTAACAATGGAAAGATAACATTATTGAAAAAAATGATAATAAAAAAGCTTGGTTTCAATTTTTCATATAATTTGTTCAAATTTTACATGCCACTTAGCAGCGAAATGTTTTCCTGACCACTTTTGGCCCACTTTTATGGGAATGATCAAGTGAATGAATCAAAATTTTCTACGACATATGTATTACCATAATTAGAGCGACATTTGTATTAACATAATTAGTAAATAATGTAATGCATATGTTTTGAATTAAAATTTTAAAGCAATTTATTTAAACACACACACACACGTAAGCATGCATGAGTGAATGTATCAACATGTTGTTTATTCTATGTTTATAAATGAGTAAAGAAACATACAATTCGAATGAAGCTTATGCAAAGGGACATGCCTCATATTTGATTCTATATCCAATGACGCAACTCCCTTCCGCAGAGGATCAAAATTGTGATGGCATGTCTCCAGATACCTGACACTCGCTAATTGTCCGTACTGTAGCACTAGTACGACTTAAATCCTACACGACCAATGACGTAACTCGCGAAACAGTTGACCAATATAAAATTGGAGAACTTATTATAAACATATTTCAAATTAATAAAATAAGTTTATATAAAATTTAGTTTAGACAATAAAAAAAAAAAAAAGGCGGGAAAAGGGAGTAAATTACATTTATTTTTATTTATTTATTTTTTAATTTTCAAAGCGATATTTATAAAAAATTTTCTTTCTCACTAAAAATATTTTTCTTAGCCGCTATAAAACAGAAATACCCAATGCTATCGTGTACAGTAATTGAACAAACTTCTGTAAATATTTTCATATTCATTTCATTCCTTTCTAACATACGGTTGCAGACTGTTTCTGTATGCTAATATAGTTGTCGGACATTGCAAATGTACTTTCGCTTTTTGGAAATGTGTATTTCATGCATGAGGGTAATGGGGATTTGAAAACACTTAGCATTTAAGAACTGAGTTATGGTTAAAAAAAAGAAAAATCCGCCAAAGACAGAATTTAATTTAGAAGACAGGAGCGATTTGTGTATTTCAATTCTATATTTGAAAAAAAAAAAAAAAAATCAAAGCAGTCTTTGGGGACTGCCGATAGAAGTGAAACTAATTAACTTGTGAATTGTATCGTCGAGCTATTAGATTATTATTTTCGAATTATTTTTGGTTTGTAAAAAAGTGTATATGATCTGTATTATATGATTCGGCACAATATTTGTAGCTACTCATATTAAATGAACTAAGCCTTATATTAGTTAAAAATATTGATTACTTATGAAATTATTTTAATTAGTAGCTGAGATACAAAAGAAAACCGATTCAGCACACCTCAAAACGTGTAAATCAGGGAAAATCTCGAATTCCACTTTCAATAATATAAAAGAATTTTAAAATATCTTTCGAATGATGTATTAAAAATAATTTAATCATAATTAGAAAATGAAATATTGAAATTTTAAAATATTACAGCGCAATCTGGCGGTAGAATTTTTTGTAATGTACTGTTCGATTCCAAATCAACAAAGCTTTTTAATGATGTATTACTTATGAAATTATTTTAATTAGTAGCTGAGATACAAAAGAAAACCGACTCAAGAGACCTCAAAACGTGAAAATCAGGTGAAATCTCGAATTCCACTTTCGATAATATAAAATAACTTTAAAATATCTTTCGAAAGATGTATTAAAAATAATTTAATCATAATTAGAAATTGAAATATTGAAATTTTAAAATATTACAACGCCATCTTGCGGTAGAAATTTCTGTAAGCTACTGTTCGATTCCAACTCAACAAAGCTTTCAAATGATGTATTACTTATGAAATTATTTTAATTAGTAGCTGAGATACAAAAGAAAACCCATTCAGGATTACCTCAAAACGTGTAAATCAGCTGAAATCTCGAATTCCACTTCCGATAATATAAATTGGTAAAAAATGTGTTTCTTCTCATGGAAAGCCTTCGCTGACGATGACGCGAGTTTCATGATTTTTGTTCACCCAAAAGTGCTCAACACGCCTAAAGAAGTTTTCACTTCAAATGGAAAACCTTCGCTGACGATGACGAGAGTTTCATGATTTTTGTTCACCCAAAAGTGCTCAACGCGCCTAAGGAAATTTTCACTTAAAAAAAAAAAAATAAAAAAAAAAAAAAAATGAAAAAATAAATAAAATAAATAATCGCTTTCAAATATTTGCTGACTATATCCAGAAGGTATCGCCAACAAATATTCAGAAATTATAATCAATGCATATCATCAAAGTATCGCCTATATATATTCAGAAGCCATCAACAATACATATTTAAAAGATATCGTCAAAACATATTAAGAAGTCATCATCAATATATTAGGTGTACCGGAAAGTTCTGTCATTTTGAATTAAAATACTGACATCGGAAATTTATCCTGGATAAAATTTAAGATATTCTTAGGTAACTTATAAGATGGTTATTTGTAAAGTAGTACCATGTAAACACTGTTAAACAAAAATTTCCGGTTTCATTTTATTAATTAAAAACGACATAACTTTCCGGTACACCTAATATATACTGATTATATCGCCAACAATTATTTGGAAACCACCGTCAATACTTATTCAAAAGATATCATCAACATTTATTCAGAAGGTATCGCCAACAATTATTCAAAAGACAACCAATTCATGAATGGTGATGGTCTAGGATATCGGAAATGACAGTTGGTTTTTACATGCAATCAAGGAGGAATTTCACTTGAAAAAAAATAATCTGGTGTGTTACTCACACGACTTTCTCTTACCCTGAAATTTAATGCTATAAATATAGGTTGGAGATTAAGAGGTAAGATAACGATGTTATGTATACTTTTGTTAAACAATTCAAATTAGGCTTCGGGAGAGTTTTATATGATAATTAGTTCTGTGTGTGTGTGTGTGGGGGGGGGGCTACCGCCCCCCTCAACCCCCCGTTTCATTAATGCACCTACATTTATATAGAATTTAATTCGGTTATTAAAAAATAATTCTGTTTTTAAAAAATAATTTAATAAAATTATTATTTAAAAAAATTATCTTCTATAATAATGCAGACGATTTCCATATTAGACAAGTAGTATAACATCAAATATCCAAAAATAGTCCATTTTATTCTCAATTAAAAAAAAAAAAAAAAAAAAAAATTGTTAAAAGTAAAAAAAAATCGATAACTTTGTTTTAAATTATCGCAGATCGGTAGTTCAACCATTCGTTTTAAAGGTATTGGCGAGCTCTTTTGAAAGATACCCATCATGAAAATTTACTCCCCTCGAGGGGGGACTCCCCCCCCAGGGGGATGGCGAGGCTCCTACGTACACAATTTTTTATTCCCAGTTGACTATCTCTATTACAAAAAATAGATATTCGTTTTGTTTGGTTTAGTGCAGTCTATAGACGTTAAACTCTACTTACCTGCAATTTCCCCCATAGACGTAATGTATTAGAATTCTCTTGATTGTCCCTGTACACGAACCATTTGCTTGATCTTAACGAAAAGCTTACTGTAGCATCCCTATATGATACACATTTAGAATACCAAGTTTGGAATGTCTGCTACTATTTGTTCTTGAGATATGCTGATAACAGACACACACACCACACAGACACACACACAGACACACACTCAGACCATTTGTTAAAAATATGATTTTCGTATTCAGGGGATCTCAGAACATGTAAATTTAACAAAAACTCGCGTTCGAAAATTTGACCCAAAAACAATACTTTCTCTACCTTATGGGTAAGAGAAAGTAAAAATTCTTAAGGATTTGACGTAATATTTTAAGATAGTTTAAGAAATTAAATGGTAAAATTGGATATTGGCAGGCATCTTTGCAAATTCAGGGCGTAATACCATAAATGGTGACAAGCCAAAATCACTTACTTTGTGCTTGACTTTGAAAGTTCTTTTCTGATTTTAGGTTTCTTTAAACTGAAAATAAAAGAAAAATATTGATATAGCATAGTTGCCAACATATTAATTTATTCCGGAGAATGTTTAGCCCCGCCTTTATTTCGCACCACTTTATTTATAGAATAATGTCTTCCAATATACGTATAACTACGGTAAAATAAGAAAAAAAAATACTTTAACACTTTCACGACCGCTGACCAGAGCCTGATTAAGGGGGAAGCACACATTATTTATACTTAAACCGTCATTTTTTAACAAATACTTTCCTCCTATAATAAACACAAAATTCTCATGAAAAATTATTTTAAAAGAATTCTGGTGTCTAATAACGGTAAGTAAATTGGATTGTTTCACACCGTTCATTTTTTATAAAAAATATTTCCTCGTCAAAGCGTGGAATTTCTATGATATGAAGTAAAAAATAATTGGAAAAATATTCCGGTGAGAGCGGAGATAATGTGTGCTTCCCCCTTAATCAGGCTCTGCCGCTGACGTAGATTCACGTCATTTGAAAATCTGTAGCTCCGCCAGAGGGTGTTTCTTTTGCAGTTTGTGTGCTATTTATTTCTTAAGACCCAATATTCCCAGTATTCATATTTTTGTAATCAGATATATTATGGATACAAATACTTTGATTAGAAGGAATATAATTGTAATATATATCCATTTGTTTGTAATGTAAATGTGAATACAGAGAATATTGCCCTGAAATATTGTAACTTGCAAGAATAACACTCACAGGCGGACCTTCCTGTCAAAAAGAAAAAAAGTATGCGATCGCGAAAGCGTTAAAAAGAAAAGTAGTATGTTAAAAAATTGGGGCTAAAAATGCTCCGGAATAAATTTAAATGTTCGCAATTCAGTAAGCTACCAGAGTTCGAAATCTCCACCCTTTTTTCAGGCTTCTGTGCCACCACTATATTTATGCAGAAATATTTACAGTGTTTTCACATTAAAGTGCCATGAATAAATAGGTTAGAGATTATTGCATAAAAACAATAGTAGCAAAATATACGGGAATTTTTCATCAGTACAGGGGTCGTACGCTCCGCCCTTTTTTCAGGACACTCTCAAATATGACAAATTTCCGTCTCTATTCCTACCACTATTTTTTTACGATGATCTCTAACCAGATTAATCTGGAGACATTTCTATAAAAAGTACCATAAAAATTTCTGCATGAAATTACTGGTGGCAAAATAGAAGAAAATTTCTTATTCTTAAATGTGTCCTGAAAAAGGGGCGGAGAGTACGACCCCTGCTGTCAGTAAAAGTGTCCTGAAAAAAGGGCGGACGCTTCGAAAATTTAATCTAATTATACAGTTTTTAAAAATCATTGTTACAATTTTAGTAAAACACATTGAAAAAATCTTTTATCGTAATCTACGTTTATATAAGTTATTCAAAAAGAAGGATTAAGGAAAAAATGGTTTTTGAGAAGACCGGAAAGAATTTTACATTAGTGTGAGCATTATAGCTGAGCGTTATTGCATTTACATAGCTGCCAATATTTTAATTTATTCCGGAGTAATTTTAGTCCCGCCTCTATTTCGTACCACTTATTTTTTAAAAGTAGTTTTTTCTTATTTTATCGAAGTTACATATTGAAGAAAATTTTTCTATAAATAAAGTGGTGCGAAATAGAGGCGGGGCTAAAAGTACTCCGGAATAAATTAAAATATTGGCAGCTATGCATTTAGCAAGTCAAATAGTTGAAATTATGCTACAGTGGTTGCGCTATACATCGATATTCTTGATAGTATTGATAAAAAAAAGAAAAGAAAAATCTGAGGTAAAGAAATTAATGGGTACTTTAAATCTCATGGTTTCGAATAATAGAATAATGATAACAATAATAATACAGAATAACCTTTAACACGAGATAACTAAACTCAATTTAGTGTTATTCCGTAAACTGTCTGTTTACGACAAATATGGGATGTTATTTGTATATATCATTTACCTGATTTCCGGCGTATAACCCGCAATCAAGATGTGTCATTTCTCCACCAGAAATTTTATTTAACAGAAAAATCTGCTTTTGTTCAAGAAACAGTTCGTACAACTTTATTTGTCCATTAAAATTTTTGGTACGAAACTGGCTTATAAAAAATGCTGATTATACACCAGAAATCATGGTACTTTTTATTGTAGTTAGTTCGAATTTAGTGACTAATTTTTTAAATTTATATATGATCGAAATTCCAATTGTCCATTTGTAAATTATTTTTATAAGAAATTAGTAGCGTTGGAGAATCGAATTTGCTCATTGGCAATTAGATATAACTATTTTACACAATTATCTTATCTCTTTATTTCATCATGGTGTTTTATTCATTACGAGTATAAGGCAATAATAATTGTTAAAAAATAGTAGTGAGAGTTTTTCCGGTTATATACAGGATCTAATTTGTGAAACGAAAAATTAATTGTGGACGATTGCTTTTCGTAATGAGGGTTTATTAGCATTTGCAGGAAAATAAAAGAATTCTTTTTTCTTAGCTGCGCGTATTGGGAAAGCGAATTTACTTCACTATGAAGATTGTAGAACACATCGTGAATAAATTAGTTTTTCAAATTGCTATCGTGGCTACAAAACTGAAGAGTTAGAAAAAGCTGGCATTTAATGAAAGTAAACCATTGGTGTAATTTTAGGTAGATATAGGAGATCTATCTTTTGCAATGGTTCTCATGACATGACTTCTGGAAAAATTTCTTCATATCTTCACCGATCATGACCCCCAGAACCCAAAACCACCCTCCTTTCAAAAGTTTATATATATATATGTATAACACTTTTTCCCATGTTAAGTTGTTAGCACGACAACTGGAGTAATTTTTATTTAAACTTAACCAGCTGGAGATATGTTGTCAGGACAGTAAAAATCTCGGTCGATTTCGTAGATAGGGTATCCAGCTCAAAGGGGGTGGAAATGGTGGGGTTGGAAATTTTCGTTTGCCCATAATTTTTTTAATATTGAAAATAGGAAAATACTTCAAATCAGACGAATTATCGCCTTGCCCTAAAGAACAATATTTGTATTTAAACTTTTTCGATAACTTCAATTGCTTAAAAGTTACAAGTTAAAAAGTGATTTTTCGTCAACTGTAATGAAGCCGACATTTTCTTTAGCTTTAATTGCTAAAACTTGTAATCTGATGCGTTCATCACGTGCAAACGATAATAAAAAAGATAGCTGAAAATATAAAAACCATGGTAACAGCTTTAATTAACATTTAAAAATGTAAAATAAAAATAATACGTTTGACTTGGTAAAAATATCGTTTGTGGTGAATAGTTTAGAACACCGGTTTACGCAAGAAAATTTTAAATTTACGATTGAAATTGAGAGTAATACCTTACAGCTTCTTTAGACTTTTTATATTGTGGAAACAAGATATTGGTCTGTGAAGAGATATGAGATTTTGCGTGGGAAGAAAATATAATGACGCCAAAGCTGCCATTTTCCATCGTCAATCTCGACAAATTTTGTCATCAAATAACTAATTTCATCGCTAAGTAAAAACTTTCGTCGTCAGCTATCAAATTTTGCCGCCAAATCACAAATTTCATTGCTAAGTCGCAAGTTTTGTCACCAAATTGTGTATGTTTATGGCTTCTATTTGTTGAATGATTATGAGCTTGGATTTTAAAAAATTGAAACATTTTCTGACCAATAAATCTAGCCAAAAATTTTTAGTAGAATGAATAGCAGTAGTTGATAATTAAATTTCTTAAAAATAGAATAGTGACGTAAATAATGAAATGTGTGGGAACAAAGCCATCGGATAAGTATGTGTTAATGCATATGTAATATTTCTTTACTTTTGTAACATTAACGTAAAGGAATCTACCTTTGCCTTTAAGTTTGCCGAAAAGGGATTTTTTTTTTTTTTTTTATTATACCTGTTGTGAATTTGTTGTATCGTATTATATCACCAATATCCATGAGAATATTCGGAAAAACTGATCTTTATAACCAATAAGTACCGAATTATGGGATTTTATAAAACAGAAAACAATAATAAAGCACTTTGGTACTAGACAATAAAAAATAATTTCACAAATATTTGTTGATAAAAATGTCTAAATATTATATAAAATAATTTAAACTTTAGCATAAAACTACTTTTTTTTTTTTTCTAAGAAGAAGGTAAATTTTCTAATTAAACTGAATGTTTTTTGGAAAATAAATAAATAAATAAAAGGAAAAACGTTATCGTGCGAAATATTTATTATTCTTAACAATTAAAACTGTGTTATGTTCAACTTACATTGGTAGAGTTTCTTCTTGAGTCTCTTTTGTTTTAAATCCCTTGTCCAGCGAACCTTTGTAAATGCTGTCATCTTTACCTTTCACCAAAACTTCTTCTCTAAGAAAGTAATAGAAATTTGCTTCACTAGACAGTAGGAATTTGTTTCTCTTTAAGACAATTGATACTTTTTAGGATGTTCCACTAGGTATGCAGCATGGATTTTTATAGAATCGAATAGATATCCTCGAGATGATCATTTTCATTCCGATCATGTAAAGCATTTGAATATCATGTTAGAAAAGTTTTAAACAATTCTAATGTAAAAACCAGTTTTACAGAAGAACAATTATACAAATTGTAAAATTAGTTTTAACACCAGAACTATTTAAAAGTTTTATCTACTTCCTTCAGTTTAAATTCTGTATTAAATTATAATTTAAAAAACTTCACGAAATTCTGGTGTCAAAATAACTTTATGTAGTTGAGTGATGCTATATGATTTTTATGATGTAATTGTTAACTATGACGAGATATTCAGAGAAATCACATGATGTGTGCCAAAATTCTCATCTCAATTACAGTCGGCTGCAAAATTATTCGAGCACTAGCAATAATCCTTGTCAAAAAAAAAGTACACTTAGTACAGCTTTGTTAAATAAATCCTTGTCGAGTCATGTTCTTAATCAGTCTAAGACATGATTCGACAAGGATTTACTTAGCAAAACAGTCTTAAGTGCACTTTTTAAATATAGGAATTATTGGATAGTGCTCGAATAATTTTGCAGCCGACTGTATGTCTGTTGATAATTTAAGTTGCGTACCTAATTGGTGAGCCTGATTTAAGGGTACTTATCCATCACCTTCTAACGGTAAAGATCTTCATTTTTAGAAAGTGGTGGCTTGTCGCTTCGGGAAAAAAAAAAGCAGAAAAATGTTAGAAACCTATGTCTCTTAAGGAAGAAATATTACTATTTGAATCTTAATGACATTTTAACCCTTTGCGGTGCAAGACAATTCGGATCATTTAAATTATACTGCAACCGGAATTCATGAACTAAATTCAACTGAAAGAAATTTTAAATTTTAAGAGCAAAAAATTCGGCCTTTTCTGCTGTGTTATAAACGTACATTTTTGCTAAAAATGTTCCGGGATGAATTTTTGCAGCTGGATCTTAAATTTTGTGTCCTCGCAGCGAGGACAGCGCGTTAAGGGGTTAAAACTTCAACAAAATCTTTATTTAAATGACAGTTAAAAAAATATGTTCGAAGTTTTTATGTCTTTCTGCAACTGGAATTAACACGCAAATAAAATACCAATTTTATGGAATTCCAACTCTAAAACTCTTAAAATCATTTTAAACATCTTAAAAGCAGAGACTAATGGAAGATTTTTGTGTCTATAAGCTATAATTATCTATCTATCTCTCTCTCTCTCTCTCTCTCTCTATATATATATATATATATATATACAGGGTTCCCACTAATTTGCTCCTGATTTTAAAGTTAAATTACTCCTAAACAAAGATAGGTAGAGGAATGAAACAAATGGCATGTTTATTTTGAAATTTGTAAAAATCTTTTACATGAAAATCAAAATTTCTTTCAAGTATTGTCAAAAGTTGGCGCTTTTGGCGATTAAAGTTGTTATTCACGTAAAAGTGGCAATTCTCTGTGAACCTTACGCAACTAGAGTCGAATCCATCTTCATCAATTATTTTTAGCATGTTTTGTGTGAAATTTTCTCTTTGTTGCATAGTTCGAGCTGAGATGGTGTGGTGACATTAGATCCTAAACATAAACATGCATAGATCATTTTTCACAATTGTATGGGTGATGAGTAGCTTCAATCCTGATTTTTCTGTAATTCTTCTCACAGATTTTCTAGGATATTTGTGCGTAACACTTTTACAGCTTTCAAAATAAAAATGCCGTTTGTTTCATTCTTATATCTGTCTTTGTTTAGGTGTATTTTAATTTTAAAATTGGGGGGGGGGGGAGGGATTAATGAACACACTGTATATATACGAGGGTTGCTATTTATATTTCTGGCCTTGGCAACAGTAAGTGTTGCTAGGCGACCACAGACGATTTTAATCGAAAGTTTGATATTTTTAAGCGTAAATTCAGCAGACGATTTACCATTATAGCTTTATTTGTGTTGTTGACAGTAAATTGAAAAGTTCTTCTCTTTCAAAAAATGGAATTGAATCGTGAAAATTTTCGTGCGATTATTTTTCATAACTTTCGACGTGGATTGTCAAGACAAGAGTGCTTCGATGAACTTAATTCTTTATACAGCGATAAAGCGCCATCCTACAGCACTGTAAAAGATTGGTATAACGAATTTAATCGTGGTCGATGTTCGATCCAGGACGAATCCCGTGCAGGTCGTCCAAAATCCGTTGTTGTGCCAGAAAAGATCGATGCTGTGCGTGAACTGATAAAGCAAGATCGTCATGTGACATACCGTGAGATTGAGGAGTCTTTGGACATTAGTATGACTAGCATCAATAAAATATTGCATGAACATTTGAGCGTAAAAAAAATTTGTTCGCGTTGGATCCCGCATAATCTGACAAACGCTCAAAAAAAGGCTCGTGTCGATTGGTGCAAGGAAATGTTGGAAAAATACGTTCAAGGTACATCAAAGGCTGTGTATAACATCTACACAGGTGACGAATCATGGATATATGCATATGAGCCGGAAACAAAACAGCAATCAACTGTATGGGTCTTCCAAGGCAAGGCAAAACCAACAAAAGTTGTTCGAGGAAGAAGCACATCGAAACAAATGATTGCCTGTTTCTTCGGCATTAACTGTCATGTGGCAACAGTGGCATTAGAGCAACGCAGGACGGTCAATTCTGAATGGTACACGACCATTTGTTTGCCAGAAGTCATCGGAGAAATTCGAAAAAAGCAGAAGAACAGGCGAATCATTCTTCATCATGACAATGCGAGCTCTCACACATCGACTCAAACAAATGCATTTCTGACTGAGCGAAAGATCGAATTGATGGGTCATCCGCCGTACAGCCCTGATTTGGCACCCAATGACTTCTTCTTATTCCCACACATCAAAAATAAATTACGTGGACAACGATTTTCGACCCCCGAAGAAGCGGTTGATGCATTCAAAACGCATGTTTTGGAGTTACCTCAATCGGACTGGAAAAAGTGCTTTGAAAATTGGTTCAAACGCATGCAAAAGTGTATTGATCATCATGGAGAATATTTTGAAAAACAATAAAACCAATTTCGATCCTACATATTTGTTTTTTCATTATTAGGCCAGAAATATAAATAGCAACCCTCGTATATATATATATATATATATATATATAGTTCAAAAATGTTTTAAAAGGTCAAAATAACTTATGATCTCACATTGCATTCAGTGCAAAGCTACTAAAATGTAATAAGAAAGTATATGAAATTATAACATATGTTTTCAGTCATATAAAAGTTGAAAGTATGTAACAAAAATAACTAAAGAAAAACTTACGAGAAAATTAATAAATGTGAAACAATTCATAAGTAAAATTTACTTCAAAAACGTAAAATAAATTATTTAAACTGCCAAAAAATACCCCGTATGACTTGAGATATACGTGTGGGGTTAAAGCATGCTTTTAATTGATCAAACTCTCCCCCTAGGCAGACAGTTTAATAAAAAAGCACATATATGGCTAAATTCAATATGGAGAAAACAAAATGAATAAAATAATAAGGAACAGACAAAAAACTTATATGGAATAGGCAGAAAATTGATCAAACATTTATACAAACAGCAGCAAGTATTTCATAAGATCTCCAGCGAGACAACTAGTCAAAATACGAAACAATCGACAATATATTACAACACCATCTATATTAAATTAAAGAAATTAAAACAATAAATAAAGTTATTATAGCTAAATTTAGTCGAAAAATAAGAAATATTGAAAAAGGAACATCAAAAAATCCTTTATATTTCAAATGTTTTAAATATTTTTCTATAATATAACCATGTAAAAAAATCTATAGGGTAATCATTTTCAATAGCTCTATTAAAGAAATCTTGAACATCATTAATTTTGTCATGATAATTAGAAATTAATCTTTTATTACGATTAAGATAGTTTAAAACGATATTTCTGAAGATAAGTTTACTTTTGTTAGAGCTCCAATGAATCCATTTAATCACATTAAAATTAAAATTATTTCTTTTATCAAAAATAGTTGTAATCATTTCATTATCTACAATATTTATATCCAAGTCCAAGAAATTTGCTTTTTAAGGATTAAAATTATTACTAATGAGTTTTAAAAAAGAAGGATAAAAATTTGTTTTTATTTTAGTGTCATTATTAGTACTAGTAAAAGCGATCATATCATCAATATATCTGTAAATTATATTACCCTCATTGGATTTAAAATTATTTTCGTGTGTAAATATATATTTGCTAAACTGTTGCTAGATACAGAGCCCTGAGGAATTCCATGTTTTTGAACATAAAATTTCCCATGATAATTAACATAATTTTCTTTTAGAACCAAACTGTATAATTTTTTATATTTATTATAATCTATAATATCTTTTATATTACTTTCATAATAGAAAATATCCAAAGAATTGATCAAATCATCTATATTAATATTATTAAATAAATCTTCAAAATCCCAAGTGAAAACATTATTAACCTTTTTACTTTTCATAGAAACAATCAAGTCATAACTATTTTTAAGAATATTTTATATATATATATATATACATATATATAGGACAAGAGAAGAAAATATATTAAATTAGTAAAAAAGAAACTCAGGAGACTCTTTACTCTTTATTTTTTTAAACATGTTTAACCCTTTGCGGGCGAGTGTCGGAAAATAGTAACCCGAATTTTTTCTAACGCACTTTTAACCGTTTTTATAAAACAATGCACTATTTTAAAAAAAGGCGTATTCGTACTTATCCCTTTAAATGCCGTTGGCGTATATATATGACAGTGGCATTTATTCCTTAGATTTCTGTGGATAAAATTTAAATGTTTTAAAGTAGAATACTTAAAATTAGTTTATTACATTCATTGCATGCTACCTACAAGCAGCCTTTCTTCCCTCTGTAATTAATTCGAACTTCACTCAGCCAGTGTGTAGAAACACACAGACACAAAATTACTCTAAAAATGAGTCTCAAGATTAAAAGATGTGGGTTCCTTTGCCCCCCTGAAGATCTTGGATCTTCTGATTCTTCTCGGTATTTCGTTAACATAGACAATTCTTCGCCCAGCAGGTTAAAGCTCTTATACCGAAAAGTTGACAATGCTTGTTGGTGGCTTCTTTCTGTTCCTGTTAAATACAATAACTTTTTAGAGAAACGTCAAAAGGCGGACCTAATTACGCAGAATATGAAAATCTGTTATCCACGAAGGGTTAAACATAGTTTTGTTAAATAAAAATTATTATCAAAAACGCTATAATTTATTTAGTTTATACATAACAAAAAATATAAGAAATAATAATACAGTTATTTAATTTAGTTTGTTTTATAAACATATAAAATAAATTTATTTTTTAAAAACACTTACTTTTCAGGCAGAGATAATCTAAAAAATAAGAAATAAATAATGATGAAATTACTAATGTATTTCCTTTCTAATTATTATTACATTGAAAATATATATTAAAATGTATATATAAATATATATAAATTTATCAGAAACTAGAAGTTTTTTTTCAACCATTTTGCATCAAGGTTTTTAAAATGGTATTAGAAATTTTTTCAATCTTACTAGTGCAAACACTCTCAGAAATACTATACTCAATTTTGACGTTTCAGACATCCTCGGGCTTAATTTTTTTGCTTTTGACAACCATTTCGTCAAGCGATGACGTGATTTTTGAGGAAATGTGAACTCCCAAATATTTGACGAAACTGTTTACTCACAATAGCACGTGCTAGCTTTCATTACCGCCATATTGGTTTTATTCCTGTCTTGTTTGGACTTAACGTTACAAGGACTTTTATTTGCCGGCCTGGTGGTTCGGTCGGTAGGGCGCTGCCTTCTGGATTCCCAGGTCTTGGTTTCGACTCCCGGTGCGGGCATTGGTGTTTGTGATGTCCTAAGTCTACAAAGTATTGTGTGAGTTTGTTTCTGTGAATTTGTGTAAAAATATGGACCAATTGAGACATAAGTCATTGTAACTATAGGTCTCAAAGCTGACAAATAAATGTCCAAATGACTTTTATTTGTTGGCTCTGTTTTATTTATATTTTCATTAAATATAATTAGGATTTAATGTCTAAAGCACTACTTGCAGGTAATTTTATAATTTTATAAAACTTAACGTTACAAGGACTTTTATTTGCCGGCCTGGTGGTTCGGTCGGTAGGGCGCTGCCTTCTGGATTCCCAGGTCTTGGTTTCGACTCCCGGTGCGGGCATTGGTGTTTGTGATGTCCTAAGTCTACAAAGTATTGTGTGCGTTTGTTTCTGTGAATTTGTGTAAAAATATGGACCAATTGAGACATAAGTCATTGTAACTATAGATCTCAAAGCTGACAAATAAATGTCCAAATGACTTTTATTTGTTGGCTCTGTTTTATTTATATTTTCATTAAATATAATTAGGATATAATGTCTAAAGCAATGAACTTGCAGGTAATTTTATAATTTTATAATTCTATAATTTGTATTTTATTCTGTACCACGAAACTAGGATGAAAAAAATGTATCTTTACTTTTGACGAAATTCGTATGTTCAAAAAAGTGACGATAGTAATTTTCTCAATTTGACGAAATATTCACTCGGAGTATTTGCATAGAAACGATTTCGGGAAAATTAAAGAAAATTTCGTAAAATTTGAGTATCCATTTCTGAGAGTGAACGTGTAAGTTTGAAGAAGAGAACAAATCCATCACATATATATGGTAAATAATTACAATATAAAAAGATCTTTTTATATACCATGTTTTTAAATTTTCTGTTGAATCATATAAACGCTACCGAAGACAGCGGGAACCCGGAGCAATTGAATAAAAGTGTTAAAAAAATTCATTGCTCTTGTGTTTTGAGCTATTATAAAAGTTTCAAATGGCTATCTAGCCGGGAAGTTAGTTAAAATTGATTGCAAGCTTTGTACTGGTAACGCTGCCGAATGCAGCAGGATCCCGAAGAAATTGGTTAAAAATATTTAAAAATGCATTTTCACCGTATTCTGAACTATTCTGAAAGTTTCAAATGTCTAGCTAGTCGGGAAGTTAGTTAAATAAATTTTCTGTTGAATCATATAAACGCTTCCGAATACAGTAGGGACCAGAAACAGTTGACTAAAAGTATTAAAAAAAATGTATTGTCACCGTGTTCTGAGCTGTCTTGAAAGTTTCAAATGTCTAGCTAGTCGGGAAGTTAGTGAAAAATCGATTGCAAGCTTTGTACGGGTAACGCTGTCGAAGGCAGTAGGATTCCGAAGCAGTTGGTTAAAAATATTTAAAAAATGCATTTTCACCGTGTTCTGAACTATTCTGAAAGTTTCAAATGTCTAGCTAGTCGGGATATTAGTTAAATAAATTTTCTGTTGAATCATATAAACGCTGCCGAAGGCAGTGGAGACCTGAAACAGTTGACTAAAAGTATAAAAAAAATGTATTGTCACTGTATTCTGAGCTATCCTGAAAGTTTCAAATGTCTAGCAAGTCGAGAAGTTATTGAAAAATCGATTACAAGCTTTGTACTGATAACGCTGCCAAAGGCAGCAGGAATCCGAAACAGTTGGCTAAAGGTATTAAAAAAATGCATTTTAACCTTATTCTGAACTATTCTCAAAGTTTCAAATGTCTAGCTAGTCGGGAAGTTAGTTAAATAAATTTTCTGCCGAATCATATAAACGCTGCCGAAGGCAGCGTAACCCGAAGCAGTTGACTAAAAGTATTAAAAAAATGTATTGTCACCGTGTTCTGAGCTGTCCTGAAAGTTTCAAATATCTAGCTAGTCGGAAAGTTAGTTAAAAATCGATTGCAAGATTTGTCCCTGACAAACAAACAAACAAGAATCGAAGTTAATAAAAACGTGGTAAAATACATTTAAAAACTAGTTGGCATAGGTGGAATCTTATTTATTGAAATTTTATTTTTCCGACTGAGTGAAAATAATGCCTGGACCGGGAGTCGAACCTCGGATCTTTGACTTACAAGGTCAAGGCTCTACCAATTGAGCTATCCAGGTCGACAACCCGTCAGCATTACTCACTCAGACAACCTTTTTGGCAGAAATATCTGGTCTATCATATAGATAGCTCAACAGAAATAAGCCGCAGGTAATGGAAAACACCATTAAACAATGGGAAAGAAATACAATTTTTTATTAAAAATCCACAATCAACTGATTGGAAGAAAACCATATTTATTGAAATTTTATTTTTCCGACTGAGTGAAAATAATGCCTGGACCAGGAGTCGAACCCCGGATCTTTGACTTACAAGGTCAAGGCTCTGACCTTGGCAAGAGCCTTGACCTTGTAAGTTAAAGTTCCGGGGTTCGACTCCCGGTCCAGGCATTATTTTCACTCAGTCGGAAAAATAAAATTTCAATAAATATGGTTTTCTTCCAATCAGTTGATTGTGGATTTTAATAAAAAAAAATAGGTGGAATCTGTTCACTTTCCTCTCTTATATGTGTTCTCATAAATTTATAGTAGAGGAATATTTTAATCATGTTAAGATAAGTAAATCTGACTGATTGCTCGACACGGTGACAGACTGAAACACCCCACCTAAAAACCTACTCACCATTCAGTTCAATGCACCTTATCCTAATTTGCTAATTCATTTTATCGGGATCAGTTTCATAGTTTAGTTTTCATGCAATTCCACACTATTTCCAGTATAACAATCCCCATAATATGTAAGTTTATGTGAAATATTGCTTTATTCTGCTATATTGAGAAAATCTTAAATTTCGAATAAATCACGATTTTCAAGTTAAGATATTTGTAGTCAATGGCGCTCACGCTAGTATAATGAATGATATCTTAAACGTAGTCTGACACCTTTATGATGAAAGTATCCTTCATAAGGGACGTTAATGCAAAATTTGCCCTATTCTGCCATGTTGGAATATCGTAAATTACGAACTACTTACGAAAGTTTTAAATTAGAAAATTCATCGTCAAGGATGTCCATGTCAGAATCTAAGGAATATTTACGTGGAAAACAGTGTAAATTTTGAGATGGAAAATTTTTACGATTATCTAAGTTCTCCCTACTTATAGTACGATAGAGAAGTAATAATATTAGCCTTCAAACATACAAAAAAAAATCTGATGTGGGCACCACATGACTTCCTTATACACTTTTAGAAATATACATAATGTTAAAAAACATTGACATTGGACCCGAAACAGTTGGCTAAAAATATTTAAACAATGAATTATCACCATGTTCTGAGCTTTTCTGAAAGTTAGTTAAAAACCGATTGCAAGCATTGTACTGGTAATGCTGACGAAAGCAGCAGGGACCCAAAAAAATTGGCTAAAAGTGCTAAAAAAAGGCATTTTCACCGTGTTCTGAACTATTCTGAAAGTGTTAGTTAAATAAATTTTCTGTTGAACCGTATAAACTCTACCGAAGGCAGAAGGGACCTGAACAGTTGGCTAAAAGTATTAAAAAAATGCATATCCACCGTGTTCTGAACTATTCTGAAAGTTTCAAATGTCTAGTTGGTCGGGAAGTTAGTTAAATAAATTTTCTGTTGAACCATATAAACGCTGCCGAAGGCAGCAGTGACCCGAAACAATTGGCTAAAAATATTTAAAAAATGCATTGTCACCGTGTTCTGAGCTTTTCCGGAAGTTTTAAATGTCTAGCTAGTCGGGAAGTTATTTAAAAATCGATTCGAAGATTTGTACTGGTAACGCTGCCGAAGGCAGCAGGGACACTACGCTGTTGGCTAAAAGTATTAAAAAAATGCATTTTCACCGTTTTCTGATCTAGTCTGAAAGTTTCAAATGTCTAGCTAGTCGGGAAATTAGTTAAATAAATTTTCTGTTAAATCGCATAAACGCTGCTGAAGTCAGCAGGTATCGGAAACATTTGGCTAAAAATATTTGAAAAAATGCATTGTCAACGTGTTCTGAGCTTTTCTGAAAGTTTCAAATGTCTAGCTATTCGGGAAGTCAGTTAAACTGCAAGATTTGTCTAAACCGTTATTGAGTTATTACCGTTTTTTGATACATTATGGCCAAAACCTATGTATTTTTGTCATTATGAACCTAATTTTCCTAAATATCTCCAAAACGGAAAATCATACAAAGTCCAAAAAGGGAGGTGCACAACTAGATGTTATAACAAACCTATGTACCAATTCGCAACTTTCTACGTCCAACCGTTTTTGAGTTATGCGACATACGCACACACAGACACACACACACACACATACAGACGTCACGAAAAATCGTGTAAAATCCTTTATATCTCTAAAACGAGAGCTCGTGTTAAGACGACACTTGCAGGTGTGCAACTCGACATCATGACAGTCACATGTATAAATTGGCAACATTCAGCGATCATTCGTTTTTCAGCAATGTGAAATACAAAATCCATTTCGCAAATCGGGATTACTATACTTCCTTATACTTTGTATAAGGAAGTAAAAAAAAAAAAAAAAACTTAAAATATGCATTATATTAAAATTTTTTTCTTACTTTCTAAAAACTTTTATTCTTTCTATAAATGTACACATTTTCATGGTTTTAACAATAAGCCGTCGTTTAAATAAATTTAATGTGTTCTAAATTTTATTTGAGGAATTAGTACCATTAGAGATTTAGTTTTCCCAATTTAAAATTAATAATAAAAAAGCGTTCCTAAAATTATTTAAAATAGAAAAAAAAAAAAAAAATGATAGCTTTAAAGTTTGACATGGATTTAGTTTCATTGTAAGGATGTTAAAAAAAAAAAAAAAAAAAAAAAGAGAATCACATGCGTGATCACATGCCCTAAGTGCTTTTCTCTTAGTCTTAACCCTCAGGACCAGTGGTTCTGTCTTTCATAAGAAAATTCACAATTGAGAGAAAAAAAAAATTACTTTAGAAGGTAACAAAATTAAAAGACCTACCTGAATGTCGAGAAAGACGTTCCACGTTGCTGAGCTTTCATGCGAGTATGCTCTCCATCTATAGAACGAATGGGTTTCTTGCTGAAATAATTGGCCAATCTGCAAATTTTATCGCAAAATTATTATCGTAAAAAAAAAAAAAAAAAAAGCACGCAGTTTTATACTTCTTTGGAACTTTAAGGAAACGAATGCCAAACGATTGAAAAGGTGGAAATAATTAAAATACAAGGTGATTATTATTAAACGATAGCTAGGGAGAATATTCTGCAACTAAATAGTGAAATTTTTAAATTCAGAAATTTAATTCATCAACCTAGAAATTAATTTCTGATAGAATGGAGTAGAAGGCTGATTTTTACCTACTATGTGAAAAATACCTGAGCCGGGAATCGAACCCCGGGCCTTCCGCTTAACGCGCGGATGCTCTAACCACTGAGCTACCCTGGCTGATAACCAGCCCGGCACTTCTCACATAATTTACGTTGGCAAGGTCACCGAGTCTGTACTAAAGCAGCTATATCAAGTGACAAAAATATCAAATTTTTGTCACTTGATATAGCTGCTTTAATGCAGACTCGGTGACCTTGCCAACGTAAACTATGTGAGAAGTGCGGGGTAATTTTTGTCACTTGATATAGGTGCTTTAATGCAGACTCGGTGACCTTGCCAACGTAAATTATGTGAGAAGTGCCGGGCTGGTTATCAGCCAGGGTAGCTCAGTGGTTAGAGCATTCGCGCGTTAAGCGGAAGGCCCGGGGTTCGAATCCCGGCTCTGGTATTTTTCACATAGTTGGTAAAAATCAGCCTTCTACTCCATTCTATCAGAAATTAGATAGTGAAATGTTTGTTCCTAAATATTGGCATGTGAATTATTTATAAGTAGAGCTAAAAGAGTAGTAATAATAATAAAAAAAAACTAATTTAAACCAAGTGGTGTTTTGCACGAAAAATGGTAAACCTAATAGATGAGATGATCTGCATGGAATCAAGTCTTAATAACCAAAAAAAAAAAAAAAATTTGTTTTAATTACCGTAAAATCTTGCAAAAGAATACAAAAGCTGGTGTTAAAAAGTGAAAAAAAAACAGAAATAAATAAAGAATTAGTACTGCGTTAAAGCAGCAACGCACAATATATGCGTTATTACATTACCACTTTGATCCTGCGCCTTGGAGAATGTAATTAAAATCAGTACGGGTGCTATTTCGCCCTTAATATTCCTGGATATTTAAGAATAATGCTATTTGATAACGGGAAATGGCAAAGTTAAAGCAAACTTACTCTTTATCTATTGTGCTTCGTCTTTTTTCATGAGTCAGACCAATATTAGGTCGAGCCGTGGCAAACAGAACTGGAAGACGAGATGGATCTCTTTCTCTAGGCTTATCAGGAGGAGGAAATGGTACACTAAAATTAAAATTACACAAAATTATACATGTGCATTTTTTTTTTCTTGACGTAAATCGATTTTACGATTATTTTGATATTAAACTTAATTAATACTGAAGTCTATTGTAATTAAAAATTTCGCTCTCAGAATAATTTTAGTATTTGAGATGAGAATTCAAGGTTCTAATATGTTTCTCAAATGTGAAGAGGGTTCGCACAGTTTATATTTCTTCTCTGAGTCTTTCCACCACTATTTTAAGAGCGAAATTTTAGTCATGAAAATTAATACATTAAAAAAAAAAATATATATATATATAATTGCTGATACGTTTAAAAAGAAATTTATTGCTTGAGATGAAAGAATCAAATATAGACGAAATAAAGTAGGAATAACTATGGGTTCGCATAGTTTATATTTCTTCCTTGAGTCTATCCACCGCTAATTTTAAAACAAAATTTTTGTCATAAAAATTAATACAAAAAAAAAAAAAAAAAAAAAAAAGAAAGAAAAAAAAAATCAGCAATTGTCATAATTGCTGATACGTATAAAAAGAAGTTTATTGTTTGAGAATAATAGTAAAAGACCACGGGAAAAGACGGGTGCATAGGAATACTTCAATTCCTTATAAAAAAGTTAATTTGCAAGCACATTAAATTTAGTAGTCAACAGTTGCTCAGCCTCTCTGGAATTCTCTCATTTGAGTAGTAAATTTAAATTCGAATTCACTGTATGTTTCATTTTACTCTCGGATTTCATTGATCGTGTTTCAGTTTTTAGAAACATCATTTTGGAAAATGGGTTGTGGAATAATTGAGAATTTTTATAATAATCTTTAAATTTTCTTTTGAAAACATATTAACCAATCCTACCTATTAGAAACATAGTTCTTATATTCTTTTTATTGTCCATACGCATTTTTGGTTTCTGCAATACTTACTGGAGGCAAAGTCTAGAGCCTAAAACTGTGTTACAATACAATGGGAACAAAAACTACATTTTTAGCTAAGAATTCAACGTATTTTGTAGTAAAAGAAACAGATTGTGTAAAATTTTTTAGCTAAACGAATAAAATAATAAATATCTTTTGAGTCTATACACTGACTAGTTTTAAAATATTGGGTTTAAATTTCTTCTTCTTTTTTTTAACCTTTCCTTTATTAGATATATTTACCTTATCTTTGCTGATTAACTTTATTAGGGTTAGTTACGTATTTCCTTTTTCGAGAAGTTCCATACTATTTCCAATACAATGATACTCATAATGTACGTACGTTTATCTGAAATTTTGACCTATTCTCCCTTGTTAAGAAAATTTTAAATTTCGAATAACTTAATATAAAGTAATATATAGTAGAATGTTCATAGTTAATTATGTTCATCTTAGTATCACACATTATGCTTTAAAACTGATCTTATATCTTTACAATGAAAATAATTCTGATAGCGTACATTTATGCGAAAATTTGCCATATTCTTCCAAAAAAATCGTAATTTTTTGATAGCTCATGAAGTTCTAAAATTGGAATGTTGAAAATATATCAGGTTTTTGCCAGTATTATAAGTCACCATTAATGGCCGAGGGGGTTCTGTACCTGAAGCTGGTAGATGAGAGGTGTCGAGTTTAAAACCAAGTAGCGGTCGTCGGCCTAGCTGTTCGGAATATTCTGTGGTTTTCTTCGAAACTCGTGTAAACACCGGCTAGGACTACTTAGAAAGAATCCACAGAGGCCACATCACCCAGACCTAGGTTTTTCGTGCAGACAAATTAGCCTTAGTCTAATAATTGTTAGTATCGTAAAGCATATTTTTAAACTGGTCCAACCGTTTTACGATTATTCATTCTCTAGATATTGTCTTCAGAGATTAACAAACTTACATCAATAGGAGAAAAATATTCATTAAAAATCTACGTCGAAATACATTTTATTTAGAATATTTCAAAAATAAATAACTCACCTATCAAGATCGGTAGGTGGAACACTGCAAAATATAGTGAAAGGAAATTAAAACATAATTTTCAAAATTTTGAATAAAACAGTGTGAAAATAATGAAAGTAAACTTACCTTAGACAAGACGTTTCTCCAGAATCAGTATCATGCTTGGAAGATTTGCTGCAAAATATAAATTTGTTTTCAAATCACATTTTGTTAATTATTATCGATCGATCATTTTAAATTTTTAATTAGATTTGACATTAAGACCCCCCCCCCCAAAAAAAAAGTTTGCGCATGCGTAATCCGACTTTTTGTTTGTAAATAGCATAGAAAGGAAAGATTGCGATGTTTTTGTATTTCAGATATCAAAAAAGGCAAATTAATTTAAGATGTTTTCTCTCTCTTTGCATTTTTGAGGATGGTAGTGTCTGTAATTCTTTTTTGTCAGTACATTATGTAGAAACATCAGGACGAATTAGGATGACACTCGGTACAGGTTTAGGCGTGTATCCTTGCCTACAATTTTTTTTTGCATAAACCATTTAAAAATTTTGATTAATTTTAGAGATATGAGCAAAAAACGTTTTCTCAAACGCAATAAGACTAGTCTATAAAAAATTCCATTCTGTGCGAATTTACTTCTTCCACTGGGACATTATGTCCCAGTGGGATTAAAAGGTCGACCGTCAAAACCGCTGTTGAATGTTGGAGATAATTTGTCGTTGGAAGTGTCAACAAGAAGATATGTCCGCTGTTCCAAACAAAATAAAGAAACCCGAACAAAAACTGTTTGCGCCATGTATAAAATTGCACTCTACGAAAATGGCTTTGCAATGCATAAAAGTGCATGAATAATGTTGAATAATTTCGAATAATGTCTTGCAATAGAACTGTTTCAAATGTAAAATTAATTGTTTGTAAAATTAATTTAGAACTTGGGAACTGAACTTTTCACTGTATTTTATATCATCACATGAACGCCAATGGGACACATGTGATGGCACACATGTGTCCCATTGTGAATTGTCCCATTGTGGCCATCTGTAAAGACCAGTGGGACATAATATGTACAACTTCCACAATTGCTTCTACATTTAATTTTAATTTTAATTTTAGCAGAATATTGCTATTTCTATTTTATTTGACTTTTAAAGCTCCGATTTTCCTTATTTTTGGAAAGGAAAAAAGGAAGGTAGTGAAAAGGTTAAATTCTCACAGAAAGGAGATTTTTATTTTAGTTCCATTCTGTGTGAATTAATATTTGCACAGAATCGGAAACTTTTGTGCTGTCTTTCCACAAATTAGACATCAAGGTAAGCAAAAATTTTTTCAGAATATATATAAAAGAATTTTTCTCCGTTGTCAGGTTTATTAAAATTTCAACATGTTATTGATTTTTTTTTTTTTAAATTTTCCTCCGAGTTCGTAAAATATGCTGTGATTACTTTTTATTTGATTTTTTTAAAATGAACTATTTTAAAACAGAACAGTACAGTATTTTGAATTATTGCTATTTGCATTTTACTCCTCTCCTTTTTTATTAACATTCTATATTCATATAATACTTGATACAGTTTAAAATTTCTTTTATCGATTGTTGCCAGTTTAATAATCATTATTTTAAAAACGCTTCTGTTTTTTATTTTCATCAAATTTTAAACATTAATTTTTGAATAATTTTCTGTTTTAAAGGAATGTACATGAGTTTAAATTCAAACGATGTTAGAATAATTTTATTTTATCGTACTTATAGATTACTATGTTAATTAAAACAAACAATAGTGAAAAGTCATGCTGTTCTCATAAATATGAACACATTCTAATCGTATGTATTTCTTACATAGTTTAACTTTCGATGTACTTTGATTACATGATCACACAATGGACAGACAGAAGGACAGAAAAACAGACAGTCAGACTAAGTGGATTCCTAATAACTCTTAAACATTTATGAACATTGTTAAAACCCTTAATGCAAACTGAAATACAATTCCATTAATTTCCAATTGTAGTCTTTAATATATCTGAATACTTTAGTGACCCTGTAAATTTTAACGCTAAAGTTATCATATTCATAGGAATATATATATGTATATAAAACCATACGAATTATAAATGTCAATTTTATTTTTATAATGATTTGGGCAGTACAATGTTTTTTAAATATGATTTATAAAAGGCTTGTAACAGAACATTTATTTATTAAACTTATAATTGAAGATATTCTGAAATTTTTAATAGACGCTAGGGTGCATACAGGCTGACAGACAGTTAGAAAGACACATAGTTTGTCTAACTGCATTTATAATAACTCTTAAATCAGGGCCCGAAAATTTAACTTAGATTACACTCGCTGAAAAAAAAAGTTACTCGCCACAAAATATTATTAACTTACTCTATTTTTTACGTATAAGGTGACCAGAATTTTTTATTGGAGAACTAGGAGAAATTACACAGTGTCTTTTATTTTATAAGAAAATAGAAGACATTCAATTTTGAAAAAAGAGGCCATTTTAGAGGACAAAAAATTGAATGAATATGATTATAAAAGTCGATTCAAAAGCTAATTTACACAAGTGGTGGAAACATTTTTGTCCCAAATGATGAATTTGGATCAGTACACCATAATTTAAACTAATAATATACGGATACGAGAGGAAAAATACCTAATTTTTGTAAATGTCACTGGACAATATAGATTTTTTTTTTGTTTAAGCTGTTCACCGTTCGATACAGCTAACAGGCGATCGAGCTTCCCAGTTTTGCGAAATTTTTGAAATTAAGGACTAAATCCTTTTCATTTGAAAAGGAGGACTTAGGACGAAAAACATAAAAAAAAGAGGGCTTTTTAGTCCTGTATTTTATGTATTTTTTCCTTTAAGAAGGCAGAGCGTTAAAAAAGAAGACTGTACAGTCGGTAACAAAAGTGTCCGAACACTAGCAAAAATTCCTATGTAAATAAAGTACACTTCATACGGTTCTGTTAAATAAATCCTTATCGAATCATGTTCTTAGACTGACTAAGAAGAGGATTCGACAAGGATTTATTTAACAAAACCGTATGAAGTGTACTTTTTTTACATAGGAATTTTTGCTAGTGTTCGGACACTTTTGTTACCGACTGTACTCTTAAAAAGAGGATATCTGGTCACCTTACCTAAGATCAGCATGATTATACGGTTTTAAATCGATATATTATTATTATTTTTTTTATAGCACCGTGTACTGTAAGAATTCTATCTATATTTAGACTGAAATTTTACTCGCCACAGTAAAATTTCCACTCGCCAATGGCGAGCTGGTGAGCAAAAATTTTGCACCCTGCTTAAATATTGTTAGAAAATACTTAATAAAAATGAAAATGCCATTTTAAAATGAAAATGAAATTTCAGAAATTTTTAGTTATAGACCTTAATGTATCTGAATATTTTTATGTAGTCCTGTAAATCTTAATGCTAATAATACTATGTTTTGCAAAAAAAGTTTTTATACATATAGATAATAAATGTTAATTTCATTATGATTTGCGCAAAATAAAAGTATTTAAATATATTTTATAGAAATACCTGTCGTAGAACAGAATGTTTTGGAAATCGTTTGGGTGTCACTGTACACAAACCATTGGTGGTATATATACCGCGTTTACAATGGTTAAATCATATAATTAATTTAGATAACATATATCAGTTTCAAGGAAATACATGAATATTTATAAAAGTAAGCGAGTGGACAGACAGAAAAACCGAAGTCATAAACACAATTTGTTGTAAAGTGGTAAAAATGACTTACTAATATTGTTAAATGCAATTAATAGTTAATTTAACTTTATATTTGTTCATATGTATATATATGTCTTTTAATCTACACTTATTTGTAGGTATTGATTTTAATACGAATTTCTTTTCCTTTCGGTTTCCGTGCGAAGAATGGATACAGATAGTTATGTTATGAACGTAAATACAGTTTTTGCAGTGTTGTCCAGTCTAGAGCAACAGTTGCAACATTTTCGACTTTACGAAGAACAAAGTTTACATATTTATATTCCAACTGACTACTAATATAATTTATTAAGAAACCAAATGTATTTATGGAATAATGATAAGAGAACATTTCCCTATGTATTATTTTATAAATATAAAATTAACTGTTCAATATAAGACATTACAAATACTAATTCAAATATACCTGTAATACAAAATTCGAACTTGGAAACTTATAAGAGAAATACTCTCTGTACTTACTATTCTCCAATTTGTTGAAAAATTGATTTTAAAAATGTTTAATTATCTAAAAGATTGCCTAGCGAGATAGCTTTTTAAGTAAATTAGTTATTTAGAGATTTGAAGTGTAAGGTCTAGTTTTTTTTTTTTTTTTTTTTTTTTTTTTTTTTAAATACCAATTACGCGAAAAATGTCAGAGCCAAGAACCTAAACCGAGTAGTCGGCTGACTGTGTGCATGCTCTACCACTGAGCTACCCTAACTGTTTCCCCACTCAGCATTTTTTATAACAACTATGTGAAAAATTCCAGAGCCCACGCAATGACTTGCTATTCGAAAATTTACTATGCTTACTAACTCTGCGAAAATTTTCGTATAGTTGGTAATCTTAAAAAAAAAAAAAAAAAAAAAAAAAAAAAAAGGCAACCATGCGAAACTTTTTAAAAAAGGCACAGATTATAGAATTTCTTGCACTTACTCAATCGCCATTTGTACGTGAGAATCTGGAGGTATATCTTCATCAAATTCTAAACGACAGTCTCCAGCATATTTCCTGAAAATATTTACAAAATAATAATAATAATAAAAAAATAAATTAAATAATTTTTGTGATAATTATCGGTTGAAAATACCGATAATCGCAAAAGAAATACATATATATATATATATATATATATATATTCAAAAATTCAGCCCTATTCTTCCTTTAAAGCATAATACAAGATATTGTTTTTGCTTTCAGTGCTTTAGTCATAGGTGCCATATTTTATGATTTTTAGCTACCGGAAAAGTTTTATCGAAATTTTTATTTTATTAAATCAGTGAAAACTGATACGGTAATACAAAAAAAAAAAAAAAAAAAAAAAAAATCTATAAACATTTTCTGGTAGCCAAATAGCATAAAAGTTGGCAACTACACTGTAGTGTTTGAAAACAATCGTCTTTATATTAATTCACAGGAAAAACAAAGGAAAAAAACCTATTGTTCATGGTGCTTAAAGAAAAATGTAAATCACATAAACTTATTGTTGCTTTAAAGCTTCATACTCGACTCGTTTTCATTACTTCCTTATTCAAAGTATAAGGAGCTATTGCGAGAGGATTTACGAAACGACTATTGTATATCGCATAACTCAAAAACGAATTATTGTGGACTGTCGTAAATTTATATTTGGCACTACTGTGGTGACTAGCTTTGCATATTTTCGTAGGTTTGTCAAAACATCTAGTTGTGCCTGTTTAGTCTAGTTGTGCAACTAATTGTGCACCCCTGTTCTAGTTCTGCCATCTAGTTGTGCATCCCTGTTTGGTCTTCATAAGAGTTTCTGGTTTGGAGATATCCACTAAAATTATAACCATAATGACCAAAACATAAAAGTTTTTGTTATTATCTCTGAAATTTTTTTTTCTGTAACTGACTTCTAGAATCTAAATTGTGGCTCTAGAAAAAATAGTTCCATGTCATCCATATAAATTCTTGTCCCCTTTGAAAGCGAGTTCTAGAAACCCCTATTAGAATTCTTGAGAGTTTGTTTCTATTATCGAGGTCAAACCTATTTGAAAATACCTCCAAATAAATGTCAACACAAGAGGCGGGTTTCAGCAACTATAATCTTGGTTTATAACCGAATTCTAGAAAATCAAGCGAGAATATTTCGCCATACAAAAAATTTAGAATATTCAGACTCTTCAGAATATTGTTTCACCATCTAGAAATGTGTAGACTAGAAATTCTTGATCATTTCGTCTATTCAGTTTATTGGCTTGCCTTATGCGCATAGCTCGGAAATCTATGTTTTTAGTTAAGGGATTTAGGAAATGGCCACTTTTATTTTCTAGATGAAGGCGGTATATTTTTTTTCTCAGTGATAATACTACCAAAGGGATTTAAGCAGAACCTAATGATAGAGGCCGTAACGATGTTTATACAAAAATTGTCGACTTTCTTGGATGTAGAAAGTAGTTCATATAAAATTAGACACGTTCTAGTCGAGGAATTTATTCAACTAATATTCCATATAACTGCTACTCTCACGATAGAAGTGAGTGAGGAACAAATTTCTCATAATAGTCCTTCAAACAGTCATTCGTACTACAAAATTAACTGAACACAGTTCAATACACGAGAGGATTGGAATTTCACTCATTAAGGAATGATAATGAACTCTCTAAAGCACACTTTTTTTGAGATGACCACTCAACTCGAAGTCCGAGCAAAAACTCAACTCTTTGAAAATGACTCCTTTTTTATTGACTCGTCAGTGATTTAAAGAAATATCGAGGAAATTTTGCACCGAAACCAATTCATTTCATGAAAATTTTCAGAACTGAGTTCTTATAGATAGCAGAGCTGCCACACTTTTGATATCATTTTCGCCAAATTTGGTCGTCAACCAGCCAAAACTATATTGAAATAAAAATACACAGTTTATATTTAGAATATCTTAAAATGAAAATATTTGTACAAGTTTTGTAAAATAATATTCATATTTGTGTATAAACGAAATAAAAAATCTTATACCTGTATATGCTACTTTTTTTCTTTTTTGCTACAAGTTTAAAATTTTAGACCAAAAAACTAGCTGTTTTTTCTACACAACTAAATTTCTGTCTTAAACCCAAATTATACTGGGCTTTGCAGAATAGAAAAATGAAGATTGTTTATAATTTATGGTCTAGAATCTAGACCATAAATTATAAACAATCTTCATTTTTCTTTTTCATGATTTTTTTTTCTTGTATTATCTAGACTCTAGATAATACAAGAAAAAAAAATCATTAATCGTAAAAGTGTTTCAGTAAAAGAGCATGGTTAATTTTCTAATAAGAATACGTGCATACTGAAATCCAACTTTTAAAATCTGAATTTTATTTCGATAATTCTGCTGCATATCATAGATTTTTTCTATGAATTTCCTTCATATCTGAAAATATATTTGAGAAGGTAAATTATTCAGAAATAAAACCAGTTAGCCTTTAATAGAAAAAAAAAAAAAATAGATATACATAGTTCAAATATTAACTGAAATCCAACTTTTAAAATCTGAATTTTATTTCGATAATTCTGCTGCATATCATAGATTTTTCTATGAATTTTCTTCATATCTTAAAAAATGTTTGAGAAGGTAAATTATTCAGAAATAAAACCAGTTAGCCTTTAATAGAAAAAAAAATTGATATACATAGTTCAAATGTTAACTTATCTAATCTGTATATATATATAAAAATTGAGGTGTGTGTCCCTATATTTCACTTTGCAGCTAAAACTACATATCGTAGACGAATAGTGTTTGTATGTAGCAATAGGTACAAGGCTCCCATCGTGCACTATGGTGGTTGCAAGTCGATACCTCTAAGGGTGTTGCAGATACAGGGGTTGAAAGATGTGAACTCTAAAAATGTGTGATTATCATTGGTCGGAAATGATCTGGATCGTTCTAGAAATTTCTGGAATGATCTAGAAAGTCTTAAAATTTGAGCCAACTAAGAATGTTCTAGAAAATTCTAAATTGATCTAGAACATTCTAGAATGATCAAAAAAGCTCTAAAGTATATACAAATGTTGTAGACGATCAAAAATATTTTTATTGATCGGAAATGATCTGGATCGTTCTAGAAATTTCTGGAATGATCTAGAAAGTCTTAAAATTTGAGCCAACCAAGAATGTTCTAGAAAATTCTAAATTGATCTAGAACATTCTAGAATGATTAAGAAAGCTCTGGAATGATCTAGAATATTCTAAAATGATCGAAAAAGCTCCAAAGTATATACTAATGTTTTAGACGATCAAAAATATTTTAGAAATTTCTGGAAATCTCTAAAATGTATGTCAATATTTTAATTGGTCGAAATTAATCTGGATCATTCTCGATACTTTTCAAATTTTCTAAAAAATTCAAAAGTTGAAATTTGTAGAACAATCCAGAAAATTTAGTAATTAGTGGGGATAATTTTCGCGACTATATAAGACGAAAAGTCAAGCCCGTGCTTTAGTCGATTTTTTACAAGAATTGCGTAACAAAAGAAAACTTATAAGTAGTGTGATTGTAAATAACAGTGAGTAATAATTTTTACAGTGAAGAATTAAATCTTATTAAGTTTAGTGTTCTTTTTTAGTGCAGTGTGAAAAATATCACTAACGATGTCAAAACGTAAGAGCGTATTCTCGCGTTCTCGAATTGTATCGAAGAGGCAAAAGATGTCGCGAAGAAATGAAACCACGGAAGAAAGAGAACAGCGTCTATCATTACTTCGGGAAAATTATTATCTCAGGCGAAATAACCAGACTGAAGAGCAGTTTAATGATTCTAGAGAGACAGATAAAATCAGAAAAAGATTACAAAGAAAAAGAGAAACAAATGAACAGACAGATGCTAGAAGAATACAAAATACAATAAAAATGCGTAACCTTCGACTAAATGATCAAATGGAAGCTCAAGCGTCAGGAACAACCGTAAATGCTATTCGTGAAAAACGTCGGGGAGGATATAGTCTTGAATATGAAGCGTTTTATTATAATCCCACTAGAAATTATAATCAACATCCAAGTGTAGTAATCGGTAAAATGAATGTAGTTTGTAAATTTTGTAAAGCTAAAAAATTCAAAGGAGAAACACCGAATACATGCTGTTCGAATGGTAAAATTAAATTACCAGACTTGAAATCTCTGCCACCGGAATTCCTAGAATTTATGAAAGGAGAAACACATAATTCTAAAGAATTTTTAAAAAATATTAGGCGTTACAATGCATGCTTTCAAATGACTTCATTTGGAGCAACTGCAGTAATCGAAGAACCAGGATTCAATCCAGTGTTTAAAATACAGGGACAAGTATATCATAAAATTGGATCATTATTGTCTTTCCCAAATGATACTCCGAAATTTTTACAAGTTTATTTTGTAGGAAATGAAGAACACGAACTGGACAAAAGGCTTTCAACTTTTACAGGATTACATCGAGATATAATTCTTTATTTACAGCGCTTTCTTCATAAAAATAATGAATTAATAAAGATATTTAAAACAGCAATGGAAAAAATGGTTTCAGATAGTTATAAAATAATCATTCGAGCAGATAAAAGGCCAATTGGTGAGCACGAAAGACGATTTAATGCACCTCAAGTAAATGAAATAGCTGTAGTCATGGTGGACAGTGAAAGTAGCTATAGAGACATTGTGGTACAACGAAGAAGTAATAAGTTGGAACGTATCGCTGAAACTCATCACATGTATGACGCCTTGCAGTATCCATTAATATTTTGTCACGGTGAAGATGGTTACCATTTTAATATTTATCATATTAATCCAGAAACAAATAGACCAACAAACAAAAAAGTTTCTTCTAAGGAATTTTATGCATATCGGATAATGGAGAGAGAAAATAAATACAATCATATACTCAACTGTCGGCAGTTGTTTTTACAGTTTATTGTTGATATGCAAGCAAAAATTGAAGCAGAGAGACTGTTATTTATCCGCCAAAATCAAAATAAATTACGATCGGATGGATATATTCATTTACGGGATGCAGTAGCCAATGATGGAGATATAGAAAATTTGGGACGATTAGTAATTTTGCCCTCTACGTTCACTGGTAGCCCTAGGCATATGCTTGAATATGCACAAGACGCAATGACGTATGTAAGGAAATATGGTCGTCCTGATTTATTTATAACGTTTACGTGTAATTCTTCATGGAAAGAAATTCAAGATGAATTACAGTATGGACAAAAGCCACATGACAGACATGATATAATTGCGCGCGTGTTTAAACAGAAACAAGTAAAATTTATTAATACTATTGTGAAGAGTTCTATTTTTGGAAATGTTATCAGTTGGATGTTCTCCATTGAGTGGCAAAAAAGAGGATTGCCACACTCACACAATTTAATTTGGCTGAAAGAAAAAATTCACTCAAATCAGATCGATGACGTTATCAAAGCAGAATTTCCAAATCCGGATGAAGATCCTGTTCTGTATAGAATAATCGTGAAAGACATGATACATGGGCCTTGCGGAGCGCTTAATGTGCAATCACCCTGTATGAAAGATAATAAATGTTCAAAACGATATCCAAGATCATTTTTGAGTGAGACCAAACAGGAGATGATGCATACCCGAAATATCGACGTCGACCACCGAGTGAAGGAGGATTTACAGCAAAAATCAGAGTATGAGGCGAAGAAATTGAAATTGATAATCGATGGGTTGTCCCTTATAATCCTTTATTATCAAAAATGTTTGATGCTCATATTAATGTAGAATATTGCAGTTCTGTCAAGTCAATTAAGTATGTGTGTAAATATATTAACAAAGGAAGCGATATGGCTGTTTTTGGAATTACTGATGAAAATCGAAACGATGAAATTTTAAGATATCAAATGGGACGGTATATAAATAGTAACGAAGCAGTTTGGCGTATATTAGGGTTTTCGATTCATGACAGAGATCCATCTGTTTTTCACTTAGCAGTTCACCTTGAAAATGGACAACGAGTATATTTTACTAATCAAACAGCACAAAAAGTTGCAAACCAACCTGTTAATACAACCTTGACGGCATTTTTCGAATTGTGTCTCAATGATCCCTTTGCTAAGACTCTTTTTTATGGAGATATTCCCAGTTATTACACGTGGGACTCATCACGAAGAGTATTTAATCGACGAAAGAGAGGAGTTCCGGTTGAAGGATTTGAGGGTGTATTTAAAGATAATGCTATCGGTCGAGTATATACGGTACACCCAAAAAATGCTGAGTGCTTTTATTTACGTTTACTACTCCATGAAGTACGTGGACCAACTTCCTTTGAAGATCTTCGAACGGTAGATGGTTACATTTGCGAGACATATCGTGAAGCCTGTCAGCGTCGTGGCTTATTAGAAAATGACAATCAATGGGAACAGGCAATGAAAGAGGCTGCAGAAACAGCAACAGCAAATCAATTACGTGAACTCTTTGCTATAATTATAACAACATGTAATCCTTCAAATCCGAATAGACTATGGATGAAATATCGTGATAGTATGAGTGATGATATTCTAGCAAGAGTGCGTAGAGACAATCAAGATATGAATATTGGTTTCAACGATAATATTTATAATGAAGCTTTAATAATTTTAGAAGATCGATGTTTCGCAATGTGCAATCAAAATTTAGTTGCTCTTGGGGTGCAATCTCCTGAAAGAGGCGGATCAAGCGTGTTTAATTCAGAATTAACAAAAGAACTTAATTATAATGTAGAAGAATTGCAACGTTATATCAATGAAAATAAACCAAAATTAACACAAACTCAACGAATAGTATACAACACAATAATAAGTCGTATTGACACAAGTACAGGAGGGATTATCTTTTTAGATGCACCAGGAGGTACAGGCAAAACTTTCCTTATCAATTTAATCCTAGCTACAATCCGAGTAAAAAATGAAATCGCATTAGCATTGGCATCTTCTGGAATCGCCGCGACATCAATGGAAGGTTGAAAAACAGCCCATTCTGCATTTAATTTGCCATTAAATGTAGCTGATCAAGAATTCCCAGTCTGTAATGTCACAAAATCTTCTGTACGTGGCCAAATTTTAATACGGTGCAAAATTATAATATAGGATGAGTGCACAATGGCTCATCGAAAATCACTTGAAGCACTGGATAGAACACTACAAGATCTTCGGAAGAATACAAAACTAATGGGCGGAGTTTTATTGCTACTATCTGGAGATTTCCGACAAACATTACCAGTTATACCAAAATCAGCACCAGCTGACGAAATAAATGCGTGTTTAAAACGATCAATTTTTTGGAGTAATGTTGAAAAGTTATCACTAACCGAAAATATGCGAGCACTAATAACTGGAGATCCAAAAGCACAAGAGTTTGCCGACAATCTTCTGAAAATTGGAAATGGCACCTACCCACTAGATCTACAGTCTGGTAAAATAATTTTATCAGAAGAGTTGTGCCATGTAGTAGATACCGAAGAACAACTTATAGAAAAAATTTATCCATCAATAGAACAAAATTACTTGAATAAAACATGGTTGTATGAACGAGCAATTTTGGCTACAAAAAATAGTGTAGTAAAACAAATAAATGAAAGAGTACAGGATATGATACCGGGAGAGGAGAAAATCTATAAATCAATAGATTCAATGATGAATCAAGATGAAAATTTGAACTTTCCGATAGAGTTCTTAAATTCATTAGAGCCACCTGGTATGCCTTCTCATGAATTGAAGCTAAAAGTTGGATCACCAGTCATATTAATGCGAAATCTTAATGCGCCAAAATTATGCAATGGTACAAGATTATGTGTAAAACAAATTTTGAACAACATCATTGAGGCAGAAATTCTAACTGGCAAAGAAAAAGGAAACTTGGTTTTTATACCAAGAATTCCATTAATTGCGAATGACTTACCATTTTGTTTTAAAAGATTACAATTTCCACTAAGATTAGCTTATAGTATAACTATCAATAAGGCCCAAGGTCAGACGTTCCGATTTTGTGGGGTTAATTTAAAAGAATCCTGTTTTTCACATGGCCAACTCTATGTAGCTTTTTCACGCGTGGGACAGAAAGATAATTTATTTGTTTATGCACCAGAACACAAAACAGTAAACGTAGTGTATAAGAATGTATTTCAGTAGAAATGTTTAGTATATAAATTGATTTAAGATAATTTAAGATATTAATGTATACTTAGTCATAAGATATTTATGTATAATTTATGTATAAACAAAAAAAAAATCAATAAATTAATCAATTAAAAAAAAAATGTGTCTTTTATATAACAAATTGTCAAGTAAGTATTGATGGATTATTAATAACAAATAACTGTGCTATTAAAAATGACCCAGCGAAGCGGGTATTCACAGCTAGTATAATATAAATATACTTAATTCTTGTGCGATACAGGCGGCCCACCGATGTAAGTAGCTCAGTTTGGCTGCAATCAATATTTTTAGAAATTTTATACTAAGTTTTACCTTTTTAGAAGTGCTTAATTCTTCTAAAATGGCAAAACACAGTGAACCAATTTCTAAAATTTTTGTTACTGCTAAAATGTCTTAAATTAGCATGAGTTTATTGGTGAAATGCTGAATTTTATTTGTAGAAAACAAGGGAAAAAAAAGCTAAAATCCATAGAAACACGGGAAAAAAGAGTCAAAATTCCATAGAAATTTCTCTCATACTTTATTGGTCGGTTACGAGTTAACCCTTTTCATTAAAAAGACTACCCTACCCATAGCTGCCAATATTTTAATTTATTTCGGAGTAATTTTAGCCCCGCCTCTAATTCGTACCACTTAATTTTTAAAAGTATTTTTTTTCTTATTTTATCGATATCTTGAAGAAAATTTTTCTATAAATAAAGTGGTGCGAAATAAAGACGGGGCTAAAAGTACTCCGGAATAAATTAAAATATTGGCAGCTATGCCTACCTATAGACGTTTCTCTAAAACAATACATTATTTATAAAAAAGATTTTGCTCATTCATATTTAATTCATTGGCGTATATATTCTTCAGGTAATTACCGCAATCTATTAGTGAGGATAAAATTTAAGTGATTTAGACAAGAATATGAAAAATTATTTTTCTTAAATAATGTGACGTTTTAAAGAAACGCCAAAGGGGGAGGCTTACTACCGTAATTTCTGGTAGATACCCCGCTGGTTATATAATCCAGTTTTACACCAGAAATTTCAATTGCTAAATAAATTTATATTTGCAAGAGCTCTTCCTTCGAAAAAGTATAGATTTCTCTATTAAATAAAATTTCTGGTGGAGAAATGACACATCTTACCTGCGGGTTATCTACCAGAAATTACGGTAATAAAAATAGGAAAATATGTGAGGCTCAAAGTGTTACCAGTATACAATAGATTTATAGTGCAAAAATATTCAAACCAATTCCTTACTGTGTATCAATTATCCTAAGTATTTGTATATATATATGTATGACTCGGCAAGTAAGGTTAAACTCTCTAAAAAAGTCAAAAATAGGCATAATAAAATTCATAATAATAACACATATCTGTAACCAAAAAAGGATAGAAAGCATGCAAAAGGTTTTTTATTGTTACCTGTAGATTTTTACTCACTGGCACCGGAAAAAAAATGTCCCCCCTCTCCCCAATTCATAATTTTAATTTATTTTTGCATATAACTTATAGTTATCTCAATATAATGCAGAAATATTTTAATAAAGCTATTTTTGATTGACTCTTTTAATAATTAATTTTGTAAAAAAAAAAAAAAAAGAAAGATGTATATATATATATATATATATTACTTACGCTCCAGCTAAATGCGCTCCTCTGTTACAAGATATGCATCTGAAATAAAACATAGTAAACAAATATAAATATAAACAATTTAAGCACTTGTATATTATACTAATGAAGGTACTGAAGAGAAAACTTAAATACTTGTGTACAAGTATGAGTATACAGGTAGACAGAATACGATTGTCCTCTGATTTTATTGTAACTACTTTAAGATCGTTTCTTTGATGGGCCTTTCAAATAAAAAATGGTTTTTAAAGTTTTCATTCAAAAGAATGGTATAAATCCTGGACAGCCAACCTGTGTTCCTCGAGCCACATGCATTTCTCTATGAAATATTATGCGGTCTGTACAACGAGATATATAAATTAGAGTTCTGATTCAATGGATGAAGGATTAGCTTTGCGTGGTTCAAGATGAATCACGTGACATGCTCCAATAGGTTGCTGTGTTTGGCCCTTTATCGCTATTTTGGCATTTAAAACAACGGCTCGACAAATTATTATTATTATTAGGTAACATGACAGTCCTATGGCCGAAATAAATTGTTTTTAAAATAATTTTACACATATTTCACATTTTAATAAATAATAAAGTACCTTTTTTTTCATCGTTTCCCAACAAAGTTTAAAAGTGTTTATAAAAGAAAATTTAAACTTTTAAAGAGCTAAATTTAACAACAAATAATAATTTTTCAACTATTTTTAAGCATTTTGCCGGTTAAAGTTCAACTACACGAAATAAAAAAGAAGTAAAATCAAAATCAAAATGATTTAGAACAAAAGAATATTAAGCTACATAAGTAAGCAAAAACATTGACTTATGCGAAGAACAATCTCCAAACCGTTGCCATAGAAATTTACAAAAAATAAGCTGTTACCAAGGGAACCACCGAATACGCAGGTGCAAGGAGAGCATGTCACATGACTCATCTTGGACCTTCTCAAGGGTTACCATTTATCACTCTACTTTATATATCTCGTTGGGTCTGTAATGGAATTTAATAAAATTTATAATTTGACTTATTTGGTTTACTGAGTAAAAATTAATAAATATTTTCCATTTCATTTCCAGCGAAAAAAAAACTTAGACGGTTATGGAAGTTAGAAAGCAAATATTGCACTGATTACTGTTAATAAAGTACTATTAATTATTATTATCTTTATCATTATTGCTACTTGTGTTGTTATTATTATTGTTATTTATGTATGGTCATAAATGTTTAACTGTTCTAACGTTAATCTATAAAGTAAATTAAATTTAATATTAAAGTATTATGTTTCAAATTTCTCCCCCCAAATATACCTAATATCTCTCTTTGTATATGTATACACTATAAACATACACACATTCATGTACACACACATTCATGTACACACACACTTACACACATATATAATATATACAGATGGCTGACAGAATAATGTGAATACTTTCGCTTTTTTACGTTTTGTCACATATCTTGAAAATACCTTTAGGAATCATCTTGAAACTTTGGTAGTGTAAAAAACCTGTTATACCTCATAATTTTTAGTAAAAGCTGTGTCATGAAAAGAAAAAGGGGACCAGTAAAAAAGGAAACAGAAATAAAAATGATTTGGATCATCCTGTAAAAGGTAATGCTTTAAATACGTTTTGGCTGCAGCATATGATTATGAGGACTTTTCTCATTAAGTGTATAAAATTTTATGAGGCTACCACATATATTCATGGAAATATAACTGTGCCTTAAAAAAATTGCAAAAAATATTTCCTACTTTTTTAATTCTAACACGCAGGGTATTAGACCCAGTGCAAAACCATTTTTAGGAAATTTAGCATACTATACTACTGGCCATTAAAATTGCTACACCAAGAAGGAATGATAATTATGGAATGAAATTTGTTGGACACATACATTATAGCAGAAGGAACAATTGATTAAAATTTCAGAAAATTTCGAGTTATATGTACTGAAAAAACAGTACATAAAGCAGCGACCTCTGTGAGCAATAATAGCACTTATTTGCTAGGCATTGAATCGAACAACGATTGGATGACACGTACGGATAGAGCACTTCATGATGTTTTAACACGATGCCACAATTCATCGATCGAAGTTACTGGTGAGTGGTTGGGGGCCAGTCGCTTTTCAATGATTAAACAGTTATATTCATTGGTGCGAGATCAGGAGAACGCGCTGGCCAGAACAACAGTCGATAACATTCTGTATCAAAGAAGGTCCGAACAATACAAACAACTTGCGGTCGTGCATTATCTTGCTTAGATGTTGCGCTTCGGAGACCTTGAATATAGGGCAGAGCGATGGGCCTTAACTCGTCAGAAATGTAATGGCTGGTATCTAGAGAGGCCAGAATGAAAACAAGATGTGATCGGGACGTGTATCTAATGGTACCACATACCATCAATCCAGGTGGTGACCCAGTATGCGGCTACCAAAATTTTTATTACCCTCAAAACTGCATCATTGATATGTGTGCCATTAATGTGTGATCAACGATGAACCTGGACACTGGAATGACGTGAAATCACTTTTCAGACAAATCACAATCCTATTTACAGTATCAAGATTGCCTTATCTGTATTTAACGGCATTATGAATAATGCACATTGCCAGCTGGGATTCGACATCATTGTACATTCGACATCATTCCCAATGATGTTATGGGTTCCCATTGGATACACGTCTCGATTACTTCTTGTTCGTATTCCTGGCACTCTGAACAGCGGCCATTAAATTTCTGATAGGTTAAGGCCTACCCTCTGCCCTGTATTCGAGGCCTCCATAGTGAAAAAATTAAGCAAGATAATGCACGACCGCAAGTTGTTTGTATTGTTCGGACCTTGTTTGATACAGAGTGTTATTGACTGTTTCTCTGGCAAGCGCGTTCTCCTGATCTCGCACCAATGAAAATGACTGTTTAATCGTTGAAAAGCGACTGGCCCCTCATCACCCACCAGTAACTTCGATCGATGAATTGTGGTATCGTGTTAAAACATCATGAAGTGCTGCTCTATCCGTACATGCCATCCAATCGCTGTTCGATTCAATGCCTAGGCATATAAGTGCTATTATTGCTCACAGAGGTCGCTGCTTTATGTACTGTTTTCTCCGTACATATAACTCGAAATATCCTGAAATTTTAATCAATTGTTCTTCCTGCTATAATGTATGTGTCCAACAAATTTCATTCCGTAATTATCATTCCTTCTTGGTGTAGCAATTTTAATGTCCAGTAGTGTACATTCGACACAGCGTACAGCAGTCAGAATGAAAAATGTTAAATATCTTACGAAATACGAGCACTTTTACTAAATAAATTTTAACTACGCATGCACAAACTTTATAAAATTTCATTTGCATAATTTAATAGCCAAACGTACTGAGCAACGTATAAGAAAACCTCTCAAAAATGTCATGTAAATTCAAAACGTTACGAGAGACAGAATGAACAGAATTTCAGTTCTCTCTAAGTAAAAGCTAAACTATAAGGGGTTTCACTCATATTTCTATTTTGATTCAATGAATGACGAATGATATAACAGTGTTTTCGCTGATTGTATATAAATATTGATAAAATACAATAACATCTTTTGTTTTTTTGAGAAGAACTTAAATTTCGTTTATTCTATCTCTCATAGTGTTTAAGAACTTTTCAAGATACTTAACAAAACGCAAAAAAGCGAAAGTGTTCACATTATTTTGTAAGCCATCTGTATATACAGATACAGATTTTCCTAGCAAAACCCTCAAACTTGTACAGTCACGTTTATAGCTTGGTGCACATAAAAATTCCTAAAGGAATATATTTTTACGACAAATAGTTTTGGAGAAAAATGCGGAAGAAAAAAAGATGACATCATATTCGGGGTATGGAAAAAATAATTGTTGAATTCATTAAATCGGTATTTGCATACATTTACATAGAAAGATTTTCAAAACTTCAACCTCATATATGCAAATATTCATGCGCACGAACTCCGTCGATGATTGAACATGTTGCATATTTAGTAACATTAAGTGAATGTCGTAACGTTTAAAACAACGAGATATATAAAGTAGAGTGATAAATGGTAACCCTTGAGAAGGTCCAAGATGAGTCATGTGGCATGCTCTCCTTGTACCTGCGTATGCGGTGGTTCCCTTGGTAACAGCTTATTTTCAGTAAATTTCTATGGCAACGGTTTGGAGATTGTTCTTCGCCTAAGTCATAAACGCCAATGTTTTTGTTTACTTACGTAGTTTAATATTCTTTTGTTCTAAATAATTTTGATTTTGATTTTACTTCTTTTTTATTTCGTGTAGTTGAACTTTAACCGACAAAATGCTTAAAAATAGTTGAAAAATTATTATTTGTTGTAAAATTTAGCTCTTTAAATGTTTAAATTTTCTTTTATAAACACTTTTAAACTTTGTTGGGAAACGATGAAAAAAAAAGGTATTCTATTATTTATTAAAATGTGAAATACGTGTAAAATTATTTTATAAACAATTTATTTCGGTCATAGGACTGTCATGTTACCTAATAATAATGATAATTTGTCGAACTGATATTTTAAATGCCAAAATAGCGAGAAAGGGACAAACACAGCAGCCTATTGGAACATGTCACGTGATTCATCTTGAACCACGGAAAGCTAATCCTCCATCCATTGAATCAGCACTCTAATTTATATATTCCGTTGGTTTACAAACGGAGTATATTATCATGAGCAAGGCTTCCTATATAATATAGGCTACCCATTCGCTGATTTTTTCTTGTCCGCGGAGAGCTGCTATAGATGGCACTACCAGCCAGGTATTTTAGGGTTATTGTTTATAAAATATCCCTATACTGACGATAAATATCCCTACTTTAGAGAAAATTGTGAAAAAAAATGGAAAATGTAGCCTAATCCATGCAGAATCACATGAAATTTCTTACAAAACAACCACACAAAAGGACCTACGAATTCAAAATCCGTTGTTACACCCTGCAAATATTGCTAAAAGTCCCTATGCTTAGGGATAAATTCTTATATTTGGCAACATTGTAGGGATTTGTGAGTCTCTTTTTAAACGCATTTTATATTATGTTTAAATCTCTCTTTTTTTCTATAATTTTGAAAGATTAGATGATTATTGTGGGAGATAAACCATTTTTTTTTACGGAATACTTATGTAGTATTTAAAAAATAGCTATTTTGCCTACAATACCATGTTATCCAATGGGCGTTCAACGGATACCATAACACACTCTATACGCCATCTAGTGAGTAACACACTTTCAAGGGCGGACATTTTCTCCCATAGAAGATCGCCGGAATGGGAAGTCTGATATTATATAGGGAGTTTTGTTCACGAGAAGATTATTAGTAGGTACTAGATAAAAATTTTAATTGCATGGCAAAGCAGGCTTCAACGGCGCACGTATGCAAGCCTCGATATATGCAGTGGTTATTTTCAACATCTTCGTTCGAAAATTTATGTGAATACCAATGTGAATACCAAACTCATCAAAGTGTTTTTAATAATTATTTTTATTGGACAGTGGATATGATGTCATATGCTTTCTTTCACATTTTATCTCGAAAAACATTTGTCGAAAAGATGTAGTTCTTTGGGCAGTTTCCCACACTCCAAGCGAGGAAAATGGGTGTGCAGAGTTAGTTCGGCCTTGCTGGGTCATCTTATTGATATATATAGTATGTGTGTTTGTGTGTGTGCATTAAAAACTGAAAATGAATGTTGGCAAAAATTTTAAAAATGAAAGCAGACGAAAAGTAATAATTAACCCCCAAAAACATTTAGGCCATCGTCAGTGTAGCCCTTCAATGCAGGGTGGAAACAGTAAAATGTTTCTAGTGTTGCTAGTAAAAGCAAAAGTGGCTTAAGCCCCTACATCTTACCAAAACTAAAGACCGTAATCTCAGAATTCAGAATACAAAAATAAAAAAAAAATAATTGCAAAAGACTTTTATTAAATACACCCTAATTAATATAAAGTAAAAACTTATAAAAATATTGTAAATATAAATTTACTGGAAGGAACTAATCAATTTTAAAATCGAAAAACAGTAGCAGTGTGGAAAACGAAACACCAAAAGATAAACAATTGCAAAACTTTAACAGTTACGGGTGGCAGTTGAAACACAAGACAGAGAGCAATTTAATTTCGCAGTATCGAACGAATTGCGAAATGCCTCTTTTAAATTATTGCAATTAATTTAATGGATAAATATTTAATCTGCGGCTCGATCTTGCAAAATCAAACGGTATATTATATTATACACAAATGACATACTTGGCGATTCCTGGTGCATCAGGAAACAGGTGGGTGAGCGCAATTTCTTTGACTCTTTTCAGTTCATATATGAGGGCTTTAATTCGATTCCTGATGGGTTCAGTGCAATAAATGAAATCTTCTTTATACATCTGCAATGACAACTCTTCACGAACTTTATCGAAGCTTTCATTCATTTCTTCTTCCTATAGAAAAGATAAATGCAGTTTTTACTAAACACCACACAATTTATTTTACTTTAAAATTACTTAATATCGCTGCAATATTTCATTTACCACATTATTAAATAAACAAAAATTGTATTTCCAATGCCCTTCTTACTTTCTGTTAGTCTGTCCCTTACGGCAGAGAAAGTATTGTTTTAGGGTCAAATTTTCGAAAGTGAATTTTTGTTATATTTACATGTTCTGAGGTCCCCTGAATACGAAAATGATGTTTTTAGCGAATGGTCTTTGTGTGTCTGTTATCAACATATCTCAAGAACAAATAGTAGCAGAAATTCCAAACTCGGTATTCTAGATGTGTATCATATAGGGATGCTACACTAAGCTTTTCGTTGAGATGAAGAAAATGGTTCGTGTACAGAGATACTTAAAAGTATTCAAATGCATTACGTCTATGGGGGAAATTACAGCTAAGTAGAGTTTAACATCTATAGACTGCACAAAACCAAATGAAACGAATATATATTTTTTCTAATAGAGATAGTCAACTGGAAATTTTTTTTTGTGTATGTTGGGGCCTCACCTTCCCCCCTCGAGGGGAGTAAATTTTCATGATGGGTATCTTTCAAAAGAGCTCGCCAATACCTTTAAAACGAATGGTTGAACCATTGATCTGCGATAATTTAAAATAAAGTTATCGATTTTTTTCATAAAAAAAAAAATGTAATATTGAGCACAAATTAAACTTTTTTTTGGATACTACTCTTAGAATAACTTAAAAACGAATAATTTTAGGAGATCCAAATGTTGTATTTTGGAGTTAATATAAGTTTCTTGCTGGAAAAGTTTGATCAAGATTGATACGTTCCAATGAGTGTTGCGTGTGAAAATTGTCTGTATAATTTTAAGTAAACTTTTAATTGTAATAACAGAATTAAATTCTATATAAATGTAGGTGCATTAATGAAACGGAGGGTTGAGGGGGCGGTAGCCCCCCTCACACAGAACTAATTATCATACAAAACTCTTCCGAAGCCTAATTTGAATTGTTTAACATAGATTTACATATCAGTACTCGTTATTTCACCTCTTAATCTCCAACCTGTATTTATAGTATTAAATTTCAGGGTAAGAAAAAGTCGTGTGAGTAACATACCAGATTATTTAGCTACTTGCGAGATATTTTTAAACATTTATGTAATAAAATTATGTATGTCATCTAATCATAGGTGATAATCCTTATTAAATCATATTTAAAGATGATTTAGTGAGCCTATACTTTAGGGTATCATATTGAAAAAAAAAAAAAAAATAAAAAAAAAATTAGAAACTTAAAAATTTTAGACTTTTTTTTTTTTTTTGTACTAAGGACTATTATTAGTCTCAGTCTACAGATAAAAAGTTAAACTAGTTAGGCCTTTATCAAAATCGGGAATTTATCGAAACTAAATTCTGCTTTTGTCAGAATTTCCTCAAAATCTTTTTTTTTTTTTGAAAGAAAAGGAAAAAGAAAAGAAAAGAAAATTAATAATAATCAGTATCGAAACGGACAGTATCGAGAAAATTGAAGAAGCCCGTTTTTAGACAAAAATACGTAATTTATTTTAATTTTTAATTGCTGCCAAAAAGGTTTACGAGTTGATTTAAAAGTATTTTGAGATGAAAAGAAATTTACGCGTAAATATTAAAATTGGTATAAACTTTGTGAAATTTTTTAACTTGCAGAGTAAAATTGACGTCATTATAGCTCTAAATGTATTTTTTTTTTTTTTTTTAATAATCTTTACATTTTTTCCAAATTCGACGATAAATTATTGAAGCAATATGTAAATTCATTGTATCACAGATCCAAAAATAGCCACAATATACTAATAAAAACCATTTCTTGAATAAAGAAGCTCCACGTAGCATCTAATGCCATAGAGTGAGATTAATATAGAGTATATTCGTTCGGTCCTGTCATAAAATCCTTTCTAGAAGCATGTTGTGATATTAAAGTTAAGTACATATGCTTAAAGTTATGTAAGTACGTTTGGAATTTCGTGATAAATTAGATCTTACACGCTTTTTCTTATCCGAATGTATTTAAAATAGTACAAAAAAAAAAAAAAAAAAAAAAAAAAGAGTTAATTTAAAACATCCAAATGAAACTTAATGATAAATTACTAATTATTTCCTAGAAAAAAATACTAAAATCCATTCAAAATAAAACGTATTTCTACTTACGTTAATTTTTACTTTGATGGAAACCCTTTCCAAATCGTCTCTGAGGTTGCCAATGACCAAAGTAAACTCACTTCTGTCCAGTTTTCCCATCACTAAGCTGACATCAGCTTTCTAGAAAAATATATGTATAAAATATTATTATATCGATATATGTAGTTGCAATGGTATTATACGCTTTTTTATAATATGTTTTACACTGGTAAATAATAATAATAATATATATATATATATTTGTAACTAGCAAACTCGTGCGAAATTTTTGCCCTTTATTTCGTTTATTATTTATTTTATAAACTTGAAACTCGTTAATCTTATACCAGTTTCCAAACCTAATTTGAATTGTAATTCATCGGAAACCATATTATTATTAGAACCAAAATAATATTGCGCAATAGTGAAACCAAAATCATCCAAAGAAAGGTTTCAAAATAAAATTCATGTTTGACAACCCAATTTTCAAACTTTCTCAGTCAGTACAGATTTAATATAGGAACCCCATGGCGGCTTTTAAATTTTTGTTACAATATTGGCGATTTTTTTTTTTTTTTTTTACTTATTTATTTATTTTGGCATAATTTTTTGTTAAAAAGAACGTAATACCTGTTATGATTATACTTTTTATTATTGTGTTTTTTAGTCAATTTATGAAACTAATTCATATTCTTTTAATATCCTTAAAGGTTTGCTAGCTTTAAAATGATACTTGCAAAGAATGTAAAGATGCAACTTTTAAAATACATTTTTCTATAAAAAGACCTCATCAGACAAATGTCGTCATTTGCCTTATTAAATCATTGAACTGAGTGCACGTGCTTAAATATTGCCTATTATTTTCAATCCTTGCGTATTCTTTGTGTAGTACGCCACTATAGTGTCGTTTCGAAAAAAATTAATTCTAACTGTTCCACGTTAGAGAAATATTATTTAGACATTTTCAAGGCGTGGTTTTTCCCACAATTTTTTACGACAGTATTTTCTGAATACAACGATGGAAAATTGGCGCAGAGCTAAAACCGGTATTTGCTTGAAAATTTCCTCTACTTATAATATAGTTGGTTCAAGAAGAGGAAAATATTGTTTCATAAATGCTGGTATGAGATTTGCGCCAATTTTCCACCCATGTGAATAGACCAAAATTAAGTCAAATCAAAAAACGTTTAAATTGAGAAGGTAATTGATGACAATTATATATTAATTTCTTTTCTTGTAGACGGAAAAAAGAGTTAATCTCATTAGAGTAATGTCGTCATTTTTTCTTATTATATCATTGAACTGAGTCCACGAGCTTAAATACTGTCCATTTAGTACGGAGTACTAGTAGCTTTTTTTTTTTTTTTTTTTTTTTCAAATTATAACATTGCTTTCAAATTATTCAATTATATTTTCGATACATTTTCGATTTCGATAAATGTCCAACTACCATCAAACTGGTATTGTAAAAATCCGTTGATTGAGACTCAGTCCTAAAAAAAAAAAAAAAAAAAAAAAAAAAAAATCTGGCGTGAAACAGCCACACGACCCACATTACCCACTATTACACGTATTATATGCATTTTTGAGAGATAATGGTATTAGAAAACATGAATGTGACCTAAAGAGAAAATCGTTAGAGCCGTTTTTGAGATACCAACTTTTACAAAAAATCAATTATTCATCGGAAAAAAATAATTACATATAAAAGGATATTTAAAAGCCAGTTAAAATGGCGAGTTTGAAAAAAAAAAAAAAAAAATCCGTACAGTCGATTTTAAAGGAACGCGCTCGCAAGAACTGCAATTGAGCTATTTATACGCTTGTCAATTTTCCTGAACTAACCAACTATATCATTCGAAAGGACATCTAACAGAGTGTTTATATAGCAAATTTGAAGAAAATCGTTAGAGCCGTTTTTGAGATACCGACTTAAGTCCCCCCTTCCAGTCTCTGATGTCCCACTTCCGGTTTTTCAATTTTCACCAAAATTTCAAAAATTCATCTGTACACCAGTCCTGTCTTAATTCTAAAGTTTTGTAGTTCTATCTATATTAGTTTCGGAGATATGATAGCCAGAAGATTCCACACACAAATACAGACACACTGACCAATTGCCAAAAACCACTTTTTTGGACACAAGAGACCTTAAAACGCGTAAATCAGATGAAATCTCGATATCGAATTTTTGGACCAAATACAATATTTCCATTACCTATAGCAGTAGGGTAATGGAAGTAAAAATAGTGCCTGTAACAATGATCAGGAAAACGACAATTTGTGCATCTCGCTGGAATTTTATTTTTTAAAAAGAGACGGTATCATTAAACAAATAAAATAAACAAGTTAGATTGAATTATGTACCCCAAATACCATTGTAAGGAATGTCAGAGAGTGCAGATTACTGTCAGTGAACGAATTAAATTTGCTTTCGTATTTACTGATTCTTTTTTTTTTTTTAATGTATAATCTCTCTAATGTAAATGGACAATATTCCTGTGACGTCACCGTAGGTAAAATCGCCGAACACGTGGCCGATATTTTGTAAATAAATTAGATTCAAGATGCCATTTTATTGTTACGCATAACATTTCCCTAAATATTTCTGCAGTGAAACTTAATAATAATGTTCAAACAAGAACAAAAGAGAAATGTAAACAACTGAATCGAATGATAAAGTTAAGACTATTCCAAATCGTAAAATTGCAGAACATTTTATGTATATATACACACACACACACACACACACACATATATATAATGAATAAAGATTAATAAGAACATTTTATACACACACACACATATATATAGACATCAAAGCTTAAATAATTAGAATTTCAGTCACCTTAATAAAGGAATTTAATAAATGGAACATCCGTTTAAATTTGTTAACATCGCCACAGTTCACATAGCAACTTTTAATATTATTACATATGTTGATTAATACTAAAGTATATTACTAAAACTGGATTAAAAACAAAACAAAGGTATCACTATATCACTCTTACTTCAATTTCATATAATCTGTAACTCTTATAAATAACATTGCAAGATAAAAGTTTGCAAGCCACAATGCTTCGTTATGGTAGAGTTGAGGATTGTTTCCCTAACCAGCTGATATTCTTGTAGCCTCGAACCCAAAGTGGGAATATGGTCCATTAAGAAAATCTTTTGAAAGTATTCTCCGCCTCGTTCACGTATTTGAGATCGAAAAGTTCAGAATTGACATAAGTTTAATATTTAATCGAATTTCATTTTTCTGTTCGGTGTGCGACATAAGGATCAAACACACTATAGTTAAATTTATGCGCCTCGCATAAAATTTTTTATTACGAAAATGATTTTAGGCTGGGGTACTATCTGAAATCTGCGTTATACTAAAAATAAGAATGCATTCGAATTGTAATGTTTGAATAGATAAATATATATTCAGGTTTTAATGCTTTCGAGAACAGTGTATCTGCAGCATTTCTGAACGTTGAAAGTTTACTTATTTAGTTACTTAATGATTTACACATGCATATACAATCTAATATATAAAATTCTCGTGTCACAGTGTTTGTTATCATACTCCTCCAAAACGGCTTAACCTATTTTAATGAAATTTAGTATGTACATTCAATAGGTCTGCGAATAGGTTTTTATCTATTAATGAAAGTTGTAACTTAATTAGTTCTTTCTTAATTAATTTTTAACCAACTCTTTCAACAACTTTTCTACCTAGATGGCGTGAGTTGTCCGTTGGATGTATGGATGTTTGTTATTCAATCCCGTCACAACGGTTAAACGGATCTGGATAAAATTTGTACCGAGATAGATAATAATCTGGAATAGGACATATGCTACTATTTAGGATCTGGATAAAATTTGGTATACCGAGATAGATAATAATCTGAAATAGGACATATGCTACTATATGATTAGATTTTTACTTTCCGAACACTATAGTGAGGAAAGTATTGTAATCATGTCAAAAATCCGAATTCGAGATTTTGATGTTTCTATACGTTTTGAGGTCCCCTGAGTCCGTTTTCACTATTTTTACGATGATGTATGTATGTGTGTGTGTATGTGTGTATGTGTGTATGTGTGTATGTGTGTATGTCTGTGAACACGCTAGCGTCTAAAGGCTTTGTTCGATTAACCTGAAAGTTGGTACGTATATTGTAAGTCACCATAGTACGAACCCTATAGATTTTGGTGAATCTAGCAGTTATAGTTTTTTTACAGGGACACAAAGAAAAATTCTTTATCATTATGGCCTATGGGACCAAAATCTTAAAAGTGCGATAGCATCTAAACGCCTTATTCAATTGAGCAAAAATTTTATACCCATATTATAGGTCACAGATACTCAATCTGTATAGATTTTGGAGAATCTAGCACTTATAGTTTTTTTACAGGGACACAAAGAAAAATTCTTTATCATTAAGGCCAATGGGGCCAAATTTTTGAAAGTGTGATAGCGTCTAAACGCCTTATTAATCTGAGCAAAAAAATTGTACACATGTTATAGGTCGCATTTGCACCAACTGTATAGATTTTGGTGAATATAGCACTACAGTTTTTTTACAGGGACACAAAGAAAAATTCTTTATCATTATGGCCTATGAGACCAAATTTTTAAAAGTGCGATAGCATCTAAACGCCTTATTCAATTGAGCTGAAAATTTGTATGAATATTATAAATCACTGTTGCACTAACTATAAGCATTTTGGTGAATCTAGCATCTATAGATTTTTACAGGGACAAAACGAAAAATTCTTTATCATTATGATCTAAGGGCTCAAAGTTCAGTAGCGTTAAATAAAACCTCGTGTGATATATGGAGAAAAAAACACTCTATTATGGTTTTCTCTCTTTTGTTTGTTTAGCAATTCCTCTTTCTTTATTTTATCTACAAAACTGTTAGTTACTCAATGTTCGGAAAGTCGAGTGGAGTCACTCCAGATTTTTTAAAATTAATTAAAATATGAAAATAATAAACAATATAAGCCATTTAAATTTTTAATTGTTGCCAAAAAAGTTTACGAGGTATTTTTATTTATTTATTTATTTATTTATTTTTCAACATAAAATGAAATATACTTTCACGCGAAAAATAAAAATTACTAAATGTTAAATTGGTGAATGAGAAAATAACGTCTTTATCTATATAAATAAAGAGAAGTGTCTCTGTGTGTGTGTGTCTGTGTGTCTGTGTGTGTATCTGCGCTCTGATGCTCACACTGCTGATCGCAGAGCTTCCAAATTTGGCATATAGGTACCTGGGACCATGCATGTGTGCACCTCATCGAGATTTTTTCGAATTTCGAATTTGAATTTTTTAAATTAATGTTTTTTCGATTTTAAATATTGCCTTTAATGCTTCATTTTTCAGAAATTTCTTTTGTTTCAAAAGTCTGCGTATCTTAGCAACGGCTATTAAACAATTATTTATTTAAATTCATTTGAGGAAGAAATCTTTTTTATTATATTTATTGAAATTAAATAGTTATCCACATGCAGTAGAAAAAATTAAACATATTACATTTTTAGATTTTGGCATATAGGTACCTGGGACCCTGCAGGTGGGTACCTCATCGAGATTTTTTCGAATTTCAAATTTGAATTTTTTAAATTAATGTTTTTCCGATTTTAAATATTGGCTTCTTTTTTTCATTTTTCATAGATTTATTCTCTTGCTTCAATCGTCTGCGTATCTTAGCAACGGCTATTACGCAACATATTTTTATTTAATACATTCATTTGAAGGCGATTTTTTTTTTTTTTTTGTTATATTTATTGAAAATAAAATCGTAACGCAGTAGAAAAAATTAAGTATAATTACTTTTAAATTTAAAAACGTATTTATAACAGTTATGTTTATTTTTTTTATAGTGGAACAACTTCTTATTTTTCATTTTTTAGTTAATTCCTTTAAAAGAAAAAACATTTATTCATTAATTTTTACTTTCCGAACACTATAGTGAGGAAAGTATTGTAACCATCTCAAAAATCCCAATTTGAGATTTTGATGTTTCTAACCGTTTCGAGGTCTCCTGAATCCGTTTTCACTATTTTTGCGATGATGTATGTATGTATGTGTGTATGTCTGTGAGTGAACACGCTGGCGTCTAAACACTTTGTTCAATCAAGCTGAAAGTTGGTACGTATATTGTCAGTCAACATTGTACGAACCCTATTGATTTTGGTGAATCTAGCACTTATAGTTTTTTTACAGGGACACAAAGAAAAATTCTTTATCTTTATGGCCATTGGGACCAAAATCTTAAAAGTGCGATAGCATCTAAACACCTTATTCAATTGAGCAAAAAATTTATACACATATTATAGGTCACAGATACCCAATCTGTATAGATTTTGGAGAATCTAGCGCTTATAGTATTTTTACAGGGACACAAAGAAAAATTCTTTATCATTATGGCTTATGGGGCGAAATTTTTAAAAGTGTGATAGCGTCTAAACGCCTTATTAATCTGAGCAAAAAATTTGTACACATGTTATAGGTCACAGTTGCACCAACTGTATACATGTTGGTAAATCTAGCATTTACAGTTTTTTTTATCGGGACACAAAGAATAATTCTTTATCATTATGATCTATGGGATCAAAGTTCAGTACCGTTAAATAAAACATCGTGTAATACATGGAGAAAAATATTGAAACACTCTATTATGGTTTTCTCTCTTTTGTTTGTTTAACAACTCCTCTTTCTTTACTTTATCTACAAAATTGTTAATTACCCAATGTTCGGAAAGTCGAGTGGAGTCACACCAGATTTTTTTTATTTTTTATTTACAGTATCTATCGGGGAAAATGGTAGTATATGCATAGTAAAAAGGATTAAAATGATTAAAATTTATTTGTTTATATATATATGAATCTACTTTTTATTTTATTTTATTTTATTACATTGGTCGGAATCAAATCGTAACATAGTGTAAATAGCATGGGCTATAAAATACATGGTTCAAAACCAAAATATTTAATAGATGCTGAGATACAGTCATCTTTAAAATCTTAGTTCTTAAATAGTAGCAGACCCCCCCTGTCGTCGATAAATATCCAGATTGAAGTGCCCGAAAAAGATCTTTCTGCAGGCATGGGAAACCTAGACCTGATGCAGTTTTCGCAAGGTTTCGAGCAATTTCAGTTTCTTTTTTTCTTTCCTTTTTTTTTTTTTTTTTTTTTTTTTTTTTTTTTTTTTTTAAATAGTTTTTGTCTATAATGCGTTGTAAAAGAATAAATATTAATTAAATTCTTTCGAAAATTCATTTAAATATAGTGACCAGCGAAGCGGGCGTAGCCTGCTAGTAACTAAAATAAAATGTTAATAAAAATATGATCTGAATTTTATTTCATAACATTTTTTATGTACCTCAACTTTATATGTATATATATTGCACGGATGAATCACGCTAGGCATAAAAGATAATTCAGCATTATATTAAAGGTATTTACTTATTGATAATGCTGGACAAATTTTTAAATTTTGATGCTGAAGTAGATCGGACATATTTCGCCAAGGACAGCCACTTAAAGCCAAGTAGCTCATCAAAAATATAACTAAATTATAAAGTATTGAAAAAGCGAAAGAGATAGAAAGAAATAGCAATAATCGCATAAATTATATTTTGGCCTAAAACGGCGACAAAAATTCAAATGTCGTCAAGGCGAGCTATATTAAGTTTGTACCATGATGAGGTTTACATATTAATTAATTAATTTATTTTTTTATATACCAACTACTATTAACTAAGAATGAAGTATATATAACCACAAAATAATAATAATAATAATTGTCTCATGCGATAGGCGTAGCCGATCATAGCATATTGTAATATTAAATTTGGCTTGAAATTGCAGTCATTTTATGGTTGATCGATTAAATCAAATGAATATAGGAAATAACTTGAAAGCAAATATTATGTACATCACGCATAATGTTGTTCTTATGTAATTGGCATTCAAATATAAAAAAGCTACTTCAAATTTTTCGATACTGTCTGTATCGAAACTGTCATATATGATAAGCACCAAAATGGAAGCCCACGGGTAAGCTATTGTCGCAGGCAATAGGGACAAGCACCGGAGATTGCGAGGACGAACAATTCGATGCCAAAGGCAGCGGGAACTCAAAGCGAGCTTTTGAGCGATTTCAGTATTTTTTTTTTTTTTTCATAAAGCTATATAGAAAAGAGTTTCCTTTAAATATAGTGACCAGCGAAGCGGGCAAAGCCTGCTAGTATTTTATATATTTTTCTCTTTATACTCTTACCCCACCCCCCTCCCTCCCCTATGAAAGAACAATATCACTAGAAACAATTTTTATTCGGGCCTCTACAAATGTATATTTACTTATTCTTCTTTTAGAACTATTATTGAATGTAATGATATAAAATTTAATAAAAGGAAAATTTAAAACTTACCATCCAAATAAATGCGTTTATTATGTTTATTGTGTGCGCACATAGGGTAGGTGCTCCAGTGATTGGCATGCTCGAGCAATTGATATCTATCCCGAAATAATTAATAAATAAGAAAAATAACAAAATCATATATGTTACATATAAGAATTTTAACATTTTATGTCCAAACACTGGAGCATAGGGTGCTAATAACTGGTAAAATAAATAACTAGCAATGTTAAACACTGGAACATAGCGGGCCAATTACTGATAAAATGAAAAATTGGAAGTGTGAATTACTGGAACATTGAGTGGGTTCCAAATAAAAATTCATAAAAAAAAAAAAAAAAAAAAAAAAAAAAAAAAACCATCAAATGTATATTTTTTAACATATGTATGTCTTTCATACCATACGTGCTAACTTAAGGGCCCTCTTCACTCACCGCCGCCGGAAGCCGAAACTAATGTTATTCTATGGCAAATTTTTCTTTACAAATAACTTATTAACTAATATCTATTTTTAAATTCTGTTTTCACATTTTGAAAGTTCCCAGCTGTTAAATTGACGCACTTTTTCTAAAATTTTAATTTTTATATTTTATTTTGAAGCTGCAAAATACGAATTTTTAGTATGTGAAATTTTTTCATTTTGCAATTTCGAAATAAAATATTAAAAATTAAAAACTTACATTTTTAAAAAAGGTCCGTCAATTTAATAGTTGGGAATTTCTGAATGTGAAAACAGAATTTAAAAATATGTATTAGTTAATAAGTTATTTTTGTAAAGAAAATTTCCCCATTGAATAACATTGGCTCGGGCTTCCGGCGACGGTGAGTGAAGAGGGCCGTTAAGATTTCTAAAAATATTTCCTGATGACTAGAACATTAAAAACAACAGAGATTGCTCTAAAAGTGTTAATCACTGGTGCACTTACCCTATACAAATAATTATAAATAAGAACTACTGATCATATCTACAAAAAATTAAGACGTTGGGAAATTCTGAAAGCATATCTTTTTAAAGAACATTTTCACATAACAAAACGCATTTGTCAAAGAAAAATTGAAAATTTTAATTACCTTTTCAAGCATTTCATAAAATTTGGATTTGTCCATCTTTACTTGTTCCAATCGACTTAACCACTCATTTACGTTCTAAAAAACAGAAAAAAATAATTTAGTATTGAAATATAATATAACTTTACTCAATAAAAAAATAAAAATAAATACATAAACATTTATTTGAATATAAATTTGTGTAACATAGAGAAAAAAAAATTAGGATAAAAGTATCAACTTAATTGAGGATTTATTAAAAATATGTAACTATATCAAACGTTAAAATGGACGAATTCAGTATTTATTTGGATATAGAAGAATAATTAAACAAATGATATCAAAGAAAATAATAAGTATATGGACACTTTTGAATTTAGACGTTTTGTTAAATATCTAGCAAAATTCTGTAGAAATTATCCTGTAACTTCAGGGGTATAATGATCCAAATGGGAAAAAGGAGACCAGCAAAAAATTAAACAAAAGTCAAAATGTTTTGGACCCCTCCTGTTAAAAGTAATGCTTCACTGTTAAAAATTTCGGCAAATTTAATGTAAATATTTATCCGTCTCTGTAAATTTACAGTAATTCTTAGTTAAAAGTGAATAATCGAAATTCTCAATCTTTATTCTGTACTTTTACCTAATTTTATTCTTTAATTTTTTAATTAAAATTAAAAATGACTCTTTCTACTTTAGAAAAAGCATTCCAAGTCCGAAATATATTCTTAACAATAACTAATTAAATTAATATTAGTTATTAAAATGAATGTATAAATTAAGTTTTTAAACATTTCCGTATATTTTTCTCTGTAATTTAACGTAAGACTTAAGATAATAGATTACATAGAGTTTTCTGTTGAAATTTTTAACAGTGTGAAATGCGTTTTGGCTATAACAAATGATAATGTGGATTCTTCTAATTATCTGCATAATTTTTCATGAGGCTAACTGATATCTTCAAGGACATATAACGGTTTCTTTAAATATTGAAAAATAAATTGCCGCTTTTAAAATTATAACTCTTAGGGTAATAGACCGAGTGTAAGGTCATTTTTAGGAAACTTTCCATACTACATTACACACACCATACTGAAATCAGAATGCAAAAACATTAAATATCCCACGAAGTATGAACATTTTTACTAAATAACACATAACTACGCATGCGCAAGATTTTAAAACATTTCTTTTGCATAATTTACTAGCCAAAAATATTCAGCTACTTATATGATAACCTGAAACAAATATCATGTAAATGCAAAAAAGTTATGAGGGATAAATCGAACAAAATTTCAGTTTCTCTCAAAATAAAAACTAAATTATAAGGGTTTTTTACTCAAACTTTTATTTTGTTTCAGTCAATGCTCAATAGTAATAGAGTGTTTGCTGATTGTGTATAAATATTGATAAACAAACCCCTATCATCTTCCTTTTTTACTTCCATTACCCTATTACCGTAGGTAATGGAAGTATTTGGTCCAAAAATTCGATATCGAGATTTCACCTGATTTACACGTTTTAAGGTCCCCTGAGTCCAAAAAAGTCTTTTTTGGCAATTGGTCAAAGTGTGTGTATATGTGTATGTATGTGTGGAATCTTCTGGCTATCTTATCTCCGAAACTAATAAAAATAGAACTACAAAACTTCAGAATTAAGACAGGTCTGGTGTACAGATGAAATTTCCAAATGTTGTGAAAATTGAAAAAACAGAAGTGGTACATCGGAGACCGAAAGTGGGACCGTAAGTCTGTGTCTGAAGAACGGCTCTAACGATTTTCTTCAAATTTGCTATGTGATATAGTTGGTTAGTTCAGGAAAATTGATAGGCGTCCTGTATAAATAGCTCAATTTCAGGTCTCGCAAGCGCGTTCCTTTAAAAACGGCTGTACGGATTTTTTTTTAAATTCGCCCTATTAACTGACTTTTAAATATCCTTTTGTATGTAATTATTGTTTTCCGGTCAATAATTGATTTTTTGTAAAAGTTGGTATCTCAAAAACGGCTCTAACGATTTTCTAGAAAATTGTTATATAAATCCATTACTTTCTCATGTATTACGTGATTATTAGAGGAAAATTAACAGTCTTCCTGCTTAGGTAGGTCATCTTCAAATCTCGGAAATTCGTGTTTCAAAAAATAAATCTTCCATTTTTTTTCTCTTGTTTTTTACCTCGCTATATGTAAGCTTCGTTTTATACGTCTTCTCTTACCTGAAAAATTTTAGGTTTCTACTTCTTTTGGTAACTTTTATGTTTTCTGATCACATTATCTCTCAAAAATGCATATAGTACGTGTAATAGTGGTAATGGAAGTCGTGTGGTTGTATCACACCAGATTTGTTTGAGATGGACTGAAATTCTGCTCATTGTATAACTCATAATTTTTTGAAATTATACGATATTTTTTTGAGGTTTCACATAAGTTTCTCAATACGTTTGGTTATTATTATAATTTTTTTTGAATATAAAATTTGCGCATGCGCAGTAAAAAACTATTTAGTAAGAATGCTCATATTTAAAAGATATTTAACATTTTTTCATTCTGATTGCAATATGGTGTGTCTAATGTAGTACGTCAAGTTTCCTAAAAATAGCTTTGTACTGGATCTAATCCCTACGAGTTATACACCAAGAAAAAAAAATATATATATCGCATTAATCTAGAATTAATAAATTGTCATTTTCTATATCCTTAAACTAGAAATATAGATTTCCGAGCTATGCACATAAGGCACGCCAATAAACTGAATAGACGAAATGGTCGAGAATTTCTGACCTACACATTTCTAGATGGTGAAACAATATTATGAATATTAAAAGCAAACACGTTTTATTTATGAGACAAAATTTTTTAAGTTAAAATACATTTAAAAAACAAAAATTACATATAAAAACAATTAAAATCAGACGTTTCGAAACCCGTCCGGGTTTCCCCATCAGTAATTACAACACAATATGCAAACAGGACATGAACACTCAAGGAATTTAAAGGAGTACAGAATATTGAGGAGCCAGTGCGCAGAGAAGGGGTTAACTGGTGTAATATATTTAATTCCTTGTAAAAATTGCAAATCTGTTTATATAGGTGAAACTGGCCGTACAGCAAAAATTAGACTACAAGAACACAGACGATCTTTTAAGAATTGCAACCAAAATTCTAAAATTGTAATCCATTCAATAGAAACCGATCATATTCCTGACTTCGATAATATAAAAATTTTAAATTCTGGTGTTCATAATTATAAATCGCGTATTTTCTTTGAGAGCTCGCACACTGCCAAGCATCTCCACACTATCAATGAAGCATGCGCACTGGCTTCTCAATATCCTGTACTCCTTTAAATTCCTTGAGTGTTCATGTCCTGTTTGCATATTGTGTTGTAATTACTGATGAGGAAACCCGGACGGGTTTCGAAACGTCTGTTTTTAATTGTTTGTATATGTAATTTTTGTTTTTTAAATGTATTTTAACTTAAAAATTTTTTGTCTCATAAATAAAACGTGTTTGCTTTTAATATATATAATTGAGACGGTTTGATGTTTGTGTACGTTAAAAATATTCTGAATATTCTGAATGTTTTGTATTACGAGAAAGTCTTGCTTGATTTTCTAGAATTGGGTCATAAACCAAGATTATGGCTGCTGAAAGCCGCCTCTTGTATTCACATTTATTTGGAGATATTTTCAAATAGGTTTGTCCTCGATAGTATAGGCAAACGCTCAAGAATTCTAATAGAGGTCTCTAGAATTAGCTTTCGAAGGGAACTAGAAACTTTTCTATAAGGAATTTATAAGGATGACATGGAACTATTTTTTTCTAGAGCCACAATTTAGATTCTAGATGTCAGTTATAGAATTTTTTCTCAGTGCATTGACGTGCCTTATACTCATAGCTCGGAAATATATATTTCTAGTTTAGGGATTTAGAAAAGGACCACCTATTCGTTCTAGAAGAAAGTGGTACATTTTTTTTCTCAGTGTAATTAAAAAAGTGATTTTTTTTTTTCCAATTTTTTAAAGAAACCGTTATATCTCCATAAATATATGTGGTAGTATCTTAAAATTTTATGTGGATAACTAGAAGAATCCTTATAACCACATGCTGCAGCAAAACGCATATCAAGCATTTTATTTTCCAAAGTGATACAAAACATTTTGATTTTGTTTAATTTTTCACTTGTTCTCTTTTCCTGGTCAGAACAAAACTTTTGCTGAATGATAGGAAGTATAACATGTTCTTTATACCTACAAAGGCTCAAGATAATTCCAAAAATCTTTTTCTAGATATTTGACAAAACGTTTAAATTAGAAAGTATCCAAATACTTATTGGTAGATAGTGCAGAGCTGCCAACCTAATCCGGCAAATTGTTTGTGCCGCCTCTTTTTCTACACCACTTAATTTTTAGAGTAATTTTCTTCAAATATATTTACGATGAATTAAGGCAACAAATACTCTAAAAATTAAGTGGTGTAGTAAAAGGGGCGGTACAAACAATTTGCCAGATTAGGTTGGCAGTTCTGATAGTGTATAATACTTTCCGATTTATAGAAATGAAACGCACCGTTATCTTGCTAAAAAATGTTTTGGCTTCTTTCTGAACTTGATCGAAGGTTAACTTTAAGTCTCCCAAATCACCCTTCATCACTTCTACTGATTCTTCTAGGTTGGCGAAGGAATCATTTATCTATAAAGAAAATAATAATAATAATAATATACAACTTAGAATGCATGAGTATGAGTGAAAATCTATCATATGATATACTTATAACTAGTGTAAAACAATTATTAAGATTAATACTCATATATTTAGAAAATTTTAACAACCTCGAAAATTCATTTTTGACAGAATGGAGTAGAAGGCTGATTTTTTACCAACTATGTGAAAAATACCAGAGCCGGGAATCGAATCCCGGGCCTTCCGCTTGAAGCGCGGATGCTCTAACCACTGAGCTACCCTGGCTGACAACCAGCTCGGCACTTGTCACATAATATACGTTGGCAAGGTCATCGAGTTTACATTAGAGCAGCTATATCAAGGGACAAATTTAGACCAATAGACCACGAAATTTCAATTTAGAAATTTTTTAACAACCTCGAAAATTTATTTTTGATAGAATGAAGTAGAAGGCTGATTTTTTACCAACTATGTGAAAAATAAGAGCCGGGAATCGAACCGTGGGCCTTCGGCTTATCGCGCTCTAACGTTAGAGCATCCGCGCGTTAAGTGGAAGGCCCGGGGTTCGATTCCCAGCTCTGGTGTTTTTCACACAGTTGGTAAAAATCCAGCCTTCTACACCATTCTATCAAAAATAATACTGCTATAGGCAAACGTTGTTTTCAATTTCAGAAATGAAATCTCGTTTTCCGTAGAAAATCACCAACTGATTACTTATAATGTTTTAAATATGTTTCATCGGATTCACGGTGGAAAAATGCGTTGTTCAAAACATTTGAAGCGACGCCATTATACGGGAAGTTTAAGATGAGAAATGAGCGACGATCATGAAGTTGACATTTTGTTCGGAGTCAGTGTTTGGAGATCTCAAGTTCAAAATCAAACCACATTCTAGCGTCGCAATACTCGTGGCATAGGACGGTGAAATGAACTAACTCGCAAACAACATCAACTAGACTTCAGTACGCTTTTTCACAAACCCTACATGTGTACAAGTATGCAGCAAAAATACGGCCAATTACACTGATTCATTCTGCTTAGAAGGAATGATTATCGGCATTAGTAAACAACGAACTTTCGTTTTTGTTTATTCGAATGCCTATTACTTTTTTCATTTTTAATTGTCTGATTATATTCACATGAATATTACAACTGAGAACTGGCCTTTAAATTTCAAAAAGGAAATTGTTCCGAGCAGTGATTTTGCATTCGGTGTATTTATTTTTCATGTGTATTGTACCATTTAAAATGTGTAAATTTGGAACAATATTTATTTGAAATTTGTAATTGTAATTCTTTTATTGTAATATAAAATAAAATTTTATCCATACTTTGAAAACGAATAAAATACAAATAAAACAAATAGATAGACAGATAAAATAGATAGATAGATAAAACAAATAGATAATAAATACAAATAGAACTTTTCTGGATTATGAACACTGTTATTCGAACTTTTGAGTTGTGCTGATCATGCGAAATTGTGTTGTAATTCACAACACGTAAATCTGCAATAGCAGAATTAATGCAATTTTTCTACCCAATAATTTACATTACACTATTATTATTTAAAAATGTAATTTTTGGTTTTTCTATACATAAATTGTATAATCATTTATTAACGATTTGAAAGAAACTTTTGTAAGTATGAATAGAATAATAAGTTATAGTAATGGACGAAATATCATTTGCAACATTTTTATGCATTGTCGAGTAAATCTGAAATAATTTTCGCACAATATGGAACAGATTCTAAAGAGCAAAATTTAATTTTGTGAGAAAATAGCTAATGAAATATTAAATGCTTAATATTTTGAAAAATTTAATACCGTTTAAAAAACTTTAGATAAATGTTTCCGAGGATTGATGCTTGAAAATTTTCGTATTGTTTTCATCATCATATGTTTTTGTTAAACAAACTTCGTGCTTATGCGGAAAATAATAAAAACAAATATTTTAAAAACTTAAACCTACAAACAATAATTAACATTTAAATATCAGTAAAAAGGAAAAAAATAAAATTTTCGTGAGCTGCTAATTCAAAACTTGCTATTTTTGTAATTATTATATTTTATCGTAACATAACTCAGAGTGCTTGCGAAAATGAATCTAAACAAACTAAATGTAATTATTTTAAGAATCCAAATCTGCAGAAATATCGAAGTAATTTCTTATGGGACTATATACTTTTTACAATGAACAAAGTATTTCAATGTTCGACCAATAACAACCCCCCCCCCCCAAAAAAAAAAAATAAATAAAATAAAATAAAATAAAATAAAATAAAATAAAATAAAAAATAAAAAATAAAAAATAAAAATAAAAATAAAATAAATAAATAAATAAATAAAAATAATAATAAATAAATAATAATAATAATAAATAAAATAAAATAAAATAAAAATAAAATAATAATAATGTTTAACACACACATATATATATATTAACAAACTGTTAATATTAAGCTCAATTACTATTGAGCTTTTTGGCCTTTGTGCGCTTAGCGTCTATATTTATAAATAAACTTATCTCCAATTTTAATATTTCGATCAGTTGTAGAGAGGTTACGCTGTCGAAGCTAGTATACAAGAAGTGGTGTCGAATTCGTTCCCTGGTTGCGCTCGTCGAACTAGTCGTTTGGAGTTTTCCATGGTTACGTTGATTTTTCCGGTGGCTATCATGGTATGTACAAATTCTTCCCATATGCGTAATGATAAGAAAAACTTTGGCGTGTCCGTGTACACGAACTACAAATGGAATATACACCTAAAACTATATAGCTAATTCCGTTGGACTTATGAATATGTGTACCAAATTGGAAGTCAATAGCGTGATTTTTGCGGCCACTGTCGGGGTACATACAAATTCTTACCATAGACCGTAATGATAAGAAAAACTTTGGCGTGTTCCTGTACACGAACAACAAATGGAATACATACTCAAAACTATACAGCTGATTCCGAGGGGCTGACGAACATGTGTACCAAATTTCAAGTCAATAGCGTAATTTTTGCAACCTCTATCGCACGACAGACAGACCTACAGAAACACACACAGACGGAATCCAAAATCTCTTTGAGTCTCAACAGAGGACCTCCAGTAACGTTTCGGCAAAAATTGCAAGTCAATAGTTTGACTTTTGCGGTGGCTATCGCGGTACATACAAATTCTTCTCATAGGCCCTAATGATAAGAAAAATTTTGGCGTGTCCCTGTACACGAACTGCAAATGGAATGCACACCCAAAACTATACAGCTGATTCCGTTGGGCTCATGAACTTGTGTACAAAATTTCAAGTCAACAGCATGATTATTGCGGCCGCTATCGTGCGACAGACAAACAAACAAACACACAGATGGAACCCAAAACCGTTTTGAGTCTCAACAGAGGGCCTCCACTGACGTTTCGACAATTATGAAGAGGACATTAAAAAAAAAAAATCATTAATAAGCCTTGTTAGTTAGCTTTGCTTCATTTTCATTTATATGTAATTTAAAATTATGTTTAATCGGTGACAAAACTTAAGACAAAATTTTTATCTCATGGTAGCTTTTTGCATTATTTATAAATATGGTTTCAGGAATATAAGTTACAATTTAAAAAGAAAAACTGTAGTACTACTCACTTCATCTGGATCAAGTAAAGCCAATTTTGCGTTAATTTCGTCTAGTGTTGAATGGACTGCTCCCAAATTCTTTTTCATCACATTAATTACATCATTTTGTATCATAGTGTTTAGGTCTTCTAGATTGTCTTGTAGGGAAAGGGTCTGAAAAATAAAATGTCGCTGTATTATTGGAAAGCATCTATAAAGGAATCTTTATTAATGAATTAAAATACATTCATGCAATATAAAAAAATGATTGAAATGCTTTTGGAAAATCGTCTTGATGTTTATAACGAAATTATATATATTTTTTTTCAAGAAAATTCTGAAGACTTTAATAAATGAAATGAATACATATAAAAAATGTTTAAGAAAAGTATTCGAATAAACATAAATTTTCAGATAAACTGGTGTCTTTTAAGTTTTGTTGGAAAGTCAAAAAATTAACTTTATAGGTTTTACTTTTAAATACAAGCCTCAAAAAAGATTACTCTCACGTGTGGCTCTGTATATGTACTAAAAGTTGATTACACACTTTATATTTTACTAAAATTTTAGTATATTAAAAAAGTCATAGCAAAACTTAAAATGTGATTTTAGCACTTTTCTGTTATATTCTTTTGCACAGTAGAATAATTTCGGATCGTCATGTAAACCAATAACTTATTATAACCATACAATATTTTCAGAGAGCACGGCGCACCAGTGTCACAGCGGTTCTGCGCTTAAAGCTGGAAAACGTGAGGTGCCAGGTTCGATCCCAGGTTGCGCTTATCGTCCTAACCGTTCGGAGTATTCCATGGGTTTCTCCTAAACTTGCATAAATATGGGCTAGGACTCCTTTGAAAGACCCCCTCACGGAGGGCATTCCTCCTCAGGCTTAAGACCCTAGAGCTGTCAATCGTGCTTTAATCCCCACAACCATCCATCCAACCAACCACAGTGCGCACAAGGTTCAGCCTTTTCCAAGGTGTCTTTTACCAATGTTCTTAGTCACTACATATTCTCCCCGGGATATCTTCAAGATATCTTCAGCACGAAAAGAAGGGTTCACAGAAAAATCCAGAAGATGTAATGGGGATAAGTGTGCTGTCAGGGTTATCGTTTCGTCTTAACTATACAGTGCTCATTTAAGGGAGGGTATTCCTCTCCAGGTCTAGGACCCTACAGCAGTCAATCGGCCTTTAATCCCCACAACCAACCACTCCGCACACAAAACTCAGCCTTTTTTTCAAGGTGTTTCCACTTGTGTCCCTAACACTACACCTTCTCCCCAGGATATCTTCAATATGTCTTTAGGATGAAAATAAGGGTTTTCGCAGAAACACTCAGAAGATGTACTGTGGATAAGTGTGCTGTCCGGGTTATCGTTGCCTCTTAACTGTACACTGATCATTTAAGAAGAAATTTATTTTTAAGTAATACTGGTGGAAGACTATTTGGAAAAGACAGAGCCGCGCGCACCCAGCATATTCTATAGGCAATATACTATGAATCTGAATAATAATATATTATTTTTTTATGTTTCGTGCAGTACAAAGATAATAAAATATCCTTTTAAGAAATACTTCTCATAAGTCGTAATATATCCGAAGTATTTCGTAATTTCTTGTAGATAAATCAATTGGGTTTTTTATAGCTTTTTTTTATTGGAAGCATCATATTCTGATCCTAAGTAATTTGTATCAGTTTTAAGGCATTCTAAAAATATTGATGAAAATTAGATCACATCTGGACAGATGAACTGAGATCCTAAATGGATTTTTCTGTTGGATCTACTCTAATAATAATAATAATAATCTGTACAGAGGCTGTTCGCACATTTTTAGACGATTTTGATGGAGTGTACTGAAGCAATTTCACTCATATTTTGTGTTTTAATTGTTCAGTTTGATAGCCCTTGTTCTTAACTATCATTCTACATCGTAATTTCTATGATAATAATGCTTTTTATAATATCGGAAGAGGTATATTTTTCTATTCCTCTTGAACGGCTTTCCAAAGTCCACAAAGCGTTGTAGTCGGTGTTTGGATAATGTTGATTTTAAGAGTCGAAAAACACAAAAATCCAACAGTGATACATCAGGAGATTTAGCAGGAATAGCAGTGAAGGGTATGGTTTTAATTCCCGTTTTTTGTTCCATGTTTTTCTAGAAAAGCAATTGCGGATTGCGATGTGTGGCTGCTTGTTTTGTCTTGATACAGTTCAACGGATTGATAGCATTGTGGATAAAGATCTGGATATTCATTTTTAAAAATTGGAATTAAAATATGTTCTTGAGAGTATTTAGAGTTGATTTTGACATTTTTGTCAATTTTTTTTGCTTTTATCTTGCGCTTGTATGAAAAACCAGTGGCAATCATAAATCCTTTAGAAAAACTTTCTTTTGATGCTTTGAGCCATGTAGCAAATTTTTTTTCTCCACTTTTGTGATAATAAATTGACCTTTTTTTATTGCAACCACTTAAATAGACCCAAGATTGCAACATTTTCCCCTTTTTCTCCGGATAAATGCTTTTCATAAAGATTTCACTAAAAACTATCTTTGGAAAGAGCGGAAACCTATCCTTCCATCCACTGCCATTTTAAAAGCGCATTTTTGCATCCAAACAAAAATTCTAAATATCAGAAGATAAATAAAACTTCCAAAAATATAACTGTTGTGAAAATAAAATTCTCCATGCAAACGATTTTTTCTTACTGCGAAATAAAATCGCCTAAAAAATGTGCGAACAGCCTCTGTAGATGGCAGCACCATCAATGCCGACTAAACTACTGACTTTGTATTGTCAATCCATAATAAAACTCTCGTTTATCTCATTTTCTTTCTTTCTTTTCCTTTTTTTTTTTTTTTTTCAACTTACACTTTCTGTTCTGGTTGGCTACTTTCTAACTTTGTTGGAAAGTGTTAATAAAATATATTTTTTAAACGCATAAATTAGGTTACGCAGAAAACAGAGAAATAGTAAGATAATTAATTTTCTAATTACAAGTTTTATCTGAATTTTATATTACGATCATTAAGTTCTATAATGAAATTTCCTGCAATTACTAGCTGAAAACTATTCTTAATTATCAAGAGACATTTTTGTTGAGAGAAATTGAATGCAGAACACATGTACCTTTTCGTTCAGTTCATTGAGTTCCACTCGCAGATTTACTTGTTCATTTAAGAAATTGTCGATAAATCCAGGCTCCACTGTAAAAGAAAAAAAAAAGTAGCAATTAATTACTTTTTTGCATATTGTGCCATAACATGTAACACGCAAGAAAATACATATAACCACGAAAATAAACAAACAAATAAATAAATAAATAAATATGTGATATATATGTATTAGGATGTATCAAAAAAAGTTTTTTTGAGATCAAATTTCCAACAGTGCGGAAAAGTTGCCTTATGCTATTGTCAGTATGTGTGCAAAATTTTGTTGATCTGAGTTCTGTATCTTTAGTTACCTCTGAGATCGTTCATCATACAAAATTCGTTAATTTTATCGGTTTTTCAATATTTTTTTAAAATAAGAAATTGGAATCCTTAGTTCCAATAGGGCCGAAAAATTGCCATATGGTATCCTTAGATAGACCTGCTAACTATACTAGTTTATCCGAAATGGTATTAGGCCCCGCCTTTTTCCCCACCAGAATACTTGTAGAGCAATAGTGTTCTTATTTAATCATGAGAATATATTGCTGAATATTACTCTACAACTATTAAAACATGAATAAACTACTACGTCAGAAACGCGAAAAGAAAAATATTTCAGATGCATACAGCTGTTTCGGTAGCCTTATGCATCGGAAAACCGACACAACAGAAAAACTACTTACAAGGAAACATTCAAAAGGTGTCGCCTTAAAAAAAATATTGAAAAAAAATATATGTGATTCTATTCTTCATATAAAACCAGAAAATGAAAAAAGTATCGGCTGAAATGAATAACAAAGACCACAAAAAAATATCAAAATTAAGCATTTTTGGCGATTTAGCGCTGTTAGGCGATAAGTTCGAGATTGCCGTGTACAAACAGAACCGTATTTTGCTTCTCCGCCAAGTACTCAAAATCAATCGCCTAACTGTATGAAATCGCCAAATGTGCTAAATTTTGATAATTTTTCGCGATCCAGCAGATAATTTTTTCACTTTCTGGTGTTTTATGAAGAGTAGAATCACATATATTTTTTTCAGTATTTTTGTAAAGACATCTTTTGAATGTTTCCTTGTTAGATCAAATGAAGCAATTAAGATTTCGCAAGTAATAAAAGTTTACAACGAAAACCAGTATTAAAAATAAATCATTAAAATATAGCGATCAATGTAGCGCGCAAAACCTGCAAATATATTTCATAAATATTGATAAGTCTAAATTTCACAATGTACGATAGTGTATTGTAGGAATCAAGCTTCGTTAATTGACTATTTCATTTGTGGATATCAATATAAATAAGAGCTTGAGCAGTAAATAATGAGAATTTAAATTGCACTAAATAAGACTAATACGGTTTAAACCGAATATTGCCTTCAGCAATCTGTCTTTTAATATTTTCGATATAAAACGTTATATCAATTTAAAAAAAATCTGGAATAACTCCACTTGATTTTCAGAACATTAATAAATTAGCAGTTTTTTAAATAAATTAAAGTAAGAGAAGTAGTTAAATAAACATAAGAGAAAGTTGTAATAGTGTGTTTTGAGTATTTCTTCCCAAACAGTATGTTGTTCAGTAGAACGTACTGTATCCAAAATGTTCTATGCGTCTTTGTAAAACAACTATTATATAAATAGTAAGCTCGCAATCTGAAATATTTATCTGTTTCCTTTATGTTTTAAATGATTTAATATTAATAAAGTGAACTTTAAAAAAAGTTTGAGCCTACAAACCGTAATGTGTAAAAGCTCTGATTTGTATTGGAAAAAAAAAAAAAAAAAAAAAAAAAAAAAAAAAAAAAACTTGCCATTTCCATATTTATGTGAATCTGTATGATTCTTGTGATAATAACCTATAACATACCTAGTAATCTTTATGTTAATCGAAAGTAGAGCCTAGATGTTAGCGCATTTCAAATAATTCGAGTCTGGTAATTTGAGTAATCCTGGTCATAATGGTAAAAATATTTTTCTTTGTGTATCTGTAAAATAACTATAAATCCCACGCTCACCAAAATCCATATAGTGCGTGCGACGGTGGCCTATAATATGTATATAAATTTTCAGCTCAATTCAATAAGACGTTTAAACGCTGTTGCTTTTAAATAAATTAAATACATAGGCCATAGTGATGAAGAATTTTTCTTTGTGTCCCTATAAAAAAAAAATTGTAAGTCCTAGATTCACCAAAATCTATACTCTTCCTTCTGCGGTCACCTATAATACACGTACTAATTTTCAGCTTAAGCAATGAAAGCGTTTAGACGTTATTGTATTCTCTCTTATATATACATACATACGCATATACACACACATACATAAATCACCAAAAAATAGCAAAAATTCAAGCGATCTCAAAACATGCAAGTACGACAAAATTTCAAAGTCGAATTTTTCCATGCTTGCAATGTTCGGAAAGTAACAAAATAAAATAAAAATTTAAAAGATGATAAAATATGCCAAATTATGATTCTACTTACATAAACGTCCGAGCTCTTCTCTGCTCACTTTTTCTTCCTAAAAGTGGCATATTTAAAGATTATTTAAGAATAATTATAGTTTAATTTTAAAATGTTAATTTAAAATATTTTACTAGATATCCTACCCTTCAAAAAACATAAAATTTCAGTTCTAAAGCAAAAATATTTTACCAAGAATTTAAAATCAAATTCTATATATTTTAAATAATAAAATCGTGTAATTATTGCAAACTCGAAAATAATCCCAATAAATTCTATTAAATGATTATCAGCTTATATTTATACCTCATTTGAAAACTAAGATTTTAAGGACAATAAATAGGAATTGGTATGTAGACTCAGTTTGTTTTACTAATAGTTACGATATGTCTCTAAGATAGTAATATATGATAATGTATGATGGTGCCCCTAAGTATTGTATAGTATAGATATAAAGTAATTAAGTTTGTGCTTATAGAGTACTTACAAACACATTTAAAATTAAAGTGCAGTTTTCCTATTAAGAAATATTTTAATGAAGAAAAAAATATTTTTAGAATAAATATGTTTCATTGAATTATTTTACAAATTAAGCTCATTTATATGATTTTCTGTAAATGAAATATCGATATGACTATTTTACAGTATATCCAATATATTCAATACCATATTATTGTAGTAATGCAACTTTTATAAAGGTTAAAAAAATCATTTGTGCAATATCGTGTACACGAAATGCTCATAAAGAACTAAATTACATTATAAACACGCACCTGTACAAAGTTTTGAACTATTTTCTACAAAAATGACATTTTGGGGATTTTATTTTTAAACTTAAAAATATCGACGGAAATTAAATTATAAATTATTGAGGATGATAATCTCTGTTATATTAATTCGACATTGAATATTACACATATTTTTTTACTCCTTTTCTATAATAAAATGTGAAAAAGCTATATACAGATTTGTAGTACTTTTAAAATTATGACATTTAATAAAATCTATTTAATAATAAAAATTAAACACTCAGTGGAAGGAAAATTCATAGTAATTTACAAAATCAATAAAGCTGTAATTTTCTTGAAAGGATTAAAAAAAAAAAAAAATTAATGTTTAAAACCAATATTCTTAAATTAACAGTTTAAACAAAATTAAGCCACTGGAAACTATCGTAAAACCCTGTACAGTTTTAAATAAATGTTATTTAGGGTAAATGCACTAGTGATTGACACTTTTAGAGCAACATCTGATGTTTTTTATGTTCTAGTCATCAGAAAATATTTTAAGAAAACTCCAGTTAATACATATGGCATGAAAGACATCCAGAACCACATATATGTTAAAATATATACATTTGATAACGATTTTTTTTTTTTTTCTTTTATGAAATTTTATTTGACACCCAGTCAATGTTCCAGCCAGTTTTCCCTTTTATTAGAAATTGGCCCCCTATGTTCCAGTGTTTGACACTGCTAGTTATTCATTTTACCAGTTATTAGCTAGCACCCTTTGCTCCAGTGTTTGACATAAAATGTTAAAATTCTTATATGTAAAATATATGATTTTATTGTTTTTCTTATTTATTAATTATTTCGGGATAGATGTCAATTACTGGAGAATGCCAATCACTGGAGCACCTACCCTATATCAAAAATTAAAAAACACTGCTCTGGATTTAAATTGGCCCCAACTCTTTGCAAATTCTTATGTAAAATGACCTTCTGAATCTGAAAATGATACCCATGTTCCCCTATCACCCACCATTTTTTGGGGGCACACCTCTATTTTTTTTTAATAACTTTTTGATAATTTTATTGCTATAAATTTGATTTGTTGGGGAAGGGGGGGGGGTATTTTAACTATTAGGTATATCCAGAGGAGCGACAGAAGTGAAAAATTCTAACGCACGAACATTTGCAGCAAGAGAAAAAATTTAGGGAGGATTTGCCTCTGAAATTATGAATTACATTTATTATATTTTATTAATGAATTAATATTATTATTTATTACACACACCATATATTTTTTTGTTTTTAAATGTTAAAATAATTATTTTCCATTCTCCAAATCGAATTCATCGTCATAAAAAAATTACCGAACAGTGATAAAAATCGGGAAAGGGTGTGGTGTCCCGAGAAAACGATGGGTGATTGGATAAAATGGAGAGCATATTCGGATTCAGGCGGTCGCTTTACATAAGAATCAGCAAAATTGGTATCAGAGCTCGATCTATCTATCTATCTATCTATCTATCTATTTATATATTATTTTTGCAGCGCAGTGTAATAGTTTTGAATAAACACAACAATTAAGTGGTAATAATCGCAATGTAGGAAGATTAAATAATAATAATAAAACATAAATACAATTTTGAATTTAGCAGGAAAAAAAAAATAATAATAATAAATAAAGAACTTTGAGTACATATTTAAATAATTAAATAAAAATAAACATTACTTTTATTACATTTCTAAGTAATATAAGTAATACTTGGAAATATAATTATCATATTTTAATTATATAATAATAATAATAATAATAATAATAATAATAATAGTATTTAAGAAAACGGAGGTGGGGTTCTGCTGAAAATTGATCTAAACACGCTAATTTACAAACATTGATTTGATGTTTTCAAGCAGATGATCGTCAGACAGATTTCATATGGTCTAATTTTGAGATATACATGGAGGGAAAAAAGCTTTTAAAACATTTTTAACTTTAATATAAAAACAAATAGTTGGCTTACGAGAGTGAGGTTTGTACTAGAATGTTACCTACGATGAAAAATTTTGTTTAAGGAAATATAAAACATGGTTCCAATCTTTGCTCATAGGTGGCTCTGTTCCTTGAAAATTGGCACAAAAAGCATAAGGAACGGAAGACAAGTAGTTTTTGTATTAATTGATTACCGTTTGAATAATATTCGAGTCATAAGGGGTGCATATATGCACATATTGAAATATTGTAGTTAATTTCTCAAACTAATAGCTCTTTACATTTTTGTCTTGCATTTTTAATGCTTTTCCATGTTATTTTTTAATACAGTGCCATCTATTAGCAAAACTTTGAAGAATATTTTTAATTTTTTAAATAAAATTTTTCATAGGGAAAAGCATTTTAGCATAAACCGAACGTCAATATATCAATAATCATTAATTTTATATTGAAATTTAAAATGTCTCAGGGATTTTTGGTCTATTCTACATATTACATAGTTGTTATCAGGGCCTGATTACCCAAAAGGCTCAGGAAGCACAAGCTTAACATCTAAAATTTAAGAGGGGGCCCCCAAAATGACTAAAAACAGATTCGTGGATTTTCTGTTTCATATTTTCACCCTCAGATTGAATTTTTTCTGAGAAAGGTCGCTTAAAGCAAGGTAAAATACTCACTATTTCGGGAAAAATCTTTTATTTAGTCTCAAAAATCTGAATGTTCTTAATTAATAAGTTATATGATTTTAATGTTTTGTATAGAAACCACCCAGGTATATGAATGAAAAAAAAAATCCGAAATGAAAGGGGGGCCCAGAAATGATACTGAGCTTCCCCTAGCTTCAAAGCTTAATCGGGCCCTGGTTGTTATAGTTATAGTTGACAACTTTTTTTTTTTTTTTTTTTTTTTTAAAGAATATTGTTACTAAATATTTCTTGCTATTCTAAAAGAAAAAAAATCATTCAATAAAAAATTGTTAAAAATTACACATATGTAAATGGTGATTGTCAAAAGTTATAATTGATAAAATTTTGATATGATATCCGGTAAATGGCGTTATTATATAAACTGATGTACAAGAAAGTATTGGGTTCATCAAAATTTTAGACTTCCGATTTTCTATCAATTTACACGTTTTGAAATGTCCTAAACATCTTTTGAAAATTTCACAATAACCCATACATTCCGATATGTCATATAAAACCTATTTTTAGAAAACGAACGCCTGTGTCTGTGTGTATGATGTGTCAGCAAAATTTCGCAATTCATGAACCAATAGACAGAAGTTTGATATTTGGTCAGACTTTGATTTAAATTGGTGATGAACAGCTTTTGGAGTGTATCACCCAATAGGTGGCACTGATATGCTGTGATTTAACCCATTTAAGGGAAGGCTATATCTCAACTTCTATAGTGTATAAACACACAAAATTTCTTATATGAGATGGATATTATATAAAAGTATGCTGGACCATCTTGGTGGCAAATTGGGCGACATGTAGCACTGCTGTGCTGCAATATAATTTCTTTTACTAGAAGATTAAGACTCAGCTTCTATGATATATAACTGCATCAAACTTGGTATGTGAGATGCATAATTTACAAAAACATGCTAATTTAATTTGAATATATGTCGGACGAAAGGCTGTGCTACTATGTTGTACGTAAATTTTGTTTATGGAAAGGCTATATCCCAGCTTTTATGTAATGAATTTACAACAAATTCGTTAATTATTTATTCATTTTATTTATTTATTTTTAGGGTAGTGTATAAGAACATTGTTTACGCGGAAATTTTGAAATTTTGTATTTTTTTATTTAAAATGCTTGCTTAAAAATTGGTCGGTTTTTGACAACTAGACGATATTAGCAATAACAAAACCATCAACACAACGCATAAATATGCGATAAAAAATTGAGAAAATGAACTTATTTAGTTAACTAAAGTGCTTGTTACCTTGAATTTTAATTTTAATAATATTTTTCATAAGAAAGGGAAAAAAAATCTAACATACCTCTAATTGTTCTACTACAGAAAGCAGTTCTTGAAAATCATCTTTACTAACCAAGGATTCTTCTACTTCTCTAATCTGGAATAAAATGAAAAAAAAAAAAATAATGTTATCAAATATTATGAAATGTTAAAAAAAAAAAAAAAAAAAAAAAAAAAACTTAATTGATGAAATGTTGCGTCGGTGAGCATGTTGAGAGTGTTGAGAGTGTTGTGTCGGTGAGCATGTTGAGTATATGTACTGTTGTACAGTGCTCTCAAAGATTATCTCATTGAATATAATTCGGTACAAATATTTAAGAGTTACATAGGATTAGATGTATAGTTTGCCGAATGCAATATTTGTGGTTCATGTACAAAGATACACAAAAATGTTTGATGTATTGCGATCGATGAACGATATTTTTTTAAACTGTTATCTACTGACAGTACTTTAAAATACCATCAGTTTCGAAAACGTATAAAATCGAATTTATGATAGAAATGCCAAAAGTACTTAGAACAATTTAACATATATGCTTCACTTTAATCTCACTACATGGCACTAGACTCGACATGTAGCTGTCTTTGCTCCAGAAAGGATTCTATAGGATATTTTCGCTGTTTTTGCTTAGAATTTTCATGGTATTCACGTGTTATAATTACATACTTGCCAACCATCTCATTAATAACCGTACAATTGCTAACGCCCCTGAAAAAACACCCCTTTTCTCACACCACTATATTTTTAGAGTGATTCTGTCCAAATGTTGTTACGATTAAATAAGTCTAAAATTACTCTAAAAAATTATTGGTGTGAAAAAAGTGGCGGTTACTAGAAATTGTACGGTTCATAATGAGATGGCTGGCAAGTATGTAATTAATTTCTATATTATTTTAAAATCTGTTATTGATCTTAGAAAAAAATAAAAATAGCATAAAAGTAAATACTTTTTAACTATTTATTTCATTCACTATGTACCAATGTTATCCTAAAATACTTCTCCCAAAATCCTCATTAATTACCATTCTTGCTAACCATCTCATTATGAACCGTACGATTTTTAGTACCCGCCTTTTTTTTTCCCACCAATAAATTTTTAGAGTAATTTTAGTCTTATTTAATCGTAACAACATTTGGAGAGAATTACTCTAAAAATATAGTGGTGTGAGAAAAGGGGCGTTTTTTCAGGGGGCGTTAGCAATTGTATGGTTATTAATGAGATGGTTGGCAAGTATGAATTACAATGCTGTGGTGATATGCATAATTTTTATTGCACATATTTATAAAATATACTCTTAAGTAACTAAAAAGATGTATTTGAAATACATTTTTAGTCTGTTTTATAATTCTGTAAATAAAGGGTTAAATTCACTTGAATATCGTTACTCTAAATTAAATATTATGAAATTAAGATACATTAAGATGCTTAAAATCCTACTTTTGGAGAAAATTGTGTGCATAGAAATAATATTTAGATTACAAAGCTACACAAAAGAATTTCGATACAGTATGTGTTATGCGTGTTAATTGTTAGATGTGTTGCTTTTAGTTGGATTACTATCATATTGGTTATGAAAAAGAAAACTAATATTCAACGAATGTTTTTATATAGATATCTCAGAAAAAAAAAATTATCATTACAAGTTAATCTTACATACAAAGTTTACCAAAAGTTTCACCTTACCTTCTGTATCTTCACGCTTTCACGACCGCTGACGTAGATTTACGTCATTTGAAAATCTGTAACTCCACACGTGGGCGTTTCTTTCGCAATTTGTATATTATTTATTTCTTAAGAATATACCCTATATACATATTTGTACAATCAAATATACTATGGATACAAATACTTTGATCAGAAAGAATATAGTTATAAAGATTGTCCATATGTAATATAAATGTGGATACTGACAATTTTCTTCTGAAATATTGTAATTTAAGAGAATAACACCCACAGGCGGACCTTGCCGTTAAAAAAACAAAAAACATGCGTCCACGAAAGTGTTAAGAACGCATCGGAATTTTTGAAGACTAAAAAAATTGTGTTTAATTTATTTGAAGAGGATCTTGATTAATAAAAAAAGAAATATAGAGGTGGGGCATCGGAAATCCTTGGGGAACAAACTTTGAAATTTAAATGAGAAAAATGATTTTTGTTACCTCGATGAAAAGGTATTCCCAAGAAAAACATTTTTTACAAATGAGTTTTTTTATTTTAGGAAATTATGTTGTTTGGAAGTCACTGTAATGTTTAGGAATTTATGACGAATTCAAATTTTTGTAGAAGTCCTATCCACTTCCCAATGTATCACGAAAGAGTGTTGTAATTTTTTTCAAACTATAAAAATATCTTCTTAAATTATTTGTGGAGAATATCGATTAATTTAAAAATCAATTAAGTCGGGGTATTTAGCGTAGCATCCAGGGAGAGTCTATGAAATTTGAAATTCGTAGGGAATCTTTGTTAGTTAGTTGGAAAGGTTTCTCAAAACAATCATTAAAAAGAAATGTTTTTGGTTTACGATTCTTTTTAAAGAAGTTATATTTAAGGAAATATTTCGCATAATGTCCCCCTGTATTTCAGGAATACGCTAGTATTTCTGAAAAGTATGAAAACGTTTTCACCCAATCTAAAAAGGGCCATGTTTGATTTAAATAATTTGGAGTTAGGTGTGTAGGAGATATTTAAATAATGAGACATTAAAATTTGAAATATGCGGGATTTTTAACTTTTTGAAAGGTCTTCAAAAGACAATCATTTAAAAAAGTGTCCAACAATGCTCTTTAAAAACTTCATGGATGATAAAAGGTTTTACTAAAAGTCTCCCCGACCCCAAAATCTTGAAAAAGCTTCTACACTTTTCAAAATTGTTGAAAAAAAAAAAGAAAAGAACAATTGTCTCTTAGAATACCTTTCACAATTTAAACACATTTTTTTCCCATTTAAAATTTGCACCCTTATGTATCTCCTATATATATGAAAATATGTTTCTATGTTCTTATGTGGTATAAAAGCTCCGCCCATGATTTACGAAGAGAAATGCTACAGTGAATAGTGATAATGTATGCCAAATTCTTAATTTTCATAAAAATTAATTTAAATGTTTTATTTCATTAAGTAAATCAAAGGCTATTAAATTTTCATCTGCAAAAGAAATATTTAAATTCATTTTAAAAACGCTGTTTATTAAAATTAAAGATGAATTGTTCAAAGATTGGAATTTAAAAAACAGGATTGAAAAAAATTAAATTTTCAATGAGATGTACTTAAAATACGAACTAATAAATATCCTTATATGCATAGCTGCCAACATTTTAATTTATTTTAGAGAATTTTCAGCCCTGCCTTTATTTCATACCACTTATTTTTAAGAGTATCTTTTTCTTATTTTATCGAAGTTACATATTGGAGAAAATTTTGCTATAAATAAAGTGGTACGAATTAAAGGTGGGGCTAGAAATACTCCGGAATAAATTTTTTAAAATGTTAGTTATGTATATGTTGAGGAAGAATGGATGAAACTGATGAACCTGACGTGACGATTTTGGTTGCTCATTTCTGGCACTGCATACGTTACAGAGTCTTAAAAAAAGGTTTAAAAATTAAAATTTATCTTTGGGAAAAGAATCGTAAAATGTAAAACATTTCTGTCAGAGATAGAATTTAATTTAGCACGATAGGACTATTTTGTATATTTGCTTTCGAAATATTTTTTTTTTAATTATAAATATGTTTTCCTTAGGAACGGCTACTATATTTGTTTAAATAAAAACTCAAGTGATTGTATCCTTTTTTTTTTTCCAGAAATTTGTATTATTTGATATATTTTATTAATTTTTTCAGCTTCAAATAGAAAATAAACCAAAGGAATTAAATTCAAATTTATATATTTATTTAACAATTTAGCTCTGAGAACTTGTGAAAAATAGTTTGCCCATAGCCTCCTTAACTAGATGCTTGTCGCGTAGCTCGGAAACTAGACAACAGTTGAAGCGGTAGACAGCGCATTCTAGTACAGATTGCGCTACTTTTTTAATCAACAGCCACCAAAAATCTTTAAAAGTGGGATATGATATACATAAAAGGCGAATAGAATCGAAGAAATGTCGATTATATATATCATGTATCACTTCTTTAAATTATTGGTGACAATTGAATAAACAAGTCCTATAATCTGTACTACGTGGCGCTGTCTACCGCTTCAACTGTTGCCTAGTTTCCGAGCTACGCGACAGGCATCTAGTTAAGGAGGCTATGGTTTGCTTCCAGACAGTGTTGCCAGACTTTGTGACTTTTTTATTCCATAGTCACCAATAATTTAGAGAAGTGATAGTTGATATATATAATTAATAAATTTTCGATTCGATTCGTATATTACATATAAGAAATATCACTTCTTAAAATTATTGGTGAGTATTGAATAAAAAAGTCGCAAAGTCTAGCAACGCAGTTCCAAGATTTTAAATCTGGTTGTCTATAAAATGTTATTTTTATGAAAATAATATCAGAAGTAATATTCATTCACGCCGCATCTAAGAAAATGTTGGAATATTTTATTGGTTAATTGGAATATTATATTGTGTGTTTTTAAATCTAGTTTTAAAAAAGTTTGAATTTTTTTTTTTCTTCACAGAAGTAGGATCTATTTGTTTAACCAATAATTAACAATCGATTTTCAGATATGAAACGTTTTTTAAATTTGTTTTTTAATTTTGTATAAGATAAATAGAATGGTAAAACTGCATGCTGGCGGACATCCTGGCACTTTTAAGGAGAAAATAAACAAATGATGACAACGTCGAATGTCTGGTTGAAATCAATCGTCCTGCTGTACTAATGAAATAAAATGTGTAATACATTATGTAGTACACCAAGCTTATTTATTAAAGGGGACAATAAAACATGCAAACGTATGTACAGGGTCTGTCCAGGAAGTAATGAGACTGAATTATTTTGCACAAATGGCAAAGGGGCAAAGTTTGCGGGTTATACAAGTGGTGGGGACTGTCAGCTAAAGAGTTTGAATCAGCTGATTTTGAGCCTTTGTAGCCCACAGATCTCTCATGTAGCAGACACATGTTTGAAAGTGGCATTAGGTTTTAAGAATGCAGCAAAGTATCGAGTAGCGATACGCCATAAATTTTTGTGTAAAACTAAACAAATCGTCTACTGAGACGCTTCCCATGTTACAAGAAGACTATAGGAAGTATTCTTTATCCATGGCACAATTGTTTATTTCTAGTTCACAAAGCGTTCAAAGACGAAAGAAAGAACGTCGATGAGGAAAAACCCTCGGGGCTTCCATCAAGTTCTACAACTTTAGACTGTGTGGCTAAATTTAAAGTGCTTTTGGATTCTGATTGTCGGATGAGTGTCTGAAAGATTGCGGAGAAGTTGAGAGCTGATAAAATCGATTGTGGATCAAATCGTCATGGAGAAACTTTAAATTCAGAAAATTTGTGCCAAGTTCCGGACACAGGTCTTTGTAAAACACAGCATTATAACACTGCCTCAACCACTCTATAGCCCCGATCTGTCCGCTGGATTTTTCTATTCTTTCGGTTAAAATCTACCTTAAGGGGTCACTTTGAGGTCGTGTTTAATCGTTTTGACAATCTGAAGTATTTGAAGAGGAGTGTAACGTGTGTACTGAACAGCATTCCCGTTAGTGACTTCTAAGCGGGCATTAATAGGTGGCAGAGTCGTTAATAACGGTATATGCAAGAGGTGGCTATTTTCAAGAATATTTAAGTGTCTGTAAAATTATCTTTAAATAAACAAATTTTATAGAATCAGTCTCATTACTTTTTGGACAGATCCTGTACTCATAGAAATGTTTTAACTATGTTAAGCATTGTTAAAAAGAAAAGATAGAAAATCTATAAGATGCAAATGTTTTTCAGAAGATTCATAGAAGTAATAAAAATAAACGTATAAAACTGTTATCCTTAACATTACTTACAAGTTTTTTTATTTCTTTTGTGTTAAGTTTCAAGTCTTCTGCCATTTGTTCCTTTGCTTCCTCTAAATCAGATTTATAAGCAACTTTTTCATTAAGATCGAGTTGGATGTTTCCAATTGCTAGATGCAAAGAAAAAATAATAAGAAGAACAATTTGAAACATAGAAAAAAAATGCATTGTTTATATTAAAAAAATCAGACATTTGTCTTTAAATTTCTCAGAATCAAAATATTTTGCGATATCTTCACGTATCACACACACTGTGAAAGCCATAATCACTTCAGAATTTTTTCTGTGTGTGTGCCGTTGTGTCTGTATGTCTGTAACGCTATTTTTGTCCGGGTAGCATGTAAGAACGTCTGGATGGAATTCACCGAGACTTAGCAGGAATGTAGGTCTGTACCCAACTTAAAATTATATCTATAAGCTTCTGCGAAATTGTCCCCCCATCATCGCCTGAGGGGGCAGAATCAAAAACACGCTTATTTGCATAATGTGGCTCCAAATTCCTTCAAAGGAAAAAACTGCACATAAAGAGGATAAATTTGATTACAAAAAGAGTATTTTTTGCAATTTTGCAATTTTTGTTTTTCATGGAGAGGGGGGGGGGGGAATCGTATTTCGAGTGAAATTTTGCAAATTCCAGATTTTTGGGAGACCTCTACCAAAAATGGTAGAAAGATTTTGAAAACAGCCACGAGTCTTCTTTAGAATATTTCTAAAAAAAAACAATTTTTAATTTTTTTTTTGTGATTTTTGAATTGGGGGGGGGGGGGGAGGGGGGCGATACGAGAGGGCAAATTCGAGACCCCCCTTTTAGTGCTATATTTGTTGGGGGATATCTATGGGAGCTGCGGTCACAAATTTTAGTGCGTGGATTGTTTATATTTTTCCAACACCTATAGTAATGGATATTTGAAAATTTTACCTCTTCCTTCCTGGGGGGAAGGGGGGGGAAGGGGGGGGGGAATACGTTTGTAAGCAAAACTCGGTTCCAAATTACTTTACAGTGAAGAATTGCACATAAGGAGATTAGACTTAAAAACGAATAAAAAGACTATTAAAAAAAAATCTACAGTTAGGAAATTTTCTATTTTTAAGGGGGGAGTGGGAAAATCGATTTTCGAGGGGTAGTTTCACAGATTCTGCATTTTTGAGCAGAGCTATACCAAAAATTGTACAGATATATTGAAAACAGTCTTCTTTAAGATATTTCCAAAAAACATTTTTTTTTTTTTTTTTTTTTTTTTTTGTGATTTTTGACTTTGAAGGGGATAGCTCTAAATTTGTTCTGTCTTTTGTGTTCATAAGATTACTTTTTTTTATAGACAGACTCACGCGGCATTGAACCTTTTTTTAAAAATATTGTGAGCAAAAGAGTAAGTATGTATTTATATTGAATTCGCCTGCATATTCACCAGATCTGATAACAATACTAATTCTTCTCGTAAAAGAAGAAAAACAATCAATGCAAAATTTATTTAGCAATGCTATCACGCAATTTAAAAATTTATAATTAACTAGCAGACCCGGCCACGCGTTGCTGTGACTAAGTTATACGTTGAATTATACGGCTGTAAACTATTTAGTACAGTCAAATTATTATTTACGAACAAAGACGAAAACGTTGTAGCCGATGTAAAAACCCACAGGGTTGAGATTTGAAACTTAGGTCAAAATTTGGAAGCGATTGATAAAAATTTTCGTAGTGTTGATATTAAGCACAAATTAATTTTATTGTAGGGTCCTATAAATTTTAATGGAGAAGTGATATATATTATTTCTAATGCTACTTTGGATAAAATTGCTAAAATTAAATCTATAAATGAAATTCTATTAAAATTCTATTAAAATAAAAGTATAAAAGAAACAGACGATTTTAAAATCAATTTTTATGGAGGGGTGAAATATAATATATGCTATAATGGATAATTTTACTATAAAATGACCTCATCATTTTAAATATTTTAAAGAGAGCAACAGCTGTAGTTATAAAAAGGAAAACAATAAGGCTAAACCAGAAAAATAAGTAAATTTGATAAATATTTTAAAACTTTAAAATTGGAAATCTTATGAAATATTGGACATTTAAAGTAAATACATGTATCATTTTAAATAGAAAAAGATTTTGGAAAAGTTTAGTGTATTTTAACGAAGTGATGAGAAGTTTTTGAGTATGTTAAAATTTTAATAGTAAATTCAAGTTAATAAAGATGGGAAACATTGAGGATTAAGATAAGAATAATTATAAGATAAAAAAAAAAAAAAAAAAAAAAAACTTTTTATATACCATGTTTTTAAATTTTAATATACTAATAATATACTAATTAAAAGGAAAATGATAAATATTCTATCATAGTTTGAAGTCAAATTTGTTTTCAAATGTCTAAATAAAATATCTGATGTAAGATACTAATATTTTGCAGCGGAATAGATTTCATTTCTGTCATCCTTGGCGAAAAAAAAGAATATCGCCAAATTATCTGGCGAAAATATTTAATTCCTTTCAAAAGTCATGGTTATTTCAACAACTTATATTAAAAGAGTAATGAATAATATGAAACAATATTTCGTACAATACATATTACATGTCATACATACGTACAATGAATAATACATATTACATTTCGTACAATGCATACATCTGGCATGTATATTTTCGTGTTACGCTTTTGATCGCCAAATAATAATAATAATAATAATAAAAAAAGCCAAGGGCGACAGAGTTTTGAAATTTAAAATTAAAATTTTGTCAATTTGACAGCAAAATAATTCAATCTAACACCCGCGATTACTAATACATATCTATACCCAAATATAAGGATTAAAATCGGGAAATAAATTTCCTCAATTTTTTATAATTTCTTACAAAAAATCCAGTGGGCAATTAACATAGGAAATCTTTTTCTTGGCTGCACAGACGGTCAGTGAGTGACACTTCGCTTGCGTATAGAACTCATAGATATAGTATAGCATATATAGAATAGAGTGATCATTGGGGAGAAAAAAGTTATTCCTTTTCATTTGGGAAAAGACGACGTTTTTACCAAAATATGGCCGTCTTTCCCCGAGTGAATACACACGGGAATACATACTAATATTTTAGCAAATAAAATTTATGAATAATTTATTTGCTAAAGGGGAATGGAAGACTCCAGATACAGTTTCAAATTCATATTTCTTTCTTTCTTTTCTTTTCTTTTTTTTTTTTTTCAATACCACTTAATGGCTGTTTCTAAAGCTTTTATTTATTTTATTTTTTCGGCAATAAAAATCTTTGTACGATAACATGGGGATGAGAGATCTATATATATTACTATATGATAGAACTACATTAGCACTTTATCAATGTGTATAAAATCTTTAAATTGATTATGACGTCAATTTTCGTGAGATGCATAATTTAACTTTTTATAATTTTTTAACGTTCACGTTTGATTAAATGTATTTATTTTTATGTCGAAAGAAAATGAACTCGTATTTTTTTTTTTTTTTTTTTTTTTGGCAACAATTAAATTAATGGAACTCACAGATATTTCGGAGCAACTTTAATAAAGGTCTATAATTAACAAATAATTGCAATAAAACAATATTGTGACAATAAATTGAGATAAAAACTATCTTATCTCTTTATCTCTCAAGTTGGACCAAACTGCACACAGTGTGCAAAATTTCATTAAAATCGGTTCCTTAGTTTAGGAGTTTACCCCGGACAAGCAGCGTCACACGTAATTTATATATATATACAGATTATACGGATCCTGATAAATTTGCGAAAAACAAATATATAAAAGAAAGTTAGAAATGTACCAGATTTGGCTTCTTCATGTTCAGCTTTGATTTCATTTATTATTTCCTAGAAAGAAGAAATGACAGAATTAAAAAAGTTAAATGCATTGTAAGATGTATAGTTCAGTTTCGATAACTTGACATATCAGTTCAGTGGTTCTGACCGATTCAGTTATCATTTCTTCCAACATTTACATTTTCTACATAAGTTAAATTTTTATTATTTTTGAATAGAAATCTCTGATATTAATTTTTGATTATTTAAAATGATATAGTTTATTTATGAAGAATAGGGATACGAAGTCTCTTGAAAAATTGGGGAGAATTGGCAGCTAAGAATTATAAGTATGTAGAGAAAGGTTCTAATTTAATATGAACATCAATTGTGATTGGTATGTTTAAAACACAGGTTACAGCAGTGAATTGACCAAAATACTAGTATTTAATGATGATGATGATAATGATTAATGAGAAGATATCATAAACAACAAACTTTCGTTTATGTTGGAAGTAAATGATGGAAGTAAACACGACACTTCAGCAGGTGAAACATGTTGGTGCTAGAGCAGTATAAAAGCGACTAGGTATTTGCACAGTGCGTTATTAATTCTCTACTTCCTCAATGTTTACAGTAATTCGTCTAATAAAAGATCGGACTCAATTACTTCGACACAAAACAATGGGCTTTTCCCACCTGACGTCAGAGGTCACATGATAGATGAAAAACAAATAGTAGACGAAATCTTGTATATCTATAGCGATTGTTGAAATAACATATTTTCTATTCTTATTTTTGATCAATCGTATTTAATCTGTGTTATGTTTTTATACATCATTATTTTTAATTCATTTTATGTCACTATTCATCATCTTTTGTTTGCTGTATAAATTTACAATCATCATTTAGTTTATATTTGTTATTGATGTTCATGAAGAACATGTTAAATGCTCTGATTTTTGGTACTTAAATCAGTGACAGTGCAATATCATACTGCGTAAATCCATTTAGACCATTAACTAAGTTAATTAACTTGTTGTAACACCTTTATGCAATTAAATTAAATGAAAACATTTTAATATTTCAAATTATAATCCATAAACATTCCACAAGAACAAGCTATTATTTATTACTAGATCAGTTGACGTAACAGTTACACTAGAACATACAAAAATTGATTCTTACAGTCGAAAATAAACAAGTCCTTCCGGCTTATTCGGAAGGGTAGGTTGATTTCTTTTTCCTTATCAAGTAGCCGTCATTTTGTTTCAAAATGGAGGCTACAAATTATTAACGAATTAGGATAAATATTGATGTAGGCTATCTGCATATGGAGTTTTAAGCAAATCGGTTCATAAAAACTTTTTTATGTGAATTAAAAATTTTCAAGTGGCCGGCGCTTGGAAACAAGATGGTGGGCCAAATTGACAAATATATCATATGCATTTGTGAGATAAGACTACTGTACAAATATAGTTGCAATTAATTCAGAATCTCAAAAGTCATCGTGTTGAAAATGTAAGTGGCTGCCACTTGGATCAAAATGGCAGAGAAAATTGCTCAGTGAACTAATTAATCTAAGATATTGTTGCAAATTTGAAAAAAGTTATTTATTTATTTTTATTTATTTATTTATTTATTTTTGTAGAAATTCTTTCAAAGAGGCTTAGTAAGTTGATTAAATGTTAATTTTCTGCATAGTTTGTTTTAACGTTGAAATAGACTAATTTTCCCTTACAAACACCTTAAAAAGCTCCAATATGGCAGGTAATGGATTTGGCGCCAAATTTGGTGACTTTTCCATTTGGCGACTTTTGGCGAGAAAATCCATAGTTCATTAATAAACTTCATTGAGACACTTATATAGTCTATGTATACATCAAAATTTAAATAAATTCAAAATACGCTTCTTTATTTGAATTTGAAATTTTCAAGTGGTCTCCACTTGAAAACAAAATGGTGGAGCAACTTGGTTAAAAAACTCATCCAAGGTATTCATAACACAAGTTAAGACACTGTCCAAATTTGGTTCGATTTGAATATTATTTCGGAAGTTATCGCGATTTTAAATTTTCAAGTGGTAGCGTGATTTCAAGTGGCCCCGCTTAACTTAAGTTACCCGCCATTTTATTAAAAATGGTGGATACGTTCATTAATAAACTTCATTGAGACACTTATGTAGTCTATGTATACATCAAAATTCAAACATATTCGGAACAAGCTTTTTGCAATTTGAATTTGAAAATATCAAGTGGTCTCCACTTGAAAACAAAATGGTGGAGCAACTTGGTCAAGAAACTTATCCATGATATCCATAACACAAGTTAAGACGCTGTTCAAATTTGGTTCGATTTGGAGTATTATTTCGGAAGTTATCGTGATTTTAAATTTTCAAGTGGTAGCCTGATTTCAAGTGGCCCCACTTACGATATCCGCCACTTTATTAAAAATGGCAGATAAATTTCATAAATAAAGTTCATTGAGACCCTTATGTAGTCTACATTTACATAAAAATTCAAGCAAATCTTGCTTTAAATACGCTTTTTACAATGTGGATTAGAAATATTCAAGTAGCTGCCACTTGAAAATAAAAAGTTGCAGCAACTTGATTAACGAACTCATCCAAGAAAATCATCCAAAATATTCATAACACAATTTAAGATACTGTCCAATTTTGGTTCGATTTGGAGTATTATTTCGGAAGTTATCGGGATTTTAAATTTTCAAGTGGTAGCCTGATTTCAAGTGGCCCTGCTTAACTTAAGGTATCCGCCATTTTATTAAAAATGGCGGATACGTTCATTAATAAACTTCATTGAGACACTTATATAGTCTATGTATACATCAAATTCAAACAAATTCGGAAAACGCTTTTTACAATTTGAATTTGAAAATTTCAAGTGGAGACCACTTGAAAACAAAATGGTGGAGCAACTTGATTAAGAAACTCATCCAAGATATTCATAACACAAGTTAAGACTCTGTCCAAATTTGGTTCGATTTGGAGCGTTATTTCGGAAGTTATCGTGATTTTAAATTTTCAAGTGGTAGCCTGATTTCAAGTGGCCCCACTTAACTTAAGATATCCTCCACTTTATTAAAAATGGCAGATAAATTTCATTAATAAAGTTCATTTAGACTCTTATGTAGTCTAGATTTACATAAAAATTCAAGCAAATCTTGTTTTAAGTATACTTTTTACAATGTGGGTTAGAAATATTCAAGTGGCTGCAACTTGAAAACAAAACGTCGGAGCAACTTGGTTAACGAACTCATCCAAGATATTTATAACATCAGTTCACTGTCCAAATTTGGTTCGATTTCGAGTATTATTTCGGGAGTTATCGTGATGACAAAATTTTCATTATAGATAGATAGATAGATAGATAGATAGATAGATAGATATATATATAGATAAACGAAGTGATTGCAATAGGTCGATTTCTAAAGAAATCAACCTAATAAACACGTAAAGTGTTTTTTAAAAAAATATTAAATTTACAAATACAACTATTCTACTGTTTACAAATGCACAATATTACCTTTATTTTATTTTATAGTAAATATTAACATTTTTGTTCTTAAGAACAATATTTAATTGAATTTGATTCTCAGAATTCGATTATTCGTTTTCCTCTATCACATGATTGAGCAGACGAAACTGAGAAGAGTCCATTGTTTCAAGTTTTGAAGAACATTTGATTTGTTCACAATTATATTATTCACTATTACTACAGATTATGTCATCCTTTATTGTGTAGCTTAAGGTCTACAGGTTAGATTCCTTCAAAGCCATGTGTAATGTAGTGATTTTGTTTTGGTTGTTGCTCTAAGGTTATTTTTTTTACACGAGAACTTACGTAGGACTGGGACATATAAAGTGAATTCGGAAAACACTACGAATATGCTTGCTTGAAACGGGATTAAAGTCTGGTAACTAATGTTTAGAGTGAAAACACTTCAGTCAGCGGATGGGAGCCATGTACTGGCAGTTCAACTAACTTGGAATTATGAATACTTTTATTTAATAAATTAATCAACTTATTAAAAAAAAAAAAAAAGATCTATTTTTTTTCCATTATAAACTATACAGATTGATAAAAACAAAATCTTTCAATTTGTCTATTAGATATGTTTTTATATTCTTAAAATTTTTTAAAAGTAAAAAAAAAAATGTTTAATAATATAGAAATAATAAACTTTTATTTTCTTTTTATGATTATTTCCAAAATAATATAGGTCTAATAAAAAAAAAAATAAAAAAATAAAATAAAAAAGAGTTATATTTGTAATGATAGTAATTCTAATATACAAATGAATACAAATATATCTAATATACAATAATATACAAATGATAGATTAATATACATTATTTCTAATATAACAATATTAAAGCACATATTTGGTATCTTATGGTAAACAAATACTGTTAGAATATTACAAAAACGTAGCGTTTATACACGGTGTTTCATACTGAAGGGAAAGAAAAAGAAGCATACATTTGAACTCTGTAATCGCTTCATTTTGATAAAATAAATTTATAGTAAAACTACAGCGGGTCATCAAATTATTAGAAATTTTTTTAATTGTTACATTTTTTTTTATTTTTTTAAAAAACACTAGACGAAATAACCCAAAACTTTAGACATGCAAAGAACATTTAAAAACTTAATTTTTCATTAACGATTTAGTCCGAAGTGCAATTAGGGAACGAACCCCAAATTAAAGCCGAGCGCAAATAGTTTGGATTACTCTGTATCGTAAAAAACTACAAAGAACTTGTAACTTTAACATATTGTTGCAAATAATATGCACGATATTTATATCTTTTGCTGTGAAAATTGTGCAATTATTAGGCAGATTTTTTTTTTTTTTTTTTCAAAAATTAATAATTTTTTTTTTTCAAATAATTAAAACGGATAACTTTACAAAACTTGCAGAGAAATTGACAAAACGCGAACATTATTCTGTAGCATAAAATTCACACGTACAGTCTGTAACAAAAGTGTCCGAACACTAGCAGAAATTCCTATATAAAAAAGTACGCTTAATACAGTTTTGCTAGATAAATCCTTGTCGAATCCCGTTCCGAGACTGACTAATAACGTGATTCGACAAGGATTTATTTAACAAAACAGTATTAAGTGTACTTTTTTTGCATAGGAATTTTTGCTAGTGTTCGGACACTTTTGTTACCGACTGTATAATATTTGTTGAGATATGAGCATTTTTAGTAAATCTTTTTTACTGAGGATGCACGAAAGGAAAAAAATGCATAATTTAGAAGCTAGATATATTGGGCAATTTTTTTCAAAAGTTCATTTGAATAGAACAAGAATTAAGCAAATTGTCGGCGAAAGAATGAGCTAAACTTTAGGTATTTTCCAGAGTTAAAATTTTATAAAGGGTTTTTCACGTGCTGTATATTTAATTTGAAGATCCAACTATTTCAACTCCTTCAGAAGCTCTTTTATAATTCTAACTTATTTTTACTTATTTATTAAGATTTGTGAGTTCATAAGGAGTTTTTCCCCTACCAAAAAAAGAACTTTTACAATGTGGTTGACATAATTGGATCTTCAAATTCATCCCGAAGTTTATATATAAACCCCTTACGAAATTTCAACTCTAGAAAATACCTAAAATCTGGCTCATTCTTTCGTCGACAATTTGCTTAATTTTTACTCTATTCAAATGAACTTTTGACAAAGTTGCCCAACATATCCAGCTTTTAACCTATGTAATAAAAAGTTTTCTATCTTTTGCGCATACGCAATAAAATAAAATATTTACTGTAAATCCTCATGTGTCAGTGACTATTGCGCATGTGAATTATATGTTTTAGAATAATGTTTTTCTAATGTTTTGTCAAATTTTCTGCAAATTTTGTAAAGTTTTATGGAAATCCGTTCTAATTATAAGGAAAAAACTTGCGAAAAAATTAACAATTTAAAAAAATATATATATGTAAATTTTCAAATTTTTTTATTATATATATATTATTGTTATATATTATAATTATTTATATATAATTAAAAAAAGAATTATATCTGCTTAAATAATTGCGCAATTTCTACAACAAAAAATATAAATAAAATATGGTACATATACTATGTGCAACAATGTGTTAAAGTTGCAAGCATTTTGTAGTTTTTTATGATCCAGAGCATTTGTGATGTTTTTTAATTTGTGGCTGGTCCCCTATTTGTACTCTGGATTAAATCTATCGTTGAGATAACCCCGCAAAAAAAAAAAAAAAAAAAAAAAAAAAAAAATCTAACTGGGTAGAAATGATAATGTAAACAAATTGAATTAAATGATGATTTTTAAAAGTAAAATTATCACAGGATTAAGTGACGTTATGCGTCTCCATTTCTGTTTTACATCACAAATATAGTTGTGACAGTCCAACGGTGTAGAAATTGTTCCCCACACTTAAACAAGATTCATACATTTATACTTCAGTGTTAGAATAGTTGCCACATTAGTCACATTTAAGGGTTGTAAGAAAAACCAACGAGTACTCTTTTAAACTGATCACCCTGTGTATATATATATATATATATATATATATATTCCTCCTATATATATATATGAAGTAATTATGCAGAAAGGAGATAATTATACACATATGATTGAATAATAAGACAAATAATGAAAATAAAAATAAAAATAAAAAACGCAAAAATCTGAAAATAATCTCTTCAAGGGCGAAAATTTTTCAGAAGGTTAGAAAAATGCGAGACTTCAATATATGGTAGCCATTTGAGCTAAAATTTATGTTTACACCCTATCTTGTGCAAAAGTAGAAAATAAAGTTAAAATGAAATGGGAAAATTTCACATAAAATGTAAAGCCACGCCAACCCGTCACCTACAGGACCGGGAGTATGCTCGGATAAAAAAAAAAAAAAATCGTGTGAAGCCGCTAATATCTGTAATATCTCTAATAGCCACCAATAGCTGGTATTAAGACGAAACTTGCAGGTATACAACTAGACATCATGAGAGTCACACATATAAATTTGTAACAGTTTACGATGCTTTGTCTTTGAGCTATGCGAGATATAAAATCCATTTCGCAAATTGGGATTACAATACTTAAAAAATCGAAAGTAAAAAAAAAAAAAAAAATATATATATATATATATAGAAATAAAAAAGTTGGAGTAGCAGAGAAACAAGTTTATTTACTTTAAAATGAGATATAATTAGAAAACAATACATACTACGTATATATAACACATTGGTCTAAAAAGTCCTTAGACAAACCTATAGATGGCGTTGCAAATGAAATATTTCTATGTTGGTAAGGTAACACTAATTCTCAAAAGATACACTTCAAAGTTTCATGCTATTTCGACCGTTCGATACCAAGATATTAAAATTTTATTGACACTACTTTTTATATTTTCAAAACAACGGACAAAGCTGAATTTTGTATATTGATTAAACATTGTTAATTGATGGGCAAAAGCACTGTTCAAAGAACTCAGCAATGGCTTAAAAAATGTTACAAGGAATCAATAGTATTTTCCCCATCAAAAAACAATGTTTAAGCAACACATGGAATTCTGCTTTGTCCATCGTTTTGAAAATATGAAAAGTAGAGTCAGTAAAACTTTAATATCTCGGTAACGAACCGTCGAAATAGCTGACGTGTATTTTTTGAAGGTTAGTACGATCCTACCCACATTGAAATATTTCATTTGCAACGCCATCTGTTGGATAGTACAGGGACATTTTGACTGCTGTGTTAGTTTTTCATTAAAAATATTGTTTACCAAACTAGAACATTTTAGTATTATATTACATTCACATTTCATATTTGACAGCGTAAATAGGAAATGACATTTATCAATAAACATTGAAGTCAATATAGGTAGTATAATCAGTCAATAAAGATTTCTAAAAATAAATGAATAAATAAATAATAATAAATTTTTTTTTTACTGACTTAAAAACAAACGGAAACCGTTCTACTAAAAAGCCAGAACGGAAAATTAGGAAACTAGAAACAAAGCCTTCTTAACTAGATGCCTGTCGCGTAGCTCGGAAACTAGGCAACAGTTGAAGCGGTAGACAGCGCCCCCTGGTACAGAATGCGCTACTTTTTTTATTCCACAGCCACCAAAAAATTTTAAAAGTGGGATATGATATATATAATAGGCGAATAGAATCGAAGAAAGTTCGATTTTATGTATCATGTATCACATCCATAAATTATTGGTGACAGTTGAATAACAAAGGCCAATAATCTGTGCTAGGTGGCGCTGTCTACCACTTCAACTGTTGCCTAGTTTCTGAGCTACGCGACAGGTATCTAGTTAAGGAGGTTATGCTAGAAATATCATTATATTTTATTTTAAATTAAAATCACAAAGCGTTTTTGCAATTTCAATTTTCATTCTAAAAAGTGTGGGCAAGCATGGTTGACAGAATAATTGTATTCTCAATAGTATTTAGTTTACGAGGTTTATTAAAAATAGTAAAAACGAAATTTAAACTGGATTTTATGTAATAAGTAGCTGTCAATCAATTAGATTTTTGAATACAGTTACATTACAAAATTTTTTTAGAATCTTCTTTAGCAGTTTTATAGGGTTTAAATAACGTGAAATTTTCTATAAAAATTACTGATATACAAAATTTGGAACAGTTGACAGATAAGGTAATATTCGATGCAATATTCCTGTGTTGAAAATGTGTGACTTACGCAATATCTAATTATTAATATACAAAACTACTGAACAGTTTTACAACTTACCTCCAATCTTTCAACTTCAGATGCTCTCACTTCATTCTAAAAAGGAACAAATACAACAAATAAAGAAAAGTTTAACAAATAGTTAAAAAGTGATCTTTTCAGATCATAAATCCTAAAAAATACAAGCAAAAAGTTAAATAAATAAAATAAATAAATAAATAAATAATAATTATAAGATAAAAAAAAACTTTTTATAAACCATTTTTTTAAATTTTCTGTTGAATCATAGCTATAGAACTAACTACATTAGCACTTTATCAGTGCGTATTGTTACGAAATTATAAATAATTGTATTTATTTTTGTATAAATTCTTTCAGAAAGGCTTAGTAAGTTGATGAAATGTCAATTTTGTGCATTTCCAGCTCTTTTTCGAGTTAAAATAACTTAATTTTCCCTTTAAAACGCATTAAAAAGCTCCAATAGGCAAGTAATAGATTTGGTGCCAAAATTGGCGACTTTTTGCCCTTGGCAATTTTTTTGGAGACTTTTGGCGAGAAATTACTTATTATCGATATTCCAGAAACGGACGTTCTAATGTGATTGGTTAAAGTATTACGGAAAATTTGAATAAAGAAGAAAGTTGGTTTTATAATAAAATATTAATCTTTTCAGAACAACATGTATTTGCATCATGATCTACATTAGCACTTTATCAATGTGTAGAAAATCTTTAAAGTGATAATGACTTCAATTTTTGCCAGATGCATAATTTAGATTTTTACAATTTTTTAACGCTTACGTTTAATTAAATGTATTTATTTTTATGTCGAAAGAAAATGAACTCGTAAATTTTTTTTTGACAACAATTAAATTGTAGCTAATATTTTAATGACTATTTTTAGTGCTATTAGGAGCTTATTATTTTCATATTTAAATTAATTAAATGAAACTTATTCAAAAATCTGACTTCGAAGTATTGTGTTGTCACCGGGTTCTGAGCTACTGTGAAAGTTTCAAATGTCTAGCTTTTAGGGAAGTTAGTTAAAAATTGATTGCAAGATTTGTACCGGACAAACAAACAGACACACAAACAAACAAGAATAGAAGTTAATAAAAACATGGTAAAAATAAAATAAAAAAAGTAATAAAATGAAAAATGAACTGATTTATCGATGCTCTCAAGAAATGGCTTGGAATATATGTAATTTAGTTTGAAAGATAAGATTTCAGTTTTCAAAATTTGTGCTGCAATTAATTATTTGTGCAATAAAAAGTTTTAGTATATTATTGAGCCACGTGTCTTGTGACCATGGGAGCTTCTGCACATGTGCTGACTCAACGAGTGTTAACATAGGGATAATAACCCTATTTTAACGCTTGTGGTTGAGAAACTAACTAATAAGTAAAAGCTGAAAGCCTGGATGTTCACCAATTCACAATCTGCCCATCTGGTAGACACTCCTCCAAGCCTGTAGAATCATCCTCAGTACTAGGCGCTGGAGAGTTTGCACTATACCATAAAACTAATAGTGCGAAATAAAAATAAATAAATAAATAAAAATAAACAATTGTTTTTCCTAATGTTATAAAATCTCCGATTACCTCGAAGTAAGTTTGAAAGTAATCACAAGATTTGACGCAAGCAAACAGGTTTTTACCCTGGCACTTTATAAAAAAGGACTCTGGAAAGTTTATACTTGTTGTAGTCTCATCAATTATGAATTCGTGTGCAAATTAAATGGAAATCCTTGACAGCACACGTATCCCCAGTACATCCAGAAAATGTTCATGGGACGTATTTTCCTTTTTAGGATATCCTAAAATTGGCATAATGTGGATCTTATTTGAGCATATATACAGAAAAGAGTTAAAGAAAGAACGTCTCTGTATGTGGATCTGAACTCTCGAACAGCACATTTTAACTGTAGATTTTTAATGAAAATATAATAAGCTATATTATAAGCTATTTATATTATAAGCTATTTATTACAAGAATTGAGATCAATGTTACTGGTTTTAATAAAATTAAAGGAAAAATAAATAATTCAATGATATTCACCGAATCGTCGATTTGTTGAGCATGCAACGTCGATGCTACTTCTAGTTCTTTCATCCTCTTCAAGAGGTACTTCAATTTATTCACTTCACCACTATTGTCCTCTATATTTAGAATCTTGTCAATCATATTATCAATAAGTTCTGAAAGCTGAAACATACAGAGAATAATAATTTTGTTACAAATATATTTCCGGCCACATGTAAGTCATAATTATATCAGTTAAAACAATTTTATTTATTCATTTATAAAGATGGGCACTCTTGTAAAAAAAGACTGCCCTTAAATCTCCCTTTCTAATGAATCAGTAAATTATAAAGTCAGTTTTAAAATATAACAAAACCCTCTAATTGAAACTCAGTTTAACGGAGAAATGGGAATACCTTTACTAATGACTTCTGAAACACAAATATTCTGCCTTCCTCAAGTAAATATAAATGCTAGATACTTTCATTAGATTAATAAAAATAAGTAGTCTGGTAATCTCACTATAAAATAATAATTTAAATTATATTACCTGTATGACGAAACTGGCGACGAACGTTGATTCTTCAAATGAATTCCCTTAGATGCTTTTAACTCCAAAACATCTGTGGCAGAAAATAATCCTCTAAACTTCTGTCACTGTACCACATTGCTACATCCGGACTCAATCAGCACTAAGGCCGAACCTCCCTAGCCACCAAAACCACCTACACCACCAAAACTACATCGAGCACGATTTCAACATTCCTTTTATAATTTAACTTATTTACATTCTACTTTCAACTCCGTTTTCAACAAACTTACACTGAAATAAATTTATTTGCTAATTCTCGTAAAATACGGAGCTTGCCTTTTTAAAATCGCAACTCCTACCTATCTTTCGAATAGAGTGCTTTAGTAAGCAGAGTAAAAACCAGTGATCCGACTCGACAACCTCGCAACTCTTACTTTGCGAGCTTTCTGCGAAAACCTAACCTCACCTGACACGTTTCATAATATACCGTTCGGACATGAAAATATGTTTAAATTACTTATTTGAAGGGAAAACACTTCAAGATCGACTGACAAGGAAACATTCAAAAGGTTTCGTCAATAAAAAAATAGTGAAAAAAGTATATGTGGTTCTACTGTTCATAAAGCACCAGACAATGAAAAAAATTATCGGCTGAAATGAATTACAGCGACCACAAAAAATTATCTAAATTAACCATTTTTGGCGATTTAGGGCTGTTAGGTGATAAGCTCGATAGCACCGAGATTGCCGTGTACGAGAGAACCGTGTTTTGCTTCTCCGACACGTACTAAAAATCAATCGCTTAACAGTCTGAAATCGTCAAATATGATCGCTGTAATTCATTTCAGCCGATAATTTTTTCACTTTCTGGTGTTTTATGAAGAGTAGAATCACATATATTTTTTTAAATATTTTTTGAAGACGACACCTTTTAAATGTTTCCTTGTAAGAGATAAGGCTTACTTAATCTTTAACTACATTTCTTGCGACAATGGAAGCCTCTGCGCAGGTGCGGATTCAACGAGTTCACTTTTAAAATAGGGGAGATAACCTTTTCGTTGAGAGAAAATAAACGATAAAGGAACACCGAATGACTGGAGGTTTACTAAATCGCAACCTCTCGGTCAACTTGGCACCCCTCCAAGATCTTGGACTCGTTTTCACTGCCAGACGTAGGAAACATGGTAACTCTATAATTTAAGACACATGTGATGGACAAATTAATGTGAACACTTTCGCTTTTTTGACGTTTTGTCGACTATCTTGAAAAATACTTACCGCGTCGTTCTTCCATTTTGGGAAAAAGGAAAAGATGTCTTTTCTCATATTTTTCAGCAAAAATTTTGTCACGAAGGCCTTTAGGGGATGAACAAAAAATCTAATAATAATAAAAAAAGTATTCGTAATAACCTTGTATATGAAAAAGCATTGATTGATCTGCAAATTTTAGATATAGTTATTAATGTTATATTTTATATATGGGTAGAGTTTTGTTAGGATATTTTGAATATTTAAGCAGTTATTAATATTTTATTAAAAAAATCAAAAAGTGTTCTGAGGTTTTTACTTTATAACTTCAAAGGTTTTTCTTCAAATTTCATGGAACTTCCAGAAAACATAACAACATATGCCTAAATCATTATACTGCCGTTTAAAACAAATATATTTAATATTGAAAGAGGTATGGACAGTTGTAGTAAATAATTTATTACTGCGCATGCGCGGACTATAGCAAATAACTGACATAGTTTGATACTCAACTGTACAGAGCACTTCAGTAAAAAACATCCAGTTGAATATCGTACAAATTTGTAGAAATATCGGTGATTAAATAAGCTGTTTTTCAGCTGTTTTCTAAAAAGGTCTTTACGATAAGGGGTTATTCACAAATGAAAATTTGTACCAGAAAAAAGTTTTTCTTTCTAAACAATTCATTTTTCTTTTTCTTCTTCTTCTTTTTTTTTTTTTTTTTTTTTTTTTTACAGGTATGTAGTAAAAACCTATAAAGAAATTAATAATGAATCTAAAATATTCTATTAAGTTAAATTATGTAGCATAGTTTTTTTTGATACAAATTTTCATTTGTGAATGACCCCTTATCGTAAAGATCTTTTTAGAAAACAGCTTATTTAATCACCTATATTTCTATGAATTTTTGTGATTTTCAACTTGACGATTTTTATAAGGCGCTCTAAATACGGTTGGGTATCAAACTATGTCAACGCTTTTTCTAGCTATTGTTTTAGTCCACGCATGCGCTGTAATAAAATTTTTTCTACAACTTTTCATATCTCTTTGAGTATTAAATATATTTGTTTTAAAATATAGTATAATCGTGTAAGCATATGTTGTCGTTTCACGAAATTTGATAAAAAATATTTGGAGTTATAAAGTAAAATCATTCCGAAAAAGTTTTTGCATTTTTAAAATAAAACATTAAGTACTTAACAATTAAATATATCTTCACAAAACTCTACACACGTATAAAATATAACATTTATAACCATGTCTAAAATTTACAGATCGATCGAAGCTTTTCCATGTACAGGGTTATCACAAATACTTTTTACATTATTGGATTTGTTGTTTGTCCCGTAAGAGCCTTCGTGAAAAAATCTTTGCTGAAAAATATGAGGAAAGATATGTTTTTTTTTTATTCCCAAAATTTAAGAACAACACGTTAAGTATTTTTCAAGATATTCTACAAACAGCGACAGGGTTCACATTATTTTATCCAACACCTGTAGATTAGTAAAGTATCGCAATTTACTTTACATAACGATTAATTAAGACAACTTAATTGAAATATGAAAGGTAAAGTATGATAACAGCAAGGACTCTGCGAAAATTGCATCTTTATCAGTAGCTATCTAGCCGAGAAATTAACGCGAGATAAAAATAACCAACGCTAAATGGTTTAACGATATTCAAATTGCTAACGATATTCAATTGCACGATATTCAATCTAAACGATATTCAATTGCACGATATTCAATCTAAACGATATTCAATTCATTGCACCTATTTAAAATATCTAGGGAATAGAATGCTTGGGAATTTTTTTTTTTTTTTTTGTCTTTTCTTCTTATTTTTTTTCATTCTTAGAAAATAATTTGGAAGATTTTTCCCCCCCATTCTTTCTATCAAAATTTAACTATGATTATAATTACTGTTCATCGGATTGTTTGCGCTCATTTCAATAAATATTTTTAGAATTTCACAAAACTGAAACATTTTATTCAAATTTTTTTAGATTTACTATACAATGCTTTATGTGAAAATATTACATATAACAACACTGGTTTCTAAAAAAACTCATAAAAATAATAAAATCGTTAGAGTCGTTTATGGGATACCGACTTTCATACTCACTGCCGATTTTCACCAAAACTTAGCAAACTCATATGCTCACCAGACACCAACAATTACATACGAAAGGACACATAAAAGGGAGTTAATAGCTCGAGTTTGGAGAAAATCTATAGAGCTGTTATTAAAGAAACGCACTTGCGTGACCTAAAATTGACCTATTTATACAGGACACCTATAAATTTTTCTGAATTGACGTACGAAAAAAAAGGAATTAACACACGAAAGAATAGCAGCATGAACTGACATACGAAAAGAAGATATTTAAAAGAGTGTTTATTTAGCAACTCTGAATAAAATCGTTAGAGCCGTTTTTAAGATACAAACTTATGGTCCCCATCTAGGTTTCAATATCCCTTTACTGGTTTTCCATTTTCACCAAAAATTAAAAATTCATCTGTACATCAGACGATTATGAAGTTTCATCGTTCGATCTTTATTGTTTTCGGAGATATGATAATCAGAAGATTGCCTACATATATGCACACACACTGACCATTTGCCCAAAACCACTTTTTTGGACTCAGGAGATCTTAAAACATACAAATCATGTGAAAATATGATATTGATTTTTTTGATTGAATACAATACTCCCATTACCTACACTGTAAAAAAAAAAGGAAACTTTTACAGCAAAATATGCTGGCACCCATATTGCCAGCACATTCTGCTGTTAAATAAGGCAGTTTACAGGGGAAACATCTGTAAAGAAAGACTCTTTTACGGTCGTTTCTGCTGTAAATAACTTCTTTTTAAATTTCCCCCCTCCATGCATCCATATTGCCAGTACATTATGCTATAGGGTAGGTGCTCCAGTGATTGGTATGCTCCAGTAATTGACATCTATCCCGAAATAATTAATAAATAAGAAAAATAATAAGTTCTTATATTTTACGTATAAGAATGTTAACATTTTATGTCAAACGCTGGAGCATAGGGTGCGATTAACTGGTAAAATGAATGACTAGCAGTGTCAAACACTGGAACATAGGGTGCCATTTACTGATAAAATGAAAAACTGGCAGTGTCAATTACTGAAACATTGAGTGGATATTTTTTTTTCATAGGAAAAATGTTATCAAATGTATATATTTTAACATATATGTGGTTCTGAATGTCTTTCATACCATATGTACTAATTTAAGATTTCTAAAATATTTTTTCATGACTGGAATATTAAAAACATCAGAGTTTACTCTAAAAGTGTCAGTCACTGGTGCACTTACCCTAAATCTACCTTTATTTTTTTATTTTTCCAGTGTACGACATAGCTGCCAACTGTTACGATTTTTTGACATCGGTATATTTTTTCCTAGGATTTTTCCTCTTTATTTTTTTCTTAGAAAAATACTACAAAAGTTTATACAATTTTTTTTAAAGATACCGGTGTTAAGAAATCGTAACAATAATGGGTAACCGGTAGTGGAAGTAAAAAGATATATAAGAACCTATTTTCACCCCATTACTCAACTTAGAAAAATGATTTTAATTATAGTATGTATACTAAACAATACGTACTTTTTAATACAGCCAGTCCAAATATTTCACAATATAACTGCTAGAAAAAGCTTTTATCAAGTATAAAAAATCTGATGTGGGCACCACATGACTTCCTTATACACCTTTAGAAATATATACAAAATGTTAAAAAGCATTGTTATTGGACCCAAGACAGATGGCTAAAAATATTTAAAAAATGCATTATCATCGTGTTCTGGGCTTTTCTGAAAGTTTCAAATGTCTAGTTAGTCGGGAAGTTAGTTAAAAATCGATTGCAAGATTTGTACAGGTAACGCTGCCGAAGGCAGCAGGGATCCGAAGCAGTTGGCTAAAAGTATTTAAAAAATGCATTTTCACCGTATTCTGAACTATTCTGAAAATTTCAAATGTCTAGCTAGTCGGGAAGTTAATTAAATAAATTTTCTGTTGAACCATATAAACGCTGCTGAAGGCAGCAGGTATCCGAAACATTTGGCTAAAAATATTTTGAAAATACATTTTCAACGTGTTCTGAGCTTTTCTGAAAGTTTCAAATATCTAACTAGTCGGGAAGTCAGTTACAAATCGATTGCAAGATTTGTCCAAACCGTTTTTCAGTTATTACCGTTTTTGATACATTATGGCCAAAACCTATGTATTTTTGGTCATTAGGAACCTAATTTTCCTAAATATCCCAAAAACGGAAAATCATAGAAAGTCCAAAAAGGGAGGTGCACAACTAGATGTTATAACAAACCTATGTACCAATTCGCAACTTTCTATGTCCAACCGTTTTTGAGTTATGCGACATACGCACACACAGACACACACACACACACAGACACACACACACACAGACACACACACACACAGACACACACACACACATACAGACGTCACGAAAAATCGTGTAAAATCCCTTATATCTCTAAACGAGAGCTCGTGTTAAGACGACACTTACAGGTGTGCAACTAGACATCATGACAGTCACACGTATAAACTGGCAACATTCAGCGATCATTCGTTTTCGAGCAAAGTGAAATACAAAATCCATTTCGAAAATCGGGATCACTATACTTCCTTATACTTTGTATAAGGAAGTAAAAAACTTATAAAAACATTCTCTTATATATACAGCAAAACATTCTAATTAGTTTTTTATTCATCCTTAGCTTTCGACCCGTCTCGTTGAGTCTTCATCAGAGTTATGTTATAATATAAATTCCATTAAAATATATATAAGTTTTGAGATACATATTAACAAGAAATAAATCCATTAATTTAAAATTCATAAGAGTCAAATTACTATAAAAGAATAAAACCATGAAATGTCTCTTCTTTTTTAATTACCCACATTTATAATTTATCTTTTACTGTAGTGCAATGCCTCTTCTTTTTTAAAAATCTCTACATTTATAATTTATCCTTTTCTGCAGTTATGTGACATATCAACGGTATTTCTGCAATATACGTGAATAAATAAGTGAAAGTGTTTTAAATTTTTTGCATTTTTTGATTTTTTTGCATGGTAATACAAGTAGCTTAAAGAATATAAAAAATTACGCATTTTAATTAATTGATAAGTAGAATAAATATATGAAATATATTTAAAATATAAAACCTATAGGTTAAAAAGAATTTTTGGGTGATTGATTTCTTATATGGAAAGTCTCCGGAATGGTAATTTCAATTAGTTCGTTAATAATAATAATAAAAAAATTCTTTTTTACTTTGGTTAAACCTAATTCAGCCGCATCCATCCTTCGATCTATGTTAGTAGCTTTCCAAATATGTTCTATAACGTTAGCTGGCTCTTCGTCAAAAAGGATGCTTGCATCGATATCCAAAGGACCTAAAAATTTATGAAAAATTAAAAATCCGGAATATCTAGGAAAAAGATCTAAAAGAAAATACTTAGATTTCTTATAGCTAGTTAAAAATCTTTAATGTAATTTAAATATTTCAGAAATATCACATTTAATCCAGCAACGTATGGATATTACAATACTTTTTTTTTTTTTAAATTTTATATTTAACTAGCTGCCTTCCTCAATCAGCTGATTCGCGGTACTTGAAAAATTTGACAGCCTTAAATTCTCGCTCGATTCTGCCTTCTCTTTTCAGAACCTACAACAGATTGTTTGTGCATAGTGCATGTACTTTAAAAGTTCTAACTGTAGCAAATTCCAGCTCGGTGTAGCCTGCAGCGACCTTATCTGTCCCTTCTCTTGAAATAGCCTGTTTGTTCACCCTAAAAACAACCTTTTATAATTCTGATCGTGGCAAACTCCAGTACGCTGAAAAAAAAAAAAATCGGTTAATTTTGTGTTATTTTATTCTAAGAGAAAAATATTTAATCAGCAACAGCTGAAACTTTGTGTGTATAGAGTCCGGCAAGTGGCGCTGTTACGCTCCGCTGAAATAGTTTAATCTTGTGTAATTTTACTTTAATACAAAACAAAACTAGTATGTTGTGGCCACCACAAGACTTTCTTCAAAATTTTCCTATACATGTTCAATCAGTAACAATATTAAAAAAAAAAAAAAAAAAAAAAAAAAAAATACGATTTTTTTTTCTAATTATTCTAATTATTTTTATTTTTTTGTTAAAAGTAAAAAAAAAATCGATAACTTTGTTTTAAATTATCACAGATTTATAATTCAACCCTTCATTTTAAAGGTATTGACGAGACCTTTCGAAAGATACCCATCTTCAAAATTTACCCCCCAGCCACCGGGGGTTATTCCCCACCCACGGGGGGAAGCGATGCCCCTACATGCACTGAAATTTTTTCCTAGTTAACTATTACTATTATTAATAATTCATATTAATTTTACAATCACAAGTTAAAACTATGTTGTGGCCACCACAAGACTTTCTTCTATATTTTCCTATACAAATTCATGCAGTAACAATATATATATATATATATATATATATATATATAAAGATTTTTTTTCCTCCAAGTTTTTTTTCGTTAAAAGTAAAAAAAAAAAATCGATAATTTTGTTTTAAATTATCACATATTTATAGTTCAACCATTCGTTTTAAAGATATTGACGAGACCTTTCGAAAGATACCCATCTTGAAAATTTAGCCCCTCCCCCGAGGGTTACTTCCCCTAGGGGGGGAAGCCCCAGTTTATGTCAGGGGCCAACTAAATACCAAGTCTGGTTAAATTTTGTTAAAAAAAAAAAAGATTTTTTTTTCTAAGTTTTTTTTTTCGTGAAAATTTTTAAAAATCGATATTTTTGTTTTAAATTATCACAGATTTATAGTTCAACCATTCGTTTTAAAGGTATTGACGAGACCTTTCGAAGGATACCCATCTTGAAAATTTACTCCCCTTGAGGGGGGACTTCCCCCCCAGGAGGGATGGCGAGGCTCCTGCGCATACAAAATTTTTTTCCCAGTTGACTATCTCTATTATAAATAATTCTTGTAAATTTCATAATGATTACTAAAAAATAATTCTCTTTATGCACATTTAAACAAAATTTTGTCCTATATCACCATGTTAAAAATTTAGAAAAAGCGTGATGGCAACGCAACCTGTAAGACAATATTTACCAAAAGTTGATAGGCGCTAATTTATGTCAAGGCGCAACTACATACCAATTTGTATGAAATTCTGTACATAAGTTCCTGAGATACAGCTGCCACAAAATTTTGTCACACACACATACACACACACATAGACAGACAGACAAACATTTTCTAAAAATGGTCAAATCGTGTTCTACAGCTCTCAAAAAGTGTAAATCCATCAAAAACCCGAGGTCGAAAATTTTTACGAATCCAATATTTTTTCTATTGGATATAGAAGAAAGTAAAAAAAAGAAATAATAATCGACAACAGTTTAAATTTTGTGTGTATAAAATAAATTAACCTTGAGCGCATTTTTTTGTATATCGTTCGAGAGGTGGCGTTACTATTCTGCATATTCCACCATTTAATTAGAAGCTATATTTTAGCTTCTATCGAACATTACAGCCTTAAAAATATATTCTTCATCCTGTTTTACTTATTCGCGTTTAAATTTCTGTGTATATCAGCTTAAAGGTAGCGCTGTTATGGTGAAATATTCTTTGTCTATGAAAAATATATATTACAAAATATAATGGGCATATAACTACACGCTTTTTTTTTTCTTTTTAAATTTGTGCGTATATTAAGCCAAAAGTTGTAGAAAAATGTATTAAAATACTTATCCTGTGTACGATCATAAATGTTTAACAAAATTAAAAAAATAAATATATATATATATATATTAAATTCATAGTCATAGTTTAAAAATCCTTAAACCATACGTAAATATTTTGTAGTTAGCAGTTCTCTAAAAGACTAGTGTTCCAAAATAATAAATAATTTATCATTTAATGCATTTAATAATAATTTATTATGCGTAATATTAATTTGTAATAGCAATTCTTATAATAGATTATTTTATTATTGGAATAATAATTTATTATTTAATAATTGTTTTGTTAAAAAACCTGATATGGACAACGTTCGAATTCTTTGTATGGATTTTTAATGGTGCATACAGTCCCTGGCCAAATTATTAGACGCACTATAGTTTTTAATAATTACATATTTTGCAGCTCAGAGAATGGTTTCCAAATGGATAACCATTTATTTTTATGCAAGATAAAGCTCCCTGCCACACAGAACGGCCTGTTAAAGATTGTTTGGAAGTGCCAAAAATCCCTCTGTTGGATTGGCCGGGTAATAGCCCAGATATGAAACCTACTGAAAACGTAAGGGAGCTGATGACGAGAAAAGTGGCTAAAGGTGTGATCATAAACAAAGCGCAACTCTTAGAAAAGGTCATTCATGTGTGGAATCACTATCCTCAGATGCATAATTGAAGCTCTCATAGCGGCTAAAGGTGGCTCAACAAAATATTAACATTTAATTGCATTCATTTCAAAATTTTTCAAGAGTTAATAAATACATATTTTTTCTATAACTATAGTATTTTATTTGTGTTAAAAAACATGTAAAAAGGTGGATAATAATTAAAAAAAATACATTGTATCTAGTAAAAACAATAAAGCTGTATAGTATCACCAGATAATTAAGATTTTACATAGAATCTTACAGTGCGTCTAATAATTTGGCCAGGGACTGTATCTCAAAGAAAATGTTGATTTTCTTGTGTGTCAGAAGTGAAATTCCTCATAGAGGTACGGTAAATAATGTATGTTTTAAGCTGAGTATTCATCGCTTGTTTTTTTTGTATATTTACACGTTTTGAGGCTTCCTGATTACCGTAGTCAAGTTTTTAACGTTTGATCTTTGTCTGTGTCTCTTAGAGCGACTTAAAAACGAATAATTTTAGGAGATCCAAATGTTCTATTTTGAAGATAATGTAAGTTTGTTGCTGGAAAAGTTTGATCAAGAGTGATAAGTTTCAATGAATTTTGAGTGTGGAAACTGTCTGTATAATTTTAAGTAAACTTTTATTTTTAATAACAGAATTGAATTTTATATAAATGTATGTGCAGTAATGAAACAGGGCGCCCCCTTCACACAGAACTAATTATCATATAAAACTCTTTCGAAGCCTAATTTGAATTATTTAACATAGGTTTACATGACAGTACTCGTTATCTTACCTCTTAATCACCAACCTGTATTTATAGTATTAAATTTCAGGGTAAGAGAAAGTCGTGTGAGTGACACGCCAGATTATTTTAAAATGCTTTCAGCTTTGTCTCTGTTATAAGACATTCTTAATCTGAAACATGGATCAGGGTAGTCTTTTGTTAATTGTACTATTCTATTATAGACACATTCGGTATTGAAACTTTCCGGTATAACTCCTGTATTTGTAAACTAATTCAATCGGCAGCAGTAAAAAATGCATGCATTTTCTTAGAATATAAAGGCAATCGCTATCTTTTATTGAAACAACATAAAAGAATATTCTTATATGTTGGAAAAGTGTTCGTATCCAGATATTTTAGTGGCGAGCCCCACCAAAAATAAATAAATAAGTAAATAAAAATAAAAACGAATACGCAAAAGATTGCGTTATAAGTAAAGGCAAAATAACACAAATACAATACGAGTAGAATAACACAAAACAATAGTTTTTAAAGCCCTACTGTAAATTCACTATTTAATATAATATTTTAACATAACACTACTTAAATATGATACAACTAAAACGCAATTTAAGGTATCTGTCTGGGTTAAAATGACCATTTTTGACAAAAAAATCAATTTTCTGTTTTTTATTTGGTTTTAAAGAATAGACTTTTAGCATTCTAAAACACCTTTACTTTTATTTGTACGCTAATTAGAACTGAAGTTATAGCCAATTAAGTAAACCGGAAGTGAGATTCTTTAAGACAGGAAGTGCTCGATCTCGCCAGTTTAAAGAGCTGGCAATAGGTAAACATTGGTAATTAGGCTTGATTTCACATTTATCTTTAATTTAAATCATTCAGGTTTTTTTTTTTATTATACCCCATGTTTTTATTTATTTTTTCCAACAAATAATTACACATTAAATAAAATCTTTAAATGCGTTTTCTGAAAAACTATATTTTTCGATTTTTGTGTATGCGATAAACCTGATTTCTCCAAAAGTTTTCAAGTTATTTCTATGAAATTTCTTTACAGTATATAACAGATTTCCAGTCACGCAATGAACTAAAAGATATGTTCTATGTACTATTTTAAAGATTTTACATGTGTTTATATTCTAAAAAACAGATTTTTTTTTCGGAAAATTCTGGTTTTTTCTCTGTTAGTTACCATATTTCAATCAATTTTAAGAATATCTCTTAACTTTTAGTTCAATGCACAGATAAGGGTCATATCATTATGTATTTCAATGGATATTGAATTATATTAATTTTTATCGAGTATATGAGGTTTGGCGTAAACGTGAAATTTTGCTCATTTTTTACACAAAATCACCTATTTTTCTGCAAAATAAAGAAATATTTGCTTAAAATGTACTATTTTTCATAATTCTATGTCCGTTTATAACTGAAAATATAATTACTTAATGCATAGTGTGCTTTTTTAGAAAAAAGTGCTCCGTACCCAGACAGATACCTTAAACAAACTCAAGTTAAGAGTTAAATTGTAAACACGTGTCATTATTGTAATAAAATTAAAAACACTTTAAAAACACGTTAAAAATACATTCATTAAAAATTTAGAAAACTTCCAAAGCTTTTCGCCTTAGATAAAACAAGGCATCATCAGGGAATTAGTTTTACACAATACAGAGCAGTTATATATACTTTTGTACCATATGGTCAACAGTTAAGTCCTTACAAAAAATAAATTCAACTGGAAGTTATACATAGAAGCTGGAACTATTACAGGGTAATGAGGTGCTACACTTGGAGGCTGGAGCTATTGCAGGATGAGGGGGTGCTACACAGTTCCAGCCTCCAAGTGTAGCACCTCTCCTTCCTGCAATAGTTCCAATCTCCAAGTATAGCACCCCCTCATCCTGCAATAGCTCCAGCCTCCAAGTGTAGCACCTCATTACCCTGTAATAGTTCCAGCTTCTATGTATAAAATTTATTTTTTGTAAGGACTTAACTGATGACCATATGGTACAAAAGTATATATAACTGCTCTGTATTGTGTAAAACTAATTCCCTGATGCTGCCTTGTTTTTTCTAAAGCGAAAAGCTTTTGAAGTCTTTTAACTTTTTAATAAATGTATTTTTAACGTGTTTTTAAAGTGTTTTTATTAAAACGTAACTATTTGATCGCACTGCTTGCTGACAGCAGACTGATATATATTAGAATGAGAATGAAGAATAAAATTGAAAAGAGAATTCCCGTTCTTCGGTGGATGAAGCCAGAGACGGAGTCATCGAGTCTAATGATTTGCTAAAATAGGAATGTCTACAGGTCAAAATACCTACATATGTAACGAAATATTCGATTCATTATGTTTTACGAAAAGCTGGATATGTTATTTAAAATCAGTAAATAAAAAAGTCCAATTTCAGTTAATTTTACGAAACTTTACGGCTTACGCGCGACCTGAAAACTGTAAAATAATATAATTTTTTTTAAAGGTATATGGAAATAGTGTTAAAAGTAAGCATTTGAAAGGTATTAGAACAAAAAGTAATAATATTTGTATTTCAATAAAACAGTTTGAAATTTGACCCCCTCCCCCCCTCTTTTTTTAAATCATTTTTTCGAACTTTGAATACGCGAACTAGAGATATATTTATTTTTATTTTCTTGTATATTTAATAGGAGAAAGTATTGGATTCGTAAAAACTTTCGGCCTCGGGTTTTTGATGGATTTACACGTTCGAGGAGCTGTAGAACACGATTTGACCATTTTTAGAAAATGTCTGCCTGTGTGTGTGAGACAAAATTTTGTGGCAATTGTATCTCAGGTACTACTGTACAGATTTTTATACAAATCGGTATGTAGTTACACATTGACATAAATTAGTGCCTATCAACTTTTGGTAAAAATTGCCTAATAGCTTGCATTGCCATCTCGCTTTTTCTAAATTTTTAACATGGTGGTATAGGAGAAAATTTTGTATAAATGTGCATAAAGAGAATTATTTTTTAATAATCATTATGGAATTTAAAATAATTATTTGTAATAGAGGTAGTGAACTGGAAAAAGAAATGTGCATGTAGGAGCCCCGCCTCCCCCCTCGAGGGGAGTAAATTTTCATGATGGGTATCTTTCAAAAGAGCTCTTCAATACCTTTAAAACGAATGGTTGAACCATTGATCTGCGATAATTTAAAATAAAGTCATCGATTTTTTTTTTTATTTTTAATATATATATTAATGTAATATTGAGTATAAAATTGACTTTTTTTTTTTTTTTTGGATATTTAGTGTTATACTACTTCTGTAATATGGAAATCATCTGCATTATCATGGAAGATAATTTTTTTAAATAATAATTTTAATAAATTTATTTTTACTGAATGAATTTGTATAGGAAAATATAGAAGAAAGTCATGTTTTGGCCACAACATACTAGTTTTTAATTATTTTTCTCAAATTTAGTATGCCACATTACAACTTTTTTTCTGCTATTAGAAATTGCTTATCGAAAATATCCATTTTTCCGCCTACCCTATTATGAATACTTACATAGAAACAGAAAAAAAAAATGATCGCCAAGCACAAAAATAACACAACTTCACAAATTACTATGTTAGAAAAAGTAATATTTTCTTAAATTACTTTTTTCTTGAGCTGTTGATTCTTCTTCAGCAGGCTTTATCCAGTCAGAATTCATCATAATATCCTTCATTTCTTGAGCTGATACGTCTGATACGTCAGACTGTCCTCTTGCTGTTGTCCTTTTTAGCTTACGTTGAGCAACAGCTGTTTGGGCTAAAACTTCATCATGAACGAAGCAAGGTACTCTGTCATCGCCGATCCCGATTTTTTCTATGATGCTTGATATTACGGTATATAATATATTAAAGTTCACAACACCAGCTTCCGGAAATTTCAGAGCTAAGGTGGTTAATTCCAAAAGAGTAAATTTGTCAGAAACAGGCATTGCTGAACCTAGGCATTAAATTAAAATAAGCATTTTAGTCGAATTATGAAAAATAATTCTTTTTAATCAAATAAAAAAAATGTGCGTCTTTACTCGATTATTCTGAACAGTTAGTAATGTTTGTGTAAATAATTTTAAATGAGTGAAGTATTAAAATGAACAAAAGTGAAGATCATAATAGGCGTTGAAATGTCTTTCTTCAAATTGCATATTATTTAATGGACCGTAATGTATCCATATTCTTTTGCGCATCCTGTAAAAAAAAACTATAAACAGTAATCTTGCAATAGAAAATATTTATTTGTTATTAATTTTATTATCTTTTAAAGAATTCAACATTACTAAAGCGTACTTTAATTAGTAGGAAAATTAGAATTATTTAATTATTTAACCTTTTACACGCCAATGTATAAATGGAGCGTGGAATTAAAAATTCATTTAAAAATTAAATATCATGAATACTGACTTGAAAAAATTATCAGATATAATAGAAAGATAACTTGATTTTTACTTTCTTCTATATTTAATAGAAGCATGTACTAGATTCGTAAAAATTTTCGACCTCGGGTTTTTGATGGATTTGCAAGTTTTGGGAGTTGTAGAACACGATTCGACCATTTTTAGAAAATGTCTGTCTGTGTGAGTGTGTGTGTGTGACAAAATTTTGTGGCAACTGTATCTCAGATACTACTGCACAGAATTTCATACAAATTGGTGTGTAGTTACACATTGACATAAATTAGTGCGCATCAACTTTTGGTAAAACTTTTCCAGAAGCTCGCGTTGCCATCCCGCCTTTTCTAAATCTTTAATGTGGTGGTATAGGACAAAATTTTGTATAAATGTGCATAAAGAGAATTATTTTTTATTAATCATTATGAAATTTAAAAGAATTATATGTAATAGAGATAGTCATTTGAGAAAAAAATGTTTATGTAGAAGCATCGCCTCTCCCCTGGGGGGAGAAATCCCCCTCGAGGGGACTAAATTTTCATGATGGGTATCTTTCAAAAGAGCTCGCCAATACCTTTAAAACGAATAGTTGAACCATAGATCTGCGATAATTTAAAATAAAGTTATCAATTTTTTTTCATTAAAAAATGTAATATTCAGAACAAAATTGACTTTTTTTTGATAGTTAGTGTTATACTACTTGTCTAATATGGAAATCGTCTGCATTAACATGGAAGATAAATTTTTTTAAATAATAATTTTAATAAATTATTTTTACTGAGTGAATTTGTGTAGGAAAATATAGAAAAAAGTCATGTGGTGGCCACAACATACTAGTTTGAAATAGAAATTACAGTTCAATCATAAAAGGAGAAATGTTTAGAAAATTACAAAAATGACCTATGTTACACTAAGATTTCGTTGAGATCGAGCAAATGATTCGTGTACAGGGACACCCAAGAGAATTCAAATACATTACGTCTGTGGGGGGAAATTGCAGATGAGTAGAATTTAACATCTATAGACTGCACTAAACAAAATGAAATGAATATATATTATTTATATGCGTCAAGACATGTTTCTTGTAGAATATGGTATTGAAATCATTCACTGTTCGTTTACAGGGCTACACAAAAGAACTATATTATAATGCAACAATACTTGCAAATTCACGGAAGTTTATTTCAGGTTTATCCGTGTGTTATTAATATAGGATTATATTTACGTGCACCAAGTGATGTGTACATAACTTTCTACCCTGTTCAGGAAAGCTGCTCAGGAATTGAAATTAATTCCTCAAAGCCATATGGTAAATAATGTATTTTTTTTATGTTAAATATTCATTGATTGATTTCTTGTAAATTTACATGTTTTCAGGCTTCCTGAATACCGAAGTTAAGTTTTATAACTTGATCTTTGCCTGTGTCTGTCAGAGTAAATTAAAAACAAATAATTTCAGGCGATCCAAATGATGTATTTTGAAGTTAATACATTTGTTGCTAGAAAAGTTGGTTCAAGATTGATAAGTTTCAAGGAATGATGCGTGTGAAAGTTGTCTAAATTTTAAATCAAGTTTTGAACTTAATAACAGATTTGAATTTTCTATAAATGTAGGTACGATAATGAACGGGGGATTGAGAGGGGAGATAGCCCCCCTCACATAGAATTATTTGTCAAGTAAAGTTGTTCCGAAACCTAAGTTGAATTTTTTTAACATAGGTTTGCATAACAGTACTCGTTATCTTAACCCTTATTCTCCAATCCGCACTTATACGAGGGTTGATCCAAACAAAAGTTTACAAGCAGAAGCATTTGAAACGTAATAATTGTGGAGCGAATATTTCCACCCAGGGTGGTTGACAGATGGCGCTAGTTGTCCTACAGCGGTTCTACGAGTAAGCAGCGTCAGTACGCAGACACTTAAGAGCGACAGTAATGGCACGACGTCTAGAAAAGTGGTCTCGGATAGAGGTGCGAGCCGTAATTCGATTCTTATGGGCCAAGAATGTGGCCGCATCCGAAATTCACAGACAAATCGCTGAGGTATACGGGGACAAAGCAATGAGCTTCTGCATGACAATGCCAGGCCCCATACAGCTCGCCAGACTCAGGAATTGCTGCAAAGGTTCAAGTGGGAGGTCTGGAATCACCCCCATACAGCCCCGATTTGGGTCCAAGTGACTATTTCCTTTTCCCGGCGTTGAAGCGAAACTTATCCGAAACATGGTTCACCTCAGACGATGCAGTGAAAACAGCTGCCGAGAAATGACTCAATGAGCATGGTCCTGATTACTACCAAGACGGGATAAACATGTTGGTCGAACGGTCTGACAAATGCCTAAACAGGTTTGGCGACTATGTGGAAAAGTGAAGGCCAGATGTGTCTCTTGATTCCCATTTGTATCTTGTTTCTAGTGTTAATAAATACTTTTTCATTTGCCTTGTAAACTTTTTTTTGGATCACCCCTCGTGGTGATCCAATCCCACCCCCTTAAATTTCAGGGTAAGAGAAAGTCGTGTGAGTGACACACCAGATTATTTAACTACGCATGAGCAATCTTTTAACAAAATTCATTCGCATAATTTTATAGCCAATTCGTTGAGCTACTTTTATGAATGCCCCAAACACATATCGTGTAAATTCAAAAAGTGTTGAAAGATAGAGTGCACAGAATATCAGTTCCTCTCAGAATGAAAGTTAAAATATAAGGAGTTTTATTCACATTTTTATTTTGATTCAACCAATGCACAATGGTAATATAGTATTCGTCAGTGTTAAATAAATATTCATTAAACCCCCTACAATCTTCTTTTTTTGTTTGTTTGTTTCAAAGGAACTGAAATGCTGTTCCTTCTATAACTCATAACTTTTTGAATTTATATACTATTTCTTTCCGGTTTTCATATAAGTAGTTCAGTGCTTTTTGCTATTAAATTATGCAAATGAAAATGATTATTTAGTTAATTTGTGGCAATATTTTATAATTTCTTTATGTTTCTTATATACGTTTGTCAAAAAAAAAAAAAAAAAAAAAAAAACATAAAAAAAAAAAAATAAAATAAAATAAAAGCAAATCTTAAAAATGCATTTACTTGACAAAAAGCAGATACAGTCAACTTCTTTTAAGCTACTGAACTGTAATCCGCTAATACCACTTATCCGCAATGGACTCTTCCCACCTGACGTCAGAGGTCACATGATAGAGGAAAAACAAATAGCAGACGAAGTCTTGTTTATCTAGAGCGATTGCTGAAATAACAAATTTTCTATTCTTATCTTTGATCAATCGTATTTAATCTGTGTTATTTTTTATACATCATCATTTTTAATCAATTTTATATCATTATTCACCATCTTTTGTTTGCTGTATACATTTACAATCATCATTTAGTTTATACTTGTTATTGTTGTTCATGGAGACATTTTTAAATACTCTGATTTTTGGTATTTAAATCAGTGACAGTGCAACATCGTATGGTGTAGAGCCATTTAGACCAGTAATTAAGTTAATTAACTTGTTGTAACACTTTTATGCAATTAAATTAAATGAAAACATTTTAAAATTTCAATTTATAATCCGTAAACATTCCACAAGAAGCTATTATTTATTGCTAGATCAGTTAATGTTACAGTTACGCTACAATATACAAAAATCGATTCTTATAGGTAAAAATAAATAAACATATAAAATGTTTTTTAAAAATTATTAAATTTACAAATACAATTATTCTACTGTTTACAAATGCACAATATTACTTTTATTTTATTTTATAATAAATATTAAAATTTTTGTTCTTAAGAACAATATTTAATTGAATTCGATTCTCAGAATTCGATTATTCGTTTTCCTCTATCACGTGATTGAGCAGACGACGGTGGGAAGAGCCCATTGATTTATAAGTGTAAATTTACAACTAAGAAAACAAATCAGCCGCATTTTTTACATTTTTACTTTTACTTTCATTTTTTAATCAAATTTTAAGTTTAATCCTTGTTTTTAAGCATGATAAAAAAAAAAAAAAAAAAAAAAAAAAAAAAGTAAAAATTCTCATAGTTAACATCCTGCAATTCATACAGACAAGCATCCGATATCAAGCCAATGAATGTCAGGAAAAAATATAAAAATTTAAAATAAACCTCTGTTTCATAAATATTTAACAAAATAAAAAAAAATAATCAGTGGCAAATGTTAATTTCTGTACTTAAAAAAATATTTTCTTATATATATTTTAAACTCTATGTATATTTATATTTTATTGCTATGTATTACTTGTGTACGCGTAAACTGTTTACTTTTACATATGAATATGACTGATTAGTTTTGTTAAAGTTGAAGAAATATTTTATGCTAAAATTTATTAGAAATCATCTTTCCATTATAATGTCTATTTATGAGTGAATAGTAATAGCTGACTTTGTATCTGCAGAAGAAAATTTTAAACAAGGAAATGACCTCTAATCCTCAAAATTCCTGCACATCCTTTTTCGACAAAGATTTTGTTGATTAGTGAAAAGCAACTGTACACTCGAAATAAATAATTTACGTGATTATTTTATAGCGCTTCATTATTTTGTTCGCAATATTTCACAATTTATTAATTTGGTACAACTATAGTATCTCCTCACAGCTGAATTTGGCGATATTTGTTTAGCGTCGATTTGAACGATAACGATGTCGTTCTTGAATGTTTGCGATACAATAAGGCAGCCTGCATGCTGTTTATTTTGGATTTATGATTTTATGATTTTATGATTTATAATTTAGCTTATGATTTTATGATTTATGATTTATGATTTTTAGATTTATGATTTAGCCATACTCGCCAAAAATAAATCGCCAAATTCAGCTGTGGGGAGATACTATAGTTGTTCCTTTAATTTTTTTTTTTTTTTTACAAATGTCTAGAGTTAAAATAGCCATCGCGATCGTGGAAGTAAAGTCTTTAGTGAAAAATTCCCGATCTTCTTTAGAGCAAAATTTAAAAAGTCGCCAAGGAGGTCCTATGCCAAAGCTGTTTCCGTTTCCGTAATAAATATAAACAACGAGTGAGTAAGATGGAATCTCTTGTAAAAAGTGCGAGTAGCGTGCAGGTTTGCTTAAATATCTGTTGAGTAACTTGACCAAATTTGGCGCGTTATATAAACTTTGGTGATTTATTATCTTCGTATTAACTGCATGTCATTAGTGTAGGTGAACAAAGATCGATACAAGGTTAACATATGTTGTAATAGGATAAACGCAGGTTGCTGTAAACATTGAAAGATGGGATACAGCTTTAGTATGGGACTTCTTGGCGACTTTAAATATTTTTTGTCATTATGGCGATGAATTAAAATGGCTATCGTAGTTGCATAAGTAAAGACCTTGGTGAACAAGAACCGAGGTATTTCAGTGCCAAATTTCAAATTTCGCCATGAAGGTTTCATATTAAAGCTGTGCCAAAGGGAGTTCTAAAAAATGTGTTCAAACTAACTTAGTACGAACGTCTCTTTAACTTTCAATGGCGATTAAACCCTGGTATGGTAATAATACAAATAGTACTGGTTGGGTTTTTGGCCTTGTTTTTATTAAAAAAACCATATTTGTTTATATTTTACACTTTTTTACAAGTTGCCCAATATCACATGAAACACTTAATGCATACCTAGATCATAAAAATAAAAATTACAACTTTAATCTTTTCCTCAATCTTTTTTACAATACAAATTAAAGATTTGATGTCGAACTGATTCTTTTTTTAGGCCTTATTATTATTATTATTATTATTATTATTATTATTATTATTGCTATTTTGTAGAGATTAAAAATTTATTTTTAAACTTTAAGCAATGAATGAACACTGTACTTACATAAAAAAATATTTCTTTTTTACAGAAAATCTTATTGGATATCTATTTCACAGATAATATTATTACTATTACTTGCTTTAGCTTTCTTTTAATATTGCCACAAGCTATACATTTATGTTTAAAAACAACAATTATTTATATTAGTGTGTAATCGGTACGGAAAATAATACTTTATATCAATCAATTTTTTTTTGTTATTGTCCATGGTGCACTAATTTTTTTTAGAAACATAGATTTTGATATAGTTGTTGTGTAATTCATATATAAATATTAGTATGTTGTAGCTACTACGAAATTTTTTTCTACATTTTTCTTTACAATTTCACGCAGTATACATTATTTATTAAAATTGTTATTAGTGCTAGAGGCCTATTTCAGTCGGTACAGTTGTCGAATTTTTATAGGTCACTCTTAATTAGTGCTAGAGGCCTATTTCAGTCGGTTTATTGAATGGGGATTTATTGAATGAAGTCCCCCAAGGCACAACTTTGACATGAGTCCCCCCCCCCAGGCCCAACTTTGACATTAGTCCCCCCCAAGGTACCCCTATTTCAGTCGGTACAGCTTTGTCGAATTTTTATACGTCACTCTTAATAGTGCTAAGGGCCTATTTCAGTCGGTTTATTGAATGGGGATTTATTGAATGAAGTCCCCCCAAGGCCCAACTTTGACATGAGTCCCCCCTACCCCCTATTTCAGTCGGTACAGCGTTGTCGAATTTTTATAATACACTCTTAATAGTGCTAAGGGCCTATTTCAGTCGGTTTATTGAATGGGGATTTATTGAATGAAGTCCCCCCAAGGCACAACTTTGACATGAGTCCCCCCCCCCTCTATTTCAGTCGGTACAGCGTTGTCGAATTTTTATAATACACTCTTAATAGTGCTAAGGGCCTATTTCAGTCGGTTTATTGAATGGGGATTTATTGAATGAATTCCCCCCAAGGCACAACTTTGACATGAGTCCCCCCCAGGCCCTACTTTGACATGAGTCCCCCCCAAGGTACCCCTATTTTAGTCGGTACAGCGTTCTCGAATTTTTATAATACACTCTTAATAGTGCTAAGGGCCTATTTCAGTCGGTTTATTGAATGGGGATTTATTGAATGCCCCCCAAGGCTCAACTTTGACATGAGTCCCCCCCCCCCCTATTTCAGTCGGTACAGCGTTGTCGAATTTTTATAATACACTCTTAATAGTGCTAAGGGCCTATTTAAGTCGGTTTATTGAATGGGGATTCATTGAATGAAGTCCCCCCAAGGCACAACTTTGACATGAGTCCCCCCAAGGTACCCCTATTTCAGTCGGTACAGCGTTGTCGAATTTTTATAATACACTCTTAATAGTGCTAAGGGCCTATTTCAGTCGGTTTATTGAATGGGGATTTATAGAATGAAGTCCCCCCAAGGCACAACTTTGACATGAGTCCCCTCCCCAGGTCCAACTTTGACATGAGTCCCCCCCTCTATTTCAGTCGGTACAGCGTTGTCGAATTTTTATAATACACTCTGAATAGTGCTAAGGGCCTATTTCAGTCGGTTTATTGAATGGGGATTTATTGAATGAAGTCCCCCCAAGGCACAACTTTGACATGAGTCCCCCCCCCAGGCCCATCTTTGACATGAGTCCCCCCAAGGTACCCCTATTTTAGTCGGTACAGCGTTGTCGAATTTTCATAATACACTCTTAATAGTGCTAAGGGCCTATTTCAGTCGGTTTATTGAATGGGGATTTATTGAATGAAGTCCCCCCAAGGCACAACTTTGACATGAGTCCCCCCAAGGCCCAACTTTGACATGAGTCCCCGCCCAGGCCCAACTTTGACATGAGTCCCCCCCAAGGTACCCATATTTCAGTCGGTACAGCGTTGTCGACTTTTTATAATACATTCTTAATAGTGCTAAGGGCCTATTTTAGTCGGTTTATTGAATGGGGATTTATAGAATGAAGTCCCCCCAAGGCCCAACTTTGACATGAGTCCCCCCCCAGGCTCAACTTTGACATGAGTCCCCCCCAAGGTACCCCTATTTCAGTCGGTACAGCGTTGTCGAATTTTTATAATACACTCTTAATAGTGCTAAGGGCCTATTTCAGTCGGTTTATTGAATGGGGATTTATTGAATGAAGTCCCCCCAAGGCACAACTTTGACATGAGTCCCCCCCAGGCCCAAATTTGACATGAGTCCCCCCCAGGCCCAACTTTGACATGAGTCCCCCCCAAGGTACCCATATTTCAGTCGGTACAGCGTTGTCGACTTTTTATAATACACTCTTAATAGTGCGAAGGGCCTATTTTATTCGGTTTATTGAATGGGGATTTATAGTATGAAGTCCCCCCAAGGCCCAACTTTGACATGAGTCCCCCCCAGGCCCAACTTTGACATGAGTCCCCCCCAGGCCCAACTTTGACATGAGTCCCCCCCAAGGTACCCATATTTCAGTCGGTACAGCGTTGTCGACTTTTTATAATACACTCTTAATAGTGCTAAGGGCCTATTTTAGTCGGTTTATTGAATGGGGATTTATAGAATGAAGTCCCCCCAAGGCCCAACTTTGACATGAGTCCCCCCCCCAGGCCCAACTTTGACATGAGTCCCCCCCAAGGTACCCCTATTTCAGTCGGTACAGCGTTGTCGAATTTTTATAATACACTCTTAATAGTGCTAAGGGCCTATTTCAGTCGGTTTATTGAATGGGGATTTATTGAATGAAGTCCCCCCAAGGCCCAACTTTGACATGAGTCCCCCCAAGGCCCAACTTTGACATGAGTCCCCCCCAAGGTACAACTTTGACATGCGTCCCCCCCAAGGCACACCTTTGACATGAGTCCCCCCCAATGCACACCTCCCCCTCATTGGGAAAAAGATAAAAAACGTTGTTTTGCTGCTATAAGACAGTTTGGACTTCCAACGTTATTTGTTACAATATCTGCAGCTGAAACACATTGGTTTGATTTAATGAAAACTTTATCATGGAATTTAGATCGTCACGAATTAACTAAAGAAGAATTTGTCTATATTAACAAGTTTAGCAGTAGGCCTCATGCACTAAATTAAAATCTGTCAATGTCAGATTTTCATGTTTTAAATAATGAAATAATGTCGTGTCTGTATATTTTTAATATTTTTTTTTAGAATATTTTTTTATAATGAAGACAAACGATTGTTGTTACAGAGAAGTATAGCGCCATAACACTAAACGTCCAAGGAAAATCAATTTTATACGATTCAGAAAATATCTAGAGAGATTATTTTTCACAAAGCCCTTTTTAATTTCTCTTACACATAGTAGACAAAGTATAGGTTTTGGATAAAAAATTCTCTAAATTGAGTTTTTGTTGTATTTTTGTGTTTTGAGGTGGCCTGAAACCGAAAATAATGTTTTTATTGTTAACCAAAAATATTGGTTGGCATATCTGTGTGCCCTATGTTGCTGTTATAAGCATAACTAAAGAACAAAAAAGAACGGGAAGTCCGAATTCCGTATTCTAAATGTTTATCAAATAATGATACAATACTTACAAGGAAACATTCAAAAGGTGTCTTCGTAAAAAGATATTGAAAAAAATATATGTGATTCTACTCTTCATAAAACACCAGAAAGTGAAAAAGTATCGGCTGAAATGAATTACAGCGACCGCAAAAAATTATCAAAATTAAGCATTTTTGGCGATTTAGCGCTGTTAGGCGATAATTTTGTTAGCACCGAGGTTGCCGTGTACGAACAGAACCGTGTTTTACTTCTCCGCTAAGTACTCAAAATCAATCCCCTAACAGTGTGAAATCGCCAAATATGCTTAATTTTGATAATTTTTTGTGGTCGCTTTAATTCATTTCAGCCAATAATTTTTTCACTTTCTTATGTTTTATGAAGAGTAGAATCACATATATTTTTTTCAATATTTTTTGAAGACGACACCTTTTGAATGCTTCCCTGTAAGCTTTTCATTGAGATCAAGGAAATAGTTTGTGTACACGGACATCCAATATACGGGGGAAATTTCTGGTAAGTATAATGTAACATCTAAAGGTTACCCAAAACAAAATGGAATTAATACATTTTTTATATGCATAAAAGCATGTTTCGTGGTATGGAAATCCTTCATCATTGATCTACAGCGCGACCTAAAGCTCTTTGATATTAAGGGGCTATACTTGGAAATTGCTAGTAGTGTATTTCATTTTATGATATATGATTTTCATATAAAACAAAATTTAAGTATCCAATGCGATGCGCATATAGTAGATTATAGACAGTGTAAAGGGCTACCCCAAATTAGACTAGACGTTCATTTCTATTGAATGTAATAGATAGAAGTGCGTTTCGAGTGGGCTATGTCGACGAACGCTACTCGGGAAAGAATATTAATTTTTTATACTCGTACTGTTAAAAAAGTATTTTTCTCAGTTCTATTTTCAACTCTGATTTTTTGTATAATGTTACGTGTTGAGGTCTCCTGACTATTAGCGGTTTATCTGTATACGAAACTGTTTTCAGTATAACTTAATAATAAATAACCACAGAAAATTCAAATTCGGTGTTTTGAAGTTCGTATTGGGTTGCCACTTGAAAAATTTGATCAGGATTACGATTAGCAAGTTTTAAGACAATTTAATAACCGGAATAAACTACTACGTCAGAAACGGCAAAGAAAAATTATTGAGGTGCATACAGCTGTTTCGGTAGCCTAAAGCGTACCGTCATCAGTGCAAAAAAAGAATCAGTGCAATTCTTTTTTTGCACTGATGACGGTACGCTTTAGGCTACCGAAACAGCTGTCTGCACCTCAATAATTTTTCTTTGGCGTTTTTGACGTAGTAGTTTATTCCTGTTTTAATATTCCAACGCCAAGTCTCCTGCTAATAATTTAATAACCGCCTTGAAATCTTTTTTAAGTGAATGTCGGCACTATAATTGAACAGGGGGGGGGGGTGAAGGGATTGTGTCTTACAGCAATTTCCACAGTTTTAGGGAAAACTATATCCCAGGAACTACTGCACAGAATTGCATATACATTTATAAGTAGATGTACCTTGTCGTAAATTAGTACTTATCAAAATTTCAACTTTTGATGCCAATCGCTCATCATGTGACGTTGCTATACAACGTTTCCCGCGATTTAAGGGAAAGCTATATCGACCGTTCTATTGCATATAATTGAACAAAACTTGATTTATGAACAGGCCATTATGAGACATTATGTTAATTAGATTGCGTGCCTGTCCACCGACAGTTGGCGCTACTATACTTAATTTTCCCCCGAGAACAGGAAGGATGTCATTTACAGGGTAAAAATTCACTTCCTTTGTAGATTTAGTGTAATACTTCTCTGAGAAGAAAATAGTTGGTATTCATAATGGATAAAAAAAATAACAAATAAATTTTACTGGGAGAATTTGTGTAGAAAAATATAGATGAAAATTTTGTGATGGCTATATATAAAGGCATATCATAACCGTATACACAAGTATAAATCCCGATTCGCATACCTTTATTAGAAAAAATGCTGTTTATTTTCATACGGTCGTTCGTTATATTGTTTTGGGTTAGTTCGTAAATGAAGGTCCATGATTTTTAATTCTTCAATGCATTTTTTCCCGTTTTCTCAATTAAAATCCCCTCCAACAAATAAACCGAGCATAGAATAATAATAAAGGATACTTTAGAATATACTACATAGAATAATAATATATACTACATAATTATACTACATAATAATTTATACTACATAGAATAATAATAAAGGATAATAATAAAGCCTTATTATTATTCTATGAAACCGAGTTAATTAACTTAAAATTTATTTTTTTATTTATTTTTGTTTAACTGTAAGAACATATGTAAAATAATTTACTCCATGAATTTAATCCGATTACAAAAGCTTCAGTTAATGAAAAAGATATCAGAAATAATGTTCATGACGCATTGGACGCATATAAGAAAAATGGCCGAATCAAACATTTTAACGTTTTTTCTTTCTTTCTTTTATATATATACGAAAAAATAATCACTTTCTTGGTTATATATATTATTTCTAAGTTTCTAAGATTCTAAGACGGAAGGAGGCCGCTCACCACTATGCAGCGGTTTTGAGCGGTTTTAACCTTTAGAGAGGGACTCCAAAGCCACTCCCCCGTTGTTTATTGCATAAGCAAAAAAAAAAAAAAAAAAAAAAAAAAATTACAATGGTTTCCAGAGCCGAGCGCTCCCGCGACAAAAGGCGACAAAGTTTCATGAAAGTGAAGAGGACCGGAGCCGAGTGGTAGTCTATTTACAAAGTTCATGCAGGTAATGTACAAATTTCACACAGTCTTTATACAAAGTTCACATTTGATTGAAATATATAAAGTAATGAGCATTGGTTGTGGACGCGCCAAAACGATAGCAACTTGTGAAGAGGTACCCAATGGGAGGACGTAGCAACCCCTCCCAAGAGGCAACACATTGTGAAACATCCATGCCTTGTCTGGGATTCGAACCTGGTCCCTACCATATCGGAGGGAGTCAAGCTAATCACCACGCACCGTATAGGTAGCTCAGTGTAATGTGAGATGATATAAATGACTTAAATCACGTTCTAGATTATGCATTGTTTATTGGATTGAGAGATTCAATATAAAGTAAAATGATACAAACTGCATAAATCATTTTCTTGATTAATATTATTTATTTGATTGAAAGACTGAATGTAAGGTAAAATAATATAAACTACATGAATCATTTTCTTTATTATATATTATTTATTTGGTTGTAAGATTCAATATAAGGTTAAAGAATATACTATTCATAAATCACTTTCTCAATAATTATTGTTCAGTTTAATATTACTTGTATACTTTGAGAAATATTATTTCTAGATATTTTTTTAACGGAAAAAGAATGTATTTCATGTGTGAAAGCAACACAATGAAGTCAATATCATCGATTTTGTAATATAGTTACAAGTAGTTGTGCCCATGCCATCACAATTGAAAACTAAAATAAAATTTAAAAACTTATTTGTAAAGAAGTAATTCACAAAAAAAAGAGCCTACGTTGACAGGAGCTTAATATAACTTTATTTTTAACAAAATTGATTTTTATACTTTAATACATGGAATTGTTATAAATTTGGTGTTACATAGAAAGACATGGGGATTTCGGTTAAAAGCTTTTTGACAAATTAATTTTAAATAAAAATATACTGTCATTTTTTTCTAGCACATCATCAATTACTTCTTTCGCTTTCTAAAAGCCAGTTCTTTTACAGAACATAAATTATGATTGCAGTCTAAAAAGATTTATTGAATTAATGTATTAAAGGTCCTATATATTTTGTTCAGGGAAATTAAAAACTGAGTTTATATACATATATTAATCTTGATGCTGAATAAATGATATATACATACATACAAAAAAAAAAAAAAAAAAAAAAAAAAAAAAAAAATTCGTGTCCCATTTATATGTACAGTCGGTAACAAAATTGTCCGAACACTAGAAAAAATTCCTATGTAAAAAATATACACTTCATGCGGTTTTGTTAAATAAATCCTTGACGAATCATGTTCGTAGTCGGTGTAAGAACATGATTCGATAAGGATTTATTTAACTAAACCGTATGAAGTGTACTTTTTTTACATAGGAATTTTCGATAGTGTTCGGACACTTTTGTTACCGACTGTATATCATTATGTTCATACTAACAGTGCGTACAATTAATAAAAAAAATATTTTTAAATTACTGAGTATGCTAAATAGCATATATATATATATCTTTTCAAGATTATTGTTTCAGAAAAAATATTTAGCGGATAATGTTATGTAAATATTCTTAACTCTTAGAAGAACGGTGCAATGATTATTTCTGATTTAAAATATGCTAATGGAGTAAGTCCCAATGAGTTAAGTGACGGTAAAGAGGGGTTTAAAAAAAAAATTTTTTTTCAATGTATAAACTGTTCTAAGCAATTTGACCATTTATTTATGCTTCTACTGTTTTTGATTACAAGGTTATGAGCAAAATTTTGACTGATGTTACAACTGAACTTTATTGCATTTCCAAATTTTAATTTTTTCAAAAGTGCTTTTTTGCCACTATAAACAATATATTGGAAACCAAAAACATTTACGACTGTTTCTTTAATTATTATTATTATTATTATTATTATTATTATTATTATTATTATTATTATTATTATCTACATATATTTATGTAATGGATATCTGCAAAAATGAATTATTATTTGTGAAAGCATCTTTAGTGAAATCAATGATGAAACCAACTTTGACAGAAATTAGATCACTCATTCATCTTAGTATTGATTCTGTTCAATTATGCAATAACGAGACGCATATTTTAGGGCGCTACAACATCAGTTTGATGGAGGTTTTGTTCTGTTTAATAAGAGTACTAATTTTCGTAGCAGTCGTTTGAACTGTGTAACTTTGCATGACTAAGTAAAATTCCAGATAGATTCGCTGACAAACTTACAGTTATATATATATATATATATATATATATATATATATAAACAGTGTAATAATATTAATTAAAAAAAGATATTATTACATAGGGGTATCTTAAAGTATGAATTTTTTCTAAGAAATAACCAAAATATCTGGATATAATTTATCTTGCAGCCTAATTCATATCCTCATGCATGTTGTTTTGTAAGCTACAGCTATTCATACTGATTTGTTGGTTTTCAGGCTGTCGTAGATTGAAGAAATTCACATCTAATAAGGGATATCTTAAACTTTTAATAATCACTAAGAAATAACCCATATATCTAGATGAAACCTACTCTGCACATTAATTTATCCTTACGTGCACAATGTGTTAAATTAAAGCTATCATGCTATTAAGCTTTGTTTCAAAAAGCTATAGATTGAAGCTAACCACATTCTTAATATTTTACACTGACGACGTTCGAAAGATCAAGAAATGTTGTGAAAAACGCACAACTCTTGATGATGACTATGTATAGAAGTCTCATAATAAATAAAACTAAATTTCTATCTCAAATTTTTAAAATATTAATTTAAACTTTACGATTAAATTTTATGTGGTTGCTTAAACTTTGTTGTGGAATCTTTTTTAAGGTGATAATCACTAGTCAGAGGACACTCCAGGACATAGTGTAGGAAGGTGGATAGTTGTCCACATGTACATTCTGGTGAGTTTCTTTTACCTATTTTACATAAATATTGCTGAAATGGGCCGCGGTTTGTTTAAAAAAAAAAAAAAAAAAAAAGTGCTCTATTGTTTATACAGTAGTAGAACCCCGATCCATCGTTTTTAATGGGGTGCGTGAAAAAAAAGAATGAAAGCGGGAAAACGATGAATGCGGGTTAAAGTCAAAACACAAATAAAACAATGTTTATGAAATAATACATGCCATATATATAGTATACTAAACTAATTTGTTACTCTCCAAACTGTCAAAGAAATAAATCAAATTTGTAGAAAATTAAGTGATATTTATTTTTAAAAATCAGTAATTTCATACTGAATTTTTTGTTCATTTTATAAATTAAACGGGGAATTTCCAGATTTACAACATTTCTTGTCCATTTCTGTGATTTCCTGTGCATATAAAAAAGTTCGTGCATTTTCAAATGCTGTAATTACGTCAGACGCACTTGTCACTGGCGTAGGCTCAGCCTCATAAATGTGGAAAAATGTAGTAGCTGGCCATACTGGATGCATCCATTCTCCTCTTTACAGAAAGTAGAATAACTTATTCTCTCAAGCAACAACACAAGCTCCGTATTCAGTAATTCATAGACATATGTTACAATCACAATCCCTGTTCTTCACCTAAAACAGCATAAAGCTGAGTAGTTGAGGTTGATTGGATTTTGCATCGCACTAGTGCTACAATATGCGCAAATTGCGACGGTCTGGAACTCACTTTTGAGGATGGTCCGGAGACATGTCATCATAATTTTGATCCTCCGTGGAGGAGGAAAAGAGTTATTTTAGAATAAAAGAAGTAATTCCAGTTTGAATGTCATATAGAATTGTTTGATTTTCAATATCATTTCGGTCAGACGAAAACTTTTACAACGATGAATGTGGGAGAATGACTTTTGAAGAACGATATATGCGGGTTCCATTAACATTATTTAAATACAGTTTGTGCAGGGACCATATAAATGAAACTATCAAGGCGGGAAAACGATGTATGCGGGAACGGTAGATCAGGGCTTCACTGTATTTTTAGTTGTGATTGATTTTTGGTACTAGTTGAAATGTGTATCTACCCTTTTCTGACGTTTCCCAATTAATTTGTCAGTTCCTTATTAAATCTTTTTATAATTCATATTTTAGATGTGATGATAGGGTTGGGACAAAATATAGTGCTTCCACAACGTCCTGAAAGTTAGGAGAGCATCGAGCTCGTAATCGGAGGATTGCGGGCTCGATATTCGAGTGGACAAAAAACCGCCTTGTATCTCTAGCAGCAAAATGTAACTGGCCATTGAATGGCCTCTCATAGCAGGCGAATAAACTGATGAATGGCCGGTAATCAGGTACTTATTCAAATACATTGAAATTAAAGTGACTGTAAACATTCAAATTACTATGCTTTTCCTCGCCATACGTCGCGAGAGAATGTTGTTTCGGCGGCCTATATGTCGCCCGTTGTTGTGTGTTAACTTCACTCTGGCAAACCATGTAATTTTTTTTTTTTAAGCTATTGTATAGCTTTTATCGCGGGCTTTGAGCGCGGCGACCGAATCGAAAAATTCCGTAACGAAAAAAAAACCTAACACAGTTCGGTAGACTTCGGCTGTACGAAGCTCGCACAGATCGAGACGAGCTGCTCCGAAATCGGACGAATACATAAGCAGCTGTTTGTGAGAAAGTATATAGGTGTATAGGTATCTATCATCTATGTACAACAGTGAATAGCTGTACGCGTAAAATTTGTGTATAAAGTAGATCAGATAAAACTTGAATATCTCCATTCGACTTACAGGCCTTTAAAACCTATTAAATACCTTTTCTCTATTAAAATTTGTTTTCTTATCATTATTGTTATTTTATCATTATTGTTATCGTATTCATTAATATCAAAGAAAAATCTTGAATATCCCCATTCGACTTGCAGGCCTTTAAAACCTATTAAATACCTTTTCTCTATTAAAATTTGTTTTATATCGGTCACCACGCTCAAAAAGTGTAACTTGAATTAATATTAAAGAAAAAACTTGAATATCCCCATTCGACTTGCAGGCCTTTAAAACCTATTAAATACCTTTTCTCTATTAAAATTTGTTTTCTTATCGGTCACCACGCTCAAAAAGTGTAACTTGAATTAATATCAAAGAAAAAACTTGAATATCCCCATTCGACTTGCAGGCCTTTAAAACCTATTAAAATAACTTTTCTATATTAAAATTTCTTTTCTTATCATTATTGTTATCTTATCATTATTGTTATCTTATTCATTAATATCAAAGAAAAAACTTGAATATCCCCATTCGACTTGCAGGCCTTTAAAACCTATTAAATACCTTTTCAATATTAAAATTTGTTTTCTTATCGGTCACTACGCTCAAAAAGCGTAACTTGAATTAATATCAAAGAAAAAACTTGAATATCCCCATTCGACTTGCAGGCCTTTAAAACCTATTAAAATACCTTTTCTCTATTAAAATTTGTTTTCTTATCATTATTGTTATCTTATTCATTAATATCAAAGAAAAAACTTGAATGTCCCCATTCGACTTGCAGGCCTTTAAAACCTATTAAACACCTTTTCTCTATTAAAATTTGCTTTCTTATCGGTCACCACGCTCAAAAAGTGTAACTTGAATAATTATCAAAGAAAAAACTTGAATGTCCCCATTCAACTTGCAGGCCTTTAAAACCTATTAAACACCTTTTCTCTATTAAAATTTGCTTTCTTATCGGTCACCACGCTCAAAAAGTGTAACTTGAATAATTATCAAAGAAAAAACTTGAATATCCCCATTCGACTTGCAGGCCTTTAAAACCTATTAAAATACCTTTTGTCTATTAAAATTTGTTTTCTTATTATTGTCATCTTATTCATTAATATCAAAGAAAAAACTTGAATATCCCCATTCGACTTGCAGGCCTTTAAAACCTATTAAACACCTTTTCTCTATTAAAATTTGCTTTCTTATCGGTCACCACGCTCAAAAAGTGTAACTTGAATTAATATCAAAGAAAAAACTTGAATATCCCCATTCGACTTGCAGGCCTTTAAAGCCTATTAAATAACTTTTCTCTATTAAAATTTGTTTTCTTATCATTATTGTTATCTTATCATTATTGTTATCTTATTCATTAATATCAAAGAAAAAACTTGAATGTCCCCATTCGACTTGCAGGCCTTTAAAACCTATTAAATACCTTTTCTCTATTAAAATTTGCTTTCTTATCGGTCACCACGCTCAAAAAGTGTAACTTGAATAAATATCAAAGAAAAAACTTGAATATCTCCATTCGACTTGCAGGCCTTTAAAACCTATTAAATACCTTTTCTGTATTAAAATTTGCTTTCTTATCGGTCACCACGCTCAAAAAGTGTAACTTGAATTAATATCAAAGAAAAAACTTGAATATCCCCATTCGACTTGCAGGCCTTTAAAACCTATTAAAATACCTTTTCCCTATTAAAATTTGTTTTCTTATTATTGTTATCTTATTCATTAATATCAAAGAAAAAACTTGAATATCCCCATTCGATATGCAGGCCTTTAAAACCTATTAAATACCTTTTCTCTATTAAAATTTGTTTTCTTATCGGTCACCACGCTCAAAAAGTGTAACTTGAAATTATATCAAAGAAAAAACTTGAATATCCCCATTCGACTTGCAGGCCTTTAAAAACCTATTAAAATACCTTTTTTCAAAAAATAGAGTTAGATCATTGAAATTTGGTACATGGAGGTTTTCGATACCTACAAATCGATTGCGGATATTTTTGATATATTCTCATTGCGGATATATTCTCATTTATTCAATAAAAGAAAAAAAAAATTGTTTTCTTATCGGTCACCACGCTCAAAAAGTGTAACTTGAATTAATATCAAAGAAAAAACTTGAATATCCCCATTCGACTTGCAGGTCTTTAAAACCTATTAAATACCTTTTCTCTATTAAAATTTGTTTTCTTATCGGTCACCACGCTCAAAAAGTGTAACTTGAATTAATATCAAAGAAAAAACTTGAATATCCCCATTCGACTTGCAGGCCTTTAAAACCTATTAAAATACCTTTTCTCTATTAAAATTTGTTTTCTTATCATTATTGTTATCTTATTCATTAATATCAAAGGAAAAACTTGAATATCCCCATTCGACTTGCAGGCCTTTAAAACCTATTAAATACCTTTTCTCTATTAAAATTTGTTTTCTTATCGGTCACCACGCTCAAAAAGTGTAACTTGAATTAATATCAAAGAAAAAACTTGAATATCCCCATTCGACTTGCAGGCCTTTAAAACCTATTAAATACCTTTTCTCTATTAAAATTTGTTTTCTTATCGGTCACCACGCTCAAAAAGTGCAACTTGAAATTATATCAAAGAAAAAACTTGAATATCCCCATTCGACTTGCAGGCCTTTAAAAACCTATTAAAATACCTTTTCTCAAAAAATAGAGTTAGATCATTCAAATTTGGTACATCGAGGTTTTCGATACCTACAAATCGATTGCGGATATTTTTGATATATTTTCATTGCGGATATATTCTCATTTATTCAATAAAAGAAAAAAATTTGTTTTCTTATCGGTCACCACGCTCAAAAAGTGTAACTTGAATTAATATCAAAGAAAAAACTTGAATTAATATCAAAGAAAAAAAATGCTGCATAAATAAAATAAATAAATAATTATAATTGCATAAGTTGATAAAAAATGCTATGCAATAGCTTTACCGCGGCAGTCCTCGAGTGCCACACGTATTATTATTTTTTTTTTAATAAACGTTCCGGAGGAGGGGCCTACCATAGCTAGAAGCGCTCGACACCACTCTTGGAGTGGTGAGCGGCACCTCCTCCCTGTTAAATCTCATCGAGAACGAGGAATCTCATCAGGAATTCATCAGAAATGTCACATCAGGGATAGTTGAATCCGATGATCAGAAACCTACCAATTTTATAAACGGATCCAATGAAAATATGACTTAAAGACATTTCCATGGAGTTTTCAATTGATTTTTTATAAGTTTCATATCTATTTCAAATGAAATTTCCTTCATCCAAAATCGATTTTAGACACTTCCTGAAACTACACTACCTACCAATAAGTATTTGGATACTTTCGAATTTAGACGTTTTGCCAAATATCTAGAAAAATTCTTTAAGAATAATCTTAAAATTTTGGTAGTGTAAAGAACATGTAACACCTCATATATTTCATCAAAATATTTTTCCTGAAGAGGAAAAATGGATCAGTAAAAAATTAAATAAAAGTCAAAATGTTTTAAATCACCTTATAAAAAGTAATGCTTAAAATGTGTTTTGACTGTAGCATGCGATTATAAGAATTCTTCTAGTTAGCTGTATAATTTTTTATGAGGTTACCACATACATTCATGAAGATCTAACGGTTTCTTTTAAAAATTGCAAAGACAAAATATAGACCACTTTTTGAATTATAACACGTAGGGTATTAAAACCCGGGCAATGCTATCTTTAGGAAACTTAGCATACAGCATTAGGCAGTGCATACTGTAATCAGAATGTAAAAATGTTAAATATCTTACGAAATATGAGCATGTTTACTAAATAATTTTTAACTACGCAGGCACAAGCTTTATGAAAATTTCATTGGTATAATTTAATAGCCAAAAGTACTGAGCTACTTATATAAAAACCCCAGTTAAATACAGTGTAGATTAAATCAGTTATGAGTTATAGAATGAAAAGAATTTCAGTTAGTCTCTAAATAAAAGCTAAACTATAAGGTTGATTGGTTGGTTGGGTTTTACGTCGCACTAGTGCTGCGCAGATGAGCAATTGGCGACGGTCTGGGACACACCCCTAGAGGTGGTCCGGAGACATGCCATCACAATTTTGATCCTCCACGGAAGGGATGGCTCTCCCGCTTCAGTGACACCCAGAGGTATAATTTTTGATGCTAAACTATATAAGGAGTTATTCATATGTTTCTTTTAATTCAATCAATGCCCGAAGGTAACACAGTATTCGCCGAATGTAAATAAATATTGATAAAGCCCTTATTATCTTTCTTGAATCGAAATTCTGTTCAACTTCAAATGAAATTCTTAAGAAATTTATAAGTAATGAGAATAAGATTAATGATGATGACTATAGTAATAATAAATACGGAACTATTAGTTATACACAATCATTCACAATCAATGAAATTCTTCATTAAAATTGTGAAGATGTGCACAGTGTTGTTTTTCTTATTAAACAATATTGTGTCACCATCAATACTTTCTTCTTCCCTGTATTTCAATACTATAAAGGTTGATTGCAGATTAAGTTGTAGAATCAATAAGGTAAAATAATCAATTTGTTCAATCTACTTTTAAAATTATCTAAAATAGGTTTAGGGATAGTTTTATTTGACATATAATTCATTTTGAGGAGGGCTACAACTTCCTCACCCCCCCTCCCTTCCCCATTCAATTAGAGTGCCTACATTTATTAAAAAAAATAATAATAAACAAACAAACAAACAAAAAGAAGGCTGTTATTAATTTACCTTCATACTTCCAATATCGATCAAATTTTTCCAGTGTCAACTTAATACTAATTTTAAAATACCAAATTTGAATTTTTCGCAGTCATTTGTTCTTAAGTAATGCTTAAAGCAAAATATACATACAGATCAAACTTTAAAAATTATACTTTCATATTTAGGACGTGAAAACGTGAATTATACAAAAAGCCCGTTTTGAAAATAGAATTCCAAAAATTTCTTTTTTTACAGTATGGGTGTGAAGATTGAATTTCCTTTCCTGAGCTGTGTTCGTCGACATATGTGTAGAAAAATGTAGTAAAACACTTTCATCAATTATATTCAATAGCTAAAGATGTTTAGCTGAATTTTCGGTAGCTCTGTATATAGCGTATAAACTATATGCACATAAAATTGTGTGCTTAAATTTAGTCTTAAATGAAAACACAAATTGCACTAACCTAATAATTACCTAACTAAAGACTAATAACTAACCTAAACTAATGATTACTTAATTATTACTTAATTGATACTTCCAGAAATTTCCATGTATAGTCCCAATATGTCTAAATCTTTGGGAAGCCCTGTAAAAGAATATTGAATGATTTCCTTACCACAATATACACAAAACAAGCTTTTATGCATATAAAAAATAAGTTTATTACATTTTGTTTAGGGCGTCTACAGCTATTACACTGTATTTACCAGAAATTTCCTTCATAGACGTAATATATTTGAATTATCTTGGATGTCCCTGTATACGAGCCATCTGCTTGATCTCAACGAAAAATTTAGTGTAGCTTCATTAAGTGATACAGATTTATAATACTGAATTTGGTCGGGCCGCGGTAGCCCAGTCGGTAGAGCGCCCCCTCGTAATGTGAAGATTGCGGGTTCGCTACTCGAGCCGGCCAAAGACCGTCGTGTATACTAATGGTGGCTGGTGCACGTAAAATCTGTCGTGGCCGCAAAGTCCTCCATGTTCCCATCAAAAATTATACCTCTGGGGTTCACCGAAACGAGAGAGCCGTGGAGGATCAAAATTGTGATGGCATGTCTCCGGACCACATCTAGGGGTGTGTCCCAGACCTTCACCAATTAGCACTAGTGCGACGTAAAACACAACCACCACCCTTAATTTGGACTTCCTGCTAATATTTATTCTTGAGATATACAGATAACAGTCACGTACACAGACACAGACGAATCGCTAAAAACATGATATTTGGATTCAGGGAACTTCAGAACGTGTAAATAAAACAAAAATTCAATTTCGTAAATTTGACACCAAAACAATACTTTCGTTACCGTATATATGTATAAAAGAAAACTGTGTCTAAAAATAAATATTAACGCAATGCATCACATAAATTACTTTAAAAAAAAATCCCTCAAATGAAATACATATACCTTATTTTTTTCAAAATAACTTTGCATATGTATAATTTTTTTTAGCAAAATTTGAAACAAGAAACTTTTAATTAAATGTTTTTTATATGCTCAGGATTATATTTTGTTTTTCATACTAAAAAAAAAAAAAAAAAAAACAAAGTACTGCAAATTCCAATCAATCACGACAAAAAGCAGCGCGACCTTTAGCGCATTAATTTCGTAAAAAAATCAAAAAAAAAAAAAAAAAAAAAGAAGAAGAAAGAAAGAAAAATAATTATAAAACTATAAAAGGATCTTTGAAAGTAATTACAAACTGTTTATTTTTAATTAATAAAGAAATTAGAATTTTAATCTATATTTTTAAAAGCTGATAGTCTGGTAAGAAGTATAAGCGCAGGTTATTGTGTAACATGATAGCATATTTCTTTAAATTTTAAAGAAATAAAACAGCATTATAACGTTATGTGGAGTCACTGTTGGTTTTTTTTCCCAAGTTATTCTACAATGAATATATTTTAAATGAAAAGATAAAATAAAAATAAAATCTTTTTGTAAGAAGAAAAAAAAAAAAAAAATAAATAAATAAAAAGACTCCAAAAAAGCAATTATTATGCGAACTGAAAATAAAATGAAAATTTTCATAAAATGAAGTTTTAAATTTCATCTAAAAGGAAAAATAAATTTATTCACCGAACAATATAAACACTACAATTAAGTCGGCACAAAATTAAATAAAAATGTACTTTTATTTAATTCACAAATTAAATTCTATTTAAAATATACATATCAATTTTTCATATGCAAACACAGCCGAAAACTACATAAATTCAATGAACAATTACGATTTCGCAAGCTGCGAAAATTCGCAAAGAAAACTTTAATAACTTCGTAGAAACATAAATTCCGAATCGCGAAGGATGTTCGCTAATTATATGTTGCTAATAGACCAATTGCATACAATGATTAAATAGTAAAGAACATTATGAAGATAAATAATTCAAGACAACAATGTTTTTAGTCCTTGATCTGTAAACAAATCTGCAAAAAAGAATAAAATTTTATTTAATTTTGCGCCGACTTCAAAGATTGTGATTAATTGTAGTGTTTACAGTGTTTGGCGACCGAATTTATTAATACAAAATTATTTCTTTAGACATTACTAATTGTTATTTTTAAAAAGAAAAACATGAAAAATAATTAATTTTTTTGTATGGTCTGCTTTTGGCATCCACAATGAATTCTTTGAAATTCATCTTCATGGTACCACACCTGTGTTAGCCTTTCTTGATTTCTTCTACCACTTTTCTGATTACATTCTATTTATTGGATTCAAAGATTCAGTATAGGGTAAAATGATATAAACTGCATGAATCTTTTTTTTTTTTTAAATAAAAGATTATTAATTTGATTAAAAGTTTCAATGTAAGATAAAAGGATGTAAATTGCATAAATAATTTTCTTGTTTATATATTATTTATCTGATTGAAAGTTTCAATATAATGTAAAATAATACACTATTTATAAATCCCTTTCTGAATAATTATCGTTCGTTTTAATATTAATTGTATACTGCATGGAATAAGATTTCGAAATACAGTCGAAACTTATTTAACGTGTATCTCAAGAGAATAAAAAATTTGCTCATGCTATCAGTATTTCATGCTGTCAGTAACTAATCTTCATATAACTGAACTAATCTTCTTTCTGACGGGGATTATGGAAACAGTTTCTGTTAAAAATGATTCACGTTAACAGTGTTCACGTAAAAGAGGTTCGAATGTATATTTTAATGGGAAAAAATTATTTCATGAAAACAGCACAATGAAGTGAAGATCATCAATTTTGTAGTACAGTTACACATAGTTGTGCCCATGACGTTACAACTGAACACTGAAATGAAATTCTAAAACATATTTGTAAAATAAAATAATTCATAAAAGAACCTACACTGACAGGGGCTTCATAATACTTCATTTTTAACAAAATTGATATTTATTCTTTAATACCTCGACTTATTACAAGTTTGTCACTATGTCTAAAGACACGGATTTCGGTTTAAAGCTTTTTGAAAAATTAATTTTAAATAAAAAAAAAAAATACTGTCATTTTTTTCCAGCTCATCATCAATTACTACTTTCTCTTTCTAAAAGCCAGTTCTTTTACAGAACATAAATTGTGATTGTAGTTGGGTTAGAAAGATTTATTGTATTAAAGTAGTAAAGATCCTATATTTTTTTCTGGGAAATGAAAAACTTAGTATATATATATATATATTAATCTTGATGATGAATAAATGGTTTATACCCAGGCAAGACAAAATTATTTTATGCCCCATATATATGTATACAATTATGCCCATTTTAACATTATGTATAATTAATAAAAAGTAATTATTTTTTAAATACTGAACATGCTAACCAACTTGTTTTTTAAATTTTCAAGTTTTTTGTTTCAGAAAACATATTTAACAGGAAATGCTAAGTAAATATTTCTTAACTCTAAGAAAAAATGTTTTGTGCTTATTTTTGATTTAAAACAAGCTAATTTTATGAGACTCAGAGAGTTAAGTAACGGTTAAAAGGGTTTCAAACTTAAAAAATAATGCAATAAATATCTATTTTTATATGGAATATATTCTAAACGTTTTGATCCTTCATTTATGTTTCTACAAATTCGGTTCAAAAGTTATGAAGAAAATTGTAACTGATGTCCTAACTGAATTTTATTGCATTTCCAAAATTTTAGTTTTCTCAGAAGTGCGTTTTGACTGAAGTGTATTTTCTCAGAAATGAATTTTTCAGAAAAGCTTTTATGACAATTGCTTTAAAAATTTTACATATATTTAAATAAACGACATCTACAAAATGAATTAATATTTGTGAAGTCAATGTTAGCAAAAGCAGTGATCAAGCGACCTATGACCCAGATTACATCACTCATTCATAGTATTGATTCTGTGAAATTATGCAATGTGTAGAGATATATTTTAGGTCGGTACAAGATCAGTTTTTCATCAAATCTTCAGTTTCTGAAGGTACGTTCGTATGATGTTCTAATCTAGATCTCTAGAACAACAGTTCTAATCTTTCAAGAACATCTCAGGATGGTTGGATGGTTGGGCTTTACGTCGCACTAGTGCGGCGCAGATAAAGCACATCTCAGAAACTCACAATGAGACTGATTTGAGGACTTTGCGAAGGGTAAATAAATTTTGGGAATAAACTTTATCTTCTTGTAACTAATTTTGTCTAATGCAAGTTCAATGAGCCTTGTTTGATAAACATTTTAAAACCATAATCACTTTATAAAAAGCCATCACCTTTACGAAAGAAGGAAATCGGTATTGCGCTGAAGGAAAAAGGTGTTGCTTAATAAACTCACACATTTAGGATATATTTTATTTATGCAAAAAATTACTACACTAAGCTCATAGCTGCAGAAAATCTCCAAACTATGAACCTATTGCAACTACTTATTAGAAGAGAATAAATACAGAAATATCTCAACCATATGGTTGGGACAAATAACCATAAATTTCATTAATTTCTGACAATTTTTTCATGGTGTTGCAATTTTCACAAACACGAGTGTATTTTTACTTTGTTTATTCTATTAAGTATACTATAGCTTTACCTCAGTCAAAATAATAATAATAATAATAAATAAGTAAAATAAAATAAATAAATAAAATTAAAAATAAAATAAAAAGTTAAAACTAATTAAAGACAATAACTATAATAATCTGGTGTGTCACTCACACGACTTTCTCTTACCTTGAAATTTAATACTATAAATACAGGTTGGATATTAAGGGGTTAAGATAACGAGTTCTGTTATGAAAACATATGTGAAAACAGCTCAAATTAGGCTTTGGAAGAGTTTTATCTGATAATTAGCTCTGTTTGAGGGGGGCTACCTCCCATCTCAACCCCCCATTTCATTACTGCATCTACATTTATATAGAATTTAAATCTGTTATTAAAATTAGAAGTTTACTTAAAATTATTCAGACAATGTTCCCACGCAACACTACTTGAAATTTATCAATCTTGATCAAACACTTCCAGCAACAAACTTATATTAATTTAAAAATACAACATTTGGATCTCCTAAAATTATTCGTTTTTGAATTACTGTAAGAGACACAGACAAAGATCAAACGTTAAAAAACTTGACTTCGGTAATCAGGAAGCCTCAAAATGTGTAAATACGCAAAAACACGCGATGAATGTTTAGCTTAAAAACATACATTACATACCACATGTCTATGAGGAATTCATTTCAATTCCTGAACAGCTTTTCTGGACATAGTAAAATATCATGTCAAAGCACTTTCAGTAACAATTAAAAAGAATGTTAGCACTTAAATATTTGGAGCCCTGTATATCTTTTGAAGAATATATACAAACCACATTGTGCACCTAAATTTAATCCTATAGTAATAATATGCGGCACAACCTGAAATGCGCTTCCATCAATTTTCAGCTATTGTCGCGCTATAATCTAGTTCTTTTGCGTAGCCGTGTAAATTAACAGTGAATGATTTCCCTGCCATATTCTACATGAGACATGTTTTTACGCATGTAAAAAATATATATTAATTTCATTTGGTTTAGTGCAGTCGATAAATGTTAAACTCTACTTACCTGCAATTTTCCCCATAGACGTAATGTATATTTGAATTTTGCCAAAAGTGGGTACCTCGAAAATGACTCTAACCGTTTTCTTGAAAATTGTTACATAAAACTACTTTGAATATCCTTTCTCATATATTCCGTGGTTGTTGCAGAAAAATTAACAGTCATCCTGCTTAGGTATGACAGTTTTAGGTCTCAGAAATTGGTATTTCAAAATATAACTCTACATTTTTTTTTTCTTATTTTTTAACTCGCTATGTAAACTTTATTTTATACGTCTTGACATGTGTATTAGCTTTCTCTTGCAAGAAAATTTTTAGTTGTCCACTTCATTTGGTCAAATTTATGTCTTCTTATCTTTTTATCTCCAAAAAGTACAGGGTGTCACCGAAGCGTGAGAGCTATCCCTTCCGTGGAGGATCAAAATTGCGATGGCATGTCTCCGGACCATCTCTAGGGGTGAGTCCCAGACCGTCGCCTATTGCCCATCTGCACAGCACTAGTGCAACGTAAAAAAAACCCAACCAAAAAGTACATGTAATACGTGTAATTGTGGATAATGGAAGTCGTGTGGTTGTTTCACACCAGGTTTTTTTTCAATTCAAATTATTGGTTTGTAAACAAGATAGGGTTAACCACTGATTATTTATCTTTAATGCGAATCAGTGTTTCGAAATGTTGCTTTTGCTTAACCGTGAGAATGGTATACCCCGAAGAGAAAATCCTTACACAGTTTTGAGCCTTTCCAATTATTACTTCCATTACCCGACTGCCTTAGGCAATATAAGTTTTATATGCGATCCAAAAATCAATTTTCCACCTGATTTACATGCTTTAAAGTCTTCTGAGTCCAAAAAAGTAGTTTTTGCTGATATATCAGTGTGTGTGTGTGTGTGGGGGGGAGTTTGAACTTTCTAACTATCATATCGCAGAAACTAATTTAGACATAACTATGAAACTTCAAAATTGAGACAGCTCTGGTGTACAGATGATTGTTCTATCTTTTGGTGGAAATTAGTAAACCGGAAGTGGGTCATCGGGAACCTGAAGTGGGATCGTAAGCCCGTATCTCAAAAACGGCTCAAACGATGTTCTTCAAATTTTCTGTATAAACAATCTATTAAATGCCCTTCCACATAAATTAGCTGGTTAGTTCAAGAAAATTGATAGGCGACCGTTATAATTAGCTCAATTTCAGGTCTTGAAACTGCGTTCCTTTAAAAATGGTAGTAGGATTTTTTCAAACTCCTCATATTAATTTTCTTTTAGATATCTTTTTGCATGTATTTATTGTTTTTCCGATTAACAACTAATTATGCCTAGTTTTGGTAAAATTGATATCTCAAAAATGGCTCTAACGATTCTCTTGTAATTCATTACATAAACCCATGATAGATATCCTTTCTCATGCATTATGTGTTTGTTACAGGAAAATTAACAGCCATCCTAATTAGGTAGGTCAGTTTTAGATCTCAGAAATTGATATTTCAAGAAATGGCTCTATCGATATATATATTTATTTAACTCGCTATGTAAATGTGTTTTATACGCCATCACAAGCGTATCAGCTTTCTCTTTCTGGAAAATTTTTAGATGTCTAATTTGTTAGGCCAATTTTTGTCTTCTGATTACATTATCTCCAAAAAGGGCAATATAACAGGTATTATAGTGGGTAATGGAAGTCGTGTGGTAGTGTCACATTAGTTTTTTTTTTCATTTAAACCAATGGTCTTAAGATGTTTTAAATTAGTTCATTAGATCTTATTCTCTCAATTTTCCAATTTAAAATTCCTTTTCGTTCACTTTATTTTTCAAAATCACAGAGCTCTATATTTCACACATAATAATCAAGGGAAGTTTCTTGTGAATAAATTCAATTTTGATTAGAACATCATGCAATTTGCTGGCTAAATTATTTAGATTTTAAATATAACTTATTGGTTACACACATACACACACATATATATATATGTTCAATCGATTATTTATTTAGTTATTTTTTATTAAGTTATCTTTGGTATAAGAATAAACATATGCGTTTGTATGTGAATAACACGTGAAAGATACTACTATTACTACTACTACTACTACTACTATTAAAAATAATAATAAATATGGAATTATTAAAAATGTACTGAAGCCATAACCATTATTGACATACTTAGATACGATTAGAATGGTGAAGATATGTATATTAAAAAAATGTACCTAGAACATAAAACTATATTTTATATTCAATAAACAACAAATATTTAAATGAACGCAATGCATTAGACAAATTACTTAAAAAAATATCTTCGAATAAAATATAACATACACCGTATTTTTTTAAAATAACTTTGCCTGTACATCATTTTTCTTTAGAAAAATTTGAAACTAGAAACTTTTAATTAAAAGTTTTTTTCTATATGCTTAGTTTTACATTTCGTTTATGAAGCTAAAAAAAATGTGCCTCAATTTCCAATCAATCATGACAAAAAATAATACCTTCTAAGCATTACTGCATTACTTCCATGGAAAAAAAAGAGTTTTTATAAAACTGTAAAACAATCTTAAAAACTAATTAAAAGCTGTTTATTTTTAATTAATAAAGAAATTAGAATTTTAATCTATACTTTTAAAAGATGATAGTCTGTTAAGGAGTATAAACACAGACAATTGTGTCAAATGACAGCATAATATTTTTTAACGTTAGTTGTTAATATATATATATATATATATATAATAGATGTGTTGTATTTTTCATTTTCTCTTAAATTAGCGATTAATTATTTTAGAAACAATATTTATTATAACACATCTTTAAAAATATTAGAATGCGCATTGAACTTAACAACTACTAGAATTTGTTTCATATATATATTTTAAGACTTTTTACTTTATGAATTTAGTGCATAAACATATTCTTAAACGCTTCATAAAAATAATAGAAAATTCGTAAAAAATGGCTCCTTAAAGCGACATAGAGTAACATATTTACTTTCCGAACATACAGTCAGTAACAAAGGACTCCGAACACTACCAAAAATTCCTATATAAAAAAAGTACACTTAATACAATTTTGTTAAATAAATCCTTGTCGAATCTTGTTCTTAGTCAGTCTAAAAACAGGATTCGTCAAGGATTTATTTAACAAAACTGCATTAAGTGTATTTTTTTTTTTTTACGTAGAAGTTTTTGCTAGTGTTCGGAGACTTTTGTTACCGACTGTACGTAAGTAAGGAAAGTATTGTAATCATGACAAATATTTATCTTTGAGATTTCGCTGCATCTATAACTTTTGAGGTCTCATGAGTTTATTTTTGATATTTTTATGACGATGTATGTATGTGTGCGTATATGTGTGTGTGAGTGAACATGATAGCGTCTAAACGCTTTGTTCGAACGAGGTGAAAGTTGTTACATATGATATTGGTCACAGTAGCACGAACTGTATAGATTTTGGTTAATTTAGAATTTATAGTTTTTTTCAAGGACACAAAGAAAGATTCTTTATCGTTATGACATATGAGTCCAAATTTATTCAAATGTGACAATGTTTAAATTCGTTTTTTGATTAATCTGAAAATTTATACATATGTTATACGTCATCGTAGAACGAAATGTATATATTTTAATGAGCCAAACACTGAAAAACTATAGATATGTTATGGGTCAATGTCGCATGGAATGTATAAATTTTGGCGAATGTATCACTTACAGTTTTTTTAAAGGGACAAAACGAAAAATTTCTCATCACTACACTGTAAAAAAATTCTGTAAATTTACACAAAAAAACTGAGGCAACTTACCCTGCAGAGAAATATCACAACCATGAGTAGAAGTGTTACAAGCTATAGTAACCATAGCTTAATAAAATTTAATTAACATAGTTTCCAAGAACGATTTTCAAATCCATTTTAATGTAATTTTATGCAAAAGGTGCTGTGATCTAGCCAAAAGGAAAATCGCAAAAAGGACGTAAAAAGCAACGCTACCTCTTAACCGATATACACATAAATTAAACAAGCATATATTTTTGTAATATCATTTCTCATATCGAGTTTGGTGAAATTATACACGATAGAAATTGAGACATATAAATGAAACTACCCTTTCTACTCTTTTATTTTAGTTTTTTTGCATAATTTTACGGGTATGAGTTTGTTTGTATTATTATAATTGTGCCTTTTTTTACGCCTTTTTTCTATATACATTCTATGTTGCAGCGCTCATATATTGGTAAATAATACTACTTATATCAAAATAAAACATTTTCATTTTATTGTATTGTTTTACTGTTTTATTTTTAAATACGTTGGAAATCTAGAAATATTTTAAAAAATAAGACAAAATATTTAAAAATTTTTTAAGTGTTAAGAATTTAAAACTTTTTTTTTTTTTTTTTTGCAGAAGCAATAGGAGCTATTTATTGAATTATTTCATAGTGGCATTTTCTAGTTTTTTTTTAAATAAATAAATAAAATAAAAATATGCTTATGCTTACAAACATGTACATTTTTATATAATTTTCCATTAATTTTAAGATTTAGTGACTTTTTTTCATTGTGCACGATCAAATTTCTTTTTTTAGCTCAATTCAATTCCTAGTATTAGTTCACACTCTCCCTATATATTGTACAAATCTTGTAATCGATTATTAACTAACTTCCCAACTAGCTAGGAAATTGAAAATTTCAGGATTGCTCAGAACACGGTGACAACACAATACTTTGAAGTCCGATTTTCGAATTTTTTATTAGTTTTCTTATAATTAATTAAAATAGGAAAATAATAACATCGAATATATAAAATATGAAAATAATAACTATAATAACTAATAGCGTTATTATAGCCATTAAAATATTAGCTATAATTTAATTGTTGCCAAACAAATTTACGAGTTCATTTTCTTTCGACATAAAAATAAATACATTTAATTAAACTTGAACATTAAAAAATCATAAAAAGTTAAATTACACATCTCACAAAAAATCACGTCATTATCACTTTAAAAATTTAATGCACCTTGATAAGAGCTCTATGATTCATCAGAAAATTTAAAAGATGGTATATAAAAAGTTTTTTTTTTCTTTTTTAATCTTATAATTATTTTTATTTCATTTTTCACGCGCGCTTTTTTTCCTAATTCAAAATTATTCAAAATTATTTTTTCGATAGTGTTTGTAAGTAGGAATTGACTGATTTTTTTTTTAAATATTACTTGTTTCACTTTAATTTTAGGATCTTATTGATAGCTGAATTTATCTGCACAATACACTGCTCAACTTTCCTATCTGATGGCATTGATTATTTTTCCAAACAAAGAAAATGTTCCTGTACCTGATGACGTCTTGTCTAACGATAGCTAATGACAGTTTGTTTGATGAATATGTATCAGAATATTTTGCTGATAATTTCGCTTCTCTCTCTTTCAAAGAATTTTTTGTTTATAGCGAACACGTTATAAATAACATGTTTTACGTAATATTTCTAAAATAAAGTTATATATCTTTTTTTTTTTTTTTTTTGTCGTATAGTAAATATGTGAAAACAAATACAGTACATTGCTATATATTTTGGATGATATATCCTTTTATAATGCATGTAAATTAACGCAATGTTTTAATTATATTACTAAGAATTAACTCAAATATCTAAATAAAATTTACCTACAAATAACTTGATCTCTATGTATGTAATGCGTAAATTTCAACTCTTAATGTTTATTTGTTCTATTAAACACTTTTTAATTCATTGTCCTATTTAAAGACCAGCTGAAATATAGCATGAGGAAATCAGTATTTGTTTGGTGCGAATATTTTGCAAACTGGGACATTTAGGGATATGTATAAGTTTCTGTTAGCCTGAATTATATCTAGTGTCCCTCCTCCTGAGTATGGAATTTTTGTTTATTTATCGCTTTAGTGGTCGTGGCTTGTACATTCTCTTTGCGGTTGCAGAATTATTTTTCAGTTTGGTTTGGACACTTGGCTGGGCATTTTTAATGTGGTAGTACTGTTTTGTTATAATTCTGATGGTTACTGTAAGTTTAATCGTTGTTACGTAAATAAATACGTAAGTGCAATTTTTTCCCCTTTATCCCAATGTCCAACTTAGAAGACGAATCAGATTTCTTATTAATTCATATATATATATATATATATACATATATATATATATATATTCAAATTTTGTTACATTTAATTTGTTTAGATTTAATTTACAAAACATGGATCTTCTGAAATTTGAACAAAATAAATAAATTAACATAAAACGAGTTAATGAAGCTGTAGATTGAAGTAACTCACATCCTCCGTATACCTACATGAAACGAGGGGTAAATTACGAAGAATTAAGTGAGTTATTGGTATAAAAAAATATTCTACATATTAAATGATCCTTATGTAGTGGGTGTTCCATAAGCCTGTAAATATTTTAAAAATTCATAAAAATTGAAAAAAATATTGATAGAATTGAACGCGGTTTGCGAAAAAATTATTCTTGTAAATAGGGATTTTTTTTTTTTTTTTTTTTAAATTAAAAAAAAAAAAAAAAAAAAAAAAAAAATCGTTTTTTTTTTGTCAGTAAAGGGTGTGAGTTTTTTCGCTTTTCTTCCCATGCTATTCCTATGGGGTTTTTGAATTTTTTCCCCCCTCTTTTACTACATTCTAAAGTGGCGGCGGTTCCCGCCCACCCACCTAGCAATGGAACTTGCTCCATGCGTGTGTTCCACCGCCACTTTAGAATGTAGGAAAAGAGGGGGAAAAAAGGCTAAAAACCCCATAGGAATAGCATGGAAAGAAAAGCGAAAAAACTCACAATGTCAAGTGTGTTAAAAAAAAAAAAAAAAAAAAAAAAAAAAAAAAATCACACCGGAAGTAATAAGGGGACAAAGTTGACTAGAAAACACATTGAACAGCGGGAACCGGGCGGGCTGGGGCATGGGTCCTATCGTCCAGGATTAATACGTCTCGCCTAGTATAACTCTTGGCGGTGGTGGGGGTGGGTGGGCAGGAACCACCGCCACTTTAGAATGTAGGAAAAGAGGGGAAAAAAGGCTAAAAACCCCATAGGAATAGCATGGAAAGAAAAGCGAAAAAACTCACAATGTCAAGTGTGTTAAAAAAAAAAAAAAAGTACGTGAGCAGATTTCCATGATAAACTGTATTTATTTGCATGTAAATGGTTACAGACATATAAATCCTATTCTACGTGTCCGCCATAACACACAAATAACATTTTCCAAACGTGTTACAACACCGATAACATCAACGTTAGTCGGCAGTTCTTACCTCAAAGAAAACGTTTTCAGGAAAAACGCTTTATCAACCAAGTCAGCATCGCAATAAAACCTTCCTGTATGTGCAATTAGGAGGCAAAATAAGAAATAAAATGTGTTAATCGTAAAACCGTATAATTTTTTTTAAGAACCCTGATTTGAATGTTTTTCGTTACGCATTCGTACATCGCCCTCTATCGAATAATATTTTAACTATTTTTTATTATCACCCCCCCCCCCCAAAAAAAAAAAAAAAAAAAAAAAAAAAATTCCCCTTTTACTAGAATAATTCTTTTGGTATATAATTTGTTTGTTTGAAGAATCATTAGTTTGAAGTAAATCACATGCACCATATCCACGCAACTAAAGAAGGAGTATCATACAGTTTTTTTTTTGTTTAAATTTAAAAGAAATAAGCAAATCATTGGGTTAAAATTCATTCATTATATTAACTGACCATTTAATACATACAGTTGTAGGCTACAACGAGGGGTAAAACCCCATTCACCAAGGCATGTATGAGCAGGCGCATCCACATTATTTTGCATTATGGTTGTCAGATGTACCCAGCAGTGGCGGATTTAAGGGGGGGGGGGCTAGGGGGCTGCAGCCCCCCCCAAAACACTGACATTCACAATTGAATATTGCAATTGTAAAATTTTTATTGGTCTAGAATAACCCTTTGAAAAATCTTAGCCCCCCCCCCCAAAGTCATGTTCTGGATCCGCCACATTATTAAGCGGCCGTACATTATTAAGCGGCAGCCACAGTTTCGGTTATTATCTGTTACTTTTGAGTGGCTTTTATTATTATTATTATTATTATTATTATTATTTTGTAATTTTAACTTAATAAAAATGTAAGGGAAGGTGGTCTAAAATGATCCTCTTAAGGGAAAAACTTGTGTAAAACAACATAACTATTTAAGTATAATTTTGGCGCTTTGCTAATACGTTTTACGCTATATTAGCTCCCCATCATACTATAGGTATGGGGGACTTAGGTAATCGAGAAAATTTTCGACCTCGGTTTTTTGACTGTTCTACACGTTTTCAGGTGTGAGGAATCCGAAAATGACAAAATTTCTATGGTGTCTGTCTGTAGGGTGTCTGTTAGTGTGTTAGTGGGTCAGTCCGTTAGTGTGTTAGTCCGTTAGTTTGTTAGTCTGTTAACACGATATCTCACGAACAAATAATCGCAGAGAGGTCAGATCAGTTTTAAAATATTACTTTCGATACTGGCAAGAACCCTATTTATTTGAAACATTCGAATTAAAAAAACTTCGCAAGTTATTAGAAATTTACGATTTTCTTAACATGGGAGAATAGGACAAAAATTCACTTAAACGCGCATTAAATGGAAACTTTTTACTGTAAAAATGTCAGACCAGTTTTGAAATATTAGTTTTGATGCCGGAATGAACATCAGTAACTATAAATATGCTACTTTGAAAATTTCGTTATTGGAAATTTCCAAAGTTATTGGAAATTTACGAATTTCTTAACATGGCAGTATAGGGTAAAATTTCACATAAACGTCAGTTTTGAGCGATATTTTCATGGTAAAGATGTCAGACTACTTTTGAAATAATATTTAGGACACTGGCATGAATATTAATGACTATGAATTTTCCAATATAAAAATTTCGTAAGTTATTGGAAATTTACGAATTTCTTAACATGGCAGTATAGGGCAAAATTTCCCATAAACGTCAATTTTGAGGGATATTTTCATCGTAAAGATGTCAAACCACTTTTGAAATATTATTTAGAATACTGGCATGAATATCATAGACTATGATTTTTCCAATTTAAAAAAATTCGTAAGTTATTTGGAATTTACGATTTACTTAACATGTCAGAATAAAGCAAAATTGAGCATAAATTTCCATTTTGAGGATCATAAATACATTAGACAACTTCAAAATTACATTTATGATATTTGTTTGAACATGATTGAATACAAATATTCTAATAGGAAAATTTCGTAAATTATTCGTAATTTACGATTTTATCAACATATCGAAATTGTAAATTTTTCATATAAATATGAATTTTGAGGATTATTGCATTGGAAACAGTAGCATGAAAACTAAACAACGGAACTGACCCTTATAAAATAAATTAATATATTAGAATGAGATAAATATATCGAAGTGAACGGTGGATAGCTTATTAGGCGGGGATTTCATTCTGTCACTGTACCAAGCTTTGGTCAAATTCATTTCTTTTAACATGGTTATAATATGTCTCGCACTAGAAATTTATGAGAACATATACATGATGGGGAACTGAGCAGAGTCCACCTATGCCAACTAGTTTTGCATTATAAACATACTTAAAAATTATATTTTAAACTTAAACTGAGTAATGAAAGAAATAGATTTTTGAAAAAGGGTCGAAAGGATCATTTTACCTCACCAAAGGACAAAATGAATTTAAAAATGTTTGTAAATTGCTTTTTATCTGCAAATTACAGGGTATGAAAGTAATTATGACAATACATAATGAAATAAAACAAGTTTTGTAATCAAATGGCATTAAAATAAATAAATGAATAAATAAATAAAAGTGTCTTAACTAACTTTTAGGGAAAAAAAAAAAAAAAAAAAAGAAAAACAAGAAAATGGAATACTTAAAATTATGATCCAAAAATAATAGATATAATAATAGACCCACAAAAAAGAATATAAATAAATTAAACAATACCTATTTCCGCTACATCCGATTCAAATAATGGCTTTATAGCGATCCACATAATCGATATAAAACTCTTCACATAATGGATCATTTTACCCGACAACATGGCCATCCATTTTTGGTTATATTACTGGATGACGCCGGAAAACGTAACAAAATTAGCAAGTATAACATACATCTAAAAACATATTTTATTAAGTAAACCGAGTCATATTTCTGTACATTTACGACTGTATATCTAAATAAATAGAAAAGTTACTGCTAAACTTACAACAGAGTTTATAAAACCCCTTTTTTCAAAGAATTCTATTCAGACACGTAACACTGCCATCGCTTCTTCTTGACTTGTTGCAACTAGTTTATAAGTTACCTAGAGATCCTATATGATAAGAGACTGGACACTGACCGACCAGACGATCCGCCATGTTTGTTCAGCCTGTCATATGCGATACCATTATGCTTTGCAAAATTTCAAATGGCACTCTGCAAGGTTTTCTAGAGATAAACAAAAAGGTTTGATCAAGATTTTAATTAAAAGAAAAGTATCAGACGCTGGTAAAAAATAAATTATTTCCCACGGCGAACGAGTGGTTTTTTTTAACAAATGTCCGCCATATTTAGTCTCTCTCTATTCAGGATCCCTAATGTTACACGGTATGTTACCCGCTACCTGTTTCGAAGAAAACGTATGTGGATTGTTTTGCTAGCTAGGATCATTTTAGTATACTTTCCTCTAATATAAGAGGTCGTTCAACTATAATTTACCAAATCTCTTCAGGAAAAGAAATAAAATGTGTATATTACCCTCAGACTCAACCACTGAGCTGAAAAAAAAAACTCGTGCAAATGGTTTCAATACATTTACACAGTGTTCACACGTGCCAGTTTTTCTGCAATCGTTTGCCGTACAAAATCAAATCTTGTACGGCAGGCAGCATTTGTCGGGTCGTCTATTACTATTATACTCTTTAAAGAATTAAAATTTAAAATTGCAATATCATGTTCTGCATATGGCTGTTCGAATAGACAACCTTTACACAATTTTAGCTTGAGATATAAAAGTACCAGATGCTTTCTGCCGTACAACGCTCGGAAGACAAACCTTCCAAAAACGGCACGCGAAAATCGGCCTAGCATTTCCTCCAGTTGTTCTTCAGCTCAGTGGATTCAACAAGATGAGGAATATAGCTATGATAAAGGCACCAAGCAGGAAAGCTGGCTTTTTTCGAGAAAAAAAAGGTGGCGCCTGATGCGTCAGCCGGTATTATTATAGGGGATCTAACAATCTCGCTATTGTACAATGATGGCATTTTAAAGCTCAAGAAACACTATGTGAAGTGCGTAATTTGGGAGGTGATTATGTAGAGAATGAATAAATCTTTTTTACAATAATAAATAAAAATTAAGTTTGTATCTCTACTATTTTTATTAATTAGTGAAATGGACGTGGGAAAGTAAGTTAGCTGTAAATCGGATTTCTTAAATTTTTTTTTATTCTTTTAGACGGAGTGTATTAACATGGATGTTTTTATAATTATATAAAGTGTATAAAATAATGACATGAAATAGAACAATTATACAATACAACGGTATTATTTGAAAGCTGGAATAAAAAGACAATAACAAATTTAATTATAAGGATATATATATATATATATATATATATATATATATATATAGTAATCATATTTTGAATTCGTATAATTAAGTTTAAAATAATTTCATAAATATAGCAAATGTTGAATAAAAAATAAAACACAAAAAAGTCCTTAAATTTTATAAACTAATTTTACGAGAAATATTCTTTCTAACGTTTTCGTATCCGAGACTGTTTCAATTACAGTAAAAATCCATTAACACCTTTCGAAGCTTTTCATGTATTTTTCGAAGCAGCGAAGAACTCATTTCGCTTCACGTATTCTTTTCTTTTACTGAAATGTAATTGCTTTACCTTTTCATAGTTCTCTTTCTTTTAAACTTTCTTTCTTTTTGTATTTTTAAATCACAGGCGAAAGCTTTTTATTGTGCTGTTTTTGGTTCATTTATCCAGTAAATGGTTCAGTAGAATTCACCATGGATTAGTGCAACATTTGCATTATAACTTTTTAATTGAAGGCAACTAATTTAATCCTTTTTTGTTACTTTATTTGTTTTTCTAATTGATTCTTTTTATTTAAATAATTTCATTTTCAAATCCATTTTACCGTTTTTGCTTTTATTTAAAACGTATGACCGAAATTTGAGTATTAGTTGTGAAACTTAGTAACATATAACAATATTTTGGGAATAGTTAAAAAAAATAGAACGAAATTTAATATATTTAATGACATATGATATATGAATAAAATATAACAATCACAACACACGAGTAAAAATGATATTGAAATTAACATTCGAAATATGCTGTATATCTCATTCGTGGTGTATCTGGTTTAATAGTCACGAATCAGCCATTTATTTATTTGTTGCTAATTTATATAATCATGAATTTTAGAGTAATTATTGCTAAATATCATGCTGATAAATAGGATTGGATAACTTAAGATGGACTTGAAAAGAAAAAAAAAAAATAGATAACTGCGAAAATAACTTAATGCTAAAAACGCATATCGCTTATACACCTTTGTAATATATCAGTTTACGTGCATTAGAAACAAAATAGTGCATAACATATTCTGTATAATTGTCTAAATTCCACTATATTTTTATGCATTAAAGACTCTAGAAAAAAACTGAAAGCAAATAAAAATTTACTCACTATTCGAAAATATATATATATATATGTGTGTGTGTGTATATAATTGCAGGTGATTTCGCATACAGTTCTTATAAAACAAAATGATTTTACATATTCGCGATTAAATCTTTTAAATTGTGTCTTCAGTAATCGATGTAGTAAATGCCTTCGACGTTTATGCGTAGCATCGCAAGGAGAGTCAAATACGAATATGCATAATGTTTTGTGTATAAATTTATATATTAAATATGTATAATTTTTTTTTAAAATTGTTTCAGCGATACTTTTGGAATTCTTTCACAATCTATCGCCTGAATTACGGACATTTTACAAAAATATGCCAATTTGTATAGTAAATACTGAAATGTTGCTTAGAAAACAATGAGAATAACATGAAGGTAAATTAAAACAGTTTTCCATCAAATTATATACATATATTTACTTACAGACGATACAGATTTTAACAAGTGACGGTCTCCCAACAGCAATAAAAGATGAAATATCACTGTAACTCGAAAAATAATGTTAGTAATGATCTGTAAATTCGGAAAATCATATTTTAGATAATGCCTGTTTTATTCGTGTAAAAATTAATATAAATCATAATTTATAATTTTTTCGAATAGGAATTTATGAATAATTTTCAAAATTCAAAAAATGTTTTTTAATCAAAATATGCATAGAATATGTTTAGGTCACTTCATTTAAAAGTAAATAAATAAATAAAATAAAATAAAATATATATATATAATTCTTTATTTTTCTTACTGCATCGATCTTTCTCCAGTTGGTGTTAAATGTTATGCATGTGGTTACTCAGCTTTTTTCATGATATCACTTTGGTTTCAATTAAGTTTTTAATTAATCTTTATTTAATCTTTGTTTTTATTTAATATTTCACATATTTCTCATTCTTTATTGTTCTTACTGCATCGATCGGGGCGTGAAATGATATAAATTGCTATGAATAGCAATATCGTTTTACGAAATCGTTGCAGTTTTCACAGCTTTATGAAGTATGCGCCCATGAAAAGTATGCTTCTATCTTTAAGCATTTACATCCAATTAATTCTGTGATTTTTTATATGTTTTTCTCTCTCATAAGTATAATGGTCCTTTTTTATTATCATTCAGGTCGGTGTAAGTTTTTCATGTTATTATCGTAACTCATTGGTTCTTAATCTATATCGCAACATTTTGTGTAAATCTTTCCTCTATGTTAAATTCAGTTCTATATTTTAGTGTGCTGTTATTGTTTTAGTTCTATTAATTGCTAAATTTTAAGATTAAATTTTATTACGATATCTATTATATATATATATATTATATATAATATTTTTTTGGGAAGATATGAGTTAATGTTTGTCGCATTCATTTAATATTTGCATATATTTTGACAGCTTATAACTCTATGAAAAATTGAGCAAAATATATAAATAATACCATTTTCTACGATGATTTGATCCAAATAAGTAAAAAATAATAATAATCAAAAATGGGGGTTATTATTGAAAAAAAAATGACGTTGATGCCAGTTATAATATGTTGTTTTAATATGTAGCTACAGAGTTTGGTGGGCCTTGAGCCTATGCAGCGCACGGATCGTTCGTGAATCAGACACGTGTTTGAAAGTGGTGTTAAATTTTCAGAATGCAATGGAATATCGGGAAGCGATACTTCATAGCCTTTTGTGTAAAACTAAACAAATCGGTTACCGAAACATTTGTTATACTACAAGACACCTACTGGAAAGATTTTTTTTTTGTCCATAGCTCAAGTGTTTAGGTGGCATAAAGTCTTAAAATACGGAAGGAAAAACACCGAGAACGAATAACGCGCTGGGCATCCATCGAGCGCTCGAACTTTAGAAAATTTGGCTAAAATTGAAGCGCTTTGGAATTCTTATCATTTGATGAATTTTTGAATGACTGTGGAGATGTTGGGACTTATAAAATTGATTGTGTATCATCACTAAAGAACTTCAGGTGCAGAAAACGTGTGCCAAGTTTCTGATTCAGTTCAGGGCAAAACACATCGTCCCAACAACCATAGAGCCCTGCTATATCCCAGCCAAACTTTTATTTTTAAACCCTTGATTATAATCCAGTATAAAATGTCCTTATTTTCGCAATCTGGAGAACTTACAGGAAATTCCGGAGTACTTGCGTGCGTTCTGTATGGTATTATTGTTAAAAATTTCCAGGCGGGTATGAGTGGATGGCAGAGTCGTTTAAAAAGGTGTATTGGTGCAAGAGGAGGCTGTTTTGAAGAATATAAGGTGTCTGTACAATTTTCTTGAAATAAACGAATTTTATAGAATCAGTCTTATTAATTTCTGGACAGACCCTGTGTTTTCGGTGCACGTTATTGATAAAAGTAGACTATTGTGCTTTCTTATTTACTTATACAAAACTAAAGTTTGAATACTTTATAAATATCAAAGCCATTAAAATATTATTTAAACAAATCGGTGCAACTAAAATGCTGTTCTGCTTCTAATATGCTTTAATAAATTTAACTAAGATTAGAAATTTAATTAATTAATAATAATAATTGTTATTTAATTTTTTTTTTCTTACAAATGTTTACTGCTTTCTGTTTTTATATATATTATAATATGCATTAAAAAATATTTTTCCGACATGAAAAATTGAATTAAAAACAATTAAACACAGAACTTATTTTTTTTTAAAAAAAGTGAATTTGATTTCTGAGTTATAACAAAAAAAAAATCTATAGTTTTCAGTTAATATCCTATAAAAACAGATTTTATAAATGCATTTTAAATGCTGTTTCTCTTTAAGTAACAAAAGTATTTACTGCAGAATTAAAAATAAAAGATGTGAATATAAATAAAATTTAAAAAGTGTCAGTACAATGAAGTTACCATTATACGTTACATAAGTCTGTATTTATATTTACTTTTCGCAGAAGTTTTTAACTAAAAGAGTAAAGAAAAAAAAAAAAACTTTTAACTTTGTTGTACTGTGACGAAATTTTACTCAGTTAAATAATGCATCTACTTTTATAATTTATGCTGGTAAACATATGATGGTTTGAAACAAGTGTAAAAATACAGACGCTATATACTAAGTTAAAACAGCTTTTTTACTCATTTCTTGTTCGTTTATATAAGGTTTGTTTATACATTGTTTGTTTATACATACGTGCTTCTTTACAATTTCCTAAGAAGAAAGTTTTACGTATTTACAATGTTTTCAGTTTGCAATGTGAAAGAGAAATTTATCTACACTCCTTCTCATAATTATAAGGACACCCGTTTTTCTATATTAACTAAACACTGAACACTTTTATTTAAACAAATATACTTTTTATTAATTTGAATTTCATTAATAGACGATATTTAAAAAGTTTTATCGTTTTTCTATCTTAAAAAACTTTAAATACGGTCAAAAAAAGGATTTTTTAGGTGTTCACAATTATAAGGACATATCGAATCTTAGAATTTATTTTCAATTATTTTTTCAATTAATATTATTTGGGGTCTCTTTTTAGGGTAAAACAGTCAGACATTCTCTTTGGTATATACATATATATTTTCTTTAATATTCAGTTTCAATACCATTTCATACAGCATAGATGATATTCTGAATACATTTAAACTATTTAAAATTGCTTTCCACTTGCATGTACTTTTCTAATATGATAAGTTAAGATTTTTTGAACTTTTAAGTCACGGGAAAGGTAACAATAAAGAAGTTTCTTTCTTCAAACTATTTCCTATTGCTCTAGAAGGAGAGCAAAAATGTAAGTCTTGTTGAAAAAAATATTATTACCCTCCAAAATCTAACAAAAATCTGAGAATTCCAAGTTTAAAATTTGCGGCTATATTCTTGATGTTCATGATAATAGAAAAAAATTACTAAATTCATTCTGACTTCAGTAGAAACAGCTCCCCAGAGCACCATAGATCCACCTTTAAAAAATCTGCTCTGTCTTTCGCTATCTTCAGATCATGCCAGCAACTGTTAAAACCAATTGATTAATCAAGAATAAAATGTTTTTCATCCGAAAAGATTTTGCCATTTAATATTGTCTTTATTCAACTTTAACACAGACGTTCTTTCCCCCATTAAATGCTTATTGATTATTACAGGATTTTTATTCCTTTTAACATATAATTAATTATTTTAAACATGCATAAATGTGGACCCCAACCTTTCTTTAAAAATTAGGAGCAAATTCAACAGCAGTCATTATGAGTAGAACAGTAAAAGGAATTATGAGTCTTCAGTCTCTGTAAAACAACTATGATTTTGCATCAGATCTCTCTCCTATCGAACCAGCAGTTCAACATTTGTTTACATTTCCTTCAGCAATTTTAGATCTTCGAATTTCATTAAAAATTAGGCGGATTGAAATTATCCTTCCACTTAAAAAACACATTTATCATACTTCTCCACATGAACGTTCTTTTTTTCGAGGAATTATCAGTAATGTCCGTCCAATAAAAATTGAAGGCTTATATATGAATTAATCTAGCCCAGTATTTAACAAATTCGCATGTCAACTGTAATTTATCCGCTTGTAAGTTAAATAAAACGAAAAAATCTTGATAGTCCCTATAATTATGAACATCTATAAACGTGGAGAAAAAATATTTTGCTCAATTTTTTATTAATTTTGTTTCATATTAAAAAAAAAATATATATATAGCAGTTTTGGTTTTTAGAATACTAAATATATTAAGTTCAATTAGTATAATCTTGTTCACATTTATTTTTACCTTAGTTATTTCAAAATATAAAGTGTCCTTATAAATATGAGAAGCAGTGTATATACTACATTTGATTAAAGCACATTAATCATTTTTCAAATTTAAAAACAAATTTCCGTTTTTGATGGTATTTTGTTTAACCAAATTATTGTGAAGATAAATATTTTCCAAAAATATTCCACCCTATTTTGCAGTGAAAGAAAAAAAAAATTAAATTCCTATGTAACATTATATAAAGTTTAAAATTTACTAAATAGGTCTAGATTTAAAGGGAAGGTATTAAATATATATATATATATATATATATATATATATATATATATATATATACAGACACGACATTATTTCATTATTTAAAACATGAAAATCTGAAATTGACAGATTTTAATTTAGTGCCAGAGGCTTACTGCTAAACTTGTTAATATCGACAAATTCTTCTTTAGTTAATTCGTGACGATCTAAATTCCATGATAAAGTTTTCATTAAATCAAACCAATGTGTTTCAGCTGCAGATATTGTAACAAATAACGTTGGAAGTCCAAACTGTCTTATAGCCGCAAAACAACGTTTTTTCTCTTTTTCCCAATGAGGGGGAGGTATGCCTTGGGGGGGACTCATGTCAAAAGTGTGCCTTGGGGGGGGACTCATGTCAAAGTTGTACCATGGGGGGGACTCATGTCAAAGTTGGGCCTTGGGGGGACTCATGTCAAAGTTGGGCCTGGGGGGGGGACGCATCTCAAAGTTGGACCTGGGCGGGGACTCATGTCAAAGTTGTGCTTTGGGGGGACTGCATTCAATAAATCCCCATTCAATAAACCGACTGAAATAGGCCCTTAGCACTATTAAGAGTGTATTATAAAAATTCGACAACGCTGTACCGACTGAAATAGGGGTACCTTTGGGGGGACTCATGTCAAAGTTGTGCCTTGGGGGGACTTCATTCAATAAATCCCCATTCAATAAACCGACTGAAATAGGCCCATAGCACTATTAAGAGTGTATTATAAAAATTCGACAATGCTATTCCGACCGAAATAGGGGTACCCTGGGGGGGACTCATGTCAAAGTTGTGCCTGGGGGGGAATTCATTCAATAAATCCCCATTCAATAAACCGACTGAAATAGGCCCTTAGCACTAATTAAGAGTGTATTATAAAAATTCGACAACGCTGTACCGACTGAAATAGGGGTACCTTGGGGGGGACTCATGTCAAAGTTGTGCCTTGGGGGACCTCATTCAATAAATCCCCATTCAATAAACCGACTGAAATAGACCCTTAGCACTAATTAAGAATGTATTATAAAAATTCGACAACGCTATACCGACTGAAATAGGGGTACCTTGGGGGGGACTCATGTCAAAGTTGGGCCTGGGGGGGGGACCTCATTCAATAAATCCCCATTCAATAAACCGACTGAAATAGGCCTCTAGCACTAATTAAGAGTGACCTATAAAAATTCGACAAGTGTACCGACTGAAATAGGCCTCTAGCACTAATTAAGAGTGTATTATAAAAATTCGACAACGCTTTACCGACTGAAATAGGGGTACCTTGGGGGGGGGACTCATGTCAAAGTTGGGCCTGGGGGGGACTCATGTCAAAGTTGGGCCTTGGGGAGACCTCATTCAATAAATCCCCATTCAATAAACCGACTGAAATAGGCCCTTAGCACTAATTAAGAGTGTATTATAAAAATTCGACAACGCTGTACCGACTGAAATAGGGGTACCTAGGGGGGGACTCATGTCAAAGTTGGGCCTGGGCGGGGACTCATGTCAAAGTTGTGCCTTGGGGGGACCTCATTCAATAAATCCCCATTCAATAAACCGACTGAAATAGGCCTCTAGCACTAAAAAAAAAAAAAAAAAAAAAAAAAAAAAAAACTAGTATGTTGTGGCCACCACGAGACTTTCTTCTATATTTTCCTATACAAATTCACTCAGTAACAATAATTTAAAAAAAAAAAAAGTGGGACTTTGACAAAATTTTGGGTAAAATGTGAAAATTATTCTAAGTTTGTCAAAACATGGAAACCGTGGGACTTTGACAAAATTGGGGGAAAAATGCAAAAATTTGTCTAAGTTTGTCAGAACACTGAAACCGTGGGAGTTTGATAGAATTAAGGGGAGAAAAAAAAAAAAAAAAAAAAAGTAGGACTTTGACACAATTTTGGGTAAAATGTGAAAATTTGTTAAAGTTTGTCAAAACACGGAAACCGTGGGACTTTGACAAAATTAGGGGGAAAATGCAAAAATATGTTAAAGTTTGTCAAGACACGGAAACCGTAGGACTTTGACAAAGTTAGGGGAAAAAAGCAAAAATTAGTTTAAGTTTGTCAGAACACGGAAACCGTGGGAGTTTGATAAAATTAAGGGGAGAGAGAAAAAAAAAATTTTTTTCTAAGTTTTTTTTCGTAAAAAGTAAAAAAAATCGATATCTTTGTTTTAAATTATCACAGATTTATAGTTCAACCATTCGTTTTAAAGGTACTGATGAGACCTTTCGAAAGATACCCATCTTGAAAATTTTTGCCCTATATCACCCTGTTAAAATTTAGAAAAAGCGGGATGGCAACGCAACCTGTAAGACAATTTTTACCAAAAGTTGATGGGCACTAATTTATGTGAAGGTGCAACTACATACCAATTTGTATGAAATTCTGTGCAGTAGTTCCAGAGATACAGTTGCCACAAAATTTTGTCACACACACACAGACAGACAGACAGACATTTTCTAAAAATGGTAAAATCGAATTTTACAGCTCTCAAAACGTGTAAATCCATCAAAAACCCGAAATCGAAAACTTTTACGAATCCAATACTTTCTTCTATTGAAGATAGAAGAAAGTAAAAAGTTTAATTTATTTTCATTATTTTCACTTTACAATCTGTGCGAGTATTTTATCTGTACATGACGTTTTATTACAACACACCAATCGCTTTTCACATTTTAATCAATTTTTTGTTTTTGATGTTGTTTTATTTAACCAAAGTATTAAAAAGATAAATATTTCGCAAATGAGTTTCACCTTATTTTGCATTGAAAGAATCATTATTTAAATTTTAATGATGTAACATTAAAGAATGTTTGAAATTTACTAAATAAGACTAGATGTAAAAGGCAAAGTTTCGGCAAAAGATTTCCTAAAAGTTCAATACCAGTTTGTGATTTCTTTTATGATCGCTTTCTTTTCCAATACCTGAAACTTTCAAAAGAATTCAAAGGCATCTTCTATAAGCTCACTGAGAAATGAAACTAAAGCGTTAAATTCCTTGTAAAGTTTTCAATTTTAGGCAGGCGATAATGTTTTAAAATTGCTGATCCTAAAATTTATATCGCATCAATACTTTCTGGTTTAAAAGAGAGATTGTTTTTAGGTAACTTTATAAGTTTCTTATTCCCTATTCAACAGTTATAAAAAAATGTGTAAGCAAATAATCATTTAAAAGTTAAAAATTTCTGTATAGTATAATTATTCTGTAAACAAAAAATACACTTTTAAAGATTTTAAAATAAAGTGGGTGTCAGTTTGCACAGTAATATCGCAAAACTAAATAGCACACTTGTATTTTAAGCAGAAAAAAAAATTGATGTTAAAAATATGCGCAGTCTATTGTTTTCTACAAAAATATTGTTTTGAATTTATTCTATTACATGATACTGGATTGTTCTGTACATAATTTTTTTAATAACACTCTATTTTAAAAACTACCTTTTATATACGCATGAAAATTGATTATTAAGTGAATAAAAATTCGATAAAATCTATAATCCCCACGTCCAAAGCAAAACACCTTGGATATTATTCATTAGAAAAAATTTCAAAGTATAGTCTGTGCATATAATTTAGCGGATGCCACGAACTAGAAATGATTGCATTATTTTTTTAATAACACTCTATTTTAAAAACTACCTTATATATATGTATGAAAATTGATTATTAAGTGAATAAAAATTCGATAAAATCTATAATTCCCACGTCCAAGGCAAAACACCTTGGATATTATACATTAGAAAAAATGTCAAAGTATAGTCCGTGCATATAATTTAGCAGATGCCACGAATTAGGAATGATTGCACTGTGTTATAAAATAAAATCAGTTAAAAAACGAGCATGTAAATTGTAAAAGAAACAAATACAAACGGAATGTATCAAAAATAAAAAATAAAAATACAACTATGAGTGAATTCTTTAAACAGTTGTAGATTTTAAACAGTGAAACTGTCTTTAAACAGTTGGATAAGATGTATATATAAGTTTCAAGAGTCACAAGGGCATCATCGAAGTCCTATGAAAGGAAGTATGTACAAATAAGGTCTTATTGTTTAGAGTCAAGAAGTTCTATAATGTTATAATATATTTGTGAGCATTTGTTTGCATGTAAATAAAGTAATTTATTAAGCACGCCAATGTGTTTTGTTGCTTGGAGCGCTCTCTTTCATTGGAAATTTAAACTGTTTTTCTTATATATACATATATATATATATAAACATCTATCATCCTATTTACAATATCCTGTAGCATTACCTATTTGAATAATTTTGTTGATTTGTTGTTTTTCATTAAATTTAAAAGTAGTATAATTTATATCTCAGGTAATGTAGGAATTTAAAAAACGCATTTTTATAATTAATAGGATGAGCTGAATCAGCAGGATAAGAGAACTTTAAACAAAAGAATACAAGAACGTATACGTAATATCAAAGAAAGAAATAGTTCTACTCTGGTGGACTTCATTTATGCTAACCCAAACGCTAACCCTATATGGGATAACGCCAAAATTATTACAGCACCACCTACTATCCAAGAACTTTGCATCCCTGGAAGCTATAATTAAATGTAAAAATACAATAAATTCTAATAATGCTGCAAATTTGCCAATAATTTGGCACAACATTATAAAATAACTAAGAGTTTATTTCTAATAGTGCATTATGATTTTTCTCCTACAATAGCCTCGTGTGATTTTTCACTAGTTCCAACTTTTCTTACTTTTCTTATCTCCTTGATCCAACCTTCACCGGACTTCAAATTGACTTTGTCTTTGTTCACGTTATAAAAAGACGTAATTGTTAACTGTGAAATGCAAAATATTAAAAAAAAAAAAAAAAAAAAAAAAAAAAACTTCCTATTGGAAACGAGTAATAAAAATTCCTGATGATGTTTTGTTATTTCAAAGCGAAAAGCTGTTTTAAGATCTTTAGTGTTTTAAGATCTTTTTAATGTTTTTAATCTCTTTAAAGTTTAATTTCACGTGTTTTAAAGTGTTTTTAATCTAAATGACAAATGGCACGTGTTTTAACTTAACTCTTTTTTAGAGATAATTTAAATAACAATACTTTGCAGAAATCATAATAAAATCAACATTTACTTATCGTATGGACAAGCGATTTTTTTACTATAGAATAAAAGCATTAAATTAGCATTAAAATTTATAGGACCACATAAAAATATTCAGCTATATTAAAGGCTATAATTGGAAATGGCTGCAATATGATTTATGTTTGTGTTAAGAGTTTTTATCATTTTCAACAATATTTAAAAGTGAATTAATGAGTTGAATTAACGAATCTGTTTGTAATTCTGTCCGTCTCATTAACTTTCCGTGTGTCCGCTTCTAGTCTCCATAAATATTTTAAGAATAATATAAGGTTTTCAAGTCCCTATTAAAATAAAATAAATATTACAAACGGTTTGTGTACAGGAACATCCAAAAAAATTCAAAATGTGATGTGTTAATTGAGGGACATTTTTATAAATCATATTTAACAACTTTGTACTGCACAAATGTAAATGCAACAGGTATTTATTTTCAAAACCCACATTTTTTTTTTTTTTTTTTTTTTTTTTTTTTAAGGGAATAAAGTATGAATAGCGATTAAGATTACAGGGCAAGATTCAAACATTCAGATATATTAGGGCTACAGTTTAAAATTGCTGGAACAGCATTTCCTTTTGTATTAAGATTTTCAAAACTTTCAAAAAAAAAAAAAAAAAATCATTAATTCGATGAGTGTACCCCTCTGTATTTTTGTCTATCTGTCTGTACGTTGTGTGATAACTTAAGCAAAGTATATTACAGATTAAACGATGCAACGAGTACGTGTCCCACACAGCCACTTACATCCATAAGACATCCATAAAAGTTAAAAAATTATCCATTAAACTTCTATAAACATCCTACAGGCATCTATTAGCACGACACATTTCACTCTTTTATACATCCATTAGATGTCAGTTAAATATCCGATAAATCTCCAAATATCCAATAATTGGCCTTGCTACATCTAATATATCTATATATTAAAAAAATGTTACCGTCACTGGCGTCAAATTTTTTTGTCTGCGACAGCATCTTCTAACGGATGGCAGAGTCCTTCGCGTCATGAGAGGTATCAATGTGTTCCGAGTACTACAAGGTAGACATTTCAGCCGATTAGAAATTTCTATCATTTTAATTAAAGAAGTTATTAACTAAAAACGACAAGTTTATGAAGGTACTCTACTTGCCATTTTGAAAAAAAGTTTCTCCCAGTGACGTTGTTCTTCTGTCATGAAGTCATTTTACACTAGAAAATTAAAATATGATAAATGGTTGTACGTACGTAGGTAGGTTGGTTGGGTTTAACGTCGCACCAGTACTGCGCTATGGGTAATTGGCGACGGTCTGGGACACACCCCTATAGATGTTCCCGAGATATGTCATCACAATTTTGAACCTTCACGGAGGGGATCCCCCTCCGCTTTGGTGATCCCCAGAGGTATAGTGGGGTGGGAACATGGAGGACTTTGCGACCACGACAGATTTTATGTGCACCAGCCATCATTAGTGTACACGACGGTCTTTGGCCGGCTCAAGTATTGAATCGGCAGTCTTCCAATTACGTGCTCAGCGCTTTACCGATTAGGGTACCGCGACCCGAAACCATGGATGTAAAATACAAAGAAAATAAATATCAACTTTTTTTCGCTACTTTTAGAAAATTAATCTGCTTACACGGGAAAATTAAAATATGATCCATGATTGTAGGTAGGTAGATAATGAGGTAGGTTGTGATTGACGTCGCACCATTACTTCGCTATGGATACTTGACGACAGTCTGGGACGCACCCCTACAGATATTCCGGAGACATGCCACCACAGTTTTGGTTCTACACGAAGGGGATAGCTCCCCAGTTTCGGTGGCCCCAGAGGTATAATTTTGATGGGAACACGGAGGATATTGTGGCCACGACATATTTTACGTGCACCAGCCGACGGTCTTTGGTCGGCTCGAGAACCGAACACCCAATCTTCCAATTACGAGCTTGGCGCTCTACCGACTGGGGTACCTTGGTCCGGATTTAAGGTTGTAAAAAAGAAATAAAGAGGGTCATATACTAAAGCTGTAATGCAAAATGGTGTAGATATTATTATTTTCTTTCTATCAAATATATATATATATATATATTATATATTTCAATTTGACATTGAATATGAGGATTTCCATAATAATTTTTTGCTTTTGTCTTGTAATATGCACTATTAATATTCCTTTTCAATGAAAGAAAGTAGCGAATAGGCGGGCAGAGTTCTGAATGTGTTAATAAGTAAAACGTGTCGGGGATAAGGCGAAGCCTCCTTCGGGTGTTGGTGAGCGGAGCGAGCAGGGGGCAGAGTCCCCTTATATATTAAAAATATCTAAATCTTGTTTTGATCTAACGTGTTACATCTATTAGACATTGAAAAAGGCACGTCTAAATTTCGTCTATATTTAAACATCTAATAGATATCTATAATTTGTTCAGGATATCCAGAACTTTTAATGGGCATTCTTAAGATATTTTGTGCTTTTTATGGATCATCAGATGTAATTTAAATGTCTAATGGATATACGTCGCTGTGTGGGATATAGTTAGAAAATGTTAACATATGCAAACCGTATATTTTTCATTCATGTTTAAACATATTTTTCATTCATGTTGCTGTTTTTGTTGCTGTTCTGAAGAGCTAAAATTGTCAGAGTTGTGTTAAATTTTTAACAAAAATAACTGATAAAATTAAGTTCAAATATCGATGTATTTGTGAAATAATTATATTCCAGTAAACAAATACAACAATTGTTTTCTATTTTCACCTAGTTATACACAGAAGATAATTTCTAATTTTTTAATTTCCCCATGTTTTACATAGTACAATTATTTTTGTATATTTTCCAATTTTTGTTACTTTAAAATTATAATTATACTTTTTATTAGCAATTGATATAAAACTGGGTGCCTGGCATTTAACTGAAATATATCAAATCAAAACTTTCCATATTTTTTGATTATTTCAATTTTTAATAAAAATGTTAGATTCTGCGCTGCAGTTTAATCTGTAGAAAATTATACAATGAAATTTTACAATGTAGCTTGTAAATCTCAATAATGTTAGATTCTGCACTGCAATTTAAGCTGTAGAAATTATACAATGAGATTGTACAATACAACTCGCAAATCTCTACATAAAAAATCTGGTGTGAAACAATCACACGACTTCCATTTCCCATTATTACACGGATTATATGCAGTTTCTGGAGAAAATATGACCAGAAGGCATAAAATTAACCTAATGAAGTAGAAACCTAAAATTTTTCCTGTAAAAGAAACTTGATACACGTTTAAAAACATATAAAACAAGGTATACATAGCGAGTTTAAAAAAAAAAAATAAATAAATAAATAAAATAAAATAAAGTATAGTTATTTTTTGAAACACCTATTTCCCAGATCTAAAACTGACCTATCTAAGCCGGATGACTGTTAGTTTCCCTGCAGTAATCACGTAATACATGTAAAATGGATTTATATATCAATTTTCAAGAAAATCGTTAGAACCGTTTTTAAGATACCAACTTTTACCAAAACTTTGTACACTCAATTATTAACAGAAAAAAAAATTAGATACAAAAGGATATTTAAAAGGAATTTAATATGGCGAGTTTGAAAAAAATCCGTACAGACGTTTTTAAAGAAACGCATTTGCAAGACCTGAAATTGAGTCATTTATACAGAATGCTTATATATTTTCCTGAACGAACCAACTATATCATTAGAAAGGGCATCCAATAGAGTGTTTATATAGCAACTATAAAGAAAACCGTTAAAGCCGTTTTTGAGATACGGACTTACGGGCCCCATTTCAGGTTTCCAATGTCCTACTTCTGATTTTCCAATTTTCATCAAAATTTAGAAAATTCATTTGTACACCAGATCTGTCTAAATTCTGAAGTTTCGTAGTTCTATCTTTATTAGATTCGGATATATGATAACCAGAATATTCCCCACATAGATGCATACACACACATACCGACCAATTGCCAAAAACTATTTTTTGGGACTTAGGAGACCTTAAAACATGTAAATTATGTAAAGATTCGATATCGAATTTTTTGATCGAATACAATACTTCCATTGCCTATAATAATACCTCCTATAATAACTATTCACATCTGGGAATGCAACTGAGTAATTTTTATATCATATGCCTATCTGAAAGCGTTTAAATTAAATATAAAGTGTCAGAGATGAAGCGACGTATAAGCGTTCACAAAAACATTGTAAAATCACAAATATCGTTAACTATTTTACGCGAGATTTAAGTATAAGTCATGCAGTGGATGGTTCTTCATTTTACTTTGTATACAAAACTTAAGGAAAAGTGCTGTAAAAACCTTTGCTTTAACGATATTATAATAAATTATTACAGCGTCAGGTTTAGTATATTTATTATTATAACTAGTGGATGTAACAAAAGTAGTATTATCACATTTAAAGTAAATTATTCATAAATATTTAAGTTTAATTATTATTTCATAATTGATAAAGCAATAAAATTTTTCATAAATATATTCTGTTCCTGTTATAGAGTATCTTCACCAAATGGCGCAAAATCTTCTGAGTCCATTCATTTATGCCAACACAATTCCTTAATACAGCAAAGTGAAGTCCTCATGAGAGTAATTCCTTTTATCGAGGTTACAGTATGATAGGTTACAGTATGATATTGTTGGAGCCCAGACTTCAGCGTCCACGGTACCACAGACAAATTGAAGCTGCTGGACTTGCACACTTGAGAAAATAAAAATCTATTTAACTCCTCTATTCGAAAGTATTGATTCAAGTAATAATAATAATAATAATAAAAAGTAGTTCATATAAATCACTTCCCTATATGTAAATTTGCCCGTTTATCATTTAAAGTTCTTTTTTTACTAAATATTAAATGTTACTTTATTTGTATTTTTTTCGCTTATAAATGCATGAACATATTTTTACATTAAATGATTCTCTATACCCCCCCCCCCCTCTCAAAAAAAAAAAAAAAAAAAAAAAAAAAAAAAAAATGAAAAAGGGGAGATGAATAAAATTTTACTTGATTTTAATAAATTTTGTACATTATTATTTCAAGTATAACGATTACCTCTGTAATTCTCTTTACAATTAGATACTTTAAAGTTTAAAATAATAACTGCTAGCCATAAATATTATGTTAGACAGATTTATAGCAAAATTAAATTGGAAACTTTGATAGCAGTAAACAAATATGGTCGATAAATTGTTTTAGAAAACATTATGTGTAAAGTATTATTTTGTCATTTTGATTAGAAGCGATATTTGTGATTTTATCAATAACCTCAATACTCTCACAGTTTCAAATTATATAGTTATTTCATCTCCAAAAAATACTAATTCTTTTTAAGAAAAGAAGTTTATGTTTTTAAATGATGAATAAACTATTTTCTATCACGTAATTTCAAATTATATGTTGCTATTTGCCATTTTTACGGGAAAGTGTGTTATAAGACTTTTTGGAACTACTTATGCATAAAAACAACTCGGTTATTATACTGCAAGTTAAATTAAATAAGATATTTAAAAATAAGATAATTATAAAGCACAGTGATATATTAAATTTGATACAAAGTGAAAAACCATCTCCATCAGTTGCTTTTATGAATCGATAGCGTACCTGATCATTGTTTTTTGTTTTAACACATATTTTACCTTAATTTCGTGTTATTTCCAGGATGATATTGACAGCTAAATTACTGTACAAAACACAGTTCAAACTTTTCATCTGATGGCATTGATTAATTTTTCTAAGAAAGAAAATGTACCAGATGACGCTTTGTCTGATGAAAGACAATGAGGACTTGTTGGATGAAGATGTATCAGAATCTATTTCTGATAATTTCTCTTCCATTTCGTATCCATATAAAAATTTATTCTATGTCATACATGATCCTTATGCACACAATCTTGTAAGTTAGAATTTTTAATGTTTTTTTGAAGTAGTATTACTATTAGTTTTAACGTTAGTTAGTGGAAATAACACACAAATCTACTTTTTCACTTGAGGAGGTTACTATATATTTTACTACTAGCTGTTACCCGCGACTTCGTTCACGTAGAAATTTTGATGTGTATGTGTGGGAACTGACGGTTTGATCATAATATGTAATGTAATGAAACCTTATCATTGTGGTGCTGTGCAAAATAGAGTCTGATAAAGTATACTCAAAAAAATTTGTAACTCATTGAGAGATCTACGGGAAAAATATACAATTTATTTTTATTTTAATACCGATCTGTATACAACATTAAATGACTTATTATTTTCCGTCAACACATGCAAGTTCTGGGCACTTGAAACACGTGAACAACCAACATATAATTGACCGTGTGAGAAGCATGGAGTTCCTAAATGAATGCCTGCCACTTTTAAGGTTTGCCACAGGGATTTGTTGATCGTCATTGTAAAAGCCAATTTCAATGGAAATTGCAATCTCTTGAAATGAAATGGCAAGTTGTTGGGAATAATAGGTATGCGGGGAATCAAAACGCTGTCTCCTTTAGCAGTTCCTGTAATAATGGTACATTTTATAATATTAATACCCAGCTTTGTGATACAACTCGTCTCTTGACTTCTAGCTACTTTCATAGCCCGAGCTTTATTATTTCTGTTGGAAAGATTAGATTTGCGTTTCCCGGGCATTTCGAAAAACTATCAAATAATAATAATAATAATAAAACCCTTAAAAGGGAACTAAAAACAAAGTACTACTATGAAATAATAACAATTCAAAAGAATTAAAACTACTAACAAATAAAAAGTAAATTATAATTCAAAAAAGTAAGAAAACGCACGTTAAATGACAAAGTGAAATAAAAAGTTAAAAATGAGAATAGTAATTAACCAAAAATATTGAACGTGTGATGCTTTCTACTTATCTATATAATATTTCTTTAACGTGGTCCAATAGGGCAGTTCCTTGTTTGTAAACAAACATCTCAACTTTTATGAGTGGTTGCCAAAAAGGCTTGGGAAAAGCATAGCGATGGAGGATCACCAATATAGTAAATTGCGCGGGAAAGTCGAGCGCGCTTTTTGGCCAACCAACCAGACGTCACGAGGAAATGCTCTATTACGATATACATGGGGATAAAAAATAATATTTATAAATGGACAATATTTACACACGTGGAATAAGCTCAATAATTTAATAAGAAAAAATGACGACATTTGTCTGGTAAGAGTATTTTATATACTTCATGCTTAGTTAATAGTAGTTGGTATATAGAAAAATAAATAAATTAATTAATGTGTAAACTTGATCATGGTACAGCCTTAATGCCCTTGGCGACTTTTGAATTTTTGTTGCCGTTTTAGACCAAAATATAATTTATGCGATTATTGTTCCTATACGCAAGAGAAGTGTGACGTCACTGACCGTCCGTGGATGCAAGAAATTCATTTCCTATGTTAATCGCCCAATGGATTTTTTGTAAAAAATTATTAAAATTCGAGGAAAATTATTTCCCGATTTTAATCCCCATATTTGGGTATATATATATATATATGCAATTAGTTATCATGTGCATGTGTTAGATTGAGTTATTTTGCTGTTAAATTGACAACATTTTAATTTTAAATTTCAAAACTCTGTCGTTCTTGGCGCTTATTGTATTTGGTGATCAAACACGTAATACGAAAATATACACGCCAGATGCATATTTTCGTAATATGCATAGTACGAAATATTGTTTCATATTATTCATTACTATCTTAATATAAGTTGTTAAAATAACTATGATTTTTGAAAGGAATTAAAATATGTTTGCCAGATAATTTGGCGATATTTTTTTTTTTCTGCAAAGGATGACCGATATCAAATCTATTCCGCTGCAACATATTAGTATCTTTATCAGACACTTTATTTAGACATTTGAAAACAAATTTGACATCAAATTATGATAGAATATTTATTACTTTCCTTTTAATTAGTATATTAGTTGGATATTTATTGTGCAAATATCATCCTTTGAAATGAAATGTTTGTGTTTTCAATCGAATATGGAAGTTTGCCATTTTTTTTCTAGAGTTTTGAAATTAAAAATTCAAATTTTGTCAATTTTACAACAAAAATAACTTGATCTAACGCATAGCCATGATAACTAATACATATCTATACCTAAATATGGGGATTAAAATCGAGAAATAATTTTCCTCGATTTTTAATAATTTTTTACAAAAAATCCAATGGGCGTTTAACATAGGAAATATTTTTCTTGCATCCACGAACGGCCAGTGACGTCATCACTTCGCTTGCGTATTTCTTTCTATCTTTTACTTGGCGAAAAATGTCCGATCTACTTCAGCATCAAAATTAAAAAAATTGTCCAGAATTATCAATAACAAAATACCTTTAATATAATGATGAATTAGCTTTTATGCCAATCGTGTTCATCCGCCGTACTCAAAAAAAAAAAAAAAAAAAAAAAATCTGAAGTTGAGGTATATAAAAAAATGCTATGAAATAAAATTCAGAAGAAATATCTTAGATTTGTAATATTACTATTTTATTTTAAAATTATAAAGTGTCATTTTCTCATCGACCAATTTAACATTTAGTATTTTTTTATTTTTCGCGTGAAAGCATATTTCATTTTATGTTGAAAAATAAATAAATAAAAATACCTCGTAAACTTTTTTGGCAACAATTAAAAATTTAAATGGCTTTTATTAAGTCAATTACCGGTTTATTATTTTCAAAATTACCGTTTTTTTTTTTAAAAATCTAATCAAATTTTCGGTATAAATAGTAGCCTATGTTCTATTCCAGACTATTCTACATCTCTGTACCAAATTTCATCCAGAACCGTTTAGCCGTTGTGGCGTGATTGAGTAACAAACATCCATCCATCCAAACTTTCGCATTTATATATTAGTATATTAGTATAGATTTGTATAGATATCTTACTGATGAGTAACTCATATACATGCATAAAATTTATACTGTATTTTTATTGATCCTTAGCTACACAATTCTTAAAAATTACAATCTTAGTATTGCTTTGTTTTGTTTTAGGAGTCCATAGGTTTAAATAAATCTCATCCGCTACATCCACGTATCTAAAAATGGAGTGCCGTAAAGAATTTTTTTTTTTTTTTAATTCCAAAAAAAAAAAAAAAAAAAAAAAAAAAGCGAATTATAGGAATTAAATTTATTGTACATTAACTCATCATTTAGTACATACTGTTGTAAATTGCAACAATTAATGTTAATTTGTTTGGTTTCACGAAGCCATAGGTAGTGGTAAACCACATTTAATAAGTTTCTATATATGTGTGAGCAGGTGCATCCGACGTTGTTGTTTTCAGTTTTTCACATGCATCCAGCGAGTACGTATCAAGCTTTAGCCACTGCTTTGGTATCATCTGTTACTCTTTAGTTTTTTTTTTTTTTTTTTTTTTTTGTAAGGTAATTTTGGCTTAACGACATAAAATTTAAGAGGCCGCGCTTAGCAATAATTTACTTAAATCTCTCTAGGAAATGAAATAAAATGTTTATATTTCCTTTAGATCCTACAAGATGATGAACATAGCTACGATAAAAGCGCCTAGCAGGAAAGCTGGTGTCTTTTGAGTCTCCATTGTTACAGGGCTCTATCATCCGCATTACTCTACAATGACTGCTTTTGAAAGCTTTAGAAACACTGGTGGAAATGAATAGTTTTGAGATGTAATTATGAAGAGTATGTACAAAAGTTTTTAGAAAAAGAAATAAAAACTAAACCTGTGTCTCTACTATTTTTAATAATTATTGAAGCGGACTGGGCAAATGAGTTAGCTGTAAATCGGATAACTTAAAAATAATTTCTTAAAGGTAGTTTATTATCATGGATGTATTTTTCATTACATAATGTGCATAAATAATGCCATTAAATTGAAATAGAACTATTGAAATTAATATAAAAAATATTTAAAAGCTGGAACAAAAAGAAATTTAAATGTTTAAAACTATATATTTTTTAAATCCTATTTTAAATGTGTATCATTAAGTTAAAATTTTTTTTATAACTATAACATATGTTAAATAAAAAGTAAAACACAAACGATTCTTTAAATTTTATAAACTAATTTTACGAGAAATATTCTTTCTAACTTTTTCCTTTTCTGAGACTGTTTCAATTACAGTAAAAATCCATTAACACCTTTCGAAGCTTTTCTTGTACATTCCGTAGCTCTGAAAAAAGCATTTCGTTTAACGTATTCTTTTCTTTTACTGAAATGTAATTGCTTTATCTTTTTATAGTTTTTTCAGTCTCTTTTTTTTTTTTTTTTTTTTTTAACTTTTAAATCACAAGCGAATGCTTTTTATTTTTCGGTTTCTGGCTCATTTATCCTATAAACAGTTGAATAAATTTCAAAATATATTCATATAATATTTACATTTTAATTTTTAATTGAAAAGAACTTTTTTCTCATCTTTGTTATATATTTTATTTAATTGATTTGTTATGTAATTAGTTTTATATTCAAATCCGTTTAATTAGTTTTGCGTTCTATAGAATGTTTAGATGCATTGTATAGTTGCAATTTGATTGTAAATTTAAATTTTTAAATTTATCAGCACATTGGCAGGTCTACCCAGCGTTGTTTGGTTTGAAGTAGAGCTTATTCAATAAGAACTAAGGAAAAAAAGGTGTAAGATGATATAAAAATAAAATAAAATAAAATAAAATCTTCCAAATATATAATATTACGACTGAAAGTTTTGAATGAATGAATTCTAAGCTTTTCCCAGAAGGATGATGAAACATCTTGACTGGGATTTCACCAGTAGCCGAGATCTAAGTTGATAAACGAAAGATAATTGCGTATGTCGGTCCAGGTGTTCCGAGTTTTCCGTAGTTTTCTCCGATACACGTAGAAATACAGGCTTAAACCCCTTTCAAAGACCCCCCTCCCCTCAATAAGGTTACTTCAACCTCACCCATGTACTTAGAGCAGACAATTTGCCTTCGTACCTACAGTTCCATATTGATGGATCTATCAGTTTTGTTATTTTTGTGTAACCAAACATCTGTGTAAGCAATATTTTAGTTTTTCATGAAAGCATATGTAAAATAACCATAATGTTATAAGTTACCATAAAAGTGTATCCAACATACAATTATCTACGAGAAAAATATACGGAAGAGTACGGCAAAATTTTACTGGCGAGTCAAACTGACCTCTCTCGATCTCGTATGATGCGTGATGTTAATTTACATAATAGTCCAAGCGGCGGCTGCAAAAAATTGACTTGAGAAGGTATGAAGCTATTTTTTTTTCTATAGATAGAATTCATTGTTACAATGAAAATCTGATAGGGTTGCCTGGTCAAAGCCGTCAAGTTTAAGAGAAACAACCTCACTTCCGGTCACAATTTAAACGAAACCGGTGCTAAAATGTAGAGATTAATATGCTCTTTAAAATGGCATAGGGTTGCCTGGTCAAAACCGTCAAGTTTCAGAGGTTGCCTGGATAATAGGGGTCAAATTTAAACGATTTTCGAACCCCAAAAGGTATGAAGATGAAACCGGTGCTAAAATGTAGAAATTAATATGCTCTTTAAAATGGCATAGAGTTGCCTGGTCAAAGCCGTCAAGTTTCAGAGGTTGCCACGAAAGTAGGGGACGTATTTTACGAATTATTTACCCAAGTAAAAAATGATTTACCCAAATGTAAAGATGAAACCGGTGCTAAAATGTAGAGAATAATATGCTCTTTAAAATGGCATAGGGTTGCCTGGTCAAAACCGTCAAGTTTCAGAGGTTGCCTCGATAATAGGGATCAAATTTAAACGATTTTCGAACCCCACAAGTATGAAGATGAAACCGGTGCTAAAATGTAGAGATTAATGTGCTCTTTAAAATGGCATAGGGTTGCCTGGTGAAAGCCGTCAAGAAACAGAGGTTGCCAAGTAAATAGGGGAAGTATTTTACGATTTATTTACCCAAGTAAAAAGTGATTTACCCAACTGTAAAGATGAAACCGGTGCTAAAATATAGAGATTAATATGTTCTTTAAAATGGCACAAGGTTGCCTGGTCAAAACCGTCAAGACCCGGAGGTTGCCTCGAAAATAGGTCAAATCTGTCAAGGAAAGCAGTCAACCACAAAAAAATTGGCGAGTTTTGAAGATTTCTTAACGAAGTGTAAAAAAATACGAATAGCATTAACAAAGAAAATGAATAAGGATGAAATTATATGAATATTTGAAAGGTGTAGCTTGTTCCAGAATGTACAGCGTAGGAGTTATTTTAAAATGGCATATGTTTGCCAGGTAAAATTCGTAAAGAAATAGCGGTCAGTCACCAAAAAGCTAACGGATATTAAAGGTGTTTAACACAAAGTGAAACACACATGAAGACTATTTAAAAAAGGTTAAATACGAAATGATTAATATTTAAAACAGAATTATGATTAATGATTAATATTTAAAAGATGAAATTGCGAGCTAGAATATACAACACTTTTCAATTTGCTTACGATTGTGCTTCAAACCTGTCAAGGTAGAGCGGACAGCTTAGAAAAGGAAGCGAATTCCAGTATTCGTTTATTTTATTTGTTTAATGATATAAGAGATTTTAAAGCATAAAGAAAATTAAATTATTATGCGTGACCATTCTTTTTCTAACCTGTATAAAACTAATTTCAGCTCACGAGCTCGTTTTTTCCCCATTTTTCAATACTTAAAATATTCAAATTGTGTCAAAGTATTGAGAAAATAAATTCCCTGAAGAAATGTATGCGGCTGCTTTGTAGAATTTTATACGAATATTTTGGTTTGTGCCGATTTTGTTATATTAAAATTAGAAAATTTTCTCAATTATTTTTTTTTATATCTCAATTAATTTATGAAATTGAAATTTGTAAATCTTGCTGCAAATCTGAAATAAGAGGTTTTTTTTTTTTTTTCATTTTATTTAATTATTTATTGTGTATACTAACAGAATTTTTTATTATGAGTTTCTTGGGCATTATTATCTTCAATTCTGTTTAACTTTTGCGGGCGTATTTTCTTATCTGTATCGCATGCTTCATTTTTAATTTTTACTATTAATTCGTTGTTTTTATGGGAAATTTTAGAACAGTTTCATTACAGCTTATTTATTTATTTTTTCTTTTTTTAAATACTTTTTATATTTTTTCTTCACATTGTATAAAATACCCTTCAAAATTAATTTTTTTTTTCTTTTTCCGAGACAACCACTATTTCTCGAGATTTTTACCTGGCAACCCTATGATACTCTAAAGAGAATATTATTCTCTATATTTTATAAACGGTTTCATTTTTAAATATGTCAGGGTAAAAAGACCGCTAAAATTCGCCCTTACCACACACACACGCACGCACTTATCGTGGCAACCTCTTTTCTTGGCAGTTTTGACCGGGCAATCCTATGCCATTTTAAAGCGCATATTATTCTCTACATTTTAGCACCGGTTTCATCTTTACATTTGGGTAAATCATTTTTTACTTGGCTAAATAAATCGTAAAATACGTCCCCTTTTTTCGTGGCAACCTCTGAAACTTGACGGCTTTGACCAGGCAACCCTATGCCATTTTAAAGAGCATATTAATCCCTACATTTTAGCACCGGTTTCATCTTCATACCTTTTGGGGTTCGAAAATCGTTTAAATTTGACCCCTACTATCGAGGCAACCTCTGAAACTTGACGGTTTTGACCAGGCAACACTATGCCATTTTAAAGAGCATATTATTCTCTACATTTTAGCACCGGATTCATCTTTACATTTGGGTAAATCACTTTTTACTTGGGTAAATAAATCGTAAAATACATCCCCTATTTTCGTGGCAACCTCTGAAACTTGACGGCTTTGACCAGGCAACCCTACGCCATTTTAAAGAGCATATTAATCTCTACATTTTAGCACCGGTTTCATCTTCATACCTTTTGGGGTTCGAAAATTGTTTAAATTGTGACCGGAAGTGAGGTTGTTTCTCTTAAACTAGACGGCTTTGACCAGGCAACCCTATGAGATTTTCATTGTAACAATGACTTCTATCTATAGAAAAAAAATTAGCTTCATACCTTCTCAAGTCAATTTTTTGCAGCCTCCGCTTGGACTATAAATGGTATCTGCATTTGCAAGCATTTAGAATTATTTTTGATTCAGTCAGCCCCAATGTTTAATTGTGAACTGATTTTGAAAATTTCCATTATTATTTTTTCTCATTTTAGGGTAAAAAAGATCTAATTTTACATTTTGCATGCTTGTAAGTTTTATCTATGTAAGGTAACATATGAAATCACTGTATTTATGACATATTTTAGCATAGGAATAAATTAAAACTTTTTGTTGTAAATCTGAAAATTGTTTAAACATATATAGCGGGGCAAAACCGCACTCTACTGCTTGGGGACAAAATCGCATTTAGCTCAGTGTACTCCCCTTATCTATAAAAACAATTTTCTATACTTTTAGCATTAAAAATTGCATAGATTTAGCACTTTTATTTGAAACATAATTTATTGAACACACATATATATGCATGTGAAACAACAACTAAACCAGCTTAGTCGTTGACGCCGAGATCTAAACATGTTATTTTATGTCCATTCTGTACGTAAAAATTATCCATCAATATCGTTTACATATAGCGAACTCGACAAAGCAGTGAACTGCTACTATTTCTGGCAAAATAACAGAAAAAATATTTGATTATTTTATAAAAATAGCCATAATAATCATATTTCCATAAAGTAGTTCGTTTGAAAATTCAAATAAAAATAATAAAGAAATGATAATATATATATATATATATATATAAACTGTAAAGAAATAAATTATTTTTGAAATCTTGAAAAACTCACTTATAATCATAATAATAATAAAAAAAAACTTTTGTTTATTGATTTTAATTTTGTTTAGAAATTAAAAAATAAATAAATAAATAAATAAATGTTTAGTGCAATTTGAAACCTATTAAGTTTATTTAAAGTGTCTTTTTTAATGAGTTTAAGTAGTTTTGCTTTTAAAGGAAAAAAAAATCTGTAACGGACAAACTAAAAACAGTCTTCCTTTTTGACAATTTTACTTCTGAAATGAGCTATTTCTTATGTTTTTAAAAGCTCGTTTTTATTGATTGAAAATCATTCAGTATATGTATTGCAGCATATTGAATCGTTTTAAAAAGCTTTAATAGATTTGGACACAGAAAAAAGTATGCTGCAGTATTATTAAAAAAAAAAAAAAAAAAAAAAAAGAATATAAAGAAAGAAATTAAAGCTTCAACTATATTATGATAGACGATTACATAAAATTAATGTATCGACTATTATCACAATTTGTCTTTTTTTTCCCTTTTTTTTGTCGCAATTTGCTTTTTTTTTTTTTTTTTTTTTAATTTATTTATTTATAACTTTTTAAATTTGAAAGTTATTTTGTAGTTTAGAAATTATCTGAAATGTTTCACCTAGAAATGCAAAGTATTTTCTATTTTTTGATTAGTTGATAAAATTGATGTAGTATATTTTTAATATAAAAACTTTACAAATACACATTATTAATTAAAAAAAGTGTGCGGCTGTAATTTAATCTTAGTTCAATTTTTTTTCAGGCTTTGCTTGCTTCGTTAGTCATTATATTTAAAAGAATTAAATATATATATATATATATATATAGATAGATAGATATAGATAGATAGATAGATATATACACACACACATATATATATATATATATATATATATATATATATATATATATATATATATATATATATATATATATATATATATATATAGATATATATATATATATAGATATATACACTATAAATCACTATATTTGAAATCACTTTAAAAATAAAAACAATTTTATTAAAATCACTCAAAACCTCGCTTCAGCTGACCCCTGCCTTCGACAGCTTGTTCCCTGCCTGCGCTATATCAGTTCCAGGTGCTTATACTATTCGTATTAGCGCATTAACAGGGCATTTCTATTTAAGTGCTAACTGGATGATAAATTGTGTTGCTCTTATTCCAAAATTATATTTTTCAGACAAACATCTTTCGGACAGATTACCTTCTTCACTTTATGACAATAGGTGGCAGCACCAGACAATCTTACCAACTTAATAAATTTCAATTAATTGAAAAAAAAAAAAAAAAAAAAAGAAGAAGAATTTAAAATCGAGCTTTGAAATGCATTAGTAGAGGTCAAGACAGACTTTAATGCAAAATTCTATAGCACGGCGATTGGTCCTTGGAGGATTGAATCCTCGCTGAGAAAAATTATGTGACTGACATCTAGAGTTTAAATTGTGGCTCTAGTGAAAATAGTTCTATGTCACCCTTATATTAGGGGGACCGGAAAATAATGTCGTTTTGAATAAAAATACTGACATCGGAAATTTATCCTTGATAAAATTTAAGATATTCTTAGGTAACTTATAAGATGGTTATTTGTAAAGTACCATGTAAACACTGTTAAACAAAAATTTCCGGTTTCATTTTATTAATTCAAAACGACATTATTTTCCGGTCCCCCTATTAAATTCTAATTCCATTTGATAGCGAGTTCTAAAAACTCGTATTAAAATTTAGAACGTTTCCCTATATTATCGAGGACAAACTTATTTAAAAATCTCTGCAAATAAATGGGACTACAAGAGGCAGGTTTCTGCAACTAAAATTTTGTTTTATAATCCTAGGAAAGTATCGAGAATTTCTCGCTATAAAAATGATCCATAACATTCAAAATATTCATAATATTGTTTCACCATCTAGAAAAATGTAGACTAGAAATTCATGATCATTTCGTCTATCCAAGATTTTTGTTTACCTTATACGTGTAACTCGGAAATCAGTATTCGTTCTTGATTAAAGCGGTATATTTTTTTCTTCAATGTAAAACCTTACTCTAATCAATTGACTTAATCAGCCACGGAGAATCTCTCATTTCTTTACGTTTCTATCTCTATAGAGAATTATTTTTGAAATTTATAGACTTTAATCCAAAAAGAAGTGAATTAATCAATTAATTAATTAAAGAAGTGAAAACAGTTATAAGATATGTTTAAAATATAGTGCATACATTTGTTAAAAAATAAATTAAAATAAAATCTCGCATTGTATTGATAAATTTATATTTTTATAATTATTTTCATACAAAAACAGCAATTTTTGAAAATGACAGCGTTAGATTTTACTTGTTCTTAAATTAGAAAACTACTAGGTATTCTAGGATTAAAAAGTAACGATACGAATAATCATTTTAAATAAAATTCGTAAGTGCAATTAAACTGTCATTGCCCGTTAAAAGTCTATATTTGTCTTTACATTTTACACTTTTCTTATTATTATACATTAATGAATAATAATAAAAATAAAAATTTAACTTGACTTTTTAAACTAAATGCTATTCAGGTTTGTTTACCCTATTTTTGATTACTACCCAGATAACAAGCACATTTGCAGCAAATTTGATTTATCTTGATATTATCTTGCCATGACAAATTTGCTGAGAAATTGCCGCAAAGTAGAAGGACATAGATCCATCTTTCGTTTTAATTAATATTTGTTTTCTTTTTTCCTTTCACACCGTTCATGCTATAAACTATAATCGCTAAGTAAGTATTGGAAATTCAGCAATAGTGTCTGACGATTGATATTGAAGCGGTTCCGCAGCGTTGTCTTCTTCTTGTTTATTGGAGAGGAAGGAGCGTGGGTCTTTCACAAAATTCGAAGTTCTGTATTGACAAGGCTTCCGTAAGATATGCATTATATTTGCATATTTCTATGCGTATTTGCAGACAATGTGACGTGACAAGAAACTTAGTTTGCAAAGCCTCAGCAGTTAGTGTTACAAGACAAGCTTGCTTGTTGCTGGGAATTTGCAGGGAAAATTAAATGTATCTTGATACGACAATGCTAACTTTTCTACTAGTTTGCAACGATTTTGCACCAAATTTGATCCAGTAAGGATACAACTTTCAAGACAAGTTTGCTGCAAATTTTGCGTATGGTGACTGCGGAGTTTACGTTATCTTGATTCAGTCTTGTTATAAACTTACAAGCTTGTTTCAATGAAGTTGCTGCAAGTTTGTTGGCTTACAAAGCAAGACTGCTGCAGTTTTGCTGCAAACTAAAATTGTTATGCGGGTGTTATTGTGCATGCAGTCGGCAGCAAAATTATTGAAGAACTCGCAATAATTCCTACTTAAAATATAGGCACCAAATACTGTATTGTTAAGTAAATATTTGTCAAGTCATGATCTTAGTCTTATACTGCTTATAAAAAAGTAAGTTGATGATAAAAATTAGCAATCAAACTAAAGAAATATATAAAATGTGTGGATGTGTGCTTTAATAATTTTGATGCCGACTATATGATGATTTAAACAAGTGTAAAAATACAGACTAAGTTAAAACAGCTAATTTACTCATTTTTAGTTTGTTTATAGGGGAGCGTGGAGCAGGTTGTAACAGTTTTTGGAAAATTAAGTGTATTTTTCGAAACGTATTAAGTTTTCCTGTTTATAATTGCTGTTTTTCATAGCATAGATAGTCATGTATCATATTCATATGAAAAAAAAAAAACCTTTCGTTAGCACAAAAAATAGCACAAAAAATATTTTTTCAAAATTATTTGCCCGTTACAATTTGCCTCGGTTTTGGGGCAAATTGTAACACACGTGGGGGCGATTTGTAACAGATACCAAGTGAACTCTAACAATAAAAACGACAATATTTAAAAATGCTTTTGTTATCAATCATTTATTAATTTAATAAAAGACAATTAATAATTAATATTAAATTATAACCTTCTTGGTATAGTAACAATGAAGTATATCAAATGGATTATAGTAAAACAATGATAAAAATAAAAATAAAATCAACCTAGTAGTTGATCTTAGTCAAAATTTAAGTTAATTCAAGCAAATGATATTTTATTCCTTTTCATGCATTTAATGTGTACACACATTTTGAAAATTAAGCATTATACCCATTCTTATGCCACAGAGAGCGTTTAGCAGAGCTCGAATTCTCCGCCCTTTTTCAGGACCCTTTTTCCCTTTTTCATTGGTGAGACGGTTCTGCTTTTTTTCTACCACTATTTTTATGCAATATTCTCTAATTCATGATTAATTCGTGATTTTGATTCGTTTTTAAATAATCACGGTACTATAATATAAAAAGACAGAAAATATCTCTGTTGCAAAGAAAGCAAAAATTTTTCATTTCTGAAAGTTTCCTTAAAATGGGCGGAGACTTCGAGCTCTGGTGTAGGCATCTCCACAAGCCACATGTTACAACTTGCCCCATCGTATGATTTTGGACATTTCGTTTATTTATAAAAATATTAGGGGGACCAGAAAATAATGTCCTTTTGAATTAAAATACTGACATCGGAAATTTATCCTGAATAAAATTTAAGATATTCTAGGTAACTTATAAGATGGTTATTTGTAAAGTACCATGTAAACACTGTTAAACAAAAATTTCCGGTTTCATTTTATTAATTCAAAACGACATTATTTCCGGATCCCCTAATATATAACGATTTATACAAAAAATTAAACATACATTTTATAACTCACCACACAGACTAAATAAATGGCTACAAACATTTCGTTAAAGTATAAATTAACGTACCTTTAATCAAAATTTACGAAATATTTTTTTCCCACTAACTAGCTAAAATGAAGCACGTGTACAGAACCTCTCATTAAGCATTTTTGTGGAGCACTGATTGTGCTTACATTATAAAGCGCGTCATAATAATTATGTTTATAAAAATATTTAATCACAAATGTTACAAACTATTTCGTAAATTGCGTGTTACTTCTTTCCCCTGTGACAACTAGCTCCACGCTCCACGATAATAAGTGTTGATCTTTATCTCGAATATTACTTGCTTCTTTACAATTAAAAAAAAAAAAAAATGATTTTTTTATTTATTGTCAATGTTTTCTATTTGCAATCTGAATGTATTACATATTTACAACTTGAGACTTATAGTTACAAAGACTTTTTGTCTCTAATGATCCTTGTGATAAAGTCACGCTAAATTTCCCATCTGAATGTATAACTTATCTACACACGACTATTTATTATAGAACACCAATAACATATCGAATTTTAATCTACTTTGTATTTTTTTATGTTACTTTATTTAACGAAAGCATTTACAGATAAATAGTTTGTAAAAAAGTTTCACAACATTTTACATTGAACTGAATTTATATTTTTATGTTACCTGTGTAACATTAAAGAATGTTTGAAATTTACTAAATAAGTCTTGATTTAAAGGCAAAGTTCAGAAGAAAGAATTTCCTAAATGTTCAATATCAGTTTGTGATCTCTTTTATGTTAGCTTTCTTTTTCCAACACCCCACACATTCGAAATACTTTAAAGGCATCTTCTCAAAGCTGACGGAGTAATACAACTAAAGCGATAAATTCCCTGTAAAATTTTCAATTTAACGCAGGCAATCCTGTTTTAAAACTGCTTAAAACAGATCCTGAAATTTATACCGCATCAATACTTTCTGGATTTAAAAAGAAAAATGAAATAAATAAAAAGATTGTTTTCAGGTAACTTTGTAAGTTTCCACTTTTTCTATTTAAATGTTACAAAATAAATAAATAAATAAAATAAATAAATGAATAACGCATTTATTTCTTTCACATAAAAATCGTTTTTTAAAGCTAAAAATTTCTGTAAAACGTAAATATTATGTAAATAAAGAATACACTTTAAAAGATTATATATATTTATATATATAGAGTAACCGCCGCTTAATATATTCACTGATTAATAAAATCGGTCGCTTAATCTGATCAAATTGTTAGGAACGGAATTAAAGCAATGCAAACTAATTTTAAAACCGCCGCTTAATAAAATCAGCATCAAATCTCTTCAGCATCAAAAATGTCATTTATGCACGCTAAACACATTTTGATTTACACTGTGATTTTTGAAATAAAATTGAAAATAAAATACAGCAATCCCTTCGTTATCTCTCTTTGTCGAAATTTTACATTTACAACATTAAATCTTACATATACAGCAATTAAAGACGCCTCGTTAGTTGTCTTAGCAATGATTTCAAGGAATGTATTATTCAAAGCGCGGTACTGAGTTACAAATTTGATTTAATTTGCAAATGATTTTTAACCGACTTCAAAAAAAGAAGGAAGGTTCTCAATTCAAACCGTATGTTTTTTTTATGTTTGTTAGCTCATAACTTCTGAACGGATGCTCCGATTTTGATACTTTTTGTTTTGTTGAAAAGGTCTTGGTCTACAATAGGTCCCATTGTAATATATTTACGATCTAAAGAAAATACAGGGTGCCCAAAAAAATCAGTCCCAACTCCTTTAACTGCTAAACGACTGCAGCTATAGTGATAAAAATGGTATGTAAGTATAGAAAAGTGGCCATGCTGGGCAAGGTTAAACCGCTTGCAGCGCCATCTGGTGGAAAATAGCGGAGTTAGTGTTCCTATCTCGAAAACGGTTCTACAGAAAATGTAAATTACAAAGCTGAAGGGTATCACCGATTTAGTACAAAAAGATAGTTTAGACATTCATACTAACATTCCTATCTCGGAAACGGTTCAAGACAGGGGGAAAAAGTGAATTATAAAATTGCAGAGCATCATCGATTTAGTACGAAAAGATAGTTTTGACATTGATGCTAAAAATACAAGGCTAAAAACGTGCATTTTTTTGTTCGCAATTTCTTACACTATGCATACTTGAGCTACATTGCTCACGTTGTAGCGTAGCTGCTGAGACATACGCTATATAGTTCAAAATGCGGTTACTTGATATTTTTTGTTTTGTTGTAGAGATCTTGGTCTGAAGTAGGTCCCATTATACCTTCTTTACAATCTAAAGAAAATAAAGCACCATCTGGTGAAAAACAGCGGAATTAGCGCTCCTATCTCAAAAACGGTTCAAGGTGGGAGAAAAGTTAATTACGAAGTTGTAGAGCATCTTCGATTTACTACGAATAGACATTATTGCTAAAAATAGAACGCTTAAAACGTGCAGTTGTTTGTTCGCAATTTCGTACATTGGGCACACTTGAACTACGTTGCACACTTTGCAGGGTAGCGGATGACACGTATACTCTGTGGTTCAAAGTACTGTTACTGTAAGCGGTCACATCGATTAGCGCAAAGTCGTTTTCAACCAACTTCAGAAAGGAGGGTGTTCTTAATTCAAGCTATGTGTTGTTGTTGGTGTTTGTAAGCTTATAACTTCGTAAGAGATGCTCTAATTAACCGACTTCAAAAAGGAGGAGGTTCTCAATTCAAAGCGTATGTTTTGTTTTTGTTTTTGTTTGTTAGCTCATAACTTCTGAACAGATGATCCGATTTTGATACTTTTTGTTTTATTGTAAAGGTCTTGGTCTGAAATAAATCCCATTGTAAAATCTTTACGATCAAAAGAAAATACAGGGTGCCCAAAAATGTCAGTCCCGACTCTTTTAACTGCTGAACAGCTGCAGCTATAGTTATAAAAGTGGTATGTAGGCATAGTAAAGAGGACATGTGCTACGCTATTCAACCGCCTAAAGCGCCACCTGGTGGAAAACAGTGGAGTTAGCGATCCTATCTCGGAAACGTTTCAAGACAAGGGAAAAAAATAATTATAAAATTGCAGATCATCATCGATGTAGTACGCAAAGATAGTTTAGAAATTAATGCTAAAAACCGAACGCTTAAAACGTGCATTTGTTTGTTCACAATTTTCTATTTTGTGCACACTTGAATGACATTGCATATGTTGTAGCGTAGCGGGTGACATTTATGCTATGTAAAATTCAAAGTATGGTTATTGTAAGCGGTCACATCGATTAACGCATAGACGTTTTAAACCGACTTCATAAAGGAAGAGGTTCTCAATGCAAACCATGTTTCTCGTTGTTGTTGTTGAAATTTGTTAGCTTATAACTTCGTAAGAGATGATTCAATTTTAATACTTTTTTTGTTGTCGCAATGATCTTGGCCTGAAATAGGTTTCATTATGATTTTATTAAGATATAAACAAATTACAGGATACTCACAAAAATCTGTTCTCACTCTAACTGCTGAACACATGCAGCTACAATGGTAAAAGCATTATGTAAGTATCGATGTTGAAACTTCTGTCCGTCAGCTGCAATGCATATTTTGCTCTTTATTTGAACTTTACGCTGCGCAATTTCCAGCGCAGCGGGTGACACGTATTCACTGTAAAGTACAATATATATGCCTAACAGAATTTCCGGTTACGAATACAGTGTATCCGTCCTTTACATTTCTAAAGACTTTTTAATTTAACGTATGTTCGTTCAATAGATAGTTTTTTGCTCATATCCGATAAAGGCAAGAAAAGTAAAACAACTTAAAAATGCAGCATTTGAGAAAAATCAACTTACAAATAACTTGACTATAATAAAACTGGCACAACTGTCTCTCGAGTGGATAACTTTCTAGATGGAGATGTAACTTTTTTTTTCACATTGGGTGCATTTCATGTATTTTTCAGTGACATAAACCATTTTTTGAGTAATGTCACTTTTCTTGGAACTTATGATTTGTGAAACTTCCGTCGAACGTCTTCTGATGCTCTGCTATATAAATAAGTTTTCACTGAAAAGAGAGAAATAAAATCTTTTTGTAAAAAAATAGAACCGACTCCAAACCTAAAAGTATAAAATAATTTCCTTCGCCAAACAACCTATAACACTACAATTAATCATAACTTTTGAAGTCGGCGCAAAATTAAATAAAAATTGATACCTTTGTTTAATACAAAAATCAAATCCTATTCAAAATACACATCTCACATTGTTACCTGCATAACGCAACCGAGAACTAATTTGATTCAAGAAAACAAATAAGATTTCGTAAGCAGCAAAATTTGGCGAAGATGCTGGTATCTATCTGACGTCCTTGGTGAAAGAAAAATCGCAAAATTATCTGGCAAACATATTTAATTTCTTTGGGATATCATGATTATTTTCATAAGGTATATCAAGAGATAAATCAAGAATATGAAACAACACATCGTACAATATATATTATGAAAATATACATCTTGCGTGTATATTTTTGCCTTACGTTTTGATCCCCAAATCCAAAAGCCATCAAGGATGATAGTTATCAAAGTTATACCAAATTTGCAAAGGAAACTCTAACTTCGTAGAAACATAAATACCGCATTGTGAAGAATGTTTACTGTTCTATGTAGATGCTACTAATGGACCAATTGTATACAGTGATAAAATAATAAAGGAAACATGAAAATGGATCATTCGAAACAACAGCATTTGTTGCTACCGATCTAAAGACAAACCTTTAAAAACTAATTAAATTTTATTTAATTTTGCGCCGACTTCAAAAGTTATGATTAATTGTAGTGTTATAGGTTGTTTGGCGAAGGAAATTATTTTATACTTTTAGGTTTGGAGTCGGTTCTATTTTTTTACAAAAAGATTTTATTTTAAAAATAATGTTTAATTAAAAGACAATTTTTAGTTCTTATTTTGAAATAACTAAGAAGCGAGAAGCTTAAACGGAAATATTTTAAATTTTAAAGAAAGTGTGAACTTTCAGCAAAGTATTGATGATTTTCCTCAAAGGAGAGCGCATCGGAACATGGGATGTGTTTAATTCACTTATTTTGAAGGAATAATCAAATAATTATCAGTTAAAAATTAATTAATATTGTTTATTTGTTCCATTATTTGGTACTTTTTTAAATTTCTTTCCAAATGCAGGAAAACACCTTTTTCTTGAATTCAGGAATTGTTCGCCGGATATTAAAATCAGCCGCTAACAGAAATCACTTTTGCTCAGAACGAATGTGATTTTAGTAAGCGGTGGGTACTGTATATATATATATAAAACTTTACAAGTACAGTCACCAGCGAAATTTTACTGTCCTGATGGAAAGTGAGCGATCTGATGTGCCCATTCAAGAAACGGCTGAAGGCTCATGGCAATGGAAAGAGAAGAGTTTCAATTGGTCCAAAGACCTTAGGCGACAATGGTAAGAAACTGATTTAGCTTCAAATGCCTGACTGCTTTAGCTGAGCAAATTGGAATGGCCTTCACCTTTTGGGTGACCATACAAGGAGTATACACTCCCGACGTACTTTGCCTATTCCGCCCCTCTTCCACGGTGAGGCAGCAGAGAAGGACTTAGAGGGGACTATTTTAATTAATGAATATGCGTATGGGACAGATATTGTTATCATTTTTCAAATAAGGTTATACTCAAAATGTTTCAAAACATATTTTTATAGTTCCGTATGAATTTCAACTGTTTTATATCATAATTTCACTGTATAGTTTTCTAAAGAAAAATTATAAAAATAATTCAAAGACTCTGATATATTCTTAATTATTGTAAATATTTTATTTATTAGCAAATTATAATATAATAATTTATTTATTAGCAAAATTATATTCCTTCTGTTTTACAGATGTATATTAAATAATAGTGTTTACCAGAAAGAGGTTTTTCAGAGTATACAGAAGTTTGATTTATAAATGATTTTTTTTTTTATTTTATTATTTCATTATTACCATAATTAACCAAGTTTGAATTGAAATAAATGTACGAAAGAATCTTATAACAAATGCATAAAGTCAAGCTACATTAAATGTGATTTATTTTTAAACATGAGTTTAGTTTTCGTTTTAAAACAAATTCTAAGTCACCCACCGTTTTCTCGGGACACCACTCCCTCCTCCAATTTTTATCACTGTTCGGTAAATTTATAGCCATGAATTTAAATTGGAGAATGAAAAATAATCAATTTAACACTAAAAACAACAACAACAACAACAACAAAATTCTTTTATAAATTAATAATATATTTAAAAAAACATAAGAAATGTAATACAGAATTTCAGTGGCAAATCCCTCCTCCCCCTAAATTTTCCCCTTGCCGCAAATATTGATGTTCAAGAATTTTCTAACTCTGTAGCCACCCAGAAGATATTTAACAGTTAAAATAATCCCCCCCCCCTAAAAGTCCACTTTATAGATATAAAATTACCGAAAAGGGATAAAACAACGGCCGTCCCTAAAAAAACGGTGTGTGATAGGGCAAAATGGACGTCATCTTTGGATTCAGGAGGACATTTTACATAAGAATTTGCTAAAATGGTGTTGGGATGCAATTTCAATGCCGAGCAGTGTAATTAGAGGAATTTTTGTTCCACATGTTTTAGTTTGCTTAAAAGTGTAATGAAATCGAGAACCAAAAATTACCAATTAGAAATTTATTACAAACCGCCAATCCAGAACAAAACACATTAAAAGTGATGTATTTTCGATTTTGTTTAAAAGACGAGATGAAAAATAGTTTGTTTAAAATCTTCTTATATGTTTAATTTATGACACAAAAATTTAGCAACATTCAACAGAAAATCAATATCATTTAGAAAATCCTAAAAATGTTCAAAGCAGGGTGGCAAAATAGTTTTCGAGACGATGTTCATCGTCGTATGAATAATACATTAATAAAATTCCTCATTACACTATCCTTGATTTTCCGCATCAAATGTTTAAATAAAATGTTGCTTTTATATAACGTTAAATCTAATCACGGTGCAATTAATTCATTAATTATTCCATGTTTCTTCTAAATATTCAACAACTTTATCCTTCAATTAACACAGCAGACTTGTTCAAAGGGGTCTGTAAATGAGCTTTTAAAGAGCAAATGAGTTTTTAAGTGATTTTAATAAAATTTCTAGAAATGCGCTCTAATGAAAGAATTTTAGGCAAACACATTTTTAAAATTAAATAATATATATATATACAGGGTTGTTATAATTAAACTTCCCTTATAAACAGCATCCTACAGCGCAAACGCGGGTGAAAGGAATGCACCGAAATTTGGTATATAGACAATACACGAGATGCGTTCACGGAATTTCGAAAAAAAAATTTAGTTTCAAAATGTCCAGAGGGCATTCGTAACTTTTGGGAGGCCAGTCGCTTTTCAACGATTAAACAGTCATTTTCATTGGTTCAAGATCAGGAGAACGCGCTGAACAGAGCAACAATCGAGCATATTCTGCATCAAGGAAGGTGTGAACAATACGGACAACTTGCGGTCGTGCATTGTCTTGCATATATATTGAGCTTTGGAGGCCTTGAATATAGGGCAGAGCGATGGGTCTTAACTCGTCAAAAATGTAATGGCGGGTATTCAGAGTGGCGGGAATGAAAACAACAGCTGGTCGAGACGTGTATCCAATGGTACCACATACCATCACTCCAGGTGGTTACCAGTATGCGGCTACGAAAATTTTGATTACCCTGAAAACTGCATCACTGATATAGGCGCGACGAACCTGGACGCAGGAATGGCGTGAAGTCGCTTTTCAGACAAATCACAATCTTGTTTACAGCATCAAGCTCATCCGTATTTAACAGCATTGTGAATAATGCTCATTACCAGCTAGGATTCCACATCTTCCCACAGTCCATCTCCTGTAGTGATGGTATGGGGTCTCATTCGATACACGTCTCGATTACTTCTTGTTCGCATTCCAGGCTCTCTGAGTAGCGACCATTAAATTTCTCGTGAGTTAAGACCCGACCCTCTGCCCTATATTCTTGGCTTCCGTAACACAACATTTAAGCAGGATAATGCACGACCGCAAGTTTTTTGTATTTACCGGACCTTCCTTGATAGAGAATGTATTCAATTGTTTCTCCGGCCAGCGCGTTCTCCTGATCTTGCACCAATGAAAATGTCTGCTTAATCGATGAAAAGCGAGTGGCCCGCCATCACTCACCAGTAACTACAGTCTATGAACTGTGACATCCTTTTGTAGATTCATGAAGTACTGTACCTGAATATGTCATCCAATCGCTTTTCGATTCTATGCCTAGACAGATATGAGTAGTTATTATCCCAGATGTCCCTCCTTTATGTACGGTTTTCTCAAGATATATTACTCAAAACTTCCTGAAAATTTAATGAATTGCTCTTCCTACTATAATGTATGTGCTCAATATATATCATTCTTATGTATGCATTCCGTCTTGGTGTTGCAATTTTCACAAACATGAGTGTAAATAAAATTTTGTGACTGGAAAGTGCTGTGAGCAAGCAGTCACAAGTCCATTATGGGAGTCTACAAAATGAAGTATGTACGAATAAGATTTTATTGTTTACAGCGGAAAAATTTAAAAATCTTGTAATATTTTTGTCAGCAATTATTTACATGTAAATAACGTAATTCGTGAAGAACACCAGTGGTTTTCGTTACGTGAAGTGCCGTTTTTCAAGTAAAATTTAAACTATATTTTTAACTATAAAAGCATAAAAACGTCTTTATGGATTCGATATAAATAAAACCTGAATAATGTTTTCCAAATTTTTAATACAGTTTTGCAAAGATACAAAGAAAACAACCTAATGAAATATGCTTTCCTAATTTATCTTCTTTTCTTGTCAATCATTCCATTTTTAGGTAAATTTTAGAATATTACTTTACTGAAAATCTTCACAATCTTTTCAGTCTCATGAAAGTAGTAAGCTTCAATAACATAAGTGTTCAGAATTCTAATAACTCTTAATTCAGAATTCCAATATCTTTTAAATTTGACAATAGATGACAGCTCTATGCAATTTTGAGAGAATTTTTAGAATATAAACATTAATTAAATTCATTTTTTTTTCATTGTATTTTAGGTGTTTAAACACTAAATTAATTCTTTTCTTCTTATTTATTTTACTCATGTTTTCAATTAATTGTTAGTTATACTTTAAATAATTTCTTTTTTCAAGTTGCTGTGAACCAGTTATTTGCTGCTGATCTAATCCTAGTTTGTTCTTTTTGTTGTGATTTTTAACGGTAAGCTGGAAAAATTCATTCTAACGTACGAGCTGAAATAAAGTCAATAATTCACGTTTGTATTCAATGGACAATGTTCCTGTGACGTCACCGTAGGTAAAATCGCCGAACACGTGGCCGATATTTTGTAAACAAATTAGATTCAAGATGACATTTTATTGTTACGTATAACATTTTCCTGAATATTTCTGCAGTGAAACTTAATAATAATGTTCAAACAAGAACAAAAGTGAAATGTAAACAACTGAATCGAATGATAAAGTTAAGACTATTCCATATCGTAAAATTGCAGAACATTTTATGTATACACACACACACACACATACATATATATAATGAAAAAAAGATTAATAAGAACATTTTATACACACACACATATATATAGACATCAAAGCTTAAATAAATAGAATTTCAATCACTTTAATAAAGGAATTTACTAAATGGAACATCCATTTAAATTTGTTAACATCGCCACAGTTCACACGGCAACTTTTAATATTACATATGTTGATTAATATTAAAGTATATTTATAAAACTGGATAAAAAACAAAACAAAGTTATCACTATATCACTCTTACTTCAATTTCATATAATCTGTAACTCTTAGAAATAATATTGCAAGATAAAAATTTGCAAGCCACAATGCTTTGCTATGGTAGAGTTGAGAATTGTTTACCGAAAACAGCTGATTTTTTATAGTCTCGAACCCAAAGGAGGAATATGGTCCATTATGCGTATTTATTCAAGCCATTATTCGTTCTTTCTTAAATATGATGTTTATTAATTCAATGGACCATATTCCCACTTTGGGTTCGAGGCTATAAGAATATCAGCTGGTTAGGGAAACAATCCTCAACTCTACCATAACGAAGCATTGTGGCTTCACATTTTTATCTTGCAATGTTATTTATAAGAGTTACAGATTATATGAAATTGAAGTAAGAGTGATATAGTGATACCTTTGTTTTGTTTTTAATCCAGTTTCAGTAATATACTTTAATATTAATCAACATATGTAATATTAAAAGTTGCCATGTGAACTGTGGCGATGTTAACAAATTTAAATGGATGTTCCATTTATTAAATTCCTTTATTAAGGTGATTGAAATTCTAATTATTTAAGCTTTGATGTCTATATATATGTGTGTGTGTTTAAAATGTTCTTATTAATCTTTATTCATTATATATATATATATGTGTGTGTGTGTGTATACATAAAATGTTCTGCAATTTTACGATTTGGAATAGTCTTAACTTTATCATTCGATTCAGTTGTTTACATTTATCTTTTGTTCTTGTTTGAACAATATTATTAAGTTTCACTGCAGAAATATTTAGGAAAATGTTATGCGTAACAATAAAATGGCATCTTGAATCTAATTTGTTTACAAAATATCGGCCGCGTGTTCGGCGATTTTACCTACGGTGACGTTACAGGAATATTGTCCATTGAAAGGAAGGTGAGTCCTTCAAATTCATTTTAAACTGATTTATGATTCAATATATTTTTAAACCAGCGATTTTTAAAACCATACAGTCCACGATTCTATTCAAAATCCCTCCATTAAGCATCATTTATATTTTAATACGGTTAAAAAATACCCCAGACATAATTTAATTATATATTTTAAAAACACTTTTATTTAACTCCGAATTCTTAGAATTCATTTTTACATTCAGTTATTTAATAATTGTAATTCAGAACGCTTGCATAATTGAATTTCGATATTAAATAGTAATCTTTCATGGGATGTTAAAAGACATGTAATGCAGTTTTATTTTCATTGAAAAATAATGAGGTTAATTGAATTTTTAAACCACTTATAATAGAAAACAAGAAAGAAAAATCATGCAGTACGCATTGATTAGTAACACTTTCCAACTGTACGCAATTGTTGTATCGAATAACTTTTAATACTCTTTGCGTGCGTTATCACACAACAGACAGAAGAACTGAAAAATATACAGATAGACTAATTAGTTTGAAAATTAATCTTAGGCATTTTGAAAAGTGTTAAAAGGCTTGACGAAAAAGAAAATGAAGCCTTTAGATTATAATTACAGCTTTTAATCTCTCTTAATATTTTACTGAAGCCCTGTAAATCTGATAGTTAATCATATCATATTCTATACAAAACATTATTTAAGAATATTAATAATACACATGTCAATGTTTTTCTGATTTTTACAGAATACAGTTTTTTAAATATAACTTTTAAAAAATTCTGCCCTAAAACGTAATGCATTTTTTTTAAAGGTTGTTGTTGTTATACCTCTAAACAAACTAGTTGTATAGGACCTATTAATGACATTTTAAATAGGAAACATTCCTTAGGGAACTTAAGTGTATATATTTTTAAAAATTCTCAAAATATTCACGGACGCTAGGAGCCGGAGACAAACAGATAGAAAGGTAGACAACCGAACAGACAGATGCACACAGTGAAATCCTATCCCCACTAAAATTATAAGAAAGTGTTAAAACGCTCAAGTAAATGAAAGTGCAATTCCAGCAAATTATTACTAATAGCTCTGAATGCAACTGGATGTTTTTGTGTGGACCTGTAAATCTAATGCACTCTTTTCTGAATGCGAATAATATATTTCATTTGCATTAAGCTTTGTGGAAAATAAAATTATTAAAATTTGGTTTATAAAAAAAACTCTCATAGAACAAAATACTTTAGAATACATTCAAGTGCCCTTGTACACAAACCAGTTAGAAATGTACTCTATTGGTATATGTACTCTATTACTTAGGAAACATCCGATAGGGAATTTAATAATATATTAAAATTTCATTGAAGTTTCTATAGAGTAAAGGCATTAAAATATGGTTTTTAGAAACTCCTCTTATAGAACACAATGCTTTCGAATAATTTTGGGTGTTCCTGTACACAAACCAGAAGAGGTATTCACTCCATTTTCAATAGGGAACATCCGATAGTGAAATTGAATAATATATATCGGTTTGAAGAAATTCCATAAATATTTACGGGAATTAGAGCACAGAAAATCAGACAGAGAGACAGACAGTCGGACAGAAGAACAGTCAGATAGGTACACAAATTGAAATTGTATTCACACTAAAAACTTGTTAGAAAGTGTCAAAAACGCTTAATGTAAACGAAAGTACAATTCTAGCAATTTTTTATTAATAGCTCTTAATATGACTGAATATTTTTGTGTCACCCTGTAATTCTAATGATAAGCATGCTGTATTCTATGCAAAGCATTCTTTTGTGCATATAAATAACGTATTTCAATTTTTTAAAATTGTGTGGACAGTAAAGTTATTAAAATTTGATTTATAGAAATATCTCATATAGAACGCAATGCTTTGGAATAATTTTGAGTCTCCCTGTACATAAACCAGTGGTAGTATTTAATCTATTTTATATAAGAAACATCCAATAGTGAACATGAATAACATATTTCAATTTAATTAAGATATGTGTACAGTAAAGGAATGACAATATGGTTTATAGAAATACCTCTCATAGAACACAATGCTTTGAAATATTTTCGTGTGTCCCTGCACACAAACCAGTAGAGGTATAAACTCCATTTTCAATAGGGAACATCCGATAGTGAAATTTAATAACATATATCAGTTTCAAAAAATTCCATAAATATTTACGGGAGTTAGAGTGCGGGCAGACAGACAGACGGACAGACACATAAATTCATATTATATTCACACTTGAAAAATGTTAGAAAATGTTAAAAACGCTTAATGTAAACGAAAGAACGTTTCTAGCATATTTTTATTAATAGCTCTTAATGTAACAGAATATTTTTGTGTCATCCTTTAATCTAATGCTAATCATGCTATATTCCATACAAAGCATTCTTTTATGCATATAAATAACATATTTCAATTTCGTAAAACTTCGTGGAAAATAAAGTTATTAAAATTTGATTTATAGAAATATCTCTTATAGAACGCAATGCTTTAGAATACTTTTGAATGTCCTTGTATATAAACCATTGGTGGTATTTAATTCTTTTTACACAGGAAACATCCAATAGTGAACTTGAATAACGTATTTCAATTTCATTCACATATGTGTACAGTAAAGGTATGAAAGTATGATTTATAGAAATACCTCTCACAGAACACAATGCCTTGAAATACTTTCGAGTATCCCTGTATATAAACCGGTGGTGGTATTTTATCCATTTTATACAGGAAACATCCAATAGTGAACTTGAATAATATATTTCAATTTCATTAAGATTTGTGTACAGTAAAGGTATAAAAATAGGATTTATATAAATACCTCTCATAGAACACAATGCTTTGAGTGTCCCTGTACATAAACCAGTAGAAGTATGAACTCCATTTTCAATAGGGAACATCCGATAGTGAATATCAATAACATATAACAGTTTCAAAAAATTCTACAAATAATCCCGGACGTTAGAGCGCGGAGAGACAAACAGACAAACCGAAGTCATTAACACTTTTCAACCTTGTTGGGAAGTGTTAAAAATGTTAGAAAGTGTTAAAAACGCTTAATGTAAACGAAAGTACAATTTTAGCAAATATTTATCCATAGCTCTTTATACAACTAAATATTTCTGTGTCACCCTGTAAATCTAATACTAATCATGTTATATTCTACGCAAAGCATTCTTTTGTGCATAAACAACATATTTCTATTTCATAAATCTTCGTGCAAAGTAAAGTTATTAAAATTTAGTTTATAGAAATATCTCTCTTAGAACGCAGTGCTTTGGAATACTTTTGTGTGTCCCTGTACACAAATCAGTGGTGGTATTTACTCCATTTTCTACAGGAAACATCCGATAGTGAACTTGAATAATGTATTTCAATTTCATTAAGATTTGTGTTCTGTAAGGGTATTTATAGAAATGCCTCTCAATGAACACAATGATTTGAAATATTTTCGGTGGTCCCTGTACACAAAGCAGTAAAGGTATAAACTCCATTTTTAATAGAAAACATCATATAGTGAACTTGAATAATAACATATTTCACTTTCATGAAGATTTGTGTACACTTAAGGTATTAAAATATGGTTTATAGAAATGCCTCTTATAGAACACAATGCTTTGAAATATTTTCGGGGTCCCTATACACAAACCAGTAAAGGTATAAACTACATTGTGAATAGGAAACATCTGATAGTGAACTTAAATAACATATTTCAATTTAATTAAGATTTGTGTTCAGTAAAGGTATGAAAAATTTGTTTATAGAAATGCTTCTCATAGAACCCAATGCTTCGAAATACTTTCGGGCACAAACCAGTAGAGGTATAAACTTCCTTTTCAATATGGAATATCCGATAGAGAAATTGAATAACATATATCAGTTTCAAGAAATTCCATAAATATTTACAGGAGTTAAGGCACGGACAGACAGACAAACAGACAAACCGTAATCATTAACATTTTTCAACCTTGTTGGAAAGTGTTAAAAATGATACAGAAGAGACGTTCTTGGGCAAAACAGCATGTTTCCTAGACAAAGGCTCAGTGGGACTCAGTAACGTTTTCGGAGGAATCTAAATTCATCCTACATAGGTCGGAACTATGGTATGTTCTGCGACCTAAAAATGAAGGTTATCATCCAGACTGCATATTGCGTACTGTTAAATTCCCAGCGAACAAAATGGTCTGGGGATGCATATCAAATAAAGAGGTTGGACGCCTGAAACTTATTATTGGAACTGTGAATGTATCAGTCAGCGTATGTATCAGTCCCTATCACACAGCGAAATCGGTAAGTACGATCTAACTTATTCATGCATGATTTTTTTTACCTTATTTATAGGTTTTTATCTCCACAACATAAAGGATATTACAAAAGTAATTTACCCCTAATTTACTCCTTTAGGTGAAAGCCTATCTGACAAAAGAATCAAAGTTTTGGACTGGTCTGGGAATAGTCCCAATCTGAATCCCATTGAAAATTGTTGGCGCATAATGGGTACGAAAATTGCTGCTAAGAAGCCTGCTACTAAGATTGAACTGCAGGAAAGCATTATTAGGGTTTAATTCCATGATACTGGCCGGGATTACAGTCAGAAGTTAATATCTTCTATGCCAGACCGTTGCAAGGCTGTCATTGCAGCTCGTGGAGGAACCACTAAATATTCAAGTGATCCTTATGCCTGTATACACATGTAAATAAAAGTAATATGACTGCAGTTATATCGAATTTATATTAACTACAAAATTTGTATATCAATTACTTTGTTGTACGTCTTATTAAATATTACATTTTTAATTCTTTTTCATTTTTCTGAGTAAATTATTGTTAATAATTAAGTCTCGTAAAACTTGATTAAGATTAATCCTACAACTTCATTTTATCCTAACAGTATGATCTTTACATAAAACATATACGTGAAACCCATTATTTGCACACTTTTCCCTTTTTTCGCAGGTGATGCAGTTTTTTTTTCCGCCACTGTATATACAGTCGAACCTCGTCAACGTGAACACTGTTAATGTGAATAACTTTTAACATGAACTGTTTTCACAGTCCCCATCAAATTGAAAATTAGTTTAGTTATAGGAAGATTAGTTACTGATAGCATGAACTACTGATAACATGAAAAAATTTTTTCTCCTCCTTAAGATTCACGTTAGCGAGGTTCTACTGTATTTAAATACTTTTTATGTTACTTATATTTTTTCTAAGATTGTTGGTAAATTTCAGATAAGGTAAGAATTAATTATAACACTGTGAAGATCGTAAAAGATGCCAATCAACAACAGCGAGAGCAATCCATAAAATTCTTTATTGAACAAAAACTGCTACATGTAGCGTCTAGTGTCATGTGGTGAGATTAAAGTGAGAAATATACGTTTTATTCTTATAAGTACCTTTGATATGTCTTTCATAAATTATATTTTAAACGATTTTTAAACAAAAATTACTGTAAAGTAACGTCAATAGATTACGAGTATTAAGAGATATTTGCGACAAACCGATTTTTCGACCTTTGACTTTGCATACAAATTTTAGCCGAAGTGGGATCGATGTGAACTTTTGACATTTTATTTATAATGATGTATTTAAGGCATATACTGATTATTGGCTCTATGTGAATTTTTCTGAAGTTGAAGCCTACTTTGACTAGGCTGTGTACCATAGTCCTGTAAAAGCAGCTTATAACTTATACAACGGAGATAAGAAACTTACTAAATCCAACTATTCGAAAATATTGATACACATAAAGGAAAAAAAACAGTTTCTGTAAAAAAAAAAAAAATTATTACTGTAAATTTCATTTGTCTCCGAAAGTTTCATTTTTACTAAATCGTAAATTATTATTTTTATTTATTTATTTATTGCATATAAATGCTTGAACCTGTTTCTGCACTTAATAGTTCTCGAAAAAAAAATAATAATATCTCCAAGATATTTAATTTTTATAATTATGCATTTCCTTAACAGCATAAAAGTAAAAAAGGAAGGAAAATTTTACCCTACATTTAAACAAATTTTTGTTTACTATATTCCAAGTACAGCTCAGAGACATTAGTGGGGTTATAAATAACCCCAGTAACTCCCTTTATAAATCGATTACTTTAAAATAATAATTGTTGGCCATAAATATTGCGTTAGAGAGATTTATAGCAAAATTAAACTTGAAACTGTGATAGCAGTAAACATTATGGTCGATAAATTGTTTTACGAAACCATTATATGTAATGCTTAGAGAAGTATTAATTTGACATTTTGATTAAAAGCGATATTTGTAAAATTATCAATAATTTCAATACGCTCCATGTTTCAAATCATGTAGTCATTTAATCTCCAATAATAAAAGTAATTTATTTTATTTATTTATTTATTTTTTTATAAAAAAGAAATTCGTGATTGTAAATGATAGATAATTTAGTTTCAATGCATAATTTTCAATCTTATATCGTCAATGGACTCTTTCCAGTTTCGTCTGCTCAATCATGTGATAGAGGAAAACAAAAAATCGAATTCTGAGAATCGAATTCAATTAAATATTGTTCTTAAGAACAAAAATATTAATATTTAATATAAAATAAGATGAAAGTAATATTGCGCATTTGTAAACAGTAGAATAATTGTATTTGTAAATTTAATAATTTTTTAAAAACACCTTATGTGTTTATTTATTTTCAACTGTAAGAATCGATTTTTGTATGTTCTAGTGTAACGGTTACATTAACTGATCTAGCAATAAATAATAGCTTGTTCTTGTGGAATGTTTATGGATTATAATTTGAAATTTAAAAATGTTTTCATTTAATTTAATTACATAAAGGTGTTACAACAAGTTAATTAACTTAGTTACTGATCTAAATGGATTTACACCGTACGATATTGCACTGTCAATAATTTAAATACCAAACGTCAGAGTATTTAACATGTTCTTCATGAACATCAATAACAAATATAAACTAAATGATGATTGTATATGTATACAGAAAACAAAACATGATGAATAATGATATAAAATGGATTAAAAATGATGATGTATAAAATAATAACACATTTTAAATACGATTGATCAAAAATAAGAATAGAAAATATGTTATTTCAGCAATCGCTAGAGATATACAAGATTTCGTCTGCCATTTCTTTTTCATCTATCATGTGACCTCTGACGTCAGGTGGGAAGAGGCCATTGCCATTTATATATGAAATTACGGTATAAGAATTTTACGCATTAAAGCAACGCGATTTTTATTTTATAAGTTACATTAAATAAGATAACCAAAAATAAGACGATTGAATTAATAAAGCACAAGATAACTGGAGGGGAAACTTTGAAATTTCAACTTAGAAGGAATGTCCTTTCTTAGCTCTACGGAGATGCCTTCTCAAGACAAACATTTTGGCAAAAATGTTTTGACCTAATAGTATGTTTTAGAAAATTATGACGGGTTAAAGTTTTAGCTAAATTTCTCCTATCCTTCTCACTGTATGTCGGAAACACCTCGAAATTTGTAAATGTTAAAAAAAAAAAACTCTAAAAAAATTTGAAGGTGACTTCGTTTGGTTAAAAAAAATAGCCGTGTTAGGGAAAATTAAGTTCATCCAGCTGGGTGGGGAGTTCAAAATTTCAAATGGAAATAGTTGGAGCGAACTCCTCAGTGCAAATATTTTTAAAATATGTTTTGTTAAACGATTTTTTAAAAATATGTGTAGTTACTAAACATTGAGCAAATGTTTCACCTTCTTTCTATCTTTTCAAAAACGCTTCGGAATACCTAATATCTATTTAAGAAATGTTCAGTAAATCTAAGGGGGACAGGATTTTTTTTTTTTTTTTTTTTTATATATATAACTGTAGAGTTATAAGATTGTCTAAAGGAGTGAATTTTGAATTTTTAAATGTTAGAGTAGCTGTTAGTTCTTTTATGGGTTCTCTAAAGGCAGGGGAAACCTCACCTCTAAATTTCAGTTAACAAAACTGTTGGAATATACATATATATATTACAGTTTTTAAAAATTCTGACACGTAGCAAAGAAAATAATAATAATAATAATAATAATAATAATAATAATAATAGTAAAAATAAAATAAATCAGTAACGTCTAAAATTGAGAACAAGATAAAAATATTTTACTAAATAATATTTTTAAACAACGTTTCGCTCCTAAAATCTGAAAGGAACAAAAAGTTTTATTATTTTTACTAATCAAAGGAACTAAATTTTGAAATACTTTTTTACAATCCAAGGACAAAATTTTCGTATTATTTCAAAATATACTTTTCTGTGTAAGGTAGGTACTGTATAATTTTTATTATTATTATTATTATTATTTTTTTTTTTTTTAAGTCGGGATTATTATGGTAATCTTTTTTACTCTTTTTATCCTCCCGTTGCTACATAAATTTTTATTTTGACAAGTTTTCTTGATTTTCCTTGCAAACTATAAGTTTGCATCTTATAATATTTAGATTTGATCAAAGTTGGAATTATCATAAATGAAACCATATTGCGTTAATTATGTCAATTGTATTTGCCTCCTTTTGTCTCGTTTGGGATAACGAATTTTTAATTTTAGGAAAGTTTATTTGTGCATGTTACCGAAGAAAAATTTTGGTGATAACCGGTAATCTAAGTAATTCTTGCTCTCAAGTTATATGTTTACAAAAACGTAAAAATAAATAAATTAATATAAATGATTAGTTAATTTAAATCGGCAAAACAAAATATATAATCCGTGAAAAGTAAACTTTTTTTAGCGTTAACAAATATTTATCATCAAAAAGCATTGTATACATGAGGGGCCAACACTTCTAAACACCCCACTGAATTAGAAAGTGTTTGTTATTTATTTATAAGACTTATTTATTATTAATAATAAAAGTTATTTTCATAATTAATTATGAATAGTAATAATTAAAATTATTATTACATTATTAATTTTCGCCACATTGTAAATTTAATGTTATAAAACATCATTAGTTTAAGTAAAAGGTATTATTTTGAAACATTTTCCAATTTACTATTCAATATAAATAAAAAAAACCCAATATGAATTACTCACCATTTTAAAATATTTCAACCTCACTTTAAATATTTTTTATATCCCGTATTAAATTTTAAAGGTAACTATAGAGTTACAAAATATTTTTATATTAATTTTTTTTCTCTTAAAAATGAATAATATTTTCAAATATATGTACAAAAACATTCTAAATATTTAACGGAAATTATCTAAGAAGACATGACTTAAGATATGCATTAAAATTGGTTAATTTCGTATTTAAATAAATCCGAGCACATATTTTATGCGCAAAATAGCAGGCAGAGAGTAGTAAGCGAAAAAAAAAAAAAAAAAAAAAAAAAAAAAGGAAAATATCTTTTTAGTGCCCACTACTGGTACAAATAATTTATCATCAATTAAACAGGTATATAAAAATAATGTTGGTAACATCTGATTTAATGATTTTAGCTGATACTTATTTTTATTGGTGTGTAGAAACTGAAAATTAAGCCAATTTTTCTCGATCACGTATAGATTTTTTTCGCTGACATATTTACTTAACTACTGACATAATTTCTTAATTTTGAGATAGCTTTTAGGTATGCTTTCATAATTAATTATAATCAATCAGGAAAACATATTTTAAAACGTACGGCATAATTATATTAGTGGAAGAGTCGCGGAAGAAATTATGTTAGTTACAGGCTTGTCCAACCCAAAACACTTGGTGGGCCGCATTGGAAATCTATCTTATTCGTTCGTTCCACACCGTATGTACAGTCATACCCCCCCCCCCCCTCCTTTTCCAAAAAATTTTGCCGTAAATTCGCTGATAATTTAATGTGAAATTAATCGGGGAAGAAAATTCTTATTATTATTATTATTATTATTTTATGACTACATATGCATATGCGTATATATGTTTATGAGTATATAATTCATGTATGTATATACTTTTTTCGAGGAAGGGCAGGGTGAAAATTAGGAGCAGAATACATTATTTTAAATTATTTCCATTCATAAATTAACAATAGTATCATGAAAAATTTATAACTGTATAGTAAAACTATAATAAAAAGAATGAATAATGGATCTAATAATATTTCATTACAACAGTTCTTTAGCTATCATAATCGTTGAAAGGCATTTTCACTGCGAAAAGTCAGACCGTATTTATTAACTTTACATCCGTTAACCGAAGCTGTCAAACTTTAAATATCGGTAGTCTCCTCACGGGCCGCATGCGGCCCGCGGGCTGGTCACCTCTGTGTTAGTAGACACCCTGTATTGATAGAGGAAAACTGACTTTAGATTCGGATTCAGCGCACAAAAAGGAAAAAAAAAAAAAGGATAAATAAATAGATAAATAAACCAGTTGGCATAGGTGGACTCTGCTCAGTTCCCCATCATATTTATACTCCCATAAATTTCTAGTGCGAGTCATATTATAATAATGTTAAAAGAAATGAATTTGACCAAAGCTTGATACAGTGACAGAATTAAATCCCCGCCTAATAGGCTATCCACCGTTCACTTCGATATATTTATCTTATTCTAATCTATTAATTTATTTTATCAGGGTCGATTCAGTTGTTTAGTTTTCATGCTACTATTTCCAATGCAACAATCCTCAAAATGCATATTTATATGAAAAATTTTCAATTTTGCTATGTTGATAAAATCTTAAATTACGAATAACTTAGAAAAATTTCCTATTAGAATATTTGTAGTCAATCATGTTCAAACAAGTATCATAAATGTACTTTTGAAGTTGTCTGATATATTTATGATCCTCAGATTGGAAGTTTATGCTCAATTTTGCCTTATTCTGACATGTTAAGTAAATCGTAAATTCCAAATAACTTACGAATTTTTAAAATTGGAAATATCATAGTCTATGATATTCATGCCAGTATGTGAAATTTTGCTCTATTTTGTCATGTTAAGAAATTCGTTTCCAATAACTTACGAAATTTTTATATTGGAAAATTCATAGTCATTAATATTCATGCCAGTGTCCTAAATAATATTTGAAAAGTTGTCTAACATCTTTACGATGAAAATATCTCTCAAAATTGACGTTTATGTGAAATTTTTCCCTATTCTGCCATGTAAAGAAATTCGTAAATTTCCAATAACTTGCGAAATTTTCAAAGTAGCATATTTCTAGTTACTGATGTTCATTCCGGCATCAAAACTGATATTTTAAAACTGGTCTGACATTTTTAGAGTAAAAAGTTTCTTTGTAATGCACGTTTAAGTGAATTTTTGTCCTATTCTCCCATGTTAAGAAAATCTTAAATTTCGAATAACTGCTAAAGTTTTTTAATTCGAATGTTGCAAATAAATACGGTTCTTGCCAGTATTGAAAGTAATATTTTAAACTGATTTGACCTCTCTGCGATTATTTCTTCGTGAGATATCGTGTAAACAGACTAACACACTATCAGACACCCTACAGACAAATATCATACAAATTTTGTCATTTCTGGATTCCTCACACCTGAAAAAGTATAAAAAAGTGAAAAAACCGGGGTCAAAAGTTTTCACGATTACCTAATTTCCCCATACGTATAGTATGATGGGGAACTAAAATCAATCAAAATTACCCTATCGAAATTTTAGATGTATTTACAATTGCAGAATGGAATAAAAGAATTAATTACGTAAATAAGTGTACTTGTTAAAAGAAAAAGAATAAAATGCAAAGCCTTATTCAGAGATTGTCTATTTGTTAACAAATTTTAAAAGTATTTTGCTGCTATAAAAAAATATTAAAAGAAAAGAACAAAGAAACTTTGACAAAATATCAAATAATTCACAGCGGCCAAAATAAAATGAAAATAATTTCTTTTTTAATGTCAGTAGCAGATGTTTCTTTGATTCTAGGAACATTTTTATGTTTTACATGTATCTCTGAAATCCATTATTTTTAGATTCTTTTAGGTGAAAAAGTATTCATCGATGCAGATTTATAAAATATAAGCTAAGAAAAGCGATTTAAAAGATGTATCAAAACCCATTAATAAATAAAAATTATTAAATTATAATTATCTTTAAAACATTATTGGAGTGTAAATTAATTAAACAAAGTTATAGAATTATTAGATAACACTCTGTTACATTAAAAAAATTTTGTATTTTTATTCTATTCTACATATTTATAATGTATTAGTCGTAAGTTTAAATAAATGTTCTTGTATAGTATTTTGCAAAAGTTATGTTTTAAAAAGTAATTTAGCAAAACCATATTTTACTAGATACTTATGTATATATGTTCCACGATCGATGTATATCTATATCTATATCTATATCTATATCTATATATATATATACATACATACATACATCAATACAAAAGCATGCTGTATGTCTCATGCACGTATGTCTCAAGCCATACGGAGCATTTTTAGCGGTTAAATTAATTTATTTATTCTATGTTTTTGGATTAATTTTCTCTTTAGTTTTGACCTACAATTATTGGTTTTCATGTAAGTGTATTATAAGTTATTTTTCTTTCATATTTTCATTATTTCGTATGACTAAAAACATATTTTGATATCTTATATATACATAGAGAGAGCTATTCAGCACAATAAAACATGAACAAAATTTTATTGCATGATTGTTAAAAAAAAAAAAAAAAAAAAAAAAAAATTCCGTTTACATTAAAATAATAAATATTACACGTATCTTGAAGAAAGGATTAAAACTATAAATTTGATGGCTTTACTTTATCTTAATACAGCTGAATATTAATTAATTTACGGTAGTATTAAGAAATTTGCTTCATCAGTGCTACTGAATAAGCTTCAATTAAGCAACTGAAAGTTAATGTATTTAATGCTAATAAAATAATCTTAATGCTACATAAGTATTGAATGGATTAGATTTCTACAAGATTAGGGATTTCCGTAGCTTAATGCTTCAATGCTACTGAAGTCAATAACTAACTTTATTAAATTTCGGCATATTTAAAATTTTTCTAATTTTTTGTGATTGAAGGCTGTTACCTTTATTTCTGTGATTTTTTGTTATTATTGCAATGAACCTAAAATATTTTTAATATTCTTAATAAATTATTTCCTTAAGTATTATTATAATATAATTATTTTTGTACAGTACCTGCAAGAAATGTTTCTTTTCTTTTATTAAAATAAACAATTTATTAACGTAATAAAAATATATTTACCAAAAATAAAATTTGTCATGGTAAAAATAGTTTAAAACCTAAACATATATAGGAACAAATTATCAATGAATAAAATTAAATAGTTACAATAATTTATTCCTATATTTAAGCTTTGCATTTCCTTTTGCAACAATTCTGCGCATTGGTTTGCAATTTTTCTTTTTTTGTTTTTCTTATCTTTAAACTCATAAATTCGTTACAATATTTAACTATATATATATACATATATATAATATGAATATTTTCTTTTTATAAATTCGATGTAAAATGTTTCCATATAAATCAAAAAATTAGATATTTTAAATTTATATAATGCATTTCCTATGAAATAATTCACAAGATCGTACATTTTTAATTTAAATAACAAATACTACTCTATTCGAAAAATAAATAAATAAATAAAATTTTTAGTTTTCCAATAACTTTTCAATTGATTCACTTCCTTTCAAAATTTTATTACTCTTAGTAAAAAAAAAAAAATAAATAAATAAAATAAACACAATGCAAAGAAAATTAAGACAAGCTGCGTACTTTTTCCAACATCGAATTTCGATTGCCAGCTTGTGTGGCACTACATGATGAAAAACTTTCGACAGAATATTTTATTGAATTTAATCCTTGTTATTTATTCACGACTTCTCATAACAGTACCCAGAAATGATCTGATTTCTGAGAAGGACGTGATTTAATTATATAAACAGAAGTAATTCCTGATTTTGATTATTTCCTTTCAAAAGCCTTCGTAGCTTATTGATTTTTTTTCTCATTGTATCCTTTGTAATCATTGTAAATCGATTTTTAAATAAGTATTAAGGTTTATTGTACAGTGACATATATGATATAGAGTTTAAAAAAATTGAAACTATTTAAAAAAAAAAAAAAAAAAAATGTACTCGCTGAAAGATTTTTTTAACTCTTCCGCATAATATATATATATGATATTATACTATTAATATGATGAAAAGAAAAGAAAAGCTGCGATAAAAAGAATAAAAAAAAATGAAGAAAACATCTTTCATAATCAGTTAGAAAAGCTCTGACAGTAAATTACTGTATAAGTTTTCTGTCAGAATATTTTTCTGATTCAATATAAAAACTACTTTAAATGTTTCAGAAAGACGTATACTCAAAAATTTTTCAATTTCGTTACTTCCTCAGGCTTTTTCATGCCTTCCATCAACCTAGAATATGGCCACGTTTTACACTTTTGTTAATCATGACCTTAACATTTGTACTGATCCTGAATCCCCCAACTCCGAAATCAACAGGTTGCTGTTGACAGAAGTTAAAACCCTTACATTGATAAAAAAAATTTTTTTAGTTGTGTGCCTGTAAAAAAACTATCCGTGCTAGATTCACTAAAATGAGTGTAGTTCGTACAACGGTGACCTATAACATATGCACACATTTTCAGCTCAATCGAATAAGTCGTTTAGAACTTTAAAAAATTTGTGCCTATAAATCATAATGATAAAGAAATTTTCGTTGTGTCCCTGTAAAAATGTATAAGTGCTAGACTCACCGAAATTTAAACAGCTTGCGCGACTGTGACCTGTAATATGTATGTAAATTTTCAACTCAATCGGATGAAGCGTTTAGAAACTATCGCATTTTAAATAATTTCAGCCCATAAGACACAATGATAAAGAATTTTCCTTAGTTTTTCTCTAAAAAAGCTATAAGTGCTACATGATCCTAAATAGATATAGTTAGTGTGATCGTAATCTATAACATGTATATACATTTTCAGCTCAATCCAATATGGCGTTTAGACGTTACCACAATTTAAAAATTTAATCCCATAGGGCATAATGATAAAAAAAAATTTCGTTGTCTCCCTGTAAGAGAACTATACGTGTTAAATTCAATAAAATTTATTCACTTTGTGACTTATAACCTGTGTATAAATCTTTAGCTCAAATGGTGTTTGGATGCTACTGCACTTTAAAAATTTTTGGACCTTAGACCATAATGATAAAGAATTTTTCTTTGTGTCCCTATAAAAAAATTATAAGCGATAAAATCACCAAAAATCAATAGGGTTTGTGCTACAGTGATCTATAACATATATACCAACTTTCAGCTCATTCGAACAAAAGGATTAGTCGCTATCGTGTTCACACGCATACATACACACACACATACATACACACGTACATCATCGTGAATATAGAACATATGAATTCATGGGACCTCAAAACGTGTAGAAACACCGAATTCTCAGTTTCGGATTTTTAACATGATTACAATACTTCCCTCACTATAGTGTTTGGAATATAAAAAGGGTCAATTGCATTACGTTTGAAAGGAGTATTCTAAAATTTTTTTTTCGTTGTCCCTAACAACGCACTTGTCCAATATACATCCTTAAGATGTCCATAGGATGTCCATAGACGTCATTTTAATCCATAGGACATCCTGAGGATGGCATTTGGAGAAGATGTGCTGATAGGGGTGTTAATTGAATTTCTTTCTATTCACGCTGAAGCGAAATATCGAGATTTTTAATGAATCCATGAAAATTTAAGTTATTTTTAGTTATTGTGTTAACCTTTTAATTGAGCTAACCTTTCAGTTGTGTCAAATTTTCGGTTGTTTACCTTTTTACAATTTCTGTCGCGTAAAATGATAACTTTGAAAGACAGATATCAAAACAAACATAATGCTATCTGTTCGTGTAAAACAATGGTACTTTCTTGCTAATCCAATTGTCTTCTGTACAAAGTTACACCGTTCAACCAATCTTTATGAAACATGGTACATTTTATTATCAGTACAAAATGTAGTTAACGCCGTATTATTTAGTTCGCCATATTATTGGTGTTCAAGATATTCAATAAAAACAAGGTAACAGGTTAAGGTAACATATTATCAATAGATTATCTGAAAATTCACAGAAAAGTTTTTAACAGTGCATAATATCCAGTCAAGCCTAAGATCTTCTATAAGAAATCGGCTTCAGTCAAAAGCACAAACACATTTTGTAATAAATTTGCAGTAAAAAAGTAACCAGATAATATTTGCAACCATATACTTTAACGCAGATGCACAATTTTTAAAAATATTTTCATGAAAAAATATCCATTTCTTGAAATTATATTAGCTAAATTCAGCTATCACAGTTTAATTTTACTTGGTTCAGCTGATGGCTCCATGGTTAGTTTTTATATTATATGTCTAATTCATCCATACTTTCTGTTCGATTTCGAAGTAGTACGGTTTGCTACTAGAACTCAAACCCAAAGCTAATCAGTTAGACATTAGAGGGAACTGATCAGGGGATATCAAGTTAGGATTTTAAGTACGTTTAAATAAATAGTAATTATCTTGGTTTTCATTATGCCCATTTTTAAATTCGATTTAAGAAAAAAAATATGTGCAAGTGAATATTATATTCACCATTTAAAAATGCTATATCTATTAAAATTCATTTACATATTTTCCATTTTAAGATCTAATTTTCTTAACTCAACTTTAAATGAGTTTGCTTATTTTTCGTCATATATTCATATAAAATATTTTTGAATTCAAACAATACATTTTTACTTTCTTCTATATGTAATATAGAGAAAGTATTGGATTCGCGAAAATTTTCGACCTCCGTTTTTTGACGGATCTACACGTTTTGGGATGTCCTGAATACGAATTGATAGTTTTAAAAAAATGTCTGTCTGTCTGTCTGTCTGTGTGTGTGTGTGTGTGTGTGTGTGTGTGTGTGTGTGTGTGTGTGTGTGTGCGTGTTGTTTTCACCGTATCTCACGAACCAATGAATGAAATTCAACGAAACTTGGTATATAGTTGGAACCTGACGGGGCATGGTGCTGATTAGATTTGGGGATCAATCGCTCAGCAGGTGGTGCTGTAATCGCAAAATTTCGTATTTTTCACCGTATCTCACGAACCAATGAATGAAATTGAACCAAACTTGGTATATAGTTGGACCCTGGCGGGGCATTGTGCTGATTAGGTTTAAGGATCAATCGCCCAGCAGGTGGCGCTGTGATCGCATTTTATGTAAACTTTTAACATGGCAGTATAGGACAAAATTTCGTATAAATGTACATAATTAGCGTTATTTTAAACTTGTGATTGTAAAATTAATATTAATTATTGATAATAGTAGTAAATAACTAGAAAAAAAAATTGTGCATGGGGGAATCGGTCCCCCCCCCCCTCCCGGAGGTAAATTTTCAAGATGGGTATCCTTCGAAAGGTCTCGTCAATACCTTTAAAACGAATGGTTGAACTATAAATCTGTGATAATTTGAAACAAAGTTATCAAATTATAAAACTTTTCACGAAAAAAAAAACAAACTGAAAAAAATCGTATTTATTATTATTATTTTTTTTTTTAATATTGTTACTGAGATAATTTGTATAGGAAAATATAGAAGAAAGTCTTGTGGTGGCCACAACATACTAGTTTTTATTTCAATTACATCAGGAATAATTAGTACTATGATAAAAAAAAATGCAAAAATTAATCTCACTATCATCAATCACTAGTTACACTTTTACGAGTACCTAAAATAAAATAATAAAAGTAATAGCTATATTTTTCTGATTTAATTTATTTTGAATTCTGATATTCTGATCAATATTTTTAAACCAAATTACATATAAATATTGAAAATATATCTAAAATTAATTATTTATAATTGTCGTATACTTAACAACCATTAAATTTATAAATCTCTATTGAAATTCGATTGTTTTAATATAACATTTTGTATCAAATTTGAACAATTTCAACAATTATATTTAATTAAAATTACATTTTCATTAGTTTGGCAAAATGAATGCAGTTCTAAATAAAGAAACATTTATCAAATGAGCATGTTGATAGTTCAAAGAGAAAATGCATTAGTTAAATCTGATCCACATAAAAACACGACTAATGTAACATTGCAAAATACATTAGTGAATATACATAATTAAAGTTATGTTAGAGTATTGAAAGAAAGGCATTAAATTACATTAAAATGTGTATCATTTCGTTGATTCAATTAATTCATTTTATTGTGCTTTTATTTTCCTTAATGGACTGTATGTTTTAAATGGTTGAAAATAGTTTAATTGAAAAGTAGAAATTTAATTATGGTATCTAAAATTTGTATATCGATTATATTTTGTTACATTCATTAACGTCATGCTATGGAAGCTTTACAAATATTTATAATGGAAGCAATTTAAATTCAATTAAAAATTATTCAACCGTGTTTCAAATTTTAAAAGAAAAAATAAATAAAATATTTCTTTAAACAATTAGAATTTATATGTATCCTTAAAAAAAAATAATAAAAATCTGGAGTGACTCCACTTAACTTTCCGAACATTGAGTAATTAACAGTTTTGTAGATAAAGTAAAGAAAGAGGAGTTGTTATACAAACAAAATAGAGAAAACCATAATAGAGTGTTTGAGTATATTTCTCCATATATTACACGATGTTTTATTTAACGCTACTGAACTTTGAACCCATAGATCATAATGATAAAGAATTTTTCGTTCTGTCCCTGTAAAAGCCTATAAATGCTAGATTCACCAAAATGCCTGTAGTTAGTGCAACAGTGATTTATAATATTCATATAAATTTTCAGCTCGATTGATTAAGGTGTTCAGATGCTATCGCACTTTTAAAAATTTGGTCCCATAAGCCATAATGATAAAGAATATTTCTTTGTGTCCCTGTAAAAAACGATAAGAGCTAAATTCACCAAAATCTATACAGTTTTTGCAACTGTGACCTATAACATGTGTAAAAATTTTTTGCTCAGATTAATAAAGCGTTTAGACGCTATCGCACTGTTAAAAATTTGGCCCCATAGGCTATAATGATAAAGAATTATTCCTGGTGTCCCTATAAAAAACTATAAGTGCTAGATTCACCAAAATCAATAGGGTTCGTACTATGGTGACTTACAATATACGTACCAACTTTCAGCTTATTCGAACAAAGCGTTTAGACGATAGCGTGTTCACTCATAGACATACACACACACATACACACACATATACACACACACATACATACACACATCATCGTAAAAATAGTGAAAACGGACTCAGGGGATCTCGAAACGTACAGAAACATCAAAATTTCAAATTCGGATTTTTGACATGATTACAATACTTTCCTTCCTATAGTGTTCGGAAAGTAATAGCGATATACGTGAGTACGTATACTTATACGTATTATTTTATCATGAGTTTTTTTTTTTTTTTTTTTTTTTTTTGTGTGTGTGTTTAAGAAAGTTTATAAAGAAACATATTTTCTGGTTAAACTATACATATAACTTCATCTTTATTTTTACTGTCCCTTACCCATATGGTGTCAGAGTAATTATAGTTTTTGTGTCAAATACTTTTAAAACAGTTGTTTCTAAATTTACACATTTTGAGTTCCCTTGAATCATAAAATAATATTTTAAAGATTTGCATGTGTGTTCATGTGTCTGTGTGTCTTTGTGTCTAAGCACATAACTTAAGATTAATTAGGAAGCCTACATTTGATATTTAAAATTTGTAACATATGGAATTTCTACTTAAAAGTTTAAGTTAGATCTAAAGAAATATTTTGTATACAGGGACATCTAAGAGACTTCAAATACATTACGCCTATGAGCAAAATTTCTGGTAGGTAACATTTAACATCGTTAGACTTCATAAAACAAAATGAAATTTAAATTTATTTTTATAGTCAAAAAACCATATTATGTAAAAAATATGTTATGAAAATCATTCATCGTTCGTTTAGAGGGTCGCTCAAAAAGTCGGTATGTTAAGGCTGGAAATTTATTTGAAGTTGTTTTGCGTGTTTTTCTCATTGTACTAAATTTAAGTACACGATGTATTGTGATAAATACTTTCTCATACCCACATGACAACCAAAGATTTGTTTTAAGGCCAATTTTAAATACTATTTCTTTATTTATTTTTATAATCATGCATTCCCCAGGTAGCACATAACGTTGTTATAGCGTTGAAAATAAGACTGAACAGTGAAAAATTAGTTATAAGAACGTTATGTGCTACTGGGGTCTGCGCCTTATGAATACGAAAATGAACTTTTTTTTATCTGTAAGTTTTCTGTCCCCCTTCCCCCCCCCCCCAAAAAAAAAAAAAAAAAAAAAAAGATTGTTACGTTTCAAGGGGTGGTCTATGTGAAAGTTGTCTGAATAATTCGGAATAAACTTTAAAGAGATCTAGGGCGATTTAATCTTAAAAAAAAAAAAAAAAAAAAAAAAAAAAATCAACATTTTGAAAAACTTATATATGCCGAAATAGGAACAATCCAGAATGTTTTCATTCTCCGTTTATGATTCTGCATACCTTGGTTCAAAAGTTATCAGCGAAATTGGCTTTAAGTCATGACTTATAGTTTAACGAATGGATTAGTGTGATCGTACAGAAGCAATCGATCCACATCTACGTATTATTAAGCCACTAGATTCTAAAAAAAAAATCTTATTACATTTGTCTTGTTAATTTATTATCTTGTATCAAATTAAAAAACAAGAAAAGTATTTTTGACTTTATTGGAGTGTGTTAAATATATTGAGTATTAGTAATAAATAAATGAATATTAATGAGTTACAGTTGTAAAAAAAAAAACTACAGTCGGTAACAAAAGTGTCCGAACACTAGCAAAAATCACCAAAACTAAATGCAAAACTGGTGTACACACGATAAATAGACAATAAGACTTCTTCACACACCATAAATTTTAAGCCAGCACAACCGGTTTCGAAAGGACGTAGCCTTCTTTCATCAGGTGCAAAAAAACACGTGCTTTGGAGGCAAAAGCAAGACGCTTAAAATTTATGGTGTGTGAAGAAGTCTTATTGTCTATTTACTAGCGAAAATTTCTATGTAAAAAAAGTACACTTTATATGGCTTTCTTAAATAAATCCTTATCGAATCCTGTTTTTAGTCAGTGTATGAACATGATTTGACAAAGATTTATTTAACAAAAACGTATGAAGTGTACTTTTTTTTACATAGAAATTTTTGCTAGTGGAACTTTTGTTACCGACTATACATTTGAATGAACAAATAAATAAATAAATAAATGAAATAAATAAATAAAAATAAAATTAAAATAAATAAATAAAAATAAAATAAAAATAAATAAATAAATAAATACTCTAAAATATTATAAACGTTACATAAAAAAGTAATATTGATCAACCTAACAAACCATTTAAAATATGTTTATTTTAAAATATATTTGTATATTTTCATATTAAATCATCAGTAAAGTTTCTGAAAGTAGAAAATTTTGAAGGAGTTTGTATCCGTCTTACGCGGAATCTGGAAGTGTTCCTCTACGATGACGTCAGTACTGGAAAAGCCGTCAAGAAAGAGAAAGAACTCTCGCGAGTTCTGAGGATTGCATAAAATAGATCAATGAATCAACGGTGTGAAACAACGACAGCCTACAAAATCCATTTATGATGATTATTTCTTTAATTATAGAATCCAAATGATTTGTAATTCAAAATGCCTCAGAAATATGACAACAACCCTCTTTATCCTCTTTTCTAAATGTTTTCTGGTTTTCTTATGTAACTGCCCCAATATCTGTTCAAGTTTACTTTCAAAGATTTTAAAAGTTCTATTCTAAATTCTTTAATAATATTTAATTTCAAATCTTATAATATTATGCAATATAAGTTTCATATGTACATCTATTTCTTAATTAAAAAAAAAATCTCGAATGACTTTACTCGTTTTTCTGAACGTTACATAATTGACGATTGTATAAATAAATCAAAATAAGAGAAATAGTAAAATAAACAAAAGAAAAAAGAGTAATAGCGTGTTTGAATATTTTCTCCGAAATATTACGTTCTTTATTTTAGCGTTGTTGCACTTTAAACAATTTGAGCCCATAGGTCATAACGATAAAAAAAAAAAAAAATCATTATGTTCTTGTAAAAATATATAAGTGCTAGATTCGTCAAAATCTATAGAGTTTGTGTGAAGGGACTCTGTAATATGTATATAAATTTTAAACTCAATTGAAGAAAGCATTTAGATGCTATCGCACTGTAAATAATTCCAGTTCATGGGACATAATGATAAAGAACTTTTTTATGTGTTTCTGTAAAAAAAAAAAAAAAAAAAAACTGTAGGTTTTTAGATTCACCAAAATCTTCACAGTTCGTACTAAGGTAGCCTATAACGTACCTACCAACTTTCAAGTCAGTCCTACAAAGTGTTTAGACAATATACTGTTCATTCATACACACACATACATAATCGTAAAAATAGCAAGCGTAAAATCAGGGAACCTCAAAACGCACAGATACACCAAATCTGAAATTCGAATTTTTGTCATGATTTCAATATTTTCCTTACATATATATGTTCGAAAAGTAAAAAGCGTAATAAATAGATTAAATTTTTCTCCTCGTAGCATCACATAAATTAAATTGAAGAAACCTATTAATTGATATAAAAATTAAATATCAGAACACGCCAGAAGAAAAATAGTCAATAAAATGCAAACCAATAAAAAGATATGATTAGATAAAACTTTTCACTAATTAAGATGTACTTATTTAAATGCCCGTTAAAATATTCAATAAGATGTCAATTAAAACGAATCCTTATACGCTAATTAAATTTTACTAACGTAACTGATAAATATTTAAAAGCTATTAAAGTGTCACATTTTATGCTTCTTAAAAGTGAAGTTTTCTTACTTTAGTCCATTAAGATCACTTATCTCGTTAAAAAAAGGTTTCGGAAGTTTTAGTTTATGATATCTTAGCTTAATTACTTACATAATCAAGTGCTTGTTAATTGTTGCTATAAGCTATTTTTTTATTAAACATAAACGTATGGATTAAATTATCTTTAGATTAAAAATAGAAAATATTTACCTAAATAATCTAACACTTTTTTATGTATCCAAAGTATATTTAGTAGCATATATCACATTTATGTTTTTTTTTTTTTTTTTTTTTTTAATGAATGTATCATTATTTTTTTTTAATGAATGTATTATTATTAGTATTAATAATAATAATAATAATTTAAAAGCTAGAGTCTTTTATCAGCGAACCAATCTTAAAGACCTTATAATTAGAAAAATGAGAAAACTAATTTTCTCCCCTTTAATATATATATATATATATATATATATATATATATATATATATATATATATATATATATATATATATATATATATAATTGAAGAGCTTGTTTCCAAATGGCGTTAAGTCATTTTTTTCTGTTCTTGTAAAAATGCGTTTTTGTTATGTAAGGTTTATTATTGAATTTAAGTAAAAATAATTTTTCCCAGTAATATATGGATTTATTATCCATATATTACTGGGAAAAATTACACTAAATTACACGTTTAAAAAAATACTGACAGTATAGTTATTTAGAAATAAAAAAAGAAAGAAAGGACTTAATTCTTTTTGGAACAAAACTATGACTTACGCCCTTTTGGAACAAACAAATAACGAAATGAAATGACTTACTTCCATCCAAGTTTTTTTTCAATGTAAATACAGTATAAAGTTTAACTATACAATTTTGGAAGGAAGTTAGTTACTACAAATCTTCATTTACAAATTCTATTTCTCCACCTTTATCATTATTTTCACTTATGTTAGCGTTAGCAGTATCGTTGCAAGATTATTCATAAAAATAAAAACATTCGTGTAATTTGTTAATTCCCAAAGCATTAAGTAATTTTAAAACATCTGTTTTTCTTTGCTTGTTTCATATTGTTTCTTGTTTTTATTTGAGAAGGGGCACATGGGATAATTTTTTTCCCTCGTTTCAGGATCTTTTGACGGCAAAACGAGCCACAGTACGTTACCTTAATTCCCACATCTCGCTTCGTAATTTCCAGTACTTTTGCCTTTGAAATCGAGAAACCTCGTTTGCTTTTCAGACGACAAAGCGCAAAATTAATCCAATCTAAATTATTCCACTGCTTCTTATACTCGAAAAGATTTCTAACCTTAGAGAAATGTTCAAAATATTCAATAGAGAGTTAAATTGTATCCACTTTCTTTAAACTAGTCTCCACTCGGCCGAATCTTCTATCTGCTGCTAAGTAGGAGTGACCACACACTGGTAAATAGTATGTGAAGGTGAGGTCCTTTTGAACAGCCACTGCTGAAAGCATTCCTAACATGGTATAATTTTTATTTGTGTGATAGTTAATGATTTTGAATCAGGTCAAAACATATTGTAATTTCATCTTTTTCTATAAGCTTTTCCCCTAAAAGTGAATAATTTATTTGCTCCGTTTCTTATGAATCAGAAGTTCGGTTAACAGGGTCTTTTGTTTTTTCTGTACATTTTTCTGAATTCATTTGTATTTTTTTTTCCTAATACAGAAGGAACAAATGTCTTTTTTCGGGATTCCAAAACCAAGATTAAAATCTTTTACAAACAAATTATAATAAAGGTTATAAGTACATTCCCCTTTATGTTTTTCTATGGGGAAAAAAAAAAAAAAAAAAAAAAAAAAAAAAAAAACCTATCTCAATGTGACAATCTACAACAACATTCTTTTCCTAACTTTTGACTTTTCACAAAAGGCCAGACAAACCACGTGATTTCAAGGCACACTACAATTGGTTAAACTTGACTTAATCCCTTTTGGCACAAAACTTACTTGTGACTTAATTCTTTTTGGAAAAAAACACGGATTTCTCTTTCTGTTTTCATTATGACTAAACTTCGTTTGGAACTTCTACTTATTGAAAATATATTGTTAGACGTGTGCTGCGATTTTTTGCATCGAAAAGTTGATTTTTGAAATTTTTGACTTAACGCCTTTTGGAATCAAGCTCATCAATTATAACCATGCGTAAACATTTTATAATAGAAGAAATATATATTACTTAATATTATATTTGTTACTGCTGTATTATATTTTTCATAAATTTAATAAAAATTTCAGATTAAATAATTAATGACATTTTTTTTTTTAGATTAGAAATGTTTAAATTCGAGGTTAAAATCCTAATAAATACAAAGTGTTTCTTTAAACCAGAAATTTCTATTTCAGCTAATGTGCACTAAAAGCATGTTTTGAAGTTTTAAAACTGCTGATAGAAAATATCATAAACAGTAAAATGTTTTGAATCTCTTGGTGAAATCTCAAGAGATAGAAATATATTGTGCATAAAATTTAATCTATCATATTGTCATTACTCAGAAAAAAAAATTTTTTTACATATATTTCGATTTACTCTTTCTAAATGTAACAAATATTCGACAGATTTAAAAATTCGGATAATGAACATAGGGAAAAAGGTTTGGAGGATTAACAAATAAACCCGGAAAGTTGTGCAAACTTCGGAACAAACTCGTTCTAGGAACGGGAAAATACTACACAATTTTCACATACAATCAAATATTAGAGTAAATTTATTAGTAAAAAAAAAAAAAAAAAAAAAAATCCCTAGCAAATGTTTCAGAAAAAAAAAAAAAAAAATCCACGAAGACACACCTATTAATAGTCAAAAGCATTCGTGGGCATTCATAACAAAAGCCTTCGTAAAAATATAATGAGCTGTAGACACATGTTGTTAAATTAACAAGAAAGAAAAATCATGCAGTACGCATTGATTAGTAACACTTTCCAACTGTACGCATTTGTTGTATCGAATAACTATTAATAATCTTTCCCTACGTTATCGCACAACAGACAGAAGGACTGAAAAACATACAGATAGACTAATTGATTTTAAGATTACTCTTAGGCATTTTGGAAAGTATTAAAAAGGCTTAACGCAAAAGAAAATGCAGCCGTTAGATTATAATTACAGCTTTTAAACTCTCTGAATATTTTACTGTAGCTTTGTAAATCTGAAAGTTAATCATATCATATTCTATACAAAAATATATTTTAGAATATTAATAATACAACATGTCAATGTTTTTAAGATTTTTGTAGTAGAAAGTTTTTTAAATATAACTTTTAAAAAATTCTGTCCTAAAACGTAATACATTGGCGTTTTTTTTATTGCTGTTGTTGTTGTTGCCCCTGTAAACAAACTAGTTGTAAAGCACCTATTAATGACATTTTAAACAGGGAACATTCCATAGGGAACCTGAGCGTATCATTTTTAAAAAAATCTCAAAATATTTACGGATGATAGGAGCCGGAGACAAACAGATAGAAATGTAGACAATCGGACAGACAGATGCACAAATTGAAATCACATTCCCACTAAAATTATAAGAAAGTGTTAAAACGCTCATGTAAACAAAAGTGCAATTCCAGCAAATTTTTATTCATACCTCTTAATGTAACTGATTATTTTTGCGTGGCCCTGTAAATCTAATGCTAACAATAATATATAACATAGAAGGCACACTCTTTTGTGCATACGAATAATATATTTCAATTGCATTAAGCTTTTTAAAAAATAAAATTTTTAAAATTTGGTTTATAAAAATAACTCTCATACAACAAAATGCTTTGGAGTACTTTCAAGTGCCCCTGTATACAAACCGGTTAGAAAGGTACTCTATTTTACATAGGAAACATCCGATAGGAAATTGAATAACATATTAAATTTCATTAAATTTTCTATACATTAAAGGTATTAAAATGTGATTTATAGAAACTCCTCTCATAGAACACTATGCTTTCGAATACTTTTGGGTGTCCCTGTACACAAACCAGAGGTATCAATTCCATTTTCAATAAGGAATATCCGATAGTGAACTTCAATAAAATATATCGGTTTAAAGAAATTCCATAAATATTTACGGTAATTAGAGCGCAGAAAAACAGACAGAGAGACAGAGAGACGGACAGAAGGACAATCAGACAGATACACAAATTGAAATTATATTCACACTAAAAAAATGATAGAAAGTGACAAAAACGCTTAACGTAAACGAAAGTACAATTCTAGTAATTTTTTATTAATAGCTCTAAATATAACTGAATATTTTTGTGTCACCCTGTAAATCTAATGGTAACCATGCTATATTCTATGCAAAGCATTCTTTTCTGTATATAAATAACATATTTCAATTTTCTAAAACTTCGTGGAAAGTAAAGTTTTTAAAATTTGATTTATAGAAATATCTCACATAGAACGAAATGCTTTGGAGTTCTTTTGAGTGTCCTTGTACATAAAATAGAGTTGGTATTTATTCCATTTTATACAGGAAAAATCCAATAGTGAACTTGAATGCCATATTTCAATTGCATTAAGATATTATACAGTAAAGGTAAGAAAATACGATTTATAGACGTACCTCTCATAGATCACAATGCTTTGAACACTTTCGGGTGTCCCTGTATACAAACCAGTAAAGATATAAACTCCATTTTCAAAAGGGAACATCTGATAGTGAACTTGAATAACATATATCAGTTTCAAGAAAATCCACAAATATTTACCGGAATTAGAGCGCGGAGAGACATACAGACGGACAGACAGACAGACAAACCGAAATCTTTAACACTTTTGAACCTTGTTGGGAAGTGTTAAAAATGTTAGAAAGTGTTAAAAACGCTTAATGTAAGCGAAAGTAGACTTTTAGCAAATATTTATTAATAGCTCTTTTTATAACTGAATATTTTTGTGTCACCCTGTAAATCTAATGCTAATCATGCTATATTCTATGCAAAGTATTTTCTTTTGTGATTATAAATAACACATTTCAGTTTCATAAATCTTTGTGCAAAGTAAAGTTATTAAAATTTAGTTTATATAAATATCTCCATAAAACGCAATGCTTTGGAATAATTTTGTGTGTCCCTGTACACAAATCAGTGGTGGTATTTGCTCCATTGTATACAGGAAACATCCGATAATGAACTTGAACAACATATTTCAATTTCATTAAGATTTGTGTACAGTAAGGGTATGGAAATATGGTTTATAGAAATGCTTCTCATAGAACACAATGCTTTGAAATACTTCTATGTGTCCCTGTACACAAATCTGTGGTGGTATTTACTCAATTTTATACAGGAAACATCCGATAGTGAACTTGAAAAACATATTTCGATTTCATTAAGATTTGTGTACTGTAAGGGTATCGAAATATGGTTTATAGAAATACCTCTTATAGAACACAATGCTGTGAAATGTTTTAGGGGGTCCCTGTACACAAACTAGTAGAGGTATAAACTCCATTTTCAATAGGGAACATCCGATAGTGAACTTGTATAACATATTTCACTTTCATGAAGATTTGTGTACACTTAAGGTATGAAAATATGGTTTATAGAAATGCCTCTCATAGAACACAATGCTTTGAAATATTTTAGGGGGTCCCTGTATACATACCAGTATAGGTATGAACTCCGTTTTCAATAGGGAACATCCGATAGTGAACTTGAATAACATATATCAGTTTCATGAAATTCCATAAATATTTACAGGAGTTAGAGCGCGGACAAACAGACAGACGGACAGACAGACAGACAGACAGACAGACAGACGGACAGACAGACAGACAGACGGACAGACAGACAGACAAACCCAAGTCATAAACACTTTTCAAACTTGTTGGAACGTGTTAAAAACGTTCAAAGTCAGTTTTTAAATAAAATTTAATTTTTTATATTGCTTTCTAACAAAACTTTACATCAAATTTCATTTTTACATTGACATAATTACACTTACATTGATCATTACCAGGTATAACCAACTATTACGAATATCATTTTTGAAATACATAAAAAAAAAAAAAAAAAATAAAAAAAAAGGCTCTCGAAAAAGAATTTTTTAAATTCCCAATTAATTAAATGAACTTTGATGATTTAAAAAGCATTGTATACAGCATCATGTGTACTTTACTATATAGCGTCTTCCATGCAATATCCTTAACTATTTTCATTAAGACAAAGTCGTATGTCTTAATTGACACACAGATTTGTGCAAGCGCATATGGATATAAGGTCATTGTGCCTAAATGCGACGTGATTTATGGTAAGTTTATCGCATTTAGGAAACTTATGACATTTTAGTAAACAAAAATGTATGAAAAGGAGAAAATGGTTGAACATTATACTCTTAGTTCTAAACTTGTATTTTGTGTCATTTCTTTTCAAGAAATTAAAAAAAATGTCGGTAATTTACGAAAAAATATACCAGCGTCGCATTTAGAAAATTTTTGTTGCATTTAAGGTACTATATCCTAAATGCGATGTTCAAACTCCCTAATTGCGATAATGCATTTAATGCATGGGAGTTAGTTGAATGTTATTAACACTTTCCAAAGAAGGTTGAAAACTGTTATTGACTACGGTTTGGATCTGTCCGTCTGTTTGTCCGTCTGTCCATCCCTGTGTCTGTCCGTGCACTAACTCCCGTAAATATTCGTGTAACTTCTTGAAACTGATATATATTATTCAAGTTCCTTATAACATATTCCCTATAGAAACTGGAGTGTGTACCTCTAATTGTTTGTATACAGGAACACCCGAAAGTAATCCAAAGCATTGTCTTCTATAGAAGGTATTTTCATAAACCTTATTTTATTATCATTACTTTACACATATCTTGATGATATTGAAATATGTTATTTAACATTAATCGGATGTTTCCCATTGAAAATGGAGTAAATATCATCACTAGTTTGAATACAGGGAAACTCGAATGTATTCCCTAAAGCATTGCGTTCTAATAGAGGTATTTCTAAAAACTAAACTTTAAAAAATTTACTTTGCACAAATATTAATGAAATTAAAATATGTTAGTCTTATGCACTAAAGAATGCTTTCCATAGAATACAGTATGATTAGCGTTAGATTTACATGGCCAAACAAAAATATTCAGTTATACTAAGGGCTATTGGAAATTTCTTATAATTGAAGTTTCGTTTACATTAAACGTTTTTATTACTTTCTAAATGTTTTTAACACTTTCCAACAAGGTTAAAAGGTTTTAATAACTTCGGTTTGTCTGTCTGTCCGTTTGTCTGCTGTCTGTGCATTCGTCTGTGCGCGCTTTAATTAGCGTTATTACTTATGGAATTTCTTGAAACTGATACATATTATTAAAGTTTAGTATAGGATGTTCCCTGTTAAAAATGAAGTGTGTACCTCTACTAGTTAGGGCGACCCGAAAATAGTCCAAAGCATTGTGTTCTATGAGCGGTATTTTTATAAACCATATTTCATTACCGTTACTTTACACATACCTTAATGAATTTGAATGTTATTCAAGTTCACTATCGGATGTTTCCCCATGAAAATAGAGTAAATACCTTCACTGGTTTATATACAGGGACACCCGAAAGTACTTCAAAGCATTGCGTTCAATGAGAGGTATTACTGTGAACTAAATTTTGATTCCTTTATTTTACCCAAATTTTAATGAAATTAAATATGTTATCCATATGAACAAAAGAATGCTATCTACAGAATATAGTATGATTAGCATTAGATTTACAGGGCCACACAAAAATATTCAGATACATTGAGAGATTTTATTGGAAATTTGCTGGAATTGTATTTTCGTGTACATTAAGCGATTCAACAGTTTTTAAATTTTTTTAAGTCTGAACGTGTTTTCAATTTCTGTATCTATCTGCCCGACTCTCCATTTGTCTATCTGTTCGTCTACCGCACTCAGCGTCCGTAAATATTTTCTGAATTTTCAAAAAATTATATATGTTGTTCATATTCACTATTGAATGTTCTCAAATTAAAAGGCCATTAATAGGTCATGTGCAATTTTTTATGTACAAGGATACGCAAAAAGATGCCAGTGCATTGCATTTTAGGACATACATTTTTATAATTTACATTTAAAGAATCTTCTTCTGTAAAATCATAAAGAAATTGACATTTATTGTTAATTTGCTAAAATAATGTTTTTTATAAAATATGATTTTGTTAACCATCAAATTTACAGGGCTACACTGAAATTTTCAGATAGATTAAGGGCTCGAATTACAATCGAAGGGCTACGTTTTCTTTTGTGTTAATTATTTTTAACACTTTGAAATAATCTTAAAAAATTATTAGGAATTCAATTAGTCTGTCTGTATGCCTTTCAGAACTACTGTCTGTTTGTTGTGTGATAACGTAAGTACAGAACTTTGACAGTTATAAGATACAACAATTACGTGCAGCTGGAAAATGTTAATAATCATTGCGTAATACATGATTTTTCGCTATTTTTTTATCGTTTATAAAATACTTAATACCACATAACTATTTGAAGATAAAGTGTTGTGTAACTTTATGTGTAACTCTGCATTTAACAGTGTGTGTAACTCTTCCTTTTTATTAACAGTGTGTGGAACTTTGTGTGTAACTCTGCTGTTTGTTAACAGTGTGTAACTCTTCTTTTTTTTAACAGTGTGTGTGTAATTCTGTGTGTATTGCTGAACTTTTCTAACAGTGTACGTACCTAATGCTATGTTAAACAGGCACTGTGTGTGTAACCCTTTAGGCAATTAACAGTGTGTGTGTGTGTATCTCTTCTTTATTATTAACAGTGTGTGTAACTCCTCTTTTTTAAACATTGTGCGTGTAACACTGAGTGTATCACTGATTTTTTGCAACCATCGTGTGTTATTATACTTATGTGTAACTAACAGTGTGTGTGTAACCCTGTATGTAATTAAAAGTGTGTGTGTAACTCTGTCTTCTTATTAACTCTGTGTGTGTAACTATGTGTGTAACTCTGACTTTTTATTAACAGTGTATGTAACTCTGTGTATAATTCTACCTTTTTATTAACAGTGTGTGTAATTCAATGTTTAATTCTTCTTTTTTAACAATGTGTGTAACTCTGTGTGTATTACTGATTTTTTGCAAACAGTGTGTGTAACTCTATGTGTAAATAACAGTGTGTGTGTAACACTGTATATAATTAACAGTGCGTGTGTAACTCTCTGTGTAACTCTGACTTCTTTTTAACTGTGTGTGTGTAACCCTGCCTTTTTATTAACAGAGTATGTAACTCTGTAAAATTCCGCCTTTTTATTAACAGTGTGTGTAATTCCGTATGTAAATCTCTTTTTTTTTTGACAATGTGTGTAACGCTGTGTGTACCGCTAATTTTTTGCTAACAGTATGTATGTAGCTCTGTGTGTAACTCTGCATATTTATTAACAGTTTGTGTGTAATTGTGTGTAATTTGCCTTTTTATAACAGAGTGTATAACTCCGTGTTTAACTCTTTTTTTCTGAACAGTGTATGTGTAACTCTGTTTGATTCCATGAATATTTACGGGAGATAGAGCACGGACACACAGATAGACAAACCTAAGTCATTAAAACTTTTGAGCTTTGTTGGAAAGTGTTAAAAACATTTAGAAAGTGATAAAAACGCTTAATGTAAACGAAAATGCAATTCCAGCAAATTTCCAATATCACCCCTTAATGTAGCTGAATATTTTTGTGTGGCCCTATAAATATAATGCAAATAATATTGTATTTTATGGAAGGCATCCTTTGTGCATATGAATAATATATTTTAATTTTTTTAGGACTTGTGCAAAGTAAAGTCATTAAAATTTGGTGTTTAGAAATACCTTCCATAGAACGCAATGCTTGTAAATACTTTCGGATGTCCCTGTATACAAACCAGTGCTGGTATTTACTTCAATTTACATGGGGAACATCCGACAGTAGACTTAAATGATATATTTCAATTTCATTAAGATTCGTGCAAAGTAAACGTATCAAAATACAGTTTATAGAAATATCTCTCACAGAACACAATGCTTTGGAGAATTTTGGGTATCCCTGTAGAAAAACCAGGAGAGGAATTCACTCCATTTTCAATAGGGAACATCCGATAGTGAACGAACTTGAATGCAATATATCAGTTTCAAGAAATTCCATAAATATTTACGGGAGTTAGAGCGCGAACAGACAGACAAACCGAAGTCATTAACACTTTTCAACCTTGTTGTAAAGTGTTAAAACAACGAAAAATCATGCAGTACGCACTGGTTATTAACACTCTCCAACTGTACGTGCTTGTTGTATTGTATAACTTTCAATATTCTTTGCATGCATTATCAAACAAAAGATAGAAGCATAAAAATATATACAGATTGACTAATTGAATTTAAAACCGCTCTTAGACGTCGTTGAAGAACGTTAAAAAGGCTTAACGCAAAAGAAAATCAAGTCGTTAGATTATAATTGCTACCCTTAATGTATTTGTATATTTTAGTGTAGTCCTGTAAATCTGAAGATTGATCATATCATATTCTATACAAAGCATTATTTTAGAATATTAAAATACATTTCAATTTATTTATGATTTTTACAGTAGAAATTTATTTAAATGTGATTTATAAAAATGTCTGTCCTAAAACGCAAAGCATTGGAAGTTCCCTGTACACAAACCCGTTGTGTAGGACATATTAATGACATTTTAAATAGGAAACATTCCATAGTGAACTTGAATAACATATATCAATTTTTAAAAATTCTGAAAATATTTAAGAACTCTCGAGACGACAGACAGCCAGATAAAAAGATAGACAATCGGACAGAAAGATAAACAAATAAAAATCATATTCGCGGTTAAAATTTTTTAGAAAGTGTTAAAAACGGTTATCGTAAAAGAAATATAATTACAGCAAATTTTTATTAATACCTCTTAATGTAACTTAATATTTTTATGTGACCCTGTAAGACTAATACTAATCATACTGTATACTATAAAAAGCATTCTTTTGTGCAAATGAATAACATATTTCTATTTCATTAAGCTTTGTACAAAGTACAGTTATTAAAATTTGATTTGTAGAAATACCTGTCATACAACGCCATACTTTCAAGTCTCCTCGTACACAAACCAGTGGTAATATTTTCTCTATTTTACATAGGAAACATCCTATAGTGAACTTGAATAACATATTTCAGTTTCATTAAGATTTGTGTAAAGTAACGGTATTTTAATATGGTTTATAGAAATACCTCTCATAGAAAACAATAGACGCAGTTCTTTCCGGCATCAGTGTACACAAACTAGTAGAGGTATTCACTCCGTTTTCAATAGGGGACATCCGATGGTGAACGTGAAAAACATATATTAGTTTCAAGATATTCCATAAATATTTACCGGAGTTAGAGCGCCGAAAGACAGACAGATGGACCGACACAGATACACAAATTGAAATTACAATCACACTTAAAAAATGTTAGAAAATGTAAAAAACGCTTACTGCAAGCGAAAGTGCAATTCCAGCAAAGGATAGCTCTTAATGTATCTGAATATTTTTGTGTTGCTCTGTAAATCTAATGCTAAACATACTATATTCTACAGAAAGCAGTCTTTTGTGCATATGAATAACACATTTCAATTTCATTAAGCTTTGTGGAAGGTAAAGTTATTAAAATTTAGTTTATAGAAATACTTCCCATAGAACGCAATGCTTTCATATGCTTTCAAGTGTCTCTGTGTCCAAACCAGTGGTGGTATTTACTCCATTTAATATATAAAACATCCAATAGTGAACTTAAATAACATATTTCAATTTTATTAAGATTTGTGTACAGTAAAGGTATTAAAAGATGGCTTATAGAAATATCGCTCATAGAACAAAATGCTTTGGAAAAGGTTTGGGTGTCCCTGTACACAAACCAGTCGAGATATTAACTCCTTTTGCAATAGGGAACATCCGATAGTGCACTTAAATAACATATATCAGTTTCAAGAAATTGCATAAATATTTATGGGAGGTGCGGACAGACGGACAGACGGACAGACGGATGGACAGACGAAGAGACAGATACTTAAATTGAAATCATATTCATACATAAATATTGTTTGACAGTGTTTAAAACGCTTAATGTAAACGAAATTGCAATTCTAGCAAATTTTTATCAACAGCTCTTAATGTAACTCAATATTTTTGTGTGGCCCTGTAAATCTAATGCTGATCATACTATATTCCATAGAAAGCACTCTTTTGTGCTTATGAATAACATATTTCAATTTCATTAAGCTTTGTGGAAAGTAAAGTTATTAAAATTTGGTTTATAGAAATACCTCTCATAGAACGCAATGTTTTGAATACAGTGTCTCTGTGTACAAACTAGTGGTGGTATTTATTCCATTTTATATATGAAACATCCGATAGTGAACTTGAATAACATGATTCAATTTCACTAAGATTTGTATGCAGTTAAGGTATTAAATATGGCTTACAGAAATACATCTCTTAGAACACAATGCTTTGGAATACTTTCGTGTGACCCTACAAGAGTTGGCGCGCGGACAGACAGACAGACGGACAGAGAGACAGACAAAGCGAAGTCACTTTTAAACCTTGTTGTCAAGTGTTAAAAAGGAAAAAAATGCTTAAAGTTATCTTTATATATCAACTGCAGAACTCTCCGCAGGGATAAAATTTGTCGCATTTAGGAAAGTGGTGTAAACAGACCCTTAAATGCGATAAAAAATTTTAAACCCCTCTTTTTAAAAATTTGTAGTATTTTCTTTAATTTGCTTCTGATAGGTTTAAAGGGTATTCAAGCACATGACGTAACAGTGGTTATTTGACTTTGAAAGATAAAAGGATAAAATTACAGTTACTATTTGAAAATATTTCATCGCAATTAGGAAAAGACGGCGGAAAGCCATAATGAACAACGTTTACTGCAAAAGAAAATTCTACTAGAAAAAAACTTTAAAATTTAATAAAAAGTTTCGGGAACTATTCTTGAAATGTGTATGTTCCATTATGATTTATAAGTATGCGATTAATTCATTTAGATTTTCAGTAGTAGTACTTTGTCGCATTTATGGGTTATCGCATTTAGGCACAATGACCTTAAACTTTATTTCTGCTTTGATCTCTGCAATAAGACTAACAACCGCATTTAGTTTTTTCGCATACATTCTGTCCTTGATGTAACCCATAGATAAGAATTAAACTAATGTAGGTACGGTGAAAAGCTATACTAATTAATGCTCACAATGTACACATTTCTGAAATTTATTGTAATGACCAATATATAAATTGTTTATTTAAGATTATTATTATTGTTCGCAGGTGTATAAAATTTTACCACTTTTAAGTCTTCCTTTAAAGTTTGACTGCTTTACCTGCAATAAATAGAAAACTATAAGTTTTACTTAAAGTTAATTAATTTATTTCAAGCATATTTTTTTATAGGGTGATCCGGAGATATTTGGATTTTTTCTTTAAAAATTTGCTGGGCCCCTTTTAGCTTTAAAGGTAAAACATTTGATTAAATAAATGAGGCAAAGCATGACCAAAGTTTTATACAAAGTTACAAAATAATTCATGAGCAAATATTTTAGATCTTTGTAAAAACGCGTAAAATTAAAAATGTCCCTCAATTATGGAAAAATAGTGTAACATTAATATTATACTTTGGACGCTGTTTATTATCGGAAAATTCAGGTAACTAGACATTCGAAAGAAAAATGTTCTAATGTCAGATTCACTCTGAAAAATTCCAGCGCTAGACTACCGTCACTGACTGGCAAAAAATTTTTAAGTAACTCACAGTAAAAATGAAGTTATGACCTTTAAATTATAGAATTTTCCTCGAAGAAGGAAAATGACTATTTAATAAATAGTTAACATTCTTCAATTTTACACCAGTTTATTACAAATACGGGTATTGGATATACCTCGAATAATTGGACTAATTTAATGGCCATACTGTCAGGCACTTCACGAAGTTAATATCAATGTTGGAGTTTTTCGATGAATTAATGAGTGAAGTCGATTTTATGTTTCAATACAAGGCTGTACATGAGTCAGATTTCCTCTATCTTTCTTCCCATGTTATCCAATGGAATTTTAATTGCTTTGTTTTAAAAGAATATCTCATTTAAAAATAAAATTTTTCGAATTCTGATTTTTTGAATATGTCGCCTCTTAGCTTAGTGAGCAAATTTTGAAAAAATAAGTTTAAATGTTTTGATTAGAGAATGAAATTTAGAGCCCTAAATTTACTTAATGAAATTAAATTTTTAATTTTCTTCTTCCAAAAAATTACTCACTAAACTAAAAGACGTTTAATTCAAAGAGTAATATTCAAAAAGCAGAATTCGAAAAACTTCTTTTTTGAATGAGATATTCTTTTATAACGAAATAATAAAAATCCGTTTGGATAACATGGGAAGAAAGAAAATGGGTATCAGATTGATGTACATCCTAAAGGGAGTCAGACTGAATTCTTGCAAGGTGGAAAAACGTAAGGATTACGTTTCTACCTTGGAGGAGAAATAGTATGGTTGAAAATGTACTTCACAAAATTTGTTTAAAAATCTCATGGTTGATGAGATTGAAAAATTCATTTTGAAAAATTCATGGATTGGAGCGGAATTTTAAGTTGCGATGTTGGAAGCTATGCAAATTATTTATTAACCCTCGCTTTCCCAAGATGGGGTCATTTTGACCCCATTTTGAAATTGAAATTTACTCACGCCCGCCTCATTTAAAAAGTGCGCTGATTTGCCAGAGATAGCAAACGTAACAGTGGAAGGTTACAACTTGTAAACTATACATACAAAGTATGAAACAAGGCGTGGTGCTGGTGATTTTCGCCAAACGTGCCAAGCAGCACCTGAAAGCAATTTTTCTGCAGTAATGCCTTGATCTTGGAAAAGCGAGGGTTAAGTGATAGTAAAAAGTCTTGGCCAATTGGAAATTGTGTGGAATACAATGTATCTGACGTTAATCTAATCTAAAATACTCTAAAGCTAGTATATTCATTTATTTTCTTTGACAGCTCGGGTAATTTAAATTATTTTAAATATATATCACTTAAGCGCGAGTAACCCCATCCTTTCAATATTAGTAACAATATATTCTTTATTTGGATTTAAAGCAATGGATCTCGTCTTCTGTTTGTACGTTTATTTATAGCAGGATAATGCCATATCAAAAGTGCGAAGAAAGGAGATATCTTTATAAACTCTTCGAAGTTTACTAACTTTTCTTAGTGTGCAACATTTTATATAGCTAATAGTAAATCAGTGAGATTTGATGAAGAAAATTCCGAACAATAAAATAAATACATTGTTGGAAGTTTGTGTCGGCTGAGAATGCTGAACTATATACAAAACCTAAATATAATTCGTAAAAGCTTTTTAGGTAGATTGCAATATTACTATTTAGATAAATACACGGATTTTCTTTTTTTTCACATTTAAATCTTCAATTTCCATGCAAAAAGTAAATACAACTTCGATTTTGAAAAAATCATGGAACTATAGTTCGTCTCACTAAGCCGTATGAGATAAATCGAATTATAATATGTAGAAATTAAGCGATTTAAAATCTTTTTATAAAGTTCTTTGAAGGGTAACTGTATCAGTAGTGGACTTTTATAGGACATTTAAAAAATATATTTTGTAATTTGTTCACAATTTCAAAGTCTGTCATAATTATTCGATATCTTAATTCACTTTTATGTAAACGTAAATGTACATGACTTTACTGAAAAAAGGGCTAATTAAAGCATTTTTAGACACGTAAACTACTTTTTCAGAGAATTACAAAAACGCTAGCAGTCAACACATCTTTTATTTCACTAATATAGACTTTATGTCTACTTTAGGAAAAGACAAAACAAAATGCAAATAACTTAAAAATATGTATTTAAGTACTTTCTGTTTCAGTAATGCGTTAAAAGAGAAAACAAAAATATGTAAACTTGTATCATAACTTAAAAATATAAAATACTTCTAAAAAATTGAACATCTTTAATAAGAGGTCATTTTATTTAAAATGAGTCTTAATTTATAAATAACATTTTAGTCAATTGATGTGATAATATTATAAATAACAAAACTCCCTTTATGTCCAACCTTTCTTTTAAGATATTTGCTGGGGTACTATGTGCTGTTTTCAAAATAAATAAATAAATAAATAAATAAATAAATAAAAATAAAAATAAAAATAAAAATAAAAATTTCTTTTTATACCTTGGAAAAAAAAACATCCTATGAGTATATTGAAGACTCTCGGTTTCAGTTTCAGAAAAATGAATTGATATTTCATTCCATATTTTGACTTTGGAAAGATATGGCCCTCAAAATCATATGAAACAGTAAAGAAGAGTGCTGCCTACTTCTGGCCATGACGACACGTTGTGAAACTTGTGATAGACACGCTGATAAATGTTATGTTGTATTAGAAAATCAAAATTGTAATCCATTAATAAGTTCTAAATACTTATTTTTATTGCAAGACAGTAGTAAGTACAGAAAATGAGCTGGCAATAAACAGATAAAAACAGTAAAAACAACAACTACGAAAAAAAAATTACCTTCACTTATTTATTTTTATTTTTTTACTAGCAGGCTTTACCGGCTTCGGTGGACACAATACTTAAATGAGTTGTCAAAATCTTATATCATTATTAATTAACTTGAGTTAAAGTTTCTGCTGTGTTCGGTAGAGACTTTTCGCGCTCGCAACGTGAGGAGTCCGTGTTCCCACTGACTTCGGCAGCAACTTACCCGATTTTCCCAGTGGCTAAGTTCGGAGTTTTGCGAAATGTCACCGAAGTACATAATGCGTAAACCTAATCAACACCCACGCAACAAAGTTCGCCATTCTAAGAAAATTAAGGCGAATTCAAAAGGGAAAATGTGTTTCTGCACGTTTTTATAGCCCTCTCGACCTTAAGAGGGTAAGGGGGAAATTTTTTAAAATCCCGTTGCAATAAGTGTCGGATACATATAAACAATTTACGCACTAAATTTCGTGACCGCAGATCCCATAGATTTCCCAAGACTAATTTAGCGCAAAAAGAGGGGGTCTTGAATTCGCTAAATCGTAACCACTCCCCCCCCCCCCCCAAAAAAAAGAGAGACAAAATGGGTTTTTAGAAATATCCTAAAGTACACACATGGCTGTTTTCAATACTTTTGTAACATCTTTAGTAGAGCTCTACTAAAAAATCCGGAATTTCTGAAATTTCCCCCCGAAAAACGACTTTTCCTCTCTCTTGTTTAAGAATCAAGAATTCCAAAATCGTACTAAATGTTTTATTTATACGCTAGTCTAATATCACCATGTGCAATTTCTTCACCGTGAAACAATTTAGGGCCGAGTTATGCTTACAAACGTTTTTTTGCTTCCTGACTTCCAGACGGAAGCAAGGGTATCTCGATAAACCTCGTTTCTTTAGGTGTCGGATACATATAAACAATCCAAGCACCAAACTTCGTGACCGACGCTCTCATAAATTTCCCACGACAAATTTAGCGCTAAAAAGTCTGTCTCGAATTTGCCCTGTGTAACACATACCATCCCCCCAAAAGAAAAAAATGGCATATCACAAAAAATGAAAAATGTGTTTTAGAAATATCCTAAAGAAGTCGCATGGACGTTTTTAACATCTTTGTTCCATTTTTGGCAGAGTTTTACTCAAAAAAAAAAAACAGAATTTGCAAAATTTCCCGCCAAAAATAGACTTCCCTTATCCCTCCCCTTAAAAATCGAAATTTCCTAAATCGCAGATAATATTTTAATTGTACTAATGTGTAGTCTACTGTTGTGCAATTTCTTCACTTTGAAGTAATTTGGAACCGACTTATACTTACAAAGATGTTTTTGTGTTTTGTTCCCCCTTGGGGGAACGGGGTAATTTTGATAAAGCCCGTTACATTAGGTGTCGGATACATATAAAAAATCCAAGCACCAAAATTCGTGACCGCAGCTCCCGTAGGTTTCTCAGGACAAATTTAGCGCTAAAAGGAGTGTCTCGATTTTGCCCCTCGTAACTCCCCCCCCCCAAAAAAAAAACACAATAATACAAAAATGTGTTTTTAGATGGAAAGATCCTAAGTAAGTCGCATAGCCTTTTTTTATTATCTTTTTTCCACGTTTGGTAGAGTTGTACTCAAAAATCAGGAATTTTCGATATTTCCAGACAAAAGTCGATTTCCCCCGTCCTTTTCCTTAAAAATTGAAAATTCCTAAATAGCAGATATTTTATTTGTACTCATGTGTAGTCTCCCCATGTGCAAATTCTTTACTGTGCAGTAATAAGGAGTCGAGTTATGCTTACAAACATGGTTTTATTTTTTGCCCCCGCCCAGGGAGAAAAGAGGTGTAATTTCGGTTAAGTTAATAGATATCATTTTAAGTTGGGTAAAGACCTAAATTTCTGCAAAGCGCCGTTGAATTCTGTCCAGCCGTTCTTAAGTGGTACCCGGACAGAGGTGTTTTTGCCTTTGCCCCAGCCCTAGGGGGGAATGTGGGAGAATTTCTGAAAAGTTGATAGATATAATTTTAAATTGGGTAAAGATCTAAGTTTCTGCCAAGCGCCGTTGAATTCCGTCCAGCCGTTCTTAAGTGATTCCTGGACAAACATGTTTTTGTCTTTTGCCCTCCCCCCAGAGGGGAACGTGGGGGAATTTCTGAAAAATTGATAGATATAACTTCATGTTGGGAAAAGACCTAAATTCCTGCGAAGCGCCGCGCTGTTGACTTCCGTCCAGCCGTTCACAAGGAATACCCGGACAAACGTGTCCTTGTCTTTTTCCCCCCCAGGCAGGAAGGTGGGAGAATTTCCTTAAAGTTGATAGACATAATTTTAAATTGGGTAAAGACCTAAATTCCTGCGAAGCGCCGTTGGGTTCTGTCCAGCCGTTCTGAAGTGGTACCCGGACAAACGTGTTTTTGTCTTTTGTTCCCCCCCCCCCCCAAGGGGGAAAGTGAAGGAATTTCTGAAAAGTTGAAAGATATAATTTTAAGTTGGGTAAAGATCTAAGTTTTTGCCAAGCGCCGTTGAATTCCGTCCAGCCTTTTACAAGTAATTTCCGGACAAACGTGTCTTTGTCTTTTACGGGGAACATAGGAGAATTTCTAAAACGTTAATTGATATAATTTTAAGTTGGGTAAAGATCTAAGTTTCTGCCAAGTGCCGTTGAATTCCGTCCAGCCGTTCTTAAGAGATGCCCGGACAAAAATGGCGTTACAGACATATGAACACCGTGACACACACACACAGTCAAAATTTTCAGAAGTTATTTTCGGCTTTCATGGTGTGTGAAACGTGAAGATATCGCAAATTTGTTTTATTACAATTAAACAAATTTACTGACAAATGTCTGATTTTATTAATATAGATTATTATTATTATTATTATTATTTTTTTTTTTTAAGGAAAGAAAAAAAAAAAAGAAAATGTATTAAAAAGTTCGTTAAATTTATTTTGTTCTTGAACTGATGGCTTAAAATCTTTCAAATTCATTATAGTACTACAAAGTGTTGTAACATGAAACGTCAATACGATTTTAACCTATGCACGACATCGGATGCTTATTTTGAAAGTTTAAACTTGGGTATAGCAGTAACACATTGTTCACCACTGCTATACTTAACTTTATACCTATTTAATAACTTTTAAAATAACAATAATAAAAAAAATATGCAGCATAAAGTTTAGATTGTTTGCAAGACTTCATTGATCATAAAAAAAAAAAAAAAAAAAAAAAAAAATCCACTGCCAAATTTATATGCTTTTGCATTTGATGATTTTCTTATACGCTAAATACACAGTAGTAAAATTAAAGTGCAGAATGTTATTTTATGTCTTATTTAAAATAAACATTTTATATCGAAAAAAATATTATGCAATGAATTAATAAAATATGTCTTATTTCCTAAGCCTTATTAAAATCTTCCTGTCATATGTAATCTTAATTAAATTCTACTAACTTTTCAAATTTATTAGTTTTTTAAACAGCACGATTCTTTAAATGTAATAGAATGTGTCAAATTTTCACAGAATAAAAACATCCAATGTTTATCAATTTATCTCTTAACTGCTGAAAAGTACTTGAATAATTCTTTTTATCTAAAGACGCAATAAATTTATTTTCATATTTTTTTTTTCTATTTCTTGTTTAAAGATTTTTTGCGAGTTCTTTAAAAAAACATGCAAATATGTATGTAAATGGTATTTTGACCGAATAAAAGCTCAGTCCATATAATTTCATGGAAGTGCGTCGCTAACATAAAATCTCAGGAAACTGTCCTTTTTAACTATTTTTTTTTCATCACAAAATTTAATTATAATTATTAGCGTTTAATTTTTCTGATATATTATCTGAAATATAAGGTTTATCAATTTGTCTTTTTGACTGTCCGTCCGTTTGTCTACGCTCTAAAATCCAGAAATAGTTTCAGAAAATATGGGATTGAAGTTCACAAAGAAATGCTTCCTATTAAAAATGTTATGTATACCATGGCTGGTTTGTACTCAGGTGCTCTCCAAACAGTTTCAAGGCATGACGTCCTATGAGAAGTATTTTGGCATATCATATTTAAATATATTTGTTTAGCACAGAACACTAAGAAATTGATGTTTATTGTTAATATGCACTTAAACACGTATTTTATATAATATGACATAAACAGCGTTAAGATTTACATCGCAAGACAAAAATAATCAGATAAATTACGGAATATAATTTGAAAGTGCATCAACAGCATTTTTAGTTTAGGTTTGATCGAAGCACATATTTCAACAGATTAGTCCCTGTCAAAAAAGACTCAATTTGAAAAATAAATAAATAAATAAATAAATATAATAAAAAATGTAGAGGAACAACTAAAATAAAATCAAACCATTTGTCATTATGCCCATATGGTGGTTTAGTTGTTTACAAGGTTTTCAGTTAATAAATGTCAAATTTAAGTCATGATTTAGCGGAATGGATTATCGTTGTGTTTCAAATCCACATTAAGCCGAAGTTCGTGTTCCAACGAACTTACAAAAGTTCTTTAAATGTTAAAGACCGTAGAGTGACACCCAAATCGTGGAATCCAAACCATTTCGAAATGAAATTGTATAAATACTTTCTCTAAAATTAATACAATAAAGAAAAATAAATCCTAATGTTTAAAAAATTACATTTAATGCATTAAATGCTCATTTATAGCAATTAAACTGTTATTAAAATGAATAAGAATTTTTCTTGTTAAAAATATAATTCGTATAAAAAATTATTTAAGCTTTTTCATATGAATTATTTCATAACACCAATATATGTGTGTTTATGTGTGATTTATTTCTTTAAAATTTATTAATATTTTTTCTACTTTTATGTTTATTCGGAAATATTTATTGATTAGTAATATCATTAAAAAGTGTATTGTTTAATTTATATTTTCTTCATTTGCAAATGATATTCTTAAAAAGCTGATACAAATGAAAACAATTAGGCTAAAATGCTTAATTTAGCAAGGAAATTTCAACTTATCAAGATAGCGAAAACCAAAACCGTAACAAATGAAATAGTTAAGTAAGTGAGGTAAAACATTTCATGAATGCTGTTCAGAATGACAATAACCTGCATTATCGGTATCCGATATCGAAAAAGTAATTACTTAAGTATTAGTACAATTCGCTGTTTAGTGGTTTTTCCCATTTCTTTTCTCATGAAACAAGAAACATATTAAAAAAAAAGTTTGAAAATTTCCCCAAAGAATAAAAAAACAAAAAAAACATTGCATTTTAATTAATGATAAAATTTTTTAAAAAACTTTTTTAAGAGATACATTATAGGATAAATAGAGAAAAATATTGTTATTGAATAGACCTTCTGAAAGCATTCAAGGCAAATATAGTATGAATAACTTAATGCATAATTTTAAGTTAACCCATAAAACTTAATTTTGTAACTTTTTTTTTTGTTTTTTTTTCTTTTCTTCTCTTTTCTTTCTTTCTTTCTTTTCTTCTTTCTTTCTTTTTCTTTTTTTTTTTGTGACAGTTTTTAAGTGCTTAAATAAATTTTTAAATGTATTGGAAAAAATGTGTTGAAGAATATTTTTTTATAAGTAAAAAAATTATTATAAATGTTTTTAATATTTATTATTATTAATTAGTGTTTTGAGTACATTAGTATAAACCGTGTTGGGACCAATTTTCATGTAAAAAAGTGACACCAATGGTACACTAAAGCAGAGGTTGACAAGTGATTTTATGAGGGGGTCCGGATAGTTTTGAAAAAAATAAAAAATCTGTATAAGAGAACCCTCGTATTCCTTATTAATTTTTATTTTAATTTCCACCCAATCAACGGAAGAAATTACATTGGCGGTCTTGAGCCAATATTATTATTTATTTATTTTTAAAGTTAAGTTCACGCGGTGAGCAGCTTATCCAGCTTATCAACTGTGTGTTTTATCTATCTATAGCTAACCATTAAGAACTCAAATCAATCACGCAGTTACTTGTAAAATGCCAGAAAATGATAATGGTGGAATCCAAACGTATTGTTATCTATAGAAATATATATTTTAAATAACGTATGAGTAATTTATGTTAAAAAAAAAAAAAAAAAAAAAAAAAAATTTAGCATTCCAGATTCCGATCTTTATAAAAATATTGCTTAAAACTTATTAATCTTGGCAGATTAACAAAAAAAAAAAAAAAAAAAGCTTCCTTGGTAGTCATTTATTACTAACTAGCAAAGTCCCGGTTCGGGAACGAACCGAATTCCGAATGCGGGAAACAAAATCAAACTCGAAATGTACGATATTCGGCCTGATGCTGGCTGCGTGCCAATAGATCAAAGTTTGTTAACGAAACCATTTTTTAATTCATGAAATCAATCAAGGTAGTGAATCAACGAAGTTTTTTCTCGCTTCGCTGGTCAGTACATTTAAAGGAAACTCTTTTCTGTATCGCATTTCAAACAAAAATAAAATTTAAAGAAATCTATTGTTTTAAAGCCCGCTTTGGTGCCCCGCTAACTTCGGCACGACCCACTCATTCGCAGGCTCTCGGGTGTCTCCCTATTGCCTGTGACAGTATCTTACCAGTGGGCTTCCATTTGAGTGCTTATCAGATGACATTTTCGAAATGGACAGTATCGAAAAAAATGAAGTAGCCATTTTATATTTGAATCCCAGTTACATATGAACGACACTATACGTGGTGTTCATAATATTTTCTTTCACGTTATTTTCTATATTTATTTAATTTATTCGATCAACCATAAAATGACAACAATTTCACACCAAATATAATATTACAATGTGCTATGATCGGCTACATCTATCGCATGAGACAATTTTTGTGGTTATCATAGCAGTTGAGTTAGTTAATAGTTGTTGGTATATAGAAAAATAAATACTGAAATACTGAAATATGTAAACCTGATCATGGTACAGCCTTAATGTAGCTCCCCTTAGCGACTTTTGAATTTTTATCGTCAATTTAGACAAAAATACATAATTTATGTTATTGTTTTGTTTTGTTTCTTTCTTTTCGTTTTGTTTTCTATTTTTCAACATTTTATAATTTATTTATAATTTTTATGTGCTACTTGGCTTAAAGTGGCTTTTACGAAAGTGGAGTCCTTGGAGAAAAATGTCCGATCTATTTCAGCAACAAAATTTTAAAAATTACCCAGGATTATTATTAAGTAATGCTCTTTAATGTAATGCTTAATTAGCTTTCATGCCAAGCGCGATTCATCTATTTAACATACTATTTAAACAAAAGGAGAAATAAACCACAATTGAGGTATATTATTTATTTGTTATTTTTTTTTCTTTACTCCGTTTTCATATTTTCATTTTTTCATGTGAAGGAGCAAATTTAATATATATATATATTTTTTTTTTCCGTGTGAAAGCATATTTTATTTTATGTTGGAAGGAAAAAAATGTAATATATATATATATATATATATATATATATATATATATATATTGCAACAATTAAAAATTTAAATATCCATTTTTAAAGCTGTACAGGCTATTATTTACACATTTTAATTAATTTTTAAAAATCTAATCAAATTTTCGTTACAATTAAGATACCAAATGAAAGGGGTATTTTATCTGAATCCGTCGGTTTAATTAACTTATCGATCGGGCAATTAGATTTTTTAAAATTAACTAAAGTATAAAAAGCTGGTGGCAACAACACACAGGCAAAGAGAAGAAAATCTCTCTTAGCCAATCAACTTGCGTCCAGCAACGGACAAACAGGAAAAAAAAATGTCTTAGCCATTTATATATAGAGAGATAGTGGTTATATAAATTTGTTTTGGTTTGACTTTTTTCTACATGTTGTCACTTCATTTTTTCATTCTTATTAAATTAATTAAATATTAAATGTACATATATTAATAGAAAATAATATTGCATATCAATGAGGAAAATATATATAAAAAAATATATTTTAACATGGCTTATTGTTACTATTTATTAATTGTTTTCAATTCTAGATTTCTTTTATTAATTTACGTGTGATAAAACAAAATATTTAGGATTTATGAAGCTTTTTTACTTTTGAATTTTTTAAAAAACATAAATATAGTTTAGAATAAATAATATGTATATTTTCTGACATATACACTAAAAAAATAAATTAAATAGAAAACACATCAATGAATTGCCAGAAAGTATTTCCTTTCTGGTTTACCAGAGATTATAATCTCATCAGTTACGAAATCAACAAGCCCTTGAAATACGATTTCTTTTCAGTATTATTTCAAGAAAACGACGAAAGATGATGAAAATCACGAAAGATCACACGTGATTTTCAAAGAAAATTACGTGTTGATCTGCAATAAGTTTGTAAAGCAACAGAGAACAAATTGTATGTCGTATCCAGCTTTAATTTTAACGTAAGATTTTATATTATGTGTTTTTTTCTGAGTCATACAATCTCAGATTTACATTTCTATTACAATTAGGCTTATCTGGATTACATAAATAAATAAATAAATATAGTTATGCTTTTATTATGCTCTTTATACACGAGAAAAAAATATTGAATTCTCGAAAGTTTTCGACTTCCGATTTTCTATGGCATTAACAGTTTTGACATTGCCTAAACGCGATTAGAGAACTTAAAAAAAATGTCTGTCAATTTTTCTACCTTTTATTTAAAATCGGGCACTATGTTCTTTTTTTCTTATTGGATAGCACAATTTTGTTCTGATTATATTTCGCATATATCTCCCACCAGGTCAGAAAACAGCCATGTCTTTAGATCCTCAATAAGACAGGTAATCCCGAGAGAACAAATTATACAGCTTATTTAGATTTATTTCGAATATAAGATATTATACGAGGTAAACAATTCCAGATTTATATCCCTATTAGAATCAGACTTATCTGAATTAAAAAGAAGGTTACTAAATATATGATATTCTTTAACCCTTTTAGGGGCGGTGGTATATATTTTATACCACCTAATTTCCGTTTTCAACTACGAAAATTCATCCCAGAAATTTTATATAGAATTTTACTTTTTTACCTTATCTGAAAACATTCATTTATTACTTTTCTTCTAAGATTGATCTCAGACTCTGGAGGCATTTCATTTTAAATGAACTTAAATTCATTGCCCCTGAAGGGATTAAGAAGAGGTTAAATCGCTTTGAAGAAAATTTCTAAGAATCTTTAAAATTTGCTTTACGGTTGTATCCAATTTTATAGGTCAATCCTACTTATCATATACACTACGTTGCAAGAGTTTTTGCCCAAATTGTATTATTTTTGAAGAGAAAGAAATTTACATTAAATATATTATTGCAAACATCATTCTCAAGAACAATTACTAATGAAAGAGAGTAGTATTTCATCGAGAAATATAAAATTATCAATGATTTGATATGTGGAAACTACATGACAAAAAAAAGAAAATGTTAAAAAAATAAAAATAAAATTTTACATTTAAGTCTTAAAATGTAAACAGTTAAAAAATATATTTAAAAAGGAAATAGTTAGAAAAAAAAAAAAAAAAAAAAAACTATATGTGATAGTGTTAAAAGATTGGGAAAGCAGTTTTCCATAGCTAGTAGGGTTCGTACGATCCATAATTTTTCCATTAGAATTCCACCACTATTTTTAAATAAACATTGTTTTCTTAAAAAAAAAGACTCAAAATCAATAAATATTAAAATAATTTTACTGTTTTTGAGCAGTCGTGGACGACTAAAAAAAGGCGGGTTCGTTTGAATACTCAATAATTTTAGTGTAGTCAACAGTAATTCATTTTTTAAGAGAAAAATACATTTTTGATTTGTATACAGTCCCGGGGAGAAAGGGGGGGGGGTCTCGGAGATTTTAAACTTAAAAAAAAACCCAATAAATTCTATAAAAACAAAAACTTATTACCTTGTATATCGAGAATTTTTTTACCAAATATACGAATGAGCGATTGGGTTTTTGTGCAGGAATCCTCGGATAGGGCTCATACCTTACCGTGAATTATAATATTATGTAAGTCTATATTCTGCTAACACGGCTGTGAAAATGTTTTACATTTATCAATGTAAAAATAAGGAATCCGATTTTAAATATTCATATATATATGTGTTAATGTGCATGTGTGATTAATTAACTTGTGAATATGTTTCTTATGTTATTATATAAATATGTCTTTCGAGTTTTTTACGCAGTGTGGGCCAAAAACCTCTAACGCATTTTAAACTTTAATTTAAAATCAAGTAAGTGGTGCAAGTGAGTTCAGTTTGTACTACATTGCTTTTTATAGCGAAGCATTTTGTTTAAGCAAATGACAAAATTATTTACATTTTTTTCTTTCAGATGGCAGGATTTGACATTCAGTTCTTTATTTGTAAAAATTAAGACATTTTAAAGCATATCACAGGAAGAAATGTGAGATTTAATTAAGAAAGGAAAGAAAAGATGGACAAAATCCAAAACTGAAAGCATGCAATTTATATAAGCTTATATAACAGTTTTTTATGGCCCTGTCTGTTCCGAGACTTAACTTCTTTTGATTTCTCTTTGGGCGACTATGTAAAATACAAAGTATATGCTTTACGTGTGGCTTATAAAATATTTGAAACGAATAACGTATTTTCTCTATTTCCAGTAATTAATGTTCTAGTCTAACTAGTCTTTTCTAGATTAACGTTCGGAAGTGGTTTGCATTATCATTGAAAGTGAATTGCAGTGAATTTAATACTGCATAACGAAAAGAATTGCTCGCGTTGATTTTTTATTTAGTTACTTATTTATTTTTTTGTTGCTGTTTATAAGTTACAGCTTCTTATGAAAAAAAAAAAAAAAATGGAACTTTTTTTTTTTTTTTTTTTTCTGTTTGTTTCGAAAAGAAAAACATTTCCTTGTGCAATGCATTGCAGTACATGCTACATTTTTGAATGTCAAATACTTGATTTTTTATTGAAGCATAAAATGTTCCAAGGACATATGTACCATTCTGAATACTGTCAATATTAAAATACGTTTATGTCAAATGAAAATTTTTATTTTATTTCAGATAAAAAATTGTTTTTATGTAGTATATATTAAGTTTACTAAAAGAATATTAATATAAAAAAATCTGGAGTGACTCCACTCGACTTTCCGAACATTCAATAATCAACGGTTTTGCGGATAAAGTAAAGTAAGAGGATCTGTTAAATAAACAAAATTGAGAAAATTATAATAGGGTGTTTGAGTATTTTTCTCCATATAGTACACGATGATTAATTTAGCGCTATTGTACTTTGAGCCCATACATCGTAATGATAAGAATTTTTCGTTATGTCCCTATAAAAACCTGTAAATTCTAGATTCACCAAAATGTAACAGTGATTAGAACAATGAACAATGTTAGTGCAACTGTGACTTATAGTATTTATAAAATTTTTCAGCTCCATCGGATAAGTCATTTAGATGCTATCGCACTTTAAAGTTTTAGCCCATATGTCACAATGATAAAGAAGTATGCATTGTGTCCCTGTAAGAAGAGCCATAAGTGCTAGATTCTCTAAAGTTACTTAAGTTCATGTTATGGTGATCTATAAAAATTTTCAGTTCATTTGTATAGGGCGTTTAGTCGCTGTCGCACTTTAAATAATTTGAGCCTATAGACCATAATGATAAACAGTTTTTATTTGTGTCTCTACAGAATTCTGTAAGTGCTGGATTCACCAAAATCTATACAGTTTGTGCAACTATGACCTATAACATGTGTATAAATATTTTCACAGTTTAATAAGGCGTTTAGACGCTATCGCACATTTAAAAATTTGGACGCATAGGCCATAATGATAAAGAATATTTCTTGGTGTCCCTGTAAAAAAACTATAAGTGCTAGATTCACCAAAATCAATAGGGTTCGTGCTACGGTGACTTACAATATACGTACCAACTTTCAACTCATTCGAGCAACGCGTTTAGACGCTAGCGCGTTCACTCACACACATACACACACACACATACACACACACACACACACATACATACATCATCATAAAAATATTGAAAACAGACTCGGGGGACCTCAAAACGATTAGAAATATCAAAATCTCTAATTCGGATTTTTGATATGATTACAATACATTCCTTACATATGTATGTTCGGAAAGTAAAAATTTCTTTTTATCATAAGCATATTAGACAATTGTTATTAATAAATACATTAAACATACATTCTGGAAATTTATTTAATAAGATATTAAGAAAAGCTTGAATAAGTTACTTTCTAAGTAAATAATTAAAACACAACTAACAGTTAAAAACTATTTAATAATGAAAAAATATTTTATTTAAGACACTGTTATGAGCAATTCTTCCTTTGACTTTTCTTAAGGGTCGTCATGAGTAAATATTGATATTTTCTTTGTTTAAATTTAACTTATATTTATTAAGAAATGATACGCTGCATTGTTTGTCCTTTTAATTTTTTTGAAAATCATTTTTGTAGTTACAATTAACCGATAATGGAGAGTAATATTTATCTTTAGATGTTGGAAAATATATTTGTACATGAAAACAATGTAATTGGGTGATTGTACAATGTTTTACGGGAAATACTTAGTTTCTCTGAGAAAATGAATTACAATAAAATAGTTTTATCATAATGATGTAAATAAGAAAGACATTTCAGTATTAATCCATGGTTGCGATAAGTGAACATAAAACTTTATAAACATGTACGAATTGTTTAATTACTATTTCTGTATTTGTAATAATTTTATTGTGCGTTTTTTAATGAGAAAGTGATATATAAAAAGGATAATAATATGAATTTATAACGTAGTTAGCAGCTATATTTTTTCCCCCTTTAGAAATTATTAGTTTAAAATATACATAATTTTTTTTTACACAAAATTACGATAAAATGTAAAGTTAATTAATAATTATGAAGATGTTTGAAGCAGCAGTTTCCTCAAAAACTTAAAGTTGGGTGATTTAATAAGCAAAAAATAAATAAATAAATAAAAAAAATAACGCACGATTGGTGCGTTTCTGCATTATTTTCAGCACTTGTGCCTACTTTATTCTTCTGACGAAGAGCCGTGTTGTCTTCCGACCTAAAACAGTTGTTGCCAGTTCTTATATTCTATAGTGTTTATTCAAAATTTTGTACCAATTACTTTTAAACGCCAGCTCTGTGGTGCTTTCTTATAATCAATATTGCATAATCATGTTAGCGCGTAAAAACTCTCGAGGAATTTTAGAAATATGGCATGTAAGGTTGGCTTTCAACTCAGGTAAAGTCCTAATTCTTACTCTATAAATATGGTCTTTCCAGAATCACCAAATCCAGAAATCACCGGAATTTGAGTTGAGTGAACGAGGAGGAGAGGCATCCGGAAAACTTCTAGATGTAACGCGATTCTGGCCAAAGTTAGCATAAAGCAGTTCTTTGACTTTGCGGCCAATGTGGGGAGTTGCTCCATCTTGCACGAACACAGTGTTCGGCAAACATTGCCGTTCCTGAAACGCAGAAATGATTTGCTGTCGAAGGGGTTCACTGTACCGAACACTCGTGACAGAGCACCTAGTAGAACCGTGAGGAGTGAGAGTTTAAAAAAAAAAATGGTCCGAAGATGAAATTTGTAGTAAATACACACATTTAGTCAAGTAGTTAGAATGAAGTGGTTGTTGGGGCAGGATATTAGGCGTTGAAGCACCCCATATGCGGAAATTTTTATTATTCACAGCTCCATCTAAAAAAAAGTGCGACTCATCTGACACAGAATTTTCCAAAGCTACGAGCCATCAACATCCATTCTCGACAAAAATCAGCAAGCAAAACCTGAGCGTTATTGCTGGTTTTGCGGTTGCAGCACCATGTGGATCTTTTATGCATTTTAAAATAGATTGCAGAATTTTTCGTACTGTTCACTAAGGAACTGCCAACTCACGTGCCCCGATTGAGCTCTTGCTGAAAAATAGCAGGAAGTGAAAGCTCTTTGAACCACATCAGTAGTGACTTCTTCGACAGTTATATTAGAAATCGGTTTCCGCCCTCTTCCTGGCAGCACAACCTAGTCTTTAGTCTCCTCAACTTTAATAATCATCTTCTTCAAACCGTTCTTCGACATGGACCCTTTTTGCAATTCCTTTAAACACCGATATTCACGAAGTGCAGCTAAGCTATTGTTTCCGTTCTAATACAAGTGTTTTACCAGTAATGCTCAATCGGTCTTCTGTAAGGGCATGATTAACGCTGTCAAAGACATGCAGAACTATTTTCTTGCTCTGACTAAAACTTTTTTACAGGTCCGGCAACTTTTCATGAGGAATCTTTTATTTATCGCAAAAATTACTTCCCCATGGTCCATATAACTTATACACCAATTTTCATCAAAATCTGTTAGGTAGAACGGGTTCTAGAAGGGTATGAATAGGGCCAATTTAATTAGGAGCACCATGTATATATATGACAATTTCATCATATTTAGAGATGCCTAAAAATGCTGAATCATATCTGGCAACAATTTCGCCTATAGACATAATTTTGTATGCTCCTGTACATGATTCGTTTGTTCGAACTCTCTCTAACAGCACATTTTCACCAAATGACATTCTAAAGATGTCATATGCATGAAAAGGATATATATATGGACATCCTATGGATACCATTAGGATGTATTAAGGACAAGTGTGTTGTTAGGGATATGAATAGTTTCAAGTACCATCCTCATACAACACAGGTTTAGAATATCAAATTTGGACTTTCTGCTAATATTTGACCTTGAGACATCTTGTGACAGACACAGACACACAAATATATTATAAACGCAGTTTTGGAAATTCGATTCAAAAAACAATACCATATATGTTCAATAGGAAATAAAAAAAAGAAGAAGAATCTTAAATTGAAATTTTACATTATAAGCACCACTGATATAAAAAATTAACAAAGAATTCCTCTTTTAATGAACTATAAACTATTTTATCGGTAAAACATTTATAAAATGTTATACTGGTTAACTAACACTTTTGATGCATGTAGTTTTTGAGAACATAATTGCAGAAAATTAAGTATTGAAGAAAAAAAGATTAAGCAACTTTATAAAAAGATGCTCTGAATGTTTATTATTGAATTTCAACATTTCGTGAATTAAAAAGAAAAAGTCTGTACATTCTTTGGAAACGAATTCATGATAAAAACTATTTGCGTTTATAGAAAATTCTTGCAATTTAACTTATTTTTTCAGATCAAATTGTTAACTTTTCTGTTTTTTTACTGTTTAGTGTTTTAGCCAATTTAGTTAATATTCCAAGTTACACTTTTATGCATCAACAATCAAGCAGAATCAATATATCAAACAAAAATATGGAAACAGGGAAATTCATTTCATTTTCTGATAAAAAAAAATCAGATGCATGATAATTATATAGAAAAATATTTCGAGCGATAAAAAGTAGCATGTATAATATGAATCTTGATCTTTATTTTTAAATATTTATATTAGAATTATTTTTAAAAATATAATTATTTTTAAACATTACGAATAAATAAAATATCGAAGAATGGTTATTCTATAAATGTACAATTTCATGTTATGTTCAAGATTCGATGCTCCACAATGTTTATTTAAGTGTTAAATTAACATATAACGAACATTTTTACTGCAAAGAATGAATTAATTTAACAAGAACAAAAAATAAGCAGACAAGTATTCTATTCTATCTATATGTATATATACAGGGTATAATCTAAAAATTGAAAATGAATGCAGGGCAGAATTTATAAAACTTAAAACTTAAAGAACATAGAAAATAATAATTAACCGAATAAACATTGAGTTCGTCGTCTGGGGAGCCACTCAATGTTGGGTAGAAACAGTTGTTTTTTTCTTCATGTTCTTCCGTTAACATTTTCGAAACCCAGATTGCATATAATTTTCTGTATTCTGAATTCCCAGTGATTACTTCACAAAGCGGTCTACGTATTTATAGTATAATATTATAGAATTCTTGATAACACTGATAACATATACATCAGATTTGTATGCTTGACTCGTAGTCCGCTTGTAAATCTTTGTGAGTTTAATTATAGATAGCGCATGACAGAATTACAATACGAATAAATGGAAAAAACACCCAGGGCCAGTGGGGGAATCGAACCCGCTCTCCTACGCTCGAAGGCGATTAGCAGTGTGGAGACATAACCACTCGGCCACGGATGGCTCTATAGAATTCTTTCAGTTTGAGACAACTACAACGGATTCTTATATTCTTTGATGAAATGCTTCAGTCATCGATAAAACGACAACCTGTTTTGCAATTATTACGGACATTGGTCTTACCTTCTCAGAAAGTATAGAACCATTTTTTTTTTTTTTTTTTTTTAATATTTTGTCTGTTCGTAGTGTTACAATGAAAAAAATTTCGTGTAACACTCCACTGTAAACCCTCTTTTCATGAAATATTAGGTGTAGTAAAAGGTTTTAAAGCGAATTTTGTATGACGTCTACTTCAACGTAACATACCAATCAGTACACCGCGTTTGTGTCATGTGACAGAAACCGGTTTAAAGATATCAAACCGACGCAGAAGCTGGGAAGAGTGAAAGTAAAGTTGATATTTTGAAGGTCAAAGATGTCATACGATAAGATATTTATTCGTCACTGCATTCTTTAGGACTTTCACCAGCCAAACAGTACTGCAAAAGCATGTCAATCAATTTGTTTTTAGGGAGAATATCGTATCAAAAAATCTCATGTAAGTATTGGTTTCGACGCTTTAAAGACGGCGATTTTGATGTTAGCAATCGAGAACGTAGCGGTGCTCCACTGATATTTTGCCATGATGATTTGCAAACACTTCTGGATAAAGATGCATCTCAAACGCAAAATAAACTTACGGCACAATTAGGAGCATCACAAATACGATTTCTAATCGCTTGTATGCAGTAGGAAAAATTCAGAAGGCAGGAAAATAGGTCTCACATGCATTGAGCCAGAAAAACAAAGATGACCGTGTCTTGAAATGCATGAATCTGTTAAACGGGCAATATAGGAAATCCTTCTTGTAGAAAATCGTGACAGAAGATGAAAAATCGATGTATTATGACAATCTTAAACCCAAAAAATATTGTGTGAATCGTGACGAATGAACAACATCAACGCCAAAAAGAGACATTCACTGTAAAAAAGTTCTCGTATGCATCTGGTGAGATATGAAAAGAGTACTGTACTACGAATTGCTGGAGCCCCGTGTATATGTAACTGATGAACGCTATAAACAACAATTGCTGCAACTGAAGCATAAAATTGATTAAAAAAATTGTCCTTTTACTGGCAAAGATTTTCGGCCGTGAAATTGCTCCATGACAATGCAAGGCCTCATGTAGGAAAACCGGTAAAGTACACGTTAGTAACGCCTGGCTGGCATCTGTGAACTACCTGACAGTTGGCGTAAGACATCATATGATGATGAAAATTATTTTTAATAATAAAGGTATCATTATCAGATCAAAATTACTCATTCATTTCTTTCATACACTCTTTAAAACTTATTACTACACCTAACTGAACATGCTGAAATACTCTTCGCACACTCGGCAAAACTGTAAAATTACGCAGCTATTACAAACCCTTGTTTCTCGAAATAGACTCAGAACAAACGGCTACAGGAAATACGTGAAACTTTAAATTATATAAAATGAGTGTTGCAAACACATTTTTCAAAACGTGGTTCATCCCTATTGTCTTTAGTGTATCTTTCCTTTAGCATAAGGATCATATATTAACCCGTTAGTAGTCGCTAGTTGGTCGATTTGCCGCCCATACTTCAGTTTTTCCAGATTTTTTTATTCAATAGCCACCAAAAATTTTTAGAAGTGCCATTTGATATATATAAAACGCGAATAAAATCGATTTAACGTCGATCACATCACTTCTAAAAATTATTGGTGACAGTTAAATAAAAAGTTCGCTATCCCTAATAGGTGGCGCTGTCGCTAGCGACTACTAACGGGTTAAAATAATTATATCCTATTTAAATCACTGAGAAAAACGTATTAAAAAAAAGATATTTTTTAAGTGAAGCAACCGAAATAATGGAGAGCAAAAAATATAAATGGTTATTGCCTACATTTGGAACGGAAGCTTTAAGCTGTTACGATCTCGTGCTTCTCCAAATAGACAAAGTAAAGAATTAACAAATGACATCAGCGAAACGGTGAAAGGTTACATTTTAGAATAAGTTTGTCGAACATTCTTACCAAACAATTTTCATTTCTACTGTTTTCAATTTATCTTTACTTTTCGAAAAAGCATCATATATATAGATAATTATAACCTATTTAAGTCTATGGTACAAAGGTATTAAATAATGGGATATTTATTAACTGAAATAACCAAAATAATGACAGAAAATAGTATAAACAAGTATTCGGTACACCTTCAACGTGAGCGTTTAGATATAGCAAACTCGTGCTTCTGGAAATACACACAGTTAATGAATAACAAATGGCCTCTACATCTATAAATTAGACCTGTAACGGAGCGTTTAGTGAACTGAAGCATACAAGTTTTCTGAAACTTTACATTGAGGATGGTGCATGTAATGCTGTCAAAACTACAGCAGCAATTTTCATTTAAAATATTTGGGTGTTATAAGTATAAAATGTTTAATAAATACCATAAAAATCCGTTTCCGCTTTGCTTGCAGCATCTGCACCTATTTTGTTCGCCTGAAGAAGGTTCCTGTTTTCGTTTGACCCGAGACAATGGTTGAGAGTTCTTACATTTTACGGTATTTATTCAAAGGTTTATACTTATTACTTTTAATCGCCGATTGTGCTTCTTTTAATATTTGGTTATTGTGGTGTATTTCGTCATTGTATTCCTGATTTAATCTATTGGACTGTTGGTAAGATACGTCACGTCCAATCAATGATCTGTTCATTTCTTTTTACGTTTATCTCTGCTAGACCAGATCGCAGTCTTAAAAATGTAGTCGTTTATGTTACTTGTATTTTTCATCTGTAATTGTCATAGTCATCTATTAAATTTTGTGTGTTTAAAATGAAACGCCTCGTCATATCCTAGTTATGGCTCACAAATCTTCTCCTGTATACAAAATACTATATTGGCGACGAAATGAAAAAGAAAAAAGAAAAAAGAAGTTTTGCTCTTCAACATTTTAATAATATCTACTTCAAGATGATTAAAAATGCAATCTGCAGTTCTTCATAGAGAAAATTGATATTTCGAAAGTAACGAAAAGCGATCGGAGACGGGCAGTTGGTGAGTTTTTGTCTACTGTCAGGCCGGAAATGCATAGGCGCCAGAGATAATTAGTTGTCTACGATTTTTTTATTTTTTCGGGAAAGAGAGAAAAAAAGGTATTTACACATTTATTTTATTTTTTTTCTTTCTGTTCTTATATTAGATTGCATGTTTTTATTGTTAGAACTAGTATATTTTCATTAAAAATGTTTCAAAATTTTAAAGAATTCAATGATTCGGTTGAATCGTTAGAGATTTATGTCAGGAGATTGGAACAGAACTTTATATTGTTTGATATTAAGGATGAAAAAAAAGTTAGTGCCTTAATAACTTTAATCGGACCGAAATATTATAATTTACTTACAAATGTACTGTTCCCAGATCTCCCTGAATCAAAAACTTACACTGAATTAGTAGATGTCTTAACAAAACATCTATGTAAAATTCCAAACAAAATAAGTGAACGCATTAAATTTAGAAAATGTTCTCAAGGAGATAACGAATCTGTGCAGGATTTTAGTGTTCGTTTAAAGAAACTTACAACACATTGCGCGTTTACAGGCGATTCGCTGTCAGAAAATTTGTTGGAGCAATTTTTACGCGGATTAAAAAATGAAACAATCCAAAGCAAATTGATGTCTCAGGTTGAAGATTTAACATTTGAAAAAGCAGTAGAACAAGCCGTAACTATGCAAAGTACTGAAAATGACATGATAGAATTACAAAATAAAAATTTGAATTTGAATAAAGTTTCTGTTAGTGTTAGGAAACCAAAACAAAATTATTCTCAAAATAACTTAAGTAAACAAAACGTGAACAAAACTGCGAGTGCAAATAAAAGTAAAACTTATTGTTATCGTTGTGGAAATAGCTCTCATTTAGCAAATGTTTGTAAATTTATTAATGCAGTTTGCAATTTTTGTGAAAAACGCGGTCATTTGAGTAAGGTGTGTCGGAACGCACAAAACAATGTTACTCAAAAGAAAAATGTAAATGTTCTTGATACTGTAGACATTTTGTCATTACAATCTGAAGGCACTAAACCTATAAAAATTTGGGTTTTGATAGAAAATAGTGCTAAAGCAGAAATGGAGCTTGATACAGGATCGGCGATTTCCGCCGTACCGATAAATCGTTTTCGGAGATTATTTCCAGGACATAAAATGTTTCCTGCTGATGTAAAATTAAAAACAGCCACGGGAGAAATTTTCCAGCCCGAGGGATTTGTTAGAATAAATGTAACTTACGAAAACAAAACTAGGATTGTTAAGTTATATTTAGTTAAAAAAGACAATTTTCCTTTATTGCTAGGTAGGGATTGGATAACTACATTTAATATATTCCCAAACAATTTACAAACTGTTCCGGTAAACAAAGTACAAATCTCGGATAATTTAAATAATTTACTAAATGAATTTACGGATTTATTCACAAATAACGTAGGTGAAATTAAAAATGTTAAAGCTGAATTACATTTAGAGAAAGACTCATCACCAATATTTTGTAAATCGCGAACAGTTACGTATGCATTAAGGAAAGCGGTAAATGAAGAATTGGAAAGATTAGAAAATGAAGGGATAATAAAAGCTGTTAGTACTAGTAAATGGGCAACATCTATTGTTCCGGTGGTAAAACCTAACGGGAAAATTCGTTTATGCGGCGATTTTAAAGTCACGTTAAATAAATTTTTAAAGGTTGACAAATACCCGCTACCAAAAACTGAGGATATATTAGCAACTTTAGGGGGTGGATTACATTTTACAAAAATTGATTTAAACCAAGCATATTTGCATTTACCGGTAGAGGAAAATTCACAAGAATTACTTACTATTAACACTCCTAAAGGCTTATTTAAATTTACGCGATTACCATACGGAATTGCCAGTTCGCCAGTAATATGGCAGAGAACTATAGAACAAATTTTAAAAGGTATAGAGGGTATTTCAGTTTTTATTGACGATATATGTATCTCAGGGGAAACTGATGAAATACATTTAGAGTGATTAAAACAAGTGCTAGAAAGGTTACGTGAATATAATCTTAAAATAAATAAAGAAAAATCTTTTTTCATGAATGATGAAATTACATACTGCGGTTACAAAATTGATAAAAATGGCATACACAAAACGCAAGAAAAAATTTCTGCTATTTTAAATGCTCCAATACCTCAAAACGTAACTCAAGTAAAAGCGTTCCTAGGCTTAGTATCTTACTATTCTAGATTTGTTCCTAAATTATCTACGATTGCTTATCCTCTAAATGAATTATTACGTAAAAATGTAAATTTTCAGTGGACTAAAAAATGTGAAAATTCATTTAATGCAATTAAACAGGAAATTACTTCCGAAAGGATTCTCACCCACTTTAATCCTAAATTACCCTTAATTTTAGCCACTGATGCTTCTCCTTATGTAATTTCGGCAGTACTTTCGCATACAATGCCAGATAACTCCGAAAAACCCATAGCTTTTGCTTCTAGAACTTTATCGTCTGCAGAAAAGCGGTATAGTCAGGTAGATAAAGAAGCGTTATCAATAATTTTTGGTGTAAAGAAATTTTTTCAATTTTTATATGGTAGGAGATTTACACTGTATACAGATAGTAAACCCCTAGTTTCCATATTTTCACCCGTAAAAAGTATTCCGGTACTTTCGGCAGCTAGAATGCAGAGATACGCATTATACTTACAGACATTTAATTATGATATTAAATATAAAAAATCTGCAGAGCACGGAAATGCCGATGCTCTATCACGTCTTCCATTACGTAGTGAAGACTTACTGCTGCCGTCGTCCGATTCGCTACAACCAGAAAAAGTGTCACCAACTTTGTCACCAAATTTATTTGGCAACCTTGATGAATCCGATTGTTTATTTATTCATGAAATCACATCGTTACCGTTAAATACAAAGATATTATGTGTAAGTTCTAAGCGAGATCCAACATTGAAAGAAATGTACCGACATTTAATATCAGGCACACAGATGCCAAATTACTTACTTTTTGGACATAAACAACAGGATTTTTCTATACTAAATAATTGCATACTACAAGGGAATCGTGTTGTAATTCCTACTGTTCATAGACAAAAAGTGTTGGAAGATTTGCATTTTGGCCATTTTGGCATAGTAAAAATGAAAGCACTGGCACGTAGTTTTGTATGGTGGCCAGGTATTGATAAAGACATTGAGAATTTAGCAAATAACTGTTCTGTTTGTATTAAATTAAAACATAATCCTCCTGAAATGGAAAATCATCACTGGGAATGGCCTACAACACCTTGGAACAGAATACATGTAGACATTTTTGGTCCAATGATGGGGAAAATGTTTTTAATCGCAGTAGATGCCCACAGTAAATGGACAGAAGTGTTCATTGTTCCTAATACTACGGCTGAGAACACTATAAACTGTCTTTCTTCGCTTTTTGCCAAATATGGCTATCCTGTGTCCCTTGTGTCTGATAATGGGCCACAATTCATTTCAGAAAAATTCGAACATTTTCTACAAAGTAAAGGCATAAAACATAGTTTAACTGCACCATATCATCCCTCTACAAATGGTCAAGCCGAAAGATATGTCCAAATTATTAAAAAAGGATTGAAATCCTTAAGTTCAGAACCCGGAAATCTCCAATTTAAGTTAAACGAATTTTTATTCCAATACCGAATAATGCCTCATATTACAACAGGGGAGAGTCCCGCATCATTATTTCTGAAAAGAAATATCAGATCAAAATTAGATTTGCTTGTACCAAATGTTAAAAATTATGTTGAAAACAAACAACATAAAAATGTTTTTAACAAGAAAAAGATAAGAGAATTCGAAATAAATGAAAAAGTTGCAGTACGCAATTACACATCAGGAGATAAATGGAAAATAGGTAAAGTAATTGCCAGACTAGGTAAACTACATTATAAAATTCAAGTAGGTTCATGTGTATGGAAAAGACACGTTGATCAACTAAAAAGTGTAGGTTCCAGAGTACAACTGGAGGAAACTACAAATTCTGGTGAAATTGAAAAGAACACTCTTGATGCAAACATTTCCATGGTTTCCGATAGCAAGAGTCCACACCTGCAAAGCAATGGAGAATCTAAGTCTGGTAGGAGGCCTGCCATTATACCAGATCCAGTGCCAACCGATCCTGCCAGTACACCAGATCCAGTGCCAACCGATCCTCCCACTACACCAGATCCAGGGCCAACCGACAGTAGATCTGTGTCTACAAAGCCTGGAGAAATTGACTGTGATAAAAATATCAACAGTACTCTAAATAAAAATAAACTAAAATCTGAACATTCAAAACTTAAAAACACTAATTTGTCTTTTTCTGAACAGGTTGTAAGAAGATCATCTAGAGTAAGAAAACCTCCCATCAGGTATGGTATACAGAATTAAGGGGAGGAGAAATGTGGTGTATTTCGTCATTGTATTCCTGATTTAATCTATTGGACTGTTGGTAAGTGACGTCAAGTCCAATCAATTATCTGTTCATTTCTTTTTACGTTTATCTCTGCTAGAACAGATCGCAGTCTTAAAAATGTAGTCGTTTATGTTACTTGTATTTTTCATCTGTAATTGTCATAGTCATCTATTAAATTTTGTGTGTTTAAAATGAAACGCCTCGTCATATCCTAGTTATGGCTCATAAATCTTCTCCTGTATGCAAAATACTATAGTTATTATGTTCATTGATCTTTAAGTTGTTAATTTTATTCATTATTTTAGCACATTATTTTAGCATTTTTAAGTGTTATAAAAATTCTCACTTATTGTATTTATACTACAATAAAAACTAGTTGGCATAGGTGGACTCTGCTCAGTTCCCCATCATATTTATGTTCTCATAAATTTCTAGTTGGAGACATATTATAATCATGTTAAAAGAAATGAATTTGACCAAAGCTTGATACAGTGACAGAATGAAATCCCCGCCTAAAAGGCTATCCACCGTTCACTTCGATATATTTATCTTATTCTAATCTATTAATTTATTTTATCAGAGTCAATTCTGTTGTTTAGTTTTCATGCTACTGCTTCCAATGCAATAATCCTCAAAATTCATATTTATATGAAAATTTTACAATTTCGCTATGTTGATAAAATCGTAAATTATGAATAATTTACGAAATTTTCCTATTAGAATATTTGTATTTAATCATGTTCAAAGAAATATCATAAATGTAGTTTTGAAGTTGTCTAATGTATTTATGATCCTCAAAATGGAAGTTTATGCTAAATTTGCCTTATTCTGCCATTTTAAGTAAATCGTAAATTCCGAATAACTTACGAATTTTTTTAAATTGGAAAAATCATAGTCTATGATATTCATGCCAGTATCCAAAATAATATTTAAAAATTGGTTTGACATCTTTACGATGAAAATATCCCTCAAGATTGACGTTTATGTGAAATTTTGCTCTATACTGCCATGTTAAGAAATTCGTAATTTTCCAATAATTTACAAAATTTTTATATTGGAAAATTCATAGTCATTAATATTTATGCCAGTGTTCTAAATAATATTTCAAAAGTAGTCTGATATCTTTACGATGAAAATATCTCTCAAAATTGACGTTCATGCGAAATTTAACCCTATACTGCCATGTTAAGAAATTTCCAATAACTTGTGAAATTTTCAAAGAAGCATATTTATAGTTACTGATGTTCATTCCGGCATCAAAACTGATATTTTAAAAATAGTCCGATATTTTTTACAGTAAAAAGTTTCCATTTAATGCACGTTTAAGTGAAATTTTGTCCTATTCTCTCATGTTAAGAAAATCGTAAATTTCTCATAACTTACGAAGTTTTTAAATTCGAATGTTGCAAATGAATAGGGTTCTTGCCAGTATCGAAAGTAATATTTTAAAATTGATCTGACCTCTCTGTGATCATTTGCTCGTGAGATATCGTGTTAACAGACTAACAAACTAACGGACTAACACACTGGCACACTAACGGACTGACACCATACAGATTTTGTCATTTTCGGATTCCTCACACCTGAAAACGTATAAAAATGTCAAAAAACCGAGGTCGAAATTTTTCACGATTACCTAAGTTCCCCATACCTATAGTATGATGGGGAACTAAAAATTATAGCTACTATCCCTCTAAAATATCCTAAAATTAGAAAATTATTTTGTAAGTAACTTTAAGGTGAAAAAAAAATTACCTTAAGATTTTAATTAAAAATAAAGGAAATTTTTGCTTATCACATATTTTTATTCATGCGGATTTATGTTCCCTATCTAAAAAATTTAAAAAGATACCGTATATTCTAAGAATGCATTAATATGATTTAGAAGAAAAACCGAAAAGAAAAGTGACAAAAATTACTTTAATGACACATTATAATTATTTTCAAACATAACAATTTCTAAGTACATTTTTTCTAGAGATGCATTTTTACATTAATTAAGTGTGATGTTTAACGCAAACAGCTAATTACATTATGTTTTTTAATTAAGTCAACCAACGAAACATTCTTTTTACACCAATTTCTGATGTTTTTCTGCCTAAATTTATTAGCCGTGAAATGAAATATTTTTTATTGTCTTTTCAAGATGTAGACAAGCTACATATCTAGAAATTAACTTCATTATAAAACAGTTGCTACTTAATTCATTCAAGTTAGTATTAATGTAATTATTAGGGCGTATACATAAAAAAAAAAAAAAATGTTTTCTTGTATCAAGCTAGCGCTAAAATAATTCTGTCATATGCATTTGTTTGAAAAATTTCTTCTATTATAAAAATATTTTATTTATTTATAAAATCTTCTTATTTTTATTTTTTATTTTTTAACAAAAGAAAATAGAAGAACAAAAGACATTAAAATGTTGACGCAGAGGTATTTATTACTTTCTTCTGTATTCAATAGAAGAAAGTATTGGATTAGTAAAAATTTTCGACCTCGGGATTTTGATGGATTTACACGTTTTGAGAGTTGTAGAACACGATTTGACCAGTTTTAGAAAATGTCTGTCTGTCTGTCCGTCTTTGTATGTGTGTGCGTGTGACAAAATTTTGTGGCGTCTGTATCTCGAGTACTACTTCACAGAATATCATACTAATCGGTATGTACTTACACATTGACATAAATTATTGCCTATCAACTTTTGGTAAAATTTGTCCAACAGCTTGCGTTGCCATCCCGCTTTTTCTAAATTTTTAACAAGGTGGTGTAGGACAAAATTTTGTATAAATGTGCATAAAGAAAATTATTTTTTAATAATCATTATGAAATTTAAAAGAATTATTTATAATAGAGATAGTCAACTGAAAATAAAAAATGTACATGTAGGAGCATCGCCTCCTTCCCTGGGGGGTAAGTCACTCCTCGAGGGAATAAAGGTTCATGATGGATATATTTCAAAAGGGCTCGCCAATTCCTTTAAAACGAAAGGCTGAACCATCGATCTGCGATTATTTAAAATACAGTTATCGATTTTTTTTTTCATTTTTAACTTAAAAAAAAAAAAAAAAATTAATATTGAGAATAAAATTAATTTTTTTGGATATTTAGTGTTACACTACTTCTCTAGTATGTAAATCGTCTGCATTATCATGGAAGATATTTTGTTTAAATAATAATTTTAATAAATTAATTTTACTGAGTTAATTTGTATAGGAAAATATAGAAGAAAGTCATGTGCTGGCCACAACATACAATTTTTTTTTTTAAATGCGCGTGTGTAGGTGTGTACGTATTTATCAGTTCTTGTCTGTAAGTGTGTTTGTGTGCAAGCATGCGCATCTGTGCTTTTGTGTGCATGTGTACATGCCAAAATTTACGTTATAATCCAAAAACTCTATTTTCATCATGTCCTTATTATTTTGTTAGGTGTGAGGCCTCACGCAATCTCTTTCTGTTTCTTGTACTCGAAATCGCCTCTAGATGTCAATGGAGTGTGAGGTTGGAAGAAATAAAGTTACCAACTGAATGAAGCGTTATCTGGTGATTGTCTCGCTGAAAGTGTAAGGTTAAACATAGAAGTGTTGGGTTGGTGTAAAAGAAGGTTACCAGTTGTTCGAATTTAGCTTTGTATTTGGTTCCCAATGAGATATAGAAAATTTTAGAAGGATGTTACGAAGTTTTTCGTGCTCAGCTGAATATCAGTATTTTTATGATGGATATTTTAAGGAAAGTGAAGTGAATCATTTTCTGCAGTTTATTTCTTTAAAATGAAATATCCGAATTAAGGAAGTGTGCTTTTGAATGCAGTCTGCACAACGTTATTTGTTCATGCTTGTCAGATTTTGAGTTTAATTACGATACGTAAAGTCTTAAATATTTAATCGCTGTGGAAAGTGAAGGTATTTTGACAACGCTTTCGATTGCAAGTTAGATATTTGAAATTACAATAAAATTTCGTAAGAGATAAAACTATCGATTCTTTAAATTAAAGATCTGTTTTTAAATTTAATAAAGTGCAATGAAATTATTAGTGTTAAAGTCTCACTTTCAAATTCTAATTAAAGAAATTAAATTTTTATCTGACTTCTTTTTGTTTGCTCACACAGACCTTTTTAATAATTAAAGTGTGAGAGGCAAATAGTGCTGAAAACCAGCCTTTACGATTTAATGAAGGAAGGTAAGATTTCTTCCAGAATAAGTATCAATAACATAAAAAAATTATGTAAACTATTTAAATTTGTGTGCATTTTTGTTGAAGTTAAGGCAAATTTACAATCCGAGGGTCTTGGATCAGGTAGTATGAACTCTGTGATTGTATTTGGAAGGGGATCGAGTCTGTTTTCAACTGAAACGCATGTATTAATTGGTTACTATAGTGAAACTGACATGCGTCGTCATTAGGTAGATCAGCTTTAGATCTCGGGTATTAAAAAAAAAAAAAAAAAAAACTTTATTATCATTTTTTAAATGTGCTAGTTAAACTCTCGTGTGTACAACATTAATGTGATTTCAAGATAAAATATTAGGTGTCTGTTTTTTTTTTTTTTTTTTAACCTATTTTAGATTTTCTAATTATACTGTCTCCAAAGAAATATATAATATGTGTATATCTGATAGGCATTATAAGTCGTGTGATTGTAACATACCAGATTTTTTTTTTATTTAAATTTATATAAATTTATATTCACACAAAAATAATAATAGAATGTGATCTATTAATTTCTTTTTAAAAATAAATATTAAGTATAAGATAAAATTATGAGGTTTCTAATTTAATTTTGAAGTTTAGATTTGTTTTAATATATTAATAATCGCATAAACAAAATGGAATTTAAGCTTTTACAAAGAACTTTAGACAATATATACATCTTTTTATTTTATAATTGTGAGCAAAAAAAAATGCGTTTTTTTTTAAAATTTATCTATTTCTATTTTTGCATGGGATTTTTACAAAAGTTAAAAAAAAAAAAAAAAGGAAGAAAAAGAAGAAATTGAGTATTTTTAAGATTTTGAATAATAAAACGATAAATTATTATTATTTTTTTATTTTAATCTTTTTTTTTAAACAAAGCATTCATTTTTGAAAAAGTATAAAAACATTAAAATACTCTATACGAAGATAAATAAATAAATGAACACCGAGTTGTAAAAAATATAATGTTTAAAAGTACATCACGTCTCTAGTTTTTCTTCACAATAATTTTTTTCATCGAAAAATTTCTTTTACTGAAAACTTGTAACATTCAAGATTTGTTTGAATTCGTTTTTATCACACTTCAACATTTTTCTTTCTGTTTTGAGATGAATAAAATAGAAAACAAAGGATTAGACAGAATATAAATGAAAAAAGAGGAGTTTTTTTTTTTTTTTTTTTTTTTTTTTTCAAAAGTCTCTAGAAAATAATAATGTTTTGAAAGAAATTTCTAAAAATATAATATATTTGAAAAACAGTTTTATAGAGATTAGTAAAAACTGTGCTTCAAAATATTAAATTGATAGTTGAAACGTGTTAGGTTTTATGTTCTTTAAAACGTTTATAAATATTTTTTAATATTTTTATAGAAATACTTTGTTTTCGTGAAGAATAATATATTTAGAAACAAGATTATAAATTGATAAACGGCGCAAACGTTCGTCCAGTCGGATTATTCAAAAAAGTTATTACTTTCTCTTATCCATATGTAAGGCAGAGAAAATGTTGTTTTGGGGTCAAATTTTCGAAATTGACTTTTTGTCTTATTTACAAGTTTTGTGGTCCCCTAATCCGAAAATCATGTTTTTTGGCGAATGATTTGTGTGTCTGTCTGGCTGTGTATCTGTCTGTTGTGTGTGTGTGTCTATTATATCACGTACAAATAGTAGAAGGAAGTCCGAACTAGATATTCTAAATTTGTATCATGTACAGATGCTACACTAAATTTTTGTTGAGATCAAGCGATTGGTTCTTAGACAGGGACATCCAAGAGAATTCAAACACAATATGCCTATTGGGGAAATTTCTGGTAAGTAATATTTATAGGCTGCCCTAATAAATGGATTTCATATTGTGAATTAAAAAACTAAGGGGGTTAGGGAGGGCAAAGCGTGATTTCACAAAATCCTTCATATCTCCAAAAAATAAATAAATAAAATAAAATAAAACAGATATCCGTAAATTTTTTGCTTTAAAATATAGCTAACACAGATATCTAAAAACTAATTTATGGAATTTTAGAAATTCGAACCCCAAGGGGGGGAAAGGGGCAAAACGTGATTTCACATGCGCGAAGCGTGATTTCGCATAATCCTATATATCGCAAAGAGCAACAAGGAAAAAAAAAACTGGCATACGTGAAATTTTTGCTCTAAAATGTAAGCTAATAAAAAAAGCTCAAAACCAGTTTCTGGAATTTTAGAAATTCAGCGCCTAAATGAGCGAGGAGACAACTATATACACAAAATCGTTTGTCGTGAATGAGTGAGTGAGTGGCTGAGTGATTCATTCTCGTCCAGACCAAACCCCTGGACCTAGAAGCATGAAAATCTGTGACAATGATCCTTCTATTACATAGCCATCCACTAAGAAGCGATTTTACAAAATTCGTCTCCAAGGGGGGGGGGGGAGAAGGGCAAAATGTGATTTCACAAAATTCTTCATATTCCAAATAAAAACACAGATATTCGTAAAAATATTGTTTTAAACTATATACCTCGCAAAAATATCCTAAAACAAATTTCTGGAATTTTAGAAATTCCGGGGGTTTTTAGAAATTTCCGGGAGTGGGCAAAACGTGATTTCATGTAATCCTACATATCTCAAACAAACAAAAAAAAAAAACAGTTATACATGAAATTTTTGCTCTAAAATATAGTCAATACAAATACCTAAAAACCGATTTCTGAAATTTTAGAAATTCAGAGCCCCTAAAGTGGGTAGAGGGCAAAACGTGATTTCAAATAATCCTTTATATCGAAAAAAAAAAAAAAAAAAAAAAAAAAAAAAAAAGATGTATGTGAAATTTTTGCTCTAAAATATAGCTCACACAAATATCTAAAAACCAATTTCTGGAATTTTAGAAATTCGTCCCAGGTAGTGTGGAGAGGGGGCTATGAAGCAAAAAAATTTAAATGCAGTTAGACCGTTGAAATTTGGTAACAGATAGGTTTTATAGGCCTGCAAATCGAATGAGTATATTTTCGAAACTGTAAAGTTGTTAGGAGGGGCGGGAAGGGCAGAAGGGAGGTGGAAGGGTTAAAAAATAAAAATAGAGTTAGAACGATCAAAATTGGCACACAAAGTCTTTTCGACACTACAAATTGATTTCAGATATTTTCGAATTTGTAAAATTTTAGGAGAGCCGAGAAGGGGGGGGGGTGAAGGGGCAAAAAAATAGAAAAAAAACGTTGGAAATTGGAACGCATAGGTTTTTGAGAACTACAAATCGATTGCAGATGTTTACAAAAGGGAAAAGTTATTAGGATAGTCGAGAACCCTAACAGCATATCCTCTACAAATGACATCCTCCGTATGTCCTATGGATGAAAAGGACATTTTTAGACATCGTATGGACATCTTCAGGATGAATTGTGGGCAAGAGTGCTGTTAGGGAAGGGGGGAGGTCAAGGGACAAATATATAGAAGTAAGAGTTAAAGCGTTGAAAATAAGTATTACTAGATTTTAAGGCCCAATAAATCGATTTAAGATATTTTCTAACGTGTAGAACTATTACGAGGGGAGGGAAGGGGGCGGTGCAGGGAAAAAAATGTAGAAATTTAGGTAGAGAGTTGGAAATTAGTATTATTAGGTTTAAAAGCCCGATAAAACGATTGCGGATATTTTTGTAAGTGTAAAATAACTAGGAGGGGCAGGAATGGTGGGCGAAGGAACACGCGTGCTGTGCGTGCGCGTATGCGCGTATGCGCTGCCGCAGGCAGTGGGGGACCAGCCCGACTATTCCACTGATGTGAGAAGATTTATTTTGTATTTTATATTTATGTTTTTTCCTTACGATAATACAGTGATTCATTAAGAGTGTCGAACATAAATACGCTAGTGGAGCGCACAAAGGCCTTCGCTGCCGATGGCAGTGGGAACCTGGTGCGACATTTTTCCTGATCAAATTTTTTTTCTCTTTTTTTCACATGATAAAAATTAAATCAATTTTGAGAATTCATTAATTATAGTGATTCGTTTAAAAATAGTGACTAGCGAAGCGGGCGTAGCTTGCTAGTCTTGTATATAAACTTAAAAAAAATCCGTTTTCGGGAATCTTAAAGATAAAGGTAGATTCCTTTACGTTAATGTTGCAAAAGTAAAGAAATATCACGTATGATTTGACATATACTTAGCCAGTGGCTTTGTTCTCACACATTACATTATTTACGTCGCTTTTCTGGTTTCAAGAAATTTAGTTTTGAACTACAAATGGGTTTTATTCATTCTTCTTAAAATTTTAGGCTCGATTTATTGATCAGTAAATGTTTCAAATTTTAAAAATCAATTTCATAATCATTCAACAAATAGAAACCATAAAGATATACAATTCCAGCAATGGTGAATCCGAAAGAGGGCTATTGGGCTACAGTCCCCTCCCCACCCAAGCTGAATCAAAATTATAAATTTTATATAAAAAGATATATATATATATGATTGTATGATTACTTTTATAAAATTCATTATAATAAATTGTATGATTTGGAGAGATATTAGTGACAAAAATCGCAACTTAGGAATGAAATTTGTGGTTTGGCAGCATAATTTGATAGTTGACGGCGAAATTTTTGATTTGGCGGCGAAATTCGTTATTTGACGGCAAAAATTGGTAGGCTTGGCGATGGAGAATGTCAACTTTGGCGTAGTTATATTTTCTTCCCACGCAAAAACCTCATATATCTTCACAGACCAATATCTTTCCACAAGATAAAAAGGTCAAAGGAAGCTGTAACGTATTACTCTCAATTTCAATCGCAATTTTTAAATTCTCTCCTTAACCGGCGTTTTAAACTATTCACCATATTGTCAGTGATCTTTTTTATTATCGTCTGCACGTGATGTAAGCATCAGATTATAAATTTAAGCAATTAAAGCTATAGAATAAGATATTTAAAAAACTTTTAAAATCCAAATTCTTAATGTATCGTATCGCATAAATCTTTTTGAAGTTATGATTTTGCAAATTTTATTGCATTACGGTGACAGTATTCATGTGAATTGCATACTTTCCTTTTTATTTAAAAGAATATTTTAAAATGCTTCGATTATATTTTGGCATAAAAAAAATGAGTAAAATTAAAAATAATTTATAAATGACTCATATAAATCATTATAACTCGCATATAAACTCGTCTTCTAATTTCGCATCGACAGTTTTTTAAGTCTCGCCAAACAAACTTTGTTGGCGGCAACAATAAATTAATGGATTTAAAGTCAATCTGTAACTTAGGTTTATTTATTTACGTCACGGGAAAATTTTAACACCAATGGATTTTATATAATTTATTTTCCTAGACATTACATTGTCCGAAGTGATACATTGAGAAATCAATTGTTGCCATTAGAGGTATTAGTTTAGTTAAAAAAATTCTATGTATCGCATCGATTAGCGAATTGTATTCTTGGATTCAGAAAAATTGCCCCTATCCAATGGTACCAATTCTGAAAAAATAGGACCGCTATCGCTTTTAAACGAAATTTCAAACGATGACATTCACGTACTTGCCATTCCAGATGAGAGCAAGTACATAAGAATTTAGGGGAAAAGTAATCATCACAATTCATCACAGTTGACGAAAAATCACTTTTTAACTTGTAACTTTTAAGCATTTGAAGCTATCGAAAAAGTTTGAATACAAAAATTGTTCTTTAGGGTTAGGCGGTAATTCGCCTGATTTGAGGTTTTTCCTATTCTCAATATTAAAGAAATTATGGGCAAATGAAAATTTCCACCCCCCACCATTGCCACCCCCTTTGAGCATCTACGAACTTGACCGAGATTTTTACTGTCCTGACAACATATCCCGAGCTGGTTAAATTTAAATAAAAGTTACTCCAGTTATCGTGTTCACAACTTAACATGGGAAAAAGCGTTATACACACACACACACACACACACAGACACACACACACACACATATATATATATATATATATATATATATATATAAACTTTTCAACGGAGGGTGGTTTTGGCTTCTAGGAGTCATGATCGGTGAAGATATGAAGAAATTTTCCAGAAGTCGCGTCATGAGGACAATTGCAATAGGTAGATTTCCTATAAGGAATCTTCCTAAAAAGAATAAAAACGTTAAAAATACCAATTTAATATTAGGTATTCCCTCATTTGGCTTTTAGCAGAACCTGCACTCGCTTTGGAATTCCTTCAAATGAAATTTTGTAACAAATTTTGAGTTTTCCGTCAGGCAATATAATTAGATATTACACTTAAAAAAAACTTCACTTACACCTTAATTTTTTGGTTAATTTTTCCTACAACAGAAATCCGTGTTGTTTTCGCAAATCGACAGAAAATATACAAAATATCTGGTTGCGTATAATAACATCTATTTCTACTTGTATTAGTTCACAAATGACATTTTAACTACTATATGCGCGAAGCATTTTCAAGATATGCATCAATAAATTGCATTGTTAATTATTTTAAAACATAGATTTTACGGAAAAATAAAAAAATCCCTAATATTTTGGTAAATACTGTACGTTATTAATCACCTTTTCTTACGATCTCTTTCATTCACAGAAATTGTATAATGAAATGATTGTTCGAGTCAAATAGGTAAATAATTATCAGATGCAATATTTTAAAATTTATTATCTAGAAATAAATTTACGTATTCAGTTTATACGACTTTAATATTTTATAAAAGGCCATTAAAATCTATTTCCTTTTATAACCATTCTAATACGTTTAACAAAATACATTGCTTCTTTACGTTGGCTTGAGTGCACTTGAGATTTATAAAATACTTTTTAGATTTTTTGAGTCAACATGAAAAGAAGGAAACGCTAAAGCAATTTTGGAAATCTTACAGATTTTATTTAGATTTAATACCACATAGGGATAAAAGAAAATTGTTGAGATTTCAAATGTAATTTTACTAAAACCTTTGAGAAAATACATTTGTGCATATAACTTAATCAAAGAATATTTCAGATTGTTCAGCGCATTTCCTTTAAAACAAAGATCTTTAAAAATTTTCAAAGTTATGTAAATAGAAGCGAAAAAGTTTAAAATGAAATATCTTGGCTGGAGTATATTGTGTACTTATAAAGTGTAAAATATATGTTTAAAAATAAAAAATAACATAATTTAAATTTTGCAAATGATATAAAAATGTACTCTTTAGACATGTAGAATTGTTTTCACAACTTTAAATTTAAACTACATTTTTTTTTATATAATTGAGAATTTAACAATAATATTACTTGATATTATTGAATAAAACACTTTTTTCAAGATTACTTTTTTTTTCGTACACGTAGATTTTTAATAGATATATGCATTTTATAGATTTAGACATATATTATTTTATGCATTTTAGACATAAACTAAATTTATCTGCAATATTTTGCGTTAAAATATTTTTTTTCTTATGAGGGTCCATTAAAATTTTAATTGATAATTAATGGCGCGTTTCATTCTTATTTATTCCTTACAGGCTAAAGTTTTATAGCATTAGCGGCGTTTAACTCTTACCTCGCAATCAGATATATTTGATCACCGGAATCATTGTTTTCTTTGCAATATACTTATAATTTAAAATTACTTTATTCTAATTTTTTGTTTGTATTAACCTCTTCAGATCCGAGAAAAAAAAAAAAAAAAAAAAAAAAAAAACTGAACACTTTTTTTTCTTCTTTAAGAAAATATTTTTTGATGAAATGAATGAATTTTGATGAATATGAATATTAAATCCGAAAAAGGAGAAAAAAAAGTCTCTTAAAAATATTAACTAGCTTAGATTAAAGTAAATTTGTTTACAATTAGCGTAATTGTAAACAAATATTTTCAAGAAAATACAATCTAAAGTACTTAAAATTACCTTTAATATGATAGTTATGCATCTCTTAATAAAAAATAACGACTAAAACATTAAAATTTCATCTCTTTTATTAAACAATATAAAGATATACAGATATATAATAGCAGGAGACTTGGCGTCCGCAAACAAGAAACCAATAAATCGGCTATTTCTAAACATTGCTGGGAGGAAAATCATAATTTTAAATTTAATTCAGCTAAAATAATTTGCAGACCTAAATCCATTCATGAACTCGATTTCTTTGAAGCTTTTCATATTTATAAAAATTTTAAAAACCTTGTAAATTGTGATTTCGCTGTTCCCTATTTGTCTGATTGTTGGAAATTTTACATTCAGTCCACATTTCCTTAATTTTTCTACTGTTTACACATCTACACATTCCTTAATTCCTATTGGCCACACTCCCCACCTCTTCCGTAATCCTATTGGTTGAACTAAATCCGGTCCCTCTCCTATATATACGAGTACTTCTCCAGATTCAGAATTCTTTTTTTTGCACTGATGACGGTACGCTTTAGGCTACCGAAACAGCTGTATGCACCTCAATAATTTTTCTTTAGCGTTTCTGACGTAGTAGTTTTTTCCTGTTTTAATATACAGATATATTTTTCTCTATTTTCTTCTTGACGCTTTTTTTTTTTTTTTTTTTTTTTTTTTTGTTTTTGTGCTACATTACATTTACATTATCATTATCATTTTAACATTATCATTTCATTGGGTCCAGCAAACATCGACGAATTAAAACAGATCATAACTGAAGAAATTTCATCAATAACGTCGACAACGTTGCGAAGTGTGTCAAAAAACATGGTCCGACGTTTTCATGTTTGCATTCAAAATGGTGGAAAACATTTTCAACATTTTCTGTAAGGAATGTTAATATAAAAAGTTTCAATTAAATTATGTTAAAAAAAAAAAAAAAAATCACAGGATTAAGTAATAACGTGCGTCTCCATTTCTGTTTTACCTCACAAATAAAGCTGTAACGATGCAACCGTGTTAAAAAATGTCTCCCTCTCTTAAGCAAGGTTCAAACAATTATACTTCAGTGTTATAATAGTTGCCACATACGTCAGATTTAACGTTAATAAGAAAAAACCAACTGGTACACTTTTAAACTGATCACCCTGTATATAAGAGAATGTTTGTACATAATTTTTATACTTAAGGCTTTTTTAGCAGTTATATTGTGGAATATTTGAATTGGTTTTATGAAAAATGATACATTGTTTAGTATGCATAGTACAATTAACATTATTAGTTTTAATGTCATGTTGATATAACCTTTGTTTTAGTACATTAGAAAACAATATAGTAAAAATAATTTTACAAATTTGCCATTTTCAAAAACAGTCAATTTGTTTAGAAAGTAATACAAGCAAAAAATTTACATTATGCTACAGCAAAAAGTGCATATCGACAAAATTAAAAAAAAAAAAACTATTATTATTATTATTATTATTTTAATCATAATCCATTTTAAAAATGAGAAGAAATTGATTTGTGCATTGGTTCAAAAATTTTCCGATTTATGTTAATGAAAAAATTTTAAACTGTATACAATTTTCATGCACTTCATAAACATAATTAAAGATTTTCAATATAGATAAACATAAAATTCACGTTGAAAGTTTTTTTTAGCTCTTTATTTAATATAGTAAAATATTAGATGTAAAAGTTAATGTAGATGTAAATATTTTTATTAGATGTAAAAGTTAATTAATATTTAAATACGGAAAACTGTTTTTTTTTTTTTTTTTTTTTTTTTGTTACAATATTTATAATATGCTCAAGCTTAAAATTCCCAAGCATTTGCAGACATGCCAAAATTTTAATTTGATCAGGGGCACTGTTAGTACCCCCGCCCCCTTTTTACTGCAATTTATAATGTTGGCATGTCTTTATATGTTTGACCCCAGAAAAAATAAATAATAACCTATGGAAGAATAAACTCTTCTTTTTTTTGTAAACTCTAAAGGTATCTAAGCACGATATTCTCAATTTTAATCTTTTAGAAAAGAAAGTATTCTATGTTTGAAATAAAACCTTGTTAGGCGTAATTTCAGGTACAGTATTTTAAAGGAAATTTCATGTCAGAACTATTTCTGCAAGTACGATTTTTACGTTCATAAAAAGATTCAAAACCAATTTAAAAACTTGAAACGAAAGAACTCAAATTTGAAAAGTTCATTAAATGAACCAACGAAATTAAATGTTATTTTACAGTAAATGTATATTGCTCTGATTCTTATTAAGCAATGACAGGAATGTATACGCATTTTAAAATTTCAAAAAAAATGTGTTTTTTTAAGAAATAAATTGTTATAAATTTCAATTCAAAGTATCTTAAGCACACACTACTTAAATCATTCCTTTGCCGATGAAATATATAGAAAAAAACTAGAATGTTGTGGTCATCACATGACTTTTTCCTGTATTTTCCTATATTATGAAAATTCACTCAGTAAAAATAATTTATTAAGATCATTATTTAATAAATTTATCTTCCATGATAATGCAGTACGATTTCCATATTAGAGAAGTAGTACAACACTAAATATCCAAAAAAAAGTTCATTTTATTATCGAGATTACATTAAATATATATATGGAACGAAAAAAAACTATAACTTTATTTTAATTTTCGCAGATCGATGGTTAAACCATTCATTTTAAAGGTGTTGGCGAGCTCTTTTGAAACATACCCATCATGAAAATTTATTCCCCTCGAGACGGGACTTCTTCCCCAGAGGGGGGGGGGGGGGGAGAGGGCGAGGCTCTCAAATATACAAAAAAAATTTCCCAGTTGACTATCTCTATTATAAATATTTCTTGTAAATTTCATAATGATTATTAAAAAATAATTATTTTTATGCACACTTGTACAAAACTTTGTCCTATGCCACCACGCTAAAAATTTAGAAAATGCGGGATGACGCAACCTGTGAGACAACTTTTACAAAAGTTGATAGGCGCTAATTTATGTCAAAGTGTAATTACATAAAAAATTGTATAAAATTCTGTGCATTAGATCCTGAGATACAATTGTCACACAATTTTGTCACACACACGCACAGACAGACAGACATTTTCTATAAATGGTCAAATCGTGCTCTAGCGCTCACAAAACATGTAAATCCATCAAAAACTCGAGGTCGAAAATTTTTACGAATTCAATACTTTCTTCTATTGAATATAGAAGAAAAAATACTGATCTATAAAAGAAATTTTTCCTTTAAAATGAAATTTTTTATTTGAGTCCATTATGAAAGTCACCCTTAATTAAACGTGAAATAACATGTCGAATTAAAGTTTAAAAATAAGACTGAAAATATCTCCATTATATCATTATATAATTAGTATACATATATATATATATAATAAAATTGAATAATTTTCAACATTTCGTACAACTTAAAATAGGATTGATTTAATGAAAAGATGGTAAAATATTTTAATTAAAGCAATATTTATTAAAATTTTCTATTAATTACTCTCCTTATATAATTAAAAATTGTTTGAAATGAAACAAAGTCCAGGGGGTTATTAATATCTCAACGTAAATAAATACCAAATTATACACCCGGAATTTAAAATATTAGTTTAATCATGAACTGTTTGAAAATTTACAATTTTTGAAACAACTTAATAATTTAGAATTGCAATCATTCATATTCTCAAAAGATTACTCATTTGTTTAAATTATTGAAACTTTCCGTAATTGATTATTAAACAAATGGGTGAAAAATCAAAAACAATTCAAAAGATTTACTTTATTGCGAATCAAGTACATATATCGTATGATACAATAGTTTGTGTGCTCAATCTATTTAATGAATTTATATATTTTTAATATGAATAATTATTCTTTTTACTCAATTAAAGACAGGGAAAATGGGGGTAGATACACGTGGCAGAAAATCAATTTCCAATTTTACTTTTAAGATTAATGTTTGTTATGCATATTTCTCAATGTATCCTATATTTTTAAAAGATTATTTATTTAATTTTAGATTAAGTGTTATAAAAAAAAAAACAGTTTTTCTTTTAGTGGTTATAGGGAATTTTCGATTTAATATATTACTTTCAACTGCTTTTTCTCATGAATTAAAATAAGAATAAATATTATATAGTTGCAAATTTTACTGATTTCATCAAATTTTCTTTAAATGTTAGTTTTCCAAATTAATTTTTAGTTCTGCATTATCCATTTTTCTATTAAAATATTCTCAGCAAACTTTCCTTTTATTTTCAGAATCATATTGACAGCTGAATCATCTTCAAAAGAAAGAACTCTAATAACTTTTCTGTTGATATTGATTAATCTTCGGAAGAAAGAAAACTTTCTACCTGATAACGCCTTGTCTAATGATAGCTAATAGCAGTTTGTTTGATTAATGTATATCAGAACCATTTGCTGATAATTTTCTTTTCTTTTACGGGATTTTAATATTCTGGAAAAGTATGTTAAAAATAATAAGATAATGTATGAGTTTCCAAAATTAATACAAATATAATTTATTTATATTTTACTCTAATAATCGTAAACCAATAAAAGCTTTCTCATTTTCGATGACGTATTTTTTAATTACTGTTCTGTATGGTATTTAAACTTTCATCTCTATTCAATAGAAAAAAATATTGAATTCGTAAAAATTTTCGAATTTCGGTTTTCGATGTATTTACAAGTTATCAAAATTTTAGGAAACGTCTGTTTGTCTGTATGAGTGTAAAAAAAAATAATTAAATAAATTTCCAGTGATTGCATCAATTTTTCTATAAATGCTAGCCTTTCAATTTATTATTCAATTCAGTATCATCCATTTTTCTTTAAAATATTAGTCTCAAGAATATTTTCTATTATTTCCGGGATCATGTTGACAGCTGATTGTATCTTTAAAAAAAAAAAAAAAAAAAAAAAAAAAAAAAAGTCAGTTTATCTTTTAGTAGTTATAGGGAATTTTTCGATTTAATATATTACTTCCAACTGCTTTTTCTCATGAATTAAAATAAGAATAAAACTTATATAGTTGCAACTTTTAGTGATTTCATCAAATTTTCTTTAAATGCTAGTCTTCCAAATTAATTTTTAGCTCTGCATTATCCATTTTTCTTTTAAAATATTCTCAGCAAACTTTCCTATTTCTTTCAGAATCATATTGACAGCTGAATCATCTTCAAAAGAAAGAACTCAAATATATTTTCTATTGATTATTCTTAGGAAGAAAGAAAACTTTCTACCTGATAACGCCTTGTCTAATGATAGCTAATAGCAGTTTGTTTGATTAATGTGTATCAGAAACCTTTGCTGATAATTTTCTTCTCTTTTACGGGGTTTTAATATTCTGGAAAAGTATGTTAAAAATAATAAGATAATGTATGTGTTTCCAAAATTAATACAAATACAATTTATTTTTATTTTACTCTAATAATCGTAAACCAATAAAAGTTCTCTCATTTCGATGGCGTATTTTTTAATTAATGTTTTGTATAGTATTTAAACTTTCATCTTTATTCAATAAGAAAACGTATTGAATTCGTAAAAGTTATCAAATTTCGGTTTTCGATGAGTTTAGAAGTTATCAAAAGTTTTGAAAACGTCTGTTTGTATGAGTGCAAAAGAATAGTTAAATAAGATTTTAGTGATTGCATCAAATTTTCTATAAATGCTAGTCTTTCAATTTTTTATTTAATTCAGTATTATCCATTTTTCTTTAAAATATTATTCTCAAAAATATTTCTATTAATTTCAGGGTCATGTTGACAGCTGATTGCATTAAAAAAAACTCAAATACCTTTTCTATTGATATTGATTAATCTTCGGAAGAAAGGAATCATTTCTACCTAAATAAGTCTTGTCTAATGATAGCTAATGACAGTTTCTTTGATTAATGTATGTCAGAATAATTTGCTGATAATTTTCTTCTCTTTTACGAGGTTTTGGAAAATACGTTAAAGATAATAAAGCAATATTTCCAAAATTGTTACATTCATTATTTATTTGTTTTTTGCTCCTGTAAACATGAATGTATAAAAGCATGGCTTTTTTACGAGAGCGTATTTTTTAACTACGTTCCTGTTAGATAATTTCAAAGTTAAGCAATTTCATAGAAGAATAGAGATGAAATTGTAGAGAATGGATTTGTAATAATTTTAGAATTCCACTGTTTGATGTTTTTATACGGTATGAGTTTTGAAAAAATGTCTGATTGTTTGTCTGGGTGAGTGGGAATATACACAAAGATATATTTAGGACTGAAAGATGTATATATATTTATTTTTTCTATATTAACCCCTTGCCATATCAATTTATTTGTAATGGGGTAAGAGTTTCCGTCTTAAAAAAAAACACTGACACCAGTATTTTTTATCAATAATTTCTATGACAATAAATTGCTGCACAAATATGATAGAAATTATTGATAAAGAATTCTGGTGTCAGTGTTTCGTCTTCAGACGGAAACTCCTGCCCCCTTGATTGTTCGCCTGCCCGAGCTGAGCTCGGGATAAGCCTGGAAGAGGTTAATAAAAATTAGTTTGCAACACTTTTCGACATTTATTTTTCGAAGAAATTAAATGATTTGAGATTTTCTTAACATTATTTGGCAATTTCTAGAAAATGTCTATCTGTGTGTTTTTGTTACGTTTATAAACATTTTATACAAATTTTTGCTTTAAAATTCATACACGGAATTTCAAAGTTGCACCTGAAAATATACTAATGGCTATTAACTTTCCAGGTATATCATTAAATTAGTTGCGTTGGCATCACATTTCACCATATTTTTATTAAAGATTTCATCATAAATTTCATCATAATAAATTTTATCATATTTTTAAATTAATTAACATTTATTTTTCAACGAAATTACGTGATTTGAGATGTTTTCTTAACATAATTTGACAATTTTTAGAAAACGTCTCCCTGTCTGTGTGTGTTTCTAAATTTGACAAATATTTAGTATCAATACTTGCTTGAAAATTAATACACAGAATTTCGAAGTTGCACCTGGAAATAAACTAACGGTTATCTACTTTTTAGGTATATCAATTAGAAAGTTGTGTTGTCAACATAATTTATCACGTTTTTAATATAGCAGCATTGAACAAACTTCTTTAATATGATTTTGTTCTGGATTTCTTTTAATAGCCTATTTTTACTTTTATTTTTAGTAATATGAACTACATTTTCTATTAAAATTATTATTATGAAAATACGTGTATAAATGTTATTTTATTTATTCATATTTTTAGAGAATTTTCAGACCAAGATAGATGGATTTATCATCATCAAGTGGCAATTTTAGTTATTTAGCCATCTACGTTTAATTATAATATAAATAAACGTTATTGTACGTAAGTGTATATGTGTGGATATGTACTTCGGTATATGTCTTACGTATATCCTCCCGAACCACTGAACCTATTTGACTCAAACTTGAGACCATTACAGTTTATGACCAGAATACTGTGGGTGTTTCCAATTTCTAGCACATGCGTAATGGAAGGGGTGATGAAATACTTTCTTAAAAAACAATATTTTTGTATGATTTTTACAGTAATAAGGTTGTTAGAACTTTCAAATTTGATACGTAGGTTACTTCTAATGTATATATTTTCCAGAGTAGAGGTTTATAAAAAATATAAAAAGCATATATATATATATATATATATATATAAATATATATAAGTAAAATTATGCATTTGCCAATATTTCATACATGCGATTGGACTGTGAATACCTCAAAATAACGTAGTGCCTTCATGAAATGAAAATCAAAATAATTTTTACAACATGTTAAGATAACGGCACTTTCAAAAATCCTCCTAAATGATGCACTATCGTCTTTGAGAATGACTTAATTTCTTAAAATGCGTTTGATAGGAGAAGCGAGAAAACCACTACGCTTTAGAGAAAACGTATTACGCTAATTAGAGAAAGCTGCTACGCTTTACTATGACCGTGGGTGACTGTTAATTAATAACGATGGAATAAGTAGTAAGAAACATAAATCTTAACTCCAAATTGTAATACAACTAACAATTCCACCCGTTGTTCTCACGTGGAAAATATAAAAAATAAAAATTGAAAACAAATCCAATTAATTTCATCTGGTGGAAAGAGATTGTTTATGAAGAGTTCTTATAAAGACCAAACTTTGTTGAAATCGGTTAAAAAATTTTCTTCGAAACCACTGCGATTTTCGATGTTTGAAAAGCGAGTAGAAATGCTATACACCCCTTCTTACCCTGTTAAGTATTAAATTTCGGAAGATACTTTATCTTAATTAGGGCGTATGATGAGTTTTTTTCGAAATTTTAAGCTTCTATAGGAAAACACTCCGAACAGCTCCGTGTTAAAAACGGGTAGAAATTACAAACACACCCTCTCACACTCTTAAGAAATAAATTTCGAAAATATTTACTCATCTTTTACTTTAAATATGGTCTAAGAAGTGACATTTTACTGAAATGGAAGCTTTTATTGAAAACTTACAATTTTCTAAGTGCGAACGGGTAGAAATGTCAGACGGGGTTAAATTTCGTAAGATTCTCATCTATGATCTTAATTAGGGCTTAGGAGGAGAAATTTTATTAAATTTCCATCTGCCATTGGAAACCGCTGCAGATATCTAATAAAAGGGTTAAAAAAAATCATTTTTTCTTTTTTAATACTTTAGTGTTTAAATTTCGTTAAATCCGTTTACAGCGATAACTACGTCGTGAAAAGAACCTAATGTCCAAATGGTTGCTTTTAGTTTCAGTGGTTTGGACTTGACGTTTATAGATGTATAAGTGAATAGGCGATATTCGTGTTTATATTTCGTGTTTATATGTTATATAAGAAGGCTTTTCCACGTTGCAGAGAAGGCTTTTCCACGTTATTTTAGTTGCATAACAAATAAAGCCTTTTTTCTTAAGGAAAACAATTTTTTTTTTTAAATATTGTAATTAGCGGTTATGTATTACAAGCAAAGGATAAGTATTCAGATTTTTGAGGCTTATTAATAAATGTTGGGATAACAAAAAATAGACTTTTTATTATAATAGGGATTCATTTAAATATACTGACTAGTGAAAGCGTGCAAAGTCAGATAGTGTTAATTAATTGTTACAATTGTGCTAACGATGAATTGTTGTTCGCTGTTTTCGCAAGTAAACTTTAAACACACTTATAGAAAATATACTAAAAATTTGTTGCTAAAAAATATTTTACAGTTAAATGATCTTAATTTTAACTAATAATTCTTTATATAATGATGGAATATCTAATATATGTTAATAGTTTAATTAATTTAATAATTATTAAAATAGTTCATTTTAATAATTACTTTTATAAACATTTCTATTAATTTTAATTACTTTTTCTGTTACATTTAATTTTATACTGATCTGGGTCAAAATATCATTTCAGTTAATTATGAATTTACTTAAATAAAGTAATAAACCATGTTTAAAAAAATTTTTTTTTTCAATATTTAATATTGTTACATATATAAAAATTTTTTTTTTCAATATTTAATATTGTTACATATTTATTTAATCAACTTTGCATAAAACCCCGACGTTAAATATTTTTTACACTCAATATACTTGTAATGTATTTTAAGGTAAACACACTAATTATAAAAAATAATATTACAGTTAAGTAAACCTAATTCTACGCTTTAAAAATTTATATAATTATTGTACTATATATTATTTTGGCATTTTATCTAAAAATGAAGACATACAGAGAAAATAATTCATAATTAATAATATAGGATATAGCAGAAGAAATTCCAGTCTAAATAATATTTCATTATTTAATAAAGGGCATTGTTAATGGTGAAATGATTGCATTTTCCTGACAGTTCCATAGAAGCATTATCTTTATTTATGATGGCAGATCAAAGTTCAAGGAAACTTAATGAAATTTCATCGTTAGTTTGTCGAGTAGATAAGCGTACTAAGAAGTTTCTATGAACTATACTTTTCAATGAAGAAAAGGCCGGAAAAGTAATTTGCCTCTGATTAATGATAAAAGAAAAATATCAGACTTTCTAATTGTGAGAACAGTGAAGTGTATTGAAGTGGTGCAAGTATGTTTCGTAACCTCACAAAATTTTGATGATATTTAAACCATGGGTAAAACATTAAAATTTTACTGAGTTTTTTTAAAATCATTTTTTTTTTAATAGTTATTCCTTAGATGCATTAAATTTTAATTTTAATATTAAGAATGAAATCAAATCCAAAGAAAGAAATTTCTTATCTTTATTATTAAAAAATAGATGTGTGTATGTGTACAAATATGCACTCAGCGAATACGCGTCAGTGAATTACAGAAATTGGCATACAGATAAAACAAAGTGCAAAAGATAACAATGAAAAAAAAAACAAGAACGACCAATCTGGCTATACACATTGATTATTAATTCTTTCCAACTGTACGTACACGTTATACCGAAAATATATTACCATTCAACGGAGAGATAGAAGGACAGAAAGACAGACATACAGACTAATTGAAGTCATAATCACTGTAAAACATTGGTGGAAAATGTTACAAATGCATAACACGAACGGAAATGTAGCCCTTATTTTCCAATTGCAGCCCTTTATGTATTTGAATATTTAAGTGTAGTCTTGTAAATTTGAAAGCAAAGTATATCATATTTTATACAACACATTATTCTGACTTATTAACATTAAATGTTATTTTTAAAATGATTTGTGCAGTAGAATGGTATTCAAATGTGATTTATAAAAATGCCTTCCCTAAAACGATGTGCACTGGCATTTATTGGGGTTTCCCTCCATAAAAAGCAGTTGTAGAGGTCTTGTTAATGCAATTTTAACGGCTATTATTGAAAATTTGCTGAATTGCACTTGAGTCTAGAGTTTTTAACTCATTTTTAATATATTTATCTTTGTAAGATTTAAATTAGTGTATCTCCCTATCTAGTCCGGTCAATCTAGACATTCGGTGATACATAAATTTACAACAAGCTGATAATCAGTAAAATTGTTCAAAATATAATTATAAATAAAATTTTGAAATTCCCCAACATTCCGGTGTATGGAAAAAATTTTACTCAAGGTCAAAGGTAAAAAAAATGAGTTTTTCGCGATTTTCAGCAAAACGGTAAGTTTTATCATAAAAATACCTCAGACAAAAATTGTAGATCATAAAATTATCTACAAAAAATGTATCAGGTGAACAAAGTAGGCACGAGTGCTGCAGATAAAGCGGCAACACAGTGGTGTCTGTCACTGCTGTTGTCTGCTGCACTCGTGTCTGCTTTGTTCGCTTGACGAAGGGTCATGTTTTCTTTCGAGTCGAAGTTGCGTGTTTTTTTTTTGCATATTTCGTTTTAACGCTAGCTCTCTGGTGCATTTTTATTATACATAATGTTGATTGTTAAAAATGGTGTAAAAAACTCTAAAGTTTTTCATAAATCTTTAAAATTTCGGGCGGGGGAGGGGTTTGAGCTCGTGAAGTTGGACTTGCTTCTATAGCAAAAATGACAGGACTGACATTCAGTAATATTAAATTAAAACGCACTGACAAAGTTGTTCTTCTTTTAGCTATGACTACTACCCTAAAAGTTCATGAAGAGAAAATAACTGTTGACCCTGTATTATTGTTCCAACGCATGATTATTACTGCAGCATTTCAAGATGAAATAGAAACATATTTTGAATATGAATTAGTTCGCTACCCTTTAACGTTGTTTGATGAGATCGGAATGCGTAAAACATAGAAGTCTGCCATTTACGATTGTTTTGAAAAGGTAAATATTGATATTAACAAAACTAATGCGACACACATCATTGACTGGTTGGAACTGTCATGAATTCATCAAATAAAATATCAGAAGATGAAGATGTTGCTAAAGTTCGACGACGTTGTTCTGCAGCTTTGATATTTCTCGTGTAATCATTGTAGCCATCAAATACGACAGTAACTCTGGAACCAAAATGTCGACGTACGTACTGAACGTATTTATCTAAGATTAAGTTGAATGTTTCTTCGCTATCCCACACAACGCGATGTAGTAAATATCCTCCGTCAATGATGTATGTCGCATTAGTGTTGTTAATATCAATATTTACCTTTTCAAAACAATCGTAAAAGGCAGACTGCTGTGTTTGACGCATTCCGATCTCATCAAACAACGTTATAGGGTAGCGAGCTAATTCATATTCAAAATATGTTTCTATTTCATCTTGAAATGCTGCAGTAATACTCATGCGTTGGATTAATAATACAGGGTCAACAGTCATTTTCTCTTCATGAACTTTTAGGGTACTAGTCATAGCTAAAAGAGGAACAACATTGTCAGCGCGTTTTAATTTAATATTACTGAATGTCAGTCCTGTCATTTTTGCTATAGAAGCAAGTACAACTTCACGAGCTCAAACCCCCTCCCCCCGCCCGAAATTTTAAAGATTTGTGGAAAACTTTAGAGTTTTATACACCATTTTTAACAATCAACATTATGTATAATAAAAATGCTCCGGAGGGCCAGCGTTAAAACGAAATATGCAAAAAAAAAAAAAAAAAACACGCAACTTCGACTCGAAAGAAAACATGACCCTTCGTCAAGCGAACAAAGCAGACACGAGTGCTGCAGACAACAGCAGTGACAGACACCACTGTGTTGCCGCTTTATCTGCAGCACTCGTGGCTACTTTGTTCACCTGATACATTTTTTGTAGATAATTTTATGATCTACAATTTTTGTCTGAGGTATTTTTATGATAAAAATACCGTTTTGCTGAAAATCGCGAAAAACTCATTTTTTTTACATTTGACCTTGAGTAAATTTTTTTCCATACACCGGAATGGTGGGGAATTTCAAAATTTTATTTATAATTATATTTTGAACAATTTTACTGATTATCAGCTTGTTGTAACTTTATGTATCTTCACTCTTATTTTTTGGTCTAATTTGACCGGACTAATCTGTCCGTCTGCGTGCTTCCTGCGTCTGTAAATATTTCCAGAATTTCTTAAAAATAATACATGTTACTCAATCCCACTATGGAATAAGGTTCCCTTTTTAAAGTTAGTAAATATTTTTTTGCGGAATTGTAAATTTTATTGCCAATTATGTTATATTCTAAAGTAAGCATTCTTTTGTGATATTAATAACTTATTTCAATTTCATTAATATTTGTGCAATGTAAAGTTATTTAAATATGGTTTATAGAAATACCTCTCTTTGAACGCAACACTTTGGAATAATTTTGAGTTTCACTGTACGCTAACCATTGATGCTATGTATTCCATTTTCAATAGAAAATACTCGATAGTAATCTTGAAAAGCATATTTAAATTTCATTAAGATTTACGTAAAGTAAAGGTATTAATATATGGTCCATAGAATTATCTCTCATATTATGCAATGGTTTGGAATATTTTTGGGTGTCGTTGTAAAAAACCAATTGTGTTATTTACTTCAGTTTCGATAGGGGACTTCTGTTTGTGAACTTGAACAACATAGAACAGGTCAAGAAATTCCGTAAATATATACGAGAGTTAGGGCTCGGCTAGTCAGACAGAGTGATAGACAAACAAATTGAAGTCATTAAAACGTTTCAATCTTTTTGGAAAGTGTTAAAAACCTTAACAATAAATGTTTTTGCTTTATTATTTTTTTTTTAAGTATTTATTTATTTAAATGTTATTTTTACTTTCCATAGATTGACAAGAATAATTCAGCTTATTTATTTATTTTTTTATTTTTATGTATTAATTATGGGTTACTTGAAACCAAACTATTTAATATTGTTAAATGATTAAAAAAAATATATATATACATTTATCCTAAAATATATTGATCAAGGTATTAAAGAAATTTTTGTTGTTTAAATTTTAATATAAAAACAAATGTTTTCTGCACACACACACGAAAAAAAAAAAAAAAAAAAAAAAAAAAAAGAAATTTAAAGCAAAGATTAAGCTTCCATTAACATATATGTATATATATATATATATATATATATATATATATATATATATATACACTAAGGGACAAAAAAAAAAAAAAAAAAAGCCGCACTGCAGAAAAAATTACTTGTACCTTTTTTATTTGTAATAAGTAACTTTAATGTTTGAAACAATTAAAACTGTCTTGTTTGCATAATACAAAATGTATGAAATGATACCTATGTACATATTCGATTTAATAATTTTCTTTATTGCACTCTACGAAGTACTTTTTTAAAAATCTGCATAAAATTTTCTTTTTGAACATAATGTATAACCATACACTTTCTATTCTATTAAGATTTATTATAAGAAATAAACAAGTTATATTTTAATATATGAAATAAAACTATTTGTTAGATCTACGCAAATTTTTATTAAAAATATGTATTCTGTATTGGGTTAATTCCACCTTTATATGGAATTACGGCTTTAATACGCTATGACATAGATTTATACAGTTTTTAATATAAAGCTCTGAAATTTCAATGTGCCAAATATCACATATATTTTTTTCTAGTTCTGGTAGAGTTATATGGCTGCAAATTTCAAATCATCTCCCCTCTCACCCGCCTTTTTATAGACGAAAGATTTTCGAACGGACCGCGATTAGGTCTATTTCCATGTCTGGTAAAGAAGAAATTCTACTGTAACCTTTGTGGGATTTAACTTAAAGTGAAAAAAGATATGATTACTTACAGAATTATAGGTTCTCATGGGAATGGAAAGGAAATTTTGACAATTTGAAGTGAATAAACTTACCACAGACGCCGTGTAGTAAGGTGCATTATTATCTTGAAATGCTGTTTGCAGGAATGTCCAAGATACCTCCAATATAGTCGGTCAGGCACTACTTTTATGAAGATTGTGATTTATTTCGAGTTAATTGATCTCTTGAGCAAAAAAATATGCCCGACAGTTTGAAAAGTTATGCACCTCCGTATCATAATGTACGGAGAATGTGTCACTGTTTTAAAAGTGCGATTTTCATTAAGTCGGTCATATTTTCGTTGTCAGATCTGCTTGTTTTCTTTAACTCGAAATAAGTTAAACTTGACTCATGAAAGAGAACCAGTTCAGCCCAATAGGTAACAAATCTTTATTTAATTGTTTTAGCCATCTGAGGTCTTGCTTTCCTGATTCTCTTTACTAAGAATGGAATTTTTTCAAGTTTTTTGTCATTTAAACCTGCTTTGTTTAATAATTGCTGTACAGTAGTTAAAGAAATTATGCTGCTAAACACTTTTTATGAATCTCTTCTATGTTCTAAATGTAATACAAGCCGATTTTATAAGCAATAGCTTTTTAACTTACGGTCATCTCGCTTGGATGAGCAACATGGCCGCTTAAAACCAAATTTCCAGTTTAAACGACTAAAAAAAATATATCTTGCTAAAAAAATTTACCAATATTTCGTTAACTTTTAATAATTTTGCCATCTCATGCATTGAAATATTTTTTTATTTTCCTTCAAAAACTAATACTTTTTGTGGCATTGTTAAATGCTTTATTCTTACCATTTTTGAAATAATTTCTAAAATTGCAATTTTCCTGACAATTGCATTTTGTTTTTAACCCTGGACTCAAAGCTAAAGTGTATGTGAAGGACAACATAATAAAATCTGTTCGAAAATTTGCTTTTTAATTCGTTAGTAGTCGCTATAGACAGCGCCACCTATTACAGATTGCGCACTTTTTATTTAACTTTCACCAATAATTTTAAGAAGTGATGTGATCGACGTTCCTTCGATTTTATTCGCGTTTTAAGTATATCAAATGCTACTTCTAAAAATTTTTGGTGGCTGTTGAATAAAACAATCTGGCAACACTGAAGGATGGGCGGCAAATCGACCAACTAGCGACTACTAACGGGTTAAATGATAAAATTGGCGGTTGCAGAAGTCGAAAAGGAAAATATCCAAGTGCGGCTTTTTTTTTTTGTCGCTTATTGTATACACGTTTTTTGATAAAGAAATTGTTTAATTTATTGTTTATCTATTACATTATTTTATGCTAATTTTGTTTGAAACTAAAAAAAAAAAAAAAAAAAAAAAAAAAAAAAAACCTTTCTCTTTCTTTGAATTACAACCAAAATATTATACAATATCTCTAAAGATTATGTCTTAATAAGTTATTAATAAATAAATTACAATGTAAGTTAAGACACTTTATAAAACAATTCAAAACACAGTTTAAAATATTAAAATACCTATTGGTTAAAACACAGAACATAAACAAACTGTCTGTGTCTTTTAAAGCTCACTAACAATATTAAAGGGCCCTCCGTGGGCGATTGGTTATATCACCATACTGCTGGAAAATAGAAGAATGATAATTGGAATAATTTGAAAAAATAATTTCAAAGTTATAGAAAATAGATACATAATCGGTCTCTATAGCATATTGGACGATTTTTCATTTTATATCACTGTTTTAAAAGCGCTACCTACATAGTCACTTACCTCAGTAAGACGTCTGAATGGATCAAGATAAAAAATGATCCATTAAACTTCTATGAATATCTTACAGATGTCTATTAGCACAACAAATGTCAATCTTTTTTACATCCGTTAGATGTCTGTAACATATCCAATATATCTCCAAATATCCAATAATTGAACTTGTTAGATTTAATAGATATTGAAAATATCTAAATCTTGTTTTGATCTAGCTTGTCGCATCTATTAGACATCGAAAAAGGCACGTCTAAATTTCGCCTATACTTAAACATCTAATGGATATCGATAATTAGTAGAGGATATCCAGGGCTTTTAATGGACATTCTTTAGATATTCTTTACCTTTTATGGATCATAGGATGTAATTGAGATGCCTAATGGATATCAGTGATTGCATGGATATATGTTCAAGTATGCGAGCACGGTGTTCAAAACTGGTTTCACCAGTATAAACAGAGTTACAAGATTTAAAATGTATATTATAAATACATAGCTGGTATTATATACACTCAATAATATAGTGTAGAGTATAAGACATGGAAATCTGCATTTTATAATTTCTTGTGTCCTTTAAAAACAGTTGAAAATAGTTTTGGAATCAGCTTTATTTAAAAAATTATTTCTTAGTGTGAGAGGGCTACTTGCATTTCCCCCTTTTGAATATTGTAGTTACCTTCATAAAACCTTTAAGTCACGCACAAATTTAAGTATTTACAAACAATTTACCCATTCTTCACACAAATACAAAAAAAAAAAAATAATAATAATAAATAAATAAAAATTGACAGAAAAGCCAAGATCGTAATTATTTATTTGACCTGTACTAATAATTTATTACATATAAACTAATAATTTACTTAATAATTTATTTGATCTGTTGTCAAGAGATTGTTCATTCTGTTCTAATGAATATCAAGCTTTGTTCAATTGTAATGACAAATTCTATTGGAAACAACGGTGACATTAAACATTCGAAAAACTGGGTAGAAATGATATACATGCCTTTTTAGCCTCCTTAAGAGTTAAAATTAGGCATAGTCTCATCTTGTCCTTTAATTAGGGCCTAAGAGAAGACATTTTATTAATTTTCAAGCTTCTGCAGGACACCATGCAATTTTCAACATGAGAAGAACGAGTAGAACCTTCATCTCATTAATGGTTGCATTTTAGAAGATTCTTATCTTTTACTTTAATTAGGATTTAAGGGGAAAATTTTTGTTAAATTTAGAGTTTTTATCGGAAACCACTGCATATATACAATAAAAAAAGTTTTAAAATCTTCGACACGAAAACTTTGACCACCATCCACTTTTCAACCCTCAAGCGTTAAAAATTTTTAAATCCATTTCTAGTCAACCATTATGTTATAACATGAACGTACTGTTCATATAGAACGGTTTTAGTTTCAGCGGTTTGGAATCGGTTTTGATAGATGAATCAATGAATGAATGAGTTGATTTAAGTCTATTTTGATTTATGCTAATCGCAGGGTCACAGAAACACACTTACATATATATACATGCAGACCCACACATTTCAGCTGATAACAGACTTATTTTCCACAAAATTCAAAACGTGTAGTTAAAGCAAAAATTAAAAATTTAGCTCAATAAAAAGTATTTAAAAATATAACCCGAGAAAGTTATTATGTGTAACATATATTGTAAGAGAAATGAAAAGATTTTGCATATATAAATACACAGTACATTAACTTTTAATGTATCAATATTAATATATTGACAGTTGGGATCACATAGGCTGAATCCAGATATTAATGCAGTCAATTACTGAAATCAGTAATTTGTGTCCGTCACGCTAAGCGATAAGAGCCTGTACAGGTCATGGCATTGAATTATACAGGTTCTGAATGTAATCCTGTGGAATGTCATTCCAGATGGCTTCGAAGTTGAATCTTACTGTGTGCCCCAACAGTTGTACGAGCAAGTCGCCGACCAATGAAATCCCAGACGTGCTCGATGAGCGACATATCCAGGGAATAAGCCAGGCCATGGAAGAAGCGAAAACTGTTGTGCACTGAAGAATGCTTTTACAGTCTGAGAAACATGTGCACGGGCATTAATCTGCTTAAATACAGCACCCGGAATGCGTCGAAGAATGGGAAGGACCTCTCGTTCAAAAATTTCCCTTATGTAGCGATCACTGTTGAGGTTGCCCGAAATGTGCACTAGATGGGATTGTCAATTATACTCAATAGCTCCCCACACCATGATGCTAGGCGTTTGTGCAATATGACGCTGGATAACACACTGTGAAGCAGACGTTCCCCCTATAACGTCTGACGCGTACACTTCCATCATTGTACTCCAGATTGTAGCGGGGTTTATCGGATAAAACAATTTGTTGCTACTGAGCACGCCACGTGCTGTGTTGCTGAGCCCACTGAAGTCGGAGGCGTCTGTGATTTAACGAGAGGGGAATCCTGTGTAGATGAACTCTTGCATGCAGTTTATGCTTCAGCAAACGGCGACGAACCGTGGAGCTAGACAACAAAACACCTGTAGCCGTGCTCTAACGTTGCGCTAACACAAGAGAGAACGGTGTACGGTCCGTTACAGCCAAGCGGATGAGGTGTCTATCGTCACGTGCCGTTGTTCTATTTCCTGCCCCACTTCCATGTTTTTGGCTTGTTTGTTTCTCCTCTGACCATTTCTTCCAACACTCATCACTGTTGTGGAATTACGCTGTGTGCGGGCTGTGTTTTCTCGATACGAAAATCCACACTCTCGCATACCAACGATGCGGCCTGGTACGAACTCTGTCAGTTGTTGGTATGGCACACTCTGCTTTTGAAGAGGTATATTGACCACCAATGAAATGTTTACCGCAGGCAGAGGACGATAAACAGATTTAAACGCGCCTACAGTCCTTTATATACCTGGTACAAGCAACTAATAAGGAGCCGGTTCTCGTTCCTCGCACGCGCAATCGTTTTGTAATTCTAATAATTTGCAATTTTACCAAACATGAGCGTAGTTGACGAGAATCCGAATACTTCCCTGCTACTCCTCCATCTTCTAAAAACACGGTAATTGAAATTTATAGAGAAAAGTGGTTTTATAAAAACTTTCAAACGTCTTTACAATGAGAAACAACTATATGCCACTTTATAAATATTATTCACAATGTATGTGTATATATTTATACGCAGAGAAACCAGGAAAATATATTTTTTACTAAGATTTCTTTTTCTTTAGTTAGAATTTTCTTGATATTTTGCTGCCCACCAGCGGTCGAGCGGTTCTGCACTCAAAGCTGGTGCCGGGTTCGATCCCAGGTCGCGCTGATCGACCTAGCCTTTCGAAGTTTTCTGTGTTTTTCTCTGAAACTCGCATAAATATGAGCTAGGACCCCTTAGAAATACCCCCACGGAGGACAATGCACATATAGGCCTAGGAGCTTAGCGCAGTCAATCAGCCTCAAAACCTGCAATCAACCAACCGACTTTGATATTTTGCGTATGAATAAACTTTTTATTCAATTTTAAATCAAACTTTTATACAAATTCATAAATAAATATGATACGTACACTATGCATGCGTGTTATTTTAATAAAGATTCGACATTGCTAACGTTTCATGTATTAATACTACTTTTCCTTTGTATAAAATTATAAAGTAATGCAAATGGTTAAAAAAAATAGACTATCAAATTAAATCTAGTTGTAATAATAATAACAAAAAGAATATTTAAGATGTAAAATTATTTAGTAATAAATATAATAGTGAAAAAAAAAAAAAAAACAAGATTTAACTTAACGAAAAAAAAAAAAAAAAAAAAAAAAAAAAAAGGCTTTTAAGCTAGCTTATAAAGTCGTTAGCAATTACAGATTAAAGTAAAGCCAGGAACGTTTACAAAGGTCTTCTTTTCCATTTCTTATATTTTTTGTGAATTAGAATTCTTTTTGCATTTAATAAAAAATGCATATTCCATTTTTTTTTCAAAAGCAACAACAACAACAAAAAAAAAAAAAAAAAAAAATAAAAAATAAAAAAAAAAAAAAAAAAAAAAAAAAACTTATCTTTTCAACACAGGATAAATTATTAAGTGAATGTCAGGTTTTCTTTAAAAGCTGAAAAAATATATTTCTAAGAAAATGCTGAAAGAAAAAAAAAATTCTTTATAAATTTTACAAAATTTCATCTTATTTTAAGCTACTTTTAAGGAAAATAGCTTTACGCATAATATAGTTAAATTTCTTTTGTAATAAAAAAATAGTTTTTTTTTTCTCTTTTTATTATGTAATAATCTATATACAAGAAAATACAATAAATCAATGTTTAAATATTCGAAGAATATATACGTTTTTAAAGTTTTATTACACTCGTACTTGAAAAGTATATTTATAAAGAATGTAGTATCGTACAAAATTGATAGAAAGAAAGTTAAATATATAAATATATGAAAAGAAAAATTTTTTCGAAATAAACAAATAAATAAATAAACAATAGAGCTATTAATAAAAATAAGTAAATAAAAAAAAACCCGCTTTTTTGGGAGGTTGATCGAATATGGATATTCTTGTATAATTTTTTAAGTGCAGTATTTGACTTTAATCCACTCATTTTTCTACATAAAACTTTATCTACTATTGTAAAATTTCTCATTTAAGTCGACCTTTCGTGAACTTTGATGTGAAATTTCATAGCCTTCTTTATCCTTCTTTATGTAACCTTGCGAATTATTTTATGTTCTCATTTATAAATCGACCCTTCCTATTTTGAGGAGAAAGTTTGAAGGAAATAAGAAATTCGAGTGCAGCTATTCTTGTATAAGACTTTTTAATGTAACATTTGACATTATTTTCTTTTCTTTTCTTTATACAATCATTTGAATTATTGCATATTATCGCATATAGAACTAACTAGCATATAGATCGATCGCTTTCTGTCCCTCTTTGATAGGGAAATTTCGGAAAACATAAGATCATGTAAACTGTCCAACTGAAACTAAAATTTGTTGTTATGTATTCAGTAACTTTAATGGAACCTTTTCATTTTTCCCCCTTCGATACTACATATTCTTAGCACCTGTACTCAAATTTTACAATAAATGTTTTTAACGTATGTTAAAATACTTTCTGACCTCAACTGAAAGAGTTTATTATCCATATTATAAGGAAAATTTTACAATAGCTATACTTATAGCTACACAATCAAACAGTATAATGTAGACCCCCGTGGCAGAAACACGGCGACACGGCGACAATGTCGCAGAAACAGAAATGCTCTTGCAGAAAGATTTTACTTAAGTCAAATAAATTTTGACGTTGTGTTAAAAAAAAAAAAAAAAAAAAAAAAAAAAAAAGAGAGAGAGAGAGAGAGAGAAAGAAAGAAACACAAAGAATTGTTTATAAACTGTTCTGCAGAACAAATTTTCGTTTCTGCAGATACGATCGCCTCAATCTTGAATAAGGAGAGGAGATAAAGTGGATGTAACTCACTTGGGCTAGCTTTGATACGGCATGCATTAGCGATTCGTGATGCGGTGATATGATTCGGTGTATCGACACTTTTCACTGGTAACCTCTTCACATCGGAACTTCATTTTCGTGTCTCGAAACTTTGTTTTCGCGTCGTGCCTGCTGCTCGTGTCGTGTGTATTTATTGTATTGCAAAAAGATTTTTTTTAGAAAGAATCTGGCTTTGCGACCATTTTCCGAATTTCATATTTCATGCATTTTCAGATTCATGCATAACAAAATAGCTGCATCCAGTGATTTTTTTTTTTTTTCTTCTTTTTTTAATAAGTGCGTGATTGCTGCTGTACCGATTTTCATACATTTTCTGATTTACGCACGACAAATTAGTTTTACCTAGTGATTTTTTTTTCTTTAATGTATGCGAAGCGTGCATACGTGCGTAGTAGTAAATACATGTAAATTTTTAAAAGCTGCATTAATTTTAATGTTTGGTTCAAACTATGCAATACATTTCACAAATATATACATAAATAAGATTATGGGGAAATTTGTAACGTCTGTAGTTATACGCAAAATAAAAAATGAAGCTGAATGCTTACCTTGCTTCATAAAATAGAAAAATAAGAAAATAATCTTAAAAATACTTTGATTTTTAGCATTTTACATGTAGCAAAAAATCTTAGCAATAAATATTAATGGGTTTCTTAAGTTATAAAACTGGTAACTTTTCTAATTTTTTTCTTTACTAATCATTAATTATTTTAATTGTGATTAAAATTCTTAGCTTTAAATTTTGTTGTTTAAGCATATGAAGTCGTTAAAAAATTATTAATTTATTTTACAAATATACTGTTGTCATTAGTTTCTACAGTTTGTTCTACATTTTTTAAACATTTGAATTTTTAAAAAATGTTTATTTTTTTAAATGAAATATTGCAAATTAAATAGTTATTTTGAATAAAAATCAAATGAAAGGTTTTGTTGAATATTTTATTATTATTTTTTTTAAGCAAAAGGAATTTTATCTAATAGTAGTTGTTTTGAATAAATACTAATTAAACAGCAAATGCTTTTATTTATTTATTTTTATTTACTTATTCGTATAGATATCAATATCAAATATTTTTTTTAATTGATTTCTATTTATTTAATTCATCTGTAATCATTATTTTCTATTATAGATTTTATCCATGAAATTTGTTACAGTTCAAATTTCAACATTTGATTAAAAATTAAATATTTCACTCTCCTCAACATTTATGAAAATATTTAGACTATGTTTTGTCTATAATTGTGTTACTTAGATCTTGTATTCTCTTCTACTTTATGTATTTAAATGATGGTATAATTATACATTCAGAACTGTATAATGTCAAATAATATTTTTTAGATTACAAATACACTTCTTTATGCTTTTTGTATAGGATAAAAAATGAATCTTGTGTATTAGAATGTTATCTTGCATCTTTCTAATTATCTCAAAAACTAGAAATGTTGTAAATTATTTATATTTCATTATAATTCAGTATTCTATATTAATTTTTACTTTTAATTATGAGTATTAGATTTTATGTTGTTTGGTTTGCACCTTATGAAATAAGAGCATTTGTGTTTTTGAAATATATATATTTAATAAAAAAAAGTAATGAAATTTTAAAAGTATTTGTAACATTTGTTTAATTTATACATTTCAGGATTTAAATGCCTTAAAAAAATTTGTAGATTATTTTTGATGTGTTACTGCATTTTATGTTTGAATTCATTGAATATGATATAAACAATATTGTATATTAATGTGAACAAAAAATCTGAAGCAATTAAGATCAATAGATTTATTTTCACCTTTCTTAAAAAAAAAAAAAAAGTATTTTCTTGCAATAGTGCAGATATATGCATTTTTGCCTAGTTAAAATATAAATACATTGGTTATACCGAATATTATTTACTATTTAAAAATAATGTATTTTGAATTCGTAAATGTTAACTTCATAAACTACTCCTGCAGAAAGATTTTGGTGTTGATGAAGCTTGTCGCAGAAAGCATAATAAATTTCTACCACAGGGATGTAGACTTTCCTTGAGTAGTTTTGCATATTATATAAAAATTTCATGCGACGTGTACAGCAGCAGAAAAATAGATTTTTTGCGATTTCTGTAAAACTATTTTTCAACTATATTCTTTTGAATATAAAACATTTCATGCACAATAGCATAAACCAGTTACAAGGCATTCCAAAAGTATTCATTGAAATGAGAACGTGGATAGGCAGACAAATCGACAGACAGAAAAACCGAAATGAAAGTCTAAAAGTATGTATGATTTCAATTCATCTGATGACGAATCCTTTCATTTTGTTAAAAAAAAACCTTTTCACAATATTTACTTGGAAGTAATTTCTATGATGTAAAAAAAAAAAAAAAACTATGCTTTAGAATATGTAATTTTTTATAGCTAAAATGTATCTTTTCGAAACATTGTATATATTTTTTCTCGTTTTTATTGTAGTATGAATTGATCATAAATAATTTTAGTTTTTTCTTCATTTAAACTTTAAAATACTTGTTACAAAGTTTCAAAAATAACATTTTCATTTCACTACAGTTATTTATTATAATCATACTTCAAAAATAATTTCCACGTTTACAGTTAAAATAAAAACCTTCTTTAACAAAAGACGCACATTATGGATATGATACTTTTGATAAATGATATTCCGCTTCAAATAATAAAGAGAAGGGAAATGTGGGAAATTATTTCTTCAACAGAAGTAATTTTTTATCAGATAAATGTGCAATAGTTCTTTTTCCCGGGGTTAATTTATGTGAGAAAATCTGTCACATGTTACACACTAAAATACTACATTAAATATGTATCAGATCTGTGATTCCGGATACAGTAGCATGTTTATTTTTATCTTTAGATATTAATTGGTTGATGTTTACAGTGTTACAGTCATTAGTCATAGAATTTCTAACTAGGAGATTGATGATTGCTTTTGCTTGTTCGAATATTCGGCGATTGTAACTTGAAATATATTTATTTTGATGTTCAGAATTTCTGATTTAGATGCAGAACGAAATATTTTTTATACGTGTATCTGTATTCAGTGCATTATTATTTATGAATATTCATTGATAAAGCATGTGTTGTTTTCCTTCATATGTAATATGTGGGGTTATTCTTCATTACACAAAATTTACGTTCAAAGAAAGTTTCATAAAACTCATTTTTATGATATAAAAATATAATAATGGCACAAAAAAAAAAAAAAAAAAACATAAAAATAATATGTTGCTACTACTTTTTCCCCTCAAATAATAATAATAATAAATAATCTGCTGTGTCACTCACACGACATTCTCTTACCATGAAATTTAATACTATAAATACTATAAATACAGGTTTCAGATTAAAAGGTAATATAACGGGTGCTGTTATGTAAACCTGTGTTAAACAATTCATATTAGGCTTCTGAAGAGTTTTAAATGATAATTAGTTCTGTGTGAGGGGGGCTACCATCCCCCCTCAAACCCCGTTTCATTAATGCACCTACATTTATATAGAATTTAATTCGTTTATTAAAAAGTAATTCTGTTTTCAAAAAATAAAATAATTTATTAAAAATAATTATTTAAAAAATTTATTCTTTTACGATAATGCAGACAATTTCCATATTAGAGAAGTAGTATAACACCAAATATCCAAAAAAAGTCCATATTATTCTCAATATTAAAAAAAAAAAAAAAAAAAAAAAAAAATTTCGTTAAAAGTAAAAAGAAAAATAGATAACTTTGTTTTAAATTATCGAAGATCGATGGTTCAACCATTCGTTTTAAAGGTATTGGCGAGCTCTTTTGAAACATACCCATCATGAAAATTTACTCCCCTGGAGGGGGAGTCCCCCCCCAGGGGGGCAGGCGAGGCTCCTACATACACAATTTTTTTCCCAGTTAACTATCTCTGTTACAAAAAAATATATATTCGTTTCATTTGTTTTAGTGCAGTCTATAGACGTTAAACTCTACTTACCTGCAATTCCCCCCATAGACGTAATGTATTAGAATTCTCTTGATTGTCCCTGTACACGAACCATTTGCTTGATCTTAACGAAAAGCTTACTGTAGCATCCCTATAAGATACACATTTAGAATTCCAAGTTTGAACTTTCTGCCATAATTTGTTTTTGAGATATGCTGATAACAGACAGACATACACACAGACCTTTTGCTAAAAACATGATTTTCGTATTCAGGGGACCTCAAAACGTGTAAATATAACACAATCTCGCGTTTGAAAATTAGACCCAAAAACAATACTTTCTCTACCTTATGGGTAAGAGAAAGTAAATATATAACAAAATCTCGCGTTCGAAAATTTGACCCAAAAACAATACTTTCTCAACGTAATGGGTAAGAGAAAGTAATAAATAAATAAATAAAAAATATGATTAAAATATGAAGAAAAAACAAGCACATGATCAGAATAAAACAATTAGTTATTATTAAACGCTTGATATATTTAAGCATATAAACGGAAAACATTTATAAAAAGATTTTTTTATCAATTAATAAAGTATTGATAAGAAAAAAAAAATGTTTTTCCCAAAACTTGTGAAATACGAGCTAGGATCCCTCAGAAAGGCCTTGAGAAAGGCACACAACTTCAGGCACAGCACTCTAGCGTAGGCATTTAAATAACAACATTTAAACATTTTTACGCCAAACATTCGTAACACTTTTTTCTCAAAAAACAAAATGTTGGTAAAAATGAGAAAAAAAAAATCGCCCTTTTATTAAACAATCAGTTGTACATTTTAAAATATTCGATTTTTATATACACACACACACACACACACACACACATATATATATATATATAGCAAAATAGAGAGAGAGAGAGAGAGAGAGAGAGAGAGAGAGGGATTGACTCAAAATTGTAAACGTTTTCTCAGACAACGAAGTAATGAAGGAAATGCAACGAAAGTACAATTACATATTTATAATAAAATTATTAGTTCTTTATTATTCAATGCTTTATATTTACAAATAGGTAGATGTAAGACAATATATTTCTTCAAATAACAAAAGTATGACGAAACTTTAAAAAAATTGTAATCATGTAGTTACAGTAATACAACCAGTTTTTTACTAAGAAATGTATTAGAGTAATTTTTGAAAATAACAAAGGGATGGTAAAAATGTAACAAAGGTGCAAACATATATTCATAAAAAAACAGTTATATATTTCTAACATGTTTGATAATTTTAAATAGACGTACAATAAACATCTGCCTTTCTTTCTATTATTTTTTCATTTTATTAAAAATACTAATGAGAAAAAAAATCACATGATCAGATTTGCTAACATAATATATATCGCATTTTCCTAAGAGCAATCGATACATTAAATTCTGTATAGTTATTAATTGTAAACAGGGGTGTTTAGAATTTTGCATGAATTGGCAGATTTTGTAATTGTAGCTTATATTTTAAAACGGTTTCTTAGCAATTATTTTTTTAAAGATATGTTCTTTATATTTTAAAAGAGAATACATGTGCGTGTGTCTGTTATCAGCACATCTCTAGAAAAAATAATAGCAAAAATCTAAACTTGGTATTCTAAATATGTATCATATAGTGCACTGCGAAAATATGCTGTAATTGGCATCTAGAATCTAAATTGTGGCTCTAAAAAAAGTTTCGTGTCATCCTTATAAATTCTAGCCCCCTTGAAAAGCGAGTTCTAGAAGCCCCTATTATAATTCTAGAGCGTTTGCATATATTATCGAGAGCAAATTTATTTAAAAATCTCTGCAAGACTACAAGAGGCGGGTTTCAGCAACTATAATCTTGGTTTATTACCCAATTCTAGAAAATCAAGCGAGAATTTCTCGCAATGCAAAAGGTTCAGAATATTGTTTCACCATCTAGAAATGTGTAAACTAGAAACTCCCGATCATTTCGTCTATTCAGTTTATTGGCGTGCCTCATGCGCATAACTCGGAAATCTATATTTCTAGTTAAGGGATTTAGAAAATGGCCACTTATTCATTCTAGAGGAAGGAAGTATATATATTTGGTCCGTGTGATGCCACAGTAAACCTTTCGTTGTGATAAGACAAATGGTTCGTGTACAGGGACATCCAAGATAATTCAAATACATTATGTCTATTGGAAAATTTCTTATAAGTAAAGTATAATATCTATAGACCGACTTAAAAGAAATCGAATGAACTAAATTTATTTTATTCATAAAAGCATGTTTTGTATCGATTGTGGTATGGAAATCATTCATCATTCGTATACAGCTCTACCCAAAGTATTTGGACTTATTGTGGCTATCTTGCTCCTAATTGCAGGAATCGTAATTATTTTTTTGTTAGATGATTTTCAAGTAGGACTAATTTTTAATACACAATATTGTTTACAGTGCATATTGAAAAACTTTCTTTTCTATTGAATATAGTTGATGGAAGTGCTTTGTACATTTTACTAGTCGACGAATACTGCAAAATGATTTTTTTTATACCCATACTGTAAACAACGTATTTTTTGGAGTTCTACTTTATATAATACAGTAGAATATGGTATGCAAATCATTCATTATTTGTTTTTAGGGCTATAGTATGTAATGGGACAATACTTGAAAAGTGATGGAAGGGTATTTCACTTTATATTGTGAGTTTATATATAGTATTGTATTAAAGTGCACCATGTGGTGTGTACACAGTGTATAAAAGACATACAGAGATAGCCATAACTAAGCGATTTTTTTATTGAATGTAATTAGCGGAAGTGCTTTTACTATAATGTCATACCATATCCAGGGAAACGTCTCAGGAATTGAAATTTATTCCTCATAGCGATATGGTTAATAAAGTATATTTTTAGGCTAAATTTTCATTTCTTGTTTTTTTTTATATTTATATGTTTTGATGATTCCTAAATAACAAGTCTATTTTTTAGCGTTTCATCTTTGCCTCTGTCTCTTATCACAGTAATTTAAAACAAATAATTTAATTTCGAATGTTGTATTTTGAAGTTAATATAAATTTATTTCTTGAACAATTTAATCAAAATTAGTCTGTTTCAAAGAACAGTGCGTGTGAAAGTCTGAGAAATTTTAAATGAACATTTAAATTAATAACAGATTTAAATTCTGTATGTATGTACATACAATAAACTAACAAGGGGTCGAGGGGGAGGGGACTGTTGTCCCCTCACATATAATTATTCGTGAAATAGAACTGTTCCGAGACCAAAGTTGAATTCTTTTTAACGTATATTTATACGTGTATAACAGTAAACATTATCTTATTCTTTAATCTTCAATATTTATTTACAGTGTTAAATTTCAGGATAAGAGAAAGTCATGTGAGTGTCACACGAAATTTTCTTAAAATATTATTTTAAGAACTGTTGTATCCGTAATTAAATACATGACTTGCTAATATATCGTTCTCTGTTTTATTTTATTTTGCTACCTTGCGTTTGACTGTTTCTATAACTGTACAAGATTTTTGCTCATTAAAAAAGTTAAACAATACAAAAACTACATTCTTTTATCGAACAGTTCATAATCATTTGAATGGAAATTCGAAGTTTTTTTTTTTTTTTCCAAAATAGCAATAATATCCCACATTGCTTATATTTACTATTATATGTTCAAGTGGAAAAAAAAAAATAATAATAACCGTTCGAAAATTCCAAAAGAATAGAAGCGTTTATCCAAATTAATGGCGAACCATATCAGAAACATTTTCTATTAGGTCATTAATCTTTATTTTTGGGGATGTACAAAATGCAGGAAAAAATGCGAAATTACCTTTTGATGGAAGGAAAATTGATCAAAGGGATTTTTTTGGCTTTGCCAGATTCTTGTGTTAGTCTTAATCGTTAAAAAGAAATAAAAAGAAATAAAAGAAAAAAGACAGATGGATATAAATTGGTTAAAAGTATAAAAATATTCGAACAGAGATTTTTATCTCAATTGTTTAATAAAAATGGTAAAGTAAAATTTTCAGAAATAAATTCAATATAAATATTAAAACTACATTTCCTGAATTAAGTAATATCAAATTATACATACGTATAATTTTAAATACAATTAAAAAAAGTTTTCGAATTTGTGAAATATTTACGTATGTATCAAATATGTAATAAGTTTCATATTTGAAAACTTTTTAAAAATAAGCCTAGTTAATACTTTCATAAAAGAAAAAAAAAAAAACTTATTATGTGAGAACTGTTTGTACGATTTTACATATAAACTTAATAATAATAATAATAATAATAATAATAACAATGAACTCAAATGCATATTAAAAATAATATTGGGGACATCACATCATCGCCTTATAAACCTATTAAAATATGCATATTTTTACAAAACCGTTGACAAATAACGTGTGGGGTAAGAGGTTTGTAATTACTTGGGCAGGTTACAATCCATAAGCATTCCCTAATTAAACCAATAAAACTATTATTACTTACAAACTTTGAACAAACACCATAAAATGCAATAAACTCGCAACAATTGTTTCGGTTCGAAAAACACACGACCCTTCATCAGGCGAATAAAGTAAGCACGAGTGCTGCAGTCAAAGCGGCAACTCACAAAATTGTTTAGAATGAAAAGAAAAACTTTATAAAGTAGAAAGTAAATATAACAACTGGTGTGAGTAGAATTGTAGAAGAAAACAAGAAAATAAATAAATGAGTGAGATTAACCATATAACAATCTAAGGAATCCTTAGATTGTTATAACTAACTATTATATTGAACTGCCTAATCTTTGATCTTTCTTTTAGTTTAAGAAAAAATATTTACATTACACAAAATGCAATTCAGCATCGAATATATATCAATCATTTAAACGGATATTTTGTGTTTGTTCTATAATTATTTTTACAAGATTAATAATAATAATAATAATAATAATAATATTAATAATAAAGACTTATTGAAAATCACAGAAAAGAAAAAGAAATATGCTGCAGTGCAAAATAATGGCGAGTAATATTAAAAATATTTTCTATTAGGACATTAATCTTAATTTTTATGGATGAAGAAAATACACGAAATTACTTTTTGATGGAAGAAAATTGATCAAAGGGTTTCATTGGCTTTACCGGATTTCCGCAGGACTATCAATCGAACACGGATGATAAAAAAATTAAAATAAATAAAGATAAGTTGGCTTCAATTTTGAACTTACAATGATTAAGTAATTTTTTAAAAAGTAAATTGAAAATAATTTGAATTATATTTAGCTAATTAAAGAAGAAAAAAATATTTTATATGCTTATATATATATTATGTGTAATGTGGTACCTGCACGCTAGTGTTTTTTTAAATTGAATTTTCTCTGAATTTACTTTCATACTAAAATAGTAAAAAAAAAAAAAAAAAAAAAAAAAAAAATCTGGTGTGAAACATACACACGAATTCCATTACACACTATTACACGCATTATGTGCATCTTGTGGAGATAATAGGATCATGAGACATAGAATTGACATAATGATGTAGACACCTAAAAATTTTTCGGTAAGAGTAACTTGATACACGTGTAAAGACTTATAAAATAGAGTTCACATAGCGAGTTAAAAAAATAAGAAAAAAATTGGTAGAGTTATCTTTTGAAACAGCAATTTCCGAAATCTAAAACTGACATACCTAATCAGAATGACTGTTAATTTTCCTGTAATAATTCAGTAATACATGAAAAAGGATATCTAAAATGAGTTTATGTAACAATTTTCAAAAAATTCGTTAGAGCCGTTTTTGAGATACCACCTTTTACCAAAACTTGGCAAACTCAATTATTGACCAGAAAATAATAATTACATACAGAGTTACCAGGAAAAATCGATATTGAAACTATAGATAGTTTTTACTTTTACATCCTATTGCATCCTCCATGCCACAAACATTTGATAAGATATCAGAATATATACTTATAAAACTTTGCTCAACTAAAGCTTCAAAGATACATATAATATTTGACGGATATCTTCTATCAATGATTTTGAACGCCAAAATGACAAGAGTTCGATGTTCCATACAATAAAATAGGGCCTCTACAACGTAAACGTACAAATATTTTGGAAAGTTAAAAATATGATCGGTTTAAGGAAGCTCTGGTGCGAAATACTGGAAGAATGACAGTGTGGCATCAGTAATCCGAGATTTTTTTTTTTTAATAACAGTTGAAGATCAGTGCTATTCTTATTATGTAGAGGAAAAACAATTTCGTTATGTGTGAAGAAGTTTATTATACATGTCAACATGAAGCAGCGGATACACGAATTATGTTTCATAAGTTTAAAGCGCCACAAAGGTTAAAAAAAAAAAAAAAGATTAAATCCTGTGATACAGATGTCCTGATAATATCTATGGTAATACGCACAAATTTTCAGAGAAAGAAATTTGGCTAGCAGGTGCAAAGAAGGACAATAATAGAGACCTCAGTAGCATCAATTGTACAGAATTAGCTTTTAAGTTGGGATCTACATTCTGTATAAGTCTGCCGGCTTTCCACGCATTTACAGGCTGTGGTTACACGGCAGCTTGTTATAATAAAGGAAAAGTCAGGTCTTTCAAAATCTTTTCGGAAAAGGAGAAGTACCAGAAAATTTTGCATCATTAACAAATGAAAGTGATATTTTCATTCTCGAAAAAACTAACGGCATTCAAAAGTTGACTTCTTTAATGTACAACATAAAGCACTGCACAAGTGGAAATGAAGCCAGATACCTCATTTTCAAAAACAATTACATGACTTAAAAGAACAGCGAACAGTTTATGAAAAAATTTAAACTCTTTGACTCTAATTTCATCTAACCCTGCTGGGAATTCCTAAAACAAAACATTTTGTGCACAAGTTATATAATTTCTATGTGACTTAATGCAACTGATTCATGTCTTATAAAACTACAGCCCGAGGACTGCGTTTGGTTTGTAAGTGGCTGTTTAAAGCGAACAGGGTTCGTTGGGAACCCAACACCCGTACAAGTTGAGGATATATTGTGCATGAAGTGTGCTAATAATACTGATGATAATCTTTCACATTTAGAGTATGATACCGATACTTCTGAAGAATCAGATGCTGAATACAGTTTTGTATGTGTACAAAAATCTTTGTGAATTAAAATAAAATAATTTGATTATTCTAACACAGTATTTGTTTCTAATTTTAAAACCTTTATTGTAATAATTTTATTGACAGTATATTTTATTTTACGAATTGGTTAAAACTTTAAACGCAAGTTTAGATTACTTGTATGTTATGTATCGTAGATTATTGTATTAGAAATTGTTTTATTAGTATTTATTTAAGATAAATGTCGACATAAGAAGTGACTTTTCTAGAGCGAAATCAAACATGCATTCTCTCTTTTATTCGACAGCTTAAACATAATAATAATAATAAAAACAATAATAATAATAATAACAAAAAAAAAAAAAAAAAAAAAAAATCCGAAACTTTCCGTGCTGGAAAAGGCAACTAGTTGCGACGTTGGAACAAATCTATTCATTTTGGAAACCAAAAATTTTAATTTATAACATGATACACTTCAGATCTGATAAAAACCAACATTTTTGGTAATGAAAGGTGATTTTTGGGAATATTTCATTGATAAAAAGGACAATTTCTTTGCAGATCTGAAACGAATTGTGTTGTAAATAAAGACGAATATTCGTATTTTGAACGCGTATTTACATGCCAAACAAAACTGTTCTTAGTCCTATTTTAGATTATTTTAAAAGTACATCAAACTTTATTATCTTACGCTATTGATTTTAAGACTTACTACGCAATTTATCTTTGTAGTATTGAAATGCAGGGTAAGAGAAAGTCTTGTCAGTGTTATACACCAGATTATTATTATTACTTTTTTAATTTTGTTTTCATAGCGTTTTGTTTTCATAGAGAGAGAGAGAGAGAGAGAAAAAAATGCCTTGCTAAAATATGCCTTTAGCATGCAAAATATGCAAGAAAGGGTTTTGCTACAGTGCTATACAAAAGAAAATAAACGCGGATTACAAAAAGTTTGAACCTCCGAAGAAATTCATAAAAAATATTAATAATCAATATTTCTACAAACAAATATTCATCACCGGAAGTGGATACAAATAGGTTTTCCGGTGTCATACACATTTATTATGTAACAGTAGAGCTTTTTCGTCCTTTCTTAAATATTAAACTCTATAAAATTTTCGTAAATTCCAAAGCAGTTATATCGTTAGAAATGTGGAAAAAAAAAAAAAAAAAAAACGTGCTTTCGAATAGTGAAGATGTTTTTTCTGTATTTTTATTCGTTAATACAGAACTGGAAGTGTAAAAACGCTTTTTAAGAAAGAGTTGAAAAAGAAAGGTTTGGAATGGTTTGGAAAATCGTTTCACGAAAAAAAATGATAACTTACGAATTTTTTGTAATTGGATTTCAATCATTTTAGGGTTGTTCCTTTAATTGATATCTATATTCTAGAAAAAAAATTAAGTGGTTTATTTTGAAATATTTTTGAGTTATTAAAAGTTTAGGTAAACGTCCTCCTTGTTATATAATATTTGTTAAAAATCGGTACATTTTGCGACGTTGAGGACCCTCTTATTCGCAAAAAGATGCTGTCACAGGAAAAAAAAAATGGACAGTGGTGATAGTAATTCCTTTTTTTTTTTAATATATAGACATTTTTATTCATTATGAAGGGATGACAATGTAAAAACTACTTTTCCCCACCCCCTGAATTTCTTCATCCACAAAACAGCTTCTGAGGAAAAAATGAAATTAAAGACCGATTTTAATTGTGGTTCCCTTAAAGTTTTACTTAATTACTCCACACTAATGATTATTTTTTATTTATACGTTCTGCGTACTTTATTTCACCCATTTGCGAATTTATGGAGTTCAGCGACGCGTATTTGCATTGTGCAAAGCAGTACAAACATACAAACACATCTTCTTTTAATGTTATAATTAATTATTATCTTTCATTTTTCATATCAATTTTAAATTTAAAATTAATGATTAATGATCATCGGAAATTACAGTCTAAAGAATTGTAAGAATAATAAATTTTTAGTAAAAATTTAACGTTTTACCAATTGTTTAATTGTCATGGAAATTTTGTAGGATTTTCTGTTTTGAGACACTTGCGTCATTTTAATGCATTCCATTCACTGCTCTTATAATTAGAAAATCTGAAATTTTTCTTTTATCATTAATCAACGACAAATGATTTTTCTAGATTTTCTTTATTGAAAAATATAGTTCATAGAAACGTCTAAGTACACTTATCTACTCTACAAACTAATGATGAAATTTCATTAAGTTTCCTTGAACTTTGATCCGTCATCATAAATAAAGATAATGTTCCGGTGGAACTGTCAAGAAAATGCAATAATTTCATCATTTACAGTGCCCTTTATTAAATAATGAAACATTATTTAGTCTGTTAGAATTTTCCGCTGTATCCTACGTTATTAAATTATGAATTATTTTCTTTGTACGTCTTCATTTGTAGGATTAATATCGAAATGTTGTGTAGTATAATAATTATGTTACGAATTAAAGAATAGAATTAGGATTACTTAACTGTTGTTTTGCTCTTTATAATTAGTGTGATTATTTTAAAATACTTTTTAAATACGTTGACTGTAAAAAAAAAAAAAAAAAGATTTAACTTAAGATTTTACTCAAAGTTGGTTGAATGGATATATAAAAATATTAAATCATGGAAAAATCTCTTTGTAAAGTGTAATTCAGTTTCACCTATGTATATTTGTAAACAACTAAAATTACATTTTGATACAGATCAATATAAAATTAAATGTAGCAGAAAATTCAATTAAAATTAATAAAAAATATTTGTAAGCATAATTATTAAAATAAACTATTTTAAAATTTATCAATATAATTAAAGTAAGAGCATGTATAGATATTTCATGATTAAAGAGCTAAAGTTTAAAATTATGATTGGTTGAGTGTAACATACTTTATAAGCATCAACATTTTTATTTTATTTTTCTTTACATAAGAATTCTTGAAAATAATTTACAAATACAGCGAATAACAATTCATCATTAGCATAAATTTAACAATAATTTAACACAAAATGGCTTCGCCCGCTTCGCTGGTCACTATATTTTAATAGAAACACTTTTTCAATGATAAGTCTATTTATTTTATTTTTACATTTAATGATAAGCTCTAAAAATAAGATCGATTGTTTTTAAAACATAACCCTCGAATAGCAACATATTAAAAAATCATTGTTCCTAATAAAACAGCCTGTATTTATAAAGCATATTTGTAAGGTGGAAAAGCCTTCTCATATAACATATAAATACAAAATACCACAAATTCATTTATTTATGTTCCAACATCGAGTCCAAATCACTGAAACTAAAAACAACCGTTTTGATATAAGATTCTTTTCATTATGTAGGGGTACCACATAGAATGGATTTAACGAAATTTACATAAGTCTATTTGATGAAATTTAATCCTTTAACGAAATTTAATCCTTAAGAGGTTGAAAAGGAACAATTAAGTTTTTTGTAGCATTTTATCGTACTTTTTTAGTGGTTTCCGAAAGAAGCTTGAAATTTTACAAAATTTCTCTTTTTAGGCCCTAATGAAAGTCAAAGATGTGAATCTTCCGAAATTTAACCTTTTCTTATCATACTAAAACCATGTTCCCGATTTTTAAATTTTCCTCATCAATTACCCATTTTATTCGCTGTTGTAAATTATTTAAATAAGGAAGACTCTATCTTTTTCAGATTTCTTAGGCCTTAAGTTTAAATGGGAGAATCTTCAAAAATTTAACTCTTAACAAGACAAAAGTTTCTACACTAAGAAAAAAAAATATACCGCTTTCATCCAGAATGAATAAATAGTCATTTTCTATATGCTTAAACTAGAAATATAGATTTCCGAGTATGTACATAAGGCCCGCCAATAAACTGAATAGATGAAATGGTCGAGAATTTCTAATCTACACATTTCTAGATGGTGAAAGAATATTCTGAATTTTTTGTATTACGAGACATTCTCGCTTGATTTTCTAGAATTGGGTTATAAACCAAGATTATAGCTGCTGTAACCCGCCTTTTGTATTCACATTTATTTGGAGTTATTTTCAAATAGGTTTGTCCTCGATAGTATAGGAAAACGCTCAAGAATTCTAATAGAGGTCTCTAGAATTCGCTTTTAAAGAGGACTGGAAAACGTTTTATAAGAAATTTATAAGGATGACATGGAACAATTTTTTCTAGAGCCACAATTTAGATTCTAGATGTCAGTTATAGAGTTTTTTCTCAGTGTATTGGCGTGCCTTATACTCATAGCTCGGAAATCTATATTTCTAGTTTAGGGATTTAGAAAAGGCCCACCTATTCGTTCTAGATGAAAGCGGTATATATTTTTTTCTCAGTATACCCTAGCATTTCTAATATAGCATTTCTACCCACTCTACACACGTAAAAAATTGCAGTAGTTTCCACTAGAATTTTTCAACCGACCTGAACAATGCTTGGTCTTCATAAGAGCTTTTAATATACAATCTTATACCAACAAGTCAAGTTAATTAGTTTTTGTTTAAATTTTTATTTTTTATATTTTTCCCTATGCGAAGAACGGCTAGAACTGCTATAATGGTTGTATTGCAATTTGAAGTTAAGATTAATATCTCATACAACTTATTCCATCGTTATTTTGTAAAAGCCCCAGATATAATCAGAGTAAAACGTAGCATTTTTCGATACTAAAACATATTTTTACTGTCGAATGGGTTCTAAGAGATGATGTCATTTTCAAAGACTTAATTAGGGCGGTTTTTTGAAGGTGACGTCATTCTAACGAGTTATAAAATTTATTTTGATTTTAAATGCATTAAAACACTAAGTTACTCTGATGTATTCATATTATAACATTTAAATCGCATACCTGAAATCTTGACAAAAGCGTAATTTTAGCATTTAAAAAAAATAATTTCTCCACTTTTTAAGAAATTTTACAAAATTAGGCTTAGTGAGAACACATAAGGTTAATGGGGGGAAGTCTCCATTTAACAGGATGTTTTGCTTAGTAGAGCAAAAAGCTGAAATGATATGATAATGTAAAAAATAACCATGCTTTTCAATGTTTAATTAATTTTGCATATATTAATTCCGTTCCCTGTATGTACACAACTGAAAGATTTAACGTTAAATAAAGTCATGTAATTGTGGTGTTTTCCCCCATATCTACAGGGGAGATTCCACCAGTTATGATGTAAAATGCAACACAACTGTAAATAAAAAAAATAAGACAAACATTAGAACATTATCTGTAAATTAACAATAACTGTGTAGGCATACAAACACATTTATAAGCTGAAATATATTTTCTTTGCTAAAACTTATAAGGGTACAAGCTTGAATGCTAGCCTTCACCACATTTAGTGAAATGTTCATCACTGCAATCTTCGTGTAATCGTTTCTTGCATTTGATGCACTGAATCTAATCACACTTGAGACGTTTTTTAGAGTAAAAGTATATGTTACATACAGCACAAAAACCATCATCCTTATCCTCATCAAACTCTCTCCACTGGTATCCGGAGGAATTTCTTCACTTGTGAAAAACGAGCTTACACGTCTCTTTTTCTTCTGTTTTTTTTTTTTTCGAAAGCAGGCCCACATGATCTGTTAGTGGAAGCAAGTGCTGCTGTAGGCCTATTGTCACATGCGTCATTTGTGGAAGAAATAGCTGTATCACTTCCAAAACCATCAGAGATAACAAACGCAAAATGTAGGCTTACTTTTGGGTTAGAGTACTAAATCCCAGTAGCTCAAAACCGAGACGTTTCATTTTCTACTGTGATTGATTTGATCCAAGCTGTATCCAGGAGAGATCCAAACTGAAGTTTAAAATAAACATTATAAAAATGATAATTATTATAATATTATAAATATAATTGTTAATTTCATTTATATTTACTATAATGCTATAATATACTACTAGTAATTTATAACACTATTATGTACAGTATATAAAATCAAATTTAAAGGTCATTAAATTTCTTTCTAAACCATGTTGTGTCTTCCCGCAAGTATGAGATGAAGATGCCAAAAGCATTCATTTTCATATTGCTATGAAGTTAAGGCAGCTTCTTCTTACCTTGTGTGTGTAACATAAAAAGAAACTCATTTACATCACTAATATATTATTTAAAATAAAACATTAGTTTAGGAGCTTTAAATATGAGGAACCGAATATTATAAGGGCTATACGCACTAGAATAAATGCTCACGAGATCTAAAGTAATGGCGAGATAGGGTGATAATATATGATAAAATCATAATCCACGAGCTCACTGGGTCAATAATCGTCAAACATGCTAGTCAATATTACCATCTCTTGATACAAATATATATATATATATATATATATATATTGATGCCTGTCTGCTGGCTTCTTTCTTTGTTTTATTTAAAATATGTTTTCATTACATATATATATATATATATATATATATATATATATATATATATATATATATATATATTGTAAATCTATTTCATATTTTTATCTTTTTTTCATCTTTTGTAAGCATTCACCACATATTGTTTGCTAACAATATAAAATGTAAATTACTCAAAAACTTTGTGTGAATGGAAAAGACAAAATGTACCAAACAGATGGATATTGTGAAAAATAACGTGTAACAAACGACAAATGAAAAATGTAACAATATTTGCAATTGTAAAATAATTGGGTTTTGGACCCCGCTTTCCAGGGCCCGTTTGCGAGGCCGTGGTTAGCATGATGGTAATAGGTATAATTTCCCTGGCGGTGGTTGGCACCAAATCGAAAGCTGTGTTACGTCAGGTTGATTAAATCTGTTGATACAAAAAAGGCTAGGAACAAACTTTTGTCTTCCCCCAACTTCACACGAATTACTTTACATTACAAGTAACCTACATATAAAACTTGAAGGTTCTATCTACGTTATTGCTGTAGAAAAAACTAAAATATTATTTTCAAGTGGGTGTTTTCTTCACCCTTTCCACTGCATATGCACTTAAAATTTGAAACACTCACAGTACTTCAACCCGGTTATAAACAGTAATGATGTCAAGTTTAGTTCAAATCAGTTCTGTGGTTTGTGAGGAAATGTAAAACATACCCATGCACACACACACACACACACACATACACACCTACATGCAATGACATTTATTTATAATAAGATTAAACTTAAATGACTATATAAGTACTATTACCACACTTAATAAGGAAAAAACTCTCAATTCTGGTCTACAATTTCTCTAAAAATATAATTAAATAAAATGGCATTTATATATATATATATTTTCAATAAAATCATTTTTATAGAAAACCTGGTTGGCATTATAAAAAAAAAAGAAAAAAAAGTAGATTATTAAATAAAAAATAGAAAAAAATCATATTAACAGAGTTTTTGTCACATGCTGCATTATTAAAAATATAATAGAATGTGTTGACAGTTTAACTTTCTTAGCACAATACTTGTAAATTTGATCGGCAAGAATAACTATGAAATTCTGCGTATTAATATCCAATCAAGAATTGGTATAAAATGTTTGTTAAATTTTTAACTATACGCAGAAACTGACAGAGAGACAGATATTTTCAAAAAATTTCAAATGGTGTTAAGAATATCTCAAATATGTAATTTCATCAAAAAATGAATGTCAAAAATGTTTACGAATCTAACTTTTTTCCCTTTTAAATATAGAAGAAAGAAAATATATGTCTTTCAGTCTTAAGCAAGCTTTATAGTAGCCGTTCCGTTCCGCTGTACGCAAGTGCAGAGCTAGAATATAAGGAACGATAACTTCATATTCAATTCTATTCAATTTCGTATTCAGTAGATTGTTATCACTACATATATTCTAGCTAACTGCTTGCGGACAGCGGAACGTAACAGCCGCTATAAAGCCCGCTTCATAGTGGCCGTTCCGTTCTGCTCTTCGCAAGCACTGAGCTAGAATGTTAGGGAGTGATAACTGCGTATTGAATGAGAAATTGAATTAAACGGAATTGAATTGGAATTTCTGACTCCTTGTGTTTGCGGAGAGCGGAACGGAACGGCCACTATAAAGGTGCCTTAAAGGCACCTTTACATGTGGAGTCGGCAATAAAATTATTTAAGCTCTAGCAATAAATCATATATAAAAAAAAGTACATTTAATACAGTTTTGTTAAATACTAGTTTGGCATGTTCATAGACTAACTTAGAACACGATTCGGATAGCATTTATTTAACAAAACAGTATTACGTGTACTTTTGTTACATAGAAATTATTGCTAGCACTCGAATAATTTTGCTACCAACTGTATATTTGGATTTATTCACATTCACATGGACAGACAAATAGACTAATTTTGAAAACTCGTAACGGGAAAATTCATATTAAAGGAGAATTCGGAAATTTTTACGATTTCAATGTTGTTTTTCAATCTGTACAATTTTATCTCTATCCTTCTACAGAAAAGAGGTGAAAATTAAAACAACATACAGGTAAGTAGTTAAGAAATCCGCTAAATAAAATAAACATAATAAATATACAATATAAATCGAAAATAAACATATCAAAAATAAACATAAATAAATAATAAATATAACAATTTTGGACATATTACTTTATTACCTTTAACATATTTTCCAGAATACTAAAACCTCGTAAAACAAAAGAAAATTATGAGCAAATGATTCTGATACACATTAATCAAACAAACTGTCATTAGCTATCATTAAACAAGGTGTCATCCGGTAGAAACATTTTCTTTCTTCTGAAGAATAATCGATATCAACAGAAACGATATTTGAGTTTTTTCGCTTTAAGATGAAATCAGCTGTCAATATGATCCTGAAATTTATCGAAAGTTTGCTGAGAATAATATTTTAACAGGAAACTGAATGATGCAGAACTAAGAAATAATTTGGAAAACTAGCATTTAAAGTAAATTTCATGAAATGACTAAAATTTACAAATACGTAATTTTTATCATTATACTAATTCAGAAAAAAACAATTGGAAATAATTTACATAATGAAAAAAATTCCGCATAACTTTTAGGAGAAATTCTGAATGAAATTTTTATAATCCGTAGAAAATTAACTACAGAAGAATATTACTAGATGGAACTTTTAATATTTTTTAATATAAACTAAATAATAAAAAAAATATTTACATATCCACAAAACTAAAATATTTAAGGAAGTTTTAGATTTCGATATGTTTACAGTGATTATTCAACATTATTAAAGATATTGCAGGTATTTTTAATAATATATCAGTTATTATACATGCATATCTGCCAACTATCTCATTAATAACCGTACAATTGTTAACGCCCCCTTAAAAAAATGCCCCTTTTCTTACACCACTATATTTTTAGAGTTATTCTCTCCAAATGTTGTTACGATTAAAAAGGACTGAAATTACTCTAAAAATTTATTGGTGTGAAAAAAATGGCGGGTACAAAAAATTGTACGGTTCACAATGAGATGATTGGCAAGTATGTACATATTATTTCAGATGGTTGTTTATTTCTTGCTCTTCATAGTAACGTAGTTATTATACACAGTTGTTTATGTTTCTCGTCATTTTCTCAATGCTTTTAAAACAGAACATAATTTTCCTTATGTTATATCAAGTGATTATTGACAAGTGGTTCTCATTGGTCAACATCCCGCACGGCTTTGCTATGTTCACATGCAAGAACTTGTAATTTTTCAATAATCTTAGAAATTAAAAATTACAGTTTCGCACAAGCTAATAAAAATAGTTACAATAAAGGAATAAAATATATTTTTAGTACTTTGTACAAAAGACATATAAGTTTTTTTTTTTTTTCTTTCAAATTGATAAACAAATCAACTGATTACAATAAACTCATCTGTTCATAATTAGATTACAAATTTCAAGTAATATGAATAATATAATACTATAGTAATTACATTTAAACATATCTGTTGATCCTGGATCAACAAAAAGGTAAAATGATCTAGTTTCGACAGTGGCAAGCCACGATATGGTCACTGATGAAAGGGCGGACGCGCACTGAAAGCTGTTATGACCAAGAAAGTAACTGAGCTTTATAAGGTCTCTATATGTAATTATAACTAATTATTTTACAATTCCTAACGAGTAAATCCATGAAAAGAGGAATTCTGAATTTTTTACGAATTCAATCTCTAAAATTTCATCTATACTCATCTATAGAATAGCGATAAAGTCTGAAACAACTTACAGGAAAGTAATTAAAAAAAAAAATACGCTTTTGTATGTAAGCAAAAGTTTAATGATTTATGCTTTCTAGAGTAAAAGAATAGAAAATAATAAATGTATCAATTTTGGAAACATTACTTTATTATAATAGCTTTAACATATTTTCTAAGCCCTGTAAAAGAGAAGAAAATTATTAACAAATGTTTCTGATACACATTAATCGAACAACTGTCATTAACTCAAGTTAGACAAGGCATCATCAGGTAGAAATCTTTTCATTCTTCCGAAGAATAATCAATAGCAACAGAAAAGGTATTTGAGTTCTTTCTTTTGAAGATGCATTCAACTGTCTATATAATTAGGAAAATAATACAATAAAGTTTGCTGAGAATAACATTTTAAAAGAAAAATGGATCCTTCTGAATAAAAAATAATTTGGAAAACTAACATTCAAAGAAAATTTGATGCAATCACTAAAAATTTGTGTCCAGAACAGCTATATGTAATTTATGATATTGTGAGTTATTAGTTCTAGAGAGAGTGTTGTAAAAAATATTTCACACATTCATACATTCAAACAGACGTTTTCTAAAGAAAATCATAACGTGCTATTACAGTGTGCTTATAATTAAACTTCCCCTATAAACATAATCCTACAGCGCAAACGAGTGAACAGAATGCAACGAAATTTGGTGCATAGACTATACACGAGGTGCGCTCACAGAATTATGAAAAGAAATTTTAGTTCCAAAATGTTACAAGAGCGCGTCTTTTCCGGAAAAACATTAAATTTAACATAATAAACGACCAAAATGGAATACAGGAACAATATTAACAATTCAGAACAAGAATTATGAGTAATATAATGTAAAACCGAGAAAAGCTGTCAGTTCTAGAAAAAAAATGTCGAGATACGCTTCATATGAGAAACATCACAACTGATCAGTTACGATCTGCTGTTGAACACACTGTTCATCGACTTAAAATTTTGCAGGTGAATGAGGGTGGTCACATGGAACACCTTTCCCTACACCGTCCTGGACACGATTAACAGCTGCTTTTCTTGTGGAATTTTGTCGTAATGTGCTCTTGTTTCTGCAAACTGAACTTTTTTTTTTTTTTTTTTTTTTTCAAACAGCGTACTGTTATATTTTCCTTACCTTTACTTATTGCAGTTAGATGACAAGGTGAGCAGAAACTAGTCAATAAATGTTAATATTGTTTCTGTATTCCGTTTTGATCATTTATTGTGTTAAATTTAATGTTTTTCCGGAAAAGGCGTCCTCTGGTGGATATTTTGAAACACGTTGTTTTTTATAAATTCCGTGAGCGCATCTTGTGCATAGTCTATATACCAACTTTCGTTGCATTCCGCTCACCCGTTTGCGCTGTAGGATGCTGTTTATAGGGGAAATTTAATTATAAGAACCCTGTACATCGAAAACCGGAATTCGAAAATTTTTACGAATTTAATAACTTCTTCTATTGGATAGGGATGGCAGTTTAAATACCATACGGAGCAGCATTTAAAAAATACGCCATTGAAAATGAGAAAAATCTATTGATTTATGCTTATTAGAGTAAAATATAAATAAATTATAATTGTATCAATTTTAGAAACACATGCATTATCATATTATTTTTAACATACTTTTCCAGAATACTCAAACCTTGTAAAAGAAAAGAAAATTATCAGGAAATGGTTCTGATACACATTAATCAAAGAAAGTACCATTAGCTATCATTAGACAAGGCGTCAGCAGGTAGAAGAATTCTTTCTTCCGAAAAATAATCAGTATCAATATAAAAGATATTTGAGTTCTTTCTTTTGAAGATGCATTCAGCTGTCAATATGATCTTGAAAATAATAGAAAATCTTCTTCGTAATCATATTTTTAAAGAAAAATGGATAATGCAGAACAAAAAATTATTTTGCAAGACAAGCATTTAAAGAAAATTTGACGAATTTACTAAAGTTTGCAAATACTTAATTTTCATCATTCTTTTAATACGTGAGCTGCACGCGAATTCTTAAAATCCATTAAAATTCCATAATGAGTCCTCCTGTAATAAATAAAAAATAAGCAAATTTTAAATAAATTACTTAAAACAATGTAATATTTTTCAGTTTTATATCGTATTTTACACTGGCAACCACCGATGGTTGACGCGGCTTTATATCATATTTGACACTGTCAGCCACTGATGAGTGACATGGCGCTCAACGTGTTAATTTTTTATTGGTACTGCTTTTACTTTCGGGGTAAAACTTTCACTGAAATGGTTCTGCACATTCCTAAAATTTCAAGATGATTCCTTCAGTACTTTTAGAGATATATGACAAAATGTATGGAATCTAGAATGGTTGACATGGTGCTGAACTTGTTAATTTCGGGGAAAATAAACAATTGGAAATAATTTATTTAATGATTTTTTTTTCTGTAACTTCTAGAAAAAAAATACTATATACATTATCATGCTTGATCTTAAATTAAAGAAGCAGATTTTTAAAAATATATAGGATGCGTAGAAAAATATGTACCAGAAAATTAATTTTAAAAGTAAAATTGGAAATTAACTTTCTGAGACTCGTATACTAGAGGTGAGTTCGGGCTCTATTTTAGCAATCCGAGCCCGCCCGAGCCCGAAAAATTTTGTGTGATCAGAGCCCGAGCCCGATATTGAAAGTGGTACGCTATGCAACGCATACACAATAGTAAAATTAAATACCGTTTTAATTTTCAAATTAATTTACTTATTACCAATCCTCAATTTAAATAACTATAAATGTTATTATAACAATTTATAATATCTGCGTCTCTGTATACATGTATATATTTTTATAATATATATTTATAGTGCAACCCATTGTTTATAACGCGCCTATCGGGGGACAAAAAATTTATCCGAATGAGTGATATAATGAGGCCCAATATAACGAAGGAGGAAGATTACTGTATAACACTATGACATAATATGCATCCCGTTGAAAAAAAAGTTCTATTTGGAAAAAGGAAAGTCAAAGCTACTAAGGTTTGCAAGATTATTTTGTGATTTATAGCCTATCATGAGTATTATGGCATTACTAGGTGCTCTCAAAATGAATAATTTTTTTTTTTTTTTTTTTTTACATTTTCCAGTTAGTGAAGAATAAAATAAACGGAACTTTTAGCTTAAATCCGAGCCCGCCCGGAGCCCGAAGACTTGCGTAAGATTTGAGCCCGATCGGGCCCGGGCTCGGGCTTGCGGGCTCGGGCTGAGCCCATCTCATCTCTATTGTATACACGCCTGTTAATTTTGTCTTTAATTCAGTAAAATGAATATTTTTTTGTATTAAAACTATATAAATTCATTAATAAGATTGTGCACACAAACTATTGTGTCATATGATATCCGTACTTTATTCGTAATAAAATAAATCTTCGAATTATTTTGATTTTCATCCATTTGTTTAATAATTAATTAAAGAAAGTTTCAGTAATTTAAACAAATGCGTACTCTTTTGAGAATACGAATGATTGGAATTGTAAATTATTAAGTTGTTTCAAAATTTGTAAGTTTTCAATCAGTTCATGATTAAACCAATATTTTTAAATTCTTGGAGTATGATTTCGTATTTCTCTACCTTGAAATATCAGTAACCCCCGGGCCTTTGTTTCTATTTGAAACAATTTTTACTTAGATAAGGGGAGTAATTAATTGAAAATTTTAATAATTATTGCTTTAATTAAAATATTTTATCATCTTTCATAAAATCAAACATTTTTATGTTGTAAAAAACTTCAAAATGTTGAAAGTTATTCAATATTAATTTATAGTATATATATATATTATAAATTAATATTTAATAATTTATATAAAAACTTGTTATCACGATAACTTCAGAAATGAGAGACTGTTTACTTTTTGATTTTGCTAAATTAATTCAGTTTTTGCATAAAAAATGTCTGTTACATGTTAATTTCTCACTTAAGGAAGCATTGTCGAACATCGAATTTTGAACAGAACCCGCGATTTTACAGTTATAGAATAAGAATTTGTTGATATTTTTTTTCTTCGTAATGTTTAACAATAATAATATTTTTAAAAATAATTCTAATATATATATTGAAAAATAAAGGGCAAGATTCATTTTTATATAATAATCACGCATCTCAATTTTTTTTGTTAATCAGACGATTAAGTGAGTTTCCGTGTTTCCGTGTTTTTTATTAAAAGCTAGAAATATTTTTTCGGTATCTCGAAGCTGTTTGTTTATTGATGCATAAAAGTGTAACTTGGAATATTAAATAATTCAGATAAAACGCTGAAGAGTAAAAATTAAACACAGAAATTAACAATTTGATCTGAAAGAAAAATCCGGTAAATTGGAAGCATTTTCTGTAACCGTGAAAAGTTTTTATCGTAAATTCCATTAGAAAGAATATAGACACTTTTTTTCTCTTTAATTAATAAAGTGTTGGCTTCAATAATAAACAGACGAAATATTTTTTTTCTTTTAGATTTGCCTAATATTTTTTCGTAATGAAGAATCTGTTGTATTTATGGTTTATATTAATAAATACATTAAATATGTTCAATCGTAGAGCATTTTACATATGTGTTGCCATTAAAATAAGTTATAGATTTTTTTTTAAATGTATTATGTTTTTATATCAACAGTGTTTATAACATAAAATTTGAAATTAATTTTTTCTTCTCTTTTGCCCAAATGTTGTAGAGAAAATATTGTTCTTTTTGTCAAACTTTCAAACTGTTTTAATTATATTTGCGGGTCTGTGTGTTTGTAACCGCATATCACATGAACAAATATTAACCGGAATTTCAAATTTGGTATTTTAAACTTGTATTATACGAGAACGTTACTTGAAACTTTCTTGGTTTCGTGTAAAATAATCATGTGCCGTGACGTACAAAATTAATAAATAAATTTTGTCTATAGGCGAAATTGCAGGTAAATACAGTTTACATATATACTTTTTTACTTTTAATGTATTTTTAATAACAAACTTATGATATATCTAACAGTTTTTAGAGTTTTCTCTACATAATGAACAATAGTTAAGTATAAGATGCCATCAATCTTGTTAGGAAATTTAAATCACTGATTTTAGTTCATTAACATATTGAAGCTGTGCAATATCCATTTAATCTCTACTTAATTTTTTGATTTTTTATAAGGTGTGCTTATAATGAGCTAGAAAATTGTTTTGAAATACGCCACTGTAATTAACGTATCTCTACATATTTCATTTTTAAATATAAGCACAAGTTTTAAATTTTAAGAAAAAAGGAATTGTATATTTACAATTAATTTCAAGCTTTTGATTATTAAAAAGCACACGGAGGAGAATGTTTTGTTTGACAGCTGAAGAATAATTTTGTGCTGTTATCCGAAACAGCTAAAATTTTCTATTAAATTCAAAAGTAGTTTGGAAAAGTACTACTTTTAATGAGGCATTTTATAAACAGTGTAATGGTTTGATTAAACCTTTATCCCCTATTCTTGCCGATATCTACATGCACTATTTTGAGGAAACACTTTTAAAGATGTTAAAGTTAAAATTTTGGTTTTGTTACGTAGATGACACTTTCTTTCTTATTGAAAATCCTTTTGACATTTCTACCATTCCATATTCAGTTTTCCTTCGATTTAGAGAACTGTAACCAATTTATCCCTTCTTTGATGATTACTTACTTGGTGCTATTCCTGTTTTAAAACTTCTGTGTATAGGAAACCTTCCTCAGTTTATAACCCTCCCCGTGCTCTCTCATATCATCCGGCTTAACAGAAAACTGGCCAATTTTACACTCACATGTGTCATGCTTTTAAAATTCGTTCTGTCATTTCTTTTTTTAAGGAAGAACTTAATTACTTAAAGTCTATTACTATCAAAATAGGTTTTAGTCCCTCTATTATTGTTAAAGCTCTTAAAAACTTCAGTACATCTATTTGTAATTCTACTCTCTCCAGTGTGGTAAAAATTAAATATGATAACTTTGTTGCATCGCCTTGTTATCACTCTTATGTTTTAAATTAGCCAAAGTTTCCAAAATTTTCATGTTATTTAAAAGCTTTTTAGTAAATTTCGATTCCCTTCAATTAAATCCCCTGTTACCGAGCTTTATAAGTGGGGGTATCTATAATGTCCTTTTTAATAATTGTCTTATATCGGTCATTCTAAAAGAAATTTTTAATACTGTTTACGTCAACATTCTCCATACGTTGCTAAACAAGAAATATCTAAATCTTTGTCGGTAATTTGACCATAGCTTTGATTTTAGCGAGCCAAAATTATCTTTTAGGCCAAGCGCGTTTCCAATTTGTATTTCCAAGAAAATTTAGCTATATACCTTAAACGCGATAAAGTTTCTAATGAAAAATATGATTTTACTTTGCTGTCTACAGCTTGGAAAAATTTATTTAATTCGATTAAATGATTATTTCATTTTGTTTAAAAGTAAATAAATAAATTTAAATATGAATTAAATTAACTATATACATATATAAATTAAATAAATAAAAACAATAAAATATAAAATAATTAAAAGGCTGTATTTTTCTGTTTGTATTTAAGATCTAAGGCTAATATTCATAAATTTTCTCCAAACGTTTTCCAAATGGCATGCAAAAATCTAAAGAGCTCATGAGACATCCAAATGTATTCCACATGGTCTACAACAGGAAAAGATAAAAATTTAGAAATCATGTGTTACTTTCAGTTACTCTGGCAACGCAAATATTGTTTCAATCTAAATTATTTTAAGTATATTCTAAACACACAGGTCTTAAAAAAAAAAAAAAAAAAAGAAAAAAAAAAGAAAAAAAAGAAAAAGAAAAAATCTTCAGAAAATGCATAATGTAACAAATCGTTTTTAGCCTACCATACTTAAAATAATTAATAATAATAATAATAAAAGGGGACTAATGTGCAAGTTGTACCTGACGGTACTAAAGTGAAAGTTGTACCTCAAGGGACTAATGTGAAAGTTGTACCTCACGGGACTAATGTGCAAGTTGCACCGAACGAACAAACTATTTCTTTCAACGATAGGTCTAATATATCGTATCATATTATAGATCGTATTTATCGTAATATAACTCAATACTTATTTCGCTTCCGTCTTCGACTCGTTTTAATACGCATTTTTTATATGCATGAGCAGCCCCCGAAAAACAAAAACATTAAATCATTAAATTCATTTTTTTACATATTTTTATTTCATATTATTTCACGCGCACTTTTTATTTCCTAATTCAAAGTTATTAAAAAAAACTTTTTCGATATCGCTTGTACCGATACTGATTATTATTAATTTTCTTTTCTTTTTCTTTCAATAATAATAATAATAATAAAAGATTTTGATGAAATTCTGGCAAAAGCAGAATTTCGTTTAGGACGGAGGACTATTAGTGTTTTTTTCTTCCCAATTATAACATCGCTTTCAAATTATTCAATCATATTTTCGATAAATTTTAGATTTCGATAAATGTCCAACTATCGAAAAATGATTTCGACAAATGTCCAACTATCGAAAACGATAACGCAAAAATCCCAGATTGAGACTAATGGGCCCTCAGTCCTAAAAATTTAAGGTATTTAATTAAAATTAGATACATATATAGATATGGAATTATAATATATGTTTTCAGTCATATAAAAGTTTAAAATATGTAACAAAAATAACTAAAGAAAAACTTACGAGAAAATTAATAAATGTGAAACAATTCATAAGTAAAACTTATTGCAAAAACGTAAAATAAATTATTTAAACTATCAAAAAATGCCCCGTATGACTTGAGACATACGTGTGGAGTTATATGTATATATATACATATATAAACACCATAAAAATGCTCTCCCTCCATTTTTAGTGTTTTTTCTGTTGTATCCCGTTTCTTGATTACGCTCCTCTCTAATTGGTTCACAATGCTGCTGCCTATTGATTGTTTGTGGTACTCTTCCTCCTCAATTCAGTGTTGCTTTTGCCTCCAAGGTAGTAGCGAATGTTTTGCACCTGAAGAAGGAAGACTGTGTCCTTCGAAACTGGTAATATTTTCGCTAAATTTATGGTGTGTGAGGAAGTTTCTAGTTTTAAATATGTAATAATTGTACACCATTTCTTTTACTTAGTAAAGCCTATAGATTCAGGTCTATGAGAGGTTAGTAAAATAAATATTAAATATTTTTAATGGGAAGAAGAAATTTTATTTTTACTACATATTATGCTTATGAAAGCAAACAAAAATTTAAATTTTTGGAGAAAATGCGGCATGATAAATTTTCATAATAGTTGATTATCTTTAAATTTTAGCATAAATTTTTGTCTGAAAAGATAATTATTTAAATTTTAAATGAACAATTTTCTAAAGAAAAAAAGATCATATCGACCAATTTCGTTCAAAATATGTAATATTATCATTTTTATTTGTCACTTTCTCATAAAAACGATGAATAAAATTATTGCAAATACAGAAATACTAAATAAACTATTCATACACGTTTATGAAGCTTTATGCTCATATCATAATCATGAATTAATACTGCAGTTGTTTTCTTAAGTACATCCTTATGTTAAAAACACTTTTTAATGCTATTTTAATGTAATTCCTTTCCTCAGAGAAATCATCTATTTCCCGTAAAACATTGTCTAATTAACCAATTATATTGTTTTCATATATAAATATATTTTCTAACATCTAAAGATAAATATCATTCTGTATTATCCGTTAATTGCAACTACGCAAATAACTTGCAAAGCAAATAAATAAATAAACAAATAAAAGAATGAACAATGTAGTATATCATGTCCTTATAAATATAAGTTATAATTAATTCAAGTAAATGGCAATAGGAACTCATGGTGTGCTCAAGAAAAGTCAAAGGTAAAGTTGATCATAACTGTAAAAATAATAATAAAAGCTTTTTTTGTTAATAAATTATTTTTATATTTTAGTTGTGTTTTAACAATTTACTCAGAAACTCATCTGTTAAGACTTTTATTAATATCTAATTAAATCAATTTTCAGTATGTGTGTTTAATGTACACTACTGGCAATTAAAATTGCTACACCAAGAAGAAATAATAATAACGGAATGAAATTTGTTGGACACATACATTATAGTAGGAAGAACAATTGATTAAAATTTCAGGAAATTTGGAGTAATATGTATTGAGAAAACAGTACATAAAGCAGCTACATCTGTGAGCAATAACAGCACATATCTGCCTAGGCATTGAATCGAACAGCGATTGGATGAAATGTACGGGTAGAGCACTTCATAAAGTTTTAACACGATGCCACAATTCATAGATTGAAGTTACTGGTGTGTGGTGGGGGGCCAGTCACTTTTCAACGATTAAACAGTCATTTTCATTGGTGCGAGATCAGGAGAACGCGCTGGCCAGAGCAACAGTCGCACACATTCTGTATCAAAGATAGTCCAGGCAATACTTAACTTGCTTAAAGTTTGCGCTACGGAGGCCTCGTATACAGGGAAGAGGGGCGGACCTTAACTCATCAGAAATTTAATGGTCGCTTATCAGAGTGTCAGGAATACGAACTTGAAGAAATCCAGACGTGTATCCAATGGGAACCTATACCCTCATTGCGAATGGTGGACAGTATGATGATGTAGAATCCGAGCTGGCAGTGTGCATTATTCCTAATGCCGTTAAATACGGATAAGTTAATCTTGATGCTGTAAACAGGATTGTGATTTGTCTGAAAAGTGACTTCACGCCGTTCCTGCGTCCAGGTTCATCATTGATCAAACATTAATGGCGCCCATATCAATGATGGAGTTTTGAGGGTAATCAGAATTTTGGTAGCCGCATACTGAGACACCACCTGGATTGATGGTATGTGGTACCATTCGATACACGTCCCGGTCACCTCTTGTTTTCATTCCCGCCACTCTGAATACCAGTCATTACATTTCTGACGAGTTAAGGCCCATCGCTCTGCCCTATGTTCAAGGCCTCCGAAGCGCAGCATTTAAGTAGGACAATGCACGACCGCAAGTTATCCATAATGTCTGGACCTTCATTGAGAGCGTTCCTGATCTCGCACCAATGAAAATGACTGTTTAGTCGTTGAAAAGCGACTGGTCCCCCACCACTCACCAGTCACTTCAATCGATGGATTGTGGCATCGTGTTAAAACTTCATGAAGTGTTTTACCCGTACATGTCATGCAATCACTGTTCGATTAAATGCCTAGGCAGATAAGTGCTGTTATTGCTCACAGAGGTCGCTGCTTTATGTACTATTAACGTAATAAACCGTATTAAGTGTACTTTTTTTACATAGGAATTTTTGCTAGTGTTTGGACACTTTTGTTACCGACTGTACATGTTGCAGCTTACTTTTTAAAGGTGATACAAAACCTTTTGTTTATTGTTCAATTTTATAGTGGTTCCCTTTTCACCTTCAGGACAGAATTTTACTAAAATATATGACATATAAATTCTTCATACTCCCAAACTTTCAAGATGATTCGTGAAGAATTTACTAGATATTTGACAAAACGCCTAAATTCAATTGTGTCCAATTACATATTGGTAGATAGTGTATATAGTATAAAACGTTTTACATATAATGCTTTATACTAATGTCGACAAAACACTAATGAATATTAAAAACATTTATAATAATTTTTTTGTTTATAAAAATATTTTGAAACAGATATTTTCCTAGACATTTAAAAGAAAAAAAAAAGACAAAAAATTGCTAAAGTACTTAAGATCCGTTACAAAATTAAATTTTATGGGCTAGTTTAAAATTACGGGCTGAGTTAGTCACGCTATATTTGCCTTGAATGCTTTAAAAAGTCTATTCAATAGCCATATATTTCTCGATTTATCCAATACTGTATTTCTTAAAATAAATAAATAAATAAATAAAAGAAAAGGAAAAGGTATATATTTTTTTATCATTAAATAAAATGCAATATTTTTATATTTTTTTTATTAAAAGTTTAAACATTCTTTTTCATTCTGTTTCTTATTTTATTAGAAAAGAAATGGGAACACCCACTAAACAGCGAATTGTACTAATACTTAAGTAATTACTTTTTCGATATCGGATACCGATAATGCAGGTTATTGTCATTCTGAACAGCATTCATGTAATGTTTTACCCCACTTACTCAACTATTTCATTTGTTACGGTTTTGGTTTTCGGTATCTCGATAAGTTGAAATTTCCTTGCTAAATTAAGCGTTTCAGTCTTATAGTTTTCATTTGTATCAGCTTTTTAAGAATATCAAATGCAAATGAAGAAAATATGAATTAAAAAAATATACATTTTTAGTGATATTACTAATCAATAAAATTTTTCAAAAAATCATAAAAGAAGAAAAAAAATTAATAAAGAAATAAATCAGACATAAACACACATATATTGGTGTAATGAAATAATTCATATGAAAAAGCTTAAATAATTATTTATACGAATTATATTTTTAAGAAAAAAAAATTTATTCACTTTAATAACAGTTTAATTACCATAAAAGAACATTTAATACATTAAATGCAATTTTTTAAACATTAGGATTTATTTTTCTTCATTGTATTAATTTTACACAATTTTATTACAAAATGTTTTGGATTTAACGATTTGGGGTGTCACTCTACGGTTTTCTCTTTTAACATGAAAGCTCGTTGGGCCGGGAACTTTGGCTTAATGTGGATTTGAAACACAACAATAATCTAATCCTCTGAATCATGACTTAAATTTGACATCTATTAACTAAAAACCTCGTTAACACGTAAACCACCATATGGACATAATGAGAAATTATTTGATTTTTTTTCAGTTGTTCATCTACGCAGTCTATTTATTTATTTATTTATTTATTATTATTATTATTTTCAGATTGAGTCTTTTTTTTTATTATTACAGAGACTATTGTAAGACTATTGTGAGACTATTGAAGACTATTTTGATCAACCATGAACTGAAAATGTTGTTGAAGCAATTTCCAATTACAATCTGTAATGAATCTGATTAAGTTTGTAAAATTTAATGTCATTTATGTCACATTCTACAAGATACGTGTCCGCGTGCATATGAACAATAAATATTAATTTCATAGTATTCTGTGCAAAACAAATACATTTAAATATGATATATGAAAATACTTCTCATAAGATGTCATGCCTTGAAACAGTTTTCAGTACCCCTGTATATACAAACCATTAACATTTCAATAATAACATATGACATTTTCAACAGGGAGCTTTTCTTTGTTATCTTCAATCACATGTATCAATTAAAAAAATCTCGTGTGAAACAATCACATGACTTTCATTACCCACTATTACACGTATTATATGCATCTTTGAGAGATAATGTGATCAGAAAACATAAAAGTGATCTAAAGAGGAAATCATTAGAACCGTTTTTGAGATACTAACTTTAAAAAATAATCAGTTATGGACCGGAAAACTATAATTACATACAAAAGGATATTTAAAAGTCAGTTAATATGTCGTGTTTGAAAAATATCCGTACAGCCCATTTTAAAGGAATGCGCTTGCAAGACCAGAAATTGAGCTATTTATAAAGGACGCCTATGAATTTTCCTGAACTAACCGGCTATATCATTCGAAAGGATATCTAATAGAAAGTTTATATAGGAAATTTGAAGAAAATCGTTAGAACCGTTTTTGAGATACGGATTTACGGTCTCACTTCCGGTCACCAATGTCCTACTTTCGGTTTTTCTATTTTCATCAAAATTTGGAAAATTCATCTGTACACCAGACCTGTCTTAATTCTGAAGATTTGTAGTTCTATCTTTATTAGTTTCGGAGATATGATAGCCAGAAGATTAAACACATACATACACACACACACGCACACACATTGAGCAATCGTCAAAAAACACTTTTTTGGACTCAGGGGACCTTAAAACGTGTAAATTAGTTGAAATCTCGATATCGAATTCTGGGACAAGTACAATACTTCCATTACATGCGGTAGTAGGGTAATGGAGTAAAAATTTCTGAAACTATTTATGGATTTTAGAGCGTAGGCAAACGGACGGAAAGTCAAACAGACAAATTGGTATACCGTGTATTTCAAATAATATACCAGGAAAATTAAATGCTATTAACTATAATTAAATTTTGCGATGAAGAAGAAATAGTCAAAAAAGGTAATTTCCTGAGACTTTATATAAGCGGGATAGTTCGCGAAAATGCACCAAAAAATGCGGAGTCACTCCATATAATTTCATGGAAGTGTGTTGCTCGACTGTGTTTGAATATTTTGATGTTTGCGTCCCTTATAGGCACATATGAGAGATGTTTAAAACAACTATTATTTTTTATCTACTATTAACCTTGTATTTTATACAGGCCATTAAAGTCGTTCTCACGGTTAAAAGTGGAATTATTAGACATTTCCCTTTTGGAACAAATCTCTTTAAATTAAATTTATAAGTACTGATTTTAAATATTAGTAATAAATTATGTAAGGTAAAGGTGTCCCATGCATGGTTACACTGCTGTAACTTTGTAACTAGAAGAATTACTATAGGTGAAATGTCAAGTTCAAAGGGGATGAAATAATAATAATAATAATAATAATAATAATAATAATAATAATAAATCTTTGCCATGTATTAATCTATTAAAGTATTATGTATACTGTGTGTATTGTTTGTGGTTTTGATATTAATATATATATATATATATATATATATATATATATATATATATATATATATATATAGTTTTTAAATTCCACAATTCGGCTAATTGACGCACACTGAAATAGAAAATTATACATTGAATTAAATACTTGCAGATTAATTTTGTGTTATTGAAATGCGCTTTATACTAATGCAAAATTACTTCAATGGAATTATGATAAATTATTAAAAAACTTTGCTCATTTTTTGTAAATATTAAAGTACTATTTCATAAGTATTTTTTTAACTGAAAACCACAAAACAATACACACATCATATATAATTCTTTAATCTTATATATATTATAAATGTGAATGTCCGTTTATTTGACTGAGTTTCACGCTAAAACTGCTCGATGGATTTCGATGAAATTTGTTATGGAGATAGCTTATACCCTAACTTAAAAAGTTGGCTACCTTTTATTCCGAAAAAAAATTTGTTTTTGCGATTTTTATGCATAAAATAGCAATTTTGTAAGCTAATAATAGCAAAAAATTAGCCATTTAAATTTATCCATAATTTAATTGTTGCCAAAAAAAAAAAACGAATTTATTTATTTTTTTCAACAGGAAAATAAATACATTTCTCTAAACGTGAACAAAAATTAAAAAAAATAAATAAATAAATAAATAAAAATAAATAAATAAATTATGCATCTCAAAAAATTGACGTCATTTTTAATTTAAAAATTCTTTTACAAAGTGCTAATATAGTTTAAGATGCTAATGTGTGTTCTACTAAAATCAGTTTTATTTATAGTAGATCCTCCTGGGTGATTTTTTAAATTGTTGCGTTGAAGTACACCGAACATTTTTCGCCAAGAGGCTTAATTTAGCATTTTTTAATCTAGGTAGTTCAAGAAAAATATAAAAGAGGTTTAATTTAGCAACAGCAATTTTAATCTAGGTAGTTCAAGAAAAATGTAAAATTTATAAAATACTACAAAACGAAAAAAAATAAACTGAAATAGTAGTCACATAAATGATCTATTTTTATCTGAGTAGATAATTTTATAGAAAAAAAAGTGCAGTTTTAAAAATAGAAAATTTATTTCATTAAGCACTATTTTAAACCTAAAAACCATTAATAAAATAAACAGAATATGAAGGGTTCTTATATGTTAACGAAAAGGTGTCCGATAAAACGCTTTCTATTTTTATGCAAGAAATTATACAAAAAAAAAAAAAAAATCGCTAATATGGCGACAAAAATTCAAAAGCCGCCAAGGGAGAGATTCAATAAAGTTGTGTAGCACGATAATGTTTAGTTATTTATTTATTTTTTTATATACCAATCACTACGCTAATTGAACATACAAATAAATGAGCTGCTGTGTGTGACTGCACTTGCACGCTGTCGGGCAGAAATATTTGATTAATTCAAATTAATATTTAAATAACTAAACAAAGATATGTTTAATAGAAAGCATAGTCTTGGAGACAAACTTGGCGAGTGGGTTATTTGCTTTACTCCTGTGGAACAAGTGACTATTTTTAGACTGTCCCAGAACATTCATCGAATAATGACTTATACTGTACGAGTAACAGCTTCAACTGTTTCCAGAATATTCGAAGAATTAACACCAGCTATTGGACTATTTTCGAAAATATTTGTTTTAATAATAGTTTTGTTGTACAGATTCGAGAAGTTCAAAAAATGTTTGATATTGCCAAGGAGGTCCCATACTAAAGCTGTGACGAAAATAGTCGCCAATCGAAATATATTCAGTTACAAAGAAATCATTTAAATATAGTGTCCAGCGAAGCGGGCAGAGCCTGCTAGTAAATTAATAAAAAAATTTGGCAAAGAAGTTTTTTTTTTATCCCCTTTCGGTTTATGGGGGCCTTAAAATGTCATTTTTGTCATTAAACTGTAAAGGTTTAAAAACCACGCAATTTCATTTCAATTTCTCCTTAAAGAGATTCCAGCGATTAATCTGTGTGATATTTTATTTCCTGGTTTTGTTCCCTAGAAGAGTTATTCCCTGTCGAAATTAACAAAAATCTGATGCTTGACCTTGAACTTTAACCTACTGTAATTATTTTAACTATCGCCCCAATGGTCGAAACTCGACCATTTTCTTTTTCTTTCTCCTTTTTTTTTTTTTTTTTTTTGCATAGCAAGGCAAAGAAGCAAAGTTATTGCCTTGTCTTAACGGATTTAAAATGCAACACAGCTGCGGCAATTGTTTGCCGATATGCTTTCTAACTAAATCAGCAGAGTTTTACTGAATATATTTCTCTCTGTAGATGTTGAGCTTTTCCTGAAATGAGAGAAAATCGCAACGTGAAAACCCCCCTGTTATGTGATACAGCCCAAACGCTAATCGGTACTATGTCAAACCAAGGTCCAACCAAATATCAAATGTTGTTAAATTAATTCTATTAGTTCATAAACGACAGTGTTTGAACTCAAAAAGAAATATATTTTGCAAAAATAGTCGAATTGAGTTCGGGAAATTTCAAAACGTGTAACTTTATCGAAAACCGAAAATCTAAAATTTTTCTGAATCTTATACTTTCTTCTTATATATGCAGAGGAAAGAATAATAAATTCACTTTTTTTTTTAAATAAGTAGTCAATTTCAGTTAACTGAAATGCAAGGAAATCTCAAAAAGTGTAAATTCATCGACAACCGGAAGTCAAAAGTTTTTTGTATCTTTTACTTTCTTCTTATACACGCAAAAGCTAGCAATAAATCAACTTTTTTAAAAATAAGTAGTCAATTTCAGTTAATTGAGACTTAAGGAAAGCTCAAAACATGTAAATTCAGTGAAAAACGGAAATTTAAATTTTTTCCGTATCGTCTACTTTCTTCCTATACATGCACCAGTTAGTAATAAATCAACTTTTTCAGAAATAAGTAGTCGATTTAAGTTAATTGAAATGCAAGGAAATCTCAAAAAGTTTAAATTTATCGAAAACCGGAAACCGAAAATTTTCCATGTCTTCTACTTTTTTCTCACTGATGCAATTTTCTCAGTGATCACACAAGCGAAGTGTGACGTCACTGACTATTGTTGGGGCTAAGTAAAAGATTTTTTATATTAATCGTTCATTGGATTTTTTGTAAAAAAAGAAAAAAGAAAAAGAAAAATTGAGAAAAATTAGTTCCCGATTTTAATCCCCATATTTGGATATAATTATATATTAGGTATAGTGCACATGTGCTAGCTTAAGTTATCTTGCCGTCAAATTGACAAAAATTTTATTTTAAATTTCAAAACTATGTCGTCCTTGGCGCTTTTTGTACTAGGAGATCAAAAACGTAATACGAAAATATGCGTGTCAGATGTATATTTTCGTAATATCTGTTGCATGAAATATTGTTTGATGTTATTGATTGCTCTCTTAATATACGTTGTTAAAATAACCATGATTTTTGACAGGAATTCAATATGTTTGCCAGAGAATTTTGCGACAGATATCAAATATCAACGACAGATATCAAATATCTTCCGCGGCGACATATTAGTATCTTATATCAGATACTTTATTTAGACATTTGAAGATAAATTTAACTTCAAATTATGATAGAATATTTACCATTTTCCTGTTACTTAGTATATTAGTTTGATATTTAATGTGTAAATATCACCGTTTGAAATGAAATGTTTATGTTTACAATTGAAACTGAAAGTTTGCCATTTTTTATTCTACAATTTTTAATTTTAAATTAAAATTTTATCAATTTCACAGCAAAAATAACTCAATCTAACACATGTCGACAATAACTTATATATAACTATACCCAAATATGGGAATTAAAATCGAAAGATAATTTCCATTAATTTTTAATATTTTTTTTTACAAAAAAATCCAATGGACGATTAACATAGGAAATCTTTTTCGTGGCTCCAGGATGGCCAGTGACGTCATCACTTCGCTTGCGTATAGTGATGCTACATTATACAAATTAATGTGTCTATGGTTTTATTTGAGTTTTATGAAATTGCCAGATTTAACAACTTTCCACTTTTAGGTATTTTTAAATGTAAAGTTGTACGTGTATGAAATGGAAAAATAGGGGATAAAAAATAAATGTATTTTCAAATACTTTCTTGACATCGTAAGAAAATAATTTTTGTATCCGCTGCATCTGGCTAACCATACCTTACGAATGATACCATTTTCAACCCTCTACTGCCATAATTAATATGTTAAAAAGGGACTACAAATTTTATGCTTGCCTATCTAGATTATTAAGTCACATCAGTATAACTGAGCATGTGACACCTTTACTTTACATACTTTAATACTAATATTTTTAATTTGCACTCATAAATTTAATTTAAAGATATTTGGGACAATATATAAAGGTCTAATAATCCCATTTTTAACCATGAAAAAGACTTTTGATGACCTTTATAAAATACAAGGTCGTTAGTAGAGAAAAAAATAACAGTTGTTTATAACACCTCTAATGTGTGCCTATAAGAAACTCAAGAATCAAAAGAAACAAAAATAGTCGAGCAACACACTTCTATGAAATTATGTGGATTGAACCTGGGTTTTTGTTCTGTCAAAATACCATGTACATACATATTTGCATGTTCTTTTAAAAAAGAAATAGGAAAAAAAAAACAATTTACGCAAAAAGAAATATTCAAGTACTTTTCCGTTGTTTGCATATATATAAAATCATTCCCGATATTTTACTTTAAATTAAACACTTTTCCAAATAAAAATTTTCTTACTTAAGACATAAATTGATAAACATTGGATGTTTTTTTTTAATTTTTGTGAAATTTTGACACGTTCTATTACATTTAAAGAATGGTGCTGTTTAAAAACTAATAACTTTCAAAAAGTTAGCAGAATTTAATTAAGATAACATATGACAGGAATATTTTAATACGTCTTAGGAAACAAGATATTTTTATTAATAATTCATACAATATTTTTCATTAATTGAAAATAAGCCATGTAATCACATTCTGCATCTTAATTTAATTACGGTACATTTAGCATATAAGAAAAGAGTCAAATGTAATAACATATAAATTTTGAAGGGGATTTATTTATTTTTATTTTTTTAACTATGAAGTTTTGAAAATAATCTAAACATTAAGCTGCATATTTTTTTAATTATTATTTTAAAAGTCAATAAATAGGTACAGTCGGTAACAGAAGTGTCCGAACATTAGCAAAAATTCCTATGTAAAAAAAGTACACTTCATACGGTTCTGTTAAATAAATCCTTGTCGAATCCTGTTCTTAGTCAGTGTAAGAACAGGATTCGATAAGGATTTATTTAACAAAACCGTATGAAGTGTACTTTTTTTACATAGGAATTTTTGCTAGTGTTCGGACACTTTTGTTACCGACTGTACAAAGATTAGTATAGCACTTGTGAACAATGTGTTTCTGCTATATCCAAATTTAAATTCTCAAAGAAAATCATAGGATAGCATGGTATTCACATTTGATGTTACAATACTTTGTAGAAATAAAATGAAAAAGAAAGAGTTTAAGCCATCAGTTCAAGAATAAAATCAATTTCAGTCAAAAAATATTAGCGAAAATTTTAACATATTATTGATATTTTTCTTTCTTAAAAAAAAAAAAAAAAAGGGGGGGGGGGGTAGCTGTTTTTTCTTTTTCACAATCTGTTTATTCCCAGCATAATTTTGTATGCATTACTTCCTTGTAATAAAAATAAGTGTGTAGAACTTCTTTATGTATTAAAACTTTGATTTTCTAATATAATATAACGTTTTTATATGTTTTTGTTACAAGTTCCACAACATTTCGTTACTGGCAGAATTAGACATTGTTATTGATTACTGTGATTTTGAGAGCCATATTTTCCAAAACACAGAACATGGAATGAAATATCAATTCATTTTCCTGAAGTTCAAATCGAGATTATTCAATTAACTATAAAGAGGTTTATCCAAGGTTTGAGTAGAAATTTTCATTTTTTGCAAATATCACACAGTACTCTAGCATATATCTTAAAAGAAAGGTTGGACAGAAAAAGAGTTTTGTTATTTATAATATTATCACATAAAATTGTCTAAAATGTTATTTACAAACTAAGACTCATTAAATAAACTTTTCTCGAAACTGTTTAAGTAATGATACAAGTTTACGTACTTTTTTTTTCTCTTTTAACGCATTACTGAAACAAAAAATACTTTTTATTTATAAAATATATTTTTTTAGGTTATTTGCCTTTTATTTCGTCTTTTCCTAAAAAAATGTTTTAAGGTGTCTATTAGTGAAACAAAAGATGTGTCGACTACTAGCGTTTTTTTAATTCTCTGGAAAATTACTATTCGTGTCATGATTTTTTTCCTTTTTTTAATGAAAGTTGTATTTACTTTCTGTATAGAAATTGAAGACTTAAATATGAAAAAAAAACCTTATATTTATCCAAATAGTAATATTACAGTCTACCTAAAAAGATTTTATGAATTATATTTATTTTTTGTGTAGTTCAGCAGTCTCAGAAAATTCACATAAAATTTCAACGGTATATTTATTTTACTCTTTAGAATGTTCTTTATCAAAGTCTCATACTTTTACTATTAGCTAAAAAAAAAAAAAAAAAAAAAATGTTGCACGCTAAGAAAGGTTAGTAAACTTCGAAGAGTTTAAAAGGATATCACCTTTCCTAACACTTTTCACTTGGCATTAGGATGCTGTAATTAAACGTACAAACTGAAGACGATCCCCATTGCTTAAAATCTAAATAAGAATACATTATTTCTAATACTGAGAGGACTGGGTTACTCGCGCTTAACTGATATACACATAAAATAATTTAAATTACAGCTATCAGTGAAAATAAATGATTATACTATCTTTCAAGTATTTTAGATTAGATTAAGGACCAGTATATTGTATTCCACACAATCTCTAATTCGCCTAGACTTTATATATATTTTTTCATTTAAATACTAGCACTCAAGAAATAATTTGCGTACCTACCAACACCGAAACTTAAAAGTCCACTCCAATCCATCAGGTTTCTAAAACTTCATCAACCATGATATTTTCAAACAAATTGCGTAGAGTCTCTTTTCAACCAAACTATTCATCCATCGAAAGCTAGAAACCTATTACATACTTTTGTGCACATTGCAAGAATTTAGCGTGACCCTCCTTAACCCCTTAACTGCCTCCGGCGTATACATACGTTTTCCCAAATTACGATCCTTTGTATTTTACTGCTAGCAGTGAAACTACTGACACGGTCTGACAGTGCTATTAAATAACCTTGAAAGTGATCTTGACTGTTTTTTTTTTTTTTTTTTTTTTTTTAAGATTTACTCATTTCAGAGTTGAAAGAGATGGGTGGTACTGGGAAACTCGTAATTCTTTCTCGGCAAGTAAGGGTTTAATGATGTACATCAATCTGATTTTCACTTTCTTTCTCCCCATGTTATCCAATGGGATTTTTGTTCCTTAGTTTTAAAAGAATATTTAATTAAAAAAATAAGTTTTTCGAATTCTGCTTTTTGAATATTATTTTTTGAATTAGTCGTCTTTTAGTTTAGGGAGCAATTTTTTGAAAAAATTAAAAAAAAAAAAAAATCATTTCATTAAGTAAATTTAAGACTCTAAGTTCAAATCTCTAAACAAAATGTTTAAAATTATTTTTTATTTTTTTTTTAATTTGCTTACTAAGCTAAGAGGTGACATATTCAAATAGTAATGTTAAAAAATTAGAATTCGAAAACCTTTATTTTTGAATCAGATATTCTTATAAAACGAAGCAACGAAAATCCCATTGGATAACATGGGAAGAAAGAAAGAGGAAATACGACTGATGAAAATCCTGAAAAATCCAATACAGCAGTAACAAATGTAAAACTAAATAATATACAGGTGTTGGACAAAATAATTGAAACACTTTAACTTTTTTATGTTTTGTCGAATATCTTGAAAAATACTTAAAGTGTTGCTCTTGAATTTTGGGAATAAAGAAAACATGTCTTTTTTCATATTTTTCAGCGAAGGTCCTGAAGGCCCTTAGGGGTCGAACAACAAGTCCAATAAAATAAAAAAATATTTGTGATTACCCTGTATCTGGAAAAACGTCGACTGATTAGCGAATTTTAGATATGGCTAAAAATGTTATATTTCATACGTGTGTAAAGTTTTATGAGGATATCTCGAATATTTAAAGCGTTATTAATATTTTATTAAAAAATGCAAAAATATTTTACGAGTTTTTACTTGGAAAACATTTTTGCATGTATTCTCTACAAATTATAAAAAAAAAAAAAAAAAAAAAAAAAAAAAAACGGAAAACAAGACAACAAATGCCTAAATCATTATACTAATCTAAGACAAATATATTCAATATTCAAAGAAATATGGACAGTTGTTGTAAATAATTTTTACTCGCATGCACAGACTACAGCCAAAAAAACTTTCACATAGTTTAATATTCAACTTTATAGAGCACCGTAAAAAAAAAAAAAAAAAAAAAAAAGAAGTAGAATATGATAAAAAATCTTAGAGATATCGGTGATTAAATAAGCTGTTTTTCAACTGCTTTCTAAAAAGATCTTTACGATAAGAGAACATTCAGAAATGAAAATCTATATAAGAAAATAATTTCAATTTTCCCTTCAAACAATTCATTTTTTTTTTCTTTTCTTTCTTTTTTTTTTTTTTTTTTTTTTTTTTTTTTTACAGGTATGTAATACATACCCATGAGAAAAACAATGAATCACAAATATTAAGTCGCATCGTGTAATATAGTTTTTGTGGTACCAATTTTTCTTTGTGAATGGCCTCTTATCGTAAACACTTTTTTAGAAAACAGTTGAAAAACAGTTCATTTAGTCACCGATATTTCTATGAATTTTTGTCATATTCATTTTTTTTTTTTTTTAAGGTAATACAGACAGTTGACTATTAAACTATGTGAAAATTTTTTACTATAGTCTACGCATGCGCAGTAAAAAAATATTTACTAACCCTGTTCGCATCACTTTATGTATTTAATATATTTGTTTTAGCCCATAGTATAATAATTTAGGCATATAGTGTCAAGTTTTCCAAAAGTTTCATGAAATTTCGAAAAAAAAAAAAAAAAAAAAAGTTTGGAGTTTTAAAGTAAAAATTTGCGAAAAATGTTTACATTTTTTAATATAGATTTACTAACTCTTTAAGTATTCGAGTAATCTTCACAAAACTATACACACGTATAAAATGCTACATTTATAACCACATCTGAAATTTGCAGAACAATCGACACTTTTCCAGAAAGAGAGTAATCGCAAATACTTTTTATTTTATTGGATTTGTTATTCGTCCCTAAAGGCCTTCGTGACAAAATCTTTCCTAAAAAAACGAAGAAAGGTATTTTTTTCTTATTCCCTAAATTCAAGAGCAACACGGGAAGTATTTTTTATGATATTCGACAAAAGATAAAAAAGCAATAGTGTTTCCATAATTTTGTCCAACACCTGTATATTTCTTATATGATAAAATCGTTATGTTTTTGTATGATTATAGTAATTTTTTTTTCTTTTTTACAAACTTTTGCAATTAGGCAATCTAAAGCAATAATAAAGGGGTGGGGGATTAGTTTTCTCAACTTTCTTACTGTAAGGTCTATAAGACTGGCTCGTCTCTAGCTTATAAATTATAATTATTATTGTTAATATTTTCCATGAAAACTGTCTAACACCTGTATATTTCTTATATGATAAAATCATTATGTTTTTGTATGGTTATAGTAATTTTTTTTTTCTTTTTTAAGAAATTTTTCAATTAGGCAATCTAAAGCAATAATAAAGGGGTGGGGGATTAGTTTTCTCAACTTTCTTACTGTAAGGTCTATAAGACTGGTTCGTCTCTAGCTTATAAATTATAATTATTATTGTTAATATTTTCCATGAAAATTGTCTAACACCTGTACATTTCTTATATGATAAAACCGTTATGCTTTTGTATGGTTATAGTAATTTTTTTTTTCGTTTTTACGAAATTTTGCAATTAGGCATTCTAAAGTAATAATAAAGGGGAGGGGGATTAGTTTTCTCGTTTTTCTTACTGTAAGGTCTATAAGACTGGTTCGTATCTAGCTTATAAATTATTATTATCATTGTTAATATTTTTCATGAAAACTGTCCAACACCTGTATATTTCTTATATGATAAAATCGTTATGCTTTTGTATGGTTATAGTAATTTTTAAAGAAATTTTGCATTTAGACATTCTAAAGTAATAATAAAGGCGAGGGGGATTAATTTTCTTATTTTTCTTACTGTAAGTTCTTTAAGACTGATTCGTCTGTAGGTTATAAATTATTATTGTTATTATTTTATGAAAACTAATAATATAAAAGATACACATGAGAAAAGAACACAAATATGAGATATGCGACCAAGTATACCTCAGATACATAAAAAAGTAATAGATTATTGAGGTAAATATTTTTTGTTTTGAATGTGAGAAGAATTTAATTCTTAGATTTAAGTTTAATAAAAAGTAACTTATGGTAAAGATTAAAAAGCACTTAATTATACAAATAATTAAACTAACATATCATAAACTGAAACTTAATTTTTTTTTTTTTTTTTTTTTTTTAACGAGTTAAGTGATCTTAATGGACTAAAGTAAGAAATCTTCACTTTTAAGAAGCATAAAATGTGACATTTTAATAGCTTTTAAAGATTTATCAGTTTCGTTAGTAAAATTTAATTAGCTTATAAGGATTCGTTTTAATTGACATCTTATTGAATATTTTAGCAGGCATTTAAGTAAGTACATCTTAATTAGTGAGAGAAGTTTTATCTAATCATGTCTTTTTATTGGTTTGCAGTTTATTAACTCTTTTTCTTCTGGCGTGTTCTGATATTTAATTTTTATATCACTTAAAAGGTTTCTTTAATTTAATTTGTGTGTTGTTACAAAGTAAAAAAAGAGTTTTATCTATTTATTAAGCTTTTTACTTTCTGGACGCTGTTTGATTTTGAAATATTGAATCCTGGCAAAAATCTACTTTGAGATTTTGGTGTATTATGCGTTTTGAGGTCTCCTGAATTTATGTTTTTTATTTTTACGATGACGTACGTGTATGCATGAGTGAACAGGATACCGTCTATACGCATTGTTTGAATGATCTGAAAGTTGGTACACATATGACAGCTCACCGTAACATGAGCTGTGCAGATTTTTGGGAATCCAGAACTTATTGTTTTTTACAGAAACAGAAATAAGAATTCTTTGTCATTACTTATTATGAACGGAAATTATTTATTGTGCGATAGAATATAAAGGTAGTATTCAATTGAGCTTAAAATTTATGTACATATTATAGGTCACTGTCGCACTAACTGTGTAAATTATGACGAATCTAGTAATTATAGATTTTTACAAGGACGTAACGAAACGTTGGACATCCTGTTAATAATTGGTCTTGAGTTATGCTCTTAAAGGACACAAAGACGCACAGCCATATAGACGCACGTGCACATCTTTAAAACATTTTTTTCTGTTTCAGGGGACTTCAAAATGTGTAAATTTAGCAAATACCCAATTAAAAATACTTGTTATGGAAACAATATTTTCTCTAACATCACAAGGATAAGAGACAGTAAAATTAAAGATATAATTTAAAATTTTAATAATAATAATAATAATAATAATAATAAAACTCGTGATAAAATAATAGATATAAAGATACATACTCACGCATATATTTATTTTTATAATGGTACGTGTTAATACAACTGTTTACGAATAAGTTATATTTTTCGTTTTTAAATTGGAAACGCGGTTAAAGAAATTAGAATAGAATTAAAATATTCCTCTGTTAAAATATTTGTAAATGCTTATTTAACATAACGTTAATGAATGTAACACAATATAATCAATATACAAATTTTAGATACCATAATTAGTTATCGAAAGAACATAAATTACTATTTTTTAATTCAATTACTTTCAAGTATTTAAAACCAACGGTCCATTAGTGTAAATAAATGCAGAATAAAATTAATTAGTTCAATCAACAAAACGATATACATTTCATTGGAACATAATGTCTTTCTTTCAATACTCTGAAAAATCCTTAATTATGCATACTCACTAATGTATTTTGCGATTTTGCATTAGTCGTGTTTTTATGTGGAGCAGATTTAAGTAATGTATTTCTCTTTTTAAACAATCAACATGCTCATTTGATAAGAGTTTGTTTATTTCGAACTGTATTAATTTTGCCAAAGTAATGACAATGCAATTTTATTTAAAACTAATTGTTGAAACTATTTAAATTTGATACAAGATGTTATGTTGAAACAATCGAATTTCAATAAAAATTTATAAATTTAATGGTTGTTAAGTATGCTACAAATAAAAATAATCAATTTTAGATATATCTTCAATGTTTTCATGTAGTTTGGTCGGAACATATTGATGAGAACATCAGAATTTAATAAAATCTTTTTGTAAAAAAATAGAACCGACTCCAAAAAGGATCGAACTACTATTCAAACAACTAAAAATGAAAGAAAATTGGCAGAAAATGAAACTGTAAATTGCGCCTAACAGTATAAAATAATTTCCTTCGCCAAACAGCCTATAACACTACAATTAATCATAACTTTTGAAGTCGGCGCAAAATTAAATAAAATTTAATTAGTTTTTAAAGGTTTGTCTTTAGACCGGTAGCAACAAATGCTGTTGTTTCGAATGATCCATTTTCATGTTTCCTTTATTATTTTATCACTGTATACAATTGGTCCATTAGTAGCATCTACATAGAACAGTGAACATTCTTCACAATGCGGTATTTATGTTTCTACGAAGTTGGAGTTTCCTTTGCAAATTTGGTATAACTTTGATAACTATCATCCTTGATGGTTTTTGAATTTGGGGATCAAAACGTAAGGCAAAAATATACACGCAAGATGTATATTTTCATAATATATATTGTACGATGCGTTATTTCATATTCTTGATTTATCTCTTGATATACCTTATGAAAATAATCATGATATCCCAAAGAAATTAAATATGTTTGCCAGATAATTTTGCGATTTTTCTTTCACCAAGGACGTCAGATACCAGCATCTTCGCCAACTTTTGCTGCTTACGAAATCTTATTTGTTTTCTTGAATAAAATTAGTTCTCGGTTGCGTTTTGTAGGTAGCAATGTGAGATGTGTATTTTGAATAGGATTTGATTTTTGTATCGAACAAAGGTATCAATTTTTATTTAATTTTGCGCCGACTTCAAAAGTTATGATTAATTGTAGTGTTATAGGTTGTTTGGCGAAGGAAATTATTTTATACTGTTAGGCGCAATTTACAGTTTCATTTTCTGCCAATTTTCTTTCATTTTTAGTTGTTTGAATAGTAGTTCGATCCTTTTTGGAGTCGGTTCTATTTTTTTACAAAAAGATTTTATTTTTCTCTTTTCAGTGAAAACTTATTTATATAGCAGAGCATCAGAAGACGTTCGACGGAAGTTTCACAAATCATGTTCCAAAAAAGTGACATTACTCAAAAAATGGTTTATGTCACTGAAAAATACATGAAATGCACCCAATGTGAAAAAAAAAGATACATCTCCATCTAGAAAGTTATCCACTGGAGAGACAATTGTGCCAGTTTTATTATAGTCAAGTTATTTTTAAGTTGATTTTTCTGAAATGCTGCATTTTTAAGTTGTTTTACTTTTCTTGCCTTTATCGGATATGAGCAAAAAACTATCTATTGAACGAACATACGTGAAATTAAAAAGTCTTTAGAAATGTAAAGGACGGATACGCTGTATTCGTAACCGAAAATTCTGTTAGGCATATATATTGTACTTTACAGTGAATACGTCACCCGCTGCGCTGGAAATTGCGCAGCGTAAAGTTCAAATAAAGAGCAAAATATGCATTGTAGCTGACGGACAGAAGTTTCAACATTGATACTTACATACTGCTTTTACCATTGTAGCTGCATGTGTTCAGCAGTTAGAGTGAGAACAGATTTTTGTGAGTATCCTGTAATTTGTTTATATCTTAATGAAATCATAATGAAACCTATTTCAGGCCAAGATCATTACGACAACAAAAAAAGTATTAAAATTGAATCATCTCTTACGAAGTTATAAGCTAACAGATTTCAACAACAACAACGAGAAACATCTCTTCCTTTATGAAGTCGGTTTAAAACGTCTATGCGTTAATCGATGTGACCGCTTACAATAACCATACTTTGAATTTTACATAGCATAAATGTGCTCTGCAATTTTATAATTCACTTTTTCCCCTGTCTTGAAACGTTTCCGAGATAGGATCGCTAACTCCACTCTTTTCCACCAGGTGGCGCTTTAGGCGGTTGAATCGCACATGTCCACTTTACTATGCCTACATACCACTTTTATAACTATAGCTGCAGCTGTTCAGAAGTTAAAAGAGTCGGGACTGACATTTTTGGGCACCCTGTATTTTCTTTTGATCGTAAAGATTTTACAATGGGATTTATTTCAGACCAAGACCTTTACAATAAAACAAAAAGTATCAAAATCGGATCATCTGTTCAGAAGTTATGAGCTAACAAACAAAAACAAAAACCATACGCTTTGAATTGAGAACCTCCTGCTCCTTTTTGAAGTCGGTTAATTAGAGCATCTCTTACGAAGTTATAAGCTTACAAACAACAACAACAACACATAGCTTGAATTAAGAACACCTTCCTCTCTGAAGTTGGTTGAAAACGACTTTGCGCTAATCGGTGTGACCGCTTACAGTAACAGTACTTTGAACCACAGAGTTTACGTGTCATCCGCTACGCTGCAAAGTGTGCAACATAGTTCAAGTGTGCACAATGTAGGAAATTACGAACAAACAACTGCACGTTTAAGCGTTCTATTTTTAGCAATAATGTCTTTTCGTAGTAAATCGAAGATGCTCTACAACTTCGTAATTAACTTTTCTCCCATCTTGAACCGTTTTTGAGATAGGAGCGCTAATTCCGCTGTTTTTCACCAGATGGCGCTTTATTTTCTTTAGATTGTAGAGAAGTTATAATGGGACCTACTTCAGACCAAGGTCTCTACAACAAAACAAAAAGTATCAAGTAACCGCATTTTGAACTATATAGCATATGTCTCAGCAGCTACGCTACAACGTGAGCAATGTAGCTCAAGTATGTATAGTGTAAAAAATTGCGAACAAAAAAATGCACGTTTTCAGCATTGTATTTTTAGCATCAATGTCAAAACTATGTTTTCGTACTAAATCGATGATGCTCTGCAATTTTATAATTCACTTTTCCCCCTGTCTTGAACCGTTTCCGAGATAGGAACGTTAGTATGAATGTCTAAACTATCTTTTTGTACTAAATCGGTGATACCCTTCAGCTTTGTAATTTACTTTTTCTGTAGAACCGTTTTCGAGATAGGAACACTAACTCCTCTATTTTCCACCAGGTGGCGCTACAAGCGGTTTAACATTGTACAGCATGGACACTTTTCTATACTTACATACCATTTTTATCACTATAGCTGCAGTCGTTTAGCAGTTAAAAGAGTTGGGACTGATTTTTTCGGGCACCCTGTATTTTCTTTACATCGTAAAGATATTACAATGGGACCTATTGTAGACCAAGACCTTTTCAACAAAACAAAAAGTATCAAAATCGGAGCATCCGTTCAGAAGTTATGAGCTAACAAACATAAAAAAAACATACGGTTTGAATTGAGAACCTTCCTTCTTTTTTTGAAGTCGGTTAAAAAAAAAAAAAAATAAAATAAAAAATTAAATAAAATAATATATATATAGCGATTACTTTTATTTTTTTATATATGGTTTGTAAAAGTGTAAATAGTGTATTTTATTGTTAATAGTGAGAGTAATTTTTGCAATTTATTTTTCATTATGTTCCTAATTATTCCTGGTGTAACTGAAATAAAAATGTATTGTTTAAATTCAACAATATTTTTTATGAATATTGGACTAAAAATAAGCAAATTCATTTAAAGATGAGTTAGAAAATTAGAACTTAAAATAGAAAATATATAAATGAGTTTTAATAGAAATACCATTTAAAAAAGGTGTATATAATATTTAGTCGCATATATTTTTTTTTTCTTAAATATAATTTAAAAAAGGAATAACATGAATACAATCACAATTACTATCTATTTAACACTTTCGCGACTGCGTGTTTTTGTCTTTTTCACTCTAAGCTCCGCCTGTGGGAGTTATTCTTGTATATTACATTATTTTAAATCAATGTTTTCTGCATTCATATTTGTAATATAAATGAATATACATTACAGTTTTTCACTTCTAATCAAAGTGTTTTTATTCATAGTGCATTGATTGCACAATTGTGAATATTCGGTATATTGCTAAGATATAATGTAATCTGTGTAACCTAAAGAAACGTCCACTGGCGGAGTTACAGATTTTCAAATGACATGAATTCACGTAAGCGGTCGCAAAAGTGTTAAGCGCACTTAAAATCTTAAATTAATATTCCATGATCACTTCTCCTCTAGTGGCTGACTGATTAGCTTTGGAGATTTCAGTTTTTAGTATTTGGGTTTGAGTTCCAAACCTTACCGGATCGAAATCGAACAAAAAGTTCAGATGAAATAGACATACAAAATAAAAATTAACCATAGAAGAACCAACAGAATTAAATGAAATCAAGTTGTTATAGGACACCTACAATCCATATCTAATAGTTGAGTTTATTTATTTATTTATTTTTTACACAAATTTAAACTTTGGGTGTTAGGGTTGATACAACTGTATACATATACTCTATGCTTTTTTATAGGAAGTACAGCAGGCATGTCATTTAATGCCTCAAATTTTTGTTTTTAGTAAAATTTTGTTTTTTGAATCATACTTTTTTTATACATAACATATTGTAAATATTTTTTTTTAATTAGTCAATCTACTTTCAAAATTATTAATGGTGGTATAATTTTATATTTATACTTAGCAACATTCACAAATTTGGCTATAATAAGATGGACTTCTAAATAATCTTTTTCATTAGTTCGTATAGAAATATATATTTTTTAAATTTTTGTGTGCATATATGGATATTATGTAACTATTATTTTTTTTTCTCTATGTGATAATCAGGAATCTTTACTGCAGACAAACGATCTAGTAGGCAAATAGTTAGTGCTCTGATATTTATTCCTCAGGTGCTAAGTTCGAATCCCAGTTTAAGTAGGTATGTTCGTAGTGGCTCCAAATCTACTTTCAATCGTAGGTACCAATTTTATAAGCCTTGATTTTCCAAAAATGACCATAGAGCAGTGTTCGTCAACCAGTGCTCCATAGACCACTAGTAGTCTACGACAAAAGTTCGGTGTTCCACTGATAAATCTCGACTTTTTTTGCATTTTTTAATGCTCTGTTAAAATTTAAACTCATAATCATTTCATCGTTAGGATTTTCTAAATTACTCATTCGCGCACGATTAGACTTCAAAACTTTATGAAAGACGGTGAAGATACGTGTAAATGGAATTTTTTTTTTTTTTTTTTTTTTTTTTTTTTTTAAGTTTGTTTAACATAAATTTAAATAATGAGTATCACACACAGTAATTCATTTAAATTTCTGATCTGCATTTAATACTCAGGAGGAATTTTTCTAAATTTATCGTACTATACAAATCTTCAAATGTTTAAAATGCATATAGAAAAATGTAATTTTTCATTACATTTTAATAATTGAACAATACGTTTTATTCTAGATTTAGTAAAAATAATTTTATATATGGGAATAGAAAATTTTCACTGTAATTAAGTCTTTCATCTCCGTTCTTATAACATGTAAACAATGAAAATGTGTTCATATTTCATCCCTATTTTTTTTTCTTATCAAATTCTTAAGATTAAATGTGTGTTTTTGTTTTAAAAATTGAAACAAGTATTTGGAAAGATTTATACTTGACAGGTTTATCTCATATTGGTAAAATAGGCGTTCTTTAATCATTATTCTATAATTACATATACGTTTTTTAATCAATCCAATTTGTGGTCCACAGAATTTAAAATCTTGAATTTCGTGGTCGTCTACTGCTGTCATAGAGCGATATCCGAAATCCATATCCATACAATATAAAGAAAGCACTGGCAAAAAATTGTACATTCCTACATCATATATTATTCTATAATCATGTACATTATCTCTTGTGTGAAATTATTCTGATTTATTAACCATTTTTTACTTGTTTTTACCCATAATGTAGAGAAAGTATTCTTGTTTTTGGATCAAATTTTCGAAAGTGAGTTTTTGTTATACATGCACGTTTTGAGGTTTCATGTATCCGAAAATCATGTTTTTAGCGGTTGGTCTGTGTATGTGTACGTTTCTGTCTGGGTGTGTGTTTGTCTGTCTGTCTCTGTGTGTGTGACTATTTGTTATCAGCATATCTCAAGAACCAATAGCAGCAGAAAATCCAAACTTGGTATTCTAAATGTGTATCATATAGGGATGCCACACTAAGCTTTTCGTTGAGACGAAGCAAATGGTTCGCGTACAGGGACACTCAAGACTATTCAAATACATTACGTCCATGGGAGAAATTGCAAATAAGTAGAGTTTAACATCTGTAGACTGCACTAAACCAAATGAAATGAATATATATTTTTTATATGCGTAAAAACATGCGTCATGCAGAATATGGCAGGGAAATCAATCGTTCTTTATTTACAGGACTACACAGAAGAAATAGATTATAGTTCGGCAATAGCTGAAAATTGAGGGAAGTGCATTTCAGGTTGTGCATTATATTATTACCATAGAATTATATGTAGGTGCACTATGTGGTTTGTACATAATCCTCAAAAGATATACAGGGCTGAAAATATTTAAGCGATAGCACCCTTTTTTATTGTGAGTGGAAGTGCTTTACTATAGTATTTTACTATGTCCAGGAAAGCTGTTCAGGAATGGAAATGGATCCCTCATATACATATGATAAATAATGTATGCTTTTAATATAAATATTCATCGCTTGCTTTTTGCGTATTTACATGTTTTTTAAAGTTTGATCTTTTTTCTGCGTCTCTTATTGTAACTTAAAAACGAATAATTTCAGAAGATCCAAAAGTTGTATTTTCAAATTAATTATAAGTTTGTTGCTGGAAAAATTTGATCAGACTGATAAGTTTCAAGGAATGTTGCGTGTGAAAGTTGTCTGAGTAATTATTAGCTAACTTTTAATTTTAATTACAGATTTAAATTCTATATAATAATAGGTGCAGTAATGAAACAAGAGGTTAATTGGAGCGGTAGCCCCCCCCCCCTCACGCAGAAATAATTCTCATATAAAACTCTTCTGAAGCCTAATTAGAACTGTTTTAACATTGTGTTGACATAACAGTTCTCCTATGTTACATCTTAATCTCCAACCGGTATTTATAGTATTAAATTTCAGGGTAAGAGAAAGTCGTGTTAGTGACACACCATACTATTTAGTTTATAAACATTTTAGACAAATTTAATTAACGAGTTATATTCGTCAGTTTTTAATAATGGAAATATATTATGCATTTTTGAACGTTAAAAAACATCATTATACTTATGAAATACCAATAAAAATGATACATTTCAATTCAAAATTAATTTAATTTAATGTAATATTTGATTATATTTAATAACTGTCATAACAATAGCGATAAAAACATATAGTTGTAGCCAACATAATTAAAGTAAAGGAGAAGAAGACATTAATATGGGTATAAGTGTAAAACATTCGCATATTTTTAATAACACTTTTCGGTTGATTAGGCTTTTTCACGCTAATTAATTAACTTTTTAAGCATAAACAGTTTATAACAACATGCATATTTAATAAAATGCTGACGAAAAATATGATTTTGTGTTCCTGTTTTGATTACTAGCGACATCTCTTAACATCTGGTGTTAATAAAGCTGTAGAATACGCATTTTTTAAAAGTATCAACATAATTTAGAAATTTACTTTTCAATTATCTTTATGGTTTTACTTAATAAAAACAGCAATTTTTATTTATTTATTTATTTATTTTTATTTTTATTTTTTTTACGTTATATATATTAAACTTGTTAAATTATATGTAATTTATTACTTTCTCTTACCCATAGGGTCGAGAAAGTATTGTTAGGGTCAAACCATTGTTATATTTACATGAGTTTTTATTATATTTTTGAGTTTTTGTTATATTTACATGTTCTGAAGTTCTCTGAATACGAATATCATATTTTTAACTATTGGTCTGTCTGTCTGTGTGTCTGTTATCAGCATATCTCAAGAACAAATAGTAGCAGAAATTCCAAACTCGGTATTCTAAATGTGTCTCATATAGGGATGCTACAGTAAGCTTTTCGTTGAGATGAAGCAAATGGTTCGTGTATAGGGACACTGAAAATATTCAAATACTTTACGTCTATGGAGGAAATTGCAGGTAAGTAGAGTTTAACATCAATAGACTGCACTAAACCAAATGAAACGAATATAGATTTTTTGTAATAGAGATAGTCAACTAAGAATTTTTTTTGTGTGTATGTAGGAGCCTCGCCTTCCCCCTGAGGCGAAGGGAGGGGGGAAGTTCCTCTCAAGGGGAGTAAATTTTTCATGATGGGTATCTTTCAAAAGAGCTCGCCAATACATTTAAAACGAATGGTTGAACTAATTATCATATACAACTAGGTGCAGAACTAATGCAGAACTAATGTGCTGAACTAATGTAGGTACAGAACTAGGTGCAGAACTAATGTAGGTGGAGAACAAAATGTCATACAAAACTCTTTTGAAGCCTAATTTGACTTCTTTAACACAAGTTTACATAACAGTAATCGTTATCTTACCTGTTAATCTCCAACCTGTATTTATAGTATTAAATTTCTGGGTAAGAGAAAGTTGCGTGAGTGACACACCAAATTATTTATAATCTAAAATAAAACTATTCTGAATAATATGAGAATAATCGGAGATTACATTCCAAGCGAATGTTAGCGAAATTTCTTCTCAGTGGAGTATTTAGTTTTTTTTTTTTCTTTTCTTTACTCTGTTACAGTGTGTCCTAAAAGTTCCAGTACTCCAACTTAAAGACCTCATTGTGTCCATGATTTTTTTTTTTAATATTAAATTTTATCGTCTGCTTATTATTGCATCAGTTCTTTAATTTTTATAGTTTGTTTCTTTTCTCGCTCAAGTTGTGTGAGAAAAAAGTTTTATGTTATTTTGTTCTTCATAGTGAAATGTGTTTATCACGCATTCAGAGAATTACGTTGTTTGAAGCTTATTTTGAATGTAAATCGTATGAAGATGCAAAGATGTTTGGCGATATAAATATCCAGATGATGCAATACCGAGTAAAAATATGCTATATCAGCTAGTTCGACTATTTCATAATACAGGTTTTGTGCACGTGGGTACAAGTTTCTCTACAAGAAGTCACTCCCAGCATGTTAAAACGCGTTTCTAAACATATGCGCAAAGGAGTTCAGCGTTGCCTCCAAGAAAAAGGTGGACATTTTGAACATTGATTATAAATGCAAGTTCTGTATTTTTTCCTCCGTTATTTTAAATGTGCCTTTTTCATTACCATAAAAATAATCGTTTTAAGGTTTGTTGTTTTGAAAATAAAAAATACATCAGCGTCAGTACTGGAACTTTTAGGACACCCGTATTACAAGCCACTGTTTCTTAGATTGTTTCGAAAGCATTCTTCGAATTGTGACTTTTGTGATACGAGATACAGCTTTATTGGACTGCTTCAAGTATATTCATTGAAATCATATTGCTATCCGACTGTTTAAAAAATATTTATTGAAATAACCGCTTTGTTGAATTTTTTAGAAGAGTTACGCTAAATAAAGTGCATTCATCGACTAGAACCTACTTATTTCATTACGAACTACATTCTTTACACCAGACAATCTTAATTTTTGTGAAGATATGTTCTTGTATGAATGTAGCCTTTTAGAATAGCGTTTGTATGTTTGTTTGATAATAGTGTTTTCAGTATTTATATAATAGTTAAATATATCACACGTCTAAAATTTATTTAATATACATATATGCAGGCATGAGAGAAATAAAGCATTTACTAAAACCCGAATAAACTACTACGTCAGAAACGCCAAAGAAAAATATTTGAGATTCATACAGCTGTTTCGTTAGCCTTAAGCGTATTGTCTTCAGTGCAAAAAGCTTTTTGCTTTTTGCACTGAAGACGGTACGCTTAAGGCTACCGAAACAGTTGTATGCATCTCAAATATTTTTCTTTGGCGTTCCTGACGTAGTAGTCTATTCGGGTTTTAATATTCCAACGCCATGTCTCCTGTTATTAAATAAAGCATTTACTTTAACTTTTTCCATACTTTTCAGTACTAATAAAACAGCTTCTTTTCTTCAGTTAATGTATAGCAAAACTTTCAGTTGTGTCGTTTGTGATTATCTTTTAAAATAATATATATTTTTAATCGTGGTTCATACAACTTGATCGTAATGGCAAAAATATTTATAAAGAAAAATTGTGATTTTATAATTTAAGCTAAATATGTCAGACAAAAAGATATAAAACTGCTACAAGACATCGATCTGACCAATTATTTTAATTGCAATTTCATTCGGAATATATATATATATATATCCGTGTTATCATAGATACATTTGTAGTTATGAGAAGGCTTTATATTATGCTTTATTGACTCATTTTATATTAAGAAAATAGGTAACTTGCTTTAGATATATTTGTTATAAACAGCGCGCGTCTTGTTAAAAAGTGAAAGTAGTTGTTATGTTGAATCAGAAGAATATTTCTACAGAAAACTGGTAAGAAGATGTACGGACAAACTCTTTTGATTACGAAAGAATTTTTTTCCAAAATTATTATGAATTTCTTTTATTATTTTTATTATAGCTTTTCATTTTTTTTAATCATATTAATACTTTTTTATGTGGATGAAATTAACAAAACTATCGGTTTGGGCATCCTTTTCCTTTAACAGTTTAAATTTCTTCGGTAAATACACATTTGATCAAGACAGTGTATAACTTAATAAAACTTAATACTTATTTAAAAATTGATTCACAAAGCAGATATTGAGAGGAAGAAATCAATAAGTTACGAAGGCATCTGAAAGGAAATAATAAAAAATAGGAATTACTTTTGTTCATATAATTAAATCACGCCCTTCTCAGAAATCATGTCATTTCTGTGTACTTTTATGTGGAGTCGTGAATAAATAACAAAGATTAAATTCAATAAATTTTTCTGTCGTAAATTTTTCATTATAGTGCCACTATAAGCTAGCAATCGAAATTCGATGCTGAGAAATACACGCAGCTTGTATTAAATTTCTTTGAATTTTGTTTATTTGTCTTATTTTTATTTTTTTATTTATTTTTTACTTCTAAGAGTAATAAAATATTGAAAGAAAGCAAACCAATTAAAAAGTTATTGGAAAATTGGAAACTTTTATTTCATTTTCATTCTTTTGAAAACAGCATTTTATTATCGAAATTAAAAATGTATGATCTTGTGAATCAGTTCGGAAAAATTGCGTTATTTTAATTTAAAATATATAGTTTTATATATATATATATATATATATAGAAAACAGTTTACTTTGAATTTATAAGGAAAGAATTCATATGTATATTTTTTAAGTTTTAAACAATTTTCATCATGAAAAATTGTTTTATTTATTAGTAAATATGTTTTTGTAACACTAATAGGTCGTTAATTTTTAATGAAAGTAATGAAACATGTATTGTATGTACTGTACAAATAATTATGTTATAGTAATATTCATGGAAGTAAATTAATATAATATTTAGTTTATAATTTTTAATAATAAAAATTATTAAAACTAATTTAGGTTCTTTATAATAATAACAAAAATGCACAGAAATAAAGCTAACACTCCTGAATCACAACAAATTAGGAATATTTTAAATATGCCAAAATTTAATAAATGTGGGCATTGACTTCAGTAGCGTTAAGCTGATAATGCTATTGAAATCACTAGTCTTATGGAAATCTAATCCATTTAATACTTAAGCAGCATTAAGATTATTTTATTAGCATTAAATAAATTAACTTTCAGTAACGTTAATGCTTAATTTTCAGCAGTATTAAGATAAAGTAAAACCATCAAATTCATAGGTTTAATCCTTTCTTCAAAATTCATGAAGTTACTTTAATGTAAATGAAAAATATTTTATCATTCAATAAATGTTTTCTCATGTTTTATAGGGCTGTTCATGTGATATTACTAAGCGTTAAAATATGTTAAAATTCAATACATTTAAGATATTGCCATAATTATTTAAATTATAATGTACATTATAATTTAATTACATTATAAATTTACATTATGATTAATATAAAATTACATTATAAATAATAATATAATGTACATTATAATGTACATTATAATGTACACGCACTGTACATTTTATTAGTTTTATTATTTTGATAGAAATTAATATAGTAATTAAACACATGCAATATGTATATTGCTACCTCTATATTTACTAACAGTGTATTATTTACAGAATTTGCAGATTACAGTTATTTACAGATGCGTAATGAAATTTTATGAATGTTTTATAAATATTTTTGCTGTATTTAAAAAAGATAAAAACGATAAATATTGTTAAGCAAACAGTGCAAAAAATAGGTTCTTAAAAATAAGTATATATTGTCTCAAAATAGCCCCGAAACAATGTATAATTAATGTGACTCATGTATAGGGACATAAAAATGAATTTCGTAACATTATGGCTTATAGACGTTATTTCTTACAAATGCATTTTAACATGGTTACTCTTCATTAAACGGAATGAAACAAACGTGTGTTATTAAAGTATTTAACCCTTTCACGCCCAATGGAAATATTTTTCCCTTCTATAAAAATCGTTATCGATTGTTCATTTATTATTGAATCGATATTTTTTTTACTGAATGTCAAAATAAAACGTATGTCCAAGGCAGCAAATGTGTTTCTGAACGAATAAAAAAAACGTATAGAAAATAGGACACATAATAAATGTGTTATGTGCAATGTCCACTTGTGCTGCACAAGTAAACGAAATCGTTTCGTAGAATACCATAACTAGTTATTTATTTGACTTTTCTGATATTTTTTATATTACAAAGCAATAAATTTGTATTACAAAACAATAAATAAAATACCGATAAAATAAACCTAACTCTTCGTTTATTTACTTTTATGGTCCATAGGGAAAATATTTCCCATGAAATTATAGGAAACCTGTACACCCTACTATGTTTTTCTGGTGATATTCTCTTAATTTACACCCACAATAGCTAAAATATTGTGTTGTATTGGCATATTTAGTCTTGGAAATCTTACGGTCCTGAAAGGGTTAAAAGCATGGTTTCTGTGGAAAACGGTAGTTATAGAATCGGTAATTAGTTTACAGAGCTACACAAATTAATTCCGATGCGCTATTTAATCATTTCGCATCAACTTTGGTACAAGTATTTATGAGTCACAAAGAGATAACACAAAAGAATATATATATATACACACATATATATATATACGCATGTAGAGAGATAGATATAGACAGAGATAAAACGAGGTTTGAAAGGGGGGGGGTTATTCAGAATAAAAAAAAAATGGTAAGAACAACAATGAGTGATGAAAACATGATGTTGAGTCTCCTGATATGTGGATCCAGTAGTTTAACACATAAAATAATAATCGCGTTGTTTTAATGCATATATAATTCTAGAAAGTCTTACATGTAATTTCACATATAAATGGCTAATTACAATATGAAACTTCAAAATAAGCATTGAAAATTGTTTTAATGCATATATAATTCTAGAAAGTCTTATGTGTAATTTCACATATAAATGGCTAATTACAATATGAAACTTCAAAATAAGCATTGAAAATAGTTTATTTATCATTTACAAACACGAACTTCTTATACACACACACACACACACACACACACATATATATTTATTAAATAAATATATATATATTGTTCTTACTGGAGAATAAATAGTTTAAATTTTAAAACTTCGAGCATATTGAAGTTATTGATAATATTACAAATATCGCTTTTAACCAAAATGACAAAATAATACTTTTCTAAGCATTACATGTAATGGTTTCTGAAACAATTTATCGACCATAAACGTGTGCTGCTATCACAGTTTCAAGTTTACCTTTGCCATAAATCTCTCTAACGCAATATTTATTATCAGGAATTAATATTTCAAAGTCTTAAGTATCGATTTATAAAGGAAGGTTATCGCTATACTTGAAACATATAATAATAATAATAATAATAAAAAAATACGTTTAAAACTAAGAAATATTTTTTTAATCTTCTTTTTTTTTTCTTTTCTTATACCATAAAGAAAACATGCAATTATAAAAATTTTAAAACCATGGAGGTATTATTTATTTTTTCGGGAACTATTAAATGAAAATTTTTGGAAGTATCATATTCAAAAAACGAAAAATAAATAAAAATAAAAATAAAATCCATTATTTAATAAAAGTGAAATTTTATAAGATAAATAATATATGTTGTAATAAGTGTTTTTCTACATTTTTTTTTTTTTTTTTTTTTTACTTGAACTAATACTTTCGAATAGTGGAATTTAGTAGTTTTGCTTATTTCAAGTATTCATGTGCAGCTGTTTCTATCGGTCTGCGGCACTGTCAATGGTGCTGCCTTAGCATCAGACCTCCATTCTTCCGACTTGTAATTTTTCTGTATACAACTATCTTCAGCGGGTTTCCTGACCATTTTTGTCCTTTCAATTTTTTTAAATATTTTTTTTTCTTTTTCCTTCTTCAAGCTAGCTATGCACTTGGTTCAAATTTCATGAATTTAAATGTGGTGTCTGTGCCCTTCTCTAGTGCATTCTCGGAGTTACAGGCGTTCCCGTGGATCACCATGTCCAAATAGAACATCAAAAAGAAGTCGCTTTGTCGGAGTTCTCTTAGATGACAAAAGTTTGTAGTCAGTAGTCCGAACCAGTTACTGATACAGTCCATTACTCCAGAAGTCTTCGGATACATGTAGAATAGGTGGTTACCATGCGGTGATAAGGCATTGTTCTCCCTTAATGGACAGCAGAAAATCCGATAAATTTAGCCTTGTCGAAGTAGGTACGGACCATCCAGAGGTTATATATATACAATCAAACTTCGTTAACGAGAACACTGTTAACATGAACTGTTTCCACATTCCCTACCAAAATAAAGATTAGTTTAGTTATATGAAGATTAGTTACTGACAGCATGAACTACTGATAACATGGAAATTTTTTTTATCCCCCTTTGAGATTCGCGTTAACGAGATTAAACTGTATATATATATATGTGTGTGTGTGTATGCATGTATCAGTGTAACTTCGAAAAAAAAAAAAAAAACCTTCTTTTTTAGTTTATATAGCACAATTAATCTAAAATATTTTCTTTAAGTTTCAAATCAATCAGAAGAACCATGAGTGAGAGAATAAAGGAATTTCCTGCATTAGGTTAGTTTTATTTCCATACTTAAAGTTTGAATAAGCATTTTTTAAAAATTCGATTTCTGAAAAACTAATTAGCCGATTTTCTTGAAATTTTGCACACTTCTTCCAAATAGAATTGATAAGTTTTAAACAAATAGTTTCCTATTACGATTTGTATTATAACGCTATACATGAGGTGAAATGTTCCAAAGTTGTATTGTTTTTGTATATAACTCTACCAAAGATTCAAATTTCCTTCTTTTTTTCTTTTTTGTTTCGTTTAAAGCATGAGCTATACTTATCTAATAACAGAAAAAAAATCGATTTTTTTGTTTCAGATAATGATACAATGAGATACCCTGATCACCGCGAGGATACTTTTTTTTAGAAGGGTCTCTGTTAAACAGTTCCACCGCTGTATTTCCCCCCAAAAAATCAGCTGGTTAAAAAAAAAATATATATATATATTTATTTTATTTAAAAAATAGAAAAAGAAAAAACATTTTTTTAAAAACTTCTAAAGCCCATGTAACCCTTAAGGAACATACCCTTAAGGTAAAAACCCTTAAGGTCCCTTTACCCTTAAGGTAAAAGATTAAACCACCGGGCGGTTTCAACTACTTCAATACCAAGTTTTGGTTCAAACTAACTTGACGTTTTTAACAGTGTACCATGGACAGTGTAGTCTGGGCTTCAACGAGGCATAGTCTCTATCCCGGTTTATCCTCGACAAAAAGAATTACTGTCGTAGTAACAAGGGACTGTGCTGGCATATATGAATGGACTCAGTAGATTTTGCGTCATTTGGTAGAGTTACTCTATAATATGGGCAGAAGTTAATTATGCAAAAATTTTATTGCTTAATAAATTATGAAATAATAACTATGCTTAAATATTTATGCAAAAATTTACTTTTTCATTGTAATAATATTACTCTTGTTACTCCTACGGATTATCATAATAACCATACTAAATCTGACGTCGTATAAATTTATTAAAATATTGTACGATTTATACATTTGTTAAAGCAAAAATTTGCGTTTCCTTATAACACTGTGTTTTTTAATAAGTTTTAAATACAAAGTTAATTTAAAGGATAATAGCTTACATATCTATTCATTCCTGACATTTTTTATTTAACTTAAGCGCTATGAAAAAGGCATATGATAGAAAAAAGTTATTTAACTATATTTACTACAATAGTAGCTTTTATAACGTTCATAAATTCCATGTAGAGATATACAAATTTTTTATTATATATTTTCTATAGATCAAATTGCTACGTAGAATTTAGTATTATTACTTAAAATAGAAGCAATTTAAACAAGTGAAAAGTCTTGTTTTTACAAGTTTTAATTTAGTGGCAGAGACCGTATGTTATCAATTGCTAATGAAAAATATTTTTATTTCATAGCATATAAAAATTAACAAATATTACACAATAGGTTTTGCGTTTACTTATTCTTGGGATAGTAGAAGACATAAAAAACATAAAAATATATATTAATACATTTTTTTCGTTTAAATAGGTATAAAATACATAAATATTGGTGTCTATGTTTACCATAATTGAAGTATCAGACGAATTTGTTGATATTCGAATTTAATTTGAACAATTAAATATGTTGTCAATTTTTATCACGATAAAACAGTAATAATTCCATTTTTATTAAACCATTGTCGTCGGGATATTTCCTATTTTCAACAGTAAGCCTCGCATTCTGGCATTTCTCTAAAATATTATATTACATATTAAAATGATTTTCTGTATTCATGATTAAATTAATCAAATTTTATTCTTAGTAATTGATTCTGTAAATGTCACTGGCACATATATATACGCCAGCAGCATGTAAAATGTTAAACTCGAATTACTAAAATCTTTATTTTTTTTAATTCTCTTTCTTTCTTTCTTTTCTTTTTCTTTTAAAAACGTGATTTTACGTGGCCTGCAAACAAAACGTTTAAAAAAAAAAAAAAAAAAAAAAAGCGTCATATCATTATTTGAATAGTATATTCTGCATTGTTACAATATTTGATTTAGGCTTACATAACTAACAAAAAGAAATGTCGTTATTTCCTGGTATGTTTAAATTATTTTATTCACTAATTGGATACAAAGTCTGTAGTAAATAGAATTAATAAAAGAAAATATATTTTAGCTGTGAAATACTTTATGGGTATTAAGAAAAATAAATTATTTTTGCACATTTAAAATCTAAAGTGCTTTGCTAATTTCATGGCAGAAAATTACGTACCTTAGAAATTAGGTAGTGCATAAAAATTAACACGAAAAGCTATATGCGATCGATAGTTATTAAAAATAAATATTTAAAAATTTAATATAAAAAAATTGTTATATATATCATTATTAGTTTTTTTTAATTTATTTTTGTAATTACATTTGCTACAAATATATATTTGCGAAATAAATATTAAATTTTTATTGTTTAATTAAAATTTTTCTTTTTCTTTCTTTTAAAGACTATATTTTAACCCTTTCAGGGGCGGTGGCTAGAGGGTCTATCCACCTACCTTAGAAATTTTTCTCTAAGTGTGCAGTGGCTACTTTGTTTTATCCACTTGTATGAAAAGTTAATGTGTACATCTAAAATTGAAATAGAGATGGCAGAACTACAGTAACTTTAAGCAGGATGTGCCTGTGACTTTTTTAAATAGACAAGTTGCGGGAAATTTTTTTGAAGTTTCTTTTATATATTTTTATGAAAAATAATTTTTTATTCAAAAGTATTTGGTAGTGTAAATATACTGTAATGCACCTTTTAAATACAACAGATTTACATATTATCTTAGATCATTAATTTTAGTTTGATTTTTAGGAGCATCTTTTAGGTGGATAGACACAGTGGCTAGAACGCCTAGCCACCACCCACAAAAAAATCTCCACATGCTGAATTTTTTTCTTCATCAAATATGACTTGTAGGAAATGTTTACTTTATGATATATATATATATTTAAAAGGAAATTCAATCATTTTTACTTAGTGCCCCTGAAAGGGTTAATGCATACACAAATGCATACCTCCTTACAGTATAAATAATAATATATAATACATATAATTAATTTAAGTCAAAGAAAGGTATTTCTACTTTTCATCATTCCTTTTCTACTGTAAGTTGTTTAAAAATTGAATTAACCTCGTTACTTTTTTTCTTGTAAATAAAACTTCTTTACAAATCTTTTAATATCCTGTGAAAGAGAACTTTTCAATGTAGAAATTCAATTACGCAAGCATTCCGAGTTACAAATATTAAATAACTGAATATAAATCTGAATTCTACGCACTTGGAGTTAAATAAAAGTGTATTTAAAATAAAATTATAATATGTCTGGGGAATTTTTTATCATATTGAAATATTATATCATGGTTAATGTTATTGAAGCTTATTACTTTCATGGGATTGAAAGGATAGTGAATATTTTGAGTAATGTAATATTTTAAAATTCGCTTAAAAATGGAACGTTTGAGAAGAAAGGAAGTTAAATTTAGAGAAGAATATTTGATTAAATTGTTTTCTATACAGCTTTACAAAACAGTTAGAAATAAAAAAAAGGGAAAATTATGTTATTTTACAATTTTTATTAAAATCACACAATTAACTGTGGAAGAAAATCATATTTATTGAAATTTTTATTTTTCCGACTGAGTGAAAATAATGCCTGTACCGGGACTGCCTAGAGGTTGTCTGAGTGAGTAATGCTGACCGGGGTGTCGGCCTGGATAGCTCAATTGGTAGAGTCTTGACCTTGTAAGTCAAAGTTCCCGGGTCCCGGTCAGGCATTATTTTCACTCTCAAGGGAAGTATGAATGAGTAAAATTCCGATTTAAACAAAACCGAGCCTGAATTAAAGAGCATGATCGAAAACATACGGTAGCGTACAAATTTGCTGCAACAACCCCCCATGGAGCGAGAAAACGACCCGAAAAGTTTTAGTTGTTTCTGTAAAAACCTAGAAAAGACACTCCGTTAGCAAGAGGGTGTGGGACAGTGGTTAGAGTATTCAATTCCAGAGCGAAAGGTTGTGAGATCAAACCCAGGCGACTGCTCGTAATTTTCTTTTTTTTTTTTTTTTAATATTATTATTTATATATATAAATGAAATAAAACAAAATATTAAAATAAATGAATAATTTTAGAGAAAATAATTATGAAATGTAATTATAAAATTAAAAATAAATATACTCTATACAAAGATACTATTAAGGAATATAGGATAAAATTATCTTTTACGGGAAAAAAAAAAAATTATATATATATATATATATATAATTATATATATGCTTAAATTTACAAATTTAGTGTCAAGTTAATAATGACTATGATTACAAATAAAAAAATGATCAAAACATAAGCATTTTTCAATTAATAAGAGCAACGTATAAACAACAATTTATCACAATAACGACTATATAAGTAAAAGTTCTTTCTTTTTCCGCATGAAAAATAATTCAATTAAAAGCAGGCGATCAGCTTTTGGAGGCGCTTTATGCTTTAGCAGCGTTGGCAAAAAATATTGATTAAGAATTTATATAAATCAAAAATAAATAAATAAAGGTAATATTTTTCTTTGAATTATTTATTTATTTAATTTAGAAAGAAAAATTAAAGGCATTTTTTCGCATGAAATAAAATGTTTTAATAATTTAATAGAAATACTATTCATTTTTATGTACGAAGAATAACAAAATTAAAAGCAGACGATCACCATTTGCCACTAGCGGCTTCGACGTAAAATATTGATAAAAAAAAATTAACTGAAACTTTGGGAAAGAAAAAAAATGTGCAAATAAAATTTATTTTCTCTTAAACTCGTAATTTATATAAATTACAAAGAAAAATGAAAAATATTTTTTTTTTCAGTTGAAAAAAAAAAGTTTTATTAATTTAATTGAATATTTGAATATATATTTTTAATTAATGTAGTTAATAAAGAAAAGATGTAGGTAATTTAAATCGGGTTGCCACTTGAACATTTTTTTATCACAATAACAACTGAAATATTGATTTAATTGGTCAGTGGAATTAGAAATATCTTGGTTGAGTTAACTGGGCAAATGACCCGCCATTTTTGTTTTCCAAAATATGTCACTACGGAAATTTGTCAGTAAAATTCATGACGATAAAAATTGAAAATTTGTCGTGACGATAATTTTTGAAATACTGGACTAATTCGAAACAAAGTTGGTCAATGAACTTATCATAAAATTGCCTTTGACATGTTCTTTGGTAAACTTTATCCTCCATTTTGTTTCCAAATGGCGTCTCTTGAAATTTTGGCATTACATTAACTTTCGAAATATTGAATTAACCCGAACTAATTTTTTACAGTAGATTTATTTTAGAAATACATTTGACATGTTGGTCACAATCTTTTTCCCAACTGCCAGTAGCTTGAAAATTTAAAATGCACATATATATATAGGTATTAATAAATAGAGTTCCTTAAAATTTCATTATATACATAGACCGTGTTAATGTCATCACTATGTTTATTGATGAACTTTATCTGCAATCTTGTTTCAAATTGACAGCCACTTTTTGAGAAAAAAGAAATGGAAGTTTCTCCCGACTGAGCTGGAAAAAGTGTTGAAACATTTAGGGATATTTTTATGCAATAATCATCAATGAATTTTGAAAAAGAATATTTGATATACATAATAGATGATTAGTCTTCAGAGTGATTAGACAACCGTTAAAATTAAAGTTTAGTGGCAGATATTGAATAAAATATCCCTACATTTGACAGCACATTGTTTTAATTCAAAATTGTTTATCTGAAATCCTGATTGAAATAAAATAATCTGGTGTGTCACTCACACGACTTTCTCTTACCCTGAAATTTAATACTATAAATACAGGTTGGAGATTAAGAGGTAGGATAACGAGTACTGTTATGTAAAACTATGTTAAGCAATTCAAATTAGGCTTCGGAAGAGTTTTATATGATAATTAGTTCTGTGTCAACCCCAAGTTTCATTAATGAACCTACATTTATATAGAATTTAATTCGGTTATAAAAAATAATTCTGTTTTTAAAATTTTTTTTTAATTATTATTTAAACAAATTATCTTTTATGATAATGCAGACAATTTCCATATTAGAGAAGTAGTATAACACTAAATATCCAAAAAAAGTCCATTTTATTCTCAATATATATATATCTATATATATATATATATATATATATATATATATATATATATATATATATATATTGTTAAAAAGCAAAAAAATCGATACCTTTATTTTTAAGTATCGCAGATCGATGGTTCAACCATTTGTTTTAAAGGTATTTTCGAGCTCTTCTGAAAGATATCCATCAGGAAAATTTACTCCCCACAGGGGGAAGGCGAGGCTCCTACATACACAATTTTTTTCCCAGTTGACTGTCTCTATTCCAAAAAATATATATTCGTTTCATTTGGTTTAGTGTAGTCTATAGATGTTAAACTCTACTTACCTGCAATTTCTCCTATAGACGAAATGTATATAAATACTTTTGAGTGTCCCTGTACATAAACCTTTTGCTTCAGCTCAACGAAAAACTTACTGTAGCATCCCTATATGATACACATTTAGAATAACGAGTTTGGAGTTTCTGCTACTATTTGTTCTTGAGATATGCTAATAACAGACACACAGAGAGACAGACACACAGGCCGACACACAGACCATTCGCTAAAAACATTATTTTCGTATTCAGGGGACCTCAGAACATGTAAATATAACAAAAACTCACGTTCGAAACTTTGACCCTAAAACAATACTTTCTCGACCCTATGGGTAAGAGAAAGTTAAAATATATTTTCTTAATATCACATGTCTTTCCTTCACTAGAGCGCATTTCCAGAAATTTTATTAAAATTTCTTAAAACTCATTTGCTTTTTAAAAGCTTTTTCACAGACGCCTTTAGACACGTCTTCTGTATTAATTGGAGCATAAAGTTGCTGAATGTTTTGAAGAAACATAAAATAATTAATGAAGGAAATGCACCGTGATAAAATTTAGCTCTATATTAAAGCAACATTTTATTTAATTATTTAATGTGGAAAATTAAGGATAGTATAATGAGGAATTTTATTAATGTATTATTTATACAACGATGAACCTCGTCTCGAAAACTATTTTATCACCCTGCTTTGAATAATTTTAAAATTTTCTAAATTATTTTGATTTTCTGTTGAATGTGGCTAAAATTTGGTGTCATAAATTAAACAAATAATAAGATGTTAAATAAAATATATCTCATTTAGACTTTTAAATAAAATTAAAAATGGATAAGAAAGAATAATTCTATGTAAACATCAGTGTAACAAACAAATATAAAACATTAATATATGCTTAATATATTAGCATGAGGCGACGCTCTCTTGAATGAATTAAAAAAAAAAAAAAAAAAAAGAAAAAGGAAAAAAAAAAATCACGACTGACGTTGCAAGATGGACGTTGCAATTTTGAGAAACAAAAATCTATCGCTGATTAAATGTACCAAACATTGTATGTGAGAAAAAATACTATGAACAGTTACACTTATTTAATTTAGATATATATTGTTCCACAGTTGGCGATGTTATTTGCTACAGTTATTCACATTATTCGATTTTTCTGATGACTATGTCTCAACATCTATTATTTGAAACTGCACAAAATTGTATACTTCATATATTTTTTACGAGAGGCTATGATAATTTAATTTTATTCGTTTTAACCAGTTAGTGGTACATAATGATATGAACAAAAGTTTGCGATGACCATAGAATATTGGTTTAGATAGCATGTTTAACCTGTTATCGCCCAGCGTCCTCATGTGAAGACAGCTAATAAAATGGCACGTATATTTTTTGCGTTTCTTGTAATGGTTTCTGCTATTTAGTGACAGTTTATAGAGTCACTCTAAATGATCCATGAAAGATTTATGTGCCTACTATTAAGTTTTATTTCGTAATTTGGATAGTCATTTTATTATTTTTCATTCGTTGAACATATATTTGCTTTTCGCGCAGGTTTACTATATCAGTTAAATAATAATATATATTATAATGCTTTACATACGAGGTCTTTGTCAACATATAACAAGAAATTATTCTGTTCTCAAATTTTTCTCGCTGGAACACTAAACGTTAATAAATGAGGATAGGCTTGAAATTTGAAACTATCAGAAGAATTGTTTAAGCTAATATATTTTACTATCAGTTGTCTATATTAATTTAGAAGTGAAATAATCAGTTAATAATATTTTGCAAAATTAATTCGGGCTTTAACGGGTTAATCATGGAATTACTTATTATTTACACAGTTTTTAGAATCACTTGTATATTATATTAAATAAAATAAAGCAAAAAAGAAATATTCATATGCTTTACTATACATCGGAACAATTATATCCGTTCACATGCAAAACTTCTTGGAGCTTTTCGCATTTCTATTACTTTTCGAAGCGCAATACAGAATTTCTTTTTTTTAAACTCTTTCAATGCCCTATTAATTTCTTTTTATTTAAAAGAAAAAAAAATATTAATTTATGACGATATTTTGTGTTTTTATATTTCCTGTATTATTGTTTCTATTACACAGAAAAGAGATATGAAATTTGATTTGAATTGGAATTGTCTGAGATTTTTTTTAATTAACTCTACTTTGATACACACGATTGTCCCTTGTGTCAAAGAATAAAATATTATTAGCTAAAACAACAACAACAACAACAAAAAAAAAGTAAATATAATTTAAAAAATAAACTAATAATTTTGCGAAAAGTCAAATAATTTGGTTGACTGCTTAATGTGTTTTGTTCTGGATTGGCGGTTTGTAAGAAATTTCAAACGGGTAATTCTAGGTTCTGGATTTACTGACACATGTAAACAAACTAAACTAGTATGTTGTGGAAACCACAAGATTCTCTTCTATATTTTCCTATACATATCAAATCAGTAACAAAAAAAAAAAAAAAAAAAAAAAAAATCGATAACTTTGTTTTAAATTATCACAGATTTATAGTTCAACCATTCGTTTTAAAGGTATTAACGAGATCTTTCGAAAGATACCCATCTTGAAAATTTACTCCCCTCAGGGGGGAAGCGATGCCCACACATGCACAGAAATTTTTCCTAGTTAACTATTACTATTATCAATAACTCATATTAATTTTAGAATCAAAAGTTAAAAAAAACTCTCATTATGTACATTTATAAGAAATTTTGTCCTATACTGCCATGGTAAAAATTTAGAAAAAATGTGATCACAGCGCCACCTGTTGAGCTATTGATCCCCAAATGTAATCAGCACCTGTTTATGTCGGGGACCAACTAAATACCAAGTTTGGTTAAATTTCGTAAAAAAAAAAAAAAAAAAAAAAAAAAAAAAAAAAAAAAAAACGATTTTTCTTAATTTTTTTCGTTAAAAGTAAAAAAAATCGATAACTTTGTTTTAAATTATCACGGATTTATGGTTCAACCATTCGCTTTAAAGGTATTGACGAGACCTTTCGAAAGATACCCATATTGAAACTTTGCCCCTTCCCCCGGGGGTACTTCCCCCCCAGTGGGCGGGGGAACCGATGCCCCCACATGCACAAAATTTTTACTTTCTTCTATATGTAATATAGAGAAAGTATTGGATTCGCGAAAATTTTCGACCTCCGTTTTTTGACGGATCTACACGTTTTGGGGTGTCCTGAACACGAATTGATAGTTTTTAAAAAATGTCTGTCTGTCTGTCTGTCTGTCTGTCTGTCTGTCTGTCTGTGGTTTAGTGTTTTCACCGTATCTCACGAACCAATGAATGAAATTCAACCAAACTTGATATATAGTTGGACCCTGGCGGGGCATTGTGCTGATTAGATTTTGGGATCAATAGCCCATCAGGTGGCGCTGTGATCGCATTTTATGTAAATTTTTAACATGGCAGTATAGGACAAATTTTCGTATTTTTCACCGTATCTCACGAACTAATGAATGAAATTCAACCAAACTTGGTATATAGTTGGAACCTGACGGGGCATGGTGCTGATTAGATTTGGGGATCAATCGTCCAGCAGGTGGCGCTGTGATCGCAAAATTTCTTATGTCACACCGTATCTCACGAACCGATGAATGAAATTGAACCAAACTTGGTGTATAGTTGGACCCTGACATAAACTGGTGCTGATTAGATTTTGGGATCAATCGCTCAATAGGTGGCGTTGTGATCGCATTTTATGCAAATTTTTAACATGGCAGCATAGGACAAATTTCCGTATAAATGGGCATAAAGAGAGTTATTTTACACTTGCGATTGTAAAATTAATATGAGTTATTGATAATAGTAGTAGTTAGCTAGGAAAAAAATTTTGTGCATGGGGGGGCATCGGTTCCCCCCCCACCGGGGGGGGAAGTTCCCACCCGGGGGGGCAAAATTTCAAGATGGGTATCTTTCGAAAGATCTCGTCAATACCTTTAAAACGAATGGTTGAACGATAAATCTGTGATAATTTAAACCAAAGTTATCGATTTTTTTTACTTTTAACAAAAAAAAACTTAGAAAAATATCGCAATTTTTTTTTTTTTTTTTTTAACGAAATTTAACCAAACTTGGTATTTAGTTGGTCCCCGACATAAACTGGTGCTGATTATGTTTGGGGATCAATAGCTCAACAGGTGGCGCTGTGATAGCATTTTATCTAAATTTTTAACATGGCAGCATAGGACAAAAATTCGTATACATGTGCATAATTAGAGTTGTTTTAAACTTGTGATTGTAAAATTAATATGAATTATTGATAATAGTAGTATGTAACTAGGAAAAAAATTTTCTGCATGGAGGGGCATCGCTTCCCCCCCCCTAGGGGAAAAATACCCCCCCAGGGGGGGTAAATTTTCACATTGGGTATCTTTCGAAAGATCAGGTTGATAATAGTAGTAGATAACTAGGAAAAAATTTTTGTGCATGTGGGGGCATCGGTTGCCCCCCCACCGGGGGGGGAAGTTCCCACCCGGGGGGGCAAAATTTCAAGATGGGTATATTTCGAAAGATCTCGTCAATACCTTTAAAACGAATGGTTGAACGATAAATCTGTGATAATTTAAACCAAAGTTATCGATTTTTTTTACTTTTAACAAAAAAAAACTTAGAAAAATATCGCAATTTTTTTTTTTTTTTTTTTTTTTTTTTTTTTTTTTTAACGAAATTTAACCAAACTTGGTATTTAGTCGGTCCCCGACATAAACTGGTGCTGATTATGTTTGGGGATCAATAGCTCAACAGGTGGCGCTGTGATAGCATTTTATCTAAATTTTTAACATGGCAGCATAGGACAAAAATTCGTACAAATGTGCATAATTAGAGTTGTTTTTAACTTGTGATTGTAAAATTAATATGAATTATTGATAATAGTAGTATGTAACTAGGAAAAAAAAATTCTTCATGGGGGGCCATCGCTTCCCCCCCTGGGGGGGAAGTACCCCCCCGGGGGGGATAAATTTTCAAGATGGGTATCTTTCGAAAGGTCTCGTCAATACCTTTAAAACGAATGGTTGAACTATAAATCTGTGATAATTTAAAACAAAGTTATTGATTTTTTTCACTTTTAACAAAAAAAAAAAAAAAAAAAAAAAAAAAACTTAGAAAAAAAAAATCGTACTTTTTTTTTTTTTTTTTTTTTTTTTTTTTTTTTTTAAATATTGTTACTGATTGAATATGTATAGGTAAATATAGAAGAAAGTCTTGTGGTGGCCACAACATACTAGTTTTCCTAGTTAACTACTACTGTTATCAACGCGATCTTTCGAAAGATACCCATTGTGAAAATTTACTCCCCCGGAGGGGGAACGATGCCTCTACATGCACACAATTTTTTTCCTAGTTAGTTACTACTATTATCAATAATTCATATTAATTTTACAATCACATATTTAAAATAACTCATATTATGCACATTTATACGAAATTTTGTCCTATACTGCCATGTTAAAAGTTTGCATAAAATGCGACCACAGCGCCACGTGTTGAGCTATTGATCCACAAATGTAATCAGCACCAGTTTATGTCGGGGACCAACTAAATACCAAGTTTGGTTAAATTTGGTTAAAAAAAAAAAAAAAAAAAACGATTTTTTTAATTTTTTTTTTTCGTTAAAAGTAAAAAAAAAATCGATAACTCTTTTTTTTAAATTATCACTGATTTATGGTTCAACCATTCGGTTTAAAGGTATTGACGAGACCTTTCGAAAGATACCCATCTTGAAACTTTGCCCCTTCCCCCGGGGATACTTCCCCCCCAGTGGGCGGGGGAACCGATGCCCTCACATGCACAAAATGTTTTTCCTAGTTAACTATTGCTATTATCAACTATCAACGAGACCTTCCGAAAGATACCCATCTTGAAAATTTACTTCCCCGGAGGGGGGGGGGTACTTCCCCCTAGGGGGAACCGGTGCCCCCACATGCACAACATTTTTTTCCTAGTTAACTACTACTATTATCAATAATTCATATTAATTTTACAATCACAAGTTTAAAATAACGCTCATTATGTACATTTATGCGAAATTTTGTCCTATACTGCCATGTTAAAAGTTTACATAAAATGCGATCACAGCGCCACCTTCTGGGCGATTGATCCCAAAATCTAATCAGCACCATTCCATGTCAGGATCCAACTATATACCAAGTTTGGTTCAATTTCATTCATTGGTTCGTGAGATACGGTGAAAAATACGAAATTTTGCGATCACAGCGCCACCTGCTGAGTGATTGATCCCCAAATCTAATCAGCACCATGCCCCGTCAGGTTCCAGCTATATACGAAGTTTGGTTGAATTTCATTCATTGGTTTGTGAGATACGGTAAAAAGTACGAAATTTTGTCCTATACTGCCATGTTAAAAGTTTACATAAAATGCGATCACAGCGCCACCTGCTGGGCGATTGATCCCCAAACCTAATCAGCACAATGCTTCCAACTATATACCAAGTTTGGTTGAATTTCATTCATTGGTTCGTGAGATACGGTGAAAACAAGAAACCACAGACACACACATAGACAGACAGACAGGCATCAGACATTTTTTAAAAACTATCATTTCTTTTTCAGAACATCCCAAAACGTATAGATCCGTCAAAAAACGGAGGTCGAAAATTTTCGCGAATCCAATACTTTCTCTATATTACATATAGAAGAAAGTAAAAATGAGAGAGGATAATTCCTCAAATTATTGTTTATTTCATTAATAATTCCAATATAAAACGTGTTTTAAAAGTTTAATTTAAAATGAATATAATTTTTTTTAAAACATTGATTTATTTAGATTAATTTAATGCAAATTTGTTTTAAAATGAATAGCAAACTCATTTTTTAAAAGAAATCTCATTTAATGTAGCTTAAATTTTTGCATTTGTTTTAAAATTCTTTGTACGTTTATTTCAATTGAAACTTCATTAATTATGATCATGATGAAATAACAAAATTAAAAAAGAAATCTATATTAATAAAATCAGAGTTTTGTCTGTAAATTTGTCGGAATCAAAAAATTTTGCGATATCTTCACGTTTCACACCCCATGAAAGCCGAAAATGACTTCAGAAAATTTTGCCTGTGTGTGTGTGTGTGTGTGTCTGTGTGTATGTCATCGTGTCCGAATGTCGCTTTTTTTGTCCGGGCATCACTCGAGAACGGCTGGACGGAATTCAACGACGCTTGGCAGGAATTTAGGTCTTCACCCAACTTAAAATAATATCTATCGACTTTTCGGAAATTCCCCCCGTTCCCCCCCTAGGGGGTAAAAGACGAAAACACGTTTGTCCGGGCATCACTTGAGAACGGCTGGACGGAATTCAACGACGCTTGGCAGGAATTTAGGTCTTCACCCAACTTAAAATTATATCTATCAACTTTTCGGAAATTCCCCCCCGTTCCCCCCTAGGGGGTAAAAGAGTAAAACACGTTTGTCCGGGCATCACTCGAGAATGGCTGGACGGAATTCAACGGCGCTTGGCAAAAACTTAGGTCTTCACCCAACTTGAAATTATATATATAAAAATTTTCAAAATTATAATTAGTGTTTAAATTGTGGGTAAAAAATGCCTGCGCATGCGCCATAAATATCTTTCCACTAAAATGCTTTGAATGAAAAAATGAAATATAAAAATAAATTTTTAAGTTAAAGACTTTTGTATTCGCGTGATTTTCACTACAAATTATGAAAAGATTGAAATGAAGTGTTGCCATCTAAGTTTCATACTTTAGTTAATTTTAAAAAATCTAATTGTCGTATCGAAAAACTGTTTACACCCCAGGATTCAGAAAAATCACCTCTTTCATTTGGTACTGAATTTGTAATGATAGGTCCGATATTTCTAATTTATTTTTCCCTTTATCCGTTTTCCCGTTGCCACTTAAATTTCATACTTTAGTTATTTTTTAAAAATCTAATTGTCGCATTGAAAACCTGTTTGAACCCCTGGATTCAGCAAAATCGCCCCTTTCATCCGGTATCAAATTTATAAATATAGGTCTGATATTTCTAATTTATTTTACCCTTTTTCCGTTTTCAACCCAGATTCGATATGGAACAGCTTTAGTATTGGATCCCTTTGGCAAAATTTGAAATTCGGCACCGAAGTAGCTCGGACGTTTCTCGCCAAGATCTTTAATTGCACAATTGAGATAGCCAATTCAGTTCATCGCAAAAATGGCTTAAAATATTTAAAGTCACCAAAGGGTTCTGATACTTAAGCTGTGCTTTTTGTATTTATTAGTGCTAGAGGCCTATTTCAGTCGGTACAGTTGTCGAATTTTTATAGGTCACTCTTAATTAGTGCTAGAGGCCTATTTCAGTCGGTTTATTTAATGGGGATTTATTGAATGAAGTCCCCCCCAGGCACAACTTTGACATGAGTCCCCCCCTGGCCCAACTTTGACATGAGACCCCCCAGGCCCAACTTTGACATGACTCCCCCCAAGGTACCCCTATTTCAGCCGGTACAGCGTTGTAGAATTTTTATAATACCCTCTTAATAGTGCTAAGGGCCTATTTAAGTCGGTTTATTGAATGTGGATTTATTGAATGAAGTCCCCCCCAAGGCACAACCTTGACATGAGTCCCCCCCAAGGTACCCCTATTTCAGTCGGTACAGCGTTGTCGAATTTTTATAATACACTCTTAATAGTGCTAAGGGCCTATTTCAGTCGGTTTATTGAATGGGGATTTATTGAATGAAGTCCCCCCAAGGCACAACTTTGACATGAGTCCCCCCCCAAGGTACCCCTATTTCAGTCGGTACAGCGTTGTCGAATTTTTATAATGCACTCTTAATAGTGCTAAGGGCCTATTTCAGTCGGTTTATTGAATGGGGATTTATTGAATGAAGTCCCCCCCAAGGCACAACTTTGACATGAGTCCCCCGCAGGCCCAACTTTGACATGAGTCCCCCCCAAGGTACAACTTTGACATGAGTCCCCCAAGGCCCAACTTTGACATGAGTCCCCCCCAGGCCCAACTTTGACATGAGTCCCCCCAAGGCCCAACTTTGACATGAGTCCCCCCCAAGGTACAACTTTGACATGAGTCCCCCCCAAGGCACACCTTTGACATGAGTCCCCCCCCAGGCCCAACTTTGACATGAGTCCCCCCCAGGCCCAACTTTGACATGAGTCCCCCCAAGGCCCAACTTTGACATGAGTCCCCCCCAAGGTACAACTTTGACATGAGTCCCCCCAAGGCACACCTTTGACATGAGTCCCCCCAAGGCATACCTCCCCCTCATTGGGAAAAAGAGAAAAAACGTTGTTTTGCGGCTATAAGACAGTTTGGACTGCCAACGTTATTTGTTACAATATCTGCAGCTGAAACACATTGGTTTGATTTAATGAAAACTTTATCATGGAATTTAGATCATCACTAATTAACTAAAGAAGAATTTGTCGATATTAACAAGTTTAGCAGTAGGCCTCTGGCACTAAATTAAAATCTGTCAATGTCAGATTTTCATGTTTTAAATAATGAAATAATGTCGTGTCTGTATAATTTTTATTTTTTATTTATTTTTTTTATTTATAATACTGTCTATTAAAGACTTCTGTGGTCACGAAATTTGGTGCGTAAATTGTTTGTATGCATCCGGCACTTATTGTAACTGCATTTCACGAAATTCGAAATCCCCCCCCCCCTTCTCGGAGTCGGAGGGCAATAAACATGTGTAAAAACGTGTTTTTCCGTTTGAATTCGCTTTGAATTATCTTAGAATGGCGAATTTTGGTGTGTGGATATTGATTAAGTGTACGCATTATGTACATTAGTGGGATTTTGCAAAACTTCGAACTCACCCGCTGAGGGTGGGGAAGTAAGAAGTGGGTAAGTTGTGCCGAAGACAGTGGGGACCCAGACTCCTAACATTGGGAGCGAGAAAACCTCTACCAATCACAGCGAGAACTTAGGTTATTAATAAAGATATGGCATTTTGACAAATCATTTAAGTTTAACGTCCAGCGAAGCGGGCAAAGCCTGCTAGTCATTAATAAAGCAAAATTATATATGCTTTGAAAAACTTCTTTCTAGTAATTTAAAGATTAAACATTATTAACTAATATACATATGTAAAATATAACCGCTGAACACATTTTTGAAATAAAAAGACTTTAAATTTGACCTTTAAATTAATTGACCTTTCAAGTTTGTCAAAACTAATGAAAATTGAGAAATAAAGCGATTTTTTATGAACAAATGTATTAAAATGATAATTGACATAACTTTTCACAAATGAAACTTTTATTTTAGTTGTTACAGGAAATATATTTGGCACATGCCTATCGTAATTAATCAGTTACTTTAATTTAATTTAATGTGTTAACATACTTAATGGAAATATTTTTTTTATTTCTAATTTATGAACATTACATATTTAAGGAAAGTATTGTAATCATGACAAAAAATCGACTTTGAAATTTTAGTTTATCTATACGTTTTGATTTCCCCTGCGTTCATTTTTAAAAAAATATTTATACGTTGATGTATGTGTCTCTGTGTGTAAGTGATCGAATACGACAGCCACGACTAAATGCTTTGTTAGAATGAGTCAAAACTTGACATGTATGTTATAATTCACCGTAGCACGAGCTCTATTTTAAAAAAGCACGAGCTCTATTTTAAATCTAGCACTTCCGGCTTTTACAGCGGCACCCCCCCCCCCCCAAAAAAAAAAAAAAAAAAAAAAAAAAAACATCGTTAGGGCCTATTGGCTAAAATTATTTAAAGTGGGATAACGTCTAAATGCTTCATTTGAGTGAGCATCAAATTTGTTTTCTTGTTAGAGATCACCGTCGTCGCACGAACTGCATATAGATATAATAATACATATAGATCTATATATAAGCGAGACGTATTAATCCTGTACGATAGATCTAATGCACCCGCTCCCGCTCCTCAATGTCTTTTTCTAGTCAGTTTTTTCTTTTATTACTTCCAGTGTGAGCCTTTTTTTTTTCTTTTTTTTAACACACTTGACATTGTGAGTTTTTTTTTGGATTTCGTCCCATGCTATTTCTATGGGGGTTTTAGCTCCCCCCTCCTTTTCTGCATTCTAAAGTGCAGTGGTTGCCGCCGGCCCACCCCCCACCACCGCCGAGACACATTGCTATTTCTGTTTTGTTTGACCTATTACAGCTCTAATTTGCCTTATTTTTGAAAAGGAAAATACTGGTAGCGAAAGGGTTAATATACATTACATGCATATATATATGTAATAATGATTTATTAAGAGTAGTAGAAGCCAAGCAACAGGTACAAGATCACTGAAACTTTAATTTAACACACACATGAATGTCAAAACGGAAATTATATTTGAAATGTAAGAAACTATACACTGTAAAAAATGTTGTGTAACTTTACTTAACAATGTTGAGTGTCACATCCCCATGTCACCGAACACAAATTTTTGATGCCGAAAAAAAGTTTTGGAATTAGCCATTAGAAAGAATTGAAAAAAAAAAGAAAAATGAATTTGAGACTGTATCTGGAGCTTTTCATTCACCTTTAGTAAATAAATAATTCATATATTTATTAAATTATCCCTGGATATTTTAGCGTGAAATTTACTCGGAGAAATACAACCGTTAGAGTGACTTTTCCCGAGTAAAAATAAATCACTTTTTCCCTCTCGCTGAACACTCTACGTCTTATTACTATATCTATAGAACTGCAGAGATTTTGGTAATTCTAGCTCTATAGATTTTTACAAGAACACAACGAAATATTCTCTATCATTATGAGCTATGCGCTTAAATTATTTGAAGTTAAATTAAACAACATAATATTTGGGGGGGGGATGTTCAAAAACCCTATTATAGTCTGTTTTGCTTATTTAACTACTTCTTTTCCTTAAATTTATTTAAACAACCGTTAATTACTTAACTTATTAACTTTCCGGGCGTATATATACGTTTTTCCGAATTACGATCCTTTTTACTTTACTGTTACCAGTGAAATTACTGACATGGTTTGACAGTGTAATAAAATAAACTTAAAAGTGATCTTTACAGTATTTTTGAAAGATTTATTCATTTCAGAGTTGAAAGAGAAGGGTGGCAGGAACCTCGCAATTTTTTTCTCGGCAGGTAAGGGTTTAATATTCGGAAAGTCGAGCGGAGTCACATCAGATTTTTTGTAGTTGTAAAGACTTTTTAGTCTATCGATTAAATATTTATAATCAATAGTTTTTCACAGAAAAGAAAAAAAATATTTATGAATATGAGTTAATTCATAAATATTTCACTTCATATGTGAAAAAAAAAAAATACAAGTGAAATTCATACGCAACTAAAAAAATATGCTTTTAATACGCTTTATAAGTATAACCTTATTAAAAAATGATAAGAATATCTGTCTCATACGCATATTCATTAATTAAAATAGTCTCCTCTAAGTCCTACTCTGCTGCCTCACAGTGAAAGATGTGTGTTCCTGGGTGAAATGGGCTAAGTATGTTAGTAGTGTATACTCCTGGTAAGGTCACCCAAGGAGTGAAGGCCCAATTTGCTCAGCTAATTCCAGAAGGCATTTGAGGCTAAGTCAGTCTTCTACAGTTGTTGCCTAAAGTCTTTGGACCAATTGAAGCTGTTCTGTTTCCATTACCATGAGCCTTTACGCGTTTCTTGAGTGGGCACATCAGAGTGCTCACTTTCCAGCAGGGCTGTAAATTTTTCCTAAAGTGTCCTTCGTGTAAAGCTGATCAGACATCGCCCTTTTATATTCTTAAGTGCTTAAATTTTACAAAATATGAGGTTTTGAAGAACTCTCTACTGTTTTTAGATTTTCTGGAAGTTTGTGACTCCACGGGATTAGCAACAGCAGCAACAATAACAACAATAACAACAGCAAAATAGCAGAATGGGCATTAAACTTTCATTAATTGTTGCTTAATGCCTTTGGACCAATTGAAACTGTTCTGTTTCCATTACCATGAGCCTTTACTTGTGTCTTCAGTGGGCACATCAGAGCGCTCATTTTCCAGCAGGGCCGTAATTTCCCGAAGTGTCCTTGGTGTAAAGCTGATCAGTCATCACCCTTTTATTTTCTTAAGTGCTTAAATTTTACAAAGAACGAGGTTTTAATGAACCCTCTACAGAATTTAGATTTCCTAGAAGTTTTGGACTTCACGGAGAGGGTTTAGCCTATGCTGAACCATCTGGGATTAGCAACAACAACAACAACAACAAACTAAGAGAATGAGCATTAAAATTCACTTTTTATATTAAGTATCACTTATTTCGCATTAATGTACCAATAAATATTTTATGTTTTCAAACATTCATTATTTTGTGCTACTAGTAAAATAGTTATAAAAATGTACTTATTGTACTTTGTAAGAGCTTTTATTATTATTATTATTATTATTATTATTATTGTTATTTTTGTTAATATCAACAACATATTACTCCAAAGGATTAAATCTTGTTCCGGTATAAAATGTTCTGTTGCAGCTCAAATAGCTGAAAATTTCGTCAATTTGAAGCCAAGTGCATAAAAAGAAACAGTTTAACTCTTGGGGTATCTATATATATAAATGGATAAGATATTTCTTTCGTCTCTGCGTGTGGACGCACCTAGTATAAGATCACATGCTGCACAAAAAGTAAAAAAAAAAAAAAAAATGGTTAAATCAATGTTTTGATTTTTATGTGAAAATATGATAACGTGCTATCTTTAAAAGAGTGTAAAAATTAAGAGTTTATGTGATGCATGTGGCATCTGTATAAAATGTTTATATGAAAGAGATTAAAGAAATATAATTAAAGAAAAAGAATAAAGAAAATGTTCGTAAGAGAATATTAAAGAGAAGCAACTATGTTGGTTACATTTTGTTTTACTGTTTGTGCTTTCGAATTTTAAATATTGTCTACCATAGGAATAATCACATTTTTATACAAGCACAGATTGATGCTACTTTATTGGTTTTTAAAGTGTGGATATCTTTTGTTTGCTCTCTCTCATTCTCTATCTTGGATCAGATAGATCCTAGCGGCAAAAGAGACTAGACAGAAACAGTCAGCGTTGATGTTTAAAAGGATAAATGGAAACTGCTGAAGAACAAGCAGTCGGTTTAAAGAAACGGATGGATACCGGAGATCAGGAGCTAAGGAAGTCTCAAAATAGATCCAGGATGGCTCTTCGCCGCTGAAATGAAACTCCTGAACTACTGGATGCTAGGTTAAATCAAGATCGCCAGCGTCGGCAACATTCGGAATTCCGTTCGTTCGCGAACCGGGGCTTTTCTAGTCGATTATGTTCAAACAATTGTTCTGAGTGATCATATTATTACACAATGTAATTTAAGTGGTTTTTCGTTGTACCTCAATCAACAAAATGCATGTAGAAAATGTTCGTCGAATAAAGTGACTTCATGTACCTGCTTGTTTCTTTACGAAACACTCCTTCACGTAATACAATCGACCGTTTCTTAAAAATACATTACAATAACATAAGCATTAAAATTATATGTTTTTTTTTATTTAATAAGACCATATATATATATATATTTCTTTAAGTTAAAATATTACCGAAACTCAGCATATTGTTTTTTGTGGAAAATAATGGAATGTAGACATTTTTAATATCCAAAATTGATTTGTGCTTGAAATGTGGGTATCTTTCGATACTCGCCGTCATTCAGATTCGCAATATTAGCGTATAAATTGACAAATTTTAATCGAAACAAACATTTACAATTGGCAGCAAATTATTGAAGGACACGTCCTCATTTTTCTTATTTTTTCAAATTGGTCACTAATTTTCATCATCAGCTTACTTTTTTATAAACAGCATAAGACTTAGATAAGAAAACTGTATTAGGAGCAAATCTTTTAAATAGGAATTATTGCTTGCGCTTCAATAATTTTGCTGCCGGCAGTACATGTACTTACAAAGATTTTTTTTTTCTTTTAACTTTCTTTTACTTACGAAAATGATAGAGAAAGTATTGTTTTTGTGTCAAATTTTAGAAGTAGAGTTTTTGTTATATTTACACCTTTTGAGGCTCCCAGAATCCAAAAAACATATTTTTAGCGTTTGGTCTCTGTGTGTGTCTATGTGTCTTTGTGTGCGTCTGTTTGTTATCAGCATATCTCAAGAACAAGTAATAGTAGAAAGTCCAAACTAGGTATTCTAAATGTGTATCCTATAGAGATGCCACACTAAATATTTCGTCGAGATGAAGCAAATGGTTCGTGTACAAGGACACCCAAGAGGATTCAAATACATTACGTCAATGAGGGAAATTGCAAGTAAGTAGAGTTTAACATCTATAGACTGCACTAAACCAAATGAAACGACTGTATATATATATATATATATATATATATATATATATATATATATATATATATATATGTATATATATATATATATATATATATATATATGTATATATATATATATTATATGCATAAAAACATGTTTCATGTAGGATATGGTATGGAAATCATTCATTGTTCGTTTGCAGGGCTACACAAAAGAACTAGATTATAGGGCGACAATACTTGAAAATTGTTGGAAGCGTATTTCAGGTTGTGCTGTGTGTTATTAATGAAGGAATATATTTATGCGAACCATGTGGTGTGTACGTAGTCTTCAGAATACATACAGGGATGCCAAAATTTAAGCAATAACATTATTTTTTATTGTTAGTGTACGTGCTTAGCTCTAATATTTTACCATGTCCAGGAAAGCTGCGCAGGAATTTAAATTAATTCCTCATGGCCATATGGTTGATAATGTATTTTTAAGCTACATATTCATTGCTTGTTTTTTGTATTTTTACACATTTTGAGACTTCCTGAATACTGAAGTCAAGTTTTTAATGATTGATCTTTGTCCGTTTCGCTTAGAGTAATTTTAAAACCAAAAATTTTAGGCGTTCTATATGTTGTATTTTGAAGTTAATACGTTTGTTAGTAGAAAACTTTGATCGATAATTATGAGTTTCAAGGAATATTACGTGTGAAAGTTGTCTAAATAATTTTGAATGAATTTTTGAATTTAATAACAGATTTGAATTGTATATAAATGTAGGTACAATAATGAAAAGGGGGGTTTTGAACATAATTATTTGTCAACACAGAATTATTTATTAAACGAAGGTGTTCCTATGCCTAATTTGGCTTGTTTTAACATAGGTTTACATAACAGTACTGGTTATCTTACCCTTTAGTCTCCAATCCGTATATATAGTATTAAATTTCAGGGTAAAAGAAAGTCGTGTGAGTGACACACGAGATTTTTTATTTTTTATTTTTTTAGCTTTTAGCGTGCATTCCTTATTTAACATAATTACATTTTACAGAATTTTTAACTTTAAAAAGCAATTTTTATGGGGAGGGGGATCTTTTTTTTCTTATATATATATATATATATATATAACAATTAAATAGGAAAACTGGAAACTTACAAAGTTACCTGATAACAATCTTTATATTTATACATTTTTCTTTTTAAAGCCAGAATGTATTGATGCGATAGAAATTTCAGGATCAGTTTCAAGCAGTTTTAAAACAGGATTGCCTGCTTTAAATTGAAAATTTTACTGGGAATTTATCACTTTAGTTGTATTACTTCGTCAGCTTCGAGAAGGTACGTTTAAAGTATTTCGAAAGTTTGAGGTGTTGGAATAAGAAAGGAAACATAAAAGAGATCACAAACTGATATTGAACTTTTAGGAAATTCTTTCTTCTAAACGCCGCCTTTAAATCAAGACTTATTCAGTAAATTTTGAGCATACTTTAATGTTACACATGAACTTAAAAATATAAATTAAAGCCAATGAAAATATTGTGAGACGTTTATTTAAATTATTTATCTGTACAATACTTTAGTTGAATAAAATAACATGAAAAAGTACAAAGTAGATTAAAGTTTGATATGTTATTTGTGTGTTGAAATAAATCATCGTGTGCAAATATGCCATACATTCAGATTGTATATAGAAAGCTTTGACAATATTTGTTTTTTCCAGAAAGTTGTAAAGAAGCAAGTAATATTCGAAATAAAGATCAACACCTATTGTATAAACAAACAAAAAATTATGAAATAAGTTGTTTTAACCTAGTATTTATATTTACACTTGTTTAAATAATCGAAAGAATAATTGTAGTAATTAAAAAAAGAGTAAACGTACCTGAATAGCATTTCTTTAGAATAAGTGAAGTTAATTTACTATTATTATTATTATTATTTATGTAATATTATGAGAAACATGTAAAATATAAATACAAATATAGACTTCTAACGGGCAAAAGTAGTTTAATTGTGTTTACGAATTTTATTTAAAAGGATTTTTCGTATCGTTACTTTTTAATCTCAAAATACATAGCAGTTTTCTAATTTAAGAAAAAATTAAATGTGACGTTGTAATTTTTTGAAATTGCTGATTTTGTAAGTAAATAATTAAAAAATTATAAATTTATTAGTGTAATGTGAAAATTTATTTTAATTTATTTTGTAAGTAAGGATTCTACTACTACATTTCAAAAATATCTTATATCTATATATTTCTTTTTTACTGCGGATTCCGATATTATATAAAACTTGCGGTAATATCTAATAAAATATAAACCGGATGCATTTGTAAAAAGTAAAATTAGTTAATTAATTAATTAAATTTTATAACGCACATAAATTTTGTAAAATTGTACATGTAAAGTGACATGTTTAATTCTCTCATTTTTTAAAAATAATTTTAATGGCTCCTCTATTTGAAAATAATTCGAACTTTTGTTTTCTGTTTATAAATAAACTAGCAGGCTACGCCCGCTTCGATGGTCACTATTTTTAAATGAATCACTATAGTTAATGAATTCTCAAATTTGCATCAATTTTTATCATGCGAAAAAAAAAAAAAAAAAAAAAGAGAAAAAAAAATGTGATTGGAAAAAATGTCGCAACGGGTCCTCACTGCCCTTGGCAGCGCAGCAATTGTGGCGCGCATTTATGTTCAACACTCTTAATGAATCACTATATTATCGCAAGGGAAAAACATAAATTAAAAAAAAAAGTTTTTCCCATCAGTGGAATAATCGGTTCGGGCCTCCACTGCCTGCGGCAGCGCATACAGGCGCGCAAGGCTCGCATGCTATTTCACCTACCGTTCCCGCCCCTCCTAATTATTTTAGACTTTAAAAATACTCGCAGTCGTTCTCTCGGGCTTTTAAACCTATTAATACTAATTTCCAACATTTTATCTGAATTTCTTTATTTTTACCCCTGCGCCCGATCCCTTCCCGCCCTTCATAATAATTCTGTACTTTCGAAAATATCCGCAATCGAACTATCGGGCCTCAAAACTTAACAACACTAATTTTCAGCGCTCCACTTCTTATTTATATATTTTTGCCCTTTCACCTACCCTTCCCGTCTATCCTAATAATTTTATAAATTCGAAAATATACGCAATCGATTTGTAGGTATCAAAAACCTCCATGTACCAATTTAATAACTTTACAAATTCGAAAATGTCCGCAATCGTTTTGTAAGTATCTAAAACCTCTATGTACCAATTTTGAACGACATAACTCTATTTTTATTTTTTGCCCCTCCGTCCCTTCCTCCCGCCCCTCCTAATAACTTTACAAATTCGAAAATATCCATAATCGATTTATAGGTATCAAAAACCTTTATGTACCAATTTTGAATGGTCTATTTTTATTTTTTTGCCCCCTCCACACCTTTCTGACCCTCCTAATAACTTTACCCTTTCAAAAATATCCTCATTTGACTTGCAGATCTCTCAAACCTATATGTACCAATTTTGAACGGTCTAATTATATTTCTATTTTTTTACCCCTTAGCCCCCCCTTTCCCACCCCACCTGGGACGAATTTCTAAAATTAAAGAAATTAGTTTTTATGTATTTATGGGAGCTATATTTTAGAGCAAAAATATTTTACACATATATTTTTTTCTGTTTGCAATATAAAGGATTATTTCAAATCACTCTTTGCCACCTCTCCTCCCCTCTCGGGGGCTGAATTTCGAAAATTCCAGAAATTAGTTTTGAGTTATTTGTATTAGCTATATATTAGAGCAAAAATTTCACATATATCTGTTTGAGATATATAGGAGTATGTGAAACCACGTTTTGCGCATGTGAAATCACGTTTTGCTCCATTTCCCCCCTTAGGGCCCGAACTTCTAAAATTCCAGAAATTAATTTTTAGATAATTAAATTAGCTATATTTTGAAGCAAAAATTTTACGAATATCTGTTTTTTTCTTTGAGATATGAAGGTTTATGTGAAATCACATTTTACCCCCTTCGCAAAATCGCTTCTTAGGGGTGCTTACAGTATATGTTCTATAATCTGACCCAGTTTCGAGTCAGTGGCTCCAGTAGATTTTGCTGTGCGTTGATGAGTCAGTGAGTGAGTGGAAGTACGCTTTTATATGTATAGATGAGGCAGCTTGAGAGTCTACTTTTACCAATAAAGTGTCAAGTACTTTTAATTAAAATTATTTTAGATGCATAAAGTTTGCTGAAGGCTTAAATATTGCGCATAGCATTAATCTGTAAAAATTTACTAAAAAATATAAAATCAAATCTCTTGAAAAAAAAAATAATAATAATAAATCTAACGGTATATTTTGGATTGAAAGGGCCGTTATACTTCATTTCCATACGCTTTAACTTCACATTGATTGGTTAAAAAAATGTATTGTGCCTATTCATACAATATTTTGTCATTTACTGTCAAATTAAACATTATAAAAACGCGGAATAATATTGGTATCTTTTGGGCAGTTTAAGGCAAGTTTCAACAAAATATCAACTTTGATTGAATTCTTTTCTTTAGTTATAAGATACAGCGTCCGGAAATGTTTGATAGCAGAAACATACAAACACAAACAAATATATAGACAATAAAGGTTGTCTGGGTGAGTAATGTCCACCGGTTGTCGGCCTGGATAGCTCAATTGGTTGAGCCTTGACCTTGTAAGTCAAAGATCTGGGGTTCCACTCCCGGTCCAGGCATTATTTTCACTCAGTTGGAAAAATAAATTTCAATAAATATATAGACATTTTTCTTTCATAAGATTATGTTCTGGATATCTTTTCAAAACGTGCCTATCTATTACTGATAAAAAATATGTACGGATTTTTGTAGAACGTTTTATTTTTCTAGAACTAGTTTTAGTAACTAGTTTTATATTTCTAGAACAAATAATTAATCAATATCTGAATTCCTAAACTAGACATTTAGATTTCCGAATTATGATTATAAGATTAAAAAAAAATCCTGTACAGACGAAAATATCCAGAATTTCTAGTCAATGCTTTTCTCGATGGTGAAATAATATTAAGTATATTATTATTCCTTTGTGTTCGAGAAAATCTCTCCCGATTTCCTTAAATTCAGTTATAAAATAAAATTATACTTACTAAAACTCGTGTCTTGTGTTCATTTTTATTTGCAGAGATTTTTAATTACCGTAATTTCTGGTAGATACCCCGCAGGTTATATAATCCAGTTTTGCACCAGAAATTTCAATTGATGAATAAATTTTTATTTGTACGAGCTCTTCCTTCGAAAAAGTATAGATTTCTCTATTAAATAAAATTTCTGGTGGTGTAATGGCACATCTTACCTACGGGTTATCTACTAGAAATTACGGTAAATTTGATCACGATAATACGGGAAATCGCTCTAAAATTCTAACAGAACTCAGATGCAAAAGAATTTTTTTTTTTTTATTAGAGCCATAATTTAGTTTCTAGATGCCAGTTACAGAATTTTTTCTCAGTAGTCTAAAACTGAATATCTATATTTTTCAAAAACTCAATATTTTTTGCCTATGAGTAAAAATATAAGTTATATATTAAATCTTCATTGATTTTCTATTTACACTTCTCGAGTAAGCAAAAAGACAGTTTTCCATTCTCGAACTTTCGAAAAATGTCTCTTTAAATGCACAATTTTTTCTGCATTTTAAAATTCAGTGACGTATTTACAAATTTCGAAGATTTTAAGTTAATATTTTACAAATTTACTGATATATTTATATCCTTATCTGTGAGTAAAATGGAAAAATTGCACTATTTTTGTACTTACCTTTTGCTTTCTGTTTTTCAGTATTTTAAAATTCTGTCAATATGTTAAGACAGTTCAGTCATTATTATGTAACATACAATAAAATATTTTGCAAAGATATAGCGTTTCATTAATATAAATACAGTAATTAATGGAAACAGCTATGATTTTCAAAATAAAAACGTTTACTGTAAAAAGTAATTTAACTTTACACAAGGTAAAGCTAGGAGAGTTTGAGCACAATTCAACAGAACGATATAAAAAATCCAAATATCAGTCTTTTGCTAAACTAATGCTGCATAATTTGAATTGATCCTTCTTCTATACATTTCCATTGATATTTTGTTGTTCTGTTATAATTTAAAATAACAGCTGTAATAAAGCCAAGAGAACTATTTTGGGCAATCTCTCCTTACAGGGTAGGAGTCATTGTGCACATGGCTCGGAGAGATTGCGCTTAAATATAACAAAAATTATATGAATAATAATAATAATAATAATTGCACTTACTTGATATTGTTGTAAGGTACTTGTATACAAATAATTTTGTATTGGGAGTGGATATTTCAATGTAATAATTAAAAATTCAGAAAAAAAAATAAAAAGCATCACAAAAATTTTATTTAAAGAAAAAAAAAAAAAAACGGATAAAGAAAAAGACCAGCAAGTAACATTAAGTTACTAGATAACACGTTTAACTTAAAATTAGCACATTTCCTTTACAGCTAGCAGGGTTTCTTGTTTGCAGACCAAATCTTTCGTTGCCCACAATCATTGCACTTATTGTTGTACGTGGCGAAGTTATTGTACAACCACTTGCCACAAGTGAACTTGTTCGAGATGGATTCCACACCGTGTGTGCAATGCATTTTCGAGAAAAGAAGTTAGTACACCGTTTGTGCCATTTTTAAGCCTAGAATCCGCCCACCGTTTACTATTTCTTAAAGTTTTATTTTTTTCTCAAATTCTTCAAAACACAAAACTTAAATTTTACTTGGTTTGAAATATTCTCATTTCAACTTACAAATTATTTGTATTTATTTATTTTTATTTTATTTTATTGAAATTTAGACGATTACAGTCCTTAAAAAGAAGTTTCAGTTGGCTGATATTTTTTACTTGCGTTTAGTTTTATACCTGTTATTTCAGCATTCGACATATGCGCAAAACTTGAGCATCATACTCAAAAGGAAAATTATACCTCTGGGTGTCACCGAAGCGGGAGAGGCATCCCTTCCGTGGAGGATCAAAACTGTGATGGCATGTCTCTGGACCACATCTAGGGGTGTGTCCCAGACCGTCGCCGATTGCCCATGTGCGCAGCACTAGTGCGACGCAAAACCCAACCAACCAACCATACTCAAAAATATTGCAAAACTAAATTTTAAAAAGTATTTAATTGTAAAAAGCGATAGTAATCATTTTGTTGTAAAATTATTAGTATCGCTGTTGTACGATTGTAGTAACGATTGTGTACGATTGTAGTAATTTTATTGTAAAAAGCGATAAATTTTTCGTTTGCATTCGAGAGGTAAATCTCACCATAGGTGTGGCTTTCGTTTACCGTGCCACTCCTGAACTATGTTCAATTTCAGATTCTGTGGACAGTCTTCTATAAAATGTGTCTTTTGGAGTGGGTTGAACTTGTCCAGTCACATGTCCTGGTGCATTTCCAGACATTCAACAAACAAATTTTCATTGCCTTAGCGTAACCAATAAGCTGCGAAATCGCCATTAATGCAGAATTTTATAAAAATCAATGCAGAATCTCTCTTAAATAGCAAAAGCGCAAACTCTCCCATTTTGGTAGAAGAAATTGCGCAGTCGTTTATTAAAAAATTACTCGCTTTTAGAGAACAGCATGGTGTGCATACCGTTAGTCTATGTTAGTAGCTTATGAAAAATTTTTTAAACTAAAAATATTTTGTACTACTACCATTGTATTGAAATTCTTAGGAAGAATTATGAAAATTGAAGCATTAATTTTTGAGACCGAGATAAAATAACCACGTTTTGTCTTAAACTCTTGAAGCAATCAACATGCACATTCAAGTCGGCACTTCACTGTTGATGTTATAAAACCACCTAAAAGTGCAATTCGCCAACTATACTCTTTCCCGCCAAACTCCTGTGTGCGCAATCTCTGATAGCTTTACGTTATAATAAAATAAGTAGTGTGTTTACGTATGTAACTTTGTAGGTAAACAGCTTTTGCAAAGCAACACAAATCTGCATGGAGGTCCGTATTGACCCCTCCTGATGCACATAAAATTCCTAACTCAAAAATTTTGATAAATTTATTTAAGAATTAAAATCTTCAAATTTCAAAAATGATTGTACCTACAAATAGAAAAGTAAAATTAAAGACAATCACCGTGGACCATTATTTCACGTGATTAGAGCATCAAGCTAATAACCTGAATGTCGTAGGTTCGATCTTTCAAGGATCAGTCGCAGTGCTACAGAATGTTTCATTAAAATCCAACTTGACCTCTGTTGATGCTCCTCGAGACACAAATATTGATTTTTTTCATTTAATAAATTATTTTTCAGCTGGTAAGATTACCTGATGTTGACACTTGTCGTCATAAAGTGAAGATGGTAATCTGTAAAATAGATGTTTGTTGAAAAAAAAAAAAAAAAAAAAAAAACAATTCTTAAATAATAGCAGTGCAACTAATCATCAAGTTAAATACCTAAATTGAAATGAATGGTTAAGGCGCTGATGCAAGCAATGGGTACTCGGAACTGACACTGAGTGTGCAAGGAAAAGGCAGCGGTGACCTAAAGCGATGTTATAAGTAATTTTAAAGATATCGTTTTTGGTTTTAAAGTGATTCAAAATATAGTGATTAATGTTTTTTTTTTTTTTTTTTTTTTTTAATTATTATTATTACTTTAAATAAAGTAAGTAGTGAAGCAGACAACGCCTACTATAAAAAAAAAAGATGAATTCAAATTAGATTATTGCAAGGCACAATCAAATTAATAATTTCAATTGTAAAAATTTTATAGTAAGAATATTACTTGAATTTCATTAAAGAAAAAAAAAATAAAATACTTTGTATTGATAGATAGAACATTTCAGGAAATTTCTACGTTACAAAATGACTTGCAAATCAAAATATAAAGCGAACTGAGACATATATATATATATATATATAAGGCAAAATGTGATAATTGTCGATATATTAAATTTATGTAATCGTATATCATAAATTAGTTAAAGTTTTATTTTCTTTCTTTTTATTCTAATTCTTTTATAAAACTGCAACATACTTTTTCTGTGAATCAAATCTATTAATGCCTGTTTAAAACGATACAGTATATTGTGATATATACATTGAATGATTTTCTATAAAAATGTGTTTTTAAATATTTAAGAAACTGTTAATTTCCGAAATAAAATTATCAAAAAGGAACAATTTTTTTTTAGATTGTCCATTAAGCATGATTTTTTTTTTTTTTTTTTTTGTCTTTTCCATATGAATTTCTTTCCCTTTCATTTTCTTTTTTTATTCTATTTTTTTTTTCGTCTTCTTCTTCTTCTTCTTTTTTTTTTTTCAAAACAAAACTATTTAGACTTATTAAAAAAGACATTTTAATTAAACTTGATAGATTTCAAGAATAATAATTTTCTCTACACTTTATATATACACATATATATTAACAATTCTTTGATATTTTCATTTGAATTTTCAAACCAACTGTTTTTTTTGCAAATAGGATTATTATGCATTTTAATAAAATAATAAATTTTTTTTCTTCTATTTTGGAAATAAAAGTAGCAGTATGCTATTTTGTCGTGCTTACTGTACGGAAACGATGTAGATGGATATTTTTTATGCACAGAGTGCACACACACACACAAAAAAAAAAAAAAAGAAAAGAAAAAAGTGTATAGAGCTAGACGTCAACGACTAAGCTGGTTTAGTAAATTGTTTCAGACACATATATATGTCTTCAAGAAATTATATTTAAAACAAAAGTGCGAAAATATATACAATTGTTAAAGTTAAATGTGTAGAAAATTGTTTTCATTGTTAGAAAAGTTAATGGGAGTACACTGAGCAAAATACGATTTTGCTCCCAAGCGATAGAGCGCGGTTTTGCCCCGCTGTATGTGTTTAAACAAATTTGGTAATTTTCTGATTTACAACAAAAAGTTTTCATTTATTCTCATGCTAAAATATGCCACTAAATACATGATTTAATATACTATCTTATATACATTAAATTAACAAACATGCGAAATGTAAAATTATAACTTTTTTACCCTTGAATGAGAAAAGAAAAATAATAATGATGGATAATTTCAAAATTCTTTTGCAACTAAACATCGTGACTAATTTAATCAAAAACAATTTTAAATGATTGCAAATTCTGATACCATTTATGTAAATTATAATTACGCACTTCACGAAGTCGAGAGGGGCGGGTTTGACCCGCCAGTAATTTTTTGCTCTACTCTTCTGTATATTTCTGTTGCAGATAATTGTATGTTGGATACATACATATGGGAACTTCTAAAAATATACATATGTTTATATTATTTCAGGAAAAACTACAATATTGCTTACAGAGATGTTTGGTCACACACGAATAACAAAACTAATACACACGTCAATATGGGGCTGTAGTTATTAAAGCCAACTGTCTGCGTTAAGGACGTAGATGCTGTTGAAATAGCCTTAGCAGGGTTTTCGTAAGGGGTTTCAGACTGCATCCACGCGTGATTCGGAGACAACCATGGAAAACTCCGAGCAGCTGGTCCGATAGATGTGACGTAGGGATGAACCCGGCCACTCTCGTTTACCCGCTTAGAGAGCAAAATCTCTCAGAGGCGAAATACCCGTCAACATGTTTCATCAACTTTCTGGGCTAAGCTTAGAATTATTTCATTCAAAACTTTCAGTCGCAATATTGTATATTTGGAAGATTTTTTAAATTTCATTTCATTTCATTTTTATTTCATCTTACACCTTCTTTCTTTAGTCCTTATTTTATAAGCCCTACTTCAAACAAGCAACGTCGAGTAGACCTGGCTGTGATGAAAAGCTATCACCATTCTTTCCAGCTTTCATCCAATTTTTAATGTCCTATTTTCCCTCTTAAATTAATTAAATGAACTTATAAAGAACCTCAATTTAAGTATTAAATAATCCGATTAATTCGATGATTCTAACAATACATACGCCAAGAAAACAAATCAGTCACATTCACCAGAAGTTTCTCATTGGAACCGAAGGTCTTCAAAATATAAATTCAACAACAAACGTAAATTCAATAATACTAGATCATACGAATACAATAGAAACAATTGCAATATACACAGAACAAAATGCCAATTTTGTGGCAAATATGGCCACGAACTCAATAAGTGTCGCCAATTTGAAAATCGCTTTGGCAAGGTTTTGCAAGATATTCCCGTTCCTCATGTTAATAATGTGAACTCTCGATCATCCGCTTTACCACCACCTCTACCATTTTCGCAATCACATCTTGTGAACTCTCTGCAACCGAATGCTACTTTTTCACAAACAACTCCGTTTCCTTTTGAACAGTCGTCTGTGCCACAACAAATGCAAGCACCTGCTCCACCAAAATTCAATGTTCCGCAATCTCTGCCTTATCTGTTTCAGAACAATACTTTGCCAATTACTGGCACTCAACAAATGTTACCAACCCACCCAAACTACAATTGAGAGGCTCTGAAGGTGCCAGGGTTTCTCATACATTCGTACCCCCTGTTATGGTACCGAATATGCCACCTCCAACTTTCAAAAATAACTTTTCGCATCTTCATGCAATGAGAGATCTCAGAAATAAGTCCACTCAAACCTTTAATGATACTAATGATCACGCTGTCGCACCAGATGCAAATACATTTGTAGATTCTGTACATAATAAAACCTAATTTCTTAATAATAATTCTAAAGAACACTTCACTTATTCAGTGCATGATCAAAATTATCTCATTCCACCTCCTTTGATTAATGTGACACTTGCTAAGTTAGAATTTAAATTTCTTGTTGATTCGGGATCTAGTATCTCCTTGATATCCGCTGAGTTCTTCAAGAGCATAAAATCATTTATTCATTATAAATTTATATCATTACCATAAAGACAATAAATTCATCAGTCAATTTTGTTGGATGTGCAGAAATAAGCTTCCATGTACACAAGCAATTTTTTCGACATCCATTTTTCCTTGTGGACTTTTCACAGTCTCATTTTTCTGGCCTTTTGGGCACAGACTTTCTGCAAAAACATGCCATGACGGTCAACGTTTCAGCAAAATCCGTAATTTATAAGGATCTACAATTTCCATTTGTGTCAATTCTCAGTGAAGATAATAACCAGTTGCTAAATGTTCAAAATATATATAATGATAATAATGCTAATGTTCCTCAAAGTGCTTCTACTATTTCTCAAATTACTTCGGGTGTTTATCCAGATACACAACAAACCCCACATAGTGATATGTGTAATGATCATGTCAACAATAACGTTATTTCTCAAAATTCTACTGTGTATCGGGGTGTACAACAAATGCAGTTTAACAATGATAATAATTTTCCTAATGATAATCATACAAATGGTATTGTTTCTCAAAATTCTTCTCCCTTACAAAGTAATATTTTTGAAGCTAAGCTTGTAAATAAGGTATTAATACAACCAAATGAAGAATTATTTGTTAAAGTATTCTGTAATAACATTTCTTCAAATTCAAATTTTCTATTTGAATCCATTCCGGATAACAAAAGGGACTGTCCTATGGCTATCATTTCTTTAAAGGATTTAAATTTTAACACTTCTGAAAATTCTCAACAAAATAAAATTGTATTCAATGTGTTTCTTAAAAATATTTCTGATGAAACTATTCATTTAAACATAAATCAATGCCTAGGTCATGTCTATGAGATAGATGATATACAAGAATTGCAAAACGAAAACATCCCACAAGTAAATGCATTTGTAAATTTAATCAAAGCTTCTGAAGACACATTAACTTTAAGGAAAAAGGAATTCAATATAGATAATTTTAAAATAGATCATCTTAATTCACAACAACAATCTGAAATAAAAAAATTACTTACCCGGCATTGGTCAGTGTTCTCTTCCACTCTGAATACCATGGGGCACACAGACTATGTTGTGCCACAATTAAATTTCACCTCTAACTTTCCTCGAAGATCACTTCCGTATCCAATTCCTCAAAGTCTCCAAGCTGAAGCCGAAAGGCAGTTGGAAGAAATGAAAGAGGCAGGTACTATAACACCATTTCGGATTGGGTCTGTCCTCTCCTTCTCGTAAAAAAGAAAATTGGTGCGGATGGAATTCAAAAATATCGGTTTGCTCTTGATCTTCGATTGGTAAATGCCATAATAACACAGTCTTCTTACCCTCTTCCGAAGATACAGGACATTATTTCAAACATAGCTCAATTTAAATTTTATTCAAACCTAGACCTTCACAGTGCATACAATCAAATAAATCTACCTGAAGAATATAGACAAAAACTTGCTTTTAACACACCCTTTGGAACATATCAATACAACCGACTAGTTTTTGGCTTGAAAAATTCAGCTTCAATATTTCAACATTTAATGAACAAAATTTTGGATGAGGTAAACCTTCCAGGACTCTTTGCATACCAGGACGACGTAGTCGTGGCTGCAAATTCACTAACTGAATCTATTGAGAAACTCGAAGCTCTTTTCAAATGTCTATCTAAATATAATCTTACACTTAGTCCTACAAAGTGTAATTTTCATCAAGACAAAATTGATTATCTGGGATTTAGAATTTCAGAAAACAAAATTGAACCCATCACTAGCAATATTACAAAGATCACCGCTTTCCCCACTCCTAAAACAAAAAAACACTTAAAGAAATTTTTAGGACTTTGCTCCTTCTATCGTAACTTAGTGTCAAATTTTGCTCAGAAGACAGTGCTACTTAACCATCTCACTTCAAATAAGGCCTCTTTTAAATGGAAAACCGAACATGAAAAAGCTTTCAGGGAATTGCAGGACTTTTTCTTCAAGGAACCATTTCTCAAACAACCGATGTGGGACAAAACATTTTACCTTAATACCGATGCCTCAAATCAGGCGATTTCGGCTTGTCTGATGCAAGACTTTGATGGCAAGTTATTACCAGTCTCATATTTTAGAAAGACTTTGTCCAAATCAGAAATGAAATACCCCACTTTGAAGAAAGAGCTGATGGCCATAGTAAAAGGCGTTCAAGCTTATAAATACTATTTGTATAATAGACACTTCGTAATACTATCTGATAGTCTTCCACTAAAACATTTTCGTAAGTCTTCCTCTCCAACCGATCTAACAATCAGATGGTTGCCTCAATTAGATGAGTACTATTTTACTTTCTCCCACATACCTGGCAAGCAAAATGTGCTTGCAGACTATTTTTCAAGATTGCTTGTAAGTCCAGAAAAGCAGAAAATTCAATCACATCCACAACTTATACAGACCAACGAGATCCTTCCCATTGAGGAAATTGCATCAATTAAACAACCAGCTAATAATGATGAGCAGTATGTCAACACAATTCATAGCTCCACTCACGTGCTACCACAAGATCATCTTTTAGAAATTTCTGTCGCCACCATTTCGTCTGAACAATTAAAAGATAAAAAAAATATCAAAAATCTACAATTCCATACTCCAATGCAAATTCTCATCTCTCAATAAGAAATATTCTATAAATTCCTCCAACAATCTTCTTAAATAAAAGAACAAATATTGACTTCATACCAAGGATCGTTGTTCCCGCTTCCCTAATACCAAAAGTTTTGAGAATTGCTCACCTTATTCATCTCGGTGTCCAAAAAACATACCAATTACTGCAACGTAATTACTGGTAGAAAGGAATGTTTAGTGATACCCAGGCCTACATAAACTCATGCTGTGTTTGCCTTCATGCAAAACCACAAAAATATCCTCGTGCTCCGTACCAAGACACCATTTTGCCGTCTCATCCCTCTGAGATGATCAGTATCGATTTAGTGGGACCTTTTAAGAAAAAATTTCATGTACTCACTATTGTCGACATTTTTTCAAGACACATGGAACTTTATCCCATCAAAATCATCACTGCTAGTTCTGTTGCGGAGAAAATTTTCAAATATATTTGCAGTTACGGATGGCCAGCACAAATCTTATCAGATCTAGGAGTACAATTCAATTCAGCCGTGTTCAATAATTTAAAAGACGTATTACAAATAAATTTGAGGCATTGTTCTACAGGACATCCGCAGGTGAACGGAATTTCGGAAAGAATAAATTCATCAATAAAAGCCACAATTTCCGCTCTTCAACTTGAAGGAAAGAGTTTTTTTCCATGCAATAGATCTTCATAAATCTCTGTACAACGGCTCGAAACATCCTTCCACAGGTTTTTCTCCGAACCAAATACATTTCGCTAGAGAACTCTCCCTCGTAACAGATATTGCTGATCCTTCACGTATGACACCAGTTCTAAATTTGTCTCATTCCTTAAATGAAATATTTAAAGCAATCAATCATATTTATGCATTGGTTTACAATAATCTTCAATTTTCCTAACAATACAATCAACAAAACAATCTCAATATAAAAAGCTCAGAAAATTTAAACACGGTGACATTGTTTACATAAAACCAGTCAAAAAGTTTTCAAAGAAGTTAGATGGACCATTTGAAGTAGTAAAGATAATAAGCCCTGTAAATTGTTGTATCCGCCGAGCAGGAAATCCAGAAGGAAAAACCTCTATCTTCCATATTGATAGATTGGTCTTATCACGTCCCAGACCTCAGCACCTGGTCACACAGGACCCGCCTGTTCCACAACATAACACACCTGCCGAAACTACAAATACTAGATGTCTAAATAATCCTATTACTTCTCTGTCTAACTATACTGTTAATAACTCTTTTCACTCTACTTCACAGGAAGCAGTTGTATATTTTCCAGGTCATGTATACACTTTTAGAGAGCCCAATAAATCTAGTGAAATAGAGATACACCATTCCTCCATTCATGATGATGCTCTATCTCTAGAGATGCCTGACCTCACTCCTGAACCGATATCTTCTGTTGCACCAGCTGATCCTGTCGTTCATCAGCATCCTCATGTGATAAGTCCTAAATTTTCATTAGCTTCTTCAGATCACGAGTTTCCTCAAACAACCGAAATTCTCAGCAATCCAGGTAATGACAGTATTTATTCTGAATCTACTGATGCATCTGTCTCCGCTATCCATAAAGCTAACAAAAATCAGTATAAACCTCCACAAAAAATGACAAGGTCTCACAATAAACTCTTAAAAGCAAATTTAAAGTACAATTTGAGACCACGAACACGTTTTAAAAAACTGTGGAAGAAGTAATAACTTTTCGTACTCAGCAAAATTTTTGCATAAGGCTTTATTTGCTAAATATGTTTTGCTCTTTCATATTGTGCATTTACAATCTGTGTGGTACAATATCTGTTTACATTACTGTCATGTTATTTTATATTGATTTTTTGTGTGAAACTTGCCTTACTAAATATATTTTACTTTTTCATATGCACGTTTACAATGTGTATAATACAATATTTGTTTGCATTGATATTATATATATATATATATTTAATCTTATTATATAGTCAGTTTGCATTAGTCAACGTTGTGTTTATTTTCATTTTGCCTCAGGGATTTTTGGTTCATACCTGTGAAAATTTTCTACAATCTTAAGTATTTCTTATTTTGTTAACTCTGCTATATGATGCAAAGTGTCGCCGAATTTTTTCGCTGGCGAACTTGTTTGTGCGTCTCATTGTCTCATGTTCTCTGATGAGTGTTGAATTTGCACTGTAGACTGCAGCCGCTGTGTAGATTTGCACTTGTCATTCATTCCATGGTTCTTTATTTCAATAGTTCACAATTTTTTTTTTTTTTTTTTCAGTTTTGCACGTGTTCCAGTTCTTTCATTTTTTAAGTTTTAAATTCTTAATTTCTATAATCCCACATGGTATTTGAAATCTTATTTACAGGTGATTGATTGTGTAATATTCAGGCTGCTGACTAATTTATATATATTTTTTAAGTGTGATCACACGCAATATTTTTATTTTTAGTATAATTTGCATGCAATGTGTTTAACATATTACTTTATTTTATTACACAATGTATGTGTTGTATCTTTATGTTTCTTATTTTACATGTAGCACATCGTATTTATTTTGGTGTACATCTCCTTGTATCACATTTTTTTTATTTAACATTCTAAAATTTTGAAAAAATGGTACCTACTCATAATTCATGGTGATACAATTTATTTATATTGCATTTATGTGGCAAAACACTTAATCATAATGATGTACGGAATTTCAGTGCAAACTCAATGTGTAATATTTTTTTTCTTTACCTTTTGTGGAGATTTGATGGATGCGACTTGCCTGTACTAGTCATGCCTAAAAAAAAAAAAAAAAAATGCAGTGAAAGGGTGGAATTGTGATGAAAAGCTATCACCATTCTTTCGAGATTTCATCCAATTTTTAATGTCCTATTTTCCCTCTTAAATTAATTAAATGAACTTATCAAGAATCTCAATTTAAGTATTAAATAATCCGGATCTATTTTAGAACATCAACATATTAATATTTTGTAATTTATTTATCACGTATTTTCCGCGATCGTAATTTAATTTAAATATTTTCACCATTTCGGCGAAATATTCCCTTTTCCGGCATTGTGTGTTGCATAACTTTACTCCACCACGCGTTTTTGTCACCTGATCCTTTGCGCCTATCAGCGTGCAATTTTCGCCGATGCGAATTTACCGTTCCTTTTTCGGGATCGCGGCTAGCGGCAGTCGACTCCGGGAGCTCGTCAGCAGAGCAGGACATTCAAGAGTGCGTGCGCGATGTGGCAAAATTTTTCCGTTAAAAAATCTAACTGGTGCGGCGGCTCGCAAACTCATATATTTTCCAGTATCTTTTAATACTTCTGTAATTCTTTTGTTATATAAAAAGAAACCGAGTACATCGTTGATTTTTATTGAATGAGTGTCATATAAAAATAAAGAGTTCTTTGTGAAAATTGGATTTCTTCATTTAAAAACGAGATAATGTGCCATTATTCTTATTCGGCGAAAAACTCTTCAACCTGGTGAGTACTACCATTTATGATCACTTTACATTTAAAAAAAATAAAATTATCTTTCATACTATAGTTTAGTTTTTCAAAACTTTAACAATGAAGATTCCGTTACACCACACTGGCAATGTGTTGATAAGTTTAAAAATTTAAATTTACATTCAAATTGCAACTACAATACATCTAAAAATTTTATAGAACGTAAAGCTAACTAGTGTATCTGCAGATCAGGAGCCTCAACGTCTTGTTTGCATTACACATCCTTCAACAGGTAATTCTTTTTATTTCTGATTGTACAATATATATTTATTGATTCGATAGACTTGCTACATACACAGATACGTTCCTGAAGTGCCGCCCTTTAACTACCCCGCTGTATGACTTTTTCTTTACCTATCTGTATATGTCATATATAAGTATTCTTAATAACTGACAGTCTTGTATTATTTCTCTTTGAAATTCATAAATATTTGTAGCAAATTTCATGCAAAAAGATTACATAGCATATCGGAATTATTTTGTGTAACCCTGTAAACTAATTACCAATTCTATGGCCATACTATTCAACAGAAAAACATGCTCTTAAGATTCTTATAAAACTCTATTATATTTAATGAAGTGTAACCATGTTAAAATACACATTTTACAAATACCGACTATAGACCATAATAATACGAAATTCTTTTATGTATCCCGGAAAAAGGAGCAAGAGTTATTATGTACTCCAATAATAAGAATACACCTAATTAATTATAACTCATTAATTTTTCAAACCAATTTGACATCATTTGGATGATTTCAGTACGTCATCGGAATTCTTCTGTGTGGTCCCATAAATAAATTATTTAGTCTATACACACCTTCTTTTTATTAGATCCAACAGGCATTTAAGCATATTTATAATGTATATTAATCCCATTATGTTCAATGCGGCATAAACGCAATAAAGTGCGCTGAAATAAAAATTTCTCCGTCACGAAATTTTTTATGTGCCTCGGTAAAAGAACCATAAACATTGTATACACCAGTAAGAACTATATTTAGCTTATTCTACGTTTTTCACGAATAATTGTTCGAAATTCGACATAATTCGGATGATTACGTGACATTGTCAGAACATTTTTGTAAGGTGCTGTACATTAATTAGGAAACCTAAGAGCACATATTTTGTGCACATTACATAAGATTATGCATCTCACAAATTGACGCTAATTTCATTTTGCTGATTGGAAAGTAATGATTTTAAAATGCTTTTAAACGAAATTAAAACCCATATGCCGCAATGATAAGAATTTGGCGTGTCGAAGTACAAAATTCATAAACAATATACATGTAAAAAATTATACAAATATTTCTATATAAAACCTGAAAGTGTGTGCCAATTTTCAAGTCAGTTGGGGAGATTTTTGTGGCCGCTATTGCGGTACATACAAATTCTGGCCATATGCCGTAATGATAAAAAAAAAAAAAAGTAGTGTATCACTGTACACAAACTGAAAATGTAGTACACTCCCAAAAAAAAATACAGCTTATTCTGTGTGGCTCATAAACCCGTGTACCAAATTACAAGTCATCAGAGTAAATTTTGCGGCCGCTATTGGGGTACATACAAATTTTTACCATAGACCTTAATGAAAAGAAAAACTTTGGCGTGTCAGTATACATGAACTACAAATAGAATGTGCACCCAAAATTGTACAGATGATTTTGTGGGGCTCATAAACATGTGTACCAAATTTTAAGCTAATGACGTGATATTTGAGGATATTTATTATATTAATAATAATTAAAAAAAAAAATCTAATTTTACTGCCACCACATTGTATATTCGAAATATTTTATATAGGAAAAAATATTGTTTAATCTTATCTATCTTGGCATGAATGTTATCTAAGCCTCTCTAGAAGTCACAGCAAGTTCTGTGATTAAATTAAACGATACGATACACGGCTCTGGAAGTGCAACAGCATCTCCCAACCTGACTTCGATTGCTCACGCCATACTTTACCTGCCTTACTGAAATCGTGTATTTACGCCAATGTATTTCAAAATTTAGGTATTTATACACGCTTTGCCTTCAATTTTTACTTTCCTCTACATTCACTAGAAGAAAATCTATGATTCGTAAAAATTTCCGACTTTGGGTTTTTGATGGATTTACATGTTTTCAGAGTCTAGAGTCCGACTATACTCTTTTCAGAAAATGTCTGTCTGTGTGTGTGACAAAATTTTGTGGCAATTATATCTCGGGAGCTGTTGCCCAAAATTTAATACAAAGTCATATGTAGTTGCAACTTTAGAAAAATTAATGCGTAACTTTAGATGAAACTTTTGGTCAAAATTATTAAACTGGTGGTGTTGCCATTCCGCGTTTTCTAAATTTTTAACATGGTGGTATAGGACAAAATTTCGTATAAATATGCATAAAGAGGAGTGTTTTTTTAAGAATCGTTATGAAATTAGGAAGAATTATTTATAATGATGGCAATTAACAGTTTTTGTTTTATATAGATTCGTAATAATTTAAAATAAAGTGATCATTTTTTTACTATATCTTACCCAAAAGGCAAGAAAAGGATTGCTTTTGGGACAAATTTTCGAAAGAGAGTTTTTGTTATATTTACACGCTTTGAGGTCCCCTGAATACGAAAAACGTGTTTTTTGCGGATGGTCTGTGTGTGTGTCTCTCTGTGTTTGTGTGAGTTATCAGTATATCTCAAAAAAAAAAGTAGCAGCATAGATTCCAAACTTGGTATTCTAAATGTATATCATATAGGGATGCTACATTAGGCTTTTCGTTGAGATGAAGCAAATGGTTCGTGTACAGGGACACGCAAGAGTATGCAAAATACATTACGTTTATGCGGGTAAAATTGCAGGTAAGTAGAGTTTAACATCTATAGACTGCACTAAACCAAATGAAATGAATATATATATATATTATATGCGTAAAAACATGCCTCATGTAGAATATGGCTTTGAAATCATTCACTGTTCATTTACGGGGCTATGCAAAAGAACAAGATTGTTGTGCGACAATAGCTGAAAATTGATGCAAGTGCATTTCAGGCTGTGCCGTATATTATTAATATAGGATTATATTTAGGTGCACTATGTGGTTTGTACATATTCTTCAAACGATATATAGAGTTACAAATATTTAATCGATAACATTCTTTTTTATTGTTAGTGGAAATGCTTAAAAATAGTATTTTACCATGTCCATGAAATCTGCTCAGGAATGGAAATGAATTCCTCATAGACACATGATAAATAATGTATGTTTTTAAGCTAAATATTCATCGCTTGTTTTTTGTGTATTTACACGTTTTGAGGCTTCCTGATTGGTGAAGTCAAGTTTTTTAAAGTTTGATCTTTGTCTTAGAGTAACTTAAAAACGAATAATTTCAGGAGATCCTAAAGTTGTATTTTCAAATTAATATAAATTTGTTGCTGGAAAAGTTTGATCACGACTGATAAGTTTCAAGGAATCCTGCGTATGAAAGTTGTCTGAATAATTTTGAGTGAACTTTTATTTTAATGACAGATTTAATTTCTATATAAATATAGGTGAAGTAATGAAAGGAAGAGTTGAGGGGGGCGGTAGCACCCCTCACACAGAACTAATTATCATATAAAACTCTTCCTAAGCCTAATTTGAATTGTTTTAACACAGGTTTACATAATAGTACTCATTATGTTACTTCTTAATCTCCAACCTGTATTTATAGTATTAAATTTTAGGGTAAGAGAAAGTCGTGTAAGTGACACACCAGATCATTTTCTTTTCTATTAAAAAAAAAAAAAAAAAAAAAAAAAACACCTTATAATTTTTAAGTGTATGAAAATATACACAATTTGTGTAACGGGGGCTACACATTTTTAGCTGAATTGAATAAGATTGTTAGATATTATCACACTTTAAACAATTTGAGTCCACAAGCTATAATTATAAAGAATTTGACTTTTTATCACAGTAAAAATACTATAAGTGTTAAAATCTAAATAGCTTGTGCGACTGTGACCTATAACATACTTATAACTTTGAGCTCAATTCATCGAAACTTTTTAATATTATAGTGGTCACTCTCCACACATACATACGTCACCGTAAAAATAGCAAAAATGGACTCAGGATAATATATAAACTCTCCGAAACGTATAACTATGTAATAAATTTTTATGTAAATTAAAGAAAAATTTATAAATACAACAAAATATTAGAGTGAAATTTTTTCATGATTACAATACAATCCTTACATAATATACATTCGGAAAAGAAAAATTAAAGAAAAAAAAATTCTTAATTTTTATTGCCACCACATTTTACATTTAAAATATTTTATACATAAAAAAATATTGTTAAGTATCATTATTACTGGAGGTAAATAAGTCTTCTTTCACCAGGGGGGGAAATGTTTCATGATTTGGGGGGGGGGGATAAATTGTTGTGGAAATGATGGGACAAAACCTAGAAGAAATAAGTTTTATTTATTTTTTCCCATTAAAAAATTGAGAGTACAAATTAAGTTTTTAACGATCGATCATCTAGTCAGTTTCTCAGTTCTGAAATGTATCATTTTTGTAATTGATGTAAGATCTGTTACGATTTCCTTCTTTGCGTTTGAAATGAATTTGAGAAATCGTCTGCGTACCAGTTTTTATTTTTAATCTCTCACAGCCTTCGCAATTATATATCTTCTTCCAGAAGTATCTAAATATAATTATTAAAATTAATCATATATTTTAGTTGAAATATAACTTTAGCCTCGAACAGTAACCGAAAGGTTTTGTTCCGGAAGTTGGTAACGGAATGGTGCCGGTTGGTAAACGAGTGGTCTTAGCATCCGACAACTGACATTTTATATGTGCACTTTGTGACAATTTTCCTGAATAGATGCTGAGATATAGCCATCTGGAAAGTCACAGAAAATTCAAAACAGTGACTAAAGCTTAATATCTATGGACTCGCTGGGTACATGTGAAAAACTCAATATCTACGGACTCGTTGGGTACATGTGAAAAGCTTAAAGCAACAATCTCGGATACACTAGCTCATATATATACAGAAGCCTTAGTATATGTTGTTTACCACTATCTATGGCTTCGTAAAACCAAACAAATTAGTATTAATTGTTGTAATTTATAACTGTATGTGATAAATGGTCAGTTAATGTACAGAATAAATTTAATTTCTATAATTCGCTTTTTTTTAGAATAATAATAATTAAAAAAGAAAAATAAATAAAAATAAATAAATAAAACTTTATGACACTCTATTTTTAGATATGTATATATGGTGGAATAGGTTTACTTCAATATACGGATTCCTCAAACAAGACAAATAAATACTAAGATTGTAATCCTAAGCATTATGTAGATAGGGATCAATGAAATACAGTATAAATTTTATGCATCTATATGTGTTACTCAACAGAGTCAAGTAAAAATATTTAGTAACCTCCTCAAATGTAAAAGGGGATTTGTGTGTTACTTATATTAATTTAATGATAATACTACTTCTTGAAACCAAATAAAAATATCATTAAAAATTGTAATTTACACGATTATGTACATAAGGTTCACGTGATATATATAGAATAAATTTTTATCAGGAGAAATAATTATTTCTTAGCAGTACTTAAAACTTACTCCTTCTTAGATGTGAGGAATTAGCAGATGTGGGTCGGTTCAATTACAGCATTCTCAAACAAAACAGGACTGCATTAAGCGTTGTAATTTAAAACCTTATAAACATAAGAATATGATTATATGTAGAATCATATGTATTAAGATATCTGATCTACTTTTACTAGAGAAATTAAATGTTCCATACATTATGTAAGGATACACGATCGAAAATAAATAGTATGTGGTATTTCTTTATAGATATTTATTACGTGATTAAAAGGATTGCGCATTTTAATTTTAAAAATATTTCTTGAAACAAGCTATCTCATAATGTTATTTGTATAGACATATAACGCTGTGAAATGGAAGAGAAATTATCTGAAATAGATTCTGATACATATTCACCCAATCAACTCCCATTTGGTTTCATTAGGCAAGACGTCATCAAGTACATTTTACATCTTAGGAAAATTATTCAATGTCATCAGATAAAAAAATTTAACTGTGTCTTTTGTATAGATATTTAGCTGTTAATATGATCTTTTAAATAATATAAAATTAAGGTAAAATGTATGTTTAAACAAACTACAATGATAAGGTACGCTATAGGTTCAAAAAAACTGATGTAGATGTTTTTCTATTCGTATCAAAGTTAATACATCACTGTGTTTCATAATTGACTTATTTTTAAGTATCTAATTTAATTTAACTTACAGAATAATAACTGCGTGGTTTTTCTGCATAAATAGTTGCAAAAGTCTTATAACACACTTTCCCATATAGATGACAAATGGCAACATACATATTTTAAATTACGTGATAGAAAATAATTTATTTATCCTTTAAAAACATAAACTTCTTTTCTTAAAAAGATTTGTTGTTTTTAGAGATGAAATAACTATATAATTTTGAACTGGGGGAGTATTTAGGTTATTGATAACATTACAAATATCGCTTCTAGTCAAAATGGCAAAATAATACTTTACATGTAATGTTTTCTAAAACAATTTATCGACCATAATGTTTGCTGCTATCAGAGTTTCCAATTTAATTTTGCTATAAAACTCTCTAACACAAGATTTATGGTCAGCAATTATTATTTTAAACTTTAAAATATCGAATTATAAAGGGAATTACAGAGGTAATCGTTATACTTGAAGCAGTAATGTACGAAATTTAGTAAAATTGGGTAATATTTTATTAATATTTTTTTTCTATTCTATAAAGGTAACGTTTATTTAGAAAAACTAAAAGTCATGGAGATATTTCTTTCTTTCCTTTCTTTTCTTTTTCCCGAGAACTGTTTAATTTAAAAATATGTTCATGCATTTACATACGAAAATAATAATAATAATAATAATAAAATAAAATTTAATATTTAGGTAATTTTGTGAGTTAAATGGGGAACTGTATATGTAGGAATGAGCTTTTAATACAAACTGCATGTTTTGTTCTTTATTTGAACCAATATTTTCGAATAGTGGGGTTTAGTAGATTTTTCTTATTTCAAGCGCGCAAGTCCCGCAGCCTCATTTAGTCTGTGGCATACTGTTAAACATTTTGAGTCAAACTTGAATCATTATATGGAGCAATGTTATAAGCAATGTGGTTCAACCTCACTTTAGTGTCTTTAACTTCTTGCGATTGAATTTGAGTTGTACCAGGAGCTACCATACATCCACACATAGGTAAGTATGAATCATTAAAATTTCTATTGAAACCAAGCCAAGCTTAAACTAAAGAGCGTGTTCGGAAACATACCGTAAACTGTAAATTTTGTGCAACAATGCACCCACATTGTAAAAAATATGTCCGATTTGCTGCCAGAAATTCTATGTAATTTGAGAAAATACTTTCTGACAACGTAATTTTTTCGTAAATTACGCATCTTTTCTCAAATTAAAAAGAATTTCTGGCAGTAAATAGGACATATTTTTTGCAGTGCATGGTTCAAGATGAGACCCTAGAAAAGTTAGCCTCTTTTATCAAAATCTACGAGACAAAATTATCGAGCAAGAAATGAGTAGCACGTAGCAGAGTGTTTAACATTAAAGTATTCAGTTAAATCCCTGTTTCAGTCGAAGTTTTTTTATTTCTTCATAATACCAATACTTGTTTCATCATAAAAATTACCAAATCATGGTAAACCATCGAGTGGTTTGAACTACTCCAATACAGAGTTTTGGTTCAAACTTACATCACATTTTTAACAGTGTACCGTGGACAGTGAAGTCTGGGCTCCAACGAGGCGCAGTCTATATCCCGGTATATCCTCGACGAAAATAATTACTGTCGTAGGGAGTTCATTTTTGTTTCAAGGAACTGTGTTGGCATATATGAATGGACTCAGTAGATTTTGAGCCATTTGGCGGAGTTACCCTATAATAGGAACAGAATTTAATTATGCAAAAAATTTATGGCTTTATCAATTATAAAATAATAATTTCATTTAAATATTTATGCGAAAATTTACATTTTTATGTGATAATACTACTTTTGTTATATCTACTATTTATAAGAATAAACATACTAAATCTTATGCTGTAATAATCTATTCAAATGTTGTGCAATCGAGTCATTTGTTACAGCAAAAAGTTTTACTGCGCTATTTTTTTCCCATAAGTTTTGTATACAAAGGTAAATTGAAGAATAATCACTACACTACATACAGGGTATCTACTAATCGACTCCGGTATTAAAGTTAAATTATTCCTAAACAAAGATAGGTAGAGGAATAAAACAAAATGCGTGTATATTTTGAAAATTGTAAACATTTTTTACATGATAATCAAAATTTCTTGCAAGTATTGTTAAAAGATGGGCTGATAGCAATTCACGTTGCCATTCACGTAAAATTGTAATTCGTCTGTGAACCATGTTGTCGGGGAGGAGGGGAGTGGAGATTTTCGTTACAATCGGAAAATCTTAAACACTGTTGGGAAATCCTAACTCAGCGCTACGAAAATAAACGCCAATTAGCTATAACTCAAATAAATAAAATCTTTTCGGTAAAGGTAAACAAAGCGGATGATCCTAAATCGTTTTTCAATTTAATAGATACTTGTAACGAAGCGGTGCGAAATTTATCGACCCTAGGATTGGAATCTAATCCTCTTAGCGATCTTATTCTTATAAATTTCATGATTTCAAAATTGGATTCATCCGTTAGGCATAGGTGGGAGCTCAGTCTAGAGAATACGCAAACTATTCCCGATTTAAACTCGTTTCGTACATTCATTGAGAGGGAGGCGTCGAGTCAAACAAAACTTGAAAATAAACCAGGGATGTTTAAGAAGCCAGTAGAAGGTAGTAGTGTAAAAAAATCTTGTGTCAATAATTCAATACTAGTCAAAGAAAATAAATGCGTCGCCTGTTTTCAAGTACATCAATTGTTTAAATGTCCCAAATTCAATCGAATTAGTGTTCAGGAGCGATGGGACATAGTTAAATCAAAGGGATTGTGTGAAAATTGTTTGCGAACTAATCATCAAGTGCGACAATGTAGAATTAATATTAAATGTAAGGTATGTGCAGGTTCACATCACACTCTTCTGCACATTTATACACAGAATTCTGCAGATCAGGGAGGCGGCCTTGTTGCTACGTCGGTGGCCAATAGTTCACAATCTAATGCAAATTTTAATAACCAAAAGGTGTTATTGGCTAATGCCCTTATAAAGGTTAGGTCACCTAACGGTAAAATTATTCAATGTCGGGCGTTAGTTAATAGTGCCTCACAAAATAGTCTCATAACAAAGGAGTGCGTTGAGAAGCTAAATTTGCCTTTGTTTGGCACTTCTCATCGACTTATAGGCATAAACGGTCTTTCCGCAGAAACTGTTTTAAATTTTACGGAATTCTCATTCTCGCCATATTTCGCTAACGAGTATAGGAACTTGAAAGCGCTAGTAGTAAATAGGGTTACTACCCCTCTGCCAAATTTCCGGGTGAGAACGACGTCATGGCCACATACAAGAAATCTTCAGTTAGCCGATATGAATTTCTTCAAGCCACAACCAATCGAAGTATTATTAGGCGCAGATATTTTTGCGTCACTAATTTGTGGCACACCAGTACCGGGAAGGCCAGGAGAACCATCTGCCATTCCCAGTTCACTTGGGTACTTACTCAGTGGCCCCCTCTCAAGGGATGGAATGGAACCAGAATCAACATATAGCTCCTCGTTACACTGTGTTAACTTAAACGATTTTTTTGACAATCAGCCAATAATATCTTCTAAGAGTGAAACCGAAGCCGATCCGGCTGAGGAACTATATAAATCTTCCACCAAGCGCAACCCTGAAGGTCGCTATGTGGTGAAATTACCCCTCCATGATGAGATAGATTTAGGTGAAAGTGCCAACTGTGCACTAAAAATGTTTAAAAAACTTGAAAATCGATTTGTTCAGAACCCTAATCTCAAAAGGGAATACTGTAAGTTTATGTGTGAATACTCTGACGCTACTAAGAGCTGAGGAACTTAACAGTACACCCAATTATTATATACCCCATCATGGAGTTATTAATGAAAATAGTAGCACTACCAAACTACGAGTAGTGTTCAATGCATCGGCCTTAACTACAAATGGCAAATCCCTGAACTCTAACTTGCATAAAGGGCCAAAACTTCAAACAAGTATTTTCAGCAACTTAATCAGATTCCGTTTAAATAAAGTCGCCCTCTCGAGCGACATAGAAAAAATGTTCCGGCAAATTCTAGTCGCAGAGCATGATAGGACTTTCCAAAGAATATTTTGGAGAGCCAATGTGTCAGACCCACTTCGTATTTATCAATTGAACACTGTTACTTATGGCACAGCCTGTACACCATTTTTAGCCCTGCGTACCATACTACAGCTATTAACCGATGAAGAACACAATTTTCCCGTAGCTGTGCAGGCTGCCCGCAACAACCTGTATATTTCCTTGGAGGGGCTGAAACAATCGAAGCCGCTCAATCTTTGGTCACAGACCTTCAGGCATTATTTAATGCTGGGGGCTTCAAGCTGCGAAAATGGGCTTCAAATTGTGTGGAAGCCCTAGTTCAGGTCCCAGAAACTTTAAAATCAACAAATCAGGAATTATCCTTAAACCCCGATCATTCCCAACGTATTTTAGGACTAAACTGGAATTTAACATCGGATACGTTACAGGTTGGAGTTAACACCGAAGAAAGCGTAAAAACAAAGAGACAATTATTGTCCGTAATTGCACGCATCTTCGACCCTTTGGGTCTATTATCCCCTGCCACTATTCTTTTAAAATTGCTACTACAAGATGTTTGGAAGCAAAAACTTGGTTGGGATGATCCTTTACCACCAGACATTCAAAACAGGTGGAACGAATTTTATGACAAAATTGCTTCCTTTAAGGCCATGTCAGTACCCAGATTTTTAGATTTGAAATCCGAATCCATTTACCAGATACAGGGATTTTGTGATGCGTCAACAAAGGCATATGCTGCTGTAATTTATATACGTCTCAGACAGAACGCACCTTTAAAATTGATTGCAGCTAAAACCCTTGTAGCTCCTTTAAAACCCATTACCTTGCCTAGGTTGGAGCTATGCGCGGCTGTTTTGTTATCGGAACTTTTGTCAGTCTTTCAGAACTCACTAGATTCTCCGGTGGAGGAAATTCGTCTATGGACAGACTCCAGAATCGCCCGTAGTTGGATCTTAAATCCACCCTTAAAGGGCAACACATACGTCCTACACCGAGTCAACAAAATAGCGGCTCTGACAGACCCAACCACATGGCAGCACTTACCAAGCAAACACAACCCAGCTGACTGTGCAACTCGTGGGCTGTTACCAAACAAATTAAAAACATTTGCCTTGTGGTGGTCTGGACCTGATTGGCCAAAGATCCAGGTCTCAGAGCACGATTCAGAAATGTCGACCTCAGTCAAATGTACAGGTGTGAAAAATCCAAGTCTAATAGAGTCAAACCCAATGAATGACTCCATGATAGACGACTTGGTTTCAAAATTTTTTTCAAGTACAAAACTTTTTCGTGTAATTGCATTTATGAAGCGGTTTATAAATAATAGTAGAAATCCTACAAAGTTGAAAGGACCAGTCTCAGTACAAGAAATTTCAGAAGCTAAAAAACTGGTGACTAAATTTGTCCAACAAAGGTCCTTTGCTTCAAAAATAGCCCTTTTGCAGCGTGGCAAACCCGTTGCAAACAACAGTAAATTGAAACCTCTCAATGGTTTTATTGATTCCGAAAATCTATTAAGAGTGGGAGGTAGAATTGACAAAGCCAAGACACTAGGCATCAGTTATTGTTGCCTAAAAATCACCCTTTTACCTCTCTTATAATCAGACATTTTCATGTGAACAGTCTGCATGCAGGTGTCGACCTAGTATTAAACTTAATTCGCCAGTCTTACTGGATTCCTGATGGTAGGTCCACTGTGAAAAAGGAGCTTCGAAAATGTGTCACGTGTGCCAAAGTACAACCGACCCCCATTCAACAAATGATGGGTGACTTACCCAGTGCAAGAGTCAACCCTTGTAGACCCTTCCAACATGTTGGCCTGGATTATGCAGGTCCCATTCTAAAGAAATGTGTCCATAAACGGAAAAGTATCAAATTTAAATCCTATATTTGCCTATTTATCTGCCTATGCACCAAGGCAATTCATCTCGAATTAGTCACAAGTTTATCTACCGAGCATTTTTTATATGCCCTACAAAGATTCATAGCGCGTCGCGGCTATCCCACGGACATATACTCCGACAACGGCCAAAATTTTGTTGGTGCCCATGCCCATTTAAAGAAACTCGTGACACTTTCAAAAACCAATACTATTCAAGACTATGCCACAACTAGACAAATTCAATGGCATTTCATGCCACCTTACGGGCCTAACTTTGGCAGCCTATGGGAATCTTCGGTTAAATTGGCCAAACGCCATTTAATCAAAGCGTGTAAAGGCAATTGCCTGACCTTTGAAGAATGTGACACTATTCTAACTAACATTGAAGCCTGCTTAAATTCCCGCCCCTTAGTACCACTTTCCACCGAACCCAATAATTTCCTGGTACTTACACCAGGACACTTCCTAATTGGGGCTCCGCTTCTTCAGCTTCCTGAACAATCTCTTAACCAAACTAATCAATTTTGTACCAGTTTTTCTTCCAGATGGAAACTCCTCCAACAGCTCAAAAGGCACTTTTGGAGCACCTGGCAAAGGTCTTATTTGACTTCTCTCCAGTCAAGAGAAAAATGGAAGAGCTGTGTTACCCATCTGCAACCTGGTCAGCTAGTCCTGGTGTTGGAACCCTCTATTCAGCCAGCTCAGTGGAGTCTAGCACGCATTCTGGACGTCCATCCGGGTGAGGATGGAATTATCCGAGTGGTTACGCTGAAGACGCCAGTTGGAATCATCAAAAGACCAGTGAATAGAATCGCCAGTCTGCCATGCTCAGCTTCCCCCGGAGGATGTCGGGGAGGAGGGGAGTGGAGAAGGTGATGCGCACATCTGAACTGATTAGGAGCGGCGCTGAGCAGTTTTAGTTCTGTCGCTTTTCGAATCCGGACGAGGTACAAGGTATCTCTGAACTATTAAATCTTCTAATCGTATTCATTATATTTTCAGTCATCATTCTTAAATATTAATAAAGATTCGTAATTAAGTATTCAAGTCAAATAAAGTTATTCTTCAAATGTCGAATTATATTCTAATGATTTAGTGGTTGAGTCGTTAATCTTCGGAATGCTGGCAGAGAGGGTAAGTAGATTTAAACTTATTCTCATTTAATTAATATGCATGTTATTCTGATTTGTGATTGAGTAAAAGTTGCAGAATTTGAATCTAAAATAAATTCGTTAGAAATTCTTAATCCGAGATTCAAAATTTAATAAACCCTAAATCGAAATTCATAAAAATGAAACTTAGTCATAAATTCTTTGTTGGCTTCATAGCCACATGTACATCCAGAGCCGAATCCATCTTCATCAATCAATTTTAGTATGTTCTGTTCGAAATATTTTCTTTGTTGTTACACATTTCGAACTGGAAATGCTTGGTGACATTGGATCTTTAACGGAAACATGCGTAGATTATTTCTCAGATTTGTATGCGTTCTGGATGGCTTCAATTCTGATTCTGCTGCAATTCTTTTCTCAGATTTTCTAGGATATTTATGCATAAGATTTTTACGGATTCAAAATTAACATGCCGTTTGTTTCATTCGTCTATCTATCTTTGTTTAGGAGTAATTCAATTATAAAATGGAGTGCCCATTAGTGAACACGCTGTATATTTAACTATCACATAAAATAGTTAACGATATTTGTGATTTAAAATCGTATACGTGAATTCTTTTATATCTTTTCATCTCTGACGCTTTAAAATGAGCGCTATGAAATAGGAACATGATATAAAAATTATTCGATTGTATTCCCCAATGTAAACAGTTATTACAGCTTTCATATTGTTTTATAAAGATTTACAAGTTGCAGGTTAAACTGCAGGTTAAACTGCAGAGTAGAATCTAACATTATTACTTAAACTTGCAAGAATAAAAAAAAAAAAGTTCTGAATTGCTTTATTTTAGTTAAATACCAGAAAAAAATTTTTGCCATTTAATAATAAGAGGTATAATTTTCATTTTAAAGAAAATAAAAATTAAAAATTATACAAAGTAATTTCCCTTTTAACGTACACAAACATCAAACCGTTTCAATTATGTATATTAAAAGCAAAAACTGTTTTATTTAAGAGACAAAAATTTTAAGTTAAAATACATTTAAAAAACAAAAATTACATATAAAAACAATTAAAATCAGACGTTTCGAAACCCGTCCGGGTTTCCTCATCAGTAATTACAACACAATATGCAAACATTACATGAACACTCAAGGAATTTAAAGGAGTACTAAATATTGAGGAGCCAGTGTGCATGCTTCCTTGTAAAAATTACAAATATGTTTATATAGGTGAAACTGGCCGTACAGCAAAAATTAGACTACAAGAACACAGACGATGTTGTAAAAATTGCAACCAAAATTATAAAATTGTAATCCATTCAATAGAAACCGATCATATTCCTGACTTCGATAATATAAAAATTCTAAATTCTGGTTTTCATAATTATAAATCGCGTATTTTCCTTGAGAGCTGGCACACTGCCAAGCATCTCCACACTATCAATGAAGCATGCGCACTGGCTCCTCAATATTCAGTACTCCTTTAAATTCCTTGAATGTTCATGTAATGTTTGCATATTGTGTTGTAATTACTGATGAGGAAAACCGGACGGGTTTCGAAACGTCTGATTTTAATTGTTTTTATATGTAATTTTTGTTTTTTAAATGTATTTTAACTTAAAATTTTTGTCTCTTAAATAAAACAGTTTTTGCTTTTAATTTCCCTTTTACTTATGCTTGGGATAGGTGTAAACACGGGGAAATTAAAAAATTAGTAATTACCTTCAATGTGTAACTAGGTGCAAACTGGAAAACACTCGTTGTCTATGTTTACTGGAATTGAAGTATTTGACTAATACTTCAAAATTAGAATTACATTTTAACAGTTATTTGTGTTAAAAATTTAACACAATTTTGACTATTTTAGATCTACAAAACAGCTACAAACATAGATATAATAGTTATAAACAAGAATGAAAAATGTGTGGTTCGTACACATTAACACTTTCTAACTATACGTCTCTAACAGCACTCTTATCTATAGTACATCCTGAGATACCCCTTGGATGTACTTTTATCCATAGGATATCTACAGGATGTCTTGTGGATGAGATGTGCTGTTAGGGGTATTCGTTGTATCGTTTAAACTTTAGTGTACTTTCCCTACGTGATCACACAACATACAGACAGATGGACAGAAAGTTAGATGAAAGCACTAATCAAATTAATGTTTTTCTAAAATTTTGTTAAAAAATTTTTAAGCTTTACAATCAAAAGGAAATGCAATTCAAGCAATTTTAAATTGTAACCTTTATTATATCTGAATATTTGAGTCTAGCCCTGTAGATTTTTACGTCAATCATACTTCATTATAAAAAAAAAAAAAAAAAAAAAAAAAAAAAAAAAAAAAGTCATCCAATATAGGTATTTTTCGGTGGGAAAATGTATATAGATTTTAACATTGTTCATTTTGAATCAGCGGGAGTGTTAGATAGTAAGAAAGATAATCTGAAATGTTATGATTCCAATTGGAATCACGGGGAAGGAAAGGGTTAAATAATGTTGGAAAGTGATAAAACTCTTAACACAAACAGAAGTCTGATTGCATACATTTTCAACTAAAGCCCTTAATATAGCTGGATATTTTGGTGTGGTCCTATAAACCTTAATGCTAATCATACTTCATTCTACAGTAAACATTCTTTTGTGTATATGGTTAATAAATGTTGACTTTATTATGATTTCTGCAAATTAATGTTACTGAAATGGGATATAAACCGTTATTTTTGGTAGGTAACCCGTAGGTAAGATGTGTTTTTTCTCCACCAGAAATTTTATTTAACAGAGAAATCTATAATTTTTCGAAGGAAGGGCTCGTACAAATACAAATTTATTTATCAATTTAAATTTCTGGTGCAAATCTGGACTACATAACTTGCGGGGTATCTACAAGAAATTACTGTATATAAATACTTCTCATAGAGCGCAATATTTTGAAAATATTTCGGGTGTCTCTGTATACTATACTTTGAAGGTATCTAGTATATTTTTCTAAAGAGAACGTTCCATAATGAGCTGAACTTGAAAAATATATATCATTTTCAAGAAATCTCATGAAACTTTACGAGAGTTAGAACGTGAACAAAGAGACGGACAGACATAGAGAAATAAATAGGTACAAAATACTATTCAAATTTATTGGAAAATATTAAAAAGCTTTATATTATTAATTAAATATAATATATTTCACATTACTGCAATATTAAATTTAGGCTAATATATCCAAATGAGAGCGATTCTGTTACTTATTGGACTGTTTGAATTATATTATTGAATCTATGGATACAAGATTCATTGTAAATAGGATTTCCTGAGACAAAATATATTATGATTGTTAAATACTTGATGGCTGTTGAGAAAAATAAATTAATTTTGATAATTTAAAATACAAAGTTATTCGCTAACTTTAAGCAGAAAATTGCATATTTTAAAGAACATTGCTAATTAAACTTAAAAGTTGCTAATTAATATTAAAAGTTAACATAATAGCTATAATTTGATAATTTTTAGCAATAAGATTTCCAATTAATTATTAAATAACCTGGTGTGTCACTCACACGACTTTCTCTTACTTTGAAATTTAATACTATAAATACAGGTTGAAGATTAATAGGTAAGATAACGAGTTCTGTTACGTAAACCTGTGTTAAACAATTCAAATTAGGCTTCGGAAGAGTTTTATATGATAATTACTTCTGTGTGAGAGGGGCTACCACCCCCCTCAACCCCCCGTTTCTTTAATGCACTTACATTTATATAGAATTTAATTCGGCTATTAAAAAATAATTCTGATTAAAAAAAAATATTAAAAAAAATTATCATTTATGATAATGCAGCCGATTTCCATATTAGAGAAGTAGTATAACACTAAATATCCAAAAAACGTCCATTTTATTCTCAAAAAAAAAAAAATACAATTTTTCAGTTTTTTTTTTCGTTAAAAGTAAAAAAAAAAAAAAAAAAAAATCGATAACTTTGTTTTTAAATTTTCGCAGATCGATGGTTCAACCATTCGCTTTATTGGTATTGGCAAGCTCTTTTGAAAGATACCCATCATGAAAATTTACTCCCCTCGAGGGGGGACATCCCCCAAGGGGGAGGCGAGGCTCCTACATACACATTTTTTTCCCTGTTGACTATCTCTATTACAAAAAATATATATTCGTTCCATTTGGTTTAGTACAACCTATAGATGTTAAACTCTAATTACCTGCAATTTCCTCCATAGACGTAATGTATTTGAACAATTTTGAGTGTCCCTGTACACGAAACATTTGCTTGATCTTAACGAAAAGTATAGTGTAGCATCCTTATATGATACACATTTAGAATACCAAGTTTGAACTTTCTGCCATAATTTGTTTTTGAGACATGCTGATAACAGACAGACAGACAGACATACACAAAGACCATTTGATAAAAACATGATTTTCGTGTTCAGGGCACCTCAAAACATGTAAATATAACAAAAACTCGTGTTCGAAAATTTGACCCAAAAACAATACTTTCTCTACCTTATGGGTAAGTGAAAGTAAAAAAGAATGCTATTTTTGTTATGTACAAATATATATCGTTGTTAATTTACTTATATTTCTTTCACTTACCCATAGGGTCGAAAAAGTATTGTTTTAGGGTCTAATTTTCGAACGTCAGTTTTTGTTATATTTACATGTTCTGTGGTCCCCTCAATAAGAAAATTATGTTTTTTAAGAATGGTCTGTGTGTCTGTCTGCCTGTGTGACTATCTGTGTGGATGTCTGTTATCAGCATATGTGAAGAACAAATAGTAGCAGAAATTCCACACTCGGTATTCTAAATGTTTATCACATAGGGATGCTACAGTAAGCTTTTCATTGAGATGAAGCAAATGGTTCGTGTACAGGGACACTCAAAAATATTCAAATACATTACGTCTATGGAATAAATGTAGGCTAAGTAGAGTTTAACATCAATAGAATGCACTAAACCAAATGAAAGGAATATATATTTTTTTGTAATAGAGATAGTCAACTGGGAAAGAAATTTTGTGAATGTAGAATTTCCGCCCCCCCCCCCATTGGAGAAATTCCCCCTCGAGGGGAGTAAATTTTCCTGATGGTTATCTTTCAAAAGAGCTCGACAGTACCTTTAAAACGAACGGTTGAACCATCGTTCTGCGATAATTTAAAATACAGTTATCGATTTTGTTTTCATTTTTACCCCCCCCCCCCAAAAAAAAAAAATATATATATATATATATATATATATATATATATATATATATATATATATATATGTATGTAATATTAAGAATAAATTCAACTTTTCTTTAATATTTAGTGTTATACTACTTTTCTAATACCAGGTTGTCCCTAAAGTTCTGCACCATCAATGGTATGCAGATTTCGACGTGGATCGGACGACAGAGTAAGATGCGCATGCGCTAAAAAGTGCCGCCAGGTGAACAGGTAGAGGTAATAGAATAGTGTGTATGCTCATTGAGAAGAATAGCGTCCGTAGTAGTAGTGTGAAATCGTGAAAGATGTGTGATTCAAAAACCGCGACACGTGCCGTGCTTCGTTTTCTATGGAAAAAAGGCCTAAGTGCGAAAGCGGCTAGCGAGGAAATCTGTGCAGTTGAAGGACCTGATACGATCAATCGATCGACAGCATCCCGGTGGTTCAAACGTTTTTCGTCTGGCGATTTGAGCCTGGAAGAGCAGCCTCGAAGTGGACGGCCAAAATTGGATGTTGGGACCGCTGTAGCAGCTGCTGTCATGGCCGAACCTCAAACCAGCACACGTGTGATAGCCCACAGGTTAGGGGTATCCAAAAATACAGTGCACCGGAGGCTCCTTGAACAGGACTTCAGTAATAAGCGACCGAGACAAAGTCCACATGAGCTGACACAACTGCAGGCCGAGAACAGAGTGAAACTCTGTCAAGAACTTTTGAAAAACCCAAGGGATGATCGGTTCTGGAAACGCATCGTTACTGGGGATGAGAAGTGGGTGTTTCTCCGCAATCCAGACAATCGCAAACAGTGGGCAAAACGAGGTCAAGATACCCAGGCCCAGGCGAAACAAGACAGATTCGGCAAAAAGGTCATGCTGTGTGTTTGGTGGAATATCCATGGCATTCTTCACTTCGAATTGGTTCCTGAGGGCCGTGCCGTCACAGGGGACCTCTATGCCGAACAACTGGAGCGTGTTCACGCTGTACTTGTGCAGAAATACCCCGCTCTGACAAACAGAAAGAGAGTATTGCTGCAACATGACAACGCACCAGCTCATCGCTCCAGAAAAGTGCAAGCGAAACTCGCGGAACTCGATTGCATGGAGGTTCTTCCGCATCCTGCTTATAGCCCTGATGTTGCCCCATCCGACTACGGTTTGTTTCGTTCCATGACGCACTTCCTCTGTGGTAAACAATTCAATGACTATGACGAGGTGAAACACGCTTGTCAACAGTTTTTCGATTCGAAACCTGCCTCCTGGTATCATCACCAAATTGAACTTTTGGCACAACGATGGCTAGCTGTCCTGAATCACAATGGCCTGTATTTTGCTGAATAAAATACTTTGTGTTTCTGATACCATTGCTTTTTATTTCGACGCTTGTATGGTGCAGAACTTTAGGGACAACCTGGATATCGTCTGCATTATCATAAAAGATAATTTTTTAAATAATAATTTTAATAAATTATTTTTTAAAAACATAATTATTTTTTAATAACGGAATTAAATCCTATAGAAATGTAGGTGCATTAATGAAACTGGGGGTTAAGAGGGGCAGTAGACCCCCTCACACAGAACTAATTATCATATAAAACTCTTCCGAAGTCTAATTTGAATTGTTTAACACAGGTTTTCACAACTGTACTCGTTATCTTACCTCTTAATCTGCAACCTGTATTTATAGTATTAAATTTCAAGGTAAGAGAAAGTCGTGTGAGTGACACACCAGATTATTTAATTTCTCGTACCCATAGGTTTGAGAAAGTATTGTTTTAGGGTCAAATTTTCAAACGTGAGTTTATGTTATATTTACATGTTCTGAGGTCCCCGGAATACGACAATCATGTTTTTAGCAAATGGTCTTTGTGTCTGTCTATTATCAGCATATCTCAAGAACAAATAGTAGCAGAAATTACAAACTCGGTATTCTAAATGTATATGATATAGGAATGCTACAGTAAGCTTTTCATTGAGATGAAGCAAATGGTTCTTGTACAGGGACACTCAAAATATTCAAATACATTACGTCTATGGGGGAAATTACAAGAAAGTAGAGTTTAACATGTATAGACTGCACTAAACCAAATGAAATGAATATATATTTTTTATAACAGAGATAGTTAACTGCGAAAGTTTTTTTGTGTATGTAAGAGCCTCCCATCCGCCCCTCCAGCGGAGTAAATTGTCATGATGGGTATCTTTCAAAAGAGCTCGCCAATACTTTTAGAACGAATGGTTGAACCTTCGATCTGCGATATTTAAAAATAAAGCGGATCTTATTTGTAAATAGCGCTAGTGCTTCATGTAGAATACCATCTTTTCTTGCGTTAAATAAGCAGATGAGTTACTTGCGTATTATATCATAACATTTCAAACAGTTTCTGTCACAGGTGAACGATATGAAGCGCTATTAATAAATCCATCCCTTCCTTTCAAGAGAGGCAATCACTCCATTCAGTAACATTTATGCAGGACGGAGCGCCTCCGCACATAGCTACTCCTGTCACAACACTTTTTAGGTCGACATTTGGAGACAACCATGCCCCTAGTCGATGTTTTCCCCACGAATGGCCCCCAAGGTATCCATATCTTGCACCTTGTGACTTCTGATTATGGGGTTATGCGAATTCACATGTAAATAGAGATCGGCCTACGTCTTTGGCGCAGTTAAATGAAGCTATACGCCACCATGTGTCAGATATACCCTCTGACATGCTATTTAACGCTGTACAGGGTGTCTTCAATCGTCTGTCGGCTGTAATTATCAGTGATGGAAATCAAATTGACTAGCTGTTGGTATTGAAACACTTTTATTCATATCAATGAACTGTATTATAATTTTATAAAACTGTTATTCGAACTCCAGCCCTACCTTTTGGTAAAAAATGTGACTAATATAAATATATTGTTTTTCATTAAAAACAAAAATCCCACGTGTTTATGAACATTTCTGTTCAAACCGCATCATTTTATTGTAAATAGTTTAGTAAATATAAGGTTTTAAAAAGTCTGGTGACTTTTGAATCACCCGGTATAATAATAATAATACGTCGTTATAAAGTGTATATAACATTTTGTGTAGTACCCCGAAATAATACATATACATATTAAAACTTATAGAAAACTAACGAATTGAATGCTTAGATCAAACTCCTCGTAATCAGTGGTCAGTTTGAAAAAGATCAAAATATCAAAATAAGATAAAATCAAAAGAATGAAAGGATACTGAACTAATCATTTCCTCAGGGGTATTGAAGGTGTTTGGTTGTAGGGTTTTTAAGGCTGATTGACTATGCTAGTGTCCTAGGACTATAAGTGGAATGCCATGCTTGGTGGTCTTTTTAAGGGGCCGTAGCCCGTATTTACGCAAGTTTCGGGGATGACCACCGGGGGCCTTAAAGGAATTTTGCATGCAAATTATGGTTTTATATTATTAGAGAGCATAATATTATAGATTCTCTATACCAGGGCTCAAACCATAATGAACATAAAATAAAAGCACAAATAAATTAAAAATATGATCTAAAACTATAGCATACAATTTTTTGAAGCAAGTCAATGTGTACGGTATACAAAATCAAAAGTATAAATGCAAGGGAAAAAAAAGACTTTCAGGACGAGTAATGTTGCACGTCGTCTTTCACAAGGTCCCTCAGACGATTCAAAGAGGTTAATGACGGACAGAGGATAACGACAAAATGACAGCCCAAGGCGACAAGATCCCATTACAAATGTCCTTGTGGGGATGACATTTGGCCTGGTATTCAGCTTTTTCTTTCTTTTTTTTTTTTTTTTTTAAATCTAAAATCCTGAGCAAATATGTGTGGTAGTCTGAGTAGAGCTGTATGTGCTAAAGGCAGACAATTTCAGTCTGTGACAGAATTGTAGGCAACCATCATTGTCGACATAGATAATATTGATGCTACTGTCCTCCATGGATTGGGAAATTGTATGCCACATAGTATATTCAAAGTTAAAGCAGCTGGTATATTTCCTATAATGAGTAATGGAATAATTCGACCGATCACCTCTCTTTTTTACATATTTATATATTTTTTTATTGCCCAGGTGTGTCAGGGAGTGAGGTAATATGTATTTGAATGTAGTCTTTCTTAAAATATATGTTTGTCTTAATTGTTTTATTTTGTATCTAGTTAAGAAATCAATTACGGTGGCTTTATTTCAGTGTGACACACTATGTATCTATCTATCTATCTATCTATCTATCTATCTATCTATCTATCTATATATATATATATATATATATATATATATATATATATATATAGGAATATATAAATGTAGGAATATATAAATAAATGAATGAAATTAAACCCGAAAAAACACGGAGATCTTCATTAGGGAGGCCCCTCAGTGTAGTGGTGAACGAGAAGTTTCTGAAAGGACAGTAGCAATAAGCTAATAACTATACTTAGCCCCCAACTTCTCACCAAACAGAAAATCACCAATAACTAAAGAGAAATCAAACATATATATAATGCATAAAAATACTAAAAAAGTTATAAAATTATCAATTTGCAAAAGTTTTAATATTACATCAATTCATTTTAAAAATATACAATACAATAAAGAATTACTGAAGGTAAACAAGAAAGTATAAAATGGAATAAAATAATACCCTTCATCTGATAAACAAACTAACTTCGGCCGACGGGGCTACTCGTCGGTACTTAAATATCGCCATTGAATGAGGAAGTAGAACAAACCGAGATAGGAAAACTCGGTAAACTCACAGTTAAAAATTGGCACGGGTAACAGTTTATTTGCAAGGTACTTTTTAGGTATTCAAGAGCATATTCTAAATTAATCATTTTCATTATTGCAAATAGTACGAATTCATTTAAGCTGTGCGAACATAATATTTTTTAAAACTTTTCTATTGATATTTGAAAACCAATTAGTAAGACTATTTAAAATTAAAATCCTTCCTTTTATCGTATAATCCAATGAGCTATTTATCTTCATTTCTCTTTATATTTAAATCCAGGAAAGAAATTTTATCAGTATCTGTACGGTTTAAAATTAATTCTTTAGGATATATATTTCCAGAAATATTTTCGAAACAATTAAATCATCAATATAACTGAAGAAAATAATATTTATAAAAATTTTTTCGAAAACAATATAAAAATAAATTTGCGAAAGCACTCGATAAAATTCGTTCCCTCCGGTGTAAAAATGGGAACGAGTTTTTCGAGTGCTTTCGCAAATTTATTTTTATATTCCTAACATCATTTTTGAGTTACAGTGGTATTTCATTTTTTACTGCTGTTACGGGGCCGTCACTTATTATAATTTGTATCTTCTGTGAGTAAATATATGTATATATTTTAACGAAAAACTATTTATTTTACCTTATGTTATTGTAATTGCTTTCTAAACAACATTTCGATGTTTATTATACAAATTAGATTTTTTTTTTTTTTTTTTTTTTTGTAAAATTATCGCAATGCAGGCAAGAGATTGGGAAAGAATCCCAAAAGAAATGAAGCCCCACCTCTATATCGCGGAAACAATATTAAAAAAAACTAGTTTGCATATTCGTATTTGACTCTTTATGTGACGCTGGTATGCATAAATATCAATGTTATTTCCTACATCGAATGCTGAAGACAAAATTTAAATGATTTAATTGGAAGTATGTAAAATAATTTAGTTTTATAATGTAAAGTTTTAGAAAATTGTGTAAAGGCGTGGCTTACGTTGCAAAAAAGAATACACCTGATCCTTAAACGTTAGGTCTTTGTTCTTAAATATTACGTAACTTTTAATAGTTTCTCACTGCTAAAATTCTTTTTTAACCTTTTTTTTAGGGGGGGGGACTGGATTATTCTAGGATTCGTGCACCTCAAGTTAAATTTCATAATTTAGGAAATGCGATTAGGCAAGGATTATTGTTTGAAAGAGCAATAGGCAGTGAACAATACATTTTTTCTTCTTTCTTTCTTTCTTTCTTTTTTTTTTTTTTAATTAATATAATACATTTTTATTAATTTTTATAATATTTTTTAAAACGAATTTTCTGTTTCAATCATCTTGTGAAATTTTCGTATTCGTTTACTGTACCGTTTGTAAGCTAATGCTATTTAAATTTTATCACATGACGTAATATAATAAAATATTAAACTTTTGTTATTATTATTATTATTATTATTATTATTTAATACAGAATAAAATAGTGGATTTTTCTTTTTTTTTTTTTTTAAGTTTTTAAAAACTATTACTGAAACAAAACGCAATATTATTTATTTTCGATTATTCTAATCTTCGCGTAAAATTTGCGTCACATTTATTATGGAAAAATAATTTAAAACAGAGTAATATGTCTTATTACTTTTAAAAATATAGATCTTACACGTTTAAAATTAAGAATTCAAGTACAGTAGACGACTGTATAACGGAGAATATTCGTTCTGTGCAATAGGAAACCGTTTTATGTGGGACATAGTTTATCAGACCAGTTTATGCAAATTCAGTCCAATACTGCAAATTTATATTTTATTTTCTTTTGTTGTTTTGTTTTATTTTTTATTGTTTTCTAAGTAAGGTTTCGACGTTTATTACACAAAATAAGCTATTTTCGTAAAATTAATGCATTGCAGGCGAGAAATTTTGATGGCATTCCAAAAGTATAATAAAGCCCCCTCTCTGGCTTTTCTGAAACAATAATTTACTTTTAAAAATGTTTTTTTTTGTTTCCCTAATTTTAGTTTGTTTGACTGTTTATAGAACTCTAGCATATATAAACGAGTGACATTTACCGTTTCGACTGTTGATGACAAAATTTCAGATATTTAATCATAAATTTGTAAAATAATTTAATGTTTTAGAGAAACGTATAAAGGCGTGACCTATTACTCAAAATAGGAATGATTTTGAACAGTATCTCCTTTTTATTGAATATTAACACTTTCGCGGCCGCATGTTTCTGCTTTTTAGATAGTCTGTTCCGTCTGTGGGCGTTATTCTTTCAAACTACATTACATCAAAGCAAGGTTTTTATGTGTCAATATTTATATTATGAATATACATAATTATTGTACTCTTTCTAGTGAAAGTATTTGCATTCATGCTATTTTGTTTATATAAATATGAATATAAGGAATATTCTTAAGAAATATAGTAACATATAAACTGCAAATTAACGCCCACTGTAGGAGTTACAGATTTCCGAATGCCGTGTATTATTCTTTTATCTTGGTATCTAGATTTTTGAAATTCTACATTGGAGGGTTCTTATGACTCAACTAATTAAATATTTTCGTATGAAGTAGACCTGCTAACTATGCTAGTTATCCGTAATGGTAATATGCCCCGCCTTTTTTTCACACCAGAACAGTTGTAGAGTAATATTCAGCAATATGTTCTCATGATTAAATAAGAAGATTACTGCTCTACAACTATTCTGGTGTGAAAAAAAGGCGGGGCTTAATACCTTTACGGACAAACTAGCATAGTTAGCAGGTCTAATGAACTGACTTATTTAGCCATTACCACGTTTAATAAAAGAAAAACTACTCATAAATTTTCAGTTCATAAGCCAACACAAAACATTTTGCAAATTAGCTTCATTTTTTTGTTTTATAATTAATATTTCTGTACTTTTTTCCGGTGTGAAACTTAATAAATAAAGTCTACTCTGTAGTATATCATGATTTATTTTTCCTAAATGTATAAACAGACCACTAATAAATTTTCGCTTGTAACTGTATCTAGAATTGATTCAAAGTATATAAATAGGTATATTTTCCGAACCTCCCTGATCTCAGAGATTTGAATATGAGGCCAGAAACAGGGTTTGCCATTGAAAAACTTGAAGTTGATGCCTATTTTAATACGTAGATGATCTCGTAAGCAAAATATAACTATACCATTATAAATTAGCTATTATTATAGATCGATCGGTACCAGCCGCTTGTTTCTTCGATAAATTATGAAAAAAATAGGTGGGGTGTTTTTTTTTTTTTTTTTTTTTCTTGACTGTACATAGTTAATATTAATTTATTCATCAAGTTTAATTCTAATCTTTATCTCTATTTTCTTTTAAAATAGCAGCCATTAAAAAAAAAAAAAAAAAAAAAAAAAAATGAAAAAAAATCAACTTACACTTCCGATATAACAGGAAAGGACTTTTTTCTAATCCAAACATAAACTTTTTTATCATAAAATTCTAATTAAAATTCTAAATTATATCTAGATTATGTCGTGCATCTATACTTTTGAAAAAAGCATATATATGATTTTTATTCTTATTTAATTTTAAAATTGTCTTTGCTTAAAAATTCTTTCACTAAGTGCATTTCCGGATATTTTATTAAAATCTTTTAAAGCTTATTTGCTCATTAAAAGCTCTTTATAGACGCCTTTAGACACGTTTGTTGTGTTAATTGAAGCATAAAGTTGCTGAATATTTTGAAGAAACATAAAATAATTAATGATGGAAATACACCATGATTAGATCTAACTTTGTATAAAAGCAACATTTTATTTAAACATTTCATGTGGAAAATTAAGTATAGTATAATGAGGCATTTTATTAATGTATTATTTATACAACGATGAACCTCGTCTCGAAAACTATTTTATCACCATCCTTTGAATATTTTTAGAATTTGTTAATAATATTTTTTTTCTGTTCAATGTTGCTGAAATTTTATGTCATAAAATAAAATAATAAAATTTAAACAAAGTATATTTCATTTAAACTTTTAAATAAAATCGGAAACATGCAGGATTAATTCTATGAAGACATCAGTGTAAAAAACAAGCTTAAAACGATAATATATGTTTGTTACATTAGTATGATCTTATCATATACAATATGTTAATATGCAATTTCAAAATATTGCACTTGAAATGCTAAAGTTGCAATTTTCAAAAAAAGAAATTTGTTGTTTCATTGTACGAAACTTAGTATGTGAAACAAACATTACAAAAAAATTTACTTATTGAATTTAGATGTACGGTTTACCACAGATGGTGCTGTTATTTGCTGTAATTAATTACACTCCTCGATTTTTCTGATAACTTCATCTCTGAATCTCTGAATCTAATTAACTGCATAATTAAAATCATATTTATGACAGAGTATAATAACTTAATTTCATATACGTTAAGCGTTTGTTGGCGCTGTCATATGTATAATATGAAAGTTTTGTGATGGTCATAACATAGCCTCCTTAACCAGATGCCTGTCGCGTGGCTGATAAACTTGGGAACAGTTGAAGCGGTAGACAGCGCCGCCTGGTACAGATTGTGTGACATTTTTATTCAGCTGTCACCAACAATTTAAAAAAGTGATATATGATATATGTAATCGACGTTTTTTTTATTCTATTCGACTTTTATGGATATCATATCCCACTTTTAAAATTTTTGGTGGCTGTTGAATAATAAAGTCGCTCAATCTGTACCAGGTGGCGTTGTCTACCGCTTCAACTGTTGACAAGCTTCCGAACCACGCGACAGGCATCTAGTTTAGGAGGCTATGGTCATAGCCTATCACTTTCAGTGGTATACTTCAAAATAGAATTAAAATAATTAATATATAAAAATCGATGCTTTTTTCATTAGAATCAGTTGTATGATAAGTTAGAAGCACTAAAGCAGAAAGAAATATTCATATATTTCATTATACATCGGAATAATTATATCTGTACACATGTAAGTTTTTTGCATTTCTGATACTTTTCAAAGCGCATCACAATATTTCTTATTTATCCTCTTTAAATGTGATATTAGTTTATTTATTTATTTTTTAAATCTATACTTTGTATTTTATTGTTCCTCTGCTGTCTTTTTTTGTCAAGTAGAAAGTTCAAATCTTGCTTCAATTTCTTTTAATAATTTTTTTCGAATCAATTTCCAAATTTTATGCCCAATCATCTTTTTTGACACTATCGTGCAAAAGTTAAAATACTGCTTGGCAAAATTATAAAAGTTTACATTAAGCCCTAAAATGAACAAATAATTTTGCGAAGAATTTGATAACTGGAAATATGCAAGATAATTTTAACGCTTAATAATAATTTTAACGCTTAATTTTAAAGCTTTTAATTTTATTTTTTAATTTGATCTGGATTCCTACGTATTTGTACGAAATTTTTAACTGATGATTTTGGTTGGTTTTAGTGGCATTTGTAAAGAACTAAAAAAAAAAAAAAAAGAAAATATTCTTTAATTATTGTTTATAATTTAATATATAAATAAATTAATATAAAATGAACTTAATTTCTTGGACTAATTCGTTCAGATTAGTTTTTGAGAATTTGTTTTAGTATAAATCCACTTTCAATGCAGCTTGAATTTATGCATTTGTTGGATTATCTTACTGTGTATGTGAATTGAAGCTGATTAATTATGGAATAATAATGTTAAAAATGAAATTATTCGTAAACCATAATTTTGTATACTTCGAAATTCTCCCTTTTCGTAATTTTAACAATGAGCATTCTTAATTAATTTACTTATGTAAAGTATGACAGCTCCATTATTTTTAGAAATATAAATACCTTTCAAGTTTCACCTTCAAGTTAATTGACCTTTCAAATCGTCATAAGTAATGAAAAATGTGAAATAAAGTGATTTTTCTGAACAAATGGAGTAAAATTATAATTAGCTTAATTTTAAGCACTTTTTATTTTAATATTACTGAAAATACCTATGACACATATAATCTTGATTTAATGATTAATTCAAATTAATAGTTTTTACATTTCTAACATCGTAAATATGAATATTTTTAAACAAATGAATTTTTTAATGTTTAGTAAGTATAAAGTTTTTTTTAGACTATTGATTCAATTTTTACTATCCATATTTTTTTCCATAAAGAAATAAAATTTTTATGAACATCAATTAAATGATAACTAGTCCATGTAAAAGGTGAATATAAATTCATGCTTTAATCATTTACAAATAAATAAACTTTATAGAATAATTAAGATTATATCAGTGTATTTAAATTATTTATTTGTATGAATTTTCTTTAGAAAAATGAATAATATGAAATTACTATGTAACACTGTTTACATTCATACTCAACTATAAAATAATTATAACATAGAAAACTTTTCATGTGCCATGTTTTTAAATTTTCTGTTGAGCCTTAGCTATAGCACTTTATCAATGAGTATAAAATTTTAATGAAAATGACGTCAATTGTTGTGAGATGCATAATTTAACATTTTAACAATTTTTTTAAGGTTCACCTTTAATTAAATGTATTTATTTTTAAGATGAAAAAAATAATGAACTCCTAAACTTTTTTCGGCAACAATTAAATTATAGATAATATTTTAAAGGCTATTTTTTAAAGCTATTAGGAAATTATTATTTTCATATTTTAACTAATTAAAAAAAAAACTAATAAAAATTTCAAAAATCAGGCTTCGAAGTATTGTGTTGGCATCGGGTTTCGAGCTATTCTGAAAGTTTCAAATGTCTAGCTAGTAGGGAAATTAGTTAAAAATCGATTGCAAGATTTGTACCGGACAAACAAGAATAGAAGTTAATAAAAACATGGTAAAATACACAGTTCTGGGTTTAAACTTATTTGAATAATGATAAAAAAATTTTGTGTGATATGCATAATCAATTATTGAAATAAAACAGTGGACGTTAAACTATCATATTTTAAAAACATCCATTATTTGCGGTGCCTTGTAAATAGTTATAATCTTACAAACATGAGCCGTTGTCCCATCAACAGCTAATAGTTCGCGCGGTTGGAACTTGGGTTTAATAGCAGATGGTCCAACGTCCTCTTTTTACTTTCTCTTACCCATAAGGTAGAGAAGGTATTGTTTTTGGGTCAAATTTACGAACGCATTTTGTTATATTTACACGTTTTGAGGTACCTTGAATACGAAAATCATGTTTTTAGCAAATGGTCTGTGTGTCTGTGTGTGTGTCTGTCTGTTATCAGCATATCTCATAAACAAATTATGGTAGAAAGTTCAAGCTTGGTATTCTAAATGTGTATCATATAGGGATGCTACAGTAAGCTTTTCGTTAAGATCAAGCAAATGGTTCGTCTACAGGGGCAATCAAGAGAATTCTAATACATTACGTCTATGGGGGAAATTGCAGGAAAGTAGAGTTTAACGTCTATAGACTGCACTAAACCAAATGAAACGAATATATATTTTTTGTAATACAGATAGTTAACTGGAAAAAAAATTGTGTATGTAGGAGTCTCGCCTCACCCCTGGGGGGGAAGTCCCCCCTCGAGGGGAGTAAATTTTCCTGATGGGTATCTTTCAAAAGAGCTCGTCAATACCTTTAAAACGAATGGTTGAACCATCAATCTGCGATAATTTAAAACAAAGTTATCGATTTTTTTTCTTTTAACAAAAAAAAAACCTTGTACTTTTTTTTTTTTTTTTTTTAAATATTGAGAATAAAATGGACTTTTTTTGGATATTTGGTGTTATACTACTTCTCTAATATGAAAATCGTCTCCCTTATCATAAAAGATAATATTTTTGAATAATAATTTTAATAAATTATTTTTTAAAAAGATAATTATTTTTTTAACAACCGAATTAAATTCTATATAAATGTAGGTGTCTATAATGAAACGGGGGGTTGAGGGGGGCGGTAGCCCCCCTCTCACAGAGCTAATTATCATATAAAACACTTCAGAAGCCTAATATGAATTGTTTAACATAGGTTTACATAGCAGTACTCGTTATCTTACCTATTAATCTGCAACCTGTATTTATAGTATTAAATTTCAGGGTAAGAGAAAGTCGTGTGAGTGACACACCAGATTATTTTTTCTTTTTGTCCCCTCATTTAGCGTCTTATTTGTTGGGGTAGCTATTGTTGGCTCATAATAACGAACACAGATTTGGGTCATACAATTATTGATGTTTTGGAATTGCATATGAGATCTCGTTTCTAACTATTGTTTAACTTTAAAGAAAATGTATAATTTTAAACCGCGCATTAAAATATCTTCGATGATGTTGATTATTTGCAAGAAAGTATAAAAATATCAAATATTAAATACCAAAATGTACTGCAAAAATAAAATACTCCACGTGGGTTAATGGGTTGCCAACGGTTGGGCCATCCATCTATCCAACGGCTAACCATCTATCCATTGGCCAACAAAAATCCCAAGGTTGTTTCAATGTCGGCCCATATAAATATTTTGTTTGTGTGGAAGTGTGTAACTACACTCTACTCTCATTTTGATTAAATTAATATCAACAACATATTGTTGCAAAATATTGAACCCCTCTCCAGCGTCATAAAAAAAAAAAAAAAAAAAAAAAAAAAAACAGATCAACTCTAGGACAGTAGCTTTTGTTCAGATAATTGTTCCGAGTGGTCAAATTTTATACACTATACTTCAAACGGTACTTCAAATACTTCAAACAGTGATCGTTAATAATGTGCCTACATCGACTAGAACCTGCTTGTTTCTTTACGAAGTACATTATTCGCGTAAGAATGTCACCATTTTCGTAACAATGTATTAGTGTTTATGTTTCCCCCCTTTTAAACACTTTCCAACAAGGTTGAAAAGTGTTAATGACTTCGGTTTGTCTGTCTGCCTGTACGCGCTCTAACTCTCGTAAATATTTATGGAATTTCATGAAACTGCATAGAATATAGCATGATTAGCATTAGATTTACAGGGTGGCACAAAAATATCCAGTTATCTTAAGAGCTATTAATAAAAAATTGCTAGAATTGTACTTTCGTTTACGATAAGCGTTTTTAACACTTTCTAACATTTTTTATGTTTGAATATAATTTCAGTTTTGTGTATCTGCCTGTCCATCTGTCTGTCTGCCTATCTGTCTGTCCGAGCTCTAACTTCCGTAAATATATATGAAATTTCTTGAAACAGATATATGTTATTCAAGGTCACTATCGGATGTTCCCTATTAAAAATGGAGTTTATACTTCTACTGGTTTGTGTACAGGGACACCCGAAAATATTTCAAAACATTGTGTTCTGTGAGAGGTATTTCTATAAACCATATTTTCATACCTTTACTGTAGACATACCTTAATGACATTGAAATATGTTATTCAAATTCACTATTGAATGTTTCCTGTATTAACTGGAGGAAATACCACAACCGATTTATGTACAGGGACACTCAAAAGTATTCCAAAGCGTTGCGTTCTATGAGAGATATAATACATAATTACGTAAATCAAATTTTAATACTTTACTTTCCACAAAGTTTTAGGAAATTAGAATATGTTATTTATATGCACACACACACACAAAAAAAAAAAAAAAATGCTTTGCATAGAATATAGCATGATTAGTATTAGATTTACAGGGTGGCCCAAAAATATCCATTTATATTAAAAAATTGCTAGAATTGCACTTTCATTTACCTAAAGCGTTTTTAACACTTTCTAACATTTTTGAGTGTGAATATGATTTCAGTTTGTGTATCTGTCTATCTGTCTGTCTGTCTGCCCGCGCACTATCTCCTGTAAATATTTATGGAATTTATCGAAACTGATATATTTGATTGAAGTTCGTTATCGGATGTTCCATATTGAAAATGGATTGAATATCTCTTCTGGTTTGTCTACAGGGACACCCAAAAGCATTCGAAAGCATTGTGTTGTGTTAGTGTTATTTTTATAAATATAATTCCTATAGAATGTTTCCCATTTAAAATGACATTAATAGGTCATGTACAACAAGTTTGTTCACAGGGACAAAAAAAAAAAAAGGCCAATGCATTACGTTTTAGGACAGAACTTTTTGAAAGTTATATTTAAAAATCTTGCTACTGTAAAAATCATAAAAATATTGAAGTGTATTGTTAATATTCGAAATTAATGTTTTGTATAGATTATGATATGATTAACTTTCTGATTTACAGGGCACACTAAAATATTCAGAGAGATCAAAAGCTGTAATTATAGTCTAATGGCTGCATTTTCTTTTGCGTTAAGATTTTTTAACACTTTCCAAAATGCCTAAGAGTAATTTTAAAATCAGTTAGTCTATCTGTATATTTTTCAGTCCTTCTGTATGTTGTGTGATAACGTAGGCAAAGAATATTAAAAGTTATTCGATACAACAATTGCGTACAGTTGGAAAGTGTTACTAATCAATGCGTACTGCATGATTTTTCTTTCTTGTTGTTTATATTAAGTATAATATAAACAATGAAAATAATTGTTAACATTTTTATCTTTATAGAACTATGAAGTTGAAGAGAAAGTATGTTTCTACGCCAGAATGATATTAAAATTATAATTATTTTTGTAGAAAACAATAGACTGCACATATTTTTAACATCAATTTTTTTTCTGCTTATATTACAAGTATCCTCTGATACGTGTGCTATTTGGTTTTGCGATATTACTGCGCAAACCGACGCCCACATTATTTTTAAATCTTTAAAGATGTATTTTTTGTTTATAGCATAATTATGTTGTACAGAAATTTTTAACTTTAAAATAATTATTTCGTAAAAAAAAAAAAAAAAAAAAAAAAAAAAAAAAAAAGCATTTTTTTTTTTAAATAACTGTTAAAGGGGGAAAAGGAAACTTACAAAGTTATTTTAAAACTATCTCTCTTTTAACCCAGAAAGTATTGATTGGATATAAATTTTGGGATCAGTTTTAGGAAATTTTAAAACAGGATTGCCTGCGTAAAATTGAAAACTTTATAAGGAATTTATCGTTTTAGTTGCATTACTCCGTCAGCTAAGAGACGATGCCTTTGAATTCTTTTGAAAGTTTCAGGTGTTTGAAAAGAAAACGAACATTAAAAAAATCACAAACTGGTATTGAACTTTTAGGAAATCTTTCTTCGAAACTTTACCTTTTAAATCCAGTCTTATTTAGTAAATTTCAAACATTCTTTAATGTTACATGCGACCTTTAAAGTTTAAATTACTGCTCTTTCAACGCAAAATAGGGTGAAACTTATTTGCGAAATATTTATCTTTTTAATACTTTGGTTAAATAAAACAACATCAAAAACAAAAAAATTGATTAAAATGTGAAAAGCGATTGGTGTGTTGTAATAAAACGCCATATACAGATAAAATACGCGCATACAATGCAAAGTTAAAATATTGAAAATAAGCAAAACTTCTCATTAAATCTAGACCCATTATGTAAACTTCAAACACTATATAATGTTACATAGGAATATAAATATATATATATATATATATATTTAAGTACAAAATGGGTTAAACATTTTTGGAAAATGTTTATACTACTTTGCGTTAAATAGAATCAAAAACGGAAACTCGTTCAAATTTTGAAAACTGACCCATGTACTTTAATTAAATGTAGTAAATAGATAAATTAATTTTTCACATTGTAAAATGAAAACATTGTAAATAAGTAAAACTTTCTGCTTAGAAAATTGTAAAGAAGCAAGTAAGGTTCAATACATAAACAAACCTTATACAAAGAAGCAAGAAATAGTTAAAAAAGCTGTTTTAACTCAGTATATTAAATTTGTATTTTTACACTTGTTTAAAATCACCATATATTTTACAGCATAAATTATAAAAGTGGGTACATTATTTAAATGAGTAAAATTTCGTCAAAATAAAACATTTTTTTTTTTCTTTTTTACTATTTAAGTTAAAATTATTCGCGTTTGAAAATTCTGCACAAAATAAATATTAATATGGACTCATGTAACGTATGCATACATACTAATTAATAATCCGTAGTATTGTTAGCCCCGCCTTCTTTTTCACACCAGTATCATCTTACAGTTTTTTCTTCATATTTAATCGTGATTGGATTTGGAGAATATTACTCTAAAAATTTACTGGTGTGAAAATAAGGTCGGGACTAACTACACTACGGAATATTAATTAGCACGTTGGCAAGTATGCGTATGATGACAGTTTCATTGTACTTACACGTTTTATAACGTAGGTGAATATAAGGTGGCCAGTGTTCCTAGAGTAGCCCACCCTCCTAAAATATGTCTAATTTTATTTTTAATCACAAAACGGTGCGACTGAATTGTAAATCAGTTATCTCCGGGGTATGTGATAGAATTTGAAGAAATTATCTTGATCGACCTTCACTGTATGCAGTGATGTCACATTAGAGGAGTACTCGTTCTAATTTTCAGGTAAAAAGATATTTTAATTTACATGTGTTTAAGTTCTTAGAACTTTGAGCTCTGATATGTTTTGTAAAAATTTATTTCATTCTGTTTAACCACATTAGCTTTATTTCCAATAAATGTATCCGATTAAAAATCTAATGCCGTGCAAATGGCGACCATTATGCATGTTCTCAAGGTGACCCAGATGTTGGGCAACCTTGGAACACGTGAGCCAACTTAGCAAATAAATACGCAGATTAATGTAATAAGTGTAAATTTAAAAATTTCTGCTTAAATATCTGAAAAAAAAATTATTATTATTTATTCTCCAATTTTCCCACACTATTGAGAATATCAGAGAAGTCATTGAATCCCAGAATAAAAATATCCTGAATTATTTTTCACAAAAAGTGGTTGAAAGTCAATTGTGGCAAAAGGTAAGATGAATAAGAAGAATATCCCGAAAAATAACAAATGGACGTCTTAAGCACATTTTAGAAATGATTCCACTATGTGGTCGACCTTTGGAACACTATGCACCAAAGGGGTCCCACAAGCTGTACTTTTGAAATATCATTATAATAGTATGTCAATTACATTTTACAAAGAAAATTATACTTGGTACATGTAAGCAACAAGTGTAGCATTTTATGAAAAAAATTGCAGCCACATGCACCCAACCAGAAAGCTTAGCTATGGCCACCTTTGGGTCACACACAATATTTAATATATATTTATATCTTTTATTTTTAATTCCGGAGTAAAGACTTAAATAGAAACTGTACTTAAAGTACATTTATTTATTCATTTTTTAATTTTTTTTTAATTTATTTTTTTTTCAGTATGTTAAATAAAAAAATGTAGACTTTTTGTTATAAATCAGAAACCTAATTCACATTTTTTAACTAATAAGTTTATTTTTTAAATGTTAACTAATAAGTTTATTTTTTAATTCCATTTTTCATTGCGGAAAAAAGATTTTTTTAATACATATAATAATACATATCAAAACATAAGACAGTAAACATTTGTAAGAAAAAAAAAACAATAATAAATTAATGAAATTTTTAATCCCAGTTAAAGTTGCATACAGGACAATATTTTAGTTGCACCGATTTGTTCAAATAATATTTTAATGGCTTTAATATTTTTAAAGTATTCAAACTTTGGCTTCATATAAGTGAATAAGAGAGTGCACTAATCTACTTTTATTAGTAACGTGCACCGAAAATACAGGGTCCAGAAAGTAATGAGTGTGCCTCGTCTGTCCATAAAACATTCAAAAGCTAATCTGGATCATCTTTCATTTGTACAATAACTCATTTAGCAAATTTTGGCGTTTTGTCAAGTCATTTGATTTAAATTTAAGTTCTTACACAAGCTAAATTTTATATACGGATACCTTCTGCGAAGAATCTTTAGAGTTTTCTATACACTTCTATAAGAAATTCCAGTTCATCGTGTAATTGCACGTGCACTGCATTCACCATGCGCTGAAGATGTCGATTGTCTGTCTGCATCCTGTTCCACAACATTACGACTTTAACAGACTTGTTGGGCCTCCCGCTTCTTTCATGAACATCCAATGAGCTCGTTTCATCGAATTTATCATAGCTTTCAGTAAGACTCCTATATGATAAGAGCTGGCGCAGTGTCCGCCATTTTCTATCCCGTCTGGGAAAGTGTTGGCGGTAGAAAAAGCTAGCTTACATGATTAGCGTTGTTATCGCCTTTAAACTTCTATGATACACATCAAGCATGATCAAGTGAGCTAGAACTTCTTATCACGAAACAAACAAGTAGGCAATTTTAAGAACATCGCCAACATTCTCAAAACAGCAACCCTTCACGTTAAAAGAAATGTAATATTAAAGTTAATTTTAAAAGAATTTAAAGTAATAACTTAAAAAAAACAGTACATTCATATTAAATTTGTCAAACAACTTTGAAAATAAAATGAAATAATTTGAAAATAAGGGAAATCTTATGCTACAAAGTTGTGCTTCTGCTCCGGGTATCCACGAGTTACATCTGCAATTTGTAATCTACTTTTTCCTTCTTCCTGGATTAGAAGAAAATATAAACAGGCGGTGTCCTTTTCTGGAGTTATTCGTGCAATTTATTGCCGAAAAACCACCAATAATAAATTGTCAGCCGGTCTTGTGAGCTAGAAATGGCGGATGCGTCAGCCTATCTATGTAGGAGTTCTAGCTTTCAGTCCTGTCGCAGACATCGGCCTTTTCTTTTTTTTTTTTTTTTCACACACCGAATTTTACTATATGAACGTAAAGCTAAACTTAGGAATTCTTCATTTTTAAAAACAGTTTTACTAATAAAGCTTTATCACGCAAAAATAGCATGTCTAAACACAGAAGTTAAAGATTCAATTTTATCAAAATTCGTTTTAAATTCAGTTTCTTGAATCTAAAAATAGATTGTGTAGAAACGTTTATTAAAGCAATTTCAAAATAGCATCCTTAGAGCCAAGATAATGAGCAATTAACTCATCTGCTTATTTAACACATGAAAAGGTTGTTGTCTGCATGGAACACTAGCGCCACTTTTTGACGAAAATTGTAACTAATATGCAATATATTTTTTCAAAAAAAAAAAAAAAAAAAAAAAAATAATAATAATAATAATAATAATCCAGGGTTTTTGAGCATTTTTGTGAAAACCGCATTGTTTTATTGTAAATAGTTTAATAATTATGAGTTTTTAAAATATCTACTGACTTTTGAATCACCCGGTATATATTTGTTTTACTGTATTATTCATTGTAATATAAATTGATCATAAATAATTTTAGCATTTTCTTTTATTGTTTTAAACTTTAAAATACTTAATACAAATTTTAAAGAAACATTTTTATCTGGCTACAGTAATTTATTATAATTAAATTTCGAAAAAAATGTTTTTCATTTACTGTTAAAATAGTAGCTTTCTTAAAAAAGAAAAAAAAAAAAAAAAAAAAAAGACGTACATTACGGATGTGAGTGATACTTTTGATAAATTATATTCAGCTCTGAATAATAAAGAGAAAGGAAATATCGAAATTTATTTCTTCAATGGAAGTAATTTTTCATCGGTTAAGTGTACAGCATTTCCTTTTCAAGGGGCTAATTTATGTGCGAAAAAACGTCAGATGTTATGTACTAAATTATTACATTAAATATATATGATCTGTGTTTCTGGATACAGTAGCATGTTTATTTTTATCTATAGATATTAATCGGTTGATGTTCACGGAGTTACAGTCATTTGTCGTAGATCTTCTACAGGAAATTGGTAATTCATTAATAAAAGTGTGTGTTTTTTCCTTCATGTGTAATAGGTGGGGATATTCCTCTGTGTAAATATACAAGTCTAGTTCTCTAGGAAGGTTTTTATGGCATAAAGAAAATAATGGCATAAGAAAAAGCTTTATTTTTCTCAAACAAAAAAGGATGATTAAAAAAAAATTTCAACATATGTATAGAATAAAACAATGAGTTATAAATTTTTAAAAGCTTTTGATATTTCTAAATAGATAGACGCAAAATGTATGTAAAAAAATGTTTTCAAAAAACAAAATTTTGAAGAAAATCTAAGAAAAACACAACTACGCTCTCTTATTAAAACAATGAGTGACACATTTTGAAATGCGTGCTATTTTTCAACGGTTGGAAATGTTTTTATCTAATAACTAACTGTTGATGCAAATGTAAGAAAAATACAACTAAGCTCTGAAAATAAAAGAATTAGCTGTGTATTTAGAAATGCTAGATATTTTTATATAGATAGACCAAAAATGTACGTAATTTTTTTTTCTCTTGCTACAAAATGTTAATGAAAATGTAAAAAAAAAAATAAAATAAATAAATAACTACCTTTTCTTTATAAAACAATTAGTTATACCTTTTAAAATCCATGATATTTTTAATGAATTAGATGCAAAAACCACTAACATAACGTTGATGAAAATGTAAGAGAAACACAACTATGGCCTCTTAAGAAAAGCATTACCCAGCAAAACCTCAGATGACGGCCAGCATGAGGCCAAGTGCTGGTTGCCAGCAGTAGCTGCAGCTGGCCCGACGGTGGCAAAAGTTAACGTTGCCGCAGGGAATATGTTACGCCAGCCGTCAGTAGGCCATATTCAATCGATCCACTGTTGGCAGCCTGCAGTAATTTAAAAATAAGTTAGTGGGCCAGTGAATGGATCGCTGCTGGCAGCTAGCAGTATGATGAAAATAGGTAATGGGCCACTGTTGGTAACCGACATTAGGTTGGAAATTGTTAGTGGGCCAGTGTTGGGCTACCTGATGGCAAACATAATTTTTCTATGTTATTGCTGGAAGCCTGCAGTGGGCCAGTTGTGGCAAACATAAAAAATTATATTACTGCCGGCAGTCTTCATTGGTCCTTTATATTTCCCATTAAAGACCCGCTTCACTCATCGTCGCCGGAAGCCGAAGCCAATGTTATTCTATGGGAAATTTTCTTTACAAATAACTTATTAACTAATACATATTTTTAAATTCTGTTTTCATATTCTGAAAATTCCCAACTGTTAAATTGACGGACCTTTTTTAAAAAAAATATTTTTTTATTTTTTATTTTGAAGCTGCAAAATACGAATTTTCAATGTGTGAAATTTTTCATTTTGCAAATTCAAAATAAAATATTAAAAATTAAAAAAATACATTTTAAAAAGGTCCGTCAATTTAACAGTTGGGAATTTTCTGAATGTGAAAGCAGAATTTAAAAATATGTATTAGTTAATAAGTTATTTGTAAAGAAAATTTCCCATAGAATAACATTGCCTCGGACTTCCGGAGACGGTAAGTGAAGAGGGCCGTTAATAGGCCAGCAGTGATTTAGTTATAGCTAATATATTTATTTTATTGGTGATACCCTTAATTTTATTCGTGCTTTTTTTTCTTTTTCTTTCTTTTGTTTTCCTCTCTCTTTCTTCTGAAGAAGTAGCAGCCAGTTTTTTCTATGCATCCAATATTTAATTTGATTTTGTACATATTCATTTTTAAATACTATTTACAAGTATTTTATTCATACACTATGGTTGTAAATTCAGGATTTCTAGTGCAGCATATAGGAAATATTCAGTTGATCCATTTTCCTTATGATAAAAGTTTAATTTTTTGTTTTCAGTGCAAATGTTTCTCTATATTACATTTTTTGGAATAAAGGAGATTATGTTTTTTTTTTTTTAAGTGTTCAAATTTCAATATGTTTAACTTTGTTACGCTATTTGATATAAATAAATGTAACTTTACATGTGAAAATTATAAATTATTGAAACAAAAATTGTTATAAAGTGAGCATTGAAAAAAACACCATAAACTAAAAAAATAATAATAATAAATAAATAATAAAAAATTGCAGCAATTGTTTCCTGTTGAAATAGCACGAAGACCCTTCATCAGGCGAAACAAAGTGGGCACGAGTGCAGCAAAAGTAATTTGCTGCAATCGTGCTTTTTGTTAAACTCACGAAGGGATCCCAGCAAACACAGAACTATCATATTGACACCAAAATGATATCTTACGACAAACATGAAAGGTATCATTATGATGCCAGCGATTCGTAACTTTTCTGTGTCGAAACTGTCCGCGAAATCGATACCCGTAGCGATACGGGAATAGGTGTCGGTCCGGCATCGCGTATCTGATACAGATACGAACGCCACCGATAGCTCCGATACAAATATGTTAAAAAAACGACACTTTATCGATACCTTTATGTTGCCATTTCGATGCTTATTTTTGACGCATATATGATACATATCGGACTTGTGCCAAGCTACCGACAGTTATTCGAAAGTCGGCGTTTCTCCTGTCAATTTTAATATTTTCTATACATAAACACAAAATAATGATTTTTACAGGTATCGATTTCTTTTCTTTAAAATATATATATATATTTAACTATATTTTAACGGTACGGTCAAATGGTGGTAACTCTGATAAAAATAAATAAAAATCAGCAGTTTAAAAATATTTTTACTTAAAAGTTTCAAAAACTTATTATTTTCGCAATTGACGATTAAAGAAAACCATAATTTAAATTAAATATATATAATATATATATATTTCATTATGGCATGTAATTACTTTTTTTTTTTTTTTTTTTTTTTTAATTTTAAGTAGTCCCATTTGAATGATTTACTAAATCAAAACTAAGAATTATTAAAAGTAAATCCATTTTAAAAATTCTGTTATGGATAATCTTAATTGTATTTAAAAAGCAACTAATTAAAGCTTTGAGTTTATCCACTAAAATATATATATATATAAATAGATCTATCAAAGCATTTTTATTTTCTTTAAAAAGAAATTCTTTGATAAATTATTTTGATTTTAGTATATTATTAGATATAAATTGTTCTTAAAAAAAAAACCTTTTATAAGTTTTATTTTTATTATTAATTATTATTCTTTAAATTTCAACAGTCCATAAAAAATTTTTCATAAAAGGCATATTTATATATGTGTTAGTATGCAGTGTTTCCGATATTCCAGATCATTGCACAGCATTCTCCACCAGAAAATCACTCTCATTTTATTTAAACCACAATTTAGTATTATACAGAGATTTCTTGTGAATAATGCTACGGAATGTTTGCAGTTCTTTTGTTACACACTAAGTCTTCACTACTGAAAGAGAGGAATATTACATCAGAGGACAAACAAGCTTAGAAACAACCCATTCCCCCCCCCCCCTTCCAATGTGACTTATGATTTTAAATCAAAAATTATTGTTGGTTAGTGCAATATAAAATAGGGTAGAGTGTAAAAATTGTACCCCCCCCCCCCTTTTAACAGGTCAAGATTAGATATGACCCTAGAAAAAGTTTCATCTGTCGCTATGAGAACAAATGAAACACACAGTACAAGAAAGTGGGGTGTAGTATTTGAGTGTTTGATTTATGTGTGGGAGGTATTGAGACGAGTCTCAGCAAGGTTTTCTTTTTTAATTTGAACTAAAAATTGTTTACATTTTTAATTAAATTATTAATAAAAAAAATATATTTAATACATTACAGATTTTTTCAGCAAAAACAATTTTTTTTTTTTTTTTTTTTTTTTAAGTTTTTAACAAGAAAAAATTTGTTAATTTTTTAAGATAAAATAAATGAATAATTTAAGGGAAAATACTTTTATATTACATTTAGATAAAATTTCATTACTGATTTGTTTTAATGTTTTATGCAAATTTTTTATTGAATTGCAAATAAGTTTTGATTGTCTACTCTTAATTGATTCTTATTCATGCTACTTATACATAAAAAATCCTGAATCATAACAGCTGTTGCTAAACTGTTTGACATCACATTTAACGTCTATTTCAATTATTTTATAATTGTCAAATTTTGTGTTTTTTGGGAGAACTGACAGTAAAATTGTGCACAAGGATTAAGCACAAATTTTCTCTAGATGATTTCACTGATTTATAATTATTTTACACTGTAAAAATTCTCAAAATAAAACAATCTATTCAATGCACCTACTCAGCAGTTTTTTTTTTTTAAGTTTTAATAGCATTATTCGCAATAAAATTTTTGACATTATCCTTGAAGTTTTGCTTCCCACATGGCAAAGAGGTTCTGCTCTTGAAGTTGGTAGACAGGAAATACTGGATTTGATTCCAATCTGTGTTTAACAACTTTGCTGTAAGTTTTCTGAGTTTTTTTCTGAAATTCGATTAAATACAGGATAAAACCATTTAGAAAGACCCTCACTCTTCCAAATCCTATGACCTTTGTGTAGTCAACCAACTTTAAAACTTTATTACATTGTTTATCTAAACCATTGTATAAAGCACAGCACTATTGAAGCCCTAAGTCTACCATGAGATGTAGATGCTGAATCAAGACACTGCATGCCACTCACATCTATGCCTAGCACGCTTGCCAGACAGTTTGCTATAGGAGATACTTACCATGAATTCCTTTGTATTCTGGTTTTCTTGTCACTCACAGAAAAAACATTGAATTTTTCTTCGGCAGAAATTTCCAAAAACAATTTAAAGTCAGCAATTAAAATTTTTCATTTTCTTCATTTTTTTGGGGGGTAATTTTCTTCCTTCAACATTTGTACAAAAAGATCATGTTTCACAGCTTGATTTTTACACAAAATAAGTTTTTTTGAAATGCAATTCGCATGTTGCGGCTCCTAATTTGCAACACCAGATACATTGGTTTAACAGAGAATTATTTAATAATTTTTTGTTTCAAATTCTTAGATTATTGGAAAAAAAAAAAAAAAAAAAAAAAACTAAGGATAAAATAAATATGTGATGCTACAAATTTATAAGAATTTTCAGGCAAAAACTTTTTTTTTTTTTTTTTTTCCTGTCCTTACCTTCTGCAGAGATTGGGGGAGAGGGTTGTTTATTTGTGAAAAAGCAAATTAGGATCTAGTGAAGTGTATTTTTATTTCACTTGGAAATGACAATATTTATTTTAGTAAGTTTATGAATATTTCTTATAAAAATAAACTTGTTAGCCATATTTGAAAGACAACAATTGTTACTGGTGCAACCAATAAAATTTTTTGAAGGATTAAATCTTATAAATGAGCAGGAAAAAAAAAATAATCTAAAAAAAAAAAAGATTCTGAAGAAGAAACTTTTTTATCAGTGTCCTAAAAAAGTAGTAAATAAGACAAAATTTTCTGTACTCAAACCAATTAAAAGGTAAAAAGCATTCATTGATGATAAAGTGTGTTATTATATAGTAGAATGTAGTCATCAATGAATGCTTTTTATCTTTTAATTAGTTTGAGTACAGAAAATTTTGGCTTATTTACTGCTTTTTAGGACGCTGATTAAAAAAGGATTCTTTTTTTTTTTATATATTATTATTTTTTACTTGTAACTTAAAAGCTAGCCTCTCATATTCATAGGGATGACCCTAAAGTCAAAATACAGCAGAAAAGTGGCTCGATGACACACCGGCAGAAAGAAAGACAACCTGGCTCAATATAAGGCAAAATTTTCTGCACTCAAACAAATTAAAAGATAAAAAGCATTCATTGATGACAAAATGTGTTATAGGATTTAGTCATCAATGAATGCTTTTTATCTATTAATTGGTTTGAGTACAGAAAATTTTGCCTTATTTACTACTTTTTAGGATGCCAATAAAAAAGCATTCTTTTTAATTAGCAATGAACAATTTAGAATTATACAAAAAACATTTTTAAACACTCGCCCTCGAGTGGGTTCGAACTCACGACCTTTGGATTCATAGCCCAGCGCTTTTGCCTCACAATCACGATGTTCATAGGTGAAACCGCTTTTGTTACATTTTTGCTTCCTTAGGCTCAAAATATACCAGAAAAGTGGCTCAATGACAGACAACCCGGCTGAATAAAAAAGCATTCTAAAAAGTCCATATTGTATTGTGGCCTGAAAAGGTCCCCATATTAGAAATACTATATTGAGATGAAGTACAACAGTTAATTTACAGGTCTACAACTTAAAAGACACTTATTTTTGTAAAATCAACCATGATATATAATATACTTACCAAATTTGAACTCAATTGACTGCAGTATTCAAGATATATTACAGCCTTTATTTATATAACTCTTTATTTGTAAAACTAAAAGAATTCTACAAAATTTCATTATGATAAAGAATCAGTTAAAGGACACAGAATTTAAAAAAATTATTTCCATAGTATTTATTTTATTTTTTATTTTTTAAATCGCACAAAATAATACATTCACATAATTTAAAATTTTGCTTCGTTCAGTCACGTTCTCTGCCAATAGCACTTTGTCCATATTTGTAGGTGAAGAAGAAACCCTAGAGAAATATTAAGAAAAATATAAATAATTAGTGCATTTAATATAAAATAGGAACAAAAAAGTTCAGCTTTCACTTTTCAGAAGGAAAAAAAAAAAAAAAAAAAAAAAAAAAAAAATGAAATATAAAACACAAATAAGATTTTGTTTTCTACTGTCTTACCAACCAGTGTTCTGAAAAAAAAAAAAAAAAACACCAACATCACATTGTCTCCCAAGAGGTTGTACGAAGCACCATGCTATTGCAGTGTTAACTCCACTGAGCTCCACTGTAACAGGAGAGCTGTGCTGGCGGTCAGCCGTGTGCTAGACGAATGCATCCGGGGCAAAAAGCAAAATTTAGTCCACTTGACTATGCGTTTGACATTATGAATTCTCGATTGTTATTGTTTATTATTTCATTATTCGCCAACATATTGTTAATAAATAAAGTGAATTTGTGACTTTAAGTAGCAGAACATTTTAATATGCATTTAGTTTAATGGTTACTGGAAATATATTTTATAAACTTGCTTATAAATGGAATTGCTTATATTCCACTGAGCCCCATTGTAACAATTTGTAGCTCAGTGTTGTATTCGCAGAATCTTTTTATTAAATTCAAGTTATCAGTTTGATTTCCAAACTACTTTATCAACCCAATTATTTTTAGTTTAAATCAACCACATTTTTCTATTTTTCATATATTATAGAAATTATTTAATATCACACATTCATTGTTAAAATAAAAAGGGTTGTTTTATTTATTATTTTGAGGGAGGTGGTCATTTAAAGGATTGGTTATTTACTTTTATAATATTATAATAAATAATAAAAAAATTTCCTTAAAAGTTAGATTTTTAAGATCATAATCTTTAAATAACAGAACATTTTAATATGCATTTAGTTTGATATTTACTTCAGATATTTTTATATAATTTGCTTAACTGCTTATATTCCACTCAGTACCGTTGTAGCACAAGTATGTAGTATTAGCAGAATCTTTTTAAATTTAAATTATCATTTTAAGTTCCAAACTACTTTTTCAACTCAATTATTATTTTATCTTACCTGTAAAATAGAGAAAATATTGTTTTGGGGTCAAATTTTCAAAAGTGAGTTTTTGTTCTATTTACACGATTTGGGGTCCCATGAATCCAAAAATATCATATTTTTTCACAATTACAATACTTCCCTTACATAATGTATGCTTGGAAAGTAAAAAATAAAAAGAAAATCATTTTAGAGAGGTAGAAAATTCCAATTTATAAAAACTATAAAATGTAAAAGCACAAATTTAAAAAAGTAATGCAATCCAAATGACTAATATTTTTTGCTAGGATTTAAGTTGCAAAAAAATCCGATTGAAAATAAGTTTTATTTTCTTTTTTTTTTTTTTTTTTCTTCTAAAGTTTTAATTGCCATATGCGATAGTGAGAAAAAATAGATTTTTATGTACTTTGCATTAAATAAGTAAAATGAGACATGTTTTCTCCCTAAATTCATTAAAATTCTTACAACGGAAAATATTATAGCAAATTCTACCCCTCTCATTTTTCAAAAACTATGTAAATGACTTCTTTACCCTTACAATATTTTTTTAGACAGAAACAAAGTTGATTTTGTGTAAAATTTTCTTATCACTTTATTTTATCTACAATTAAAGAGATTTTCATCGTGTCCCTGTAAAAAAGCTACAAATGCTAGACTACTAAAATCTAAACAGTTTGTGCAACAGTGAATTATAATAATTGTACAAATTTTCAACTCAGTTGGTAGAGATTTTGTACCCTATCGCACTTTAAATAATTTGAGCCCCTGTAAAAACAAGATTCTCTAAAATTCATACAATTTGTGTGAAAGTGATCTGTAACATGCATACAAATTTTCAGCTCAATCATATAAGGCATTTAGACGCTATCACACTTTAACAAGTTTAGGCCCATAGACCATAATGTTAAAGAATTTTTTTTTTGTGTGTGTCCCTGTAAAAAAAGAAAAGTGCTAGATTGATCAAAATCAATAGGCTTTATGCTATAGTGACAGACTTATAATGTATGTACCAACTTTCAGTTCATTCGAACAAAGCATTTAGACGCTATCGTGTTCACTCACATCATCGTCAGAATATTAAAGATGAGTTCAGATGACCTGGGAACATTCTGAAACACCAAACTCTCAAATTTTGATTTTTAACATGATTACAGTACTTTAGTAAGGAGAGTATTGTAATCATGTCAAAAATACACAGTGTTCAGAAAGTAAAAATTAAATTAATAGATGAAAAAAACTTGGCGTTTACGAAACATCGATTTTTTCACAAAACAATTTATAACTCAAAATCTTTTAGAGATAAATCATTTCTTTTTTTAGAGATAAATCATTTTTTTTTTTTTTTTTTTTTTTTTGTATATAGATCTTGGTTAGACGATTCACGTCTCAAAAGATTGAAAGATTTTTTCAAAAACTGAATGAGTTATAAATTTGTTTATTTTATGCATAAAACCATTGCATATCGTGAATTCTAATTATGATTATATTATTTTTAATGCATCATTCGAAAGATATTTTAAAGTACATTTATATTATCGAAAGTGGAATTCGAGATTTCACCTGATTTACACGTTTTGAGGTGTCCTGAATCTGTTTTCTTTTGTATTTCAGCTACTGATTAAAATAATTTCATATGTAATACATCATTTGAAAGCTTTGTTGATATGGAATTGAACAGTAGATTACAAAAATTTCTACCACCAGATGGCGCTGTAATATTTTAAAATTTCAATATTTCAAATTCTAATTAAATTAATCATTCGAAAGATATTTTAAAGTACTTTTATATTATCGAAAGTGGAATTCGAGATTTCACCTGATTTACACATTTTAAGGTGTCCTGATTAGGTTTTCTTTTGTATCTCAGCTACTAATTAAAATAATTTCAAAAGTAATACATCATTTGAAAGCTTTGTTGATTTGGAATCGAGCAGTAGATTACAGAAATTTCTACCGCCAGATGGCGCTGGAATCAGTGTTAGAAATAAGCAGTCGTTACTCGTATTTTGCAACCAGATTTTTCATTTTGACGCCTGGATTTTTCCTCATCATCTAATAGTTTTCCCGATCCCATCAGACTATAAATAAGTCTATTTCATCGTATTCCTCAATACTGCGACTGGAGTCATAGATGATTGGCTGTTGAAATCGAGCTTACAACAGTTTTCAATGGAAGGCTGTGAGTGGTTGTTAGAGAACAGAGCTCACTAAGGCTCTTGAGTTCTAGAGCTCAACATGCTTAGATTATTCGTCGATGTAGCGAGCAACCATTGAACATATTATTGTTTGGAGCGAGTAGCAGTGTTTTCTTATCTTGAGAATTTTAAACTCTTACTTCTCCACACCACTCATCAGTTTAGTTTGCTGCTCCACCGAGCGGGACTTTTCTAAAGTCAGAAATTTGAAAGATCATAACATGGTGAGAGAACAGACTGTTTCAGGTATTGAAACGGGAAGAGTGCGCCGTGGGGGCTACCGAGCGGGAATTTAGTGCAACTAAATTTTTCAATAAAGCTATTTTCACACTATGTCAATAAGCTGTGTTAAGACCTGAAACAGGAAAAAGGTGCCGCAGGCGCCACCGAGCAGGAGTTTCGTAAAGTCGGATTTTTCAAGGGTCGCAAACCAGCTGGTCGCCGAAGGCGGCTAGTATATATATATAAATTGAAAAAGCACTACACAACTGGCGATAAAAAGTAATAATTACAAAATTTTGAATAAACACCATAAAATGCAAGAATTGGCAACAATTGTTTTGGGTCAAAAGAAAACGCAACTTTTTGTCAGGCGAACCAAGCAGCAATGCACCTTTCCAATATATTCAATATTAAAATGATGAATATTGTAAGGAATATATAAATAGTACTTGTTTTTATGTAATTTTAGGTGTTAGTTTATTTTTCGAAGTGAGACCCTTACACGTGGTGTGGAGATTCTGCAAAATTCAATTTTTCCGGAACCGAAATTACATTAGTGCGGCCCGTACGTGAATGCAGCCCATATGCTGGTTTTTACAGTATATATATATATAAACAGTAATTGTCTCTCAGTAAAATCACGTTTGTTATGAGCCAAAGTAATTTTATTTTAAGCAGCTGATTTTTATATCCAACAAATATTCCCAAACTGTAGAAAAAAAATTTCCTCTACTAATTTGGAAAGAAATTTCAAAATGTAACAATTAGTGGAACTAATTAACATGATTTAAATTTCAAAAGATATTTAACTAATTATTAATTGAAAATTAATAAATTAATACTGTATAAAATTAAGAAACACATACTACACATCGAATTAATTAATATTTCTACATTAATTAAATATTAGGCTTCTAAAAAAATTATTAGTGTTTTTTTTTTTTTTTTTTTTTTTTTTTTTTTTTGACGGAGAATTAAGCGTTTAAATCTTTACAAATATTTCGAAATTGCTGGAAGTGTACTTCATTTTGTATTAGTTTTTTTTTCATATAAAAATAAATTTAAGTGCACAGTGTGAAGTGCATATAGTTTATAAACAAACACAGGGCTATCCAAAATTAAGTTAAACATTGTTTTCTATTAGATGTGCTGCTCTTTTTGCTAAATTTTACTATGTCGATGAACACTGCTCGGGAAGGATAATTAATTTATTTTACCCATACTATAAACAAAGTATTTTTTTTTTTTTTTTAGTTCTATTTTCATCTCTGGCTTTTCTTTTTGTTTAATATCATGTTTTGAAGCACACTGAATCTGAAAAACCAATTTTTAGCAGTTGATGCATATCTGTTATCAGTATAACTTCAAAACAAATAACTGCAGGAAATTCAAATTTGGTATTTTGAAGTTTGTATTAGGTCGCTACTTTTAAAATTTGATTAAAATTGGTAAGTTTCAATGCAAATTAATAACAGTCTTATTTATATACACATATATAGAGGGAGTAGACATTATAATTGAATGGGAGGATTGAGAAGACTTTAGTCTACCCCCCCCCCCCGACCCACACACGATATTAATTGTGAGGGGGGCTGAATTTATAATTTGACCAACAGTTTTTTATTATTTCTTTATTTTATTTTTTAATTAATTTCTTAATGACATTACCTGAAGAAAAAATTTAAAAAATTTGATAAATTTCATCTTTGGAGAGCCATTTTATGGTTCAAAATCTTAATTAGAGCTGAACCGAGAGTATATACTCTGTATATACCTGGTACTCGTCCAAATTTGGGCTAAGTATTTGGCCAATACAGAGTAGTACTGAGAATTTCATTATTTTTATGCATTATTGAATGAAATGTGTTAATGAGAGATATTTATTTTATAAACAAACTACAAAATTATGAATATATAAATACAGAGTCATTATAATTAAACTATTTGGTATAACATTCTGCAGTTAAAACGGCAAGTAGATTGCAAGCAAACTTGGTATAAAGACGATTAATGATAATGAAATATTTAAGAAGAAAAAACCTTAATGTATAATTACAATAATTTTACCCTACTTAAATCCTTACTAAGTCCGAGCTTCATATATATTTCGGCTACCTAACGGTTCCATCTTCAGATACACTCGGTAAAAAATTATTTGAAGGTGACAAGATAAACAAGTCATCCAAACAGCACCTTCAAATCATTTTTTACCGAGTGTATCTGAAGATGGCACCGTTAGGTAGCTGAAATATATATGAAGCTCGGACTTAGTAAGGATTTAAGTAGGGTAAAATTATTGTAATTATATTAATAATCCTTTCTTCAACATCTTTGTAAAACCTTAATGTATTTTTTACAGAAAATTTTAGTTATACTTTTGCGCAAATAAAAATAAGAAAAGAATAATTTTGAATTTAAAGAAAAATATATTACTCTAAAATGCCATTCAAGCTCCCCCTCAATGGTCAGGAAAATCGGGATATATTAGGAAGGGGTGGCTAAATGGTAAAAATACAGAAATTAACATGCATTTGTGGTATAAAAAAAGGTTTAATAACAAAGCATATACAGTCAAACCTCGTTAACATGAATTAATTTTAATATGAACTGTTTCCACAGTCCTCATCAAAATGAAGATTAGTTTATACAGTTGAACCTTATTAATGCGAATCTCAAGCAGTGGCATCTCCAGAAAAAAATTCAGGGGGGGGGGGGGGGTGAAGGCAGGCACAGCCTGAAAATAATAATAATAAATAATAACCACTTCCCCGGCCACTGTAGCATGTGGAAGGCTAAGTTTCCCCCCGAGTTATCTCGGGATAGTCGGTGAAGTGGTTAAATAAAATTCTGATAGCATAGTTTGATAGTTTTAAAGTTAAAGGGGGAAAAAAAATGCTTATTAGAATTTTACAGGAGGAGGGGGGGGGGGGGGTTGCCCTATTGTGCCAACACCCATGATTTCAAGAAGAATAAAAAAAAAAAACTGTTCATATTATCAGTAGCTCAGAAATTAATCTTCATTTTGAAAAGGATTGTGGAAACAGTTCATGTTAAAATTAATTCAAGAAAAATGCTTAATGCTCCGAGGGTATATAAGTATATATCAAGCCAGTGCATGTTTTGAAACTTAATTTTTGTATTTTTTGATAAATTTATATGAAATTTTGATACAACAAAAACTTTTTAACATATTGAAAACAGAAAAATAACAGTAATAAAAGTTTATGCATGAATATTGAAACTATTGTGATTAAATTTTAAAATTTCATGAAAAATTCTCAGTGTTCCAAGGATGCATAATAAGTATATCTGGTTGATGGATGTTTACAAACTTAATTTTCTTGTTTTTTGATAATGTTATATGAAATTTTGGTAAAATGCAATCACTATAACATATTGATAACAACAACAATAATAATAATAAAAAATATAAGTAAAGTAACAGTGATAAAAGTTCATGCATGAAAAATTCATATAAATTTATCAAAAAATAAGAAAATTAAGTTTTAAAACATCCATCAGTTCAACTTACTTATTATATACCCTCGGAGTGTCATTTTTATCAGAAACAGCACTAATTTTTTCACAAATTCTTATACAATAAATCTTACCAGCCTAATAATAAAGTTAATGTTATATTACAATTTATTCATAAAATTAATTTAAAAAACAACAGAGTGATTTCAAAAAATATTTTCACAGCTTCAATCTATTTAATATTACTAGCAGGCTTTGCTGGTCAATACATTTAAATGAATTTTAAAAAGAATCAATATTTTTTATACCGTTCTACTAATTAAAACTAAAAATAAAATACATTGAAATTGCTTAAAAACTACGCTTCAGGCATTCACTGACTTCAGCAGTGACTTCTTAACCACAATGTCTTGGTACTGGATAATTTAATTTATAGAAATGTCAATAATACATGAAAAACTGCATTAGTCATTTTCTTTTAGATAATAAACAGAATGAAAAATGCATAGCATATTTTATATGAAGATAATTTGCATAAATAGACAAATTTTAAAAAATGCTTTACCTTTTTTTCCCACTCGCATTACAAAAATATTTAAAATAAAATTGAGAAAAATTCTGTAAAATCATTGAATGAAAGAGCTTGGACCTTTTGGCAGAATTTGAAATTTGGCACTGAAGTAGCTCAGACGTTTCTCACCAAAATGTTTACTTATGCCATTGCGATACCCATATCAACTCATCGCCGAAATGACAAAATATTAAATTATATATAACTAATATTTATTTTCATATTTTAATTAATTAAAAGAAAATTTTGCAATGTAATATCTTCAATAACTTGATGCATATAATGTTCACACAAAAAATGAACAATTTCTAGAGCTCTTTTAAAAAGTATAACATCTATGCAGTATCTTTTTAAAAAAATCATCAGTTTTCACTAAAAAAAATGGCCAACTCTCATCATCAAAGTAGTTAAATTTAGACCAATCAAAAATAGGAGTCGTCAACCCGGATGTGCTCCTGGCAAACTCTTTGCTTTATTTATATAGATTGTTATACAAGGTTTGAGAGATTAAAATAAAATAGCCTGAAATTTTAATAAATAAGAAAGTTAGTATAAAAAAAAGACAAACTTACCAGAATCATGCCAATGTCACGCCTTGTTAATAAAATTTACTTCACAGCATCTAAGATTTGGAAAAAAAAAAAAAATGTGGTAAACAAACATGAAAGATCCTGGTGCCTTTTTACAAGACTTAAAATTTCACTTATAACATTAAAAAGTTTATTTACGACTAGCAAATAGATTGCTGTAATTCATCTTTGGCTTAAAATTTTACAATATTGCGATGCAATAACAATAATTTTAAGCTTATCCCCGAGTAGCCAGTTTTGACATTGATCAAACACATTATAAATATTACTAAACATATAAAATTGAAAACTCACATCATAATATATTGTACATTTTAGACAAATTCTCTCATTATCTTATTAATGTTGTCTATACCATCATCTGTTATCAAGGTTTCAATACGATGAATATTGTCAAACTTAATTTTAGTTCAGAAAGTATAAATGAATAGTTTATGTTCATCCATTTGAATGAACAATCTTAGTTTCATACTTAATTCTTATTTATCACTGTAATTCAAAATACAATATTTTCTGATTTTTTTCTCATTTTAAATTTTATAATTGAACATTGTTTATTATATTCGCTGCAAAATATTCAATGCGGATATGAATAACTCACAACATTTATAAAAGATAACGATATCTACAATCATTACATTTACTACTTCTGCAAACGAGTTAAAATAGTAGGTATAAATAACTCGCAATTTCTTTCTCCTAAGATTTTGGCTTTTATTATTTATGAGATATGAAAAATACGTTCCTTACAGAATAACTATGCAACACTGGCTTGGAAAATAGTAACTAAGCCTAACACTATGAATATTTTTTTACCTTCTATATTATTTAAACTTAGCACCGGAGGGTATCACAAAGTTTATAATTACAATTATATTCTCCAATTTATATTAAAATTAGTGAGTACTTTGACTTTTTTAAAATCAAAATGCATTTATCATACAGATTAAGCCTAAACGTGCGAATCATAAAATAACAAATTTCCGAAGAAACATTCTTAACTGAAGTAAGTATGAAACACCAAACATATTTATAATTTTATAAAAAGTCAATACAATATTCTCTTTTAATTTTTTTGAGAAGTATGAGAGCATGTAATAAGAAGAAAATTCCTTACCTAAATGAATTAGCAACCGATTAAAATATGTGAAAATATCCAAAACAAAATCACTGCTACACGAGCTTCGCTTCTGGCTTGTAAACAAACAATGCGGTTGGTTCAGTTAGCGGTTACGGGTTACGGCTAGCAAAGCAATGTCTGATGTTCATTCGATAACATTTCGATACTTCAAAAAGAATGTCAAAAAATTAACATGTTTCTGATATCAGATCAGTATCATATTTTGGACAGGTTAGTGTGGTGTCATAAATATGTCATGTTTTAGTTATCGTTTCGATAACAAATATTTATACAGAAATTGCATGTCATAAAGTCGGTATGTTTTCGATATTTTAAAGACATCGATTAGATGATATAACTTTTTTTTTATCGTGAAAAGGTACCTAAATGTTACGCGAAAATCGATACATCTGACAAGTCTGACATATCTGACATCATTTTGTTATGTTTCCGACACGGCTGTGTTTGCTGGGATGTGTTATTATTTCAACCTAAAAGATCTGATGCATCTTTTTTTTTTTTTTTTTTTCGGGGGGGGGGGGGCAATGATTATGTTTATTTACAAATTTTTCTATTTATTACTACAGTACAAAATCTCAAATCCGCAATCGTCCGGACCGTGGCCTTTCCGGATTTCGGACTTTTCCGGATTTTAGGTCACTTTCTGATTTACGGCAATAAGAAAACGGACATCTCCATTCCGAACGTCCTTTTAGTTAATAACTAGGTTACGCCGCCCGAAGGTGCGATTTCTTAAGAAATTGGAGTATACTCTCAAGTAACATGTACAATACTTTGAATAAACACCATAAAATTTTGCAAACAAAACGGAGGCAGTAACGCTTGCGCTTTGTTTGCCGCACTCGTGCCTACTTCGTTTGCCTGATGAAGGATCATGTTTTCTTTCCATCCGAAACGATTGTTGCGAGCTCTTACATTTTATTGTGGTTACTCTTATTACTTTTAAACACCAATTCTGTGGTGCTTTTTTATTATAACTCTCAAGTATCCAGAAAATCTTGAATATTTTTATTTTCTCCTACATCAAATGGTACCCAGTTGATAATTTTTTCCCCTTCTTTTTAAAACAGCAGGGCAGATGAATCAGCTTCCTTTTTTTCTCTCTGTGTTTATCTTCATTTAGAATTAATTATTACAGCTGTCACTCTTAACCAGGCCGCCACAAAGAACTTTTTCGCGTTGTTGATAGTCCAGTGGGATCTTTACTCTCTCTCCAACTTCTTCAAAGTCCTTGAGTGAATAATTTTCCGACACGTGCCATACCGAAAGATGATTTTGCAGTTTTATACAGATGACGTTATTTGAACTTTAAGCGAATATTCAGCATTTGACCTGTGCCAATTAATTTTCATTAGGTTTGGAAAGCAGATTCTTCAGCTGAAAAAAAATATATATATCGTTCGGTTGAGTAAAGAGATAACGGAATTAGGCAGAAAAACGAGAGTGCGTTTGTCTTTGTAGCTGTAAATATTTTTAGAATTCCATAAAACTCATATATGTTATACAGGTTTTCGAGATTTACTATAGGACGCTTGTCATAAAAAGTTGTACAGGTAACCCAAATGGTTTCAGTATAAAAATTCATAAAATAATTTGGATACATTACAGTCAAAGAGACATTTCTTATCAGCGCACGTAAAAATCTTTATACAACGCTAAAATACAGATCAACATAAATTTTATAGATGCAATAAGAAATGGTTCCGATCAAAAATGATAAAATAAATATTTGTGGTTCATTTAATAATGATGCTCAAAAATATTCTTATACGTTACGGGAAATTGAGGGGAGAAGTATTTCAGTTTCGTAAAAGTGAAATTATTTTTCTCACTTGCATTTAAAAAATAATAATTAATAAATAAATAAAATAAAACAGTTTGTTATGGCTACCACTTTTTTTTTTTTTCCGTTTCCTATAATAGTTTATAGAAATTACATTTGAAAATTATTATTTATGAAAATTATTTTCTGTGATGGAGGGTTTTGAGATTCCTGAACTCGATTTGACCATTTTTAGAAAATTTGACTCTGTAAGTGTGTATAAAAAAAATTGTGGACGCTGTATCTCACGAACCAATGGACGAAATTTAACCAAATTTGTTATTTAACCAAACTTGATTAAAATCGCTCCCGATTACATTTGTGGATCATTCACTCAACACATGGCTCTATATTTCTACTTCTTCGTAATTTTCAATATGACACAGTATAAATGATTTCAAATAAATGATAATTATTTTTTAAATTTGTATTATGAATTAAAAAATAAATATTTAAATAACTAACAACAAACTAGGAAAATTTTTTTTGTATAAGTTGAAGAATCGCTCGCCCTTCCCCATGAGGGGATAAATTTTCAATGCTGGTATTTTTCAAAAGAAACTCATCGATAACTTTCAAGTAAATGACTGAATTAAATTTGTGGAAAATTAAAGCAAAGTTATAAATTATTAAAAAAAAAAAAAAAAAAAACAAGAAGAAGAAGAAAGCATTTTTTCAGAAGTTGGCACAAAATTGATTTTATTATTTTTATTATTATTATTATTGAGAAACACTGTTCTAAAATGAAAATCGTTTGCATGCATTCAGGAAAATGATTTTAACAAATTATTTGCACTACGCGAATTTGCATAATAAAAAATATAGAAGAAAGTTTTGTGGTGCCACATCATACTAGTTTTTTGGTCAAAAATTAAAAAATCAATAAATAATAATAATAAATAATAATAACAATAATAAAATACTAGAAAGTTAGCGGCTATCATAATTTACTAAAACGGGTCAACTGGATATTTGTTATATATTTCTAGAAATCCTTTTGTTACAACAATAGCTTTAGAGTCAAACATTTAAAAAAAATAGTATTTAAAAAATAATACAAAAACAAATTAATAATTGAATTACTTACTCATATATTATTTTTACGAGATTTTCAATCTCGCACCCGCAGACAACAACAACGAACAAGAACTTCGTATGAAATGGCGGACAGCGAGGGAATTTCAAATCAACAGAAAACGAATCACAGCGCCCTCTATGCATACAAATTGGTTATGGCCTAATAATTTGCGGCCACAACATGAAAAACATGATGTTGGCCGTGTGGTGATAGCCTGCATAAGGCCAATTGTGTTTATGCCACTTCTGGGCCACCGACCATTTTTCTTTAGGCTTCCATCACAGCTGGCAGCCACAAACGGCCCGCTACTGGAGTTATATGGGGCAACCGGCAACTGATGGCAAGTGCAGGATGCCAGCAGTAGGCCAAAACGAGCCCACCAGTATAAGTTTTGCTGGGTAGTTATGCATTTTGTAAGGATTGATATTTTTAAACAACGAGACGCAAAATATTCGTAAAAAGATTTTATCAAATAACATATTGATGATGAAAAAAAAAAAAAAAAAAAAAAAAAAAAAAGAAAAGAAAAGAAATAACATAACTACACTTTTTTAATAAAATAGTTCGTTGTACGTTTTAAAATTCTCGATTTTTTTTTTTTTTTTTTTTTTTTAATATATATATAGAGAGAGAGATTGAAGAAAATATTAGTATAAATATTTTTTCATTATTACTTTAACGAAAATGTAACAAAATGCAATTACATAGTTATAATAAATTAAATATTACAGTAATTCGTAATTTTCTTTCTAATTTTAAAACTGCATTTCCCCCCTTTTTTCCGTACAGGAGTCATTTATAATATCCTTTAGAATCATGTTTATTCATGTAACTCTGTTTATTCATGTTTATTCATGTTTATTCATGTAACTCTGTTTATATTGGTGAAGCCGGCCGTTTCTTCCATACTGGTATACTTGAACATAAAAGAAATTTTGAAAACAATGAAATTTGTTCTAAAATTATCCAACATGCCAAAGAAACCGATGCTGGTACAGCGTGAATTTTTATAGGAAAATACAGAACAAAGTGGTGGTCACACCATACTAGTTTTACCAGAGAAAGACAAACATAACGAAAACTGCATACTTTCGACGGAGAATAAATAACCGTTTAAATGAAAAATATGTCTCTAAAATATTAATGATATCTCACATTTCTTATATTCATTTCATGTGTTTAAGTGAAAAAAAAAATAACCGCTGAAAAATTGCGAAAGAAAATAATGTAAATTAACGGCGAACTATATCAGAGATATTTCCTATTCGCTCATTAATCTTTATTTTCGGGGATGAACAAAATACAGGAAAAAATGCGAAATTACTTTTTGATGGAAGGAAATTGATCAAAGAATTTCTTTGCCTTACCAGATTTTGTAGTAGTATTAATCGTAAAAAGAGAGTTGATAAAAGGAGAAAAAAAAAAAAAAAAAGAAATGAATATAACTTGGTTAAACAAATAAAATTATTCGAAAAGATTTTTTTATATGAATTATTTAGTAAAAATGTAAAAGTAAAATTTTCAAAAGTAAAGTCTAAATAAGTTTATGAACTACATTACATTAATACTGATACATATATATATATATATATATATATATAATTTTATATACTTACAATTTTAAATTATATTATTTAAAAAGTTCTTTCATTTCGTCAAATATTTACATATATATCAAATATATAATATGTTTCATATTTTCAAACTATTTAAAAAAAAAAAAAAATCCTTGTTTAAATATTCAAAAAAAAAAAAAAAAGAATAATTTATTTTTTTTCTGTCTTAATTAACAGCGTGAATTTCCATATAGATTTAATATAAAAAGTTCATCCAAATGCATATTAAATATATATATATATATATATTGGTCCATCACGTGATTTCCTTCTACACCCATTAAAATATACATATTTTCAGGAAACCGTTGAAAATTTCATGTGCGATAAGCGGATTGTACTGTGGAAAGCAGCATTTCAATATTAATAATTCATTAAATACACACGTCTAATAACTAATGTCGAAGTGATAAAAAATATGTTTTCTTTTTATACAGATACAGTACCAGATAAACGCATTTAGCTAATTATAGCGCAATACTACTCTTAATAAAATATTACAACTGGCAGCAGATTTGCTGCTACTTACATTAAAATATATAGAACACTCAATTTTTTTACTTTCCGAACACTAAAGTGAGGAAAGTATTGTAATCATGTCAAAAATCCGAATTCGAGATTTTGATGTTTCTATACGTTTTGAGGTCCCCTGAGTCCGTTTTCACTATTTTTACGATGATGTATGCATGTGTGTGTGTGTATGTGTGTATGTGTGTATGTATGTGAGTGAACACGCTAGCGTCTAAACGCTTTGTTCAATTAACCTGAAAGTTGGTACGCATATTGTAAGTCACCATAGTACGAACCCTATAGATTTTGGTGAATCTAGCACTTATAGTTTTTTTACAGGGACACAAAGAAAAATTCTTTATCATTATGGCCTATGGGAGCAAAATCGTAAAAGTGCGATAGCATCTAAACGCCTTATTCAATTGAGCAAAAATTTTATACACATATTATAGATCACAAATACTCAATATGTATAGATTTTGGAGAATCTAGCACTTATAGTTTTTTTACAGGGACACAAAGAAAAATTCTTTATCATTATGCCTATGGGGCCAAATTTTTAAAAATGTGATAGCGTCTAAACGCCTTATTAATCCGAGCAAAAAAATTTTACACATGTTATAGATCACAGTTGAACTAACTGTATAGATTTTGGTGAATCTAGCATTTACAGTTTTTTCACAGGGACACAAAGAAAAATTCTTTATCATTATGGCCTATGGGACTAAATTTTTTAAAGTACGATAGCATCTAAACGCCTTATTGAATTCAGCTGAAAATTTATATGAGTATTATAAATCACTGTTGCACTAACTATAAGCATTTTGGTGAATCTAGCATTTATAGGTTTTTACAGGGACACAACAAAAATGTCTTTATCATTATGATCTATGGGCTCAAAGTTCAGTAGCGTTAAATAAAACAACGTGTAATAGATGGAGAAAAATACTCAAACACTCTATTATGGTTTTCTCTCTTTTGTTTGTTTAACAACTACTCTTTCTTTACTTTATCTACAAAACTGTTAATTACTCAATGTTCGGAAAGTCGAGTGGAGTCACTCCAGATTTTTTTTTTATTATTTTCATCTCACGCTTTCTTACGACGGCATGCACTTGAGATTGTTAAAAAAATGTTATAGTCATTTTATAATAAAATTCAGTCGTTTGTGATTGAGTTAGTGTTCATCCAATCCCACAGATCGGTCATTCTGACAGTTCTGTCGTCCTCGAATGAAATTTGGCTTACTTGAGTAAATAATCTGAAATTTTTGAAAAATACAAAGAAAAATTTAGAATAAAAATGGAATAAAATCAGATCAAGTTGATTAGCTATTCGAAACACCAGTCAACGCAATCATTTGACTAGGACTTCATATATTCCGTAAGACTTTATATCTTGTTCGAACCTTCGTTAACACAAACTTTCTCTAAATTGTAGCGGTCATTTGGTCGGACGGCAAAAACTCTATACGGTCCATGATAATTTTCTTCCAACTTTAAGCCTGAACCAAATTAAGTGCTTTCTATTGCGACTATACCGCCTATTTTATACTTCGTCGGGTTTTTTCTAGATTTATTTAACTGTTTTTTTTTTTGTTTTCCTCTTGAATTCTCGTGATTTTTCTTCGTGCTTCTTCCGTTCTTTCACAGGTATATCATCAGTCAAAATTATGCTCATCTTGAATTCCATAGTTTTTGTTTTTCGTGGCATGTAATCTTTAATCTGTTTCTTTATTTCTTCTTTATAACCTGGTTTTATAAAATGACTCAAATCTACTTCCTCTAAATTTACGGCTTCTGCTACATTAATCAGAAAGCTACTTCTTGGCAAGTTTTTATTTTCATGTTCTTTCTCTATATTCCTAAGGAAAGATAGATTTTCATTTAAATCTTTGCTTATTTTATTAAGACTATTCATGTATGCCATATCGGATTTATTTACAGATAATGCCAAATTGGCATTTATACTTGATTTGATTTCATTACATGAACATTGTTGCGCTAAAAAAACTACTTATCTGAAATATATTTTTATTTTTATAATTCTGGATTCCAGATGATTTTTTTTAATCTCCGTTTTCAAATTCGTTTGCGACTTTCATATAGTCGATCTAAACATTTTCGCGTTTGACTAATACTTTTAATCCTCTTTCATCTATAGATAAGTTTAATTTGTTAATTATGTTAATTCCTAGCATAGTTTCAGGCGCTAGATCATGTATAACATTAACATTGGCGAAAACCACAATGCCGTCAATACACAATTTTGTTTGAAAATACCCAAAAGGTTGCACGACTTCTTTGGCGATACCCGATAATTTTACATCATCATACAATAATTCTAGAGAGCCAACTTTTATATAGGTTTTATAATTCACGAGATTCAATTCGCTTTCTGTGTCAATCAAACACTTGGTATTCTTGCCGTTAATTTGGATTTCTTTTTCCATTTTGTTGAAATTTGGCGTAACACTATTGAAATTTACTTCCCGTTTAGTACGTGAATTAGACGTTAAATTTTCGTCTTGATGAGAATTTTAGCGGAAACCTTGGAGACCGTTATTCCTGTTTGGGCACTGAGAAGCTACGTGTCTATAAGAATCACACATTTAACGCATGATCTTTGATTTGTCTTTAGTTTTTCCTCCATAATCAGGGTCAGAATTCTTCGCTTTCGGTTTATTATTGCTTTGGGAACGGGAAAAGTATTTTACTTTGCCTGATTTTTTGACATGTGGTCTTTTGTTTGGATTTTCTGAATTGTTTGAGTTCCTATTAGCGACGTTTTTATAACTACGCCTCTCGGCTTCATAATTATCTAATTAAAACCCTAATAATCTACTACGTCAGAAACGCCGAAGAAAAATATTTGAGATATATACAGCTGTTTCGGTAGCCTTAAGCGTACCGTCTTCAGTGCAAAAATAATATTCAGTGCAAACCCAATATTCCATTTCGTCCCATAATCTCTAATATCGGTATTGCTTCCTATATTTTAGCTAAATTTCTCACCACAATTTTTGTTCCCCTTCTTGCTGCTAATAGTTATACTGTTAAGAATTTCATAAAATTTGCAAAAAATATTCAAAACTGCCCTCACACTAATCTCACTATGGATTCTTTTGATGTAATTTTTTTTTTCACTAATGTTCCAATAAGTGGCGCCCTCTGCTGTCTCGAAAATAGATTAAAAGAGTTTCATTTCACATCTTTTGAAATACGAGAATTAATTTCTCTTACCCGCATTTATTTATCACAAACCACTTTTTCTTTCCAAATAAATTCTATCGTCAGTCTGAAGGTTTAGCCATGTGTACCTTTCTCTCCCCAATTCTCGCAGATATTTACATGCACTATTTCGAAAGCAAGCTTTTTAAGAAAATATCTCTTCCTTTTGGGACCCGTTACGTTGACGACACCTTCACGCTTATCGACATATTTCGTCACAATATTGACCATGTTTTAGAAACTTTAAATTCAATTGACAGTAATATCCAGTTTACATATGAAATAGAAAATAATGACTCCTTTCCATTTCTTGATAAACTCGTTTGTCGCACTGTAAATGGATTTTCAACCACCGTCTATCGTAGAAATTTTGCACTTTCCCTTCCTCCCCATGCGCGTTCATGTCACCCACCTAACCAAAAAATAGCTGCTTTCTATACTTTTGGAAACAGTGCCCTTAATATTTGTTCAAATCCTATTTTATTAAAATCTGAAATTAAATACCTGAAAGCCATTGCAATTCACAGAGGTTATGACCCTTCCATTATAGACAAAGCTATCCAAAAATTACAACTCCCTCGTATTTCGTCTACTAAATCAGTCTCTTCTAATATCAGTATTGTTTTACCATATTTTCCTAAAACCAGTCAAACCATAGCTAAAATTCTCAAACAATATGTTTTTAAAATAATATTTTCGCCTTCCAATAAACTCACCTTTTCTCAGTTAAAAGATCCATGATCATGAACTCGATTTCTTTGAAGCTTTTTATATTTATAAAAATTTTAAAAACCTTGTAAATTGTGATTTCGATGTCCCCTGTTGGTCTGATTGTTGGAAATTTTACATTCAGTCCACATTTTCTTAATTTTTCTACTGTTTACACAACTACACATTCCTACATTCCTATTGGCCACACTCCCCACCTTTTCAGTAATCCTATTGGTTGAACTAAATTCGGTCCATCTCCTATATATACGAGCAATTCTCCAGATTCAGAATTCTTTTTGCACTGAAGACGGCACGCTTAAGGTTACCGAAACAGCTGTATGCATCTGAAATATTTTTCTTTGGCGTTTCTGACGTAGTAGTTTATTCGGGTTTTAATATTCCAACGTCAAGTATACTGTTATAATTCATAATTATCTAGTTTATTTACGAATTCCTCAACAGTTTTTATGTTCAGAAGCTCGTCTATAAAATACTTTTGTGAAGTTTAAAGGGGAAATAAGGTAAATTTTGTTTTATACGATCAGTTACAATTAATTCTTTTATATTTTCAAAATTATACAGATCCATGCCTTGAATCACTCATCAAAATAATTGCGAAGTTCAAAGGCGAAATCTCAACAATTGGCAGAGGATTCTTTCTTATGCGAAAGAAACTTCTGTCGAATTTATTCTGCAGTTACTTTAAAACGCTTTAAGAGTAAGCCGTTTACATGGTTATAGTCATCTGCTAAAGATCAGATTATCTTGATATTATATTTACGAATTCTAAAGGAATTATATTGATATTATATTTACGAATTCTATTAATGAACTCTTATCTTAGCAAATACATATACCAATTTTCTTTAGGGATGTCTAAAGTTATATAACAAAATTATACTTTAAATTCATCAATTTATGGGTTTTGACCATTTAGCTAGCAAAATGGTCTTTTCCCGTAAAATTATACGTTCATATCCCGTGATTTTACATTTTATTTTTTTAACAATTAACTTTGTATTTGTGTTTTAAGAATATCCATATTATTTCAATGTATAATGGTTGCGAACACTGGCTGAATCCGCTATTTAATATATATATATATATATATATATATATATTTATTTATGAATATATATATATTCATAAATATTCAAAATAATGTGACGTTTACTATATTTTTAATTATTTCTCTTTATAACTACATTTATTTTTATTTTTATTTTAGCTTAACAAAAATATACATTACAGATAAAATCTTTTTGTAAACAAATAGAAACGACTTCAAAAAGCAACTACTATTCAAACAACTAAAAAAAAAAAAAAAGGTATGAAATGAAACTGTAAATTGCGACTAAAAGTATAAAATAACTTCCTTCGCCAAACAACCTACAACACTACAATTAATCATAACTTTTGAAGTCGGCGCGCAAAATTAAATAAAATTTAATTAGTTTTTAAAGGTTTGTTTTTAGATCGGTAGCAACAAATACTGTTGTCTCGAATGATCCATTTCATGTTTCCTTTATTATTTTATCACTGTATACAATTTGTCCATTAGTAGCATCTACATAGAACAGTGAACATTCTTTACAATGCGGTATTTATATTTCTACGAAGTTAGAGTCCTTTGAAAATTTGGTATAACTTTGATAACTATCATCCTTGGTGATTTTTGGATTTGACGATCAAAACATACACGCAAGATGTATATTTTCACAATATATATTATACGATGTATTGTTTCATAATCTTGATTACTCTCTTAATATACCTTATCAAAATAGTCATGATATTCCAAAGAAATTAAGTATGTTTGCCAGATAATTTTGCGATTTTTCTTTCACCAAGGACGTCAAATACCAGCATCTTCGCCAACTTTTGCTGCTTACGAAATCTTATTTGTTTTCTTGAATCAAAGTAGTTTTCGGCTGTGTTTTGCAGGTGACAATGTGAGAGGTATATATTGAATAGGATTTGATTTTTGTATTGAATAAAGTTATCAATTTTTATTTAATTTTGCGCCGACTTCAAAAGTTATGATTAATTGTAGTGTTATTGGTTGTTTGGCGAAGGAAGTTATTTTATACTTCGCAATTTACTATAGGCGCAATTTACAATTTCATTTCATACCCTTCTTTTTTTTTTTTTAGTTGTTTGAATAGTAGTTGCTTTTTGAAGTCGGTTCTATTTTTTTACAAAAAGATTTTATTTTTCTCTTTTCAGCGAAAATTTATTCATATAGCATAATATCAAAGACGTTCGACGGCAGCTTCACAAATCACAACTTCCAAGAAAAGTGACATAACTCAAAAAATGGTTTATGTCACTGAAAAATACATGAAATGCACCCAATGTGTACGAAAAAGTTACATCTGCATCTAGAAAGTTATCCACTCGAGAGGCAGTTGTGCCAGTTTTATTCTAGTCAAGTTATTTTTAAGTTGATTTTTCTCAAATGCTGCATTGTTAAGTTGTGTCACTTTTCTTGCCTTTATCGGATATGAGCAAAAAACTATCTGTTGAATGAACATAAGTTAAGTTAAAAAGTCTTTAGAAATGTAAAGAACGGATACGCTATATTCGTAACCAAAAATTCTGTTAGGCATATATATTGAACTTTACAGTGAAAACGTGTCACCCGCTGCGCTGGAAATTGCACAGCGTAATGTTCAAACAAAGAGCAAAATATGCATTGCAGCTGACGGACAGAAGTTTCAACATCGATACTTACATACTGCTTTTACCAGTGTAGCTGCATGCGTTCAGCAGTTAGAGTGAGAACAGACTTTTTTGAGTATCCTGTAATTTGTTTATATTTTAAAGAAATCATAATGAAACCTATTTCAGGCTGAGATCAACACAACAAAAAATGTGTTAAAATTAAATCATCTCTTACGAAGTTAAAAGCTAAAAAATTTCAACAACAACAACAATAAGAAACATGGTTTGTATTGAGAACCTCTATATTTATAAAGTCGGTTTAAAACCTCTATGCGTTAATCGATGTGACCGCTTACAATAACCATACTTTGAATTTTACATACATAAATGGTACCCGCTACGCTAGAACATATGCAATGTCGTTCAAGTGTGCACAAAATAGGAAATTGTGAACAAAAAAAAAAAAAATGCACGTTTTAAGCGTTCTGTTTTTAGCATTAATGTCTAACTATCTTTTCGTACTAAATCGATGATGCTCTGCAATTTTATAATTCAGTTTTCCCCCCTGTCTTGAACCGTTTCCGAGATAGGAAAGCTAGCACGAATGTCTAAACTATCTTTTTGTACTAAATCGATGATACTTTTCAACTTTGTAATTCACTTTTTTCTTTAGAACCGTTTTCGTGATAGGAAAACTAACTCCGCTATTTTCCACCAGGTGGCGCTGCATCGGTTAAACTTGTACTGCATGGCCACTTTGCTATACTTACATATCATTTTTATCACTATAGCTGCAGCCGTTTAGGAGTTAAAAGAGTTGGGACTGATTTTTTTGGGCACCCTGTATTTTCTTTAGATCGTAAATATATTAAAAAGGGACCTATGTCAGACCAGGACCTTTTTAACAAAACAAAAAGTATCAAAATCGGAGCATCCGTTCAGAAGTTATGAGTTAACAAACATAAAAAAAACATACGGTTTTAATTGAGAACCTTCCTTCTTTTTTGAAGTCGGTTAAAAATGCAAATCTGCATCGAATATTTATCACTCTTTTAAATAGATATTTACTGTTTATTTTACTAAAATGGTAACAATATGGTTCATTTACGGTAGTTATTTGTATACGTTTAATTGGAAAAAACATGAAAAAAAAAAAAAAAATGCCTCTTTGAAAATTATAGAAAGTAAAATAAATAAATAAAAACAATGCTGCATTACAAAATAACGGCGAACAACATCAAAAATATTTTCTATGAGGTCATTAATCTTTATTTTAAAGGTTGAACAAAAGACACGAAATTACTTTTTGATGGAAGAAAATTGATCAAAAGGTTTCATTGGCTTTACTAGATTTCCGTATCACAATTAATCGCAAACGGAGATTTAAAAAGAAAAAAAACAGATTGAGATAATTTGGTTAAAAGAATAAAATATTCCAAAAAAGATTTTTTGTATCAGTTGTTTATTTTGAGTGGCAAAGCAAGGTTTTTCAGAAGTAAATTTAAAATAACGTAAATTAAATTTGGCGAGTTAAAAAAAATATATATATCAAATAGTTTAAATGCTTATAATTTTTTTTTTTTTTTTTAAGTTCTTCCATTTTGACAAAAATTTACAAACTATGGAATAAGTTTCATATAGGCAAGAATACATAATACGAGTTAAAATAGTCTTAATATAAACAATATTTATTATTATTATTATTATTATTATTATTATTATTGTCATTTGGTTATCTTCTTTTGTAGAAATTTACATAAATGTAGAACATACAAAAAATAACACACCGATCAAAAATCACTAGAATAAACCACAGATGGCGCTGGAAATGAAATATTTCTATGTAAGTAACATAGTCTAACGAAACACGTCAACATTTCTGGATATTTCGACTGTTCGTTAATGTTATATTAAACATTTACTGATTCTACTTTTCATAATTTCAGAACGATAGACAAAGTTGAATTCTTCATAAAAATAATGGTATAAAAGTTCTGTCTTGAGGTAGAAACTAATAAAACCTTGACGTGCGGAAAAGTTCGCAACTCTGTAATGAATGGTCTGGAATATTTAAAAAAATACAAACATACTAGATTCATGTAGGTTTTCACTATCTCGAAGCTCGATACAATACATATTTTTAATACATTCTATATACACTGAGAAAAAATTTTGTAACTGACATCTAGAATCTAAATTGTGGCTCTAGAAAAAATAGTTCCATGTCATCCTTATAAATTGTAGCCCCTTTGAAAGCGAGTTCTAGAAACCTCTATTTGAGTTCTAGAGCGTTTGCCCATATTCTCGAGAGCAAAGTTATTTAAAAATCTCTGCAAATAAATGTGAATAAAAGAGGCGGGTTTCAGCAACTGTAATCTTGGATTATTACCTAATTCTAGAAAAACAAGCAAGAATTTCTCGCAATACAATATATTCAGAATATTGTTTCACCTTCTAGTAATTTGTAGACTAGAATTTCTTGATCATTTCGTCTATTCAGTTTATTGCCGTGCCTTTTGCGCATAGCTCGGAAATCTATATTTCTAGTTAAGCGATTTAAAAAATGACCACTTATTCATTCTAGTTGAAGGCGATATATTTTTTTTCTCAGTGTAAATTATTTATTTAAGATTATTATTACTGTCTGCAGGTGTATAAAATTTTCACACTCAAAGTCTTCCCTTAAGGTGTGGCTGCTTTACCTGCAATAAATAGAAAACAATGAGATTTTAATTAAAGTTAAGTAATTAATTTCAAGCATAACTTTTATAGGGTGATTCGAGCAATTTTATTTTTTCTTTCAAAATTTACTGGTCTCTGTTTTGCTTTTTCAGTAAAACGTTTGATGAAATAAATGAGGTAAAATATGCTCAAAGTTTTGCAAAGATTCAAAATAATTCATGAACAAATATTTTAAATCTTTTTTTTTTTTTCAGTGTATATTTCTCAGTGTATAGGTATAGGTAGTCCAGGTTACATTTGCCCCAAATTAGAGGGCAAGTGAAACAAAGAAACTCAATATTTTCATCATATATTTCCTTTAAATGCCACATTGTTAACATTAAATTGTGCAAGGAAGTAATTTGGACAGTTTTTAAATTATATATATATTTTTTAAAGTATATTTTTTGTGATAAGATATTTTATATTTTGCACACATGCATTTGTTATAATTATGTTATGCACTCTAAGTCAAAAAAAAAAAAAAAAAAGACGCTCAAAGAAGGAGTTTTTAGAAGGGGACAAAATTTTTTAGATGTGACGACAATGTGGAGAAAAACAAATTATTACAATTTCAGAAAAATTGGATGATTTAATGAAGAGAAAGAATCTCACAAAGTGAACAAGTCAGTAACGAGTTTGTCCACTCCTGGCCCTTATTTAGGTAGTTATTTAGCCTCGCATTAATTGATAGAGCTGGCAGATGTCCTCTTGCAAGATATCGTGCCAAATTCTGTCCAATTGGTGCTTTAGATTGGCAAAATCTCGAGCTAGTTGTAGGACTCTTTGCATGATGCTCCGAATATTTTCAGTGGGAGAGAGATCCGGCGGCTTTGCTGACAAAAATAATCTTGGACAAGGAAGGAAATTAGCAGTAGAAACTATCTCCGTGCGAAAGCGGGAATTATACGGAAATTTATGCACGAAATTGCGTGATATGAAAAGCAACACAACGGGACGTAGAATTTTGTAGACTACCTATGAGCTGTAAAGATATCACGGATGAGAACCGAAAGGGTCCTGGTATGAAATAAAATGGCACTTCAGATCATCACTCATGACGGTCGGGCCGTATGGCAGGCGACAGTTTGTTTGGAATACCCCCATTTTCGGGGCGTCTCCAGATGCGTCTTCGCTTGTAATCAAGGCTCAGATCGGAACGGTACTCATCACTAAGGACAATTCTATTCCATTTAGTGACATTCTAGGTCGAATGTGCCCGATATCACCACAAACAGGCTTGTCGGTGTACAAAGTTTAATAGTGGTCTGCGCAAGGGTCTCCGTGAGCTCAACCCCAGTTCTCTATGCCGACTATTAATGGTTTTTGAAGTCACTGAAGTACCAGTTGTACGTAGGATTGATGATAATGATGAATTTGGGGCTTTGAGTACCGATCTGACGATTTGTCGGCTCTTAGGTACTGTCCTCTCTCTAGGCCGACCGCTTCTTTCTTGACGCTGTGTTTCTCCATGATTCATCCATTCCTACCAACATAATCTATTAGCATATCGCTACTATCCAATTGTCAAACAATTTCCAGATTCGATAAACCAGCTTCTTTGAGCCCAAGTACACTCCTCTCTCAAATGCTCACATCTGTGCATTTTGTTTGCGCACCCGCCTAAGAGGCATAGTTACTGTCTATCTGAGTAGATGAAAAAAAATTTCATAGAATTTATAACCTGGACTCAAATTTTCTCCTCGTTAATATTCTGCTAATTGTTCAGTTAAGACTCGCTGCTTGCTGCACATGTTCATTCGATGGCAGCCAAACCTGTATGCATGTCAATTTATGTCCACTTTACATTACTAATTTTTGATGCGTCGATTTTTTTTTTTTTTTTTTTGTTTTTTTGTCCTAGAGTGTATTTAACAAGCTGCCCTTTTTGTTTCTGATTTCTGTATATTCCCAAAGCATTAATTTTAACTGTTTCGGAAATTTAGTGCTAAATTATATTAAAAAAAAAAAAAAAAAAAGTTCCTATTTTTATTTTAATAAGTTGTAGTTCATGCATGATTTTTTTCCAGATGGATTACTTGAATAGGAACTAAACAAACTAATCTCGATGTCGAATTACGCCAATTCATTGTTGCACTTACCCTATTTTACACTACACAAATTTAAAAACAAGTATAACCTAAACTGTTAATGTTTAAGGGGAAAATGTATAGGAAGAAAATATGGAAAGAGTATGCATTAAAACTGTTATAAATTAAATATATTTTTTTTAATGTGAAGAAAAGGAAAGTTTTTTTTTTCTTTCTTTTTTTTTTTTTTTTTTTTTTTTTAAGATAAATTACACAGGCCAAAATTTTGATTTAAATCTTCCTCACATAGTAAAAATAAGAAAAATTACATAAAATTGATTGCAACGTTTATTGACACTTTCCAACTTCTTATTTACTTTATTTATTTATTTATTTCTAGGGAGAAGCATTTTTGCAAATTTATTTTTGATATTTTAATTTTAGGGGAAAGCTATACAATGGGTTAAATCCGTCCCATGTATCGTCATAAACCTACATATGTTTGTTTACCTTTTTATTATGAAGGAAAAAATCTCAATAAAGTGTCTTTATATATTTTATACTAAAATAAAATCATGAAAGAGAGTGCATTTGTGAAGCCCTGTATATTGTTTAAAACTTACTTAGTCATCATATAGATACATAATAGATATGTCATCAGAAAACTACAATGTGAGATTGAGCAATTCCTATTTTTAACGCATAATGTATGAATTACTCTAAATGAGTCCTTTTAACTAGTAAATTAATCTAATAATATTTTATTCAATAGGGGAAATAAAAAAATAAAGATTTCATGTGACTGAATAATGTTTATTAATTTCGTTATATTTTATGCGACATAAAGATATCTAAATCTGTTTTAAATAAATATTTCTCGCAGACTATAATGCATAGGAATATTGTGCGAATCCCTGTACAAATAAGTGAGCGCAATGTAAATATATATATATATATTGCACTTGCAATTTACAATCATAGCTTCGAATACACATCTGGATATCGTTGTGGCCCTATAAAACTCCCCAAATTCCCTAAACACATATTTTTATGCATATGTAAAATTTCAATTTTATTATATATTGTTTACTACAAAGATATTAAACAAGTTTTATAGAAACATCTCTTGCAGAATGAAATACTCTGGATTTTTCTTAAGTGGAATTTTAAGCAGCTGTGCTACACACATCATTTTCAATGGGAAAAATGCCACGGCGATCTTGAAAAACATATACCTGTTCCAATGAGTTTTATACGTATTTATTGGTGAGTGTAAAAGGACAGACAGCAAGACTAACCAGACAGCTAATTATAATCATTTTTAAACAATAGTGGGAAGTATTAAAAAATATATATGTGTACCAGAATAAAGAGTGCAATTCTAAAATTTTTCAATTAAGCCCTTATATAAATTAAGCCCTTATATATTTGAATATCTTTGTGTAGCTCTATAACATTTATGCTAATCATACTATACTATAAAAAACATGTTTCTGTATAAATGAAAAATAAATGTAATTTCTTTACGTTTTCTGCAGTACAAAGTCATTTAAATATGCTTTATATAAATACTTTCCGTAGAAGAATTTATTTAGATGTCCCTGTTCACATACCAGTGGTTGTACAGTCTGTAACAAAAGTATCCGAATACTAGCAAAAATTCCTGCATATAAAAAGTAGAGTCAATACAGTGTTGTTAAATAAATCCGTGTCGAATCCTGTTCTTAGTCAGTCTAAGTACATGATTTGACAAGGATTTATTGAACAAAACAGTATTAACGCTTTTTTTTTTTTTTATATATATATAGGAATTTTTGCTTCGGATGTACCTTTGTTTCCGACTGTAAATGGCTAATTTTCTATCGAGAACTTTTCATAGTAAGCATACATGGTCTTTCCAGAAAGTGATGAGACTGAAATTTTAGCGCCAAACACAAGAGGTGGAGTTTGCAGGTGTTAGACGTGGTGGGGACTATCAGTTACAGAGGCTTGTGAAAGTCAGTTGGCCTTGAGCCTTTGCAGCGCAAGAAACGCTCGTGAAGCAGACACCTGTTTAAAAGTGGCGTTAGATTTTCAGAAGGCATCAGTGTTACGAGAAGCGGTACGCCATAATATTTTGTGTAAAACTAAACATATCGGCTATAGATATTCTTGATATGCTACAATATGCTTGCAGGAAGAAGTTTTTGTCCAAGACTCAAATATTTAGGTGGCACAAAGCCTTCAAACAGGAAAGAAAGGAGGTCGATGGAGTACGCTAGAAGTCCTCAAGATCTCGAATTTCAGGCAATGTGTCTAAAATAAAAGCGATTTTAGATTTTGATCATCATATGAGTGTCCAGATATTTGGACTTACAAAATCGTTGGGGTAAGTTACAAGACAATGGACAAAATCGTTGGGACAAGTTACAAAACGATGGGTTACAAGGCGTTCGACTTTACATCGAAATAGGATTATGGATCAAATCGTCTCAGAAGATCTTCAAGCGCGGAAAATTTGTGCCAAGGTCCTGATACAGTTTCTGACAAAAGACAGCATCGTAACATTGTCCCAATCACTGTACAAACTTGATCTGTCACCGCAATTTTATTTCCTAGATTAAAATCTAGCTTGGTATGTCATCGTTTTAACAATCTGGAAGAAAACCTGAAATAGCTTAACGTTTGTTCTGAGCATCATTCTTGTTGAAGATTTGCAGGAGGGCACGAATGGATGGAAGAGCCGTAGGCAATGGTGTATTAATGCACGAAAAGGCTATATATAAGAATATTAAGCGCCTGTAAAATTATCTTCAAATAAACGAATTTTATGAAATCAGTCTCATTATTTTATGTATAGACATTGTAAATAATATACATCAAGTTCAAGAAATTTCATTACCATTTGCGGGCGTTTTAAGCTCAGGTAGTCAGACAGACAAAATGGAGTCATAAACACTTATCAACTTTATTAAAATGGTTTAAGAATTACAGTATTAACAATAAAAATATAGCATTGACTTTAATAGAAAAGAAGACTTTTCTAATTTTAAAAAATGCGTATTTTTCTGTCACTAAATAAAATTTAAATGAATTTTTTATTTATGAATTCATCAACCGTGAAATTTATTTTAAAGTAAATTGGAGTGTAAAGTTTGGTACTTTTATATACCAACTATGTGAAACAAACCAGCTCCGGGAATCGCACCCGGATACTCCGCGTAACCTACGGATGCTCTACCACTGAGCTACCCTGGCTGATAACTTGCTCGGCATTTCTCAAATAATGTTCGTTGGCAAAGTCACCGAGTCTGTAAACGCAGACATAACAGGGGAGACAATATTAATCGAAGCACAACTCCGTAGACCACGAAATTTCAATTTAGAAATTTTTTATTCACGAATTCATCAACCGTGAATATTCATTTTTAATTTATATTGGTGTGCAAATGTTGATATTTTTATATACCAACTTGGTATATAAAAACATCAAACTTACACTCCAATTTACTTAAAATTAACTTTTCAATTTTTCATATATTATTTATTTTTTGAAAAAACTTATATTTAAGTGCAAATTTTCCGAACTAAAAATGCATTATTGTGCTAAGAAACATATGTAGTGTACACAAATCATCTAAAATTGAATCCTTGTTTAATATCTATAATTTTGTAATTTTTATTTTGTGAAATGGAGTTTTGTAATTTTGCAACAAATAAATAACAAATAACGAATAACAGCATTACTCATTTCCCAATTTAATTCAGAATTTACTTCACATTTTAATTCTAGACTTCCCTCTACAACATTAGATTTATGTTTGTTTTATTAATTTCTTAGTACTGTAATTTTAATTAAACACAGACCCTTTATTCTAATTGAATGAATTAGGAATATGAAAGGAATTATGACTTTGCATGCATGGCTCGTAAGTCTTTTATTCAGTCATATAAAGGCTATTGAATACTTTCGGTTATCTTTAGGATTTGATGAAAGAAAATTAATTTCGGTAAATAATGTACGATTTCTTTCTTTTTTTTTTTTTTTTTTTTTTTTTTTTTTTGAAAAACTTTGTTCATGCAAAATTCTCCAATGCATACATACATATATAAATATGTGTATGTATGTATGCGCAACAAATAAAAACAAAGTTTTGATTAAAAATTAGGCGTACTCAAGCCGAGATGAAGAAATTTTCTCTAATAATTTGGGGGAAAATAAAAAAGTGGGCCATTTTTATTAGACGGAATTGCTTTATTCAAGAAAGTAAACTTTTATTCAGAATACACATGCCAGATTACACAAACGAAGATTATATGGATATGGATTTATTTACCGTCGAACAGGTGGCAATGGATGCGTAGAACGGAGCATTGTCCGAGGATGCATTTTACGCATATATCCTCCTGGACCATCAATTAACGGCTGACGAAGAAGGGGGTATATAAAGAAGTTCTTGCGCTAAAGTTCACATGGATGAAATTGTTCTTAAGCAAACAAAATGAATAACCGCAAAAAACACCAGGAACATAGAAAATAAAAAAAAAGCAATCATCTTATCTGACAGCACTTTATTTTCGAGTTTAACATCACATCAATGGACTGAAGATTATTCTATAATATACTTGAAAAGATACATAAAAATATTATCTTCGAGACATTCAGGTGGTGTAAAACAAATTTTCAGGTAGAGAGAGAGGGCTTCGTGATCGCGTGTTACTTCAGCAGTGGTTTAGAATGAAGTCTATGTGCTCTTAATCTCGCAATCACGACCAACTGCCGAATCACGCCAAGTTTTCCAAAATAGCGCCAATTTGACAACCAAACAGAATCCATTGTCTCTCGAATAAATTAATATAAATATTGTGAATTTAGAAAGCCCGTTAAAGAATTAGCGCCAAACACCTATGCAAACCCCACTCCATAAAAACCGTCTGCTAAAGGGAGACACAAAGACGCAATTATTGCACATCTTCTCATTTAAAAATATAAATTACCCTTTAATGATATTACAACGGAAATTTATTGCTCAATTTAATTTCTAATAAATAAACTTACGCAATTTAAAAAGAACGAAATATAATTATGTGTACACAACGGTTAATAAATGAAAATAATATTTTTTATATTTTATTTTATTAAATGATTTGGTACCGAAAGAAATATAAATCTGAAAGAGAATTATTTAATAAAATACATTTATATTACTCGGAATAAATTATTAATTTTTAAGAATACGTTTTTGTTCTCAGCATATTTATTTAATAGATTAACAGATAAAATATTATTAGAATTAACATATTTATTTATAGAGAGACAAATGGGATCAAATATACAAGATAATTTAGAATTACGTTAGGTATTTTAACAGACATTTAATTTATTGAAAATATAGTAATTAATTATTATATTTATTTGAGAATGCAATTAAAACTAATATATGTGAAGATACACCTTCACGGGGTAATTCCAAATAACGAGGCGTTATGTAGGAAAAGAACGCAGTATCTGTACATCTAAAAAAAGAAAATACTGAGTATTTTAACGGTTTGCCTATTTCCTGTCGGTAAGTACACAATTAAAATTCAGAAATTTAATTCATGAACCCGGAAATTATATTATGATAGAATGGAGCAGAAGGCTGATTTTTACCAACTATGTGAAAAATACCAGAGCCGGGAATCGAACCCCTTGCCTACCGCTTAAAGCGCGGATGCTCTAACCACTGAGCTATCCTGGCTGATAACCAGCTCGGAACTTCTCACATAATTTACGTTGGCAAGGCCACCGAGTCTGCATTAAAGCAGCTATATCAAGTGACAAATTTTTGAATATGGCATAACTCCAAACGGCCACGAAATTTAAATTCAGAAATTTAAGTCATCAACCCGGAAATTGGGGCCCGGGGTTCGATTCCCGGCTCTGGTATTTTTCACATAGTTGGTAAAAATCAGCTTTCTGCTCCATTCTATCAAAAATTAATTTCCGGGTTGATGAATTATCTATGATGATCTATCTATACCTCTGAAAATTTTTATAATGCAATGCTGAAACTTTGTACTTTACCTAATTAGAGTATATATTACATTTACACATCATATAAATAATGTATGTGGCCGTGTAAATATATAAAATTTGTAAGTTTAAAACATGAATTCTTGAAATTTTTGGTTGTTTTCATAAAATTATGTACCTTTACATTAGCATCTTTGAAATATTTTGTATATTTCTAGGGAAAATAATGAGTCTAGTCAAGAACGGCCTTGGAGCAATTTCAAATTTCAATGATGCCAACATGACGTCGTGTTATTTTCCTTGTATGCAATTTGGCGAGAAAAGGACCACCACATATGGCGCATTTATCGCCCACTATACACACAGTATATACGCCTTTTTAGTCATTCACATGCATAAATATGGTTAGAATTGTGAAGATAAAGCACATTTCTTTTTTTTTTTTTTTTTTTCCTTTCACAATTTTACTACAGCTATATAAATTTAAACTTAAAAAGTAAATATAATGCCCGATTAAGTAAACGCCAAAAATTAAAATGCAAAGCTTTTTTTTTTCATGTATATTATTATTATTATTATTATTATTATTATTATTATTTTGTGTGAATAATAAAATGTGCATTATGCCTTCTTTCTTTCAGTTTTTTTATTTAGCTCGCATAAAGAATCACGTTCTTTTATCAACGTTGAAAAGAGAAACCTTTAATTAAAAGTTTTTTATATGCTTGACGTTAAATTTATTTTATAAAAGAAAAAAATAAGTAAAACAATGAAGTAATTTCTAATCAATCACAAGGCAGCTATTTTTTTTAGTATAAAATCAATAAAAATGAATAATTATAAAATGTTAAACGATCTCTACAACTAATTTTATGCTGTTTACTTTTAATTAAGGTATGAGTTAGAAATCTAGTATATGTATATTTTTATCTGCTATGAAATATAAACATAGGTTATTGTGTAAAATGACAATATAATATTTCTTAGTTTTTAATTGATAAAGACAAAAAATCAAGTTATAAAATTTATGTGGTGTATATTGCATTTCTTCTTAAATTAAATTACAGAAACATTTATATCTAGGCATTAATGTTTTTCTGCAGGTTTATGAAATGACATTTTCAAAGTAATCAGAATATTAATCTAACTTTCACAACTAGTTTAATATAATTATAACACAATTAAAAATTTAATTTGTTAATATTTTATTATTTCTTGCATGGATAAAATTATGTATAGTGAAAACGCATTAAAAAATAATCATAGTGTTCAAACTGTATTAGTTTACAATATAGGATAAATTAAACACGGAAATTAATGAATTTAAAAAAATAATTATTTAATTAAGAGCTGGTCAAACTATACAAAATATTTTTCAACTACATTCAAACGATATCAGCCAAATGTTAGAAAAGATTACCAAAAGTAAGGACAAAATCATAAAATTTATAGTGCTTTTTTTTTTTTTTTTTTTTTTTTTTCGGGGGTTAAAATCAGTTGTGGTATTAAAATGAAATTGTAATAATTAATTTAGGTCATAATTATAATTTTAAGGATTGTTTTTATCAGCGAAGACAGAGGGAGTTTGGATAAAGTACTCGATTGTATTTATAATTAATATGAGATTGGTTAATTGAATGATAAGATTATAAGAATAATAATTAGATTAATAAGATTAATAAGAAAATTATAAAAATAATATAATAATAATTAGATTAAAAATAATTAGATTTTAAGAATAATAATATGATAATAAGATGATAATCATAATAATTATAAGGTTAATTGAAATATAAGGTAATTAATAAAAAAAAAAAATGATGTATTGAAAGGGAATCAATTATATTGAGTGAATGCGAAAGTTCTACACGTTTTCGGATAGGCAAATTTGAAATGGATTTGACGTCACCCATGACATTGTAATGACGCAAATCGTCGGTTAATCAAACGTGTGGATGCCTCACATATAAATGCATCGTGTCTCACAAAGTTAATCATCTAAAAAAATATCAGAGGTGTAACATGGAAAGCGAAAAGGAGCTTATAAAAAATTGTTTATTATACGAGTTCAGTAGAAAGAGTACAGCAGCCGCAGCATGTCGCAATATTTGTCAAATTTATGGGGAGGATGCAATAGACGAAACAACATGTCGTCGATGGATTCGTAAATTAAAGGAATGAGACAGAAGCCATCACGTCCTGGAGATGACGATATGGACCAAACCATAAAGAACGACCCGAACCCAACCATGTAAGAATTAGCAAAGACATTCAACGTACAAGGGACAATGGTCTAGAGGTGTCAGATTAAGTTGGGTTTTACGAGAAAGTTGGATCGTTGTGTTCTAAATAACATGGCAGTTAATAAATGGGTCGACCGAATCGCCACTTGTGTTTCCTTGCTTTCCCGGCACAAAAATGACCCATTCTTGACACGAATTGTGACAGGAGGTGAGAAGTGGGTTATGTACCGTAACGTAAAACGTCGTAGGACTGTGTGTCGAAATTCTGATCCGCCTGCATCGACTTCGAAAGCTGAACTTCATCCCAGAAATGTGTTATTGAGTGTGTGGTAGGATGTGCAATGAATAATTCACTAGGAGGTCTTGCCACTTAACCAAACCATCAATGCTGCCTTCTACCTACTGCCTACAGCTAGACAGGCTGCATTCGAATTTGGTACCAAAGCGGCCAGGTCTCATCAATCATCGAGGAGTTATCCTTCATCACGATAATGTCAGTCCACATGCTGCTATCACCACTCTCTAAAAGTTACTGAGTTTTGTTGGGAGGTTTTATCCCACCATCCCTATTCTCCTGACTTGGGACCAACTGACTATCACCTCTTTCGTGCGTTGGACAATTTTTTCACTCAGAAAATCTTTGATGATCTTGATGCTGTGAAAACTGCCTTAATTTTACCGCCGTGGGATTCATCTCCTACCAGAAAGGTGACAAGAGGTCATAGATAGCAATGGGGATTATGCGCAATACGAGATACTGTTCATTTTGCGTGTATTTGCTCTTCTTTATGGTAATAAAAACGGGCAGAAACTTTGCACGTACCCAATATTTATTGAATGATGTAATTTAGTAATAAGTTTTTAGTTTCCTGCAAGTATTAATTTGTTTCAGTATTTTTGATAATATTAACCTTAATTTTATAAGAAAAATATTGTAAAACATATTAGACATATTTTAATTTTTAGTTCATATATTAAAGATAAACAATCTTTAGGTTTTTGAATATGTAATGATTAAACATGAAATGATTTAATTTTTCTGAAATAGAAGCAAATTTATAGAATCTAGATACACTTGAAAATATTGACTTTTCCGTGAAAATTTATATTATTTCTATTTCAATTCATAGAAAAATTATAACAATAAAATAATAATAATAATAATAATAATAACGAGAATACTTACCATTCAATTAAACTATATATATATACATATTTATCTATCTATCTATATTTATTTAATATTTCATAAAATAGCTTTTTAATTTTTCTAAGAATTAAAATTAAATTAGAATAGATAACGTATCTTAATTATTTTTTAAATATAAGTTTTCTATGTGAAATATGTTATTTTTCGCTTACTATATATATATATATATATATATATATATATATATATATGTAGTTAGTAATTAATCACCTAAAATTTATCCCTTGTTTGAAATCTAGTCTTCTGCAATTTTAGTTTTGTCAACTAAAATGCATTATGTTACTATACATAAATGACGATGAAATGCATTAATCATTCGCGATTTAATTCGCTAAAATATAAATTTCTCTCACAGAAACATTAGTTTTAAACCCATATTCTGAAATTCTGATTACTATAGGATGAATTAAACACAAACCCTTTATTCCAATTAAATGGTTTAGAAATGTGGCATGAATTATGATTTTGCTCGGGTATTAAGTCTTGTCTTTTCTGTTCTACTCGTGGCTTTGTAAGCAAAAATTAATCTTGGGAACAATATGTGAAAATGATTAACTAACTTTAAATATAGTTCATTCAAATTCATAGTAAATTAATAATGTGGTGCGTAAACATTAACTGAATAAAAATCTTTTACTCACAATTATTTTTATTTTACTTATAATTTTTTTTTTTGACTTTTTTGTTTCACATATTTTTAATTTTAATACCAAACATTAACGACTATAAATTTAATGACGAATACCGTTTGTATGGTCGAACGAGAAATTTGAGGAACTGTTAAATTAACTTCCATATCTTTTGAATCGTGCAAATATATCTATTTGCGAAACGCTGGCTACTAAAAAATGTTTTGTTACTTTAGACGTTAGGCAGTTATATGAATTTATAGAGAAATTGATGATAATTGTTGATTTTTGTGTAATTGAGATTTTTGATTTCATTGAAAGTATATTTATTATTCAATTATAATTGAGTCAAAAATGAATATGAACCGAACGTTATCTCTCTTATAGCAATAACGAATTTTAATCATTATTCTTTACAGGGCGATCCCGAAATTTTAACTTTATTTTTTATTTAGAAAAAGTATTTAAACATATTTAGAGAATATTAGAAAAGAGAAAAAGTATTTGCCCATATTTAGAGAAATTTAAAGAAAGTATTTACCCATATTTAGGACCATATGTATTTAGAGAAAGTAATTTACCCATACAAATAGTAGAGAAATACTGTTTTTGGGTCAAATTTTCGAAATGGCGTTTTTGTTATTTTTACACGTTTGGAGGTCCCCTGAGTCTGAAAATCATGTTTTTTAGCGGTTAGGCTGTGCGTCAGTCAGTAATCTCTCTCTCTGTTTGTGTGTGTCTGTTATCAGCATATCTCAAAAACAAATAGTAACAGAAAATGCAAATTCAATATTCTAAATATGTATAATATAGGAATGCTACATTAAACTTTTCTTTAAGATTAAGCAAATGGTATGTGTAGAGAGATATCTAAAAAAATCCAAATACGTTATGTCTATAAGGAGATTTCTGGTAAGTACAGTATAACATATATAGAGTGACTTAAGCAAAACAGAACTATTTTTTTATATGCATAAAAGCATGTTTTTTGAAGATTGTGGTATAATATCATTCATCATTCGTTTACAAGGCTATCCAAAATATTTGGACATATTGGTACTATACTTGGAAATTGTCGGAATGGAAATTTATTTTGTGTCAGATGTGTTTAAAGAAAAACTAAATTTGAGTACAAAATACAGTTTATATTGCATACTGCTTATAGACAATATACAGGGCTACCCAACATACAGTTAAATGTTCTTTTCTATTGAAAACAATTGATGGAAGTCCTTTGATATAATTTACTATGTCTACAAACACTGATCACTGAGGAAAATTAATTTTTCATACCGATATTGTAATGAATGTATTTTTTGAAGTTTTTTTTCTACACTGAATTTTTTGTATAATACCAAATTTTTAGGTGCCCTGATTACGAAAGACCAATTTTTAGTGGCTGATTTGTATGTATATATGTTACCAGTATAACGTAAATACAAATAACTAAAAGAAATTCAAATTTTGTATTTTAAAGTTTGTATTAGGATACCACTTAAAAATTTTATGAATATTGGGAAATTTGAAGGGAAATAAATAACAGTCTTGATTTTTTTTAAATAAAGTGATTGCAGGCTTTATGATTAAATGGCGGTTTGATGGGGGCAGCAGTCCCCCTCCCACATAATTTTATGTCGAATAAAACTGTCCCTAACCGTATTTTAGATTATTTTTAAAGTACATTGAAGTTTAATTTCTTATTTAACAATCTCAAGATTTAATATGTAATCTATCTTTATAGCATTTAAATGCAGTGTAAGGAAAAGTCGTGTGGGTGATACACCAGAATATTTCCTTTTTTACTAGTCCCTTTTTTGTCGTTTTACAAAATTTCATGGTTTGTTTTTATAACTTTCAGGAATTAGACAAATAAGTGAATAATTACTGAAATAATGGAAATAAATATTCATTAAAATAATCTGATAATTAAACAGTCATCAGACAAGAATGAACAATATTTTAAAGAAGAAGCTTATATGTAAATGTATATGTATATGGACATAAAAAAAGTATTTAAGCATAGAACTTTTTTGTAATTTGTAATATCCAAACTACAAAAAAAAAGAAGGAAATCTGCAAAGAACTGAAGATAATTTGAAAGTATTTGGAACAAACAATAATTGCAGGCAAGGAAACCTTTTTATCCACAGTTTTTTTATTCGAAACTGTAGTTTTTTTCACAGTTAAGTTCCAAATACCTTCAGATTATCTGCATACCATTTAAACCTTTTCTGCAAACTTCTTCTTCTCTTTCTTTCTTTCATTCTTTCTTTTTCTTTCTTTTTTTTTTGCTGAGATATATATATATATATATATATATTTATATATCTCATGTGTAAAATTAATCTATAAGAAAATTAAATTATTAGCTTCTAGTACTTCTTTCTTAGCCATTTCAGTCTGAATTCGGATAGCTTTCATAGATGCTGAAAGAATAACTGCGATCAATTTCTTTGTCTTTTCGTCATTACATGGGTTTTTATTGTTTATTATTTCTACAGCTTCACGTTTTATGGCGTACTTATAATTATTGAAGTTTCCATGTTTTTTTGATGCATTAAAAATGTTTTAATTTCTTTTATAAAGACAATAAAAACATTAATATAACTATTGATGTAAAACACCTAAAAAACTTGCAAATTACAATAATTATAAGCACATGTGTTGTCATATTCAGTTGTGTAAAAGGTAGCTTTCGATTAAATAATACAAAACAACTGGCACAAATATATTTAATAATGAGTAAATAAAAATGTTTAAGCTTAAAGTGCAATACAAATGAGACATTCAGCCTTTCGATCCTTAGATCCACTCGTATACTAAATTCTATACATTCTGTTAACTGACTAGAGACTGGACTTTCTAATTTTTTATGAATAACTCTTAATATAAGCATAATTGTTATATGGTAGGATGACTAACTTAAATACAATAAATTTTTAGTAAGCATTGACATTATAATGTTAAGAATATTAAACATGGGGTTAAATGGGTAAAAATTATATAAACAACTAAAATAATTTATTTAACCGTCTAAGTGCTTGGACTAGGGGGTGGGGGTGGGTGGGGAGTTTTAATGTTTTTATACTCTAAGTTCTTTACGTTATACTAAAGCAATGGATTTCTCAAGTATGCATTTAAAGATAAAACTCATACTATTGTACGTGACCTTCATTCCTAAAGAAATTGACTTAAATTCTATAACTATGCACATTGTAAATGTATGTTTATTAGGAAACAAACAATTGCAAAATACGTCCTCGGCCGATATAAGGTTAAAAAAAAAAAAAAAAAAAAAAAAAAAAAAAAAGTCTAAATATAAAGTTTTTCTTTATAAATGAAATACTGTTATCATAAACTATATGTTATTGAATATTACAGAAATTTGTTTGTTACAAAAAATTGTTTTTTGTGTATTGTCATTTTTATAAAGTGTTTTAGACAGAAAAGATATTGAAAAAACCTTTTTTTAACATAAATCATGCCAGATATATAATTTTTTACATTAAGGTATTTTCTAAAAAATATTTTTTTAAATATTAAATTAACAGAGGATAATATGACTCAAATTGCAAATAACAAAAAGATTTGAAAGAAAAAAAAAGTAGTAATTAAAAAACATACATTATGTAATACGCTAGAAAAATAAATGTGTTAATTTAATATATTTACGCATTTTTAAAAATAAATAAATAAATAAATAAAATATTTTGAAACGCTTTTTACTCATTGCTTCTTCTTTTCTCCTTAGAGGATATTTTTTCTCTTTCTAATTTTGATATTATATCACAAAGTAAAAAATACAATACTGAGCCTTTCTAAAACCTTTTAACTAAAACTCTAATGAGAAAAAAATTAAAAGCTTCACAAATACTGTTTTTTTTTCTTCTTTTAATGTAGTAAAAAGTAATTTGTAAATGTTTAAAGAATATAATTAGAAAAAATAAAGTATACAAATATATGATTTCAGAAAGATTTTTCGTAAGTTATACTACTTATTAAGTTTTTCAAAGCATTTAGATTGACATAATTTATAGTTTATCATTCTCGATGAAATACAATAAAGAATATACTCTAAGAACCAATAAGTATTTGGTAACCTTCGAATTTACATGTTTCGTCAAATAGCTAGAAACATTCTGCAGGAATTAGCTTGAAACTTTGGGAGTATAAAGAACATGTTGCACTGCATATATTTCAGCACAAATTTTGTCCTGAGTAGAAAAAGTGGACAAGTAAAAATAATAATAATAATAATAATAATAAAATAAATAAATGTTTTGGTAATGCTTGAAATTTATTTTGATTGTAGTATGTGAATATGAGGATTCTTTTAATTTATCTCTATTAACTTTTATAAGTTTACTATATATATATATATATATATACATGAAGTTATAACGGTTCCTTAAATATATGAAATGTGTATATATATATATATATATATATATATATATAAATATATATATATATTCACTTTTTTAGCTGTAAGACGTAGGGGTATTATACCCAGTATATAGTGGGTATTATACCCATCATACTGGGTATTATACCCAGTGCAAAGCCATTTTTAGGAAATTTGTCATACTACATTAAACGCAGCATACCGCAATAACGATGCAAAAGTATCTTACGAAATATGAGCATTTTTATTAAAAATTTTTATCTACGCATGCACAAGCTTTTAAAAAATTTCATTTGCATAAGTTAATAGCCAAGTGCATATATGCCTACTTATATAACCATCCCAAGGAAATATCGTGTAAATTTAAACCGTTATGAGAGATAGAATGAAAATCATTTCAGTTCCTCAAAGAAGAAGAAGAAGAAGAGAAGGATGATGATGACGATAGGGGTTTTATCAATATTTATTTACAATCAGCGAACACTCCAGTACCATTGTGCATTGATTGAGTCAAAATAAAAATGTGTGTATAAAACCCCTTATAGTGTAGCTTTTATTTTCAGAGGAACTAAAATTCTGTTCATTCTATCTCTTATAAAGTTTTGAATTTACACGATATTTGATTGAGGTTTTCATAAAAGTAGCTTATTAATTTTGGCTATTAAATTATGCAAATATGTATATATATATATATATAATCTTGCGCATGCGTAGTGAAAAAATATTTAGTATAAAATCTCATATTTCGTAAGGTATTTAACATTTTTGCATTCTGATTGCAGTGTGCTGTTTCTAATGTGGTATGCCAGCCAAGTTTAATAAAATTAGCTTTGTACTGGGTCTAGTATCCTTCGTGTTATAACTAAATGTGTCTTTTTTTTCAGTTTTTTAAAGAAACCGTCATGTTTCCATGAATATATGTTGTAGTCTCATTAAAATGTATACATATAATTGGAAAAATACACATAATCACGTGCTACAGCTAAAACGAATTTCACGCATTACTTTTTACAGGGTGTATCAAAACTTTTTGCCTTAAAAAAAAAAAAAAAAAAAAAAAAAAATTACTGTCCCCCTTTTGCTCTTCAGGACAAAGCTTTTGCTGAAATGTCTTTCCTATAGCATGCGCTTTATGCTCTTAAAGTTTCAGGATAATTCTTGCAGACTGGTCTAGATACTTGACAAAAAGTCTAAGATCCATATATGCTTAAGTTTTCCTGCGCTTTCCCTATAATATACATACTTACCTCATACTGTATTTAAATTAGAACACAATAATAATAATAATAATAATAAAAACTTTACATCACGAACTGCATTTTTATTCATTTCCATGTATACACATAACATATATTAATTATTTTTCATAGCCCTGTAATTAGATGAAAAAATATTTTTATACCATATTCTATACGAAAAGTTGAGAGGGCAGAAATAGTAATAATGCTGCAAATGTTTTCATTTTGTGTTGTTTAATGCAACCTGAAAACGCTAAACAATTTCTAAAATAAATTCATCCCGCAGATGTAATGGATTTAAGTTCTCTTGGATGTTCTTGTAAATAAAGCATTTTTCTGATCTCATCAAGGGGTTTAGTGTACCACGAATATATAATATATATTTAGGGTACCAAGTAATGGATTCCTGATAACATTTGTTTTTCAGGTAGGCTAATAACAGACGCACGTGTAAAAACAGACAGACGCACCCACAGAGAGTCACGCACATACCAACTACTAAAAAACTGTTTTGCAGATTCAGTGTAATTTAAATTTTATAAATATTTAATGAAAACGTAATTTTTAAAAACTGACATAAAATCCATTACTTTTTCTACCATATATGAGAAATAGAATGCCAAAATAATAATTTAAAAAAAGTATTAAAAAAAATGTTAATTACTAAAAATCACTTTAAAAAAAAGAAAGAAAATCTTCACCTTTTTAATCATGATACTGATTAAAAACCATTTTAGAAGATATAAATTTTTGTATTTGAAACTACATTAATTATCTTGATTAAAATTCCTGATTAATTACATTTTAGCTTTCTTTTAAAAGTTTCTTTAAGTTTTTTCATCTTTTTTTTTTTTTTTTTTTTTTTTTTTTCTGTTTAAACATTATTAATTTAGGTACAGTTTAGAGTGTCGTACACTTTAACAAATAAATCTTTCATGTAAAAAAATATTTTAAAATATTTAAAAGGAAATTGACAAGAAAATAGATGAAATATATGCAAACAAATTCATCAATATTTCATAATACACTTATAATAAGTTTTGTACTCCTTTATTAAAACACTGAATTAAAATTAAACGTTCAATATTTGAAATCAAAATTATACCACTCTATATGTTATTTCTGAATATTTTAATAAAAATTTATATTACGTTTTAGTTTTCTGACATGCATACTTTGTAAATTATTATCTAATATTAATTTAATGCAGACACAGACAGAAACATTCGTTCGTTAAAAAAAAAAAAAAAAAAAAAAAACTATGTTTGCTTGTATTTGTGACATAAAGCTCTTTTTTAGGTAAACATGCATATATTACTACTATATACTCTATATATACTATTTAAATAACTAGTGAAATTGATAAAAAAAATAAAATTATATAAAAATATGGTGTGGAACAACCACAAGACTTCTATTACTATGTGCAAATTTTGGAGATAACGTGGTCAGTAAATATAAAATTGACCTAAAATATTAGACATTTAACAGTTTTTCTCTAAAAGAAAACTAATACATGTAAGAAGAGGTATAAAACAGATAGCGAGTTAAAATAAATAAATAAATAAAAAGTCGATAAAGCCCCCATTTAAGAGGTCTAAAGCTTACCTACCTAATCTGGATGGCTGGAGTGTTCATGTAATAACCACGTAATACATGCAAAAGGATATTTGAAAAGAGATTTATGTAGCAATTTTCACGAAAGTCGCTAGAGCCGTTTTTGAGATAACGACTTTCACTAAAACTTAAAATACTCAGATGTTGACGGGAAAATAACAATTACGCATGAAAGCATACCTAAAAGGGAGTTCGTAAGGCGAGTTAAAAAAAAAATCGTGCAGCACTTTTTAAAGCCTTACTTAAAGCGGACGCCTCTCAGTTTTCATGAACTAACCAACTATTATTAACTTAGAACATCCAATAGGGTGTTTATATAATAACTTTGAAGAAAATCATTCGAGCCGTTTTGGAAAAACGGACTTAAGGTCCTACTTCATGTTTCACAAATTCCATTTTCTGTTTTCCAATTTTTACCAAAATTAAAAAACATCATCTGTTCACCAGACCTAACTCAATTCTGAACTTTCTTAGTTCTAACTTTGTGAGTTTCGGAGAAATTACAGTCAGACACCATACACATACACACGTAATGACCAAGTTCCCAAAACCACTTTTTCGGACTCATGAGACATTAAAACATGTAATTCAGGTGAAAACTAGATATCGAATTTTTGAACAGAATGCAATATGATATTAGGGGCAATGGAATTAAAAATAAATATATGAATGCTATCCGATGATAAGTATATATTAATTTTATCATGAATAATATTATTTAAATCCACTGAAACGTTTTTTTTTTCTTTACTGAATTTATTGGAAATTATTTTTCAATAACATCAACACTTTGTTTTTGATGAACAACATTGGATATGGTAGCGTACCGTTGATAACCTGACGAATAATCAAATCTCACATTTCATGATTTTACAGCTATAATTCCATAGAACGATGCTGAATGAAACTCAAATGAAATACACGAATCCTTATAACCATACAAATCCTAAACTCTAAAAGTTAAATATAAAAAAGTTCGTCGACGTAGTAGGAATTTGAGCTCAGGTGAAGGGCGGCTTATCTCAAATGTCGAAATTTTAGAGATATAACCATTCGTGAGATAGTTGTCATTATACGCTAACCATTTAAATAAAAATGGGAAAGAAGCAATAGAAAAACCCTATTTACTTTATTATTATCTGTAAGTTGTTTCGACAAGAAACAGTTTCAATTGTCATTATTTATACAGCAAGCGAGCCAAAAAATTGCATCACGCAAGAAAAAAAAATGCAAAAGAAGGTGTAGAAAATATATCTAAAGAAAAAAGACAGGTAAAAGCAAGTATTAAAAAGGAAATGGTATTTTACTGTTAAATTAGAAAACTTCATTTTCCTAATAATTAGAACTTAAGGGCATTAAATACCCATAAAATACTTCTAACTTAATTTAGAAGTCAAGTTTAGTTTTAATGTCACTTGATATAGCTGTGTTTACAGACTCGGTGACTTTGCCAACGAATGTTATGTGAGAAATGCCTAACTGGTAATGATCCAGTTAGTTCAATGGTTTGAGCATCCGCACGTAAAGCGGAAGGCCCGCGTTCGATTCCCGGCTCTGGTATTTTTCACATAGCTGGTATAAAAAATCAGCCTTCCACTCCAAAATTTTCTCTATGAACTTTCAAGGTTGATAAATAAATTTCTAAATTAAATTAAAATTTCGTGGTTTATTGGAGTTGTGCCATGAATATTAATGTCATTTGTCTCCAAAATTTTCTGTATGTACTTCGAACTGTTTGTGCAATTACAAGGACAAGTATCGCCTAGTGGTTGAAATTCGACCACTTTTTTTGCAAAGCAAATTAATTGCCTTGTTCTAAACGGAATTAAATTGCAACACAGCTGCGCCAATTGTTTGTCGATATGCACTCAAACTGAATCAGCAGAGTTTTACTAAATATATTTCTTTAAGTTTGTTGAACTGTATATGTTGAACATTTTATGTTGAGGAAATGTATGATAATTTTATGTTGAGGAAATGTATGGTAATTTTATGTTGAGCGTTTTATGTTGAGCTGTATATGTTGAGGAAACCGCAACACCCTTTTGGATGATATAACCCAAAAGCTAATTGGCACCAATTTAAACCGAGATCAGTTCCATTAAATTAAGTTCATTGATTCATAAAGTACAGTGTTAGAACTCAAGAAGATTGATATTTTCAAAAATTGGTCGAATTGAGTTCAGGAAAACTCAAAACGTGTAACTTCATCGAAAAACGAAAATTTAAATCTTTTCTGAATCTTATATTTTAGAATAATAAATAGATAGAATAATAAATTCACTTTTTTAAAAATAAGTACTCAGTTTCAGTTAACTGAAATGCAAGATTCCAAAATCAAGAGTTTTTCTGTATCTTCTACTTATATATGCAGAAAATGTAGTAATAGATCCTTTTAAAAAAAAAAAAAAAATATATATATATATATATGTAGTCAATATCAGCTAATGGAAATGCAAGGAAATCTCAAAACGTGTACATTCATCATCGAAAACAGAAAATCAAATGTTTTTCTATGTCCTATACTTTCTTCTTATATATACAGAAAATGCAGTAATTAAACCTTTTTTTTTTTTTTTTTTTTTTTTTTGAAAATTAAGTAGTAAATTTCAGTTAATTGAAATGCATTATGTTTTAGCTTAAGAATTTTTAGTTTAAAAATATGTCGTCAGTTTAGAGCTGACGTAGTTCACAAAAGATAAATAAATAAATAAATAAATTACAGAAAAAATAGAACTTTCATAAATCAAATCCTTTTTTTTTTATTTCCGTATATGTTCAATAATGTGAAATTTCTATTTAACACCCTTTCACTCAAATTTCTACCGCTCTAATGGCTGATGTCTCTTAGAAAGAAAAATGTGTAATCGAGAGTATAGTATTGTTACATCTAGTATACAAATTATTGTGTCTATGGCTTACAATGTATTAAAATCACACAATCAACTAATTGGGAAGAAAATCATATTTATTAAAATTTATTTTTCCGTCTGAGTGAAAGTAATGCCTGGACCGGGAGTCGAACCCCAGATCTTTGACTTACAAGGTCAAGGCTCTACAAATTGAGCTATCCAGGCCGACAACCGGTGGAAATGACTCACTCAGACAAACTTTAGACAGAAACATCTGGTCTATCATGTAGATAGCTCGACAGAAATAAGCCGCAGGTAAAGGTAAACGCCTTTAAACAATGGGAGAAAGAAATACAATATATTATAATCACACAATCAACTGATTGGGAAGAAAATCTATCTGGGAAGAGAAAAATCTGGTATCCGGAAAGAGGAAAATCCGGAAGAGGAAAATCTGGGAAGATTTTCTTCCCAATCAGGTGATTGTGTGATTTTAATATATTGTATTTCTTTCACCCATTGTTTAATGGTGTTTTCCTTTACCTACGGCTTATTTCTGTCGGGCTATCTACATGATAGACCAGATGTTGCTGCCTAAAGGTTGTCTGAGTGAGTAATGTCCAACGGTTGTTGGCCTGGATAGCTCAATTGGTAGAGTCTTGACCTTGTAAGTCAAAGACCTGGGGTTCGACTCACGGTCCAGGCATTATTTTCCCTCAGTCGGAAAAATAAATTTCTGTGGCTTTATTTGAATTTTAAAAGATTGCCAGATCTAACAACTTTCTCGCCTTTTTTCCTACCACATTTTTTATGCAAAAAAACTTTTTTTTTGAACTTATATGTAGTGATTAAATACGATAGGGATTATTGCATAAAATAGTAATAACAAAATATGTAGAAATTTCTCATATCTGAAAATATTCTGAAAGAAGGACAGGAAGCACAGCTCCTAGTTATGACATTTTGTTGCACTCCTTCCTTTTTAGACAATACACGACTTCTCGCTTTGAAGTTACAAAATATCGCAAATGGTTATTACATAAATCCTATTTTATAAATCACTCAGTGTAACTCAAAAAGAGTTGGGTCGCAGAACATTAAGATTTAGTACTTTGTACTTGTATAACATCTTACTGCATGGCTTCACACATGGAAGTGATCAAATATCTAAACGTACTGCTTGTTATTCCGTTTTAGAAATAGCTACGGTAATTAAAAAATGGTCAATCCCAGAAGTTTAAAATTTCGCACCTCTCGCTTTCGTTAAAATATGATATTCTGTTTAAAGTCATAGAAAGTACGATGTTGAAAAAAAGTTCAACATTTCACGAAAAAAAAAAAAAAAAGTGCTAACTTTCAATAATTTCGGTGCAACCAAATATTTGAGAAATTAGGTACTAAGTTTTTGTACTTTTACCATGTATTTTTCTTTTAACTCGCTTTCTTTTTTGTTTGTTCAGTACAAATCTTGCAATCGATTTTTAACTAACATCCTTACTAGCTAGCCATTTGAAACTTTTAGAATAGCTCCGAACACGATAACAATATATTTTTTAAATGCTTTTATTCAATTAATAAATGTTTGAAATTTTCCTATAATTGCTTTTTTAATTTCACATTTGTTCTTTTTTTTTTTTTTTTTTTTTTTTAAGCTGATGGGATAACTGATAATTTTTTTTTAAGTATTTATCAATACATAGAATTGTCAAGTTTATATGATTCAACAAAAAATTTAAAAACATGGTATATAAAAATTTGTTTTTTCTTACAATTATTTGTAGTGATTAGGACTGAAATAGTACTACCAAAATTATGAATCTCGGATCCAAATTTTCTAAAGAAAGTTGCAGCTAATTTTATGCAGATTGTCAACATGTACTTTACAAAACATTGATCTATATTTTAAAAATTGTTTTTCGAATTTTTGTTAATATTATTATGTACAGATTAAAAAGCCTAGAAGGAAATGTAAAAAAAAAATAAAAAAAACCTCAGATCTGTTTTATCACATTGCTAGTCTTTAACGTAAAATAAAGAAAAATAATAATATAAAAATACAATAACTATTACTTGGGAGTAGTATGGACAAAAAATATTAAATATAAATAAACATGGTAAAGTTTCTGATTGTTTTTTTTTCTTTTTTTGGAGGGAAGTAAAAATATTTCGTATTTTTGTATTACGAAGAATTGAAATTGGAGCTATTTTTATAATACCAGCATGTCTCTTGTTTTCCCACTGACGAACAGAGAAAAAAAATCGTAACATCCCATTTTCAGCCTTATTCCAAGAACAATAAGCACTCTTAAGCTTCAACTTGAAAAATATCTCATAAAAAATAATAATCGTCTTCTAGTTAATATATTCAACTTATTTTCAAACGCAGATAATATTTTTAAAAAATGATTTTTCTTAACATTAAAAAAAAAAAAAAAAAAAAAACTAATAAACACTAAATTTTGTATAACGTTCAGATCCCAAGTTCATTAACTGAAGTTATAATTTTTAAGTAATGATTTTTCCGTAAAGGAAATTTAAAATTCACTTTTAAGCATTTTTAACTTTATTTTCCTTTTCAGTTATATTATGTTTCTATTTTTTATAAGATACTATGAAATTGCTTAGGTTCTTTCTTTTGTTAAGAACGCTTCTCTGTTGCTTAAAATAAGAATTTCATTTCGTTAAGAAGCCATTATCTTTCAGGTTCTAGGGAAAAATAATAATAAAAATTTATTTGCTCGATACTATTCTTTATTATCATATTTTGGAATTTGTATTTATTATATTTGTTTCGATTGAACAGTAATGATTAAACAATATTTAAACAAATAAATTTAATTAAAGCAACACTTAGAATTTGGTTTATAATGGAGCTCTTTTAAAACCCGTTAGTAGTGGCTATAGACAGCGCCACCTATTACAGATTGCGCACTTTTTATTTAACTCTCACCAATAATTTTAAAAAGTAATGTGATCGACGTTTCTTCGATTTTATTCGCATTTTATGTATATCAAATGCTACTTCTAAAAGTTTGTGGTGGCTATTGAATAAAAAAATCTGGCAACACTGAAGGATGGGTGGCAAATCGACCAACTAGCGACTACTAACGTGTTAACAGGATATATTTCTAAATTCGACATAATTTGTAGGTAAAAACGTCAATATAATCCAATTATCTTTCTGCATTTTCTTTCTTTTGTAAGCAATAGAAAAAATAAGGACAACAAATTTATGGAAAGTTATCAATTACAAATTCAAAAGATTGTTTGTTTTCAGAATCTTTTATTATTTATCACATTTTATCACACGTATTCGAGAAAAGCAGCTCCGCTTTATAAAATGTATTTGAGCGCTATACCACAGAATGCAATATTTTCAATAAATAAATAAATAATAATAATAAATTCAGAAAGCAATAGAAACCGTGGAAAATTATTTAATCTTGCATACCAGAAACTCAAATTTGCTTTAAACGAAAATTGTTAGCTAAAAAATACATTTTTTAAATATAAAACGTAATGTTGCTGGCTAGCTTTGTAGAGCACAAAAAAAGGACATAAGATTAACTATTTGCTTTTCCATAAAACATATTTAATTTGAGGAGTCGAATAAGAAGATGAAGACTCAAAAATTCTGCAAGCATTTTAGCGCATGACAAAGTTTAGTGAAGACATAAACACAATATATACATAAAACAAACATTACATTTTAACTTTAGAACATTTCAAAAAATGTATAAACACGTAGACGAAAACTCTGCGAAAAATCGAGCATGTCATATTCATTACTGTTACTTCGTACTGTTTGTAAACCTGTTTATGCAACAACTGATACACTGTAAATAGAAGCGTCTTAAATTCAGACAGAAGTGTGTCTGAAATGTCAATTCAGACACATGAATGTCTGAAACACTTACGCATGCAAAATTTCAGACGCATGTGCTGTCTTAAATTAAGACACGCAAGTGTCTTTTTTATAAATGAGCTCAGATAAGTGTCTGAATAAGGTCGATAAGTCTGAAATTAAGACATACAATATTTTCAGGCACGTAAAATTTGAGACGTTTTACAATTTATGCACTTAAAATTTCAGACACTTAGAAATTCAGCCATTTGTATTACTTAAAAAATTTTCCATATGGAATCTACTTTAAGCAGCATGCATACCCTGTTTTAACATTTTTTTAAACAAATAAATTTGACATTATTTTATGTAATATAAGTAGTTAACTTATTTAAAATACTTAGACACGAATCTTATTCTGTTAAAAATTAAAAAACAAAGTTAATTTTTATTTAAAATTCTCACATGTAATAAATCAAAAAAAAAAAAAAAAAAAAAAAAAAAAAGTAAGGTTAACGAAGCATGTAACTTGTAGCTATGAAAGCGAATTCGTAGCTAAACAATCTTAAACAATTTGTGCATAATTGATTTTTTTTTCGCGTTTTAAAAATCATTTTATGTTTCCCTGCACTTCAAAATGTAAAAGAGCATTTTTTTTTTCTTTCTTTTTTTTGGTTTCATGTATATAGTTTGTTTTCTTGCAAATACCAGTTTAAAAAAAAAAAAAAAAAAAAAAAAAATCGTTTAAAATCTATAGGCTACTATTTTTTCATATTTATTAAGCATTTTACAAAAAAAAAGAAAACATCTAAACCTCTACACATGAAATTTAAGATAATATGTATTAGGCTTTACTTCTTATGAACAGTTTTATTGCAAAGACATAAAACTTCAATTTGTTTTACGGATATATTTCGTTATACAAGCAGAGTACAGCCGTACAGCGTGAGCACCGATGGCTTGATTGGGAAGACACTCGACTTTGAATCCATAGGTTGTCAACGGGGAATATTATTGTAAAAATTATTAATATATATAGTCTATGCTCTAGGAGATTCTAAAATCTATTTCTCACAGGTAAACAGTATAAAACGCATCCTTTTATTTATGAAAAATATTCACTTCTGACAGGATCAAAGATGGCGGAATTTCAGACGTTTCGAGTGTGAATCGATGTGCCTTTTAAGACACTTTTTAGCATCTTAAAATTAAACATCCGTTTCAGACACAATTTTGTTTGAATTTCAGACACTTGTATTTACAGTGTAGATTACACTAACTTGTAGATTTTTGTTGCTAAATTTAGAAATTTTTTCTAGAGAAATAGAAATTTTGAGTGAATAGTATAATATTGCATTACTGTAATTTTCCTATATATTTCTTAACCAAATGATTGTATAATAGAGCATTACTCATAGGTAAATTATTATGCATAAATATGCATGTATTTAAATTGTGGTTGAAATAATAATATTCAAACTGTTTTACATTAAATTAAAGAAATATTATAAATGTACTTATAAATATATATACAGAGTGTTTATAAAGTCCCGGACCCATTTTGATGTTTAATAACTCATAAAATAATAAAGATAGATTAAAATTAATAACATAAATGGTTAGACAGACTCAAAAAGTTTCATGACCCTTGTTAATGAACTTCCACGTGTGCCCCCTTCGTAGCACGTATAATATCAAGTCGATGGTCAATTTCACGCCACGTAGCGGCAAGCATTTCGGCATCCACAGAGGCTATTGTGGTTGTAATTCTGACTTTTAGGTCATCAATGTTCGACACTCTCCTCCTGTAAACATTGTCCTTTACAAATCCCCAAAGGAAAAAGTCCAGCGGCGTTATATCAGGTGATGTGGGTGGCCAAGGAATTGGACCTCCTCGCCCAATCCATCTTCCTGGAAAATGGTCATTCAAAGAACTACGAACGATGGTTCCCCAATGAGATGGTGCACCATCTTGTTGCAAAAAGACATGTGGCTGAAGCTCTTCTAGTTTTGGAAATACGAAGTTTTCCAACATGTCTAAGTATACGACTGATGAGATCGTCTTTTCTGAAAAAAAGGAAAGGCCCAAAGACTCGGTCGTGCATTAGTCCACAGCACACATTAACGTTTGGGGAATCCCTTTGTGCCTCACGGTATTTATGGGGGTTTTAAAAAGAGTCAAACAGTAAGAAAAAAAGTCAAAAGAGAGAAAAATGCAATTAATAAGCAGACGATATTTAGAAAAGTACAGATACTTAGACTGGAAAATGAAATTATCTGAAATTAACCACACGGGCAGACGATATTTACAAAAGTAAAGATATTCAAACCTGAAGAGAAAATATATGAGTTATTCCATCAATAAATGCCATAAGTTTGTTTATATCTTCATTTCTTTATGAGTTATTAAACATCAAAATGGGTCCGGGACTTTATAAACACCCTGTATTTCTTTACAAAATGTTATTCAATGTCATTTAGGTATATTGTTTGTAGATTTTTCTGTAGTCTGTATGAAATGTTTTGGGCTTTTAATATTTCTCTAAATCATAAAATTATTGTATACAAATCTTAAAATTTTGTAATGCATAGTTTAAAAACAGTCTAAAATTAAAGAAGTTGTTAAAATTACATTTAAAAAATTCTAATAAAACTAATGCTTATAAATTAGCGATTAACTAACCAAATAGAAATATTATATACTTTTACACTCTTCCGTTTAATAATTAAAATCTAAACGATTTTATATTGTTAATCGAAAAATATATTCTACACTTACATATCTTAACAAAAAATCGTGTTTTAAAGTAACGAATTTAAATTCTAATATCTGCATTAATTAAAAATAATCAGCTTGCATTAATTAGACTTAAACAACATTGTGAAATTTTATATTTACATTTCTCTCTCTCTCTCTCTCTCTTTTTTTTTTTTTTTTTTTTTTTTTTTTAATTTTTATTAACGAAAAACATGTTATGAAAGTATCGCTTTTTCTCATGATTGATTGGAAATAACTACACTTCAGTTTATTTTATTTTTTTTTTTTTTTTTTTAACGCCATAGAAGAAATTTAATGATCAGCATTCAAAAAATTTTAATTAAACGTTTCAAGTTTCAAACTTTGTCGAAGAAAAATGATGCCTAAGAAAATTTATTTTGAGAAAAAATAAAGTAAATAAATACAAAATAAATAAATACAAAATAAATAAATAAGTAGATAAATTTATAATAGATTTAAAAAAAAAGATAATATTGCGGTGCTTTTACTATTTAATAGAATATTGCACTTAATTTATATGGCAGAGTTTTTAAAGGATGACAGAAACATCATTAGACGTCTATTTCAATTTCCGATAATATCTAAGTACGATGTTGACGCTGAAGGCAAAATAAATAAATTCACACACACACACACACACACACACACACACATATATATATATATAAACATATAAACATACAGGATGATCCAGAAGTTACAGATATATAATAATGTTCAAAAAGTATTGCGGTTTTCACTAAAATTCACAGAAATAAATAGGATATTTTTAGGTAATAAAATATTTATTAGAAAATTAGTTTAAATTTCCTTCATAAGGTGGCGCTATCATTGAAAAGTTACTTTTTTTTACAGTGGTTTTGTACATTCAACAACGTAACTAGGGCTATAAATTCTCAATGTAATGGCCGTCATTCATTAGAAAGATCGTCAGATGTTTCACATTGGAAATTCTCGTAAAAAAGCTTCAAATTTTTAAGTATGGCGTCAGTTGATCAGACAAATCTGTTTGAAATATGAGAGGATACTGTGAATACAGTGCGATATGTTGGTGAAAAATGTAACTAATATATATTTTTTTACACACATATATATATAATGACATGCTTTGCTGTACAATTCAGTAAAAACCACATAAAGCTACAATCAGTATAATATATATATATATATATTTATATATATATATATTTTTTTTTCTGTGACTATTAGATAACCCGGTATATATATATTGCTTCATGGAGGGGGGGGGGGGCGGGGGTTGTCGCACAAAATTTGCCCTCTATCCCATGCTTACTATGCTCTTTAGTTAATGGTTGGTTTGGTTTCAACAAGAATTTTACTGAAACTTCCCTTGCTAGAGGGTGTGTTGGTGTTTGGTAATAAGGCAGATTAACTGCTGTTGGTACCTAAGGCCTGAGTTTGAGTGCTTTCCCTGGAGGTCTTTCTAAGGGGTCCTAGCCCGTATTTAATTTTTCGTAGAGAGAAGAAAGAGAATAATCATAGTCATATAGAAAAGAAAAGAACAATAAAAAATATTATTAATCGTGCATAAAAATATGGTGAAAATTACTCCTCATAGCTGACATAATAGTGATATAATGTAAAAAACATAGTAATGTGTTTTATTACCAAAACAGTGAGTACAGCAGTTACTACCCATACAGCACAGAATGTTTCAGTTATGTTGCAAAAAGCTTACAATCTTTCAAAAACGTAACACGTTTTAGTATGCTCTCTGATAACTTTCTGAAACATTCGCACTTTTTGATTTTCTATCTGTTAAGTGATTGTAACGTTTCTGTTACGTATCTGATTTTTTGTTACGATCGCGGACATTTCTACGTTTTTGAAACTAATCGGAAAGTAATCTGAACGGTTTAAAAAGTTTCGGAATGTTTCATAATGTTTCAATGTTATATGATTGTTACGTTTCTGGAATATTTTGTGCTGTTAGTGTAACAACACACGGGATGTTTAATATTTCGCCTTTTAACACATATGCACATTTGACATCTATGCCATATATCTATTGAACAAATGTATTACGAACAAATTGAAATATACCGGATAATTTTGTTGGTTATTGTAGCAGCAATAACGATTCTTGAAATCGGTACCATCCTAGAGTTTATCCTGGAGCATCCTGGCGTTACCCAACACACGTCAATCTAGAAAAGAATGTGAAGAGGAGATAAATCAGGTGATATTGGGAAACACGTGATAGGATTGGCCTGTCCAAACGACGTATGTTCAACTACCTGATGCAAAAATTCTTAAGACATTTTCTGGTTTTCAATCCGTAAGAAATTTTGATAGCACAAGGCATGGTAACCCTTTTTCAAAAGGTTAAAATATTTGGACATAATTCATACTTTCATTCTCATTATGTGTTAATTTTATTTCTTTTATTTATCTATTTTTTACCTTGTTTTTATTAACTTCGATTCTTCTTTGTTTATTTGTTTATTTTATTGTCCAGTACAAATCTTGCAATCGATTTTTAACTAACTTCCTGACTAGTTATACATTTCATAATAATTCAGAAAACGGTGAAAATGCATTTTTTTAGTACCTTTAGCCAACTGTTTCGGGTTCCTGCTGCCTTCGGCAGCGTTATCAGTACAAAGCTTGCAATCTATTTTTCACCAACTTTCCGAATAGCTAGATATTTGAAACTTTCAGGATAGCTGAAAACACGGTGACAATACATTTTTTTAATGCTTTTAGTCAACTGTTTCAGGTCCCTATTGCTTCGGCAGCGTTTATATGATTCAAGAGAAAATTTATTTAACTAACTTCCCGACTAGCTAGACATTTGAAACTTTCAGAATAGTTCAGAAAACGGAATGAATGCATTTTGAAAATGCATTTTTATTTGAAAATGCATTTTTTAAATACTTGTAACCAACTGCTTCGGGTTCCTACTGCCTTCGACAGCGTTACCAGTGCAAAGCTTGCAGTCGATTGTTCAATAACTCCTCGACTAGCTAGACATTTTAAACTTTCAGGATAGCACCGAACACGGTGATAATACATGCTTTTAATAATTTAAGTCAACTGTTTGTCCCTACTGTATTCGGTAGCATTTATATGATTCAACAGAAAATTTACAAACATGGTATATAAAAAGTTATTTTTATCTTGTAATCATTTATTTTGCTTATGATTTATTTATTTACTTCGATTTTAAATAAATAATTATATAACTTATATGATATGAAATTAGATGAAATTCTTTTGTACGTGAAATGATTCTTTTAAATTTTGATTTTGGAATTTTAAGCATTGCAAAAACTAAATTATATTATAAAAAATAAATAAATGAATAAATAATTAATTAAAGAATAATAAAATAAAATAAAATTAGGCACACAATTTAAAAACTTACAAATGATTCGATCGAATAACTTTTTTTTTCTGTTACTATATTAGGATATACATGTACAACTTATAAAAACTCATTTTATTTAAGAACACTTTAGAAGAAATATATCTACAACTTGACAACCATTTTCCTATATTACTCTAAAGATAAATTTTCGTCCATAAAGTCGCAAGGAAGTCAGGAAGGATAAGACTTAATACCCGCACTAAGTCATAATTCACGCCACATTTCTAATCCATTTAATTAGAATAAAGGGTTTGTGTTTAATTCATGCTATAGTGATCAAAATTTAAAGATATGGGTTTAAAACTAATGTTTCTGTGAGAGAAGTTTAGATTTCAGTGAATTAAACGTCGAATCATTTATGCAAATCATGGTCATTTATTTTAATAACATATTGTATTTCTAGTTGACAAAACGAATAATTTAGAATTCTAGATTTTTAACAATGATTAAGTTTTAGGTGCTTAATGCTTATTTTTAGGAAAATGAAATAGATAAACTAAGCTGATTTAGTGAAGAAAAGATTATATTAAAATGAAGGTAATTTAGCATATACAAATAAATCATTTAAATATTCCTAATAATACGAATGTCTTAAGATATGCGATAAAAAAAAAAAAAAAAAAAAAAAAAAACATTTAATTGAAGTAGTACTGTTAAACCGCAGAAGAATGACCCCTGGCGTCATCTGCGCATGAGTGAAAAGGGTTGGTCCATTTATAAAATAGGAATGTCCGTAGTATCAATAATTCTACACGTAGCAAACGAAACAAGAGTAATAGAAAACATTTCCCTCTATTTTCCATTGCTGTCTTCCCTAGCACGTGAGTAGAATCGTCTTGGCAATTTACCAACAGGGGATCAATCTAACTCGGCCGGAGGGTACTTGTCATTTCGTAAAATATAAATAAATGAGAGTTTAAAGAAAAATATCAATATTTTCAAAATATATTTATTTTTAATAAGGATGAATAATATATCTATATATATATATCTCTCTCTATATATATCACGAAATAGTATCTACGTTTAAAGAACTTATTCAAACTTTTGAAATCACAATTATTAGAAGTTTAAACTTTAATATTAACATTAACAATTTTTTAGATGAGTCTAAAAGTTTGATTAGATTTCAATTAATTGCTTAAGATAAAAATATCAAAGCATATACAAAAGCAATTAAAAACAGCCTGCATAGAACAGACTATATAGAAACAGATAATAACATCAGAATTTTTAGCGAAGACCAGAGCCTTCAAAAGAAGGATCACAATTTTCGGATATGTTTCAATGGACTGTTAGGGTATTAGAATTGACAGAGGCTAAATAAAGGAAGGACATACAACATAGAGGCCCACCAGCGGCCGAGCGGTTCTGCGCTCAAAGCTGGTAGATGGGAGGTGCCGGGTTCGATCCCAGGTCGCGCTCATCGACCTAGCCGTTCGGAGTTTTCCGTGGTTTCCTCCGAAACTCGCGTAAATACGGGCTAGGACCCCTTAGAAAGACCCCCACGGAGGGCATTCCCCCTTTAGGCCTAGGACACATCAGGAGTCAATCGGCCTTAAATCCTACAACCAACCAACCATACAACATAGAGGAAGGACATGAAAGATACATAAGTACTTAAAATTTCTAAGTGTATATCATGCATTATAAAAACATACAACAAATTCTTATGGTTGTGTGTTGAATGGGCCATACGTGGTTTTTTGCTTAGTAGTGCGCAATCGGCAACGGTCTGGCACTCACTACTACGTATAACAGAGTTGCTAAGTTCCTCATTTTATGCCGGAGCACTTTTAGTTCTGCCTTTCGTCAAATTTTCGAACGTGAATTTTTGTTATACTTACATGTTCTGAGGTCCCCTGAATACGAAAATCACGTTTTTAGCGAATGGTCTCTGTGTCTATCTGTGTGTCTGTGTGTCTGTTATCAGCATATCTCAAGAACAAATAGTAGCAGAAATTCCAAACTCAGTATTCTAAATGTGTATCATATAGGGATGCTACAGTAAGCTTTTCGTTAAGATGAAGCAAATGGTTCGTGTACAGGGACATTCAAAAGTATTCAAATACATTACGGCGGTCTATGGGGGAAATTGCAGGTAAGTAGAATTTAACATCTATAGACTGCACTAAACCAAATGAAACGAATACATATTTTTTGTAATAGAGGTAGTCAACTGGGAATTTTTTTTTGTGTATGTAGGAGCCTCGCCCCCCCCCCCCCCTTCCCTGGGGTAGATGTCCTCCCTCGAGTGGAGTAAATTTTCATGATGGGTATCTTTTAAAAGATCTCGTCAATACCTTTAAAACGAATGGTTGTACCATCGATCTACGATAATTTAAAATAAAGTTATTGATTTCATTCATTTTTAACATTTTTTTTTTTTTTACTTTAATCTTGAGAATAAATTCAACTTTTTTTTAGATATTTAGTGTTATACTATTTCTCTAATATGGAAATCGTATGTATTATCATACAAGATAACTTTTTAAAATAATAATTTTAACAAATTATTTTTTTTAAACTGAATTATTTTTTAATAACCGAATTAAGTTCTATATAAATGTAGGTGCATTAATGAAACGGAGGGTTGAGGGGGGCCAGAACTAATTATCATATAAAACTCTTCCGAACCCTAATTTGAATTGTTTAACATAGGTTTACATAACAGTACACGTTATCTTACCTCTTAATCTCCAACCTGTACTTATAGCATTAAATTTCAGGGTAAGAGAAAGTCGTGTGAGTGACACACTAGATTATTCTTATTATGAGGACTTTAAATAGAGCACTTAACGGAACACTGGTATGTGTTATTGCTGTTGTGTTTTCGGGCCTATATTTTTTGTCAACCAGCAGTTTTTTTATTGTCATTCATATTTATAGATCGGGTAGAATTTTTTTAATTTCAGAACGAAAATTAGAAAATATCGAAACACATTTGATTTATAAACAAAAACTGAAAATACATTTGAATGATCACGTGGTAATCTTCATTATCTAAACATTGTTTTCAAGATTTATCGTTCACATTCCGTCATTTTTGACGGGGCTATATACTAGTGATAAAATAAAGAAAAATATTCTTAGAAAAAAATGGTATAAAAAAAATGCGGGGCTAAAAATGTACCGGGATAAATTACGGAATTTTGCAGTTTTGATATAGGTGTTCCAGAGTTATGCTATCAAATTTAATCCTCCACAGAGAGGAGAGCTCTCCGCTTTGGTAACCCTCCGACATATGAATTTTTTTATTACTAAAATAATTAATCAAAACTGTCGTTAATATAGTACAACAAACGTAAATGAATGCTAGGTAAAATAATCAACAAATATCCGAAGAAAGAAAAGTCGAGTTAAAAAAGAAAATAAATCTTCTTTAAAATAACACACACACACACTCACACACACACACACACACACACACACACACACACACACACACACACACACACACACATATATATATATATATATATATATATATATATATATGTATATATATATATGTATATATATATATATATATATATATATATATATATATATATTTTTTTAAATAGTTAATATTTTATTGTTAATATTTATGTAGACCAGAAACAACTAGTATGTGTTTTTGTAATTATCCATTAGACGTTTAAATACAGTCGAAAATTAGACGTGCCTTTTTCGATGTCTAATAGATATAACATGTTAGATCAAAAAAGATTTAGATATTTTCAGTATCGTCTAGATCTAACAAGTCCAATTATTGGATATTTGGAGATTTATCGGATATGTAACAAACATCTAATGGATGTAAAAAAGAGTGACATTTGTCGTGCTAATAGGTATGTGTAGGATATTTATAGAAGTTTAATGGATCATTTTAAAACTTTTATACGTGTTTATAGATGTCTCATGGATGTAAGTGGAGATTTATTGCATACGTATGTGGGTTAGTTTTCAAGATATTTGCTAGAAAAGTTTACGAGTGGCGAGAGATGTGCTGTTTTTATCCCGTAGCAATGCTATCTTAAAGAGAATATAATTATGGAAAATTAAGAAGGTCTCTTTGCCGCATGGTATAGCTTGCTCATTGCGTTCAAGGTTTAAAGCCAAGAGTTCTCAGGTTCTATCCCCGGAGAGGTAAAATAATTTACAATTATTTATTTTACGTTAAAAATTGTTTCAAATAAATACCTTTTTTTTTTTTTTTTCCACACGATGCTGTATACATTAGCGATTCTCTATTCTCTAATTTCTTTTATATCTAATAAGGAAAATATTTAATAAATATTTAATTTAATTGGTTAAAAAAAAATGTATTTCTTTCTTTCTTTCTTTCTTTTTTCGCTGTTGAAATAAAATAATAATAATAAAAAAAAAAATGATTATGCATCGAAAATTTTTCTTACATTTAATTATAGTCATTAATTACCAGAGGCTAAATGTGTAACTAATATAATCCCCCCCCCCTCATAATCATTATTATTAATATCCCATCAAATATTTTGCTAGAGTAAGGGCATGTATAAAAATAATAAAATAAATGAATAAAAAAGCTTAAGTTAATTTGATAATAGATCTATTTTTAAATTATTAATATAATTTAACAAAAAATGAAACTTTTTTTTCCCAGTTTAAATAAAACATTTTAAAAGTAAAATGTTTGATCATTTTTCTGATTTTGAAAAGTCCTTATTAAACAGAAATTAAACATTAACCTGAAATACAAGCATTTTTTCTTTGTAAATTATTTATTTTTTCTTCATTTAATTCATTGTTATTGAGTACATATGTATTATTTAACTTACTAATAATTTTTTACTGATTATTTATTAAATTTAACTATTTTATTTCAATTAAATTAAAAAATAATTTAAAAATAGGCAATTAAATTTTAAAATTTCAATGCTTTATATATATATATATATATATATATATATTTTTTTTTAAATATTTAGTTGAAATTATATACTGAATTTAAAATATTTATTTTGAATTTATACTGAAAAAAAAATTAATTAATAATGGAGTAGAAAAAAATTTGTAAAATTAAAACTTAGAAATGACAAATTACTTCAAAAAAAAAAAAAAAGAAAAGAAAGAAAGAAAAAACTGAAGAGGAATTAACGGGGATTGATCTCGGGTACTCTTGGTCTAAAACTGAATTTTGTATGACCTCGCCACTGGCTGATGAATGAGGAATGTGAAGTTTACGTGGTCGCAGACTCCATCTTAAATGATCAATTAGATAACTAAATAGATAAATCAGAGCACGAGACTTGGAAGTGAATTCAAATAAAGATTTTATTTGTGATTAAGAACAGGGTGGGATAATTTGATAATGGAATAGAAGCTTAATGAAGACTGTTCTCGGTCGATCACTGAACTATGCTTGCGCAAGAACTGTCTGCAGGATTCCCTTTTCGTGACAAATTCTTCACTCAAATCTTACTCTATTCTACAACACCACAAATCTCTGCAATCGCTTAACACTCACATAAGAACTATTCTTATCTACACGCTACAAACACCAAAGGTACCTTCATATTTATCTTTAACTTAATCGACTCCAATCTCTTTACTTAACAAAATTTTAAAGCCTCTTCGTATTCACTTACACTCCGCAACTTACTTCCTCCGCTGCAGCTCTGTGGTGACGGAAGACCATTCCAACCTAATCTGAAACTTCGCCGACAGTTTGCGTCAAAGCATCCTAAACTCCCATCTACTGCGTCACCGGGAGACGCTGGATCCAGCTCAAATTTAAAACAGTGGTGACCTACCATTGTCTCAACCTCACAGGATGTTCCTAAGTTATTTATTTAACAATACGTAAATTAACCTTTTTGCAATTATTTCGTTATGAACTATGAATTCACATGATTTAACTTATAATTTGTAGCTCTGAGGACTTCATTTTTTTTTTTTTTTTTTTTTTTTTTTCAGAAAGTTATTATTATTTTTTTTCAATGTTAGGATTATATTTGTTTTAATAATAATATAAAAGCATCGTCACTTCATAAAATTTCTAATCAAATATCTTTAAAAGAAATGATTAAATATATTTGGTGTTCACATAAAAATTTCATAGTTTTTAAAGTCTTCAAAAAAGTATAATTTATGTACATCATTTTCGCATTCTAAATCACCAGTTTTTTATTAATAAAATGGCTGATAGTATTTGCGCGTATTCACTCTCGATCATTTACAAACTGTGATTGGTCAATTAGTATTCGAAGCTGATATTCGCTGTTTGGCCTCCGCTACGGACGTCCGATCGGTTCATTGTAGGGCCAAAAGTGATTGTCGTGAAGATTTTGGTGAGATTTTGCTAATTCGACATCGAGAAATTCTCGCTTCGAAAACATTACGACGACTTCGTTGTAAAGCCCCTGATCTTTTACTAGATGGACGTGATAAAGAGGCATTTTTTCACAGCGCCTTTGTCAGCTTTTCATAGCTTGTTAACGAAAGCGTTATGTTTATGCTGTAGACTATCAAAATGTGGAACTGCTAAGAAAAAAGAAAAAAAAAAAAAAAAAAAAAAAACATTAATTAACCACTTAACGTAAACCTATTATTTTTTCTTTATTATTATTATTATTATTATTATTATTATTATTATTATTATTATTATTATTATTATTTCAAACCCGATTCCTTAAATAAATTATTATTTAAGAATATTGTCACCGTAAATCAAAGGAATGTCTCTTTTTTGGATATGTAATTTAAAAAATATACTAGTTGGAGGGATCAATCCATCACCATTTGATTTATTTACGTTTAATTGCAGAAAAAGTCAGTAACAAAATTGTCCGAACACTAGCAAAAAATTCTACGTAAAAAAGGTACACTTCATACGGTTTTGTTAAAAAAAATCCTTGTCGAATCCTGTTCTTAGTCAGTCTAACAACACGATTCGATAAGGATTTATTTAACAAAACCGTACGAAGTGTACTTTTCTTTTACATAGGGATTTTTTCTAGTGTTCGGATACTTTTGTTACTGACTGTACCTTCAGTGTACTAATCCTTAAATGCATGAATTTTTATTTTAAATAAATAACATTTCAAATCAACTGGAAAATGGGTGTAGTTAGTGGAGAAAATCCAAAAAGGAAAAATATATATGTATATATATATATATATATATATATATATATATATATAGATATATATATTATATAAAACTTGATGCATTTCTACATTAGACAAAAAGAAAAAAAGAAAAAAACATTTATCTTGCATAATTTTTTCAGTATATGCAAATATATATATATATATATATATATTACTCGTTACTCTTACGTTGTTTTTATCTGAAAATAATTTTTCCGGTACATTTTTATTACTTTTTTATAAATAATCGTTATTCCAATCAGCCGAAATGATATTGAACTCCGAAATTGCGCCAACAAATGAAAATTAACACAAATAAAGAAATTATTTTTCAAAGATTCTATTTGTGTTCGGAAACGATAAAATGTTTTTGGCAAATTAAAAATAAAAATAAAAATAAAAATAAAAACACTATGCAAAGATTGCTATATAAACAGGTATGAGGTTTTAAACATACGATGCAGACCTACCTCGCTATGTATTTAAGGGTATAACAAATCATGTGGTTACCACATTTGGTGTCAACCCGCTTGCTCCTTTGAGCTTAACAAAGTTGTTTATAGCGGAAGTTCATAAAAATCCTCTGTATCAACAAATTTAAATTTATGATTCTGAAACTACATTATTTTCACTAAAATATTACATTAAAATGTTATCCATTTAAAAATTACCTTTGTTGCCATTTCCTTTAGCTGTTATGTTATATAATACTTTGTTTTACTTAAAGAAAATTGAATAAAGACTGTTCAAAAATTAACGTTGTAATATTTTATTCTCCGTGTTGGAGAAGTTTTATGAAAGCTAAAATAAATTTACTGCCACTTTATGATATAAAACACGCGTTTAGAATGTGATTTATATATGTTTTATTTCCTTTATTCAGTTAAACATTAATCAGTTCACAAATCATACGAGGGCAATATTTTATGATGAATAGTTGAGAAAGAAAGGAAAAATTCTGTTATAAATTGGAATTCAATTGGAAAAAGGGGGTAAAATTACATTAATCTCTGTAAATGAAATCAGTTTGTTCCAAAAGGGATTCCTGAGAAGTAGCGTTATAGAAAGTAAAAAAAAAAAAAAAAAAAAAAAGGAATCCATACTGGAGTCATTTTTGTGATTTCATATAGATATTTCTGAGCTTGAAATATATAGTAAAAATACTGTAAAAAATGTACGTTTTACTGTATTGTACCGTTTAAATGTTACGGAAAGTAAACATATAAGTGCAGAAAACTTACAGTAATTTTATTTAAAAACAAGTCCTTCCGGCTTATTCGGAAGGGTAGGTTGATTTCTTTTTCCCTATCAAGTAGCCGTCATTTTGTTTCAAAATGGCGGCTACAAATTATTAACGAATTAGTAGAAATATTGATGTAGGCTATCTACATATGGAGTTTTAAGCAAATCGGTTCATAAATACCTTTTTATGTAAATTTAAAATTTTCAAGTGGCCGGCGCTTGGAAACAAGATGGTGGGCCAAGTTGACAAATATATCAAATGCATTTGTGAGATAAGACTACTGTACACATATAGTTGGAATTAATTCAGAATCTCAAAAGTCATGTTGAAAAATTAAGTGGCTACCACTTGAATCAAAATGGCAGAGAAAGTTGCTCAGTGAACTAATTAATCTAAGATATTGTTGCAAATTTATTATTTTTTTTATTTTTATTTTTTTAATTTTTTCAAAGAGGCTTAGTAAGTTGATTAAATGTTAATTTTCTGCATTTCTAGTTTGTTTTAACGTTAAAATAGCCTAATTTTCCCTTAAAAACGCATTAAAAAGCTCCAATATGGCAGGAAAGGGATTTGGCGCCAAATTTGGCGACTTTTTCACTTGGCGACTTTTGGCGAGAAAATCCATAGTTCCTTAATAAACTTCATTGAGACACTTATATAGTCTATGTATACATCAAAATTCAAACAAATTCGGAATACGCTTTTTACAATTTGAATTTAAAAATATCAAGTGGTCTCCACTTGAAAACAAAATGGTGAGCAACTTGGTTAAGAAACTCATCCAAGATATCCATAACACAAGTTAAGACGCTGTCCAAATTTGGTTCGATTTGGAGTATTATTTCGGAAGTTATCGTGATTTTAAATTTTCAAGTGGTAGCCTGATTTCAAGTGGCCTCACTTAAGATATCCACCACTTTATTAAAAATGGCTGATAAATTTCATTAATAAAGTTCATTGAGACCCTTATGTAGTCTAGATTTACATAAAAATTCAAGCAAATCTTGCTTTAAATACGCTTCTTACAATGTGGGTTAGAAATATTCAAGTGGCTGCCACTTGAAAAAAAAAAATTGGAGCAACTTGGTTAACCAAGATATTCATAACAGAAGTTAAGACACTGTCCAAATTTGGTTCGATTTGAAGTATTATTTCGGAAGTTATCGGGATTTAAAATTTTCAAGTGGTAGCCTGATTTCAAGTGGCCCTGCTTAACTTAAGATATCCGCCACTTTATTAAAAATGGCGGATACGTTCATTAATAAACTTAATTGAGACACTTATATAGTCTATGTATACATCAAAATTCAAACAAATTCGGAATACGCTTTTTACAATTTGAATTTGAAAATTTCAAAAGGTCCCCACTTGAAAACAAAATGGCGGAGCAACTTGTTTAATAAACTCATCTAAGATATTTATAAGATAAGTTAAGACACTGTCCAAATTTGGTTCGATTTGGAGTATTATTTCGGAAGTTATAGTGATTTTAAATTTTCAAGTGGTAGCCTGATTTCAAGTGGTCCCGCTTAACTTAAAATATTTGCCACTTTATTAAAAATGGCGGATAAACTCCATTAATAAACTTCATTGAGACCCTTATGTAGCCTGTATTTACATCAAAATTCAAGCAAATCTTGCTTTAAATATGCTTTTTACAATGTCGGTTTGAAATTTTCAAGTGGCTGCCACTTGAAAACAAAAAATTGGAGCAACTTGGTTAACGAACTCATCCAAGATATTTATAAGATTAGTTCACTGTCCAAATTTGGTTCGATTTCGAGTATTATTTCGGGAGTTATCGTGATGACAAAATTTTCATTATAGATAGATAGATAGATAGATAGATAGATATATAGATAAACGAAGTGATTGCAATAGGTCGATTTCTAAAGAAATCAACCTAAAAAGCGTGTAAAAGCTTCTGTATTAACTTTTTAAAAAATTTCTTGTGATTTTGTTTCGAAAAGACAATACTTAATTTACAATAGCACTATTTTTCTCTTTTTTATTCCCTCAACATTAATAATTTCGGTGTCTTATAATACATGTATATAAATCTTTATAAAAGAACTGAATAACGAACTGAATAGACTATTCAATTACTTGAGATTCAATTTGCGATAGGCCAACTATATACATATATATATTATTTCATCATTATAGTGAAATACTAGGAAGGTAGACTTGAATTAGTAAGGTATCAATAAATAACTATTGTTTATCTTAACTTTGTTTATCTTTATCGGCAAAGTCACAAAAAGAAAAAAAATAGAAAAAGAAAACTTTAAGAACTTTTTCAGTCGGCATTTCTTGTTACTTTTGCCTAAACCTCTGCTTTGACATGCGTGTAATTATCTTTAAGGATACAATGTTGAATAATAGAATTATATAAATTTATATATATATAAAATATGCTTAAGTAATAAATAGTAGTCTCATATTTTCTTTTTATTATTACAAATATTTTGATAATAATTCTGCTAAAATATCTCGCATTTAAAAGAAATTGCTCCTTTTTTCGAAGAAAATATATTTAATTTACTAATATAATCCGTTTTTTTTTTTTTTTTTTTTTTTATGTTTAATTAAATGAGGAAATCAGTCTTTGTCCATTTTAGCGTTCTCACTTTGTTCATATTCTAATTATTTCAATGGTTTTCTTAAAGTGTTTCATTATTTACACAAATGATAAAATTGTAAACAGAAAAATGTACAAAAGTACTAATTTTTTCATAACAATAATAATAATATTTATAATAAGTAAAAGTGTGAGACATAATTTTATGAAAATATTCATTGACTTTCTTTAAATGTAATTATTTAATCACTGTACGAAGAACTATGGGGAAAAAGGAACATAATTCAGCGAAAAATATAGTAAAAAAGTAAAAAATAAAATAAATAAAAACATAAGAATATTTTGTTCAGTATTCACAACCAGCAGCTATGTTTCTGCTAAAAGGAAAGTCTTTTTAAGAAAAGAATTATTTAGTTTCTTTTTCTGGAAATTTTTATTACCGCCTTAATAACGTAACATTTATTTTTATCTTCACAGCGATATCATAATTCGTTTTTTTTTTTTTTTTTTTTTTTTTTTTTTCATAACAGATTAGTGAATAAGGCACAAAACTAATAACAGTGATTCCATTACAGAAAAACGTCTCTTTATTGCTTAAACAGTAAATTTCATTTCCGTTACCTACTTTCTTTAAATACTAGAAAAAGGTTTTGAAAAGGGCTTTTAAAATAGAAACTTTTTTTTCTCAAAATGTACTTGTAAAAATTGGTCTTAATTGTTTTGCTTCAAATAATACTCTAAAAGTAAGCATATCTGGCATAAATAATTTTTTCAATAAATGAATCATATTACAAAAAAGTAAAAAAGATTTTTTTTTGGCGTGAGTCATCTCTTAAAATGTTATAATTCTCAAAAGTATTTTCAATTCGGTCTTTTTAAATTCCTTTAAAGGGCTGTTTCCTTTGAATACCGAAAACAATAACAGTATTTAAAATTCATAATATGTAATTTTAAATTTTAAAGGAAATGTTTGTTGCTACATTTTTTTAGTTCTTTCTTTTTCCATTGATATTTTTTGAAGTAATAATTATTCTGCTAAAAAGAATTTCATGTTGACAGTGTAAATTTTCAAATATATATATATATATATATATATATATATATATATAAAAAAAAAAAAAAAAAAAAAGTCATAATTTATAGGGGAGAGTGGGAATGAATGGGACATTTTTCATGTTTTTATTAATAATGTTCACCATATGTAATTCAGAATTTTATAACATTGGTCATAAGTACACTTCAGTAATCAGTTACATATAAACATTCTAACTTCAATAAAAAGTTATCATTTTTAATTAATAATGATTTTTTTTAATGTGCATGTGCATTGTCCCATTCATCTCCACCTATGGTTAATAATCACCAGGATTTATTTAATAAGCTTGTTTGAAATTGTGATTTTTAATCCAATTAATATTAGTTTATTTATTTATTTATTTATTTATTTATTTATTGATGTTATTGATTTAAGTTGAATTTAATATTCTAACTTATAATTTTTTTTAATCATAATTATTATAAACAAAAATCAGAACAATTATTTCAATCTGTTTTTCTCTAAACCAATGCTACTTTTATAATTCCATGCTATAACTATTGAGCTACAGTTTATAAAAATATTGAAAATCTATTTACGATTTGTTTTAATATAATTCTTGTGTACAATTTTCAATTAGCACATAGTGGAGAATGTCCTATTCATCTCCATTCAAACTGTTCCATTCATCCCCACCACCACATGATCATATAAAACATGAAATAGGCCTAATGAACAATTGTGAATATTCTTCTTGAATATCATAAACACAATGAAAGATAATGCCTTTTCATCAAATACGAGTTATATTAACTTTAAGCAAATAGTTAATTTTTAACTTCTATCTAAATGAATTAGTAAGAACTTACTCTGGCAGCAGAAAAATACACTTAAATTTTTTTCTGCCCTTCAATAGACAGCAGAATTCTGAAACTACACTTGATGAGTGACCTCGTACTGCTATATATCAGAAAAATTATCAAGTTTCTAGTGCTTGCAAAACATAAAAATTTTGCTATTGTCCCGTTCATCCTGCGTCCCATTCATCCCCACTCTCCCCTACATATTGTAAAATCAGAAATAACTTTAGATATATATTTCCTTGAAATATTTTAAGAATTCACGATTGAAATAGAAAAATTTTCTTTAAAATTAAAAATTTATATTTTGAGAAACCTCTATGTTATGTTATACCTGACATATTTTAGTGAAAATATTACCCCGAAAGTAAAAGGCGGACCAGTAAAAACTAAATAAAAAAGAGAGTATTTGGAATTACTCTGTGAAAAAGCCAAGCTTGAAATGCAGTCTGACTGTAGCGTATTATTATGAGGTTCCTCCTTATTTTCCGCATAAATTTTTGTGAAGCTATCACATATATTCATGGAGATGTAACGTTTTTTTTAAGACACTGAAAGAAAAAGGAGACTATTTTATCTAGAACAAGCAAGGTGTTAAACCCAGTGCAAAACCATTATTAAATAACTTGACATACATCATTAGGTATATAATGCTGCAATCAGAATGCAAAAAAAAAAAAATATTAGATACCTTATGAAATATAAAGGTACTAATTCAATCGTGCTTATTAATTTTATAACTTTTAATTCAGGTTTGTGAATAGTGTTCAATTTTGATGCTAGCAATAATGTGCTATATTTTAAAAATTATTTTGAAAGGTGAAAAGCAAATGATAAAATAACTTAAAATTAAATATAGGTAAAATAATAAAATTCCACTCTATGATATATATATATTTATATTTAAAAGGCCGTATGGTCCCCACCAGAGGCCACATGGGAAAGAGATATTTTTTTTTTTTTTTTTTTTTTTCCTTTTTTCCCTAATCGAGGCGATATTTTGTCCTGCGATACTACATCCAGATTACTCTTGTAAAATATACGGCAATAAAATAGGCCCAGATATTCGGTAAATACTTTCAATTTCTAAAAGTGTAAAAAAATAATAATTCACGATATTTTTTTAGAACTTCTTAAAAAAAATAAATATCTCATTCTTAGTGTTTTTCTAATTTTTTAAAATAAATTACTATAAATTACCAATTTTAAATAAACATAGTATTTTATTCATTTTTCATGCTATGCTTATGCTTTGCTATGCTAATTTTATGCTTTTTATTATGCTTACTATATTTTAATGCTCTCTATCATGCTACTATTAACTAACTGCACATGATATATATATATATTTTTTTTCAAATATATCTTGGCTTTTCTATGTAAAATTCTTCATCTTCGTAGCAATTAACAGAAGAAGCGTAATTACGCTTTCTGTAAGAAAGTATCAGCCATTTATAATTATTGGAAACATTTTATCTAAATGAGCTATATACTTTACTGAGTAATATTGAATGTCTTTCCAATATTTAGTATAATGAAATGTCATTGTTATTCAGAATAGTTAAAGATGGCGAACCTACCATTTGTTGACTACCTAATTGCATTAATACCAAAGAATATTAATGAAAATTTTAATGTGAGAAAAGAAGGAAACGCTTGATATAAGAAAGAATATCTAATAATCTTTTTCAAAAATCTAACTTCGTTTTTATGCATAATGAAAAATAAAAATATAATTCAATATATATTATTATAATTTTAATTTACTTCATAAATAAAAACATAGAATTCAGTTAAAAATATATAGTAAAATAGATTTTCTTAAAATCAAAATTAATAATTTTAATATTTATTTTAAGCATACCTGGAATCGATATATAGATATTTTACAGTTTTGAATTTAAAGTGTAATAATATGCATATATATATATACATATTGTTGCTTTAAAAAACTATATTTTTTAAATAGAATGAAATAAATATTATCATCAAATTTTTTTAAACTCAATACATGAAGTCTCTTATGACGTTTACATTAGATAGTTACTAGGGAAAAAATGATAGACGTGGGATTAGTTCGATCAGTTTTATGCGTTTTAAACACACTATCACCAAAGAGAGCGTATATGTTTAGTAGCAGCACAGTGTATTTCGCCAGAGGGCGCCGAGTTCCCACTGTCGTTTATTTATGTTTGAATCCCGAATTTAAACTGCTAGATCGTAATGTTAATGTCAATTTATGCCGTTAGTTGTGGAAAAATTTTATCTATTATTTATTTATTTAGTAGAAAGCATATTTGACAAAACTGCACTAATTTTCTTGGTATATTATAAAACCTTTATGGTGTTGCATCATTTATCTTTATGCCAATGATAATTATTAATATTAATATTAACATTACTATTTTTGATTCATGTAACATCTGTAAAATATTGATGGTTGATTGATTATTGGCTTCAGGTTGATTGACTACATTAGCGTCCTTTGTCTGTAGATGGAGTGCCCTCGGGATATCTTTCTAAGAGGTCCTAAACAGTATTTACGCAAGTTTCGGAGAAAATCACGGAAAACTCCAAACGGCTAGGTCGATAAGTGCGATCTGGTATCGAAGTCAACACTTTCCATCTACCAGCTTATAGGGAAGAACCACTCAGCTTCTGTTGTGGCCGATAAATCTGGATGCTTTTAAAATATATGGTCAAAGAGTGTTATGTAACATTTCATGAATTATGTACTTGTAATTCATATTGTGCAGTTGGAAAAACAAACAAAATGAATTTTTAAAACGAGAAATTATTAAATCAAAATATTTTGTAAAGTTTGATTAAAAAATCGTGAAAATTAAATACGATTTCAAATGTAAATAAATAACGGTGGGAACTTGACGCTCTTTAGGGGATTTCCTCCTTTGAGAGATTTTTTTTTTTTTTTTTTTTTTTTTTTTGGGGGGGGGGGGTAAAATTATCACAGTGCGATAAACACACTTCTAAGCACTGTAGTAGTGGATAAGACAAGCCGTGTAAATAACCTAATAATGAAACAAAATAAAAAAAATAAATTGAGGTGCAAGTGAAGGCTACAAAATGCTGTCACCGCCTGTCAAAACTTCACTGCTACAGATTTCTACTCTGAGATACAGGTAAACTATTTTCTATATTAAACCTTTTTTTAAGTAGAAAAAAAAAACTTTTTTTTTGACACTAATTAATAATTACTGATGAGCGTATGTAATAACTCCCTCAATGCATTACAGATACAAAGCTAACTTGTGCACGCACAATGTTAATGCCCATTTTGAATTTTTCGAACTATGAAAAAAAATGTGTTTTATTAAGCTATCTTTAATGTGCCATATAATGAACTTTTTATACAGCCAAACCACGAGAAAGAAATGTATCTATTTACAGACTGATTAATGAACTCTCATACATTGCAGGATAAATAACAAATATGCATTTACATAATGTTTTTAATCTATCATAGAAAAAAAAATCAATACTCAACGTTAAAACTCACTTTTAATTTTGTATAGGTATTGTAAATAAATATCTTCTATTATCAGTATTGCACAGTTTTTCTTTATATTGGATAACTGAGTATTTAATTTAAGATAATCAGTCATAGAGTAACTTATTTTCAAACTTGATATAAAGTTTTTATTTTATATCATTATGCTCCCGGGTAAGAAATATTTGATAAATAAAATATCACGATTAATTAGTTCCTCTATATGGACTTTGCCTTATATCTACAGGTAGAGAACTTTAAGTGAAATTCAGATTAAAAAATAATACAAAGTCATTTGCAAAAATTTGAGACCAATAGCCAATTTTCAGTATTTTAATGCATTGCATCATTTGCGCAGATTATTGCATCATCTCAAGGGCTGATTACATCAGACGCATTCTACTGCTATAAACAATGGTTCCTGGCATGTTTATCGCCAGTTGTTTATTGGATTTTATCTTAGACAGTGCTGTTGTGTAATTATTGTAATTGGTAAAAAAAACTTTCACTTACTGTTACAAAAAGGTTAGAAATATTGACCTTCCGTAAAATTGGATTTTCTGAACGTGAAATAAGTTCGATTGTAAATGTGAGCAAGACAGCTGTGCATCAAGCTATTAGTAAATTTAAAATTTCGAGAAAATTTGTGGATCTGAAGAAAAGCGGTCGCCCTAGAAAAACGAATGCACGGGGTGATCATGTGGTAAGAAGAATGATAGTACAGGAAATAATGATAGTACGAAAATTTGAAATCCTCTGTCCCCTCCCGTCCCCAGGAAGTTCCCACCCCAAGAGTTGCAAAATTTAATGACGGGTATCGTTCAAAAGAATTTTCAATACCTTTAAAACGAAAGGTTAAACCATGGACCTGTGATAATTTAAAATAAAATTATCGATTTTTTTTTTTTTTCATTTTTAACAATAAATAAATAAAAAATAAATAAATAAATAAATAAAATAGATAAATAGATAAATAAATATAAATAAATAAAATAAAATAAATGAATATATAAAAATAAAATGAAATAAGTGAAATAAAAATAAAATAAAATAAAGTATTATTTGTTTATTAATATTATTTATTTATTTATTTAATTTATTTTGTACTTTCTCCAATTTTCAGTATCTTATTATCCCGAGTTGGTAACTTATTCTTACGATCCGATCTTTAATGCATTCCATACAATTCTTTATTACTTTAAACATTACGAATAATAGTTTTGGAATGATTAAGAGTCACACTTATTCCACGTTCCGATTTTTGTTTTCATTATAGAACTACACTCTTCTGAAATCTATTTCATACTACTCATTTCGGCGACGCACATTCAAAAAACCTAATACACTTCAGAATTTCCTTTTTTTTTTTTTTTTTTTTTAATTATTATTTTCTTTATATTTTACAGATGGATTCGGTTACAGTTAAAATCTGAGATCAAAACTAAAATCGCCTTCTTAATTACAAATATGAGAGTGGTCTTATATTTATGAAATAGCGGTTTTCCGTAAAATTGATTGGCGTAAAAATTATTAAATTATCTTCTATTTATTATAAAAAAGGGAGAAATTTTGAGTGGTCTTATAATTTTGCAACAAACTATAAAAGCAGTGAATATATATATATATATATATATATAATATAAATTGCTCAATTTAAATTAATTTTTGCAGTCCTCTATCAAGAAATATGTATATCTAAGTGAGATAAATATATTTATTTTCCGATTACTTTGGATAAAGTATATTTCGAGCTTGACAAAAATTTTCCTGTATTATTCCAATGATTAATTTTTGTTCATAAACTTACAAGGAGAACAAGAAGGATAAGAGTTAATTCCTCCACAAAGTCATATTTCACGCCATATTTCTAATCCATTTACTCAGAACAAAGAGTTTGTATTTAATTCATTCTATGGTAATCAGAATTTAAGAATGCTGGTATAAAAGTAATGTTCCTGGAAATAGAGTTTAGACTACAGTGAATTAATTTGTGAAATGATTAATGCATTTAAAGGTCATTTGTTTTCAGTAACATTTGAATTTTAGTAGACAAAACAATAATTACGGAAATTTAGATTTCAAAATTTTAGGTGAAAAATGAAATAGATATTTGTTATTTAACAAAATATTGTTATCTAACATAGTCACATTTTAAAATAAGCTAATGCAATAAAAATTTTAAATCGTTCAACATAAGTATGCGAATAATTTAATATATATGTATTTTTTTTTTTATTGAAAATACACACACACACGTGCATATGCATACATATATGCTGATAGATCGATATAGATACATTTAAAATAAACTGAACAAAGTAATAGTATAATATGTTAATTAATTGGTGTATTTTTTGCACGCACTTGAAATTTATTCTCTTCTTTTATTTTTTTGTAATGCTAAATAACTATGTTTGTTTTATTTTAATGCAGAATTTGATTCTCGAAATACGCAAAATTGCTTCTTCTGAATGTTTGTTGCAAAGTAAGCTGAAAACTTTGCAGTTACATTTATGTAATTAAAGGTAGAACCAATGTAAAACTTTATGCAAAATTCAATGTTTTAAAAAGTTGAACTAAAAATATTTCTAGGAGTATAAAAGAAAATACACATAGAAAAAGACAACTATGTTTATTGAACATAACTAACCTTTTTAATTTGCTGTAATAAGAACATAACAATTAAAATAATAAAGGAATATTTTATGATAATCAGTATAATTTTAAGTTAACAAACAGAAATTTTTATTCATGCCTAAAAGTTTGTAAAAAATTTAAATAATCGCTTCTTAGACAAATCTAATAAAACATGCATAAGCAAAATATCACAGAAATAACACATGCATATGAGAGTCATTGGTATATTCAAATATATTAAAAAAAAGTAGAGAGTTCATAGCTTACAATACAGTCATTTCCAAAAGTTTAAGAGCACCTATAGAAATATCAAATTTAATGGAATTCCGCAAGAAAAAAACTCTTAAAACTGTGCCTCTTATTTCAGAGGCACATTTTTCATTTTTGTGCCTCTGAAAAATAAGAGGCACACGTGCCTCTGAAAATTAAAAGGCACACGTGCCTCTGAAAATTAAAAGGCACGAACAGTGCCTTTGAAATTCAGAGGCACATTTTTCATTTTTGTGCCTCTGAAAATTAAAGGGCACGAGAGGTGCCTTTGAAATTAAGAGGCACATTTTTAATTTTCGTGCCTTTGAAAATTAAAAGGCACAAATGATGCTTTTGAAATTAAGAGGCACATTTATGATTTTTGTGCCTTTGAAATTAAGAGGTGCAACATTATATTATGCACTTACTCTCTGAACAGACATAATGTGCTTTTAAATAAAAAATCTTATTTTAAATTAATTTCCATGACTTTTATTAAGAGCCAGTGTTTCACAGTGTGTTAAATGTCGTAAACATGAAGAAACAATCATTATTCGTTCTTTTTAAAACTTTGTTTTCACATTCACACACATTTTTATTTTTAAATAAATTTCTGTTTTCAAACAAAACTAAAAAAAGAAGAAAAAGTATCTTTTCGATTTTTTAAATTTATTTTAGGGTGGTAAAAATCCAAAATTTTACATTTTACAGTTTTGAAATAAAATATTAAAAAATTAGTTTTTGGAAAACAAAGGATTAAAACTGGTGGATACTTTTGAATGGGAAAATGGAGATACAATATTTAATGAATAACAAGTGATTATTTTCCATATATTAATATGTGATTTGGTTGGCTGACGAGTCTTCTTGAGAATGGGGTACATTACTCAATTTTTTTTATGGAAAAAATGACCAACATTTATACATGAATGAGAGAAAGAAAGATTTGCAACATAAAAAGCAGCAACCTGATGCTGCATCTTTCATGCTGCATTGGTGCCTTTCTGCCCCTCATATATTTCCACAATTTTTGAGGCTAAGTTTAAGTGTTAGTTTGCATGGATCAGATACAAAAAATACATGCTTAAGAGAGGGCAATACTGTTCCCACCAACAGCCAAGCCCATGTTATTTTAGGTTGTTTCTTAATTTACTCATTATCTAATATATTTTTTAAAATTCAATTTTTACATTAAGAAAATTAATTACCATTAAAAATTAGCTCTCAATTTTGAAAAATTGATTTTTCAAAAATAATAATGATAATAATAATAATTTTAAGTTAATGTTATTAAAAAAAAAAAAAAAAAAACTATGGGCATTTTTTTTTTTTTAAGCTACCAAATCAAAATATTAAAAATGTGAAAAATTAATTTATTTAAAAATACTATACTAATTTAGTGATTTTGAATTTTCTCAATTTAAAAAATATATTAGGTAATGAGTAATGAAAACAAGCTTTCCCATAGAACAACATGGGTTACAGCTGTTAGCAAGATGATATTGTTTATTCACTCTTCACCTAAAAGTTGACCAGAAACGTAACAAATCTAACTTCATTTTATTCTAAAGAAAAATTTGATTTATAAATTATACATTATTTATATAGTGTATATTTTTTTAATTCTGTTTTCACATTTGGATAATTCACAATCATTATAATGTTTCTGTTTAAAAAATATAAATAAATAAAAATATTTTTTAATATTTTGTTTTAAAATTGTAAAGTGAAAAAAAGAATTTTTATAAAACAAGAAGTAGCTAAACATTTATGAATTTTCTAAATATGAAAATAGAATTTTGAAATATATACATTTGGTAATGTGTAATTTACAAAACAAATTTCTTCACAGAATAATAAAAATATGCTTAGACTGCTTAAGGAAAAAAAAAAGTAAGTGCAGCATGCAAGCTACAACATGTGCTGTAGCTTTCATGCCGTATAAAAATTATACTTCTTGAAACAATCCAGCCAACACAATTTTCCTCTTTTTGGAGGGGGAGGGGGAGGTGTGGGAGGCTGATAATAGATAACGTTTAATAATTTTGATCTAAAACAATACTTGTGTCTTTGCCATTTATTGCATTTATTTATGAGTTTTTTTATTTAATAAAGTCAAACCTCATTTATGTGAATTTCTTTTAGTATGAACTGTTTCCATAATCCCTGTCAAAATGAAGATTAGTTTAGTTATATAAAGTTAGTGACAGCATGAACAATATTTTTATTTTCTTTGAGATTCATATTAATGAGCTGCACAATATATATTATATATCGTGTGTGTGTGTGTGTTGTTTTACTTTTGTATTCAGTTTATCTGACAGATTAAAGATTAAAATAAAGAAAACATACTCTAAAATCTGAAAGCAAATTATTCTCAGATGCAGGCAAAGGATGAAATCAAGAAGTGGTTTACTCAACAAAAAACAAGCATTTATTTTTATTTATTAATTTTTTTACGGAGACAAAAAAATAACAAAGAAATATACAGCTTGTTTCATTTTTTGTAATTTAGTATAATACACTGTTAGACATGGCAACATTTTAATTTGTTCTGGTTAAGTACCTTCTTTCTTTTTTACCATGTTTTTATTAACTTCTATTCTTGTTTGTTTGTCTGATACAAATTTGCAATCTATTTTTAACTAACTTCCCTACTAGCTAGACATTTGAAACTTTCACAGTAGCTCAGAACACAGTGACAACACAATACTTCAAAGTCAGATTTTCGAAAAGTTTTCTTTTAATTAATTAAAATATGAAAATAATAAGCTCCTAATCCTTATAAATAGCCATTAAAATATTAGCTATAATTGTTGCCAAAAAAAATTTACGGGTTCATTTTCTTTCGACAAAAAATAAATACATTTAAATGTGAACCTTAAAAAATTAGCCTTTTTTTTTCCATTATTATTATTAGTTTACTAAACTGAGTTCATGTGCTTAAATATTATTTTTTATTCTTGCATATTTTATTAATGATTCATCAGAAAATTTAAGAACATGGTACAGAAAGTTTTTTTTTATCTTATAATGATTACACCTCTCTTCCTAAAGGGTATATTACTTTTCTTATTTAATTGTAATTACATTTTGGAGAAAATTTCACTACATAATGGTATGAAGAAATTGCAAGAATTTACAATGCTGCGAAATAAATTAAAATGTTGGCATGGCTGTGATAAACTTAGTTAGTGGTTAATCAATGCATTAATTATTTTACAGATTGTACCTCGGCTTCATCGTGTACACTTTTGTGTACATATTTTTTAGTATCCTAGAATATATAAAAATTTATATTGTTTGTATTGCATTTTATATACAATGCAATTGTGTTTTAGAGCTAGGATTTTTTTTTTTAATCTCATTTACCTTGGAAACCTCATGCCAATTCTGCAAATAAGTAGATTGTATAAATAAATAAAATTTAAGTCTAATTTCTCACTATTATTTGGGAAAAAAAAAAAAAAAAAAAAAAAAAAAAAAAACTCAATATTATCATCTTTATGAAATTGGTTATCATTAAATTAAAAATATTTGCAAATGACTGTAAAAGCAATACTTTAAAAACACCTTCAATTGTACAACCCTTTTCTTTATTACTGATGGAAAATGGAAGATGGGTCGTGTTGTTTGGCTGGATTGGAATGTGAAATTAAATATTTTTTTTTTTAAAAAAAGTAGGCCTGTTGTAGTAGTATAAATATGCATTATTTCTTATTCCTTTAAATGTTCAATTTCTTCATTTGAGTAGTTAACTATTCTTAAAATTCATATTGCTATAAAGTTTCATTATTCTTTATCAGTTATGAACCACTAAACCTTGAATTTTGCTTGTTTTACTCCATAAAGAAATAAACTCCTGACTTAATATACATTTTTCATCCATGTGACTCCAAATGTATCATCTTCTGAGTATTGTCTGTTTATTAAGGTTGTTTTCTGTTAAATTCTTTGTTAATTTGTATTTAATAGCCTGTTCCATTTTAAATTTCACTTCAATTAATTTCATGTACAATAGGGGGTCCCACAATGTGATTTGCTATTATAGCCACTGAACAAAATCGTACATTGGTGCTTAAGGGTGAAAAAGGTCTCCCCTGATGAATTTTTTTCACCTTTTTTGTGCTTCTCCTACTTGAAAAAACCGCATTCTTATTGGTCTATGTTGTTTCAGTGATATTGTATCTGTTGCTTGGCTTTTACCATATGTATAACTCATTATTATATCTATATAGTATATTTATCTAAGGCTATTTTATATTACTGTTTATTTTTATTATTTTAAACCTAAAAAAGAAAATTATATCCTGTTTCAAATTAAACAAAACAATGTAAGAGTTTACATTAGTTTTGGTGACAGTTATATAAATATGAGTTGGGGGACACAGAAGGGTTGATCATACCCCAGGCATTATACTTGCTAGGGATAAATTAATATTACCCAATTTCATTCTCTGTATTTTGTACTCCAGAGGTAAAAGATACCATGTCATTTTGTCAAAAGTTAATACCACTATGTCTGATGTGTTACAATGAAATAAGTTGTCACGAATAAAGAAAACTAACACAGTTTTACTTTTCACTGTTTTTTCTCCTTTATAATAACTTGACATTAGTGCTTAAATCCTCTATAATTAAAAAAATAAGTAAATAAATAAAATACATTTAAAGAACATACTTTTAACCCTTTTCACAAAATAGACATTGTGTCACCTCTGGGGTACAGGTTGCTGCTACAGGTTTGATAGATATTGCTACAGGTTTTTAGGGTTGGGGAGACATTAAAAAGGTATCACATCCCAGGTGCCAGTTATGCTCACTAGACCACTGTTTATTATCCATATAAGCATTAAGAATACACAATAGAAATAAAATACAAACCAATCAAATGCACTTATATTTTATTTACTTTCACATTAACATTTTTGTTCTAGTGCCAGTTCTAGTGTACAATTGTCTAAACTTTGTTATTTCGCCACACAGTATAATGTTTTTTTTTACTGATAAAGAAAATACTTGGCCCCGGTCGTTTACTTTCTTCAGAATAGTCACCCTAAAAAGAAAATTAAGATCTTTAAATATTTTATATTTATTTATAACAAACTGAAATATGTAATATATATATATATATTTAAATATAATAACTATTTTGACTATTAAATGACTGTTTTCACTAATATCAACATGTAAACCTTAAATTTAATAAGATGATGCAACAAAAATACACATAAGAAAATAAAAATTTTAATTTATAAAGCACGAAAATTGTTAGACTTACACCATTATAAGAATATTAAAAATAAATCTGTAGTGTATAAACATTGAATTCTCCAGAGAAGCTGAAAAATCTCAAGTCCCTGAATTCTAAAATTAAATTTATATATTAAAAAAATAATAATAATTTAGAATAAACATGGATAATAAATAAGAGAATTTTCTTTTTATGGATCTAATATTTTTTAAAGGGAGCTAGACGATGATAAATTAGACCGATATTTTTAACTTATTGGGGCATCTAATGCTGCTTAATGTCAGAATTGACTCATTTATTAATTGACATAGGTTAACGTAATTGACTCCATGACTAATTAAAATTTTTAAATTCTGTTTTCAAGGGCCCCCTTGGGAAGACTCCTGGGCATTCCTATGTCAATTTTTGTACTTCTATGTTCAATAAAGGCTGAACGTATAGAAAGACAGACAGACAAACCTTTCCTTTTATTATTATATATTAAATATTTATTCAAACTATAAAATTCAATGCATAAAGATGAATTTTTTCATTGTAAAAACACATGCTAAATTGTGACAAGAGATTATAATAGTCGCTAGAGTAAATATTTCATCATTCAAAGCAAATATATAATAAAAACAGTAAATATATAATACAGTCGAACCTCGTTAACGTGAATTACTTTTAACATGAACTGTTTCCAGAATCCCCGTCAAAATGAAGATTAGTTTAGTTATATGAAGATTAGTTACTGATAGTATGAACTATTGATAACTTGAACAAATTTTTTTCCCCTTGAGATTCACGTTAACAAGGTTCGACTGTGCTTTACTTAAAATTATATTTAAAAAAAAAAAAAAAAAAAAATTAACACTCATTTCTGAAAATGTTTATAAAATTTTATGTCATAATTTCTCTTTTCCATGCTTATTATTTATTATTCAATATTTTATTCTGAAATTATTTCTTCACACATCCAATAGTTAAGATAATGTTCTTGTAAGAAAGTTTTATAATAAACAACTTGATTAAAACACACTTTACAGATAATTACAATTTTACTTCTTTAACATTGCAAAACAAATTTCCTCAACAAAAAGTATTATGATGCATTCTAAAGAGCAGCAACTTACGTAAATTGGAGTGTTTTCTTTTCGAACATTCTTCTGTCGTTTACAGGTAAATCCCAAATCATTTTGTGATTTCTTTAGCAAGGGATTGTCCTAGATTCTGATATTCCCATCTTAAGGCACAAGCATTCCCATTACAAATAAGGTTCTCCTGACTAAAAAAAGAAATTCAAATATTTATACATATATATGAATTTAAAAATTGCATTAATCAGGCATGAGAGTGCAGAAAATTTAAAAAAGAGGAAACACGCATGTTCATAAAATTAATTTCAAATGAAAAATAATGCGCGCGGGGAAAAACTATACAAAATATTTTTAAAGTGACAAATTAAACTAAAAGAATAATTGCACATTAACACAATAAAACTTGCGTGTTAAAAAAAAAAAAAAATTAGCTAGCAATCAACATTTAATCACTGATTGGTGATAGGAAAAAAAAAAGGGGGGGGGGGTAAAAAGTAGTTCATGAGTGAGAAATATTGAACACAATTCTACTTCTTTATGGGTTCTAGAATATCATAAAGAAAGCTTAAAATTAATATTGATATTTTTATTGTGGATGGATAAATATTCTAAAATAAAAGGTTTCCTGCAGAATGTTTGATCTGATCGGTGATGGTTAAAGATGGAGAAAAAAAGGGGGGAGGGAGCAGGACAAAAAAAAAATTACATGAGTGAGAAATACTGAATAATTCTGTTCTTTTATAAGTTATAGAATCTGATAAAGCACGTTTAAAATGAATACTGACATTTATATTTTGGATGGAGAAAGATTGAGAATCTAAAGTCTTTCGTGGAGCGTTTGAACAATGATCGTTATTCAAGGATGAAAGTGGGAAATGGACAAAAAGTCTAAAGATATGTGCAATACTCAAAGATAACTTAAATTTTTTTAATAAAAGAAGAAACAGAGACAATAAATCATACTTTCCATAAGCAAATATGAGAATAAATTAAAACTAACTGCTCAAGAACATGTTAAAATAAAGAATATTAAACAAAAATAAGAATGTTTTGAAATAAAAAAGTCTGAAAATTACTTTTAAAAAATTAAAAAAGTCTGAAATTCCTACTAAAGTCTGAAGAATCTCATCTCTGGTTATTGGAGTTTGATTTAAAAAAAAAAAAAACTGAATTAATGGAAATCACATAAAAGCAGAAAATCGCTTATCCGCAGAAAAATCTCATGCCTGATAATGTACAATGGAATGTGATCTTTAATAAAAAGGAAAATACTTACTTCAGATATGAAATTAGTTCGTCTTTTAATAACGAACTCAGCATGGCGTGGTTTTTGGATATTAAAATATCGCCATTCAATATGGGCATCAAAACCAATAGATGTTGCACCAAGCTGCAGTTTTATTCCTGAAAGTCCAGTGCAAAATGCTGATAACACCCAGGTAGAAAAACTAATTCATAAATGTCACTCTTGCTCTTTTGAAACTAAGTACTTTAATGCATTCATATAGCATTTTAATAAATTCCATAAAGGAAAATACTTTTTGCAGTGCTCAAACTACAAAAAAATTTATATTCGAAAGGAGCTTATAAATTGCACATTAATAAATGCAAAAAAGAAGTAACAAATGTCCTTCCGCAAATGAAAGCTTCATTAAATACTGCATTAGACATTTTGCCACCAACAAAAAAATTGTTTCCGAAAACAGGTCAGTTAGTATAATGACTGATCTGTGTGTGGAGTTAGAGGGAAAGCACAAAATATTAATTGATGCTGTAGTATCAAAAGTTCAATATCTTCTGGAGTCCTGTGGATCAGAATTAGTTCTTGACCAAATATCCAGAAACTTTAAACATAAAAGATATTTCTCCTCTTTGGGTATTTACATAAAACCAGAAGAATGTTCTTTTAAAGGTTGTGGAACAAAAGGATATTATATTCCTTTGAAAAAATTGATTACAAATTTGCTAGAAAGTCCTGGATATAGCAAATATTTTTATAATCCATATAAAGGTGCAGAAAATGTTAAAAATGGGCTCTTATTTGATTACTTTAGTGGCATCAAATATAATAATCATCCTGTATTATTAGAGCACCCAAAAAATGTTTTTATTATGATGCTTTATCATGATGATATTGAAATAGCAAACCCACTGGGAATGAAACGATCCCGAAAGGGTAAGTTGACTATGTTTTATATTGTATTCTTAAACATACCAATTTACCTACGTTCACAATTGCCACACATTCATCTTCTATGACTGTGGCACATGCCAGTTCAGTCAAAACAGCTGAATCAAAATCTATTTTGTTGAAGGATTTTTTTTAAACTCTCATCATCTTGCTGTTGAGGGTATATTTCTGAACACAAAAGATGGAATTTGTAATTTTCATGGTTGTCTTTTATCGTGCACTGGTGACTCATTAGCTTGTCACAACATAGGCGGTTTGTTGGCACAATTCCCGCCGGCTTGGAGGCGTGATTTATTTTCCAAGATGGTGGCTGTTGACGTTCTTAACAATCGTTTTTCCCTGCAAATGAAATTGAAAAAATTTGATCGTTAATGGAATTTTAAATACAAAATACATCAACAAACGGCATTTTTAAATGTAAATCACATCAACGAGCTGACGTGGATCGCACCAACAAAAGTGGCAATCAATATAATAAAAATAGTACTACAATGTATATTATTAAAAAAAAAAAATATTTAAATTTAAAATTTTTTTTTTTTTTCATTCTGTATACATTGCAGGGGTTGGTATCCCTCTGAACTGCCGCGGTCAGTTTAATTGCTGCTGTTTGCTAAAAAAAAAAAAAAACATCACTGGGCAGCCCTAGTTCATCAGGCATGAATCAGTAAAAGCATGAAAATTGATGGAGCCGTGGTCACTATGTTTTCTGCTGTTTGCTCGCGTCACGAGCATTAAAAGCAGGGTGTGAAAAAATCATGATTTTTTTTTTCTTAAATAAAAGAAAACAGATTTTTTTGTTTTATTTACATTATTCGACTAAAAATAAATGTTAATAAATTAAGCATGAAACTTTTTTTAAATTTAAATTTGAATTCATATAAGTAGTGTTGACTCTAGGCCGATTTAGCTGGGCGCAGCGCTCGGCGGCCCTTTACTAACACATTTTTGCGCCCCACGGCCCTTATTAACTTATTTCTAGCGCCCCGCGGCCGTTACTAACTCATTTTTAGCTCCCAGCGGCCCTCATTTGTATTTTTCACAGGGTTGCCAACTGCTCCGATTTCTGCGGAGTTCCTCCGAAAAAATTTAAAAACTCCGCGAGTTATTTTTTATGCTCCGCAAATTCAGTCTTGACCACCTAGCCAAATATATTTAATTAAATTCATAAAACTGAATAGTGGCAGACACTGAAAAAAAATATATACTATTCTTTTATCTTTCTTTTTGCCTTGCACACATCTAGACAGAAATCGCGATCCAATCTTTATCAACTTTTGATTTTGCATTTTCAACAGTTGCCGCATAAAACAACATTATTCTTTGAATTTTATTTTTAGTGCTAGAGGCCTATTTCAGTCGGTACAGTTGTCGAATTTTTATAGGTCACTCTTAATTAGTGCTAGAGGCCTATTTCAGTCGGTTTATTGAATGGGGATTTATTGAATGAGGTCCCCCCAAGGCCCAACTTCGACATGAGTCCCCCCCAAGGTGCCCCTATTTCAGTCGGTACAGCGTTGTCGAATTTTTATAATACACTCTTAATAGTGCTAAGGGCCTATTTCAGTCGGTTTATTGTGGGGATTTATTGAATGAAGTCCCCCCAAGGCCCAGGGCCTGATTAAGGGGGAAGCTCGCTCTTCACACATTATTTATACTTACACCGTTATTTTTTAACAAATACTTTCCTCCTATAATAAACAGAAAATTTTCATTAAAAATTATTTTAAAAGAATTCTGGTGTCTAATAACGGTGAGTAAATTGGATTGTTTTACACCGTTCATTTTTTATAAAAAATATTAACTCGTCAAAGCGTGGAATTTCTATTACATGAAGTAAAAAATAATTGTAAAAATATTCCGGTATGAGCGAGCTTCCCCCTTAATCAGGCCCTGCCAAGGCCCAACTTTGACATGAGTCCCCCCTTCCAGGCCCAACTTTGAGATGAGTCCCCCCCCCAAGGTACAACTTTGACATGAGTCCCCCCCCCCCAAGGCAGTAGGCCTCTGGCACTAAATTAAAATCTGTCAATGTCAGATTTTCATGTTTTAAATAATAATGAAATAATGTCGTGTCTGTATAATTTTTATTTATCTATAAAAGCGCTTCAACGCCTCTTGAAAATCACAAAATAACAAAACTAACTTTTACATTCTAGCTGAAGAACCACACGCTTCATCGTACAATATTCATAAATAAAAAGTAAAGAAAAAAAAAATCTAGTGCTAGGCATTGTGTAATCGAAATATTGCTGACTCAGAATGGGAACAAATATTTGTTTACATTAGCTATGAGTGTGTTTAATTAAAACCACAAGCTGAAAGGGGGGAAGAAAGAAACCGAATGCTATGATTATGCGGTATTTTGATTTTCATTTAAACTATATCAATGTTTCAGTTAGAATCTTAATGCTTAATACGTTGCTAAAAAATAATACTTTCTAACGAAATAATTTTTTATTTTAATTATTTATCGATAAAAATAATGGATTCAATGCTACTGAACTTTAAGTACAATTGACAACGCAAGGAATCTAAGACCAGGAAGAGGTATCTTCCGTGAGAGACTTTCTAAAGTGTTTTAGGCCGTAATCACGCGAGTTTTGGAGAAAACAGTATAAAGCCAGACTTTAACGGAGGAATTGTCCTCTGTAATAGGAAACTTTCTTAAGTGTTTTAATATACAAGTTTCTGAGAAAATCATGGAAAATTTCAAACTTTATCGTACCAAATATCTACCTTGTTTGGAGAAAGAAAAAGAATATTTTCTGTGCTTTTTGTTGGGATAACTGAATACGCGATAACTTAGTTTTTACAGTGCATGGGTGATTCTAAGAAATTTTCATATCTGAAAATGGGACTTTCACAAAAATCATCGAATTTAAAATGGATTTGTCACAAAAATAGCACAAGAAAATTGCGTATTTTATAAATCAGCCGCAAAAAAATGACATTTCAGTAATTAAAAAAAAAGAAGCTGATTTATGACTAGATAATTACACATTTTTAGAAAAATAACACCTATTTTAGCAATTAGTTTACGATTACGTAATTTTAAAAATTAGCTGTAAAATAATTCCGTATTTCTATAAAAAGCCACAAAATTATACGTATAATGCAAATCATGATTGAAAAAAGCAAGAAATTCATCGATTAGTATCAAAAGCCTTTTTCAGCGATTAATTGTGATTAAACATAAATTTTGTTAATTAGCGGCAAAATGATTGCGTGTTTCCGTTATCGGCCACAAATGTATCGTGATTTACTGAAATCAACTGGGGAAAAAAAAAAAAAAAACCCTTTACTGGCTAGCAGCTAAATGATAGCATATAATAAGTAAATTTTTATTAGTGGGAAAGCGATCCCATATTTGCGAAATCTACTTCAAAATTATTCCCGATTTCGACATTCCGCTTTGAAAAAAAAAAAAAAAAATGCAAATTTCATTGATTAGTGGCAAAATAGTTGAGTATTTAAGATTCAGCTTTCAGAAGAACGCATATTTAATAGATTAGTAGCTAAATAACAGCGTGTTTCGGCAATCGGCCGCATAATAATTGCGTATTTCAGAAAAGTTTGGTATTTGGGAGATGTAGCTTTAAAAAGGGCTCAAATTTCATCGATTAGCAGCCAGATAATTGTATATTTCGTTAATAATTAACCCTATTTTCTATATAATTAACCGCAAAAATATCACGAATTTTAGGAAATCAGCTTTGAAAGAAGAGTGAATTTTACCAATCAGTTTCAAAACTATAGTATATATTATTAGCAATTATTTGCTATTAAACGTAGATTTTGTAAATTTGCAGTGAAATAATTACGAATTTCGGCAATCGGTCGTAAATTCTGTCAAATACGGGAAAAACAGCATATTTATTTAATTAACGGTAAAAACATAATTCTACCTCCCCCCCTCCCCTTACATTTTGTAAATGATATATTTCATTCAAAAATGTAAAAATTTTCAAAATTGTTTCTCATAAAAATCTGATTTTGTCTTGGCACATTCTATGATATAATATTATCTATACAAGCTTTTTTTTTTTTTATATCTGATTTTTCTTTTCTTTTAAAATTTCATTATTTTGTTTATTTATTTATACCTTGGATACATTGCTGCTATAAAAAAAATTAGTAAGTTTTTTTTTGTTTTTTTTTGGGGGGGGGGGGAGGGGGGGGGGCTACATTTTGTAAGTGATATATTATGAAGATGTTATAGTGCCCTTTTTGAATTATTGAGAATATTATAGTGCCCCTTTTCAGAATATTAAAGTACCCTTTTATCGAGTTCCCGCCAGCGGCCCTTTTGTTCTAGAGTCAACACTAATAAGAAGCAATAAATATAAATAAACTAAATTTAAAAAATATATATGAGGATATATAAAAGTAAATAAATAAATAAAAAATTAATATTAGCCAACATAGGTACATTCAACCCCCCCCCCCCCCTTTTCAAAAAGAAAAATAAATAATGATATAATATAGAGTAATAAAAATAAAATAAATAAATGATTAAGTGTAAATAGCTTAAAAGCATATAAGATAATTTTTTTTTTTAATGTTTTTATTATTATTGTCATTAAAATATACATATTAAAACATCTTGAATATCACATTAACAAATTTTTGTAAGAGAAACTTTTTAGAGAATAATTATTCAATTAAAGGAAATTCAATGTGTATATTATAATATATATATAATACACACACCCAGTGGCAGAAAGTTTTGTAGCTGTCTGTGACAGGCTTTTAAAATTTCATAATCTGTCTGCAAAATTTGCGTGTAATCAGGGGTGAAATTGGCTTACACTCAAAAAGCCTGAAAGCTGATTTGGGACGGGAAGGGGGGGGGGGGTGTCCTGGCTTAACATCAGTGCTGATCTCGTGCAACAATACACGAACACAATTTTACTACAGAACAATATAGTATAAACAATTGTGTGTATTCATTCAATTCATCTCATTCAATTAAATATTTTATAGCAATGTTTCACACAACACAATATAAATAATTATAAATAATAAAAGTATTAGTTTTAGTTTTGATACAGAAATTTTTTTTTAAGTGAATTGTTATTCAAAAGTTGCAGACAAATTTTTTTATCAGTGCAGACAAAAACTGTCTGCAAGCCGTTTTTCTGTGTCCGCGACTATGTCGCCGTGTTTCTGCCACTGGGTACACACATTAGTATTTGCAATTTATTACCAATAAAATACATATAAATTCTAAGATTTTTTCAAAAGATTAAAGTTTTAAAAAATTAAGAAAACTGAAACAACTAGCCAGGCCATTACCATTTCATTTCTAATTTTATAAAAGCTAAGTAAAAAGGGAAAAATTGCTTAAGAATGTCTTGGCCAGTTAAAAAACATAGTAATCAGAATTAGATATAAGAAAAGTTAAACATGAACGACAGAGTGACAGACAAATCAAATGCTTCAGTTCAGATGATACAATATTTATTATCCTTAAAAAAAAAAAAAAAAAAAACACTCAGGGCAGAGAATTTAAGGCTTTGTATAAAAAAATTTGGCTGCAAATGAACGTAGTTAGCTTCAAAATAAGAATAGAAGATAAAAATAGAGTTGTAAAAAATTAAAAGAATCATTTTAAAAATTAATAAACACAGATATTTTATTTATTTTTTGGGGGGAGGGGGTATTTGATGTAAATAACAAGTAAGTTCAAGTTTTCTTATGTTCTAAGACTATATAAAACTACATATTGACCCAAAATTGTAAAATTTTATTTTTGATTTAAATCAATGATTTTTGTTTTTTTTTTTTAATCAAAGTGATTTTAATCAAGTTGATTTAAATTGGCGTACCCTGATTAAAACAACAACAAAAAAAAAAAAAAAAAAAAAAAAAAAAAACATCACTGGACACCCCTAATCCATGGGGCATGAAACAGTAAAAGCATGAAAATTGATGGAGCCGCAGTTTCAATGTTTTCTGCTGTTTGCTCGCCATGCGAGCATTAAAACCAAAAATAAATCACTGGATACCCCTAATTAGGGATTCATAAGACAGTAAATGCATGAAAATTTGTATAGGCTGCGATCAGTACACTAGCTGCTGTATGCTTGCTTCGCAAGCATTAAAACAAACAAACAAAAAAACAGGGTTGGCAAGTTTCTTCCAAAGCGGAAAAAACCGACCAGAAGAAATAGGTTTCTTCCAAGTGGAAGAAATGGAAGAAACTGTTTTTCTTAAAAATTTATTCTATAAATTGCAGATTCGTAAGATACAATGGATGCATTGATCTTATAAAGAACTTTAAGTAACTTTAAATATACCTATACAAATTTAATAACATATTTAGTTAATAATTATGAGTTTTTTTTTTATCAAAATGAGCTAATTAGCCTCGGTATCTGATGATCACATTCCAAAATACTCAAAATCCAGTAAAAAAAAAATCAATTTCAATTTAAACAGTATAAAGTTTTATAATTTAGACAATTTTGTTTCTTTAACTGGTAATAAATAATAATTTGGATCACTTGCTTATACTTTCTGATAAGACAGCTCTTAACGTAATCCAGTTAATTAAAAGAACCAGTATGCAATAATTACTATTTACTGTATTACAAAATGTCATAAAAACTTTATTTTCCTTATAGTCACATACAGTACAGTCAGCTCCCTCTAATCTGCAAATCCTTCCTTTTTTAATCTAAAAGAAATTTGCATCTCATATTTCAAAAAAATTCACATTTCTCACATTTTTACTTTTTATTACCATGTTTTTATTAACTTCAATTCTTGTTTGTTTGTTTGTCCGGTACAAATCTTGCAATCTATTTTTAACTAATTTCCCTACTAGCTAGACATTTGAAACTTTCACAGTAACTCAGAACCTGGTGACAACACAATACTTCAAAGTCAGATTTTTGAATAGTTTTCTTTTAATTAATTAAAATATGAAAATAATAAGCTCTTAATAGCAATAAATAGCCATTAAAAAAATTAGCTATAGTTTAATTGTTGCCGGCAAAAAAATTACAAGTTCATTTTCTTTCGACATAAAAATAAATACATTTAATTCAATGTGAATGTGAAAAAATTATAAAAAGTTAAATTATGCATTTCACAAAAATTGACGTCATTATCAATTTAAAAATTTTATACACATTGATAAGTGCTAATGCACGATGCTAATATACATTGTTCTAAAAGGAGTAATATTTTTAAAACCAACTTTTTTTCCACTATTATTATTATTTCACTGAACTGATTCCATGTGCTTAAATATTATTTTTTAGCCTCACGTATTTTATTAATGACTCATCAGAAAATTTAAAAACATGGTATATAAAAAGTTTTTTTTTTTTTTTTTTTTTTTTTTTTAAATCTTATATAATTATTTTTTTTATCAAACTTTTAGCATAATCCTTACTTTGAAACATAAATGGAGGAGGGTGGTTGGGGGAGAGTAACAGTCTTATATTTATTATCCTGCAATTCATACAGACTAACGCTGAAAATAAACCACTATTACATGAATGTTTAACAAAATTAATCAGCGATGAATATTATTTCCAGACTTTCAAAAATATTTTGTTTCGTATTTTTGAAATATGTTTGTTTACATTTTATAGGTACCAATTATTTGAATATGCTTAAATTATTTACCATCATATATGAATGTGATAGATTAGTTTTATTAATATTGAAGAAATATTTATTCTAAAATTTATTAAAAATCCTCTTTCCGTTTTGATGTCTGTCTAATTAATAATAACTGACTTTGTATCTGCAAAAGAAAACTGTAAACAGAGGCAATGATCTCTAATTTGAAAATTCCTATTATTTGCACAACCTCTGGACAAAACTTTTGAGAGTTAGAGGGAGTTGACTGTAAAACAAATGAAAAGTTTTTTCAGTTCAATACTGCACTTTATTTTTCAACTTAAAATAAATACAAAGTATGGATTTTTTTTTTTTTTTTTAATCTTAGAGAGCTTCCATTCCATTTTAATTGAAATAAATACACATTACTTACAAATGTATATGTAAGTATGCAATTCAAATTTCGTTGCGATATTTCTTTGAAATTCCATGTTGTTTACGTTTTCCCATTATATTTATTTTGTGAAAAATAAGGGAAATACTCGTCAACCATAATTTTTTTTTTTGTATAAATTTGATAGATATTTTGAAATTTTCATAAAATGGAAGTTTGAACTCATTTGAGCATAAAGTGCAGGATATCCTGAGTTTCAAATTTTTAATAATTTCAACCAATTTTTTTTTTTTTTTAATCCTTAATTTACAAAATGTCTGCAGAAAGTCAAAAGGTAGTTCGAAAAAGGTGTACAATTTCACACTTGAAACTAAAGTATAAATTTTGAACCGACTAAAGAAAGGACAAAAATTATCAGTTGTTGCAAAGGTAGAGAACTTGAATGAGGCTAGTATTTGTACAATAAAAAAGAACGAAGAAATAATAAGAGAATATGCGTCACTACATATAAGATATCTTAGAAGTGCTTACCAATATGAATTCAAAACTGAATCCTTTTTTTTTTCCCGTCTCGAACAACACAGTTTTAAAGAACACTGAACCAATTCATCATGTTCTTCGGGGTTACATTCATATAAACTACATTTTGTTGCTTGCACAGGTTTATTTTTATTTCAAGATTTCTCTTCTATTCATTTCACATATACTACATATTTTTTATCTTCTAATTATCACAATATAATTTACTCAACAATTCTAAGCATTATTTTAATTAGGGAATGTATAATAGGCATGGAGGAGATTTTGGAAATTTAGTTCACAAATTATTTTTATTTTTAAAAAATAAAGAGATAATGTAATATTTATATTTTTTCAAATAAGAAGATATGTTTTAAAGTGATTTTTCATATTAAAAAAAAAAAAAAAAAAAAAAAAAAAAAATTGAATAAATCCATTCTTAATCCAACTAAAGCTTTAAAATTTTCAAATCTAAATTAAATCTGTTTTTATTTTCACTACAGAAGTTTTGATTTAATCTAAATTTTTCTTATATAAAATAAACTAAAAGAAATTGTTCCTGTCTGTAAAGTCTAAATCAAAACTCTTTTCCAGTGTGTTATCATTAGCTGATGAAGACAGGAATAAACAAAATAAAGTATCTGTCTGAGATTTCATTATGTGCCTGAAAATAAGAGAGATGTAGCTAAGTAATTGTTCTACTTCTTCCTTACTAAAGACACTTTTAATGCATCATACTAGCACATATGGTGACTTATCTACCACATCTAAAATATTAAGGTGCAAAAGCTCACAAATGCTGAAGAAAAGCTAGCTTTACAATGGCAATAGTGTATTGACAATGGTTATGTGATATCATTAATGACTTTGCAGATATCGGATAATGATTATTATCCGAAATAAATGTTTCTTGCAAATTCTGCTGAAGTATTAAGCCCATCTAAATGGGGGAATATAATGGTCAGAAAAGCTAAATTATTATTTTATTTATTTTTATTGTACAAAGGTGGATAATTAACTATTTAGTGGATCAAACATTTAAAATTTCTATTAGAAAACCTGTTTTTAATAATGTTAATCGTAAGCTCTCTGATTAAAAACTCAATACTGATATGCTTATTACGCATTAGGGGAAGGAGTTGCTTCGATTTCTGAGCACACAAAATTTCAAATAATAAATAGTGGATACCCGGAAATTTTATATCTTTATTCTATTACTCTAATATAAAATGTAGTGCAATATAACTATTTTCGATTTTATTTTTTTAACATACATCTACAAAATAAATTAAGATTAATTGATTTAATGTACTTACTTATTTCACTTGTAGAATTCACACACAATTCTTGTTCAATAATTGTTCACACAATTCATGTTGTACCTCATGCTCAACAGGAGGAGGACGATTACTTCAGTCTTAAAAAAAAAAATTTGTAGAAAATAAAAACAATAAAAAATAACACAATAATCATAATAAATCGAAGCGAACGACCGTACGAGACACAAGAAAATAATGGCTGCCTTCTCGACCAAAATATCCCGATGCATGATGGTTACATGGAAGTTGCGCATGCGCGACCTGGATTCTGTACCTCTGAAACTCGAAAGAATTGTTTTCAAAGGCACAAATGAAGTTTTGTGCCTTTGATATAATTCGTTGCGTTGACTGTGCCTTTCACTTCGTCGTGCCTTTAACGTTTCCCTTTAAAATCAGAGGCACATTGGTAATGTGCCTTTTATATTATAATAATAGAAGGCACAGTGCGCTCGTGCCTTATATATAAGAGGTACAGTTTTAAGAGTGTAAGTATGCGAATAATTTAATATATATGTATTTTTTTTTTATTGAAAATACACACACACACGTGCATATGCATACATATATGCTGATAGATAGATATAGATACATTTAAAATAAACTGAACAAAGTAATAGTATAATATGTTAATTAATTGGTGTATTTTTTGCACGCACTTGAAATTTATTCTCTTCTTTTATTTTTTTGTAATGCTAAATAACTATGTTTGTTTTATTTTAATGCAGAATTTGATTCTCGAAATACGCAAAATTGCTTCTTCTGAATGTTTGTTGCAAAGTAAGCTGAAAACTTTGCAGTTACATTTATGTAATTAAAGGTAGAACCAATGTAAAACTTTATGCAAAATTCAATGTTTTAAAAAGTTGAACTAAAAATATTTCTAGGAGTATAAAAGAAAATACACATAGAAAAAGACAACTATGTTTATTGAACATAACTAACCTTTTGAATTTGCTGTAATAAGAACATAACAATTAAAATAATAAAGGAATATTTTATGATAATCAGTATAATTTTAAGTTAACAAACAGAAATTTTTATTCATGTCTAAAAGTTTGTAAAAAATTTAAATAATCGCTTCTTAGACAAATCTAATAAAACATGCATAAGCAAAATATCACAGAAATAACACATGCATATGAGAGTCATTGGTATATTCAAATATATTAAAAAAAAGTAGAGAGTTCATAGCTTACAATACAGTCATTTCCAAAAGTTTAAGAGCACCTATAGAAATATCAAATTTAATGGAATTCCGCAAGAAAAAAACACACACACACACACATTTTACATATAAAAGAACAAAATAGACTGTACATGGTTATTCACTGCAAATAAAGTCAGTATTTTGTAGGATCTTCTTCGTTTTTATTAATTTGTGCAATCCTCTTAGGCATGCTATAAATAAAATACTTGCAGTAAGCTTTAGAAATGTCTGTGCACCAGACATGCTTTATTGCTTCAACAAGTGCCGTAGCAGTGGATGGTTGTTTTTCAGAGACTTTGATTTTAACTATACACCACAGATTCTCTATTAGATTCAAATCTGGGCTGTTACCTGGCCAGTCAAACACTTTGATTTTTTGTGACCTCATATAATTCTTGACAATATTCGCCCTGTGACACGAAGCCCCATCATGCAAGAAAAGTGAACATTTATGAACACGCATGTGAAGCTTTAACTTCTCAAGTAACAAATTAATGTACCGCTTTCCGTTCATAGTTGTTTTAGGTGGCACAAAATACAAAATAGCAGTAACGGACACAGACATTGCACCCCATATCATTTGGCTTGGAAGATGTTTCAGTTTGAAACTTATATCTCTCATTATATCTTTCTCGCCTTGGGCGGCGAACACTTATTGCACGTGCAGAAAATTGCTGCACGCTTAACTCACCCGAAAATAGGACCCTACTCCACTGCTGTACTGTCCAATTCTGATATTGTCTGGCGAAAGTCAGTCGTTTCTTTTTTATACTTGGAGTAAGTCGAGTTTCTTTGCAGGTATATGGGATGATATGCTAAAACCTTTGGCCAAACGTCTTGAAATAGTACTCAAACTGACGTTGGTGCCTTTTGCAGTCAGGGAATGGCTAATCGTATAGCAGAAGTTTCTTGGACTTCGTACGACCATCATTCTTATCCCATGATCATCACGTGCACTCGATTTTCTAGGGTGACCGCTTCTCTTAAGGTCCAAAAACTTTCCCGAAATTTTAAATTTACTAATAGCTTGGTGCTCAGCTGTCTTGCTCTCATTTAAACTCGAACTTATTTGACGTTCAGAAAATCCAATTTTATGCAGTGAAGGTTTTTTACCCATTACAATAATTATATAATAGCACTGTCTACGGCAAGATTCAATAAACAACTGGCGATAAACGTGTCGGCCACCTTTATTTATAGCAGTAGAATGCGTCTGATGCAATCAGCACATGAGATGACGCAATAATCTGCGCAAATGATGCAATATGTTAGAATACTGAAAATCAGCTACTCGTTTTAATTTTTTTGCAAATGACTATATATAATTAATCTTCAATTTCAATTTTCCGACAGCCTTTTTTTTATGATCTAATTCTATATTGAAAAAACTCTTTTAACAATTTTTTTTTGTATATTTTAACTTTAAAACATATGCAAATTCGAATTATGTAATTGCAAAATACGTAATTTTTGAACCTATTTTGATGAAATAAATAAATAAATTACGCAGCAAGAGGGTTAATCTAAATACAGTATTTTTCAATAATGCATGTATGTATGTGGCATACTTACATGTATATGAAGATCCCTTGATGAAATATTTAAAAGTATTACAAACTTATGAAAAACAAACAGAAGTTATTATTATTATTTTTTTTTTTATACAAAGATAACATTTCATATTTTAGAACGGGAGACATATTCATTTGGAAATTCATTATAAATTTCCAATTTTATTCCGTTGTGATATTTGATTTGTGTTAAATCAAAATTTTTCTTAATAATTCACGCAGAGTATTCATAAGGAAACCTTTCAATGTGTATAACGAAATTTTATGACTATCATAAACAAACGAAATTCAATTAATAACTTTTAAATAATTTAATTTATTATAAAATTTCATTAAAATATTAACATTTTGAAAAAGTTTTCTTAGTGTTTTTCTTTAGTTATTCTGTTTTTAAATAATTTCTTTTATTTATATAAAATTGAAGGAACAGTTTTAAAAATCATGTTGAATTCAACAATTCTCAATGCTTGAATGGCTTAAAGCAAGCTAACATAAATTTTCTATCACATTGTAACATAAAGCACACATGTAGAATATGATTTATATATGTTTCATTTTTCTTTATGTGGTTAAACATTAATCACAAGGAATCCCAGTGTTACTTTTTTATGACGAATAGTAGAAAACGAAAAGCAAAACCTCGTAAAAAAAACCTTATAAATTGTGTTTCAAGTGGGAAAAAAGAGGTGAAAATACATTAGTTTCTAAAAATTAAATCCATTTATCTTAAAAAGGATTCCTAAAAAGTCTGCGTTATAGAAAATATTTTTTTAAATACCGACGGCAGTTTTGTGGTTTCAAACTGATATTTATGATACCGAATTATAGCAACGAAACATGCTATTAAACGTTTACGTTTTTTACGCTATTGTACCGAAATAGAAAAGTAAGTTTACGGAGTTTGTATCTGTTAAATGTTTAAAGAAAACAAGAAATTTATTAATAACAATTACTATATCGATTTATATGAATTATTAACTTTTTTTACTACCAGATTTTTACTTCTTAACTAATAATAATATTTTTAAACATAATTTTGAAACTTATGTGTAATTGTTATTACTATCCATTATGCAAGTGGATTTACATGTAATTTGATGAAGGTTTCTAGTTATAATTTACGTTCTTCTTCTTCCTTTTTTATATGAAATATTACAAAATTAAGTTAATGTAAGATTCTGTAAAAAATAATAAAAAATTAAAACCAATTTCAATTAATTTGAAAATACTAAAAAATTAAAGTAAAAAATAATAATTAATTAGTTATTAAAATAATAAAAATTTACGAAGTAAAAAATATAACATATAATAGATGTTCGCGATATTAGTTTAATAAAAAATCTGGAATGACCCCACTCGACTTTCCGAACATTCAGTAATTAACAGTTTTGTAGATAAAGTAAAGAAAGAGGAGTTGTTAAACAAATAAAAGAGAGAAAACCCTAATAGAGTGTATGAGTATTTTTCTCCATATATTACACGATGTTTTATTTAACACTACTGAACTTTGAGCCCATAGATCATAATGATAAAGAATATTTCGTTGTGTCCCTGTGAAAACCTATAAATGCTAGATTCACCAAAATGCTTACAGTTAGTGCAACAGTGATTTATAATATTCATATAAATTTTCTGCTCAATTGAATAAGGCGTTTAGATGCTATAGCACTTTTAAAAATTTGGTTCCATACGCCATAATGATAAAGAAGTTTTCTTTGTGTCCCTGTAAAAACACTGTAAGTGCTAAATTCACCAAAATCTATAAAGGTGGTGCAACTGTGACCTATAACACGTGTACATTTTTTTCTCAGATTAATAAGGCGTTTAGACGCTATCACACTTTTAAAATTTTGGCTCCATAGGCTATAATGATAAAGAACTTTTTTTTGTGTCCCTGTAAAAAAAACTATAAGTACTCGATTTATCAAAATCAATAGGGTTCGTGCTACGGTGACTTGCAACATGCGTACCAAGTTACAGCTTATTCGAGCAAAGCGTTTATACGCTAGCGTGTTCACTCACACACATACACACATACATACACACATACATACACACACACATACATACATCATTGTAAAAATAGTGAAAATATACCCAGGGAACCTCGAAACGTATAGAAACATCGAAATCTCAAATTCGTATTTTTGACATGATTACAATACTTTCCTCACTATAGTGTTCGGAAAGTAAAAATATATCAACATTTATCGCACATTAATATTATAAATTGAAAAAAGGACTTTTCTGGCGTATACTAAAAAAATACAATGATATTCAGTTTTTATTTTCATACCAATTAAAATGAATTATAATATCAATTTAATTTATAATATTAGGAGGAAAACTGTAAATCTCATTGGAAGCTTATAATTACACAACATAGAAACTGTATGATGAATTGTTAAATAACCCAAAAATGTAACATATTTATGCGACTGTGAGCTTTTTATTGGAGAACAAAGTCAGGTGGGCTACATTGGCAAATTGGACTATAAATGCAATATTTCAGTTTTACAAAAACATAAAACTACTTAACATTAGTAATGTGTGGAAAAAGAAAATTGCGATTTCCATCTTTCTATGCTCATTTTTAAATGTTTATATTTGTAAAGTAGTACCGAATCTATTGTACAATGTAATGTTTAAATATCCTTTCTTAAAACTAATATTTACGTAGTCCCGTCAAGTTAGAAATGTTCCATGCATCTTATTTATTTTATTTATTATTATTATTATTGAATCTTCATGGAAATTCATTTAATAGATTTTTGTAAATTTTACTGCAATAATTATCTTAAAATATTCATTTTTGATAGATAAAACATTAAAATTTTGATTGTTTTTTTCTTTTAATATTTATGATTGCAAATAAAAAATTTCAAATAACTTTTGTTAAAATCATCTAAAGCTGCATGTAACCAAAAAAAATAAAAAAAAAAATTGGATGCCTAAGCCAAAAAATATTGCCCGAGTAACATTTTGAATTTTAACAATTAATTAATAATTTTAATTAACAGCTCAATTAATTATAATGTTAATGTTAATTTAAATATGGAGATTTTTATTTCTGATAAAGACTATATTAAACTGTAATTTTTGCAGGAACAGATTTATAATTGTAGTTTGTTTTTTAAAAATCCTTCATCGCCTTATTTTGATTATTTGTGCTTAACAAGGACACAGGCATGATATAGACTCAAACATCACACTGCCTCATTAATATACATTAAAAATAAAAACATTTTTATTATAAGACAAAAAAAAAAGTAATTAATATATACATATAAAAACAATTAAAATTCTAAATAAACGTTTCGAATTTCATCTATGTTTCATCATAAATATTAAAACAACATTTTTATAAATTTACAGGTATACTCAAATGTTTTTTCTATAGTAAGCTGGAATATTGAGGGGCTAAAGTGCTTGACTCATTGATAGTGTACAGTTGGCTGGTTGTAATCCAACCTTCAAAGAAAATACGAGAATTATAATTTTTACATTCCAGAGTTTAAAAATTTAGATTTTCAAAATCAGGGAAATGGTCGGTTTCAACTGAATGGATGACAGTTCTAGGACGTTAGTCACGATTTTTAAGTGACCGTCTGTGTTCTTGCAGTCTAGTACTAGCAGTCTAATATAGACATAAATTATAATCTCTGCAAGGAATTAGGTATAATACATCGATTGCATCTAAGGAATTAATTAGCCAATTGGACAGAAAGCAGTATAAATGTCATAAGGTTTAAGTGATTTAGCAATAGATTCTAAGGAAAAACCAAAATAAGGCAATAAAATATAAATTTTATTATTATTATTATTATTATTATTATTATTATTGTTGTTGTTGTTGTTTTAAGAATACAGAAAAGTGTTCTTTTTTGATTAACCCGTTAACGCTCGAATTAATTTTGCAAAATATTCTTAGATGATTACACTGCTCGGTATGAAAATCGCCGCTGACACCATTTTAGCATATTCTTACGCAAAATGGCCTCCTGAATCCGAATATGACATCCATTTTGCCCTATCACACACCGTTTTTTAGGAATGGCCCCTTATTTTTATCAATTTTCGGTGATTTTATGGCTATACATTTGATTTTTAGGAGGGAGGAGGATAATTTTAACCGTTAAATATCTTTTGAGGGGCTACAGAGTTGGAAAATTTTAAAACATGGACATTTGCGACAGATGAAAAATTTTGGGAGGGATTTGCCACTGAAATTATGCATTACATATCTTATATATATATTTTAATTTGTTGTCAAGGTTCTTTTTTTTTTTTTTTTTTTTTTTTTACTTTAAACTTTTTTGTTTTTAGGTGTTAATTATTTTTTATTCTTCAAATCAAATTCACGGTCATAAAAGTATCGAACAGGGAAAGAAATTGAGGGAGGCGTAGTGTATCTAGAAAACGGTGGGTGACTGGACAAAATGGAAGTCATATTCGGATTCAGGAGGTCATTTTACATAAGAATCAGCAAAAATAGTATCAGATCTCGATTTTTTTTTTTTTTTCAGAGAAGTGTTATTTTACTTCTAAATTAATATAGACAACTGACAGTAAAATATAAAAACTTAAACAATTCTTCTGATAGTTTTAAATTTAAATCCTATCCTCATTTATTGACGTTTAGTGTTCTAGCGAGAAAACTTCGAGATAGAAAAACTTTGAGATAACAGATTAATTTCCTATTATAGGCTGACAAAGATCTCGAAAGTATAAAGTATTATAATATATATTATTATTCAACATGATTTAAGTTAGTATACCTGCGCAGAAAGCAAATATATGTGCGACGACTAAAAAATCATAAAATGACTATACAAATTATGAAATAATAATTAATAGTCGGCACATAAAACTATCAGAGATTATTTAGAGTGACTCTATAAACTGTCACTAAAAATCAGAAATCATTCCAAGAAACCAAGGTGCCTTTCTATTAGCTGTCTTCAAATGAGGACACTGGGCGCTAACTGGTTAAATAGTAATAATAATAATAGATAAAAGAAGCGGTCATAAATTTACGATTATAACATTGACATATTTTTAAGGTAATTTAGTTAATTGCGGTACAAAGAACCAAAATATATAAACGGAAAACAATTCTTTAAAAGAAAACAAAATGTAAAAGAAAAATGTATAAAAAATACATAAACAATTTAAGACATAACATTTATTTTCCCCAATATTTGCAACATGTAGCTGTATTTCTGTTAAAAGTATCTTTTAAAAAAGAAATATTAAGCTTCTGTATTTCAATTATAATAATTGGCTAATGTAACATCGAAATAGCTCACACAGTTCAATTTTAACGGAAATCGGTAGTACAACAAAATTTTTAGACTTAAAAATTATTTTAAATTGTTTCAATAATACTGCTAAGCCGATATACATACAAAATTTAACTGTTGCTGATAAAATAAATTATTATTATTATTATTATTTTTAATAAACTTAAACGCGATTAAATATTATTTTATTACAACAGACCGAGAGATACATTTTGCCAATGTTGTAATGTCCCATACAACCTTATATGAAGCATCAGGGGCATAAAAAGGACAATGATCACTAGTTTGTAACGGTAAGAAATTTTAAAGGTCGTTTGCACGGTGAGTGAACAGGCTGCTTTAGATCATGATACGCGAAGAGGGAGCAATATTCGAAAAATAAACATGGATTTGATACAGTTTTAATTTTCATAGGCGCTGTAAGCGCACAGGCTGTTGTAGGTTCTGGATCAAGGAGAAGTCGTTGCGCGAGCGATTGAATAGGAATTTAATACGGTCAGATGTTTCAAGGATCAGGAAACAGCTGGTCGGCGAAGGCGGCTATTAACAGTAATAAAAGTACAATAAATAACTTAATGACAATAGGGCTGAATCTATTTTATCGTGACAAAGAAACTAAGTAGATAAATAAAAATAATAATTTAAAAAGAAACGCAATCAAAATCAATTCTAAAAAAGTATAAAAAATATGAATGAGCGAATATCTAAAAAATATTTAAAAAATTATGAATAAGCTAATATTAATGTCCAATATTTATAACCTTCAGCTATAATTTTGTTAAAAAGAAACTAATTTTAAAAAAGAAATATTTTTTTTTCTTCTTTTAGCATTTTTATTACTGCTTTAACAGCATAAAGTTTATTTTTTCCTTACAACGTTGTTATCATTCTGTTTTTTTTTTTTTTTTTTTTTTTAAACAACAGAAAAGGAAACAAATTACAAAGTATTAACTATGGTTGCGGGAAAAAAAAAAAAAAAAAAAACCTCTTTATTGCTTGAACACTAAATTTCATTTCCGTCCCTACTTTCTTAAAACACAAGATTTCTTTAAAATAGTTCATTTGCAAGAGAAAATTTTTTCTCAAAATACACTTATAAAAATTGGCTTAAAGCGTTCATTTTTTTCTTCTAGTAAGAATCTAAAATCGAATTTGTGTGGTATTAATGAACATAAATGAATGTTTCAATAAATGAATGGTAGTGAAGTAAAGAATATTTTCCGGCATGAGTTCCTCCTAAAAAATATTTTTAACTCTTAAAAAAAAAATCTCTGAAATATTTTCTTTCATTTTAATACTGAAAAAAATTTCAGTTTTTAAAATATATAATGTGTAGTTTAATACTTTTGAGAAATTCACAGGATGTACATTTATCTCCTGTCCTCCTTCATATAAATAATAATAATAATAATAATAATAAAATGTAATTTGACTTAAAGAAAAGAACGATCAGGGGTGCAAGAGTTTCCATCTCAGGACGGAAAACTTACACCAGCGTATTTTTATCAATAATTTGTATCATAATTGTGCTGTAATTTATTGCGATTGAGCATAATAGAAATGATTGATAACGAGTGCTGGTGAGAGTGTTTTATTTTAATACTGAAACTCTTCCACCCCTGCAAAAGATTTTCAATTAAATGTTAGAATAAAAAGATAAAAATTATGTCACAATTTACGTATATAATTAGCAATAAATTTATATATATATATATTTTTAATACTTTAATGTTACATAATAGCAGTACAATATAAGTTTTACTTAGTAAATGGAAAATATTCATCCAGGGTTCCCACCAGTCACAACTTTCCACATTGAATTTTTAAAATACAATTATTTAAATAATAATTTTTCATCATCAATTAAATATAAAAGTCATTTTTTTTTTCCAAAATTACGAATTTTTTGGAGCACAAATATGTAACGAGTAGAAAATCTGTGTTTTTATGTTATAAAAATTCTATCAGTTTGTTTGTTTTCCTTTTTATTATTCTGCTAAATATTGCATCTTATTTATTTTTATAAGTTTTTAACTGATTTAAATTTATTTCTTATTGCATCACATCGCAGTTTTATTGACAGTTTTGAAACTGCTGATTTTGTGACCGATGATCTTTACTGGTAAATTTCTTTCTTTAAGATAAATTATTGATAAATTTCTTTCTTTAATGTGATGCACTGTTTCTTAAATAAGAATTCTGAGAATGAAAAAAAAAGGGGGCAATTTAAGTAGAGTTTTTATTGTACTTTGTTTTCATTAATAATATATCAATACAAAAAAACCCTTAATGGGTTAAAAATTTGTGACGCAGCGCTGTGTTTCGCAGCACTGCACTTTATGGCTATAAGAATTAGAAATACGGGTCTTAAAAGTAATGATATCAAATTTTCTGTGACGCTTTGCTATTAATTAAAAATTCCACAGATTTTCTTATTTGATTTTGTTTTTTTCTTCTATTTATTTTTACAGTGTAAACGCTATTTTCAACATAAAATAATATATAACATTTACTCACCGATACCTTTTCATTTACATCTCTTATAATATTAAAATATGTGTTTTAAAAGAAATGATATGAAATTCCAGCAACGCAGTGAATTTACACTAAATGATTTGTTTTTAAATTCCACTGCAATTATTTTGTTTTGCATATTAAAGTGTATTTGCACATTGAAATATTGCTTTTAATTTTCTAATACACAGTCAAATATATCACTTTCATTAAGTTTATATTATGTACTGAAATGTATTTATTTCAATGAATTATTTTATCTTTTGCGTCACGCTATCCAAAACTGTAAGTAAAATTTATGAAAATGTTTATTTTGTGCCATCTTATCCAAATTAATTGAAAACGCATGCAAATAGATAGTGTGCTGCAAAGAAAACATTTGCGAAATTTTTAGTAGTAGTTTTGGATGGCGGGACGAAAAAGATAAAATAATTCATTGAAATATATACATTTCAGTACATAGTATAAACTTAATGAAAGTGATATATTTGACTGTGTATTAGAAAATTAAAAGCAATATTTCAATGTGCAAATACACTTTAATATGCAAAACAAAATAATTGCAGTGGAATTTAAAAACAAATCATTTAGTGTAAATTCACTGCGTTGCTGGAATTTCATATCATTTCTTTTAAAACACATATTTTAATATTATAAGAGATGTGAATGAAAAGGTATCGGTGAGTAAATGTTATATATTATTTTATGTTGAAAATAGCGTTTACACTGTAAAAATAAATAGAAGAAAAAAGCAAATTCAAATAAGAAAATCTGTGTAATTTTTATTTAATAGCAAAGCGTCACAGAAAATTTGATATCATTATTTTTAAGACCCGTATTTCTAATTCTTATAGCCATAAAGTGCAGTGCTGCGAAACACAGTGCTGCGTCACAAACTTTTAACCCGTTAAGGGTTTTTTGTATTGATATCATTACTTTTTAGGGGCTAATGATTAAAATGTAAAATTAAAGGAGAATGGCAATGAGTTTATAACCCTGTACAAAAAGTGTAGTTTCATAGGTCACACCATATTACATTTTACTTCGAGCAAAATAACAAACTAAATGAAATTTTAAAATTTTATGAAAAGTGATAAATAAAAAACTTTAAGAAAGAATATTTCTTGTGTGGTGGAAACACGCAACATTACAAAGGCATAATATGGTATATTTAAAAAAATGACAAACAATTTCTACAAAAAAAAAAAAAAAAAAAAAAAAAAAAAAGAGAGAGGGAGAGAGAGAGAGAGAGAGAGAGAGAGAGAGAGAGAGAGAGAGAGAGAGAGAGAGAGAGAGATTTTATTTTACTTAATGTTCAATTTCTTTGGTTCAACGGTTCATCTATTTCCAAACAAAACAATGATTCTTCAAACTCATTAAGCCCTCTCTCCTTTTTTCTTAGGCTTTTAGAATTCCCAAGGTGTTCTCGAAACACGAGGGACGGGGAGACTTTAAACGAAAAATTTTCTTTCATATTTTTCTAACGAATAATTATGGAGAAAAACATTTTTTGTTAAAATGTTGTTTTGAAAAGGTCTTTCCATCAAACAAACAGAAGAAAAAACAACCCCCCTCTCCCCAATTTTCACATTTACAAAATTAAAATTTGCCCATGTCTGACTCCTTGTGCCCCCTTCCCCCACCATACACATTTGTTTTCTTCTTAACTAAACAAAATCCCGTAAAAATTGTCGAAGACGTGTTTTACAGTTTTTAGAAATTCCGAAAATTAGTAGATATAGAAAAACAAACAGAATCTTGAAAAACAGTGTCGAATACGAATTGTATTCGACACTGTTTTTCAAGAGTTTGTATTAACTTCGGAAACACACTTTTCTAAAATCAATTAAATTAAATTAATGAAAAAATTAACAACTAGATTAGCTTTTCATATAATACAAAATGAATTTAAATCAGTTTGATTTAAAGTTGTTTTCCTAAAAGAATTGCGACTTTTATAATCTAATGCAAACACAAGTTCCTGTAACAATCTTTGTGTTCTCAGTAATTTTAAGCAAGGCAAAATCATTTAATTTAGTATAAGTAATAATCGTTATTGTTTCTGGTTTGGTTATCAATCGTTGTTACTGTTGGTCGACTTTTAACTTTTTAAACTGATTAATTGATTAGTTTTGCAAAGTGCAAACAATTACATACTGTAATTTTACTTAATTTTTTGTGTTTTAGTTAAAAAATTAAAATTACCTCAATTTACAGTCAGCAGTTTACCTCGTAACACTTTTAATGTTTTATGGATATTAGGTAGGAAGGCTATATTAAAAAAAAAATGTGATAGTTAAAAAAAAAATAATAAATAATAATAATTAAAGAAAAAAAATCCTCCTTTGTAATGGAAATAAATATCCTTGAATCCCATTTGAACCTCAGTGTCATTTAATAGTTTGATTAATATAATTCACCAAAAAAATATTCCTGAAAACGTTATGACATATTTTTTAGAGTAGTGTATACAAAATTTACAATGTATTATTAATTTTTAATTTAAAGTTTGCAGATGCATGGTAATTTAATTTTATATCAATATTATATGTAAGAAATAAGTTTATACAAGTTAAGGAGAATTTTTTTTTTTCTTCTTCTGGAGTAGCTTTTATTGTTACATTCATGCCTCCTCCCTACTGTTAAATTTAAGAAAGAAAGAAAGAAACAATTATTATTTTTTAGGTATAGATTTGATTTAAAAGAAAAAAATAAATAAAAATAGAAAAATCTTTAAAATGTGAAACTTTTATACTGGTATTTATGTAGCATAGTGTTTTAATAGAAATTTAATGAACAGAATAATTTATCAAATAATAGACTATATAATTATTAATTTATTTTACCAGTATGTTTTGCAGAAATATATTATTTTGTAAAATTAAGTATTATAATGTGAAGAAAAAAAAATAATTAATTAATATTTTTAAAAATATATTATGGGTTTAAATTTAAGTCAAATAAAGATGTATTTTACTTTATTTAATTTTAATACTTATTTTACTAATTTTAATTCTGTTTTCAGAGTTTTTCCAATGCATTTAAGTGTTTGGTAACCGAGTTTTTTTTTTTTTTTTTTTATTACAATATTATTTTATAAAGGTAAAAAAAAAAAAAAAAAAAAAAAAAAAAAAACTGAAAACATGAAATTTTAGATTTGGATTTGATATAATTATAATTATTATAATCTTTGTAAAATATTTCATTTACATACTATATTTTAGGAATTTAACTTTAAAAAAATCTTAATCTATTCAAATTTTTTTGCAGCTCAACATTGTGTAATATGTATATATATACTAGAAATTTAATGAGCAAATTAATCAATTAATTATTCCTTAAAAAAAAAAAAAAAAAAAAAAAAAAAACATATATTTGCATATGATTGTGATATTATCTATCATTTTTATGAAAGTAAAGGAAAAGGTTTTTGCTGTTGCAATCACTTTTTAAAATAAAACCAATTTTGAAAGTTAACGCCGTATCAACTTGAAAACAATGTGAACTGAATGAATATTTTTGATAAAAAAAATATTATATAAAATACAAATACCTAAATAAATAACTCATTTAATTTTTATATTAAAGAAAGAAAAATATTTTATTTTTGTATTAAGTTTTTTTTGTACACTGACTGCCGATAGATGGAGCAAACTTACCTATCTGAGATTGAATATTTCAAATGGAAGCGAAGTCTGTATTGTATGCATCCGCGAACATTCCAAACCGGATTACATTCTTTTCTTTTGAGTGATGCGAAAGATAAGAGTGTAATCCGCGAGGTAATATAGTTCCATTTTTAAAGTGAAATATATAAAAAACAAGAGTTTTTTGGGAAAAACGGAGCACGTCACGATTCTGAGACAAAAGAAATTAATATCATATTACAATTTCATGAAATTTGTCCGAGTGGTTTTCGAGAAAAAAAAAGTTACACAGTCACCATTTTTCCTTTGAAGTCTTAAATTGCAATTCCAGATCTCAAAATATATGGATTGTGGAAGTGTGAAACTTTCAGGATAGCATCAGACAGAAGAAAAAAGATTATTCTGAAAATATTAGATCAGAATATTTCCAATTTGCTGAGATATTAAGTGTCGGCGTTTCCAAATTCCCTTCATGTTAAATTAGCTGTATATATGATGTCGCAGGTAAGCTTCGTTTGAGCTTTGCTGCGTCACGGAGACACGGCCGTGTCTCATGATATATATATATATATAATATTCTGCCTGTAAATCTTAATTTATGATGTTTTAGTATAAAAGTCCATTTTTGAATAAAATATTATAATAATTCATCGTTATGATTATCAAAACCAGGAAGCAAAAAAATTTAATAGTTAAATATCAATAAATTAATACAAAAAAAAAAAAAAAAAAAAAAAAAAAAACGCAATCAAAGCAAGAAATTTATTATTATTTAATTCAAACTGAAAACAATCTGTGCTAATTTTAAATTAAACGTGTTATCTAGTATTAAATGTTATTTTTCATAACCTGGTCTTTTTTTCCGTTTGTTTAATTATTAAATTGAAAAAAAAAAAAAAAAAAAAAAAACTAATTCAAAAATATGCGTTTACAAAATCCTTACAACAATGCTATTTAAGTGCAATTATCATTATTAATAATTTAATTGTAGCTATAAGTAAGTGCAATCTCTCGCCTACCCATGTGCTCACTCTCTTCTACCATATAAGGAAAGATTGCGCAAAATAACTCTCTTGTTTTTATTCAAGCTATTACTTTAATTTATAGCATGAAAACAAAGTGCTAATGAAAATGCATGGAATATGAATGAATGGAAAGTTATTCAGCAATAATTTAGCAAACAAATTACTGTTTGATTCTTTTTTATATCGTTCTTTTGAATTATGCTCAAACTCTTCTAGCTTTAACTCATATGCACACAACCATGAAAATTATCAAATAATCTTAAAATGAGCAAATACGAGTAACTGTTCAAACACGACAAAACGATTTGTTACAAATTTCATGTAAAATTATAAATTTATAAATTATTTGATTTTTATTTCGATTTGGGAAATGTTACTTTTAGACATAGTTTCATGTTATCTGGAAAAATTTTACCTAATAAATAACTGAGATAAAAAACTCCTTTCAGAGTTCAACCAATGTAATAAATATATATAGACAATATATCTTTATCTTATTTTTTTTTAACCTTTTTGTACGAGTAATAGTATTGTACGAGTAATAGTAACATAAGAATCTGGAAATACTCTTGAAATCTTTCCGTCATAATATTCGTTTATCAATTTCCTTCATAAAATTTCTTCGTCAATTCCGTTCCATCAAAAAGTAATTTAGCATTTTTTTCTCATACTTAGATTTAACGAAAGAAAGAGAGAGAGAGAGAGAGAGAGATTAATGACATAATAGAAAATGTTTCTGATTCTTTTTGCCATTAATTTGCATAGCAAAAAAACTTTTTTTTTTTTTTTCAGTTAAAGGCTTAACAGTTAAAAAAAAAAAAAAAAAAAAAAAAAAAAAAGGAAGTTGCTATCTCAGTTTAAGAAAAATCTACAACAAAAAATCCTTTTAAATGATTATTAAATATTCATTTTGTTTGCCGAATTTTCCTGTTTAAAATATATATATATATATATATATATATATTAAACAAAAATATAATTATGCGACGAAACACTAGAGATGTAATAAAAGGGAAACATTATAAGGATAATTTTGAGAAGAGATATTAGTATACTACGTGAACAAGAATCTTCAGAAAATGTAACGAAAATGAAAGCTATTGAACTTTTGTTAAAATAATATTTTTCTAACAGAAATGTGTACAGTTTTTAAATAAAATAATTATATGAATACTATAGGTTTGAAAAGCTATTTAGCTTTACAAAAACATTTTTTGCAAGTGTCAAGTTTATCATTAAAATATAGCATACTTTACATAATAATAAACATTTAGCTATAAAACATAATAATAAACAATTAGCTCCGCGTAAATAGTTAAAATTAACACAAAATATTAAACTTACAGGAATATATTCTTTAAAAATGTGTAGAATATACGTCAAAAAATAATATATATATATATATATATATATATATATATATATATATATATATATATAATAAAATATTTTAAATATTTAAATTAAAAGAATAGTTACAGATTAAACAATTTCTATGATCAATCCCAAAGTTACTATGAATCTAATCAAAATAGAAATACACTCCTTCTCACATTTATAAGGACACTTTATGTTTTGAAATAACTAATGTAAAAATAATTGTGAACTAGATTATACTAAGTGCACTTAATATATCTAGTATTCTAAAAACCAAAAGTGCTATAATATCTTTTAATATGAAGCAAAATTAATAAAATATAATGCAACATATTTTTTTCCTCCATGTTTTTAGATGTTTATAATTATAGGGAAAATCAAGATTTTTTTCGTTTTATTTAACTTACTAGTGTATAAGTTACAGTTGACATGCGAATATGTTAACTACTGGGCTAGATTTATTCATATATAAGCCTTCAATTTTTCTTGGACGGTCATTACTGATAATTCCTCGAAAAAAAGAACGTTCATGTAGTGAAGTATGATAAATGCGTTTTTTACGGGAAAGGATAACTTCAATCCCCTGAATTTCTAATGAAATTCGAAGATCTAAAATTGAAAATGAATAAAAAACCTGCAATAATCAATAAGCATTTAATGGGGGAAAGAACGTCTACGTTAAAGTTGAATAGAGACAATATTAAATGGTAAAATGTTGCATTTTCGGATGAAAATCATTTTATTCTTGATTAACCAAATGGTTTTAACAGTTACTGATACGATCTGAAGATAGCGAAAGACAGAGCAGATTTTTTAAAGGCAGATATAAATCGGGCATTTTAAAGGTGGATCTATGGTATGGTGCTCTGGGTAGCTGTTTCTACTGAAGGCAAAATGAACTTAGTAATTTTTTCTATTATTATGAACATCAAGAGAATATTCGCAAATTTTAAACGTGGAATTTTCAGACTTTTGTTAGATTTTGGGGGTAATAATATTTTTTTCAACAAGACTTACATTTTTGCTCTACTTCTAGAGCAATAGGAAATACTTTGAAGAAAGAAACTTCTGTATTAGTGCCTTTCCCGTGGCCTAAAAGTTGAAAAAACCTTAACTTATCATATTAGAAAACTGCTTACAAGTGGAGAGCAATTTTAAATAGTTTAAATGTATTCAGAATATCATCTGTGCTGCATGAAATGGTATTAAAACTGAATATTAAACAAAGAAAATGTATAAATATATATACCTGAGAGAACGTCTGACTGTTTCACCCTAAAAAGAGACCCCATAAAATTTTAATTTAAAGAATAACTGAAAAAAAAAAATCTACTAAAATTCGAGCTGTCCTTATAATTGTGAACAACTGAAAAATCATCTTTTTGACCGTATTTAAAGTTTTTTAAGATAGAAAAACGATAAAACTTTTTAACTATAGTCTATTAATTGAATTCAGATTAATAACAAATATATTTGTTTAAATAATAGTGTTCAGTATTTAGTTAATATAGAAAAACGGGTGTCCTTATAATTATGAGAACCAGTGTAAATAAGGAATTAAAGTAGCGTGTGAATGATTACAAAATTATAATTGTTAAAAAATGCAGACTAATAACAATTTAATAATTAATTTTAATTTTAATTTAATTTTTACATTTATTTTTATTACTTAGTTTGTTCCCGAATCAAGGAGCGATATTCTAATGTCAAGATATCTAACGACCAGTGCAACGTTTCGACAAATTCCAGAAACTGCTCGGAATTTCTGTAGATTAATAATACGCTGTATGTGTGGCATATTGCATTGTAGCACAAATCTAAATAAAGTGTTTTTTGACCTTCTTTGTTCGAGTATAACTTAATTTTTAAACGCCCTAGTATTTTAGATAAGAATAAGAACAACTTAATAAATAAATAAATAAATAAATAGAAATAAATAAAAATTTAAGTAAATATATATATATATATATATATATATATATATATATATATATTTAAAGATTAGAAGCTTATTATTGTGAAGCCCTAAAAAGCATAAAATAAAAATTTATTGCTGCAAACACATTCTATAAAGAAATGAAAGTTTTAACACTAAGATAATTTTAGAGAAAAATATAGAAGTTTCACTTTAGCGAGAGATGAAAATTTTTAATAATTCAAAATATTAAAAAAAAAACATTCGAGACCAATATTCTTAGCTGTAAGTGTTTTGTATAATTATTTATTAAGCCATAAATTTCGAATGTCTCGAAAGCTTTCTAACATATTTTGAATTATTAAAAATTGTTATCTCGTGCAAAATTGAAACATCTATATTTTTCTCTAAAATTTTCTTAGTGTTAAACCTTTCATTTTTTTTAAAGAATGTCTTTGCCGCAATAGATTTTTATTTTATGCTTTTTAGGAGTTTCACAATAAAAAGTTTCTAATCTTAAAACATGTTTTTTTACTTAAATTTTAATTTTGTGCTTTTTGTTGTAAAAAAAGATTCTTAAAAAACTAATCAAAATTTCTTAGAATACTGTGTAGACAACTAATTATTTTCTTGTATCAGTTAATATATTTTCTTTTAATTATATGCAAAAAAATAGCACATCGGCCTTCAAGTTCGAACCCACGACTATCACGTAATCAGCATTACGCTCTAACCAAAAAGCAAACCACAGTCAAGAAAAGTCATAGAACATGCTAGAAAAATCAAACAAATACAAAAAATATATTGTTCTTAAATGCTTTTTTAAAATATTTTGAATATTTAAAAATTTTCATCTCTTACAAAATTGAAATATCTATGTTTTCCTTCAATATTTTCTTATTGTAGAAACTTTTATTTTTTATAGCATGTCTCGACAATAATAAAGTTTTATTTTATGTGTTTTAGGGCACCACAATAAAAATCTTCCAGCACTTTTTTTTTTTACTTAAATTTTTATTTTGTTTTTTTTAGTTACTAAAAAAAAAGTTTCTTAAAAAAACTAATCAAAATATCTTGGGATATTGTGTGGACCATAAAAGGTTTTCTTTTATCGATTGACATCTTTTCTATTAATTATCTGCAAAAAGATGACGCCTCGGACTTCGAGGACCGAACCCACCACGATCGCGTTATCAACTTTACGCTCTAACCAACTGAACCATTAAGAGGTACTGAGCAATTAAGAGAATTGCTTATTTATTTATTTATTTATTTATTTATTTATTTATTTATTTATTTATTTATTTATTTTAAGTGGAAGTGTCTTGTTTTTTAACGTGACAGAAAATGCGATGACAAATCCAATTTCATATAATATATATATTAAGCTTCTAAAAACATTTATGTATTTTTTACTTAAAACTTTTTATTTTGTGCTTTTTTAATATCTAAAATATTTTGTGTTTTCTAATATCTAAAAAAAAAAAAAAAAAAAAAAAAAAACACTCTTCAAAAATTCTTAGGTTACTGTGTAGTCAACGAAAAATTTTCTTTTATCAATTGACACCTTTTCTACTAATTAGCTGCAAAAGTTAACACGCCTGACATTCGGGGATCGAAATCTCGACCACCGCATTATGAGCGTGACACTCTAACCAACTAAGCCATGGAGCAACAAAATGAACCGATTATATTTAGTTTAAGATGGAGATACCTTGTATATTAGCGTGGCACGAAGACACGACGACAAAGTCAATTTCACATAAAAAGTTTCATTATGCGCAAATTAAAGCAAAAATGTGTAAAATAAAACTGTGCAATCAATACCTTTCGTACCATGCAGAAAGTAAATTTTTGTGTTACTTACTATTTTCACAAGAGACGGTACATTTTACTACATATAAATTCATGAAAAATTATAATAATTTTTAAAAGAGTTCACTTATTCATTCAAAAAAAAATAATAATAATAATAATAATAATTATTATTATTATTATTATTATTATTACTGTATGTGGTAGCTTATTTTTCTAAATAACAAATAGTGAATGTTATCAGAGGTGGTATTTCTTTAAGAATATTTTGATTCTTTATCCGATAATTCTAATGAGGCAATATTTATCCGATTTCTCCTGGGTATTATGATTAATTAATGCAGCATTTTTAGAATAATGTTATTATATTGTTGAGAAAAATATTTGGTAGTTTAGGATCTCTTAATGTTTAGGTAACTCAAAAAATATCTCGTGTTGCATTTTCATTAGTAAATTTTACTTTATATTAATATATTTTAAGGTATAAGATATAAATAATACTTACGACACTGAACAAGCTTCGTTGATAACTTGGGGGATTCCGTGTCCTCACTACCCCAGTTCCCATTTCTTTTCCTTGTCTATTTTTCTGCATTTTTAACCGATGTTTATTATTAAAAAAAAAAAAAAAAAGTTACTGTTTAGATTTTTTTCCCCATTTTTTTTATCCTCCCCCCTTTTATTTTTCACATTATAAAGTACAATTTTGTCCAACTCCAAGTGAGACATAGCAAGCCTCAAGACACCATACTCTCTCCTTCTCAGTTTAGACTATTAACACGCTTTTATTAGCTTCACCTGTATGTATGTATGGTTGTATGTATGTATGTTTGTATGTTTGTAACCGTTCTGGGAGCAAACAAAAAATCTGTATTGGAAAAAAGGTCTTTCTCTGCGTGAACGTCGTGGCGTCGAGGTATAGCTCCGTGCTACGAACCTAAAGGTCTAGTGTTCGATCCCAGTCAGGGGAGATTTTTTAAAAATGGTTTTTGTTTAATTATAAATTATTTTAATTAAAGATTTAAATGTATGTAAATTTTACGATGTGTCACTCACAAGATTTTCTCTTACCCTGCATTTTAATACTAAGATAGATATTTTGTGCTTTTTTAGTTCACATTTCTATAAAAGCGTGTTCTTTGATTTTTTAAACTATAATATTATTTTTATTGTTTCTTTTTAGTGCATTTATCGACTGTTGTTAGTTTGTTTGTGTTTCTGTTTTTCGCACTTTTGATTGTGCATTTTTTCGTGCCATTTTATATGATATTTTCACTTTTTACCTAATTTTTTCCTACATTCTAAAGTACAGTAGCTGTGTTTGAAAATGTGTAGTGTAGTTTAAAGAATAGGTAAAATTAGTTTCAGATATACTTTTATTTGATATAAATTTCTGTTTGTGTGACTACTGCCCCCCTCTTCTAACGTTTTAACAACTGTTAGAATATTGTAGCAATATTTATAAATCATTTAACTCTGTCATTAATTTTTACTTAATTTTATTCGAAAATATTCAGAGAGTTGCCACACACAAATATCTCTGAAGCATATTTCTTCAATTTGTAGTAACTCGGAATATTAACTGATAAATTATAATGCGTAACGAACAATATTTTTAAACCTAGAAAAGCAAAAAAAAAAAAATAAAAATCTGGAGTGACTCCACTCGACTTTCCGAACATTGAGTAACTAACAGTTTTGTAGATAAAATAAAGAAAGAGGAATTGCTAAACAAACAAAAGAGAGAAAACCATAATAGAGTGTTTTTTTTTCTCCATATATCACACGAGGTTTTATTTAACGCTACTGAACTTTGAGCCCTTAGATCATAATGATAAAGAATTTTTCGTTTTGTCCCTGTAAAAATCTATAGATGCTAGATTCACCAAAATGCTTATAGTTAGTGCAACAGTGATTTATAATATTCATACAAATTTTCAGCTCAATTGAATAAGGCGTTTAGATGCTATCGCACTTTTAAAAATTTGGTCTCATAGGCCATAATGATAAAGAATTTTTCTTTGTGTCCCTGTAAAAAACTGTAGTGCTAGATTCACCAAAATCTATACAGTTGGTGCAAATGCGACCTATAACATGTGTACAATTTTTTTGCTCAGATTAATAAGGCGTTTAGACGCTATCACACTTTTAAAAATTTGGCCCCATTGGCCTTAATGATAAAGAATTTTTCTTTGTGTCCCTGTAAAAAAACTATAAGTGCTAGATTCTCCAAAATCTATACAGATTGAGTATCTGTGACCTATAATATGGGTATAAAATTTTTGCTCAATTGAATAAGGCGTTTAGATGCTATCGCACTTTTAAGATTTTGGTCCCATAGGCCATAATGATAAAGAATTTTTCTTTGTGTCCCTGTAAAAAAACTATAAGTGCTAGATTCACCAAAATCTATAGGGTTCGTACTATGGTGACTTACAATATACGTACCAACTTTCAGGTTAATCGAACAAAGCCTTTAGACGCTAGCGTGTTCACAAACATACACACATACACACATACACACATACACACATACACACACACATACATACATCATCGTAAAAATAGTGAAAACGGACTCAGGGGACCTCAAAACGTATAGAAACATCAAAATCTCGAATTCGGATTTTTGACATGATTACAATACTTTCCTCACTATAGTGTTCGGAAAGTAAAAAGAGAAGTGTGACATAACTAGAAATGCACTTCGAGCCATTTCCAAACATAGAAATAATTTACAGAAATTCTTTTGTGTGGTACTGCAAACGAAAAATGAAGAAAACTACACTGCAAAAAATTCTATTCAATCTTTGACGTCATTCTTGCTGATTCTTATGTGAAATGACCTCCTGAATCCGAATATGATTTCCATTTTACTCTGTCACCACCGTTTTCTAGGGACACCACTCCCTCCCTCAATTTCTATAACTGTACGGTAATTTTATGACCAAGAATTTGATTTGAAGAATGAAAAAGAATTAAATTTAACACCAAAAAACAAATATATATATAATGTTTAATAAATAACATTAATAAGAGATAAATATAAGAAATGTAATACATAATTTTAGTGGCAAATCCCCTCCTAAATTTTCCCCTTGCCACAAATGTTCATGTTTTAGAATTTTCCAATTATGTAGCCCCTCAGAAGATATATAACAGTTCAAATAATCCTCTCTCCTCCCTAGAGATCAAATTTATAGGCATAAAATTACCGAAAAATGATAAAAAATAGGGGACCTTTCCTAAAAGCAATAGGTTATAGGATAAAATGTGCGTCATATTCGGATTCAGGAGGTCATTTTACATAAGAATATGCTGAAATGGTGTCAGAAGCAATTTTCATGCCGAGCAGTATCTGGAAGAATAAATATACCATATTCAGTGTCATGGATGCTTTTGCGTATGTAAGAAATGTATGTGGATTTCGTTTTGCCTAATTCAATTAAGAGATGTTAAACTGAAGTTACCCAAATTTTCGGCTATATTCATAAGAAATTATAATAGTTATGTATGCCGCTGTACCCGAACCATTTCTTTTTTAAATAAAAATTTGAAATAGCATTTCATTCCGATAATGATTTAGTAGAGATTGATTGAGTTTTACATGGTAAAACTGTTAAAAATTGATTTTCTAACATCGAAGACTTTAAAACGTATCTACCAATAAATATTTAGACGATTTCGAATTTAGACGTTCTGTCAAATATCTGGAAAAGCTCTTTAGGAATCCTCTTGAAACTTTGGTGGTGTAAAGAACATGTTATATCTCATATATTTTATCAAAAGTTGCGTCCTGAAGAGAAAAAGAGCAGCAGTAAAAAATTAAACAAAAATCAAAATGTTTTGGATCACCCTGTAAAAAATAATGCTTTAAATGCTTTTTGGGTGTAGCATGTGATTAAGCGATTTTTTCTCATTATCTGTATAAATGTGTATGAGGCGACCACATATATAGATGGAGATATAATATTTTAATATATATATATATATATATATATATATTCCAGAAAAAAATCCATAGGTTATTAGAACCAGTACACAGCCATTTTTAGGACATTTAGTATACTACATGAAATGGATATGATACGGGGGGTTATCAATATATATTTACATTCAGCGAATACTATATTACCATAGGGCATGACTTAAATAAAGTAAAAATGTGAGTAAAACCCCTTAAAATTTCTCTTTTATTTTGAGAGAACGGAAATTCTGTTCATTCTATCTCTCATAACTTTTTGAATTTACCCGATATTTGTTTGGGGTTTTTATATAGGTTGCTCCACTCTTTTGGCTTTTAAATTATGCAAATGAATTTTTTTTTAAGTTAGTGTATGCGTAGTTAAAATTTATTTACTAATAATTCTCATATTTTGTAAAATAATTAATGTATTTGGATTTTGATTGTAGTATGCTGTGTATTATGTATTATGTAAAAATTTCTAAAGATATCTTTTCTATGGGTCTAATACTGTACGTGTTATAATTTAAAATGTAATTTTTTTTTTTTTAATAAAAAGTGATATCTCAATGAATATATGTGGTAGCCTCCTAAACATTTATACAAATTATGAGAAATATCCCCATAATCACATGCTACAACCAAAACCCATTTAAAGCCTTACTTTTTAAAGGATAATCCAAAACATTTTGACTTTTGTTTGATTTTTACTGAGCCCCTTTTCCTGTGTAGGGCACACGCTTGCTGAAATATGTGAGGTATAACATGTTATTTACACTACCAAAGTTTCAAGATTATTCCTAAAGAACTTTTCCAGATATTTGACAAAACGTCTAAATTTTGGAAAGCTTGGCCACGTAAAAATACGTTCTCTAATTTACACAGGTAAAGAAAGTAAAAAATGATTTTTAAATCATGGGTGTAATTTTTCAAATATTTCTTAAGAAAACGTCCTTAATAAAAAAAAACACAGAAACAGTTGAAAATTTTAAAGATTTAAACTAAAATTTGCATATAAAATAATGTCGCTTAAATGCAATTTAACTCTTTAATATTGGTTTTCGAGTTAGCTTAAGATCCGTAGCCATTTCTTTTAGAATATTTTTTTCATTTTAAGAAAAAACCCTGACGATTAAAATGAATTTATGTACTTGTTCAAAAAGCATTCAATCATTGGTTACGATACCCGCTATACAACTTTGTTTTCGAATGAATTCAGTTATCTTATATTTTCAAAAAGGCTATTGAAAGTTTATTCATACAAAGTTTAATCAACCGAGTACTCGAAAGTGTAATCGAATGAGGTATCAATGAGTATAATTAACAAAATAGATTGTATGCTATACATTACGTATTGAGAAATTAACAAATCGTAAAACCACGGGGTAGTTTTTTTTAGAATATTCGAAAGAGTAATCAATTGAAGTATCAATGAGTATATTAATATATTGCATGCTATGAATTACTTACACATAAATTAACGTATCGTAAAACCACTGAGTGGTGTTTTCCAAGTACTTGAAAAAGCAATCAAATGAGGAATTAATAAGTATATAAAAGGCAATAAATTGCATACTATAAATTAAATATAGATAATCTAAGCAATCTTAAAACCACAGAAAGTCGCAAGTGTCAAATGAATTAAAATGTTATCAAATATTTAAATATGATATCGAAAGTTTAATAATGCATTATAAAATGAAAGAAATTTTCATAAAATTCGTTAATGTCAGGCAAGATATCACATATAAATAAATAACGCATCTTATAATCGTAGTGTTTCTTAAATAGGAAATTGTAAATATTTTAATTAAAAATGATTAAAAATATTAGGTTTATGCTTGCTGCGATGAAAAAGAAATAATCAAAGTTTAATTATAGAAATATGGTAGGTAAAAGGACAGTAAATAAAAAAAAAAAAAAAAAAAAAAAAAAGCTCTACAGTAGAATCTCGTGCAATGCGCTCCTACAAACCGTATAACGCGATTTCGTACAACGCGACGAAAAATCTGCGACCATTACTCATACAACGCGATAAAGAGTCTCGTATAACGCGTGAAATAAAGGAAGCACGTGACGACATCTTTTCTACTTTCAACATGTTCAACGAAGGATTGCTCCGTTACTATGACAACACCCTAAGCTTTTGGTCTCATTGCGGAATGAAATCGTCTGCTCAATGTATGTCTCCTACAGTGCGATTTTCTATTACGCGGAACGTAATCCCCGCGGTATACGAGAGTCTACTGTATATATATATATATATATATGTATTAAACACTATAATAATTAAACACTTGTTGGTATCTGTTGGGAAAGTTATTATTTGTGTTTAGTAAGTTAATTCATTTTAAATCACTTCTTTCTACCTTTTGCAAAGCGAAATTGAATGATTATATAATCGATACAAGATGTTATTTATATTCATTTAACAGGTGATTTACAGTATATTTTATCTTAACACTATGAGCAATGCATAACTTTCATCTACTGTCTTTTAAGTTTTCTCTGATTACAAAATATATTTTATGATTGTATAATGTTTTTACAACATAGTGAAGGTATATTATATATATCATTTAAGTGATAAAAACAAATTAGTACGTCTTTAAATTACCAATAAAAAAGTCTCATAGAAAAACAAATAAAATTCGTAATAAAAACATCATGCAGATTCTTTTAGTCATTTATTCAGTCAAACAAGTAAATAAATAAACAAAATAACAATAATGTACCAAATAAAATATCGAGACACTTTTTTTACAAGAATATTTCCATTAAAATTTTTATAATTTATCTTGCAAAAATATTATTTATATTTGTAAAGCGTACATTTATATTTTGTTTTCAAACTTCATTCAAATTCTAAAAACACATTAAAATAGCACAGTACTCTCGAGTCAAAGTATTTGATTTAAAAATTTCTGTTTCGGTGCACATATGAAACTTTTAAATATCATTGTTTTAGAGGTATTGTGCTGAACATTCAAAAATATTCCTTGATTAAATTATATGGACATATGATTTTTCTCAAAACTTTTACTAAAAATTACTTTTGAAATCTCGATGATTTTATTTTATTCCTATGAGGTACTAATTCTAAATAATAGTGTTTGTAAGGATTTAAGAAATATTGCAACCTTTTCTTTTTCCGTTGTTTATAAATCTCAAAAGTAGAGCAAAAAATGTAAAGAGATGTAGAAAAATGTAAAGATTTATTTTATTTAAAAGATCAAGAAGTGGTTATACAATGGTCAGAGGCTGGTAGCCCCTATTCTGTTTAACGGATTCAAACGGAACCTGGGAATCCAGCGGAAAATTCCCAATTTCCGATTTCAACGGAAAATTCCCGTACTTTTGTATAAAATTTGAGACGTATACTTAAAAAAAAAAATTTCCCAGCAGTGAGCATGCATCTGAACAAGAGGGTAGGAGAATTTACATTAATTTAAAAACCTCATATTTTTTGCATGAGCGCAATACTTTAGGAATGTTGTGCTTATCATAGTTGAAAAAAATTAGGCTAGGACACAAGAATTTGCATGCAATTAAAGGCAACATTCGTAAGTTTAAAAAAAAAGAAAAAAAAAAGTTTCTGTGGATGTTGCACTGGAAAGAGGGCAAAATGCAACTGAACTGATGGTTGTCGAGGAAGTTGCAATTACAACTGCTGCAGCATCTACAAGTTCTTCAATTGCTATCTTATCTGTCAGCTTAAGAGCAAGAACTAAAGTCTAATAGTACATCCTTTTTTTTTAAATGATTCGCACGATACAGTGTTCTATATTGGGAAAAGTTATATATAATTAGCCTGTATTATTTTTCATGTGATGACATCCACTGAATTTGAGATCACGATAAATCAGTAGTTAAAACAAAATGTAGAAAACGCTGCGCAATATTAGAATGCATTAGGTCCTGCAAAATGTCCAAAATTTGATTCAGCATACATTTTTTAGAAAAAATAATCATTTCAATCAGCGTACTGTGGTCCCATACCACAGAAAAAGAAATATAAATACAAAATGTATAATAAAAGTGGATCAAAAATCTTTCGACTGACATGTACTTTAACTGAATAATCAGGGTTTTAGAATAGCTATCTGACGTATCAAATTTGGTTAATTTATAAAATTTCGAAGCTGATGTAGAGTCTTTCCTAAAATAGGAATGATTGCAACAAAATAGCAATACTTGTAGACTGATATGAACATATTATTAAAAGAGCATAGTTTTTCATATTAGTCCTTCTCACATATCTCGTTTGATGTATGTTGGGATAAATAAATAATCTATCAAAGTTATCTTATTCTAGAAGCAAAAACTCAAATACTCTCCCATTATTGGCTTTAAGGTGATCATATCTTAAGTTTTAGTACGATTTGAATATCAATTAGATATTCGGGTGTGTGGAGCGAAATGCCCAAAATACTTATTTAATTAACTACTAAAAGTTGGAATGAACATAAAACCTTTAAGAGAAAATAAGAATTAGATAAAATAATAATATCTTCCATTAAATAATAACAACTCCATATACATGTAATTAATCCCTTTATAAAAATTCATAAAATATTTATTTATTAAATTAGAAATTATTTATGGAATGAAAGAATTATCTAACAATAATTTCTGGACTTTTAACGATGTCTTTCTTAATTATAATTTGATTAATCATAGTTTGTATGAGTACAAAAGAATCAAGTGTGTAATCTTAGTTACTCTTGCAAAAATTTTGAATAACTGACCAACAGAATAATAATAATTTAAAAAAAAAATCTAACCAGTTCACCAGATAGTTGGAAAGTAGGTGCTTCCAGCATTTAAATCAATGATCATTTTGGAGAACTGCATTACATTCTTTCTTCAGGCACACTTAAATATAATATGCTTCTGACTTATTTATTATATGCATTATTTTTATGTCTCGTTATTGCTAATGCTGGGCACTTTTATTAATATATGCTCATAAATGAAAGAGCTATTAAATTTTCTTTAATATTGTAAAATACATATTTTTCAAGTCAAAAGGATAACTGAAGATGATATTTTTAAACACATTCACAGGATGAATTCTCCATAATCTCTGACTAAGAATTTTTTTATCTCTTTTTTCCTGGACCCTTCTCATTATAAATTTTATAGGACTTTTCAACTTAAAGATCTTTCATTGGGCCATTTCTTCTATTGGACCACTTTTGTTCCAATCGGCTTGCTTTGGGATTTTTCTATACGGCCCCTGAAACATAGTGGCGGTAGCCTAGAGGTTCTACTTGTGTGCCCCTATTCTTTATTGCTTTTAAAATGTTGGCCATAAATTTGAATCATCAATTCTGGCCGATGTCTTTTCTGTGTATCATTTTATGGCTTTTTTTTAGAATAACCCTTTTAATTTTTGTGATTTTCTTTTTTCTTTGTTGTTTTTAAACAATGGCTGAGCTTTTGCTTTTAGCCCAAGAATGCACTTATGCAATACGGAATCTAAGATATAGATTTCCCATAAATAGGTAAAATTTCAGCACACCATCACCACATGCTGAGCGATATATCGCAACATATAATCAGCACCATTTTCTTTTCTAATTCTAACTAAGCATGGAATTTCGATGAATTATTCTGTGCCGTATATTTTACCCACAGTATACACATACACGAAATTATATTAAACTATTAATCAAATCATTTGAATTTACCTTCTCTCACTCACTTCATAATAAATATATTTATAATGAATAACAAAATAACAATTTATCAATAAACAATAAATATATAAATATATATATATGATATTTGTAAATCTATTAAGTTTGAATGTATTATTATTATTATTTATATTATTACATTATCCGTTATCAATTATTCGTATAATCGTTTTAGTTATTTTTAAAATTGCCTAAAATTGATGCAATTATTTTAACATAATTTGGCAGTTTATCGTGGGGTCCGTAACAGAAAAAATAAATCGTTAAATGGCGATCTACATAAAGAAATTTACAAAGATCTATACACAATTTGTATTTTATTATGTTTATATATATATATATACAGAAATTTCCAATTTCTGTCACTTACTTTTTATTTAAATTATACATAATATTTTTTTTTTTGAATGAAATTTTATGTTTAAAAATCAAATGCTGAATTATATCATTCTATGTGTTTGAGTTGCTTTTTATAAGCTAACATAATTTTACTGTCACGTTGTGAAATAAAACTCACATAAAGAATATGATTCATATGTTTTTCATTTTCTTTCTTTCACTTATACATTAATCACAACTATTTCCGAAGTTACTTTTATGATGAATAATAGAAAAAAGGGAGAAAATATAACTCCGTTAAAAAATACTTATAAATTATGATCCCATTGGGAAAAAAAGATAGAAATAACTTAGTTTCTGAAAATCAAGCTCATTTACCTTATAAAGGATTTCTAAAAATTTGCTTTATGGAAAGTAAAAAAAAAAAAAATCGTAATACAGAAGATATTTTTGTGGTTTTATAAATATATTTATAAACCAGAAATAATTAATTGAAAATGCTTCTAAAAATTTACTTTTCTATACCGTCAGAAAAAATAATTTTATAGGAATAATGCATACAATTTTATGAAAAGTGAGCAAAATTTCTAATAATTTATCTTCTTAAAGAATGGAATGTGCGCCCGTTGCAAGGGTAAATATATCAGTTTTCAACCGAATTCTTTATTTTTATTTTTCCTATTCTGTTTTGTTTCCGAACATTAATAATTTTAGTTTCGTCTGTTTTGAAATTATTATAGTTTTTACTATTCTTTGTACAAGCAAATGTATAAAACTTTTTAAAACTATCATGTGAATTTTTTTTCTTTTTTTAGATGAAATATTTAAAAACTGCTTTTAAGTAAGATGTTTATTTTTAATAATATAAAGTTATATTTTGTTTTCTTTTAAAATAGTCTTAATTTTATAATACAAAAATAACAAAGTTGTGAGGTTGAGACGTCAGAACGTTACCACAGTTGTTTGAATTAAGCTGGATCCAGCAAAGTAGAAAGTGGGGACGGTTAAAATCGCTTCGTCGCCAGTGACTTGGTGAAGGTTGAGGTCGAGTTAGTTTTGTGTCGGCAGGGTGCTGCAATGAAAGAATTAGATTCTGAGTGTTAGATAAATTAGAAATGATTTTAAAAGGAGGGGTTGAAATGAAGAGAAAGGAGGGTGTAGGAAGAAGGATAAAATGGAGATGGTTTTAGTAGATAGTGTGGATGTCGGAGCATATTATAGTGTGGATGTTGGAGTATATTATAGTGGATGTCGGAGCATATTATAGCGTGGATATTGAAGTATTATAGTGAATTGTGAAAAGTCTTATTTTGGCGAGTATTGAGTAGCGGAGATTTAGAGGAGTGAGGAATAAGTCATGATGAGGGTTAGTACGAGTATTTGCTAGCGCTCGTGAAAGTGAATTTCGATCTGTAGGGAATCCTCTGATCGAAGGTGAAGTCGCAGCAGTGGAGTTATGAGTGCAACCGCCTCTACACCTTCAATTGTTTGCTGGGGTGAGATATTTAAGATTTTCTAATTTAATTGTTGATGCATATATTTTGATTGAGTAATACGCTGACTGAGCTAGTCTGATTCCCAGGCCGCCCTCCCATTAATCTGCTCAAATAAACTATTAGTTATTGTTAATTCAAGTCTTGTGTTCTCTTACTTATCCATTTAGTGATCTAATTAAGTTAAGATGGAGTTTGCAGCAACGCAAACTTCACAAAGTTTTAATAAAAAAAGAAAAAATGAATAAATAAATTTGATTACTTAAAGAAAACACACATATATTTATAGGTTTCGGTTTGGCAAAAAAAGATTTACCTCATATAAATATTATTAATTTTAAAATGATAATTTTGGCTTTATATACTATAAACATTATAAATCATCGCACAGTTAAAATTTTATGTCAACTAAAATAAATTTTATACTGAATTTAAATTATATATGAATTAAATTATATATGAATTAAATTATATAATAAATTTAAATTAATATTAATGGAAAACTTTTAAATTTTTAATTAAGCTTATACTAACACTGCATAGAAAATTAATTATTCACAGGCTTTAAATTCTGCATATATGCCAAGTTTTTTTAATTTATTCCGGAATGCTGTTAGCTCCGCCCTTTTTTCACACCGTAATCTTTATAGAAAAATTTTCTTCAATATATAATTATGATTAAATATGGTGAAAACTACTCTAAAACTATTAAGGTATGAAAAACGGGCGGGACTAACAGCATTCCGGAATAAATTAAAACACTTGGCAGCTATGATTCTGTATGATCAGTTATTTAAAAAACATAAAAAATGGTCCACATAAAATAGAAGATCTTTAAACAAAATGTTTTTAAAGGATTATAGTCTATGGTAGGTTGGATTAAAAATATATTGTACACAAATTTCGAAATTTAATACAAACAAATTAAGAGGTCGCTTTTAGTATAGCGCTATTTCTTCCGAATGCTTTCCATGCAATTTAAACTCGGTTGTTAATCCTAACTCTCAAATGAGGAAGCAAGTTCTACAATATCACCAGCAAATCTCAAATGATTTATAAACTCTTCATCAATTTTCATGCCTTTCTCTTTTCAGTTTAGTTTTTTAAAAAACTTATTGAAGTTTATATTCTTTATATTAATATATCGCATATATATATATATATATATATATATATACATATATTGCACTAATAAACATTAACAGTAAATTTAAACAGATTAACTTAACCAAACTTCAAAAGAAATTTATTACAACAGTGTACATAGTATATTTTGAAATAATACTTAAATTAAAAATTAGTTATAAATTGTTATAAACTTAAAATTAGTTAGAAATAATAATAAAAAAAATATTTCATAACCATGGGATAACTGATGCACCATATAACGAAAATTAAAATGATAGCAACGTAACGAACATACACACACACACAAAAAAAAAGGCTACAGGAATTGCGTTATCTTTAAGCATACTAGCATCATTACAAAGTAGCAACAACGTATTTATACGTTTAAATATGTTAAAAAGTTAATCAAAAGATGAATTAACGACCAATGAAATTGTAGCGATTAGGGGTATTAACCAATGAAATTTTGATAAAAACTGGGCTTTCAAAATTAAGTTGAAATTTGAGGTATATAATATTTCCAACATTTAAACATGGGAGTTACGCAAAAACACAATTAATGACATTTTCTTATTTTTTATAAACATTGTAAACTTCAAGAAAATCGAGTTTATGTATAGATTTAAACCTGCATAATATATTGAGAAATTACATCAGCTAACACTTTCCCCACCAAAGAAAAACTAAATAGCCTTTTATTTTCTGTTTTCGTTAATCGTGCTATTAATACTTATTCATATTCTAATTAACTAATATTACCAATAGTTCAGCACTAGTGCGACGTTAAACTCAACTAAACATCTAATTAATTAAACTCTAAGATAAAATACAGTCGATATTCGTTAACGTGAATCGCAAGGGGGATAAAAAATTTGTTCATGTTATCAGTGACTAATATTCATATAACTATACTAATCTTCATTTTGACGGCGACTGTGGAAACAATTCTTTTTAGAAGTTACTTATGTTAACAGCGTTCACGTTAACGAGTTTCGACTATGTATGAAAACTGACGTTATTGACAAAGGTAATGATTCTTCTATAACGGACAATGTAATTTCTAAAATTGCAGATACGCGTCCATCGAGTTCTTCTAAAGGTTGGTTTCCACTGGGGTTGAAACTTCGAGGTTCAAAAAATCATTAATCACGCTCCCGACACGAAGAGCCAAATGTCTTGTCATCAGTCGTAACCTTTTTCTATCAGATTGCGCAGTTTCTTCAAAGGAAAGCATGCAAAATTGACAAAGATATCTGCCTCTGGGCCCTCAATTAACTCAGCTAGAGCCAAGGACTTCACCCCGTCGAACCACCTCCAATCGCTTGACCACATAAAGGATTCTGAATAGCGCTGCTCGAAAGAACCTCCAACCAACCGCAGTGGAAACTGCGCTTAAATCTGTTTCGTCTTCCAATACTAATACATATATTTTTTTTTTCCCGAAAATAGTTTTGTTGTTGTTGTTGTTAACATTCTAAAAAGAATCATTTAAAAATGATTTTTTCACCTACGAAAATACACACATAGTCCATGTTTAAAAACTCTCTATACCTATGCACAGCTCATGTTAAAACTACAGCATGTCTTGTCAGCATAAGTTATTATAAATTAGACAAATGAAAAGCATATTTAAACTATGCCTAAAAGAACAACGTATGGATTATACTGAAAAACAAGAAAGTAACAATTTTTCCTTTCTAAAGCTGCGGGAAGAGTACTCATACTTTTAAATTCAGTTGTGTTAGGAAAATTTGCAGGTCTAAATCTATGTATGGACACGATTTTCTTGAAGCTTTCAATTCTTATAAAATTATTAAAAATATCGGCAATTGAGACTTTCCAAATCCCCCCAGTAAGGATTTTGTAAATTTAAAACAAAATTCGTCTTCTCTTGAATTTTACCTACTTTTCTTCTCTTACCTTCTTTTCTAACCTTCTATTTTATTGGGACTTAACCGCCTTAACCGTCTTTAAAATAAGTTTTTTTTTTTTTTTTAAATCTATTTAAAGTCATAGATTTTTTTATTTCTAATCGGCACTGATGTCGATTTGCATAAAGCCACGAAAAGCGCAGTCTGGTAATTTTCCCTTTTCATTTTCACATTCTTAACTTTGATGTCTCTTTACTTTCCTTTTAAGAATATTGTACTTCATTTTAAAATATTGCAATCAAATGTTTTTAATAAAATTATAAATTTCAGAATACATTACGATTTGAACTGTACATAACCATTTTAGGTGGAATTTTATTAAAGAAAATATACTAAATAATGAAAAATATATTTTAATAAAAAATGTCGTAATATTGTTGTTGAACGCTGACGAAGGAAGAAAAACTTTGCAAACTAACAGTATATTTTTATATACACGCAATATTATTTTCGCCCCCCCCCCTGCCCCCCCCCCCACCAAAAAAAAAAAGAAAAAAAAAAAAAAAAAGAAGAAGAACAATTAAAAAGTTGCTCGTGGAAAAAGTAGGTATTTTAGAGAAATAAATTATACATGTCATCTTCTACATGATTTCTTCTTCAAGGGTTAAAATACACTTTCTTAAATTTACTTGTGAAATTAGAAAAAAAGAAAAAAATAATAATCTTTATTATCTTTGGTTGTCGGTATTTCTTGTATATGTTTCCAATTTCAAACATTCTTTTAGAGAAAAGCACTTGTATATACTTGTCTTGGAAATGCATCTTTGCTATTAGCTATAAAGTTGCAATATTCAATATTAGAATATACAAATAATTTCATATACGAACTGTACCTAAAAAGTAGCTACTAGTCTAATTTTGATTAATTAGAAGTGTTTTGTTTATACTAGTTGTTTATAAAAGCAATTACCAGAGCAATTTACACATAAAAAATTTTACCTTTTACTTTCCGAACATACGTATGTAAGGAAAGTACTGTAATCACATTAAAAATATGACTTTGTACATGTTTTGAAGTTCCCTGAATTCAAATTGAATATTTTTACGATGATGATTGTATGTATAAGTGTATGCATGTGAGTGAACACGATAGCGTCTAATTGCTTTTTTTGAATGAGCTGAAAGTTGATATGTATGTTATAGGTCACCGTATCCCGACCCCTATCAATTTTGGTGAATCTAACACTAACAGTTTTTTTTTTTTTTTTTTTTTTTTTTTTTTTACAGGGACACAAAAAAAATTCTCTATTAATATTGTCTATGGGTCTAAATTTTTTAAAGTGCGATAGCGTCTAAATGCCTTATTTGATTAAGCTGAAAGTTTATATGCATTTATAAGTTTCCATCGCGCGCGAACTATATACATTTTGTTTAATCTAGCACTTATATTTTTTTACAGGGACACAAAGAAAAATTCTTTATCATTGGTCTGTATGGGGAAAATTTTTCTAAAGTACGATAGCGTCTAACCGCCTTATTCGAATGAGCAGAAAATTTATGCACATTCTATAGGTCATCTTTGAACGGTGTGTACAGATTTTGGTGAATCTAGCACATATAGTGTTTTTACAGGGACAAAACGACGAATTCTTTATCATTATTCTCTATGGGGTCAAATTCTTCAAAGTGCGTTAGCGTCTAAACGTGGTATCCTATAGAGCTGAAAATTTATATACATGTTAGAGATCACCGTCACACTAACAAAATGAATTTTTGACTATGTAGCGCTTATATATATATTTTTTATAGGAACACAAAGAAAAATTCTTTTTAATTGCAGCTTATGGACTCAAATTATTTAAAAAGCGATGGCGTCTAAACGCCTCATCTGATTGAGCTGAAAATTTCTATACATATAAACAGGTCACCATGTTACGAACTGTATAAATTTTGGTGAGTCTAGTACTTATAACATTTTACAGGAATACAGCGAAAATTTCTTTATCATTGCGATCTATGCACTGAGGAAATATTCTGAAACTGACATTTAGATTCTAAATTGTGGCTCTAGTAAAAATATTTTTATATATTTCTTATAAATTCTAGTCCGCTTTCAAAGCGACTTCTAGAAACTCCTATCAGAATTCTAGAGATTTTGCCTGTATTATCGAGGTCAAACAAATTTAAAAATCTCTGTAAGTAAATTCGATTACAAGAGGCGAGTTTTAAGAACTATAATTTTAGTTTACGACCCAATTCTAGAAAATCAAGTGAGAATTTCTCGCAGTGCTAAGGTTTCATAATAATCATAATATTCATAATGTTGTTTCACCATCTAAAAATCTATAGACTAAAAATTCTGTATTATTTCGTCTACTCTACTTATTGGCGGGCCTTATACGCATAGCTCGGAAATATATAGTTCTACTTAATATATATATATGACTACTTATTCGTTCAAGATGAAGATGGCATATATATATATTTTTTCTCCGGGTAGGTTCAAATTATTTAAAAGGGAATGTCGTCAAATTAAATAACATACTACAGTGTGTCCTAAAAGTTCCAGTACTCCAACTTAAAGAGCTCATTATGTCCATGATTTTCTTTAATATTAAATTTTATCATCTTTTTATTATTACATCAGTTCTTTAATTTTTATAGTTTGTTTTTTTTTCTCGCTCAAGTTGTGTGAGAATAAAGTTTTATGTTATTTTGTTCTTCATAGTGAAATGTGTTTATCACGCATTCAGAGAATTACGCTGTTTGAAGCTTATTTTGAATGTAAATCGTATGAAAGATGCAAAGATGTTTGGCGATATAAATATCCAGAGGATGCAATACCGAGTAAAAATATGCTATATCAGCTCATTCGACAATTTCATAATACAGGTTTTGTGCAGGTGGGTACAAGTTTCTCTACAAGAAGTCACTCCCAGCATGTGAAAACGCGTTTCTAAACATATGCGCAAAGGAGTTCAGCTTTGCCTCCTATAAAAGGGTGGACATTTTGAACATTGATTATAAATGCAAGTTCTGTATTTTTTCCTCCGTTATTTTAAATGTGCCTTTTATCATTAGCATTAAAATAATCGTTTTAAGGTTTGTTGGTTTGTAAATAAAAAATACATCAGCGCAAGTACTGGAACTTTTAGGACACTCTGTATATAGGGAAATTATTTAAATATCCTATTATAATTTTCACTTTTGTTTATTTAACGATTTCTCTCACTTTAATTTATTTATACAACAGCTAATTATTTAATGCTCGGAAAGTCGAGATCAGTTACTCCAGATTTTATTTTATTTATTATTATCATTATTATTATTATTATTATTATTATTTTAAGAAACTACATTAAAAATTTTGAATGTGTGTGTTTGTATTATCTACATTTCTACTAGATTATTATTATTATTTTTTATATATATATAATTGTATTTCTAATGAAATATTTAAATATTTTCATTCAACTGGATCGATATTTTCATTTATGAAAAAAAAAAAAAAAAAAAAAAAAAAAAAAACTGAGAAAAAGGAAAACTCTTTTTTTTTTTTTTTTTATAATAATAATAGTATTAATAATAATGACTATCAAAATAGTAATAGAATAAAAGTGCGAGGCATAATTTTATAGCAATATCTTTGTTTATATTTTAAATGTATTTAGTTACGATACACAGAACCGAAGTAAAGAAACAATCATTAAAAATAAAAAACAAACAACCATAATTTAAGACAAAAATTTTAAGAAAGATACTCAAGGAAAATTGTGTCCAATATTTACAACCTGCAGCTATAATTTTGTTAAAAGGAAATTCTCTTTTGTAATGAATTATTTAACTTCCTTCTTTGAGAATTTTTATTACTAGTACTTTAATAGCATAACATTTGTTTTTTCTTTAAAAGGATATTATGGTTCAGTTTTTTAAAACAGATTAGAAAATAAAGATACAAAATTATTACCAGTGATTCCATAACATCAAAACCTCCTTTTTATTGCTTAAACAGTAAATTCATTTCCTTTACCCACTTTCTTTAAGTACTAGAAAAAGTTTTTAAAACTCTGTTTTTTGTAAGATAATCTTTTTCCGTAAAATACTTTTGTGAAAATTGTTTTTAAGCATTTTGGTTTCAATAATAAGCTTAAAATAAACTTACGTGGCAAAAAGAAGAAAAAAAAATCAATGAAGTTATATTATTCAAGTAATATGAAAAGGAATTTTTTGACGTGAGTTACTCCTAAAAATTTATATATATTCCTTAAAAATAATTATAAATTGCTCTTTTCTAATTATTTTTAAATATCGTCTTTTTTTGAATACCTAAAATAAAAACAAATTTCAAAATTCATAATATGTAATTTAAATTTTTAAACGAAATGCGTTTTTCACTCATAAATTTTCATGTTAATGTATTTTTACTTTCCAAATACTATAGTAAGCAAATTATTGTGAACATGTCAAAAATCCGAATTTGTGATTTTGGTATTTCTGCACGTTTTGAGGTTCCCTGATTACATATTTACTATTTTTACGATGACGTATGTGTGTATGTATGTAATTGAACATGATAGCGCTTAAATGCTTTGTTCGAATGAGCTGAAAGTTGGAACATATGTTATATTTCACTATAGAAAGAACCTTATTAATTTTGGTAAATCTAGCGCTCATTTTTTTCTTTTTTACAGGGACACAAAGAGAAATTCTTTATTATTATGGTCTATGAGTCAAAATAATTTAAATTGCGATAACGTCTAAATGCCTTATTCGACTGAGTTAAAAATTTATACACATGTTATGAGTCACTGTAGCACGAACTGTATAAAATTTGGTGAATCTAGCACGTATAGTTTTTTACAGTGAGACAAGAAAAAATTCTTTAATCTTGAATTCGTTCGCTATATATTTTTGCTTTCATCTATGAGAAGTCGGGGGCTAGAAACTCCTTTTTTGCTAATAAGAACACATTTCTTCATAAACTTCTCATTTTCTATTCCTACATGGGAAGGGGGGGGGCTCCCCTGTAGAAGGCCGTGTTTTCAAATTACTTTGCTTTTATTATCAGTTTATAGACACACACACACACACACACATGTATATATATATTATATATATATATTATATTATATTATATTATATTACATTATATATTATATTTCAGAACTTCAAGAATGTTAAGAGTTTATAAAAAAGTATTTTTTATGTATGATTTACATTTGCATGCGACATTTATTGAAAAAAAAATGCTATAATCAAAGAGAATTAATTTTTTTTAGAAAACGTCATATTATCAAGCAGATTATTGAAACATTTTTTTCTAAATGTTTTTAGAAATATGGTTTTTAAAGGATACACTGAAGACTTAAGTATATACAATGAAAATTCAGCGAATAAGGCGCTATTATAAAAATGAGCTATGCGCTAATTCCTATGAAAATAACATTAAATTTCATAATTTCATGACAATTTCTAAATAAAAAATTATTCGATAAAAAATATTTTATCATTATTATTTTTTTTTTAATTTTTAAAGTTCTAATGTAAAATACATTTTTATTTTACTTTATTGCAATTTTGAATATTAATAAAATTAGTACATGAATCCCAATAAGTGTTCGACACAGCTCTTAACTTAAAAATCGAAGATTATTCAGAATTCTTTTGTGAAACAAGCTTATTAACCTTCTAACCGTCGCAACCAGATATATTCGTTCCCTGAGGTACTTTTATCGCAATACATTTAAAATTTAAAATTACCCAATTAAATATTTTTTGCCGGTATCAAAGCGCTATTATTAAAGTGTATTATTAACATTACAGTTTTGCCTTTCCGGAGATGATCAGGTAATTAACTGAAAAAATAGGAAAAGAAAAGAAAACTTACAGCTACACATTAGTGAGATTTACTCTTTTCCCTTCCCCATATAATATTTTAGAATTTTTGTTGCTTTATACTATAAAGATATCTCAATCAAAAATGAAGCGTTTCAAATTCTGATTTTTGAATATTACTCTTAGAACCTGTCGCCTTTTATCTTAGTAATCCATTAAAAAAAAAAAAAAAAAAAAAAAAAAAAAAAAAGATATCTTACTAACTATTTCATTTCATTAAGTAATCTTAAGGCTAATTTTCTGAACAATTAAAAAAAAAAAAAAAAAAAAAAAAAGAAAGAAAGAAAGAAAGAAAATCTTAGTTTTAATTCTAAAAGTCTGGTGTGAGACAACCACACGACTTCCATTACCCGCTATTATACGTATTATATGCATTTGTTTTGACATAATGGTATCAGAAGACGTTAAATTGACCTAACGAAGTGTAGACACCAAGAATTTTTCCAGTAAGAGAAACTTGTTACACGCATAAATACATATAAAATAGAGTTTACATATCAAGTTAAAAAATAAGAAAAGAAAAGGAAAAAAATAGAGTTATTTTTTTAAACACCCATTCCCAAAATCTAAAACTTAACTACCTAATCCGAATGACTATTAATTTTCCTGTAATAACCACGTAATACGTGAGAAAGGATATCTAAAATGGATTTATGAAACAATTTTCAAGAAAATCGTTAGAACCGTTTTTGAGATACCAACTTTTACCAAAACATGGCATACTCAGTTATTGACCAGAAAGGGATAATTACATACAAAAGGATATTTAAAAGGGATTTAATATGGCGAGTCTGAAAAAAAATCCTTAAGGTAGTTTTTAAAGGAAAACACTTACGAGACCTGAAATTCAGCCATTTATTCAGGACCGCCTATAAATTTTCCTGAACTAACCAATTATATCATTCGTAAGGACGTCTAATAGAGTGTTTATATAGCAACATTGAAGAAAATCGATACAGGTTTTTTTTTTTTTTTTGAGATATGGACTTAAGAAAAAAAGAGAATTCAGAAAAAAATAGGATTAAGAAAAAAAAAAAAAAACTTTATTATTTTGAAATATTATTGAATTCTTATTTCGAATTATAAAGGTAAGAAATATAAACGAATAAAATTTTCATTATTATTATTTATTTATTTATTTATTTACGTTTAACGCACAAGAATTCAAAATATCGTATAAAAATATAGCGTAGTTTCCGCACTAATTTTTTCTACTTCTTAAATTATGAAATATGATGCAATCATATTGTTTATCTAATGACATATTTTCATTAACTTCCCTTGAACTTTGATCTGTTGTCATAAATATAAATACTATTCTGGTAGAACTGTCAGGAAAATGCAATCATTTTATCATTAACAGGGATCTTTATTAAATGATAATGTAATATGTGGACAAGATAATTTACCTTTGCTTGCCATATTATTAAATTATTAATTATATTCTCATTACGTCTTTACTTGTAGGTAAAAAAATGAAAAGAAAATGTAGTATGGTAATTAATAATGATAACTAAGCTGAAAATTATGATTCAGCATCTGATTTTTTATATTATTATTTATATAAATATACTACCAGACCCGGCCACGCGTTGCTGTGACTAAGTTATACGTTGAATTATACGGCTGTAAACTATTTAGTACAGTCAAATTATTATTTACGAACAAAGACGAAAACGTTGTAGCCGATGTAAAAACCCACAGTGTTGAGATTTGAAACTTAGGTCAAAATTTGGAAGTGATTGATACAAATTTTCGTAGTGTTGATATTAAGCACAAATTAATTTTATTGTAGGGTCCTATAAATTTTAATGGAGAAGTGATATATATTATTTCTAATGCTACTTTGGATAAAATTGCTAAAATGACTAATATATAAATTAAATTCTATTAAAATTCTATTAAAGTAAAAGTATAAAAGAAACAGACGATTTTAAAATCAATTTTTATGGAGGAGTGAAATATAATATATGCTATAATGGATAATTTTATTATAAAATGACCTCATCATTTTAAATATTTTAAAGAGGGCAACAGCTGTAGTTATGAAAAGGAAAACAATAACGCTAAACCAGAAAAATAAGTAAATTTGATAAATATTTTAAAATTTTAAATTGGAAATCTTATGAAATATTGAACATTTAAAGTAAATACATGTATCATTTTAAATAGAAAAAGATTTTGGAAAAGTTTAGTGTATTTTAACGAAGTGATGAGAAGTTTTTGAGTATGTTAAAATTTTAATAGTAAATTCAAGTTAATAAAGATGGGAAACATTGAGGATTAAGATAAGAATAATTATAAGATTAAAAAAAAAAAAAAAAAAAAAAAACCTTTTTATATACCATGCTTTTAAATTTTAATATACTAATAATATACTAATTAAAAGGAAAATGATAAATATTCTATCATAGTTTGAAGTCAAATTTGTTTTCAAATGTCTAAATAAAATATCTGATGTAAGATACTAATATTTTGCAGCGGAATAGATTTCATTTCTGTCATCCTTGGCAAAAAAAAAAGAATATCGCCAAATTATCTGGCGAAAATATTTAATTCCTTTCAAAAATCATGGTTATTTTAACAACTTATATTAAAAGAGTAATGAATAATATGAAACAATATTTCGTACAATACATATTACATGTCATACATACGTACAATGAATAATATATATTACATTTCGTACAATGCATACATCTGGCATGTATATTTTCGTGTTACGCTTTTGATCGCCAAATAATAATAATAATAATAAAAAAAAAGCCAAGGGCGACAGAGTTTTGAAATTTAAAATTAAAATTTTGTCAATTTGACAGCAAAATAATTCAATCTAGCACCCGCGATAACTAATACATATCTATACCCAAATATAAGGATTAAAATCGGGAAATAAATTTCCTCGATTTTCAATAATTTCTTACAAAAAACCAGTGGGCAATTAACATAGGAAATATTTTTCTTGGCTGCACAGACGGTCGGTGAGTCACACTTCGCTTGCGTATAGAACTCATAGATATAGTATAGCATATATATAATAGAGTGATCATTTGGGAGAAAAAAGTTATTCCTTTTCATTTGGGAAAAGACGACGTTTTTACCAAAATATGGCCGTCTTTCCCCGAGTGAATACACACGGGAATACATACTAATATTTTAGCAAATAAAATTTATGAATAATTTATTTGCTAAAGGGGAATGGAAGACTCCAGATACAGTTTCAAATTCATATTTCTTTCTTTCTTTTCTTTCTTTCTTTCTTTTTTTTTTTTTTTTTTTCAATACCACTTAATGGCTGTTACCAAAGCTTTTTTTTTTTTTTTTTTTTTTTTCGGCATCAAAAATCTTTGTACGATAACATGGGGATGAGAGATCTATATATATTACTATATTTATGATAGAACTACATTAGCACTTTATCAATGTGTATAAAATCTTTAAATGACGTCAATTTTCGTGAGATGCATAATTTAACTTTTTATAATTTTTTAACGTTCACGTTTGAATAAATGTATTTACTTTTATGTCGAAAGAAAATGAACTCGTATTTTTTCTTTTTGGCAACAATTAAACTTATGGAACTCACAGATATTTTGGAGCAACTTTAATAAAGGTCTATAATTAACAAATAATTGCAATAAAACAATATTGTGACAATAAATTGAGATAAAAACTATCCTATCTCTCAAGTTGGACTAAACTGCACACAGTGTGCAAAATTTCATTAAAATCGGTTCCTTAGTTTAGGAGTTTACCCCGGACAAACATCGTGACACGTAATTTATATATATATACAGATATTAATATCAGTTGGCATAAGCGAACCTTGCTTAGATCCGCATCATATATGTTTTCCTATAAATACAACCAAAAGGCGTACTATATTCATGTTAGATGAAATAAATTTGCTTCTCATTGTAACAGACTCAAATGTCCCCACCTAATAGACTATCTACCTTTTAGATCAAAACATTAATATTTTCCAAATGTGTTAATTAAATTCATTAAATTCAGTTTTGACTGTGTTAACAACATTATAAATTTCGATTAACTCACGATTTATTAATTAATTAATTTATTTATTTTTTGTTTATATAAACTTCATAGTTAACGATGTTCATGGCAGCACTATAAGTAATACTTTAAAGGTAATATAATATATTTACGATAAAACTATCCTTTAAAATGGCGTTTATGCGAAATGCCGCCCTATTATGCAATGTTAAGACACTTGCAAATTTTAAATAGCTTACGAATTTTTGAATGTTGAAGTTTCATGCCAGTTAACGATGTTTATGCCAGCATCATAACTGATATTTTAAAGATGATCTGGCATTTTAACAGTAAAAATATTCCTTCTAATTACGTTGAAGAAAAAATTCGTAGAATTCTCCTATGTTAAGAAAATCGTAAAATTCGAAAAACCTCTGCTGTTGTTTGACAGTATCATATGTGATCCAAACGCTTTAAGTCCATTTGCCTATAAGGTATCGTCTTCACAGACTAAAAAAAATAATAAATTATTCCACTATCAGACTAACATATACTCATAAACTAACAGACACCTTACAGACGGAAAATACGTCGATTTTGAAATTTTTAGAGTCCTCATGCTACAAAACCTGTTAAGAAGTCAAAAATACAGAGTCAAAAATTCTCACGATTGATCAAGTTCCCCATTCCTATAGTATCATGAAGAACTGATGCACTAACAAATATGGTCATTGAAATAAATATTTAAAAGAACGATTTACTGATATACTGATACATATAATGTATCATAATCATAAGTATTTGAAGAGAAATTAAAAATAAATATATTTAAAGTAAAATAAATATATTTGTTATAAACGGAATTAATAAAAAAAAAAATGAATCATTTAAAAAAATCCTATTAACAACAAAAATTGAAATTACTATAATTACATTCAGAGTAAAATTTATAATTAAGTTTTCTTAACTTATATATATATATATATATATATATATATATATATATAACAGTTCAAACATGCATATATTTATAAAAGTGTGTGTGTGTATCACTATGCTAAGTATTTATTCTTATATATATATAAGCGTGTGTATCACTATGCTAAGTATTTATTCTTTATTCAAATCTGTTTTAAAATACTTCACAGTTATTTCGATTATAAAAGATTTTTACCACAGAGAACCTAGTCCATTCCATGTAAAAATAGTCTAAACCATTATGGAGCTTGCATAGTGCTTTGTTGAGAATTTTGGCCCATGGCTTTGTAGAAACTGTGCCACACCTTACCATCGAACCTTACCATCATCTCTTACCAACTGAAATCGTGGCTCATCTGACCAAACCATGGTTTTCCAGTCGTCTAGGCTCCTATCGTCAGCGTCACGAGCCCAAGAGAGAAGTTTCAGACGATGTCGTATTATCAGTAAAGGCACTTGAGTGGTTCTTCTGCTTACATACCTCATTAAGGCCAAACTTCGCTTTAATTTACTTATGGACACGTCCGTCCTACGTTCCATATTGAATTTTGCAGTTATGCCACGGTTTGTTGATTGTTTGTTAACACTAATAATTCTACATATGCATCTCTTCTCTCAGTCATTGCTTATGGTGGGGTATCGTGTCTGAAAATAGGTAATCTCGGCACACTCTTGACAATCTCGAAATGTTGAACTTCCAAACGATTTACGAAATGAAATACCTCGTGTGTCTAGCTCCAACTACATTTTGTACATTGAATGTGTGCTAATTCCCGTTTTGCGGCGATAATCACGCCAAAAATATTTTCGTACGAATCACTTGAGTACAAATAAAATCCCTGCAAGTGCACTTCTCATTTATACATTTTGTATGCGATAATACTATTATTTATATGTTTGCTGATTACTGTCCCAGACATTTTCCTACTTAGTGTATTGCTTAATTTCCTTACAGGATCCTAGTAATTAAATTAAGTGGTACTTTTCTATCGATTTTCATTATAATCATTTTAGAAAGAAATTGATAAAAAAATATAAAAAATAATACCAATTTAGTCATTAAATCTATTGATAAGACAAATTTTAAAAATTTTAAAATAAGTAATATTAGTAAAATTCATAAATTTGCAAAGTCGAATGAAAGAAAAAAGGACGTAAACCGAAACGAAAAAGAAGGAAATCGAAGAAAGAAAGAAAGAATTTAAAATAAAAGTCTTTCAAGTTAACGGATATTATAAAAATATGCTAATACTTACTATAAAATTTATTGTTCTAAATAGTTAAGTAAAGTAAAGATTAAATTTATTTTAATTAAATTTTAACTAGCTATTTATTTTATATAATCTAATTAAAGTTTTCCAATTATAAAAATGCTCAAACGAAATATTTTCAATTAGTAGGCCAATACTTATTTTGGCACCTTGCATATTTTATCCATGTTTAAGATATTTAACTGAATATTGTAAGCTTGTTTCACTGTTAACCGTAGTCATTCATTTCGGGTTCTGACAAACTGTGAGTAAAATTTTTAATTCTTGATTCTTTAAATTTCAGATCCAATTGATAAACTTAATGTTTTTTTTTTTCAGTTATTTTGGGTTCATTTTCTTTCTTTATTTCTGTTTCGTAAATGGTTCGGGCTATACCAAAGAAAAATTTTAGAATTATGCAATCTTTGACACAGAAAACTATTTGCCTTGTATATATTGTTTTCCTACTAAGCATTGATAATACTATGAAACTCGCATGCTTTCATTTATCTAGTTTTTATCATTTTTTATCAGTTATTTTGTTCCTTTGGGATTAATCATAGTCTGTTGTTTATATAGATATATGTTCTATAAATTTTCATATTTGATATATACATATATGTGTGTGTGTGTGTGTGTGTGTGTGTGTGTGTGTGTGTGTGTATGTTTGAGTACTAGTAAATGGTAACTACCTTTTGGCATTCATAGTGAAGTGTGTTGCTTAACACTCAGTTATGTAATGGCGTGTCGGCGTATTTTGAATTAATGACTCCAATGTAGAAAAATAAACTATTTATTAACATAACGAGGAACTATCTACAAGCGAACACACTTCTCTCGTTCGAACATGGCAGAATCCAAAACAAAACTTTTTACAGAGAGAAAAGTTGTAGTGCTTTTCGTGCGCTTGCAGCGCCATCTCATAAAATGCACCAGGGAGGATAGATAGAACACCATAGACTATCCCCCCAGTGAACAAGGTGAACGATAAAATGCAAAAGTTCAATACAATAAATGCTTGATACAGTATAATATGTAATAGTAACATAGTAAGTAATGCAAAATAGAAATACAATGAACAATATATAATATTAAAAAGTGTAAGATAATATATACAAAACTATATTACATATTCAGTCACCAAATGTTTTGGGAAAGTGACTTTACGTCCAGAGCGTGTAGTACGTGTTTTGTTGACAGGAGTCGGCTCTGGTGGTATTTCGAATGATTTGTTGACAGGCGTTGGCTCAGATGGTTCTTGGTTAGGAACAGAATTATTTGTCACAACAGTATCTGACCATCTATAGGCGGGTTTCACGCGATCTATAGAAACTGTTGTGTTTTTACCATTTATATCAATGACAAAATTTTTATTATCTCTGTTTATGACAAGGTGAGGTCCAGTATACGGCGGTGTTAATGGACGAGTTACTTTGTCTGATCTTAAAAATACATGTGTACAATTCGACAATGCAGGATTTACGAAAACACTAGGACTGCTATGTAAGGAAGTAGCAGTTGGATTAAGTGTCTGCATTGTTTGTACCAAGTTGGAAACATAATTGGGATCAATCGTTTGGTCAATTTGTTTTTTATCAGTAATAAGATCAGAGGGTAATCGTAAAGTGGTACCATATACTAATTGTGCAGGTGTTGCATTAATGTCATTTTTAAGAGCTGAGCGCAAACCTAGTAAAACAATTGGAAGGGTTTCAGTCCATTTAGTGTGATTATGTGCCTTAAGAGCATCTTTTAAATGTCTATGATAGCGTTCTAAAATTCCATTTGACTGGGGATGGTATGCCGAAGTCCGAATGCGCTTACAGCCTAAGATATGCATAAGTTCTCGAAATAGAGTAGATTCAAAATTACGACCTTGATCTGTGGTGATAGTGACTGGGCATCCGAATCTAGAGATCCAACCATGCAATAAGGCACGAGCGGTTGTTTCCGCAGTCATATCAGGGGTCGGAATTACCTCGGGCCATCTGGTAAATCTGTCAATGATTGTTAAACAATACTGATTTCCATCTGATGGGGGAAGAGGGCCAATGAAATCTAAATGAATATGGGCAAAACGGGCATCCGGTAGGGCAAATGTTCCAACTGGTGACTTGGTGTGCTTTGTTATTTTGGCTCTTTGGCAATTAACACAACTGCGAACCATAGATTTGATATCTTTATGCATGCCAGGCCATACGAATCTTTTAGCAATTAAATTTATGGAGGCTGACATACCTGGATGTGAAAGGAAATGCAAATTTTCAAAAACTAATTTTCGCAAACTTTGTGGAACGAATGGACGGGGATGTTTTTGAGATGTGTCGCAATATAGGTCAATATCCTCAAGGGGAAAATAGTGTTTTTCTAATTGTAAGGATGTGGTATTGGATTGCAAAAGTTTTTGAAGTTCTTGATCAGTTGATTGTGCAGAAGCAAATTCTTTAAAATCAAGTACAGTTGGGGAAATTTGATTGATCTCTATGCGAGATAATGCATCGGCTACATGATTTTCAGAACCTTTCATATATCGGATATCGGTAGAAAATTGGGATATATAATCGAGATGACGTAGCTGTCGAGGACTGCACTTTTCAGGATTTTGTTTGAAAGCGTATATTAAGGGTTTCTGATCAGTGTAAATGAAAAAGTTTCTACCTTCTAGTAAGTGACGAAATTTCTTTATAGAGGAATATATGGCGTAAAGTTCACGGTCATATGTCGACCAATTCTTTTGAGACTTACTTAATTTGCCAGAATAAAATGCTATAGGTTCCCATTGATTATCAGACATTTGCATGACAGAGCCACCAACAGCGACGTTTGATGCATCTACCCATAAGCTTAATTGGGCACCAGGAATAGGATGTTTTAGAAGCGTTGCATGAGAATTTGCTTCTTTTGATTTCGTAAATGCAAAATTTGCTTCGTCGTTCCATTCTAATTGCTCCATTGAAATTTTGGCATTGGAACGCGGATGTTTCCTTTTATTTTTGTGCCCTTCGAGGAATTTAACGAGGGGTGCTAAAATATCAGCAGCTCTGGGAATGAATCGTCTGTAAAAGTTAAATATACCTAAATATCTACGAAGTTGAGTAATAGTTGTAGGTCTTGGAAATTTTAAAATGGCTTCAACACGGTCAGAAGTTGGTGAAAGACCATCTTTTGACACTGTAAAACCTAAAAATTCCAAAGTGGGAACACCAAATATGCATTTTGAGGGCTTAATTGTAAGGCCGTAATGATCAAGTCTGGAAAATAGTGCTCTGAGATGTTCAATATGTTCTTCGAGGGATTTGGATGCAATTAAAATATCGTCTATAAATGGATAAACACCTTTTAAATTTCTTGTAACTTCATCAATAAATCTCTGAAATGTGCTGGAAGCATTGCACAAACCAAACTGCATCCGAGTGCTCTCGAAGAGTCCGAAAGGTGTACATATGGCAGTTTTGTGAACATCCTCGGGAGCAATCGGAATTTGATGAAAAGCTTTAACTAAATCAATACGTGAAAAAATTGTGGTTCCGTGAAGTTCACTAGTAAAATCAGCAATGTTGGGGATGGGATATTTATCCTTTTTAGTGTGAGCATTTAGTGCTCTGTAATCTCCAACAGGTCGCCAGTCATCGCTGTTTTTCTTTGGAACCATATGCAAAGGTGAAGCATAATTGCTGTTGGATGGACGCATGTGTCCCAAATCCAACATATGCTGAAATTCCATTTTTGCAATTTTTAAACGGTCGGGGGCCAGACGACGTGGTTTAGCGTATACCGGTGGGCCAAAAGTTTCGATATGATGCATAACAGAATGTTTCACAATTTGGTTTGGGCTAGGAGATTTACTGATGTTAGGAAATTCACTTAAAAGATTAGAAAAAATATCATTACTTATGATAGATTTCACTGAATATATATCAGAATTATGTACAACACAATGAGAATTTAAGCTTGTGACATTATCAAATAAAGAACGTTTTCTAAGATCTGGCTTTAAATTAAAGTAATGTAAAAAATCAGCACCTAAAATAGGGGTTGAAACATTACAAACATAAAAAGGGTAAACAAACTGTTTTCTTAGACCAAGATCAATAGATAATAATTTACGTTTATATACATTAATTAAAGTACCATTAGCTGCAACAAATTTTTGAATTGGAATAGACATTTTGTCTATTTTTGATGCTGGAATTAATGAACAGTCACTTCCTGTGTCCACTAAAAATTTTAGATTGCTTCTTTTATCTCGTACAAAAAGGCGACGAGAAGTGGAAGGCGAGGCGTATGTCGCCGCTACTCCTTGCCGTAGTCGTTTCCCGCGGAAAAAGTACAGGGAGGTACGCACTTTTTAGCTTTAGAGCTAAATTTCTGATGATACCAGCAAAATTCTTTATTAACTTTTGGGCTTTTGTGCCGAAAATTAGATCGAGATAGTGAACGAGAATGACTTCTGGAACGTCGCAATGAAGCCACTCCTTCTCTTAAAAGTTTTAATTCTTTTAAAAGTTCGGAATCAGCACTCGAAGAATTAGTTGTACTAACAGCACCTACCTGTGGTGGAGATACATCCAAAATTTTATCAGCTATTTCGGCAGCTTTAATGGGTGTAAGGTCTTGCACTGATGCTAAAATAAATTGCGCATTTGAAGGCAGTTGTTGCAAGAATAGTTCGAGCAAAAGAGTGTCGGATACCTTATGGTTTTCAGCTCTTCTCTGCATGACGCGAAGTAGTTCTGACGGTTTTCTATCCCCTAGTTGTTCACCAGCTAATAATCGGCGAACTTCCTGCGATTTTGTTTCACCACAACGTTGAATTATTTCGTACTTTAAGTTTTTGAATGGATCGGAATTATCAGGTGAAATTATTACGTCACGCACAGTCATTGCAATTTCTGGAGGTAAATTCGCAACACAATAGTTATATTTTGTTCTAGAATCCGTTATTGGTTTCGGCACAGCTAGTTGAAATGTTGATTCTACCATCGTGAACCACAGGGCCGGGTCCGTAGGGATGAATGCAGGGATTTTCACTGCAGCTGTTTCATTCATGTTGAAAACAGAAACGAAAACACTTATAATCCAAAAATAAGAACAGTTTATCCGGGTCACCACTGAAGTGTGTTGCTTAACACTCAGTTATGTAATGGCGTGTCGGCGTATTTTGAATTAATGACTCCAATGTAGAAAAATAAACTATTTATTAACATAACGAGGAACTATCTACAAGCGAACACACTTCTCTCGTTCGAACATGGCAGAATCCAAAACAAAACTTTTTACAGAGAGAAAAGTTGTAGTGCTTTTCGTGCGCTTGCAGCGCCATCTCATAAAATGCACCAGGGAGGATAGATAGAACACCATAATAGCATAAACCTGCTTTAATATTTTATTTTTTCTACAGCACGTTTAATAACAAGTAAGCTAAAGAGAACCAATATGAAATGGAATTTAAAAAAAGTTTGACATCTTTTCAAAAATATGTAAAAAATAATAATAATAAATTACCATTTGCAATTAAGTATATCTTTCGGCAATAAAAGTATTTGAATGTAATGTTTCAAACTATACAATTGATTTTCTTTTCTTTTTTTCCTTGCAGTTTCTTTTTCTTTTTCTTTTCTTTTTCTTTTGTTTTCTTTTTGTAAAAAGCATATTTTAAATTAATTTCCAAAAAGTTTTAACTAAATATGGCAATATCCAACAGCAATGAACTTCTGAAAAATTACATGGATTTACTTATGAGGTATAAGCATTAACTGAAATTTACACGGTTAAATATGCTTATGACATATGTACGAATAATTTTAAAATAAATAAACAAATAAATAAAAACTGAAAAACAATTGAAGTTCATATTACACGAAAGTAAATGAATAGCGCTGAAAATCTCTTTAAAAATTCGTATAAACTTTTTCAGCTGTTTCAAATATTAATATAAATTTTTGTATGAATGCGCACTAAATGTTTCGCATCACAACTGTATTTGCATTTATAATGTATGAATTTTTAACAGCGTTTAAAAATGGTTGGTAATGAAAAAATACTTCCTAATCATTTTTTGCTATTACATAATTAAGTTATTAATAATAAATAGTATATGAAAAATTAACAATAAACAATAAATAATATATAAAATCGAAAAAAAAAAAAAAAAAAACAATTAATAACAAAAAAAAAAAAAAAAAAAAAAAAAAAAAAAAAAAAATACACTTTACTGCTTTATGTTTATGAGGGTAAAAATAAGTAAGTATTTCAACTTTGCAAGTATTATCTAAAACATATAATCTATAACTCATTATCTAAAAATCCAATGCATCATAATACAGAAGAAAATATATCAGCCAAATATTCTGATAAATATTTATCATGCGAGCTGTCATTAGCTATCATTAGACAAGGCGCTGCCAGGTAAAGAAACAATTTCTTTCTTAAGAAGGATAATCAATATGAACAGAATGGAAATTTGAGCCTTTTCTGTGAAGAGATATTCAGCAATCATTATAATCCTGAAGGTAAGAGGAAATTTTTCTGTGAAAATTTTTTTTTAAAGAAAGATTGGTACACACAATAGAAAAAAGATGCGGAAATCTGAAACTAACAGAAAATACAATGAATGTCAATGTACTGATATATATATATATATATATATTATAAAATAAATAAATAAATAAATAAATAAAAGAAAGAAATCGATGATAAAATGGTTCTAAAAAATGAAATAATTAATTTAGTAGTCTCTTACTAATTATTCTAGGAAATCCTTCTAACACAAAATAACAATTAGAAAAAAAGTTATTAAACATTTTTATTATTTGCAGATTCTTAAGTTACTGAAATATATACGTATTATTATATATTGAAATATATTATATTGAAATATATTAAAATATTATATTGAAATATATACTTATACTGAAATATATACTTATATTACTTATATTGAAATCTTTTTGCAAGTATGAATATTATGAAAAAAACTATTGATCTGAATTTAATTGTTATTCAATTAAAAAATTCCAGTTAGAACTTAAAATCAGAAAATATAGAAGACCTAGGTATATTACTATGTGCGTGAAACATTTCATACGTATATATATATCTTTATATATATATTTCTTTTGTGCGTGTGTATGTCACTGAACTCCTCCTAAACGGCTGGACTGAGTTTAATGAAATTTTTTGTGTGTCTTCAGGTGGATTCGAGAATGGTTTAGATTTACAAATGAAAGTTGTAACTTAATTAGTTCTTTCTTAATTAATTTTTAACCAACTCTTTCAAGAACTTTTCCACCTAGATGGCGTGAGTTGTCGTAAACACGATGTCAGAATTTATTTAATGTTGAAATGAAAAATGAATTTTTAACCGTATCTTACGAAGTGTTTAAAATATTTTTTCAAAGTTAATATTTTAGAATCCTAAACACGATGTCAGAATTTATTTAATGTTGAAATGAAAAATGAATTTTTAACCGTAAGTGTTTAAAATATTTTTTCAAATTTAATATTGTTAAAATGTTAAAATTAGTTAAAATGGTATATTCTTTTAAAAAATTCGTCAATATCCGACAGAGTTATTTTATGTTAAAATGAAAAATGAATTTTTAGGCCATTATTATTTGTGCAGATGGAAAATGTACTAAAAGTTTTCCGAAAAATTTCACGATGACAAATGTTGACGGATATCCAATATATCGTTGAAGAAATCCCGATAATGGCGGACAATCTTATCATCTATGGCGGTCATCTATGTCAACAACATAGATATTGACATTGATAACCATTGGGTGGTCCCATATTCGCCTCTGCTGAGCAAAACATTCAATGCTCATATTAATAGCAAGAAATTCAAACTTCTTCACACACCATAAATTTTAAATCAGCACAACCGGTTTCGAAAGGACGTAGCCTTTCTTCATCAGGTGCAAACACGTGCAACTGCCTTGGAGGCAAAGCAAGACTGAAAGCAGGACAAAATCCAGAGGGGGAGGAGCAACACAAACAACCAATAGGAAGCAACATGCAGGACAGGACCAATCAGAGAGGAACACACGTACACACACACCACAAAATGAGGAGGGAGGAAAGGAGTAAACAATTATTTTTTTTTTCAATGATATTAAACTAATAAGTAAATTTAATAAAATTTATCCATTAATTATTATTATTTTTATTTAAATTAGAATTATTTTATTATAACTAATATGATGTTATAAACATAATGAAGGAAATTATTTAATTGAATTAAACAAATTTTTCCAGGCTGTAGACAGCAAAGTGGAATCTGGATTTTGTCCTGCTTTCAGTCTTGCTTTTGCCTCCAAGGCAGTTGCACGTGTTTGAACCTGATGAAGAAAGGCTACGTCCTTTCGAAAGCGGTTGTGCTGATTTAAAATTTATGGTGTGTGAAGAAGTTTGAATTTCTTGCTATTGTCTGTACGCCAGTTTTTTTAATTTATTTTTGGTGCTCATATTAATGTTCAGTTCTGCAGTTCAGTAAAGAGCATCAAATACATTTGCAAGTATATGAATAAAGGCAGTGATATGGCTGTATTTCGAGTTGAAAATGCCAATGCGAATGCTCCTCCGGTGAATAACAACGATGAAATAACACTTTACCAAATTGGCCGGTACGTCAACTCCAATGAAGCTGTTTGGCGTATCTTTGGTTTCCCAATTCATGAACGGGATCCAGCAGTTCTTCATTTAGCCGTCCATCTTGAAAATGGCCAGCGCGTATATTTCACGAGCGAGACAGCGATTGATCGTGCTATAAATCCACCAAAAACTACACTCACCGAATTTTTTGAATTGTGTAATCGTGCGGATGCTTTTGGTGCTTTTGCACGGACATTACTCTATTCAGAAGTACCACGCTATTTCACATGGACTCCAACAAAAAAATGGATGCCCCGCAAGCAAGGCACGCCGATTGATGCATGTCCCGGTTTATTCAAATCAAACACCTTGGGACGAGTATTTACAGTCAATCCAGGGCAGACTGAGTGCTTTTATCTTCGACTGTTATTGGTTAATGTCATCGGCCCTTTGTCATTTCAAGATTTACGTAAAGTGAATGGACAACAGTATCCAACGTATAAAGATGCATGCCTTGCACTCGGCTTGCTGGAAGACGACAACCAGTGGAAGTGTATGCTTGCTGAAGTAGGACTGGTTGGTTGGTTGGTTGTAGGATTTAAGGCCGATTGACTCCTGATGTGTCCTAGGCCTAGAGGGGGAATGCCCTCCGTGGGGGTCTTTCTAACTGAAGTAGGACTGAACTGTACAGCAAAACAAATTCGTCTACTATTCGCTATAGTGTTGACTACATGTTTCCCGGCCCGATCTTTGCATTATCATTGTCAACTTACCACTCAGTCATTTAGGTATGCATTCAACAAATTGAAATGCATCTGATTTAATAAGCACTGAATTGAATCGTGAACTACAATACAATACTGCAGAAATGGCCGCGATTGTTTCTCGCAATGTCCCACTAATGAATGAAGAACAAAGAACCATTTACGACCGCATCATGCTCGCAGTTTTGGCAGGACAAGATGGATTCTTTTTTTTTGGGGGGGTGGTGCATCAGGTGGAACTGGCAAAACATTCCTTATTTCGCTAATTCTCGCCGAAATACGATCAAATAATGGCATCGCATTGGCTGTTGCATCATCTGACATTGCGGCAACTTTATTGGATGGAGGCAGAACAGCTCATTCATTATTTAAACTGCCACTAAATATTCAAAATAACCCAGACGCAGTGTGAAACATAAAAAAACAATCGTCCATGGCCACAGTGCTGAAATAGTGTAAAATTCTTATCTGGGATGAATGCACTATGGCCCACAAACATTCGATTGAGGCGTCGAACAGGACATTGAAAGATATAAAAAACAACGACAAACTATTTGGCGGCACTCTGTTACTCTTTTCAGGTGATTTCAGACAACCACTTCCCGTTATTCCGCGTTCAACATACGCTGATGAGATCAACGCGTGCTTAAAATCATCGTCATTGTGGCGTAATGTTGAAAAAGTATAACTGAAAGTAAATTTGTGCGTTTAAAAGCTTCAAGATCCATCCGCTGAAACATTCTCAAAACAATTGTTAGATATCGGCGATGGAAAAGTTACTACAGATGAAACTGGATGCATAAAATTACCGACCGATTTCTGCACAATAATTGATTCTCAAGATGCTCTTATTGACCAGATATTTCCCGATGTACACAGACGATACACAAATCATGAGTGGCTGGCAGAAAGAGCAATTTTAGCAGCAAAAAATGTGGACGTCAACGAATTGAATCTCAAGATACAACATTTGTTATCAGGAGACTTGGTGTCATACAAATCTAATGATACAGTTTGCGATGCCACCAAAGCTGTAAATTATCCAACAAAGTTTTTAAACTCATTGGATTTACCAGGCATGCCACCGCATATTTTACAACTGAAGGTTGGATCTCCGGTTATTTTGCTTCGTAATTTGAACCCACAACGGTTGTGCAACGGCACGCGATTAGTCATAAAAAAATTAATGAAAATGTTATCGAAGCCATCATTTTAAATGACAAATTCCGAGGTGAAAATATATTACTACTGCGAATCCCTATTATACCCACAGATGTGCCAATTCAATTTAAACGCCCTCAATTTCCAATTAGATTGGCATTTGCAATGACTATCAATAAGTCTCAGGGCCAAACGATGTCTGTCTGTGGCTTAGATTTGAGCACATCATGTTTTTCACACGGACAATTATACGTGGCTCTCGAGTGGGCAAACCATCCAGTTTGTTTGTATTGGCAAAAGATGGGATAACAAAAAATATTGTACACTCTGTTGCATTAAGGGATTGATATTGTTTTTTAGCAATATTGTTATAAGTAGCGATATGTATATAATTTTAAAGAATCAATTTTAATAAATTAAAAAGATAAATGATTGGTGTTTTGTTATTTTTATATTCTTTTACCGTTCACAGCGCTCCATACATCTTCCACTTATATACCACATCCTTACACACTTACAATAAGTTAGTTATTTTTTTCTAGCAAAATATTCTCTAGAAATAATTTATATGACAAAACAACGTTTGTCGGGTCAGCTAGTATATATATATATATATATATAATTTTAACTTATGCTTCAGAAACTTGGAGATTAACATGCAGAACTAGTAAAAAAAAAAAATTTCAAACAATCCAGAGAAGCATGGACAGATGAATGGTAGAATTCATCCGGAGAGACAAAAAGCGAAAGGTTTGGATTAGGTAGCAAATCAAAGTTACGGATGTTATTTCTAGAGTTAAGAAGTTAAAATGAAACTGGGTTGGGCAACCAGCGAGAAGAAATGATGATAGAGGGACCACCAAAGTCCTGTTTTGGACATTGAGAGATAAGAAAAGATCGGGGAAGATATCACTGTGTCGTTGGAGAGATGAAATTGTGAAGTTTGGAAGAGCAGAAGGAAGAAGGACTGCAGAAAACAGGACAAACTGGCATCACCTACGAAAGGCTTTCATCCTGAAGTGGACTGATAAAGGTTGAATCCTAATGAATGATATTATAAAGGCTGAATCGGTGATCATCATGATGACGATAATGATATACATCTTTGTAACTTTTCATTTCGAAAAATCTCAATAACCGATTTTATTATTATTATTATTATTATTATTATTTGTAATCCTGTTTACTGTAGAGTGACCATATTTTTTCATTGAATTTGGGGCAAAGATGGCGGTGTCCTCTAATTTCGAGGACAAAAAAAAATAAAAAATTAATTAAATCACCTTAAATTATAAAATTTTAGTAATTTTTATGTATAAAACACCTAAAAAAACTTATTTCAGCTTATTTATTACACATATAGTATAATAAAACATTAATAACTTTATAACCGGCGTCCCCAAATGTGTTGTAATTTTTTGGGACGAAGGTAGTTTTGTCCTCGAGATACGGATACTGTTCTCGAGATTCGAGGACATATGGTCAGCCTAGTTTACTGTCCAAAATGATAAAGGATATAAAATTATATTTCACTTTAGCCATTGAGAAAAGTAATCCTGCTAGAACTTCCTATGAATTTTATTCTAAAGACTAGCGAGCTTCGCCCGCTAGCGGGTCAGTATTTTCAAATGAATCACTATAATTAATGAATCACTAACAGTAACTTTTAGTCTTAAGAAAAGAAATTATAAAAAAAAATCATTTCTGATCGGGTAAAATGTCGTCCCAGGTCCCCACTGCCTTCGGCAGCGCAGTCCCGTGCGCGCTGCGCGTGCACAAGTTAAGGGATAGCAGCCTCTATTTGCAGCACCTCTTGATCCTACAGTAGTTCCAGCTTTTACTTCCAGCATCTCCTGATCCTACAGTAGTTCCAACTTCTACCTGCCGCACTTCCTGATCCTACAATAGTCCCAACTTCTACCTGCAGCATCTTCTGATCCTACAATAGTTCCAGCTTCTACTTGCACCACTTCCTGATCCTACAATAGTCCCAGCCTCTACTTGCACCACCTCCTGATCCTACAATAATTCCAACTTCTACTTGAAGCACCTTGGTAATTTTGATGATTCTACAATAGTTAAAGTTTCTACTTGCAGCACCTCATCATCCTACAATAGTTCCAGATTCTACTTGCAGCACCTTGGTAACCACAATAGTGACAGCTTCTACTTGCAGCACCTTTGTTTCTACAATAATTACAGCTACTTGTAGCTCCTTGGTAACTACAAGAATTCCACTCCTCACTTGTCTTCGCTCCTGGATCCAACCTTCATCAGATTTCAGTTGACTTTGCTTCTGTTCAAATTATTAAACTACTTAACTGTTGACCATATAAATCAAAATATATAACACGTGTAATTAAATAAAATGTCTAATTAAATCCCTGACGATGCTTTGATATTTCAAAGCGAAAAGCTTTGGATGATTTTAAAGTTTTAAATAAAGTTTAATTTAGACAAACGTGTTTTTAAAGTGTTTTTAATTTAATTAGTACATAAAAATGATATACCATTTTCAGAAAAGAACATACTATTGTAAAATTGAGAAATATGTGTCATTTCTTGAAATTCTTTGAATATTTTCAGAAATGTCAGCGTAGACAGACAGAAAAAAACAACACTTTTTTCAACTTTCTTGGAAATTGTTAAAAATAGTGTTATTATGCATATTTTGTAAATGAATTATGCTTGTGTATTTAGAAATAAATTTTAATGAATTTTCATTAAGAACCATCCTTAATTTAATGTACAATCATTGGAAATCAAGGAGATGGCACATTACTGTTTTCTTTAAAATATGTAAATAAATGTGGGGATTTCATAAGGAAAAAATATGAAATTTCAACACTCATACATCTGAGAATACATTTTTGCTTCAAGCTTTGTAAACAAATTATTTTGCAATCTAATCTTTATGCAATTTATCGATGAAAGTCTAAGTAATTAACGGTCTAGACATTTTAATTATTTTCCTCATTACATTATGTTTATATTCATTATCTGTATTCTAAAACAACTGATATTACGAAAATAATATAAAGATGGTGAGCTTTAGCTATTACATCCGGATTTACAGATAAAATGTTATTATTTTGAAAAATAAAAAATAAAATAAAAAAATAAAAATCATTATATTCATACCAGGGTAAAATGTGTAAATAAACACTGTAAAAAAAAAATCCCGTAAGATTACGGGGAAAGCCCGGCAGCAGCGATTCCAGACAAAGCTCGTAAAAAGAAACGATTAGATCGTAAATTAAATATATAATAACCTTAAATTACGTTACATGCCTGTAAAATTTTTTTTGTCCGTAAAACCAATGTTTTTTTTTACGGGCTTTTTCTGGAAAATCTTACGGGATTTTTTTTTTTTTTTTTTTTTTTTTTTTTACATTGAACAAATAAATATTTATATAATCCTATTTTTAAACTTTAAAAAGAATCATGTTATGAATATAGTACAACACTGCTGCAAAGAATATTCCAATACTTTAAAATTTGGAGCAAAAGGCTACTATTAATGACAAACGCGCACACAAAGCAACCGTAGTCAGGATCTGATTATTATAGGGGCACGCGGGGCACGTGTCTCAGGCCCTGAGTAGCAGAGGGTCCTAAAATTATTTTCTAATATATTTGATAAAAAAATTCTGCTTTTAATTCATGAATATTTTAACCAAAATTTTGTTTAAGTGCGGGGAAGAGGATGGCGGGGACCTAAGAAAGTATGTGTGCCCCGGGCTCACATAAAGCTAATCCTGCCCTGCCCACACTCACATACGTACGCGTGAAAAAATATAGTTAAAGTTAAAGTTATAGACACTTACAAATATTTGAAAAAAATTAAGCGTCTTTTTTTATTTTATTTTATTATTATTTTTTTTTTTTTTAACGACTAAAAGAACATAGGGGAAAAAATTAATAGAAAAAAAATTTTGAGTATAAATTCAAATTTAATTATCTGAGATTCAGATTCATTTCTGCTAATTTTGTTTATATTGACGTAAAAAGAATCTCTGCTGTGTTTTAAAAATGCATATAAATTAATAAATTGGATTAAACATACTAATTAATATTGTATATGGTGTATGGACATTAATTTTAATTATATAAATCTTTCGAGTGATTTTTATTTCAATTATTTCATTTAAAGATTTATTAAGGACATTTTCAGTAATTTGAAGAATCAATTAATCTCTTGAAAATATTATAACAGTTGTTGAGTTTTGAAAATAATATTATAACAATTGTTAAGTTTTTTTTTTTTTTTTTTTTTTTTTTCAAAGTTATAAAATTTCTGAAAATTGCGTATTGTTAAATCAACATTTTAGATTAACGAAGTATGATTTACCTACGTTACTTTGAAATTATAAAACCCTCCAGGTCTTTATTCTCATTTCAGAATAATTTTGCTTTAATAATTAATGAAAAATCGTAATAATTATTGTTTTAATTAAAGATTTTATCTCTCTTTTCAATAAATCCATCTCGTTTTAAGTTCTGATATCGTCCAAAATATTAGACTGTGTAATTGGAATTTCTAAAATAACAATGTTTTTGATTTAATGTAATAATAAAGTATTTGGCCTTTTTTTAAATATATCTTTATTAAAAATACATTCAATGATGGGAACAAATATGAGTTACTTAAGAAATAAATGGAAATTTTGAATTTACTAAAATAAAATAAGAGCGCATTTTGATAAATGTGAACTAAAAAGCACAAAATAATTTATAAATGTAATAGTTTTTATTAGATAGTGGTAAGATGTCGCAAAACTCGATATAACCAAAACTTTGAACTAAGCTTCGAATAAGAATAAAATATTGATAAAAATACAGATAAATATAACTTACTTTAATGAAAAAAAAAAAAAAAAAAACGTGAATTGCTCTCTATTTACATTTTTATAATTATCTTTTTAAATAGTCTGCAATAGAAAAGTTATGACAACTAAAGTTGAGCAGTGAATTAATATAAGTCTTTGTATTTATGAAATATTTTACCATATTATCCCAAATTCATTTTTTTCTGACTTTATTTCTGTTAGGTTTTTTTTTTTTTTTTTTTTTTTTTTTAGTTATGAGAATTAATATTTTTTGCACTGCTGCTTCATTTTACACTCTGTAAAATTCTAATTTTAATTTGCAGCATTTAATTAGAATTATTAAAATAATATAATAATAATACCAATTTTACACTGGAAATTAATTACCCGTTCTTTGTTTTTCCTTATGTTTTTTTAGATTTTTTAAAATACTAAAAAAGACGATTTTTATTTTATTTATTTTTATTTTTTCTAATAATGTGTTATTATTGAGCGAAATTACAAAAATACCAATTTCTATTTTATCATTTTTTATTAGAAATCGGAAATCGTATCAAAAGGTACAAATCTGTAAGCTTGAATTACACTTTTTAACACGCTTTTATTAACTTGACATGATGTAACTATTAATGTATGTAACGGAACCTTGCAATTCAACTTTCGGCCACTTCTGGTCTTTTGATCAGTGATGCCAGATGGTCGAAAATTATTTCCCCAACCAGGTCTTCAAATTTCCCCAAATCAGGGGGTTTTTTTCGAAAAAATCCCCAACTTAATTTTTACTAAAAAGGGAAAATATTTTTTTTTTTTCAAAAAAAAATATCAAGCAGATTTTTCTATGATTTAAGCTCAAATTTTTCCCCAAATGAAGGCAATTTTTGAAAAAAAATCCCCAAATAACAATAAACCTATCGAAAGTCTCTAGTCGTAGGGATAAATCATTACGTTGCCAACATTGACAGAAAGTTGAAGAACTCCTCAGATTTGTCCCAAAGAATTTTAGAATTCCCCAAAAAAGTCCCCAGAAGCCTCAAAAATCCCCAAAATGGGGACAAAATCCCCAATCAGGCACCACTGCTTTTGATTGACATGAAGTTTTATACACGACTTTATAATCAATGACAATATTATATACAAGTGTTTCCAGGCACCAATTCAATCAGGGGCAGGATCCAGGAGTAAATAAAATATCTATATGCATAAAACTCTATCGCATGTGGCACAGAAATTGGACGTATTTGTAAAACTTTATTTTTTTTATTTTTTTTATTTTTTTTTTTAAGATTTAAAATTATGTAAATAACCTGGTGTGTCACTCACACAACTTTCTCTTACCCTGCATTTAATTATTATAAAGATAGATTCTAGTAATTATTATTATTTTTTTTAAGTTATGTTAATAACAGATATACATACAGATTAATCGCTAAAAACTGGAGTTTCATATTCAGGGCGCTTGATATCATGCAAAAAAAAAAAAAAAAAAAAAAAAAAAAAAAAACAGAGCTATAAATAGAACTTCAATTTTTTTTTTTTTTTTTTTTTTTTTTTTTTTTTTTTTTTTACGCATGGATATGAAAAATTAATATTCTTTCATGAGCAGTGTTTGCCAACATAGTAAAATGTAGCAAATTACCCTAACAGAAGCTTCTCCAAATGACATCCTCAGGATGTCCAATGGATGAAAAAACATATATGGACATCTTCTACGGATATCTTCAGGATGTATTATGAACAAGTGTTTTGTTAGGGTAACTCGCTTTTTTTATTCATTTTAAATGATGTAAGTAACCATTAATGTATGCAACGAAAGCCTTTTAATGTTTTATTTAATGTGTGTTGCCGCTTTGTTTAAAGCTTTCTTGCCTGCTTTGATCGCCTGATGAAGGGTCGTGTTTACATTCGACCCGAAACACTTGTTGCGAGTTTTAGCTTTTATTATGCTTATTTAAAGTTTTATACATATTACTTTTAAACGCCAGTTCTGTGATGCTTTTTTAATGCTTTGGTCACTTCAATCCACAGGCTTAACCGATACTGTTTCTTATTTGTAGTACTACGTGTAGGATAATGTGCTTGCTTATTTGTTGGGCGACGTTAAACTATGAAGGAGAAGCAAGTAACTGTTGTAATTCAGTGTCTTAGAAAACCAATGCTGGAAACATCTGGACCTAACTGTGTTAACACTTGGATATGACTTACGATTTTAAATGTCACACGAATTCAAATTTGTTTGTCTGGCGTTTATGTAATTTTTTTTCTAGCTATTTTTAAATCAGAGCTCCTTACATGAGCAAATATTTGTACTAACGTACGTCAATTACTCAATTTTGTATTAATATCACAGGTTGACATGTAAAATTTTGATTTTATAATTTAGACTGATCTTTATGTTTTTTGGTGTGCTAAAACCGAAAATGAAGTCAGTTTTTCTCTATCACGTATAGATTTTGTCAATACAGGGTGCCTGCCAATATAATTTCTTCCATTACTCTTCCACCAATATAACTATTATGTTTTATAGTATGTTTTCATGATTAATTAATCATGGATACGTATTGTTGTAATAGCGCAGCAACAGTGCGATGTAAAACCATACTAACCAACCTATTGCTATGATGGTACATGTAAGAAATTGTGTTAATAAGCACCCTGTATTGACAAAAATATGTACATGCTAGAGAAAAATGGGCTACAGTTTTGGTTTCAGCACATCAAAAAAACATAAAGTTCAGCTAAAGTCATCAAATCAAATTTTGTCAACTTCAATTTTGTACGCCTGTGTATTTAGATTATGTCAAAGGTTACTGACCTATCCTGTATTAAAAAGATAAAAATTATCATGTACATATATATATATATGTGTGTGTGTGTGCGTGTATACATGAATGCAAAAAAATATTCAAATTAATTACTTCTTTTAAATAATTATAGAAAAGCATATAATGTAGCAAATAATATAACAAAATATTTTTTTTTTCAAATAACATTATTATTAATAAGTACATAATTTATGTATTTATCATGTGAATAATACAACTTCTATTTATAACAAGTTTATTTCCTTTTCTTTTTCAAAGGGTCAATTATGTTATTCGTCATCTAAAAATTTTATTGATCTCTTAAAAGATGTTTCAAAATAACATAGTACACTCCAGTCAAAATATTACATTTAAAGATTTTCTGCTTCTCTGCCCGTAATTTTGAAAAATTTTAAATAGCATGGTTCTAGAGATAATATGCTGAACAAGCAAAGATGTTTCTTTGATTAAATTATATGGACAAATGTATTTTCTCAAAGGTTTTAGTAAAACTACATTTGAAATCTCAAAGATTTTCTTTTATCCCTATGCGGTATTAAATCAAGAATTACTTTCGTGTTTCTTTCTTCGTTTTTGACACAAGAAATCTGAAAATATTTTGAAAATTTGAAACACATGCAAAAAATCCCTAGGAGGAATTTATTTTATTCAAAAGATCATGAATTGCTAATAAAAGGAAATATATTTTAATATATTTCTTTTAGAGAACACTGAGAAAAAAACATATCACCTTCATCTAGAATGAATAAGTGGCCATTTTCTAAATCCTTAAATTAGAAATATAGATTTCCGAGCTATGCGCATAAGGCATGCCAATAAGATGAATAGACGAAATGATCGAGAATTTCTAGTCTGTACATTTCTAGATAGCGACACAATATCCTGAATATTCTGAATCCTTTGTATTGCGAGAAATTATCTCTTTATTTTCTAGAATTGGGTCATAAACCAAGATTACCCTTACTAGAGGTCGTCTTTTCTATTTGTATTTATTTGCAAATATTTTTAAATAAGTTTGACCTCGATAATATAGGCAAACGTTCTAGAATTCTAATAGGGGTTTTTTGGAACTCGCTTTTAAAGGGGACTAGATTTTATAAGGATGACAGGAACTATTTGTACTAGAGCTACAGTTTAGATTCTAGATGTCAGTTACAGAATTTTTTCTCAGTGAGTGATTAACCTATCTCGAATACACAAGAAGTTAAAAAAAGTAAGTGAAAATGTTTCCGTTTGCTTTTCTATTCATATATTTGAAAGAAAAAAGCGAATTTAAATACAAATATGATTTTTCTCTGTGATAGTGAATATAAATAACAGGTAAGTTCAGTTTATCATCTATAATGAATTATATCAGTGACATGCAGCAACAGTTTTTCATGTAATTATTGCTCGAAAAAATGTTAAATTAAAAATATCCAAATCCCAGAAGTCTAAAATTTTGTATTAAATTAAAATTCTTTTTAAGCTGTCTTTTTAGAATCGCTTATATTACATAGTTTAAAATATAACAGTTGTTAAAAATATTTAATGAAGAAAGAATATTCTTAAAAAATCAATGGTTTATTTTTCAAAGCACATTGAAACACTGAAAATAATAACAAATAAATAAATAAATAATTCGTCTAAAGTTTAAGCGTTATTATGCTAAAAACTGTTGCATGGAATAAACGCATTTTTGAAGCAAATATAACACAGATGTTTAATTTATATGTAACAAGGAAATTATTTTTGTGAAAAATTCTTGTGCCAAAAAGATTTTTAATATGAATTTTTTTCCCCATATATATATATATATATATCTGTATATGATGAGCAAATATTCAAACAGTTTTTTCCCAAAAAAAAAAAAAAAAAAAAGGTTTGTGATTTTTTTTTAATTAACAAAAAACTAGCATGTCTTCGTAGATATGCCCACAAATTTTCCGAGTATCTAGTAAAACATCTAAACAAACAATGATTGGGCAATAAGTTTAGATATTTTTTAATTTATTAGTTTTTGTGTTGTCTGAAAAATTGTATCCGAGGGAGAAAACACGGTTTGAATATTTCTACTCATATATATTTATATATTTTTGAAAATTAAAAACTTTTAAAAGTCTAGAAAAAAAATAGACAAAGTTCACTTGAAGGACTATAGTGTTTAACATTATTTATTTTTTAATTACACAGGTCTACATCTGAAATTTTGGCTGATATTTATGATTTTGGTGTGCTTAAACCAAAACTGAGGCCAGTTTTTCTTTATCACGTATAGATTTTTGCCAATACAGGGTGTATATCAATACAATTTTTTCGGTGACTCTTCTAAATTATATAGCATGTTTCCATGTTTTTCCTGATTAATTATAATTAATCATGAAGACGTATGAGAAACTACCGAAAATGAAGAAATTGTTTCGGTAGATACCCTGTACTGACAAACATTATGACGTGGTAGAGAAAAACTGGCTTCAATTTTTGTTTCAGCGCACCCAAAAACACATGTATCAGCTAAAATTATCAAATCAAATTTTGACAGCATTTATTTATTTATTTATTTATTTTTGGTCGACCAGTATATCTATCATATGCAAAATGAAAAACGGACCATCACAGAAAACTCTATATAACTATTATTCTATTATTCGTTTTTAAACGTCTTTTATCCGAGGACTAATCCAGTGCGTAGATGACAGTAGACTGCAGCAAAATATTTTTTTTTTTCAATGTTTCTTACGGACCGCTCCATAAACTAAAAAAGTTTCATGCTGACAATTTATTTTTTATACCTCACATTTTAAGTTGAATTTTGCGTTAAATCACATTGTGGACTATAAATCATGCTCAATAATTATTTTTTGCTTTAAAACAATATTTATGAGAGTGAATAATAAACATTATAAACATTGAAAATTGGAGGAATACGATACCGGTAAAAATGACGAAAACAGAAGCAAATTCGGAGGAGCGTAAAAAATAGAGAGAAAAAGAAAAGGTTTCACAAACAAAAAGATTAATCATAGTACGTTAATTATAACATGAAGGAATTGTTTGTTAAAATATGAAAAATAATATCTTAAGCTTACAATGTAATAAAGTCAGTAATTTTTTATTGCAAACCCATATTATTTTCCAAAAAATGTATGTAATAATTAAAAATAGAAGGTTTTTTTTTTTGGAATCAACATCTCTGAAGACATTAAGAATCATTTCATGCAGAAAAAGAAAAAAAAAAAAAATGCAGACATGTGTCAGTTTCTACAGCAACGCGCCCGTAGGTACTTATATTTTATAATTATGTATTTGATTCTTTTATATCATTGCAAAAAATCCCTTTTCGGCAATCTTATAGGCAAAGGTAGATTCCTTTACGTTAATGTTACAATTGTAAAGAAATTTTACATATGCATTAATACCTAGCCAATGGCTTTGTTCCCACACATTGTATCATTTACGTCGCTATCCTGTTTTCAAGAAATTTAATTTTCAACTACAAAGGGGTTTTATTCATTCTACTTAAAATTTTAGGCTAAATTTATTGGTTTGTAAATGTTTCAATTTTTTTTAAAATTCAAGCTCATAATCATTCAACAAATAAAAGCCTTAAAGATATACAATCCCAGCAATGGTGAATCCCGGAGGGGGCTATTGGGCTACACCCCCTCCCCCCCCTTCCAAGCTTAATCAAAATTATATTTTTTATTTAAAATCCATATGTTGTTCAATATCTTTCTTTTAAAAGAAAAACTAATAGAAACGTGAAAATGCACTTTTGATCGTACTAGTTCTGGTAAGCCTGGCGTTGCTATGGTCAAGTCAAATACAGATAAGTGGTAACGGTTTTTGGATAGTTATTTCATTGTAATTTTTATTGAATTATTGAAAGTTTTGTGTTGTGTTTTTGTGATTCTTATTGTCAGATGAGTAAAAATTGTAAAGTGAAACTGTTTTGGTTCACATAAGCTGGAACATTAACATTAACATCAGTTAACATTTGACCATTGGGCACCGCTGAATTTCAATGTTTATTATTATGAATTTAGTAAATTGTATGATTTGGCGAGATTTTGGTGACAAAACTTGCGACTTAGCAATGAAATTTGTGATTTGGCGGCAAAAGTTGATAGTTGACGACGAAATGTTTGACTTGGCGACAAAATTTGGCGAGCTTGGAGGTGGAGAAAGGCAGCTTTGGCGTCATTATATTTTCTTTACCTCATATCTCTTCACAGACCAATATCTTGTTTCGACAAGATAAAAAGTCAAAGGAAGCTGTAACGTATTAGTCTCAATCGTAAATTTTAAATTCTTGCCTAAACTGACATTCTAAACTATTCACCACAAACGATATTTGTATTAAGATTGACGTATTATTTTAATTTTATATTTTTAAATGATTAATTAAAGCGTTTAACAAGGTTTTTAATTAACACACTTCTATTAAGTAGATAATGATGCAACTATTAATGTATATAACGGAATTTTGAAATTCAATTTTCGGCAACTTTTTGTCGTCCAAAGGACCTGAAATTTTGCACACAACTTCATAATCAATGACAATACTAGATACAAGTGTTTCCAGGCCATAGAATAATAATAAAGGAAGAAGAAGCACGTCAATAGTCTAATGCTTACAAACCACTTCTAGTGAATTGCCAGCAAAAGCTATTTTTGCTACTCAAAACCTTAAAGTAGGGCACCCATACTCGGCACATTTATCGATGATTGTTGCGGGTGCTGTCTCACTGACAGAGAGATGAGACGATTCAAAAATCTCGCCAATAAGTCGCCAACCAATGAGATTGAAACATTGTTACAATCCTATACCCGGCATTCCTGGATTTTAATAACCGAAACCAAAACATATATGCTCCTTCTTCCTTTATTATTATTCTATGTTCCAGGCACTTTTCCCATCAGGGGCAGGTTCCAAGGGCAAAGAAAAAATCTATACTTATACAAAACTATCGTATGTGACACAGGATTTGGATGTATTTGTATAATGTCGAATGGCAATAATTAATTTTTTTTAAATAAAGATTTATTAGTTCCCAGATAGCAAAGGACATCGAAATCACATTGGCCGCTCATCAGAATCGTTGGGAAATGATTGGTAATCATTTGAGGACATTCTCAAGATCTTGTTTCGATCTTTTGGAGCGGTTTCTTATACTGGCCTCGACATCAATCGTCGATAGAATATCCAAATAATGTGCCATATCAATTAGTCGATAAATAATTCATGCGTGATATCGGGCCATACTCCACAGAGAGCGAAATTCGAACCATTTTTTCCCGCTTTAAACACCACGCTTCCTCATGGAATTACCCCCCGTGTTGCTACACTTCCAGACAAATGTCACCCTCCCTTTCACTTCGGCGATAATTTACATGTCTTGGCAAAATAGCAAAAGCGATATTAGCGAACAGATTATTGGAAACATCGTAAGAAATTAGAGGCTATTAAGGTTACAGGGAAAGATATAATTGCTGTTTGCTTTTAGCCATTTGAAACTCCTATTGGGGGTTAACAATAGTCTACAGCAATTTAAAAATAGTTCGAGGCTTCAATTACGATTTATATATTTCCATGATTTATTTCGAATGAAATCTCTGTAAAAATTATTATTTTTATATATTTTTCTTTGTGTTTTTTTACTATTACAAAGAAATATTTATAGGGTCAAATATTTTCAGTAAGAAATGTAATATAAGTTTGATATTACGTCTGATCATATGGATAGTTAAAGCTGAATAAGCGTATAAATATTTATCTAAACTCTTTTTTATTGTTATATATATACAATACAATATTTAAAAAATAAGATTATATTAAATGATGCATTTATTTTTAATAAATCATCGTTTATACATATATATATATATATATATATATATATATATATATATATATATATATATATATATATATATATATATATATATATATATATACAGTCGGTAACAAAAGTCTCCGAACACTAGCAAAAATTCCTATGTAAAAAAAGTACACTCCATACGGTTTTGTTAAATAAATCCTTATCGAATAATGTTCTTACACTGACTAAGAGAAGGATTCGACAAGGATTTATTTAACAAAACCGTATGAAGTGTACTTTTTTTATATAGGAATTTTTGCTAGTGTCGAATTTATTTTGAATAAGTAAAATTTAATTTATCTTACGAGTCGTGAAAAATTATTGAACTTTTTTCTACATAAACAATTGTGCAGATTTTTTGTAATTGATTAAGAATCTTAAATTAATAATTTTTCAAAAAAGCTGAAATAAGTCTTAAACAACGCATAGATTTTTGTGTAATTTTATTAGGAAGTTTAAGAACTTGTGATTAACAGAAGCAAACTCATATTTCATACGTGCTACGGCATTTTAAATGTTATGAAATCCAATGAATATACATGAAAATTTCATTAAAACATTTACAAATAACATCGCTAAGTAAACCACACGATATCATATAACGTCGAAACAAATATGATATTGCAGGATAATCCACATGACATCATATAACGTCAATAAATAATTGGCAGGCAACTATTTGTTTAAAAATAAGGAAGAAAAATACATTGTAAAACACTAGAAATGGTATCGTAAGATAATCCACATGACATCATATAACGTCGATAAGTAATCAGTAGACAATCATATGGTCGAAAAGAGGGAGAAAAAGCATCTGGGTTGTTTTAAAAATGCTCAGAGTCCGATGATCGATCGGTGGTTTACCGGGCGGACATATAGCACTTCCTGCCGACGTCAGGAAATGAGGTCGTTTGAACAAAAAATAGTCAAACATGGACATTCGGCCGAAGTTCGGCCAATAATTATTTGCTGTTTGGCTTAGTTCATTTTTCAATAAAAGAGTGTTCTGTATTTTTTTTTTTTTTTTTTTTTTTTTTTTTAATGGTATAATTTTATTTATCAAAATAAGGAAATTCGAGTAATGAAATACTTTAATTTAAATTTAATTTTTCATGAAAATAAACTTCAACGGAAAATTCATTAAAATCGTCCCTAGTTCATTTGTTAAAGGGATACCTAAATGTCCCCAAATTTATTACCTTTTCTACCATGCCAGTTTAATTCGTTTAGCATCTATTTACAAGATTTTTTTTTAACAAGGACATTTATCTTTTACATTATAGTATCTATGTCATAAAGCTAAGTCTAAATCTGCTTAGCCCTAAGATATGTTGATTTTATTTACTTATTTTTTTTAGTGCTAGAGGCCTATTTCAGTCGGTACAGTTGTCGAATTTTTATAGGTCACTCTTAATTAGTGCTAGAGGCCTATTTCAGTCGGTACAGTTGTCGAATTTTTATAGGTCACTCTTAATTAGTGCTAGAGACCTATTTCAGTCGGTTTATTGAATGGGGATTTATTGAATGAAGTCCCCCCAAGGCACAACTTTGACATGAGTCCCCCCCCCCAAGGTACACCTATTTCAGTCGGTACAGCGTTGTCGAATTTTTATAATACATTCTTAATAGTGCTAAGGGCCTATTTCAGTCGGTTTATTGAATGGGGATTTATTGAATGAAGTCCCCCCAAGGCACAACTTTGACATGAGTCCCCCCCCAGGCCCAACTTTGACATGAGTCCCCCCCAAGGTACCCCTATTTCAGTCGGTACAGCGTTGTCGAATTTTTATAATGCACTCTTAATAGTGCTAAGGGCCTATTTCAGTCGCTTTATTGAATGGGGATTTATTGAATGAAGTCCCCCCCAAGGCACAACTTTGACATGAGTCCCCCCCAGGCCCAACTTTGACATGAGTCCCCCCAAGGTACAAGTTTGACATGAGTCCCCCCCAGGCCCAACTTTGACATGAGTCCCCCCCAAGGTACACCGATTTCAGTCGGTACAGCGTTGTCGAATTTTTATAATACACACTTAATAGTGCTAAGGGCCTATTTCAGTCGGTTTATTGAATGGGGATTTATTGAATGAAGTCCCCCCAAGGCCCAACTTTGACATGAGTCCCCCCCCAGGCCCAACTTTGTCATGAGTCCTCCCCAAGGTACCCTATTTCAGTCGGTACAGCGTTGTCGAATTTTTATAATACACTCTTAATAGTGCTAAGGGCCTATTTCAGTCGGTTTATTGAATGGGGATTTATTGAATGAAGTCCCCCCAAGGAAAAACTTTGATATGAGTCCCCCCCAGGCTCAACTTTGACATGAGTCCCCCCCAAGGTACCCCTATTTTAGTCGGTACAGCGTTGTCGAATTTTTATAATACACTCTTAATAATGCTAAGGGCCTATTTCAGTCGGTTTATTGAATGGGGATTTATTGAATGATGTCCCCCCAAGGCACAACTTTGACATGAGTCCCCCCCCCAGGCACACTTTTGACATGAGTCCCCCCAAGGTACAACTTTGACATGAGTCCCCCCCCAAGGCACACCTTTGACATGAGTCCCCCCAAGGCACACCTCCCCCTCATTGGGAAAAAGAGAAAAAACGTTGTTTTGCGGCTATAAGACAGTTTGGACTTCCAACGTTATTTGTTACAATATCTGCAGCTGAAACACATTGGTTTGATTTAATGAAAACTTTATCATGGAATTTAGATCGTCACGAATTAACTAAAGAAGAATTTGTCGATATTAATAAGTTTAGCAGTAGGCCTCTGGCACTAAATTAAAATCTGTCAATGTCAGATTTTCATGTTTTAAATAATGAAATAATGTCGTGTCTGTATATTTTTTTTTATTAACTTTTATTTTATTTGTTTAAAATCACGGATAAAATTTTATTTCATTTTTCTGAGTACATTGTTATAATTGTGACGTCATATTTTCTGTTCAATTAAACTTTTTTTTTTTTTTTTTAATCAGATTATTATATTGTTTAAAAACATGATTAAAATTTTATTATACTTTCAGTGACCTTTTTTATTATCATTTGCACGTGACATAAGCATCAGATTATAAATTTTTGCAATGAAAGCTATAGAAAATGTCGGCTTCATCACATGAAAAATCACTTTTAAACTTGTAACTTTTAAGCAATTGAAGTTATCGAAAAAGTTTAAATACAAAAGTTGCTCTTTAGGGTAAGGCGATAATTCGCCTGATTTGAAGTATTTTCCTATTTTCAATAGTAAAGAAATTATGGGCAAATGAAAATTTCCACCCCCCACCATTTCCACCCCCTTTGAGCAGGATACCCCATCTACGAACTCGACCGAGATTTTTACTGTCCTGACAACATATCCCGAGCTGGTGAAATTTAAATAAAAATTACTCCAGTTATCGTGTTCACAACTTAACATGGAAAAAGCGTTATACATATATATATATACCTATATATATATATATATATATATATATATATATACTTTTGAACGGAGGGTGGTTTTGGGTTCTAGGGGTCATGATCGGTGAAGATATGAAGAAATTTTCCAAAAGTCGTGTCATGAGAACCATTGCAATAGGTAGATCTCCTATACGGAATCTACCTAAAACATCATTGTGCAAATTAAGCAAACACAAAGTTTAATAAACATACCTTCTTTGTTTGTGAAATAATTTTCTATTTTACAATTTATTTCTTATTCTTAAAAGGAAAATTCTAATGCGGGAATTTAAAGAATGTGCTTTATCTGAAAAGTAATTTAGTAAAATATCTGAACTATTTTACTAAACTTCTTAACAACACTCGTCTATTTGTAGCATAAGTCAACATGTACGGAGTATATTTTAGTTTAAAATGCGTTACACAACGTCAAAATTTCTTTCGTAAATTAATGAATAAGCATTCCGCTCACATTTACAGCTATACTATGCACAGAACACAAAGTAATTTTGACTTTCCCTTTTCGAGACAAACTTAATTAAATTTCGTAATTTTTGCGTCAATAATATGAGTTTACGAGATATTAGGTTTAAAGAAATATTTATTAAAAATTTTGAAATTCTATGCATTTTATAATATTCCACATAATACACCTTCACACAAAGGTTTAGCGACTGCTGTTTTTGTCTCTAATTTAATGAAATATTGAGAACATATTCTAAAACTTGTGGAAAATTATTTCCTTATTCTTTATAGTTATACATCAAGGAAGTATTTTTGAATTATGACTTTTATTGTAAAGGTTTATTTTAAGGAAAAAATGCAAATTTTCTCAAATATTTAGGGGGAAAAAACTAGTATGTTGTGGCCACCACATGACTTTCTTCCATATTTTCCTATACAAATTCACTCAGAAAAAATAATTTATTCAAATTATTTTTAAAAAATTATCTTCCATGACGATGCAGACGATTTCATATTAGAGAAGTAGTATAACACTAAATATAAAAAAAAAGTCCATTTTATTCTCAATATTTAAAAAAAAAAAAAAAAAATTGAAGTTTTTTTCGTTAAAAGTAAAAAAACATCGGTAACTTTGTTTTAAATTATCACAGATCTAGAGTTCAACCATTCGTTTTAAAGGTATTGTCGAGACCTTTCGAAAGGTACCCATTTTTTGAGCGATTGATCTCCAAATCTAAGCAGCACTAGTTTATGTCCGGGTCCAACTAAATACCAAGTTTGGTTAAATTTCGTTCATTGGTTCGTGATATACAGCGTCCACTATATTCGTGATACACACAGACACACAGACAGACAGACCGACATTTTCTAAAAACTATCAAATCGCGTTCAGGATATCCCAAAACGTGTAAATCCATCGAATACCGGAGTTCGAAAATATTCACGAATCCAATACTTTCTCTATATTACATATAGAAAAAAGTAGAGAAAAAAAAAAAAAAAACCTAATTGAAACAAACCAAAGTACGTGACTTTTAATATCCGGTTAGTTTTTCATTTTTCTTAATTAACTGGTAAATTCTGTTATCAAAGAAAAAATCGAAAATGTTTGATATTCGATATGCTTTATATTGATGATACAAATAAATATTTTTAAATTATACATTATACATTATTTAAGATTTTTTAAAATGAAAATACACAATTTTTCTAAAAGACAAACTAAACAAAAACTAATTAAGACAAAAGAAACTACGTGATTTTATTATCCATTTTTCTTTTTCTTTTTTTTTTTTTAACTAATTCAAAAATGCTATTATAAAAGAAAAAATCGAAAATGTCCGATATGCATTGAATCTATTCACCAAAGAAATATTTTTGAATTATATTATTTATATTTTAAAGTTTATTCATTTATTTTTTTTTTTTTTTAATTGAAAACAGAAGCATTTTTTTCTCAAATGATAAGAGGAGTGGAAAAGCGCTTCACCAACAACAGTCCCAGGCTGTAGTGCGTCAATTCAGTCCTTCTTAATTGATAGGAAAAACTAAACAGAAACTTATTTAAACAAAACAAAATCTGTGATTTTAATATCCAGTTATTTTTCATGTTTCTTAACTAGTTCATAAATTCTGTTATTAAAGGAAAAATCGTAAAAGTTCGATATGCTTTATATTGATATTACAAAGGAATTTTTTTTAAGTTATGCCTTTTACAGATTACAAGATTTTTTTTTAAAATGAAAATATGCAGTTTTTCTAAAAGACAAAACTAAGCCAAAACTATGAATAATAAAAATAAATTAATAAATAAATAATAAATCCCGATTAATATGTAATAAATCCCGATTTTAATATTCAGCTGTTTTTTTTTTTTTCCTTAACTAATTCATGAATACTATCATGAAAGGAAAAGTAGAAAATCTCCGTTATGCGATAAAGAAATGATTTTGAAGTATGCCTTTAATATTTTACAAGATTTTTTTTTTTTTTTTTTTTTGTTTAAGAAATATGCAAAATTGTTTAAAGAAACAAAGAAAACCAATAAAAAAAAGTGATTTTAACATTTAGATAATTGTTCATTTTTATAAGTAATTGATAAACACTATCTTCAAAGGAAAAATAAGAAATTTTGATATGTTATACATACGCATCAAAGAAATATTTTTGAACTGTGTCTTTAATAATTTACTTTTTTTTTTTTTTTTTTTTTTTTTTAATAAAATTATGCAAAATTTCTTAAAATTTTAGACAAAGTACACAAAATCTAATCAAAACATTATGCGAGATTTTAATATATTCATCTAGCTGTTTTATTTTTTTATTTTTTTCCTCATTTGTACTCTTTGGAAGCAGTGGACCAACGAGCACCGAACAATTCGAAAAACTGGCAGTGGACGACGGAAGGTGACGTCAGCTCGCGACGATCCACACCTGCTCTGCATGGCAGTGAATGAGCGTACAGCTTCCTCCAGGCTGCACGTTGGTCTACTGCTACAAGTGTACTAATGTCGGCTTCGTCAATTGGATGACGTCTGGTGCACCGTGTACTGCATGCAAGGATGCCTTTATACAGGATCCCCCTCACGGCAAACCATCGACGGCTCCGTCTGCAATGGGCTCATGAGCACAGAGCCTCGGAAGCTGATTGGCACCGAGTTGTATTTTCAGATGAATCACGCTTCCATTTGTGGGACCATGATGGAATTTGTGTTAGACGCTATGCCGGTCAACACTGCCTTCCTGAGTGCGTTATCGAACAACATAGTGGTCGAACAACCGGAGTTATTGTCTGGGGTGGGATTTCATGGACGATCCAATTTGCTACGAATTGGGGGTAATCTCAATAGCAACAGGTACGTCCGTGAAGTGCTACAGGCCGAAGTCGTTCCGTTCCTTCAAGGAATCCCTGGAGCTAACATTTAGCAGAATAATGCACGCCCACATGTTGCAAAGACTGTTCGAGTTTTCTGTTAGCCCAACACATGCAACATCTTTCTTGGCCTGTTATTCGCCGGATATGTCACCTATTGAGCACGTGTGGGATTTGGTTGGTCAGCGTCTCGCTCATGATCCGCGTCATGCAGCTTCAAAAGGCGAACATTGGCTGCGCATACAAGCAATATGGAATTCTCTTCCACAAGCAGACATTTAAAATTTGTTTGACTGCATGCCGCGTCGTATTGCAGCGCGCGGTGTCTACACCATATACTACACAATAAAATTTCGGACACTTAATTTTTTTTTCTTTGAAAATTTCGTCATTTATTTGTACCAATACAAGTCGTTTGTGCATTAAATTTCATTTAATTCTGATGATTTCTTCATGGTGTTGCATTTTTTTTACAAACAGCAGTTTATATATATATATATATATATATATATATATATCCCAGGTAGCACAGTATGGTATTTTCAACGTTGAACAAACGGCAATGCATTCCGTTGAATTATCGTTTTTCCAAAACGTTAATAATCTGAAAATATGTCTCGTTGATATCCTCATCTTTCAACGGTTGTTTTAATACATTTTACAACGTAAAAAAAACCGTTGTAAAAGGGTTGTACGCAAACGCAATATTTTCTTTTTTTTTTATAACCTAAAAAAAAAGATGTAAAATGGTTGTTTAGAATCTCAATACTGTCGTGCTTTTTATATCAGTTTTCAACGGCTTTTTTTATGTCTTATAAACGTTGAAATCCAAGAAAAATAGCTATCTCCATATATCCATGTAATTTTTGTTTCTAAAATATTGCTAATAATTTAAAAAAGAAAAATTCCTTTGTTAAAAAAAAAAAAAAAAAAAAAAAAAAAAAATGGAACATTTTTTTTTACTTAATTTTTAGACTTTTTTTATTACTAATTTTATTACTTTTTTAATACTCAATATACGAAAATATTATATTCGTAAAAATTTTCAACTTCCGTTTTTCGAGGAAAGCAATAGTAGTGTTACATTATATATAGATATATTTTTTCAATAAATATGAAAAAAGTAAAATTTTACAAAAGTACAGTTTTAAAAAAGAGTATTAAATATTTAAAGTTAGATCGACCCCTGAAAATTTAAGACAAGAATTCAAACATAAAATTAAAGAAGGGAAAAAGAAACACTCACTTCATTACTTGAAGAATCTTGTTTAAATAAATACAGCGAGAACTCTGTAATTTTTAATATTATGCTAGCAGGTAAACACACCCAAAACCAAAGAATATTATAACTTTGAGCTTTTAAGGGAATTTACCAGCTAGCAAGTTGTTTGGAAATTACGTAAAATGCCAGAAACCTTTCGTACCATTTTAACAGGAAAGCGATATTCATCTTCTTTCACATCACATTCACTTTCAAAATGGCACGCGTCGTATCGTAAGACGCTTTTAAGGTTTGCCACAATATACTTGGCGATTTCGCAAGTAGAACGGGAGAAAGCGTATAATATGAACACCTTCGTAAGTTACGGTTTCCGAAAGCCAAAGAACATTCTACTATACTTGTTAATATAATTTGCCGAAAGCTTCCCTTCTTATCATGTTAGAAATTCTTTCGCAGCACACCATATCTTCTAAAACTCTAAAGAAAATTATAACACGCACATCCCGCCAATTCACAATCGTGTATCGATATCAAGTTGAAGAGATTCAACGTCATTTGACGGAAATAATGACTTATAAAAAGCACCTATTAATTCGTTGAAAAAACATATTTTTTATAAGAATCACAAAGGAAAACAAAAACTAATAAAATACCTATTTTAAAACGTCGAAAAAATAACAGAAAAAGTACAACCATAAAACAACGTTTGTTATACGTTTTCTATATTACTGAGTATATATTCGAAATTGTTCAGTGAGAGTATTGCGAAATTAAAACTATTTTTCAACGGACATAAAATAACGTAACCAATTTTTCACTGTTCAGACTTATTTGCAACGCTATAACAACGTTATGTGTTACCTGGGATATTACTTGAAAGGATCATAACCAGCAAAGGAAGAGGATATACACAGTAAGAGGATATTTATCATAAGAATTTTGAAAAATGGGTTGTGTAAGATACTCTAAGAGAGTTGGTTCTGTCTTTTTTGTCACCAAGATTGCAATTATTAAATAATTAATAATTTAAGGTATTAAAAGTTGTATAAAAAATAATTACAAATAAAAGCTATATTGAAAAAGAAATCACAACAATTCTATTAAACTAGTGTAATTAAGCGTGACCGTCATTTAAACGATCAGATGAATAAATATAGCAACTTAAAAGCGGCAATCAATTATCGGTACATGCTGAAATCCTGCGACTTAATATTAATTATGAGTGTTTTGACAATTATCGTATGTCCTTCAAAATTTCTTGTTACTGCTTTTGAAATGCAATAACGCCTGCTGAACCTTGAAGATGTGTCCTTCATAATTAACTCTACCCAGAAAAATTATTGCGTCTTTTTAATACTCATGGCGTTTTCTTAAAATTTTCCTCTTCGTCACTAATAAAAAATATTCAATAATAATTGAAAAAAGCATATCTAAAAGTTCAAAGAAAATGACACCTAGCACATTTATCCCACTAATTTACTAATTTGTAGTAGAGTTCATGATATTCTCTATAAAAGGTTTTCTTTTATTAATTGAAACAATTTCTTTTTCTTTTTCTTCAGGTTAAAAATAAATATTTTCTAGATAATTTTAGAGAATAAACTTCAATTTTCTATTTTATTCTCTCTAATATTTTATTTTATTTTATTTTATTTATTTATTTATTTTTTCAGGTAAAAGATAAATAAAATTGTAGAAGTTTGATAAATATATATATATATATATATATATATATATATATATATATATGACATATATATATATATATACAGACATATATATATATATATATATATGTCTTCAGAAATTCTGAATGTTTCAAGTTTTCAGTAAAAGAAATTTTTCAATGAAAAAACTATAGTAATAATGGAAAAAGTAGAGACGTGATGTACATAATGTTTTTTACAAAAAGTATTCATTAATTTATTTACTTTTGTATAGAACATATTAATGTTTTTTATGTATTTTCAAAATAAAAGAGCACGTTTTTCTAATAAAGAAATTTTATGGGCTTTTGAAATATTTCAATGCGTTATTCTTCAAAATCTTGTAGAGAAATTTTTCAACTTATTGAAAATTGAATTTAAAGCTTTAAATGTATTATTATTTGTTGTCTTCAAAAACATTTTTTTTTTTTAATATAGTTATAAACAAATTCAGAAAGAAGTAAATAAGAAACCGTTAAAAAATTATAGTTTGGTAAAATATTACAACCTAATTTATATATAAATAAATAAATACATGAATAATAATAAATATTATTACTGTTATTAGACTATAAAACTCACAGTGCATTTTTTTTTTTTTTTTATGTAAAATAATAGGTAAACTAATAAAACGAAAATTCATAAAAAAGAAGAAGAAGAAGGAGAAAAGAAATAGCTAAACAAAAATTACTGTACTCAATTTACATTCAGTTTATGAAAGAGAAAAAAGTAGTTCCCCTTTTTTATTTTCTTCTATATATACATAAAAAAGAAAGTATTGAATTCGTGAAAAACTTTGAACTCCTGTTTTCGACGGATTTCCACGTTTTGGAATGTCATGAACACGATTTGAATGTTTCTGGTAAAGTTCGTCTGCGTATGTGCATTGATGATTTTGTGGGCAAATTTTATAGAAACAGTATCTTACGAACCAATCAACGAAATTTAACCAAACTTTGTATTTAGTTATTATTAACACAAAGTATGTTTTAATGTTTTACATTTTTCATATTTACATTGAAAATTTTCAAGTAATGTATTTTGAATTACATTAGACTATTTAATAATATTATGAATCAGTCTTGATGTTTCTAAAATTAGAATATATATACTATTTGTGAGCTATTTCTTTTTATTAGTACTAAAAAGTAAATGATAAGCCGAAGTTTGAGTGAATGTATTGACCGGGGTCGCCTAACTGATGGCCATTTGGGAAGGAGAACCCAATGGCCGGCCATCGCTAACTCTAACAGGCACAAAACATTCATGTTTATCCGGCATTCGCACCCGGACCCCACCATGTGAGAATAAGAGGCATTAACCGCTACACCGTAAGGACGGTGTCAAAAATGTCATATTCTAAATGTTACATTTGGAAATCATCAATTTACATTTCGACAGGAATCTACTAATTGAATATAACCACAAAATGATATTTAAAAATGTAATAAGAACTTTTATTAATGAATCATTTTACTTCCCATCATACTATATGTATGAGAAATTTAGATATTCATGAAAATTTTCGACCTCGATTATTTTATTATTATTTTTATTATTATTATTTTACACGTTTGAGGTGTGAAGAATACGAAAATTACAGAATTGATATGGCGGCCGTCTGTAGAGTTTTTATTATTATTATTATTATTATTATTATTATTATTATTTGTTTGGTAGTTCGTTATTCTGTACACACACTGTATTTCAGCTTTTATTTAAAATACGTTGCAAAATTGTAATAGACATATAATTTCAGTGTAATATACATAATTAAAAAATTATGTACTGTGCATTTATAAAGAATAAAGTTGTTAAATATTTAAAAGATTTTTCTTTAATGTTTAAATTACATATAAACACTTTTGAAAGCTGATTAAGAGCTACGTATTTCGCATTATCACAATGATTTTCGGAAGACGATGATTTAATCATATGTTGATTGTATTAATTTTCACAAAACATTAAAAGTGATACTTTTCGCATTATGAAAATCATGCAAGATTAGGCGTGTTTTCGCACAATTCAACAAAATAATGTAAAAATTTTAACAATAATGTTTTACTAAACTGTACATGAATAATTTTGATTTCATCTATATATATATATATATACTAGCAGGCTACGCCCGCTTCGCTGGTCACTATTTTTAAATGAATCACAATAATTAATGAATTCTCAAAATTGCATTAATTTTTATCATGTGATAAAAAAAGAAAAAAAAAATCTGATCAGGAAAAATGTCGCACCGGGTCCCCACTGCCTTCGGCAGCGTAGACCCGTGCACTGCGCGCAAGTATTCCTTCACCATCCTTATGACTTCTCAAAATTCCATGTTATTACTCATAAACTTTCATTCTCAAGAAAAGGAATTAAAAAATATATCATTTAGCATCGGGTAAAAACTCACACCGGGACGCCACTGCCTTCGGCAGCGCAGACCCATGTGCGCTGCGCGCGCACGTTTGAGGATATACGTGCGCTGTACACGCATATTCCTTCTCAACTCAAACTTTTATTAAGAAAATTAAATTTTAAAAAAATCTTTTATCATCGGGTAAAAACTCGCACCGGGTCCCAAACCCATGCGCGCTGCGCGCCTATTCCTTCCCCACCGTTCCAGCCCCTCCTAATTAACTTGCATATACCAATTTTGAACGGTCTTACTCAATTAGCTGAGATGCAAAAGAAAACCTGATCAGGACACTTTAAAATGTAAATCAGGTGAAATCTCGAATTCCACTTTCGATAATGTAAAAGAACTTTAAAATATCTTTCGAACGATGTATTAAAAATAATTTAATCATAATTAGAATATATGAAATATTGAAATTAAAAATATTACAGCGCCATCTGGCGGTAGAAATTTCTGTAATCTATTGTTCCATTCCAGATCAACAAAGCTTTCAAATGATGTATTACTCATGAAATTATTTTAATTAGTAGATGAGATACAAAAGAAAACCTAATCAGGACACCTCAAAACGTGTAAATCGGGTGAAATCTCGAATTCCATTTTCGATAATGCAAAAGTACTTTAAAATGTGTATCAACTAAAATAAGCTTTCAAATGATGTATTACTTATGAATTTTTTCAATTAATAATTGAGATACAAAAAAAAAACTGATTCAGGGCACCTCAAAACGTGTAAATCTGGTGAAAACTTTCAATAATTTAAAAGAACTTTAAAATATCTTTCGAATGCTGTATTAAAAATAATTTAATCATAATTAGAAATTGAAATATTGAAATTTTAAAATATTACAGCGCCATCTGGCGGTACAAATTTCTGTATTCCACTGTTCGAAAAGCTTTCTAATGATGTATTACTTACGAAATTATTTTAATTAGTAGCTGAGATACAAAAGAAAACTAATTCAGGAGACCTCAAAACGTGTAAATCTGGTGAAAACTGTCGATAATATAAAAGAACTTTAAAATATCTTTCGAATGATGCATTAAAAATAATTTAATCATAATTAGAAATTGAAATATTGAAATTTGAATGTATTACAGCGCCATCTGGCGGTAGAAATTTCTGTAATCCACTGTTCGATTCCAAATCAAAAAAAGCTTTCTAATGATCTATTACTTATAAAATTATTTTAATTAGTAGCTGAGATAAAAAAAAAAAACCTAATCAGGACACCTCAAAACGTGTAAATCGGGTGAAATCTCGAATTCCATTTTCGATAATGTAAAAGTACTTTAAAATGTGTATCAAGTCAACAAAGCTTTCAAATGATGTATTACTTATGAAATTTTTTTAAATTAATTTCTGAGATATAAAAGAAAACTGATTCAGGACACCTCAAAACGTGTAAATCTGGTGAAAACTTTCGATAATTTAAAAGAACTTTAAAATATCTTTCGAATGATGTATTCAAAATAATTTAATCATAATTAGAAATTGAAATAATGAAATATTGAAATTATAACAAATAATTAGCAATAAATTAAAATTGCGACTATAATTTGAGATTTAAACTATCCTATCTCTCAAGTTGGATCGAACTGCACATGGTGTGCGAATTTTATTATAATCGGTTAAGTGGTTTAGGAGTCCATTGAGGACAAACATTGTGACACGAGATTTATATATATATATATATATATATATATATATATATATATATATATATATATATATATATATTTATTTATTTATACATTTTCGTGCTATTTTGTTATTATGCTTTATTTCAATACAACATTTTAATAAAATCCAGAAAACCTTTTGCAAAATCTGTTCTTACAGGGGTTCCTGTCATTGCACACATTTGTAGAAGACATTGCCAGTAAAATAAGTATAAATACATTGTTAACAATAATATTTGTTCAGAAAGAAAATTTTAGTTTTTTTTTTTTTTTTTTTTTTTAAGCAAATATTCGGAGCGATTATGAAGAGCGAATATTTCAAGTTAAGGATTAAAGAATTACAAAAATTAAAGTAGTTTAAAAATAAATAAAGATTATAAAATATCAGAAGATTGCAAGCCTATATAAGATTAAAGATTAATATTAAGTTATTAGACAACACGTTTAATATAAAATTAGTCCATTATTTTTTCTATAGTTTCGACGTTTTCTTGTTACTGAACAAAGATGCTGTTGTTCACAATCTATGCACTTATCCATTTAAATGGTAAAGCTTCGTTGCAAACACCTTCCACGAGAAACCCAATTAATCCACTCATTGGTCAAATTTCTACACATACAATTTCAGACACATAAACTCACCTATTTAACTTTCTTGCCATTAATATTAAGCGTCGTACCTCTCTTAATATAGAAATTAGTTGTAAGAACGCGCTATTCTTTCTAAGTAAAAAACGCGTAATCAAGCTCTTTCAGTAGGAGAGATTGCGCAGCCTTTTATTTAGACATAGTTGCTTTCAGAAAGAACGGATTGCTCGGTTAGTTCGCATTGTTAATCTAGTTTAGTACATTAGATGAAATTGTTTAATTAAAAAATAATTTGAACTATTGACCTTCCATTGATATTCAGAAGAAAAGTTTTATAAAAGTTCAAGTGTTTAGTTACAAAAATAAATAAATAAATAAGTAATATTTTATCTAGATTCACTAATAATCAAAGTGGATAGTGAAGTTTACGCTTCACTACTACTGTTGTACAACTACTTAGAGTCGCTAAGTGTTCTTTCTAATCCTTCCAATAACTCTATGTGTACAATTTCACTCTGAATACTATATCTCAGCTAGCTTTAGCATACCCTATTGTCTATTCATTTGATTTCTATAAACAAAAAAAAAGTTATTATAGCATTTTTTTTTCACGTAATACATTTAATAAGTATGGCATTATTTTTAATTTTAAAATTAGTAATTATCATTCTCTAATATTTCTGTACCTACAAACAAACAATAAAGGTACATGGAAATGAGGAACAGTATTCACACTTAATAATTTGGCTACCTTAATCATTAAAGTGGAGTTAAGTTCATTATTAGAACAAAATATTGCTTCTGATGAATTAAGAAAAATATTTTCGAAACGTGTTTCTTTCTTTTTGAATTTTCAAAGTGCTTGAAAGTATTTCTGTATCTACAAACAAACAAGCAAATAAAAAAGCTATATGGAAATGAGAAACAGTATTCACACTTAATAATTTGGCAACCTTATTCATTATAATGGTACGACATTTATTAGGACAAAATGTTTCTTCTAATGAATTAAGAGAAATATTTTCGAAACGTGTTTCTTTCTTTTTGAATTTTCAAAGTGCTTAATATATTTAGTATAGTGTAATAACGTCCGCAGTAATTTAAAATTGAATTTATTCTTCAGACGTATACACACAATTTTAAGGTGTTTAAATTGAATATTTTGGTATAAAATTAAAAGTACATTTCCAAATCATAGATTATTATTATTATTTGGAAACATAAGCAAAAATTATCGTAAATGTAACATAATTCCAATGTTTGACCTAAAAATTTGTGATATTTCTTAAACAATAATATGTTGATTATTTTATGTGTCGTAATATAACACACTGATCCCATTGAATGAGAGCGAATATTATGAATAATGTATAAGATATAGACAGATGAATTTTCCTTCGCAATACACCACCCTACCCGTAGAAAGTTAAAGGACATGTTTTATTTTCTTATATTTTTAATAATGAATTGCTCAAAGTCTTATTTTTATTTTTAATGTATAATATTGTGCAAAAATATTTTGTTGTAAGTAGTAATACAGCATTTTTTACTTTCCAGTAACATATATTACCAAATTAAAATAAATAGATTAATGAAATTTTTAATATAACAGATGATAAAGAAAATACGATTTTTTGTATTAATATTATTTTATAAATATTATTTTAATAAGTTTCATTCAAGCAAATAATCATAATTATCAGATTTTGTTCACGCATTCGAAAAATATGACACTTAACAGAAAAATATTTAAACACATTCAATGAATTAAAATCTTTGATATTATCTTTTAATTTTTATCTTTATTTTCTTTCGTTCTTTATTATTATTATTATTTACACATTTTAATTTATTATCTTTGCTTGAATTTGCTTTCTATAATCTCAGGAAAGAAAACATACCAACATTAAACAACGCAATCAAAAAACAATTCAATTTCGGGATATTTCAGATATTCTCTGGAGTATTGTTTTAGTGGTTTAATTGCTTGTAATCCCATTATCACTTACTCTTTCAATTACATTTTATTTCCCGGGAGAGTAGAAAATTTCTTTAACCGGTAAGACCTTAAGTCTTAGAAGATTTGTTTGACAATTTCGGTATTATAATTTAGAGTAGAATAATTTATTTTAAGTAAAATTTGATAAATGTAATTGTAAAATTTTACAATGTACTCCCCTAGAAATAACTCATTGTATAAATTTGTAAACGATTTTATAAAATGCTAATTAAATATTAGCATCTTATTTTAAAATATACTCTATCAAATTGTTGAAATTATTAATATTTTGCAATAACTCAGAGAGAAAACACAAAATAATTTCAATAGAGTAATCATTTATCTTTTGTGATTTATAAATAAAGATAAATGGAGACCCAATAGCCCATTTGCATTTATTATTAATAATTTAACTATTTATTTCATATATTGGCAAAATACATAAATAATATAAATACTATAAAAATATAACGCACTTTAATGCTTCATATGTTAGAGGTAAATTGGCAATGTAAATTGAAGAAGTACTTAAAATAGAGTAAAAAAATCAGAAAAATAAATAAATATATCTTCTCAATTTTAAAAAGTTTACGCTTTTAGATTTTTTCACGACCTCTATACACAAATTTGAAGAATAAGAAAAAAATATTTTTAAACTAAAGAGAAAATTTGAAGAATCCGCATAGTTGAATTTTTAAAACCAACTGAATTGTGATACAGAAAACACTACTGTATGCCATTTCTCCCTATCACATAAAGGCTGTGCCTTTGGTGTAAACAGGATTAAAAGGAAAATAGATAATGAAAATCTTTAATTAAGCAATACGTAACATGTGTTTAAAAATCCCAAATGTTCTTATATAAAGCCTTAGCCTGGTATAAATAGTTGTTTGCACATGCGAATCGGGGGACTTATTACCTTCAATGTCAATTAATTTCTACACACGAGTTTAATTACGAATTCTATGCGCATATTTTTTTAGAAAAGCCATGCCTTTAACTGCATAATATGTATTAATTTAATGATACTGAATTCAGTACAGCTACAAAAAAATGCATATTAAATCAAGCCGTATATAGACAGTAATGTATCCGATTTCTTTTGTGCGCCCCTGTACCTGAGCCACAAATACTATTTGCTCTAAAAATGATAGATTTTTTTTTTTTTTTTTTTTTTTTTTATAACCTTTTACACAGATAAGCAAAAAGCTTTGGAAATTTCAACAGCAACGCCTCAGTAACGTATAGACATTTTTAATTATTTCATTTTGATTTCATTACACAAATTAATATTTTGAAAAAGATAAAAAAAAATTGCTTTAATGCATTTTACCTATGGACAGAATTTTAAAGTATCATTAGATAAAAAAAAAAAAAAAAAAAAAAAAAAAAAGTATTTAATCGACATTATAAAAGGAGGGTCAAAGGTTCGTTCGAAAATCATAATTATATGCCTCACTTTAATCTCACTACATGACATTAGACGCTACACGGAGATGATTTTGTTATAATAGGGTATTTATAGAGTGCTTTTGCTGTTTTCGATCACTAGTTTTCATCATTTTATTCTGTGTTAATGCGTATTTAATTATTACATCAAAAATCTATCACCAGTCTAGCAAAAATGTAAAATGAGGAATATTAATGCATTTTTACATTTTTTTTTTTCAAAGACCTGAATATGACACACCAAAGCAGCGCCTCATTAAATCTTCATTTATTACTATGACGATGTGACATGAATACAGTTTTACTATTTTTTTATTTAAAAATTTCTCTAAAAAAACTGAGAAATAAATTTTAAATATCTGTGTATTTAGTAGCAAGGTAAATAAACGTTTAGTTAACATGGGAAAATCTAAATATCATTACGTATTTTACATGTTGTCAAACAAAATACAAAGTAACTGCAAATAAGCGCATGTGCTTTAGTGTGTGTCAGTAACAAATTTTCATGAAAATTTTCTACAAAATGTATCCAATGCATGCAGCTCCTAAACCAAATTAAAGATATTTTGTATTTTTTTAAAGTAACTTTGATTTAGACACATGTAGTTCGGGTAACCTGGTTGCTACAGCGCCAAGTTTGTAACTGGAAGATTGCGTGGGTTCGATACTCCAACTAACCGAAGATCGTCTTGTAACTTAATGGTGGAAGGTACACATAAAATGCATTGTGGTTGCACTCTTTTAGTTCCGTGAAAATATTACCTACCAATGCGGAGCATTCATCCCTTCCGCAGAGGATTAAAATTACGATGATATGTCTCCGAACCACACATAACTATGCTGGTTCCTAGTCTTTAACGGGCTGCGGTAGCCTAGTCGGTAGAGCGGCAGACTCGTAATTAGAAGATTGCTTGTTCGGTATTCAAGCCGGCCAAAGACCGTCGTGTACACTAATGATGGCAAGTGCACGTAAAATCTGTCGTGGCCACAATGTCCTCCATGTTCCCATAAAAAATTATACCTCTAGGCGTCACAGGGAGCCATCCCTTCCGTGGAGGATCAAAAATGTGCTGGCATGTCTCCAGACCAACTCTAGGGGAACGTGCCAGACCATTATCAATTGCCCACTGCGTAGCACTCGTGCGATGTAAAACCAATCCATCCATCCCAGTCATTAATACACATTTGGTACAGAATCCTGGATTCTTAGCAGTTGCAAATTTTTAAACCACATTTATTTAAGCAATATTTGTATTATAATTTCGAAAATATGTACTACACAGTGTTAATTAAAATTATTATTAAAAAAAGTGATATGGCTGCTGAAAACTCTGATTTTTTATGACACTCCTAGAATTTCGTGGAAAAAATTACGTGTCACGTAGCACACATTTCTTTTTTTTCATTATAATCTATTTTCTTCATTGATTCATTTCTGTAATCATTTCATCTACATTTCCTGAGATAAACACTCATTAATATATAAAACGATTAAGTATTTGTGGAATATAGTTTTATTCTTTTTATTGTATTGTCTTGAAAATGAAGAAAATTTTATACATTAATGAATAATAAAAGAATAATATTGCGTTTTTTAAACAAACGCATAAAACGTTATATTAATTTTCTCGTGTATATGGAAAAAAGAAATGATGTTATTTTTTGCTTTATGCATATGCCTTAATAATCATATTAGTAACTATTTATATGCTTTAAGTAGTAAACGTTTTATAATTAAATAAATTTCTAAATATAATTTCGTTTATCTTGTATCCACAAAAAGAAAAAGACTCATTCACGGCTAATAATTTTAGATGAAAAATCACAAGAAAGTGTTACAAAAAAGAATATTTCACTAGTTTATTTAATTAAAAAACATAATGTAATTAGTTTTTTCCGTTACGCATGACACCTAATTAATGCAAAAATGTACTTCAGGAAAAAATGCATTCCGGAATTGTTATGTTTGAAACGTAAAATTGTGTAGCATAAAATGTGTATATATATTTTTTCGTGAACCTTTTTAAATAAATATATATATATATATATATATATATATATATATATATAAATATTTATTATTATTATTATTATTATATTGTAGCATTCTTAAAATGTATGATATTTTTACTTTCTCTTACCCATATATGTGGTAGAGAACGTCTTGTATTTGGGTCAAATTTTCGAAACTGAGTTTTTATTAGATTTACACGTTTCGAGGTCCCCTAAATCCAAAAATCCTGTTTCTAGCGGTTGGTTGTCTCTCTCTGTGTGTGCGTGTGCGTTGAGTGCGTGTTTTAGTGTTATAAGCATATCCCAAGAACAAAAAATAGCAGAAAATCCAAACTTGGTATTCTAAATGTGCATCATATAGGGATGCTACACTAAACTTTTTGTCGAGATCAAGCAAATGGTTCGTGTCCACCCAAGGAAATTCAAATACATAAAGTCTATAGAAAATTCCGGGTAAGTAGAGTTTAACCTCTATAAACTGCACTAAACCAAATGAAACGAACATATAATTTTTATATGCGTAAATCATGTTCCATGTAGAATATGGTATGGATATTATCCACTGTTCGTTTAGAAGATTACACAAAAGAACCAGATTATAGTGCGACAATGCTTGAAAATTTATGAAAGTGGTTAAGTTGTGCCGTGTGTTAATATTACAGGAATATATTTATGTGGACTATGTGTTGTATACATAACCTTCATAAGATATACGGGGCTGCCCTGTGGATATTTAAGCCATGAAATTCCTTTTTGTTGTTAGAGAAACTGTTTCATTATAATATTTTACCATGACCAAAAAATCTGCTCAGGAATTGAAAATAATTTCCCATAGCCATATGGTAAATGTATTTTTTAAGCTAAATATTCATCGTTGATTTTTTTTTTTCGTATATTTACACGTTTTGAGGCTTCCTGAAAACTAAAGTCAAATTTTTAACGTTTGATCGTTTACTATTAATCTTACAATACCTTAAAAACAAATATAATATTTTCATAATCCCAATGTTGTATTTTGAAATTAATACGTTTGTTACTAATATATATATATATATATACATATATATATATCAAGAATTATAAGTTTCAAGGAATGCTGCGTGTGAAAGTTGTATGAATGATTTAAAAGAACTTATAAATTAAATAACAGATTTAAATTCTATTTGAATATAATCACAATGATGGTATATGGGGTTGAGTGGGGAGGTACCCCCCCCCCCCCTCATACAAAATTATTAGTCAAATAAAGCTGTTCAGAAGCATAAATTGAATTTTTTCGACGTAAGTTTACATAACAGTACTCGTTATCTTACGCCTTATTCTCCAATTTACATTTATAGTATTAAATTTTAGGGTAAGAGAAAATCGTGTGAGTGACACTCCAGATTACTTTTTTTTTAATTTAATAAACAGTGGACTTAAACTTAAAACAGTTAAAACTTTTTAGTAAGTTTATTATTGTTACTTTTTGTTAACGTCTACTATTCATCAACACTCTTATTTCATGTAAATTTGTAATTAATCACACATTTTTAAAATCAGTTCTTATTTGTAATATGGGATTTTGTGGATAATAATAAAGTGATTTCTGTGGAATTTTCCATAATTTAATAAAAGTATTAATTGTTATACCTATATTTTATTGTTCTTGTGGAAAATGACGGCATTTCATCATCTATTTTCTTGCATTCTACAATCTTCATATTATATATATGTTTTTTTATATATGGAAAGCATTTCTGTTTTTAAACTTTGATGACGAATTAAAGTACAAAGTATATATATATATATGCAAAAAAAAAAAAAAAAAAAAAAAAGAACTTTGGGGATAACATAGAAGCATAATATTCGATAACGTAAAGAAAAGCAAATAATATCAGTGGTTGGTTGGTTGGTTGGAGGATTAAGGCCGATTGACTCCTTATGTGTCCTAGGCCTATAGGGGGAATGCCCTCCGTGGGGGTCTTTCTAAGGGATCCTAGCCCGTATTTACGCGAGTTTCGGAGGAAACCACGGAAAACTCCGAACGGCTAGGTCGATGAGCGCGACCTGGGATCGAACCCGGCACCTCCCATCTACCAGCTTTGAGCGCAGAACCGCTCGGCCGCTGGTGGGCGCAAATAATATCAGTGAGATTTGCTAAACACTTGCTTACACTAGAAGCATTAAAGGAAAATACAAATCTTATAATTTTTGCTAGCTCTTATTTTGGATACTTTACTTAATGAATATTATATTAATTTATGTAATAAATTTATATAATATATTTAGACTTTTATTAAAATAATGACTTGAAGAATTTTAATTTACATTGGATATATATATATATATATATATATATATATATTAATCTTATACATATCTAAAATAAGCATTTTTGTTGTTGCTTTTAATTATTAATGTCGAACGAAAGTTTATCTACATATATAATTTACAAAACGTAGCGCAAAAATATTGCATTGTATTGAAATTGCATTATATTGCAAAATATTGCATTATATTGCAAAATATTGAATAATATTAAAAAAAAACACCAAATAATATTAGTGAGAATTGGTAAACACTGTCTTGCACTAAAGGCAAGCTAGACGCTAGTTTCATTGATGCAGTATACTATATTTATTTCATAATTTTTGCTGTTAATTATTTTGGTAATTTACATGATGGATATCGTAGCACTTTGTATAATAAATTCACATAGAATATTTAGGAGTAGTGTTTTTTAATGGGATATTATTTTAATTTGATAAACTGAATTATTTCATGTTACGTTGCTTTTTTGTATAAGTGTTGTGAAAGTGAACTATTTTATGTGCAAGCACGTAATATATTGAAATATTATTGTTATTTTTGCCTGAATTATGAAATTACCTGAATGTTAATCCTTAAAATCTTTACTAATTTTTTGCTGAAATCTACCTAATAATGTCAACTATTATATAAAATTAACGTCGATAAATTTTCTACGGTTTGACATACTTTGCAAATAAATGGATTTGAAAACCTATTTATTAGTTTAACCTAAAAAAAGTTTAAAATACATTTTTTGTTTATTTCAAAGTAGGATAAATAAAGGTTTAATGAGGCTGTAAAACCTAAATATCATTATATATTTTCTAAATTTAAATCAAATGATGTGTAACTGCAAATTAGCGCAAACGTGTTTTGGAGTGTCAAGGAAAAATTGTTATTAAAAGTTTCCAAAAATTTTATCCAGTGCATGAAGTTCTTAAATAAAATCAAAGCTATTTTGTTATTTATTAAGTAACATCAGTTAATAAAATTTAGACCTAGGGTTGACCTACCCTGGATGGGACACAGCTAAGTTTTAAAATAGAAGATTGTGCGGGTTCGATACACCAATTGGCCCAAGCATAAAGGCCACCGCACTTTAGAATGTAGAAAAGAAGGAAAAATTGCTGAAAGTTCATAGAAACACGGGAAAATAGAGTGAAAAATCCATAGAAAAAAAGCATGGGAGGAAAACGAAAAAAAAAAAAAAAAAACTCACAAAGTCAAGTGTGTTAAAAAAAAAAAAAAAAAAAAAAAAAAAAAAAATCTAATACTGAAAGAAATAAAGGTCAGAATTGACTAGAAAAAGTCATCCAAGCTCGGGAAGGTATTGGGCTCGAGGCCCTAAAGCTATCGTCGAGGGTTTAATAGATCTCGTCTATTATAAGACTCGGCGATAAGTGGGAGCCACCACACTTTAGAATGTAGAAAACGAGGAATAACGGCTAAAAATTCAAAGGAACACGGGGGAAAAAAAGAGTCAAAAACCCATAGAAAAATGCATTGGATGAAAAAAACTCTCAATGTCAAGTGCATAAAAAACTAACACAGGAAGAAAAAAGGTCAAAATTCACTAGAAAAAATCATCGAACTCTGGTAGGTATTGATCTCGGGGCCCTAAGCTATCGTCGAGGGTTTAATACGTCTCGCCTAATAACCTTTACCGTAATGGTAGAGGGTACTCTTAAAATTAGTCGTGGTTGCAATGTCCTCCATGTTTGGTGCAAACAATACCTATGGGTTTTACCGAAGCGGGGAATCGGCCCATTTCGCGCAAGTACAAATTTAGGATGATATGCCTTCGGAACACCCCTTGTTCTGGTTCCCAGTTTTTAATATTCATTTGGTGCAATATTCTGCGTTCTCAGCACTCATTATCTTTAAAACTACTTTTTATTTAAGCGACCTTCATATTATATTTTCGAAAATATGTACTACAGAGTAATAATGAAGATTATTAATATAAGGAAAAAAAAAGTGGTTTCACTGCTCAAAATCTGAATTTTCGTGACAATTCCGAAATGTGCAAGACAAAATTTATTGCATTATAACCTAGTGTCTTGATTAATTCATTTCTGTAATCATTTCACCTATTTATTAATTACATTCATGAGAAATATATTCACTAAAGTATAAAAATAATAAACATTTCTAAAATATAGTTTTATTCTTTTTATTGTGTTGCCTCAAAAACAATGAAAATTTTATAAGTGAATAAAATATTATTTGAAATAATACCTTTTTACCTTTTTCTTTTTTTTTTTTTTTTTTTTTTTTTTTTAATACATAAAAAGTAATACTAATTTTCTCGCTAGCATGGAAAAAGAGAAATAACGATGTTTTTTTTTTTTTTTTTTATTCATCCATATGCCTTAATAATCATATTAGCAACTATTTATGTGATTTAAGTAACAAACGTTTTACAATGAAAGAAATTTCTACATAAAACGTCTTTTGTTTTGTATCCACAAAAAAAAAAAAAAAAAAAAAAGGCTAAGAACTTTAGATAAAAAACACCAGAAAAAGTTATAAAAAGATTGTTTCACTATTTGACTTAATTCAAAAACATAATGTAATTAGATATTAGCGTTAAACATGACACGTAATTAATGCAGAAATGTGCCTCTCAAAAAATGAATTCAGGAATGGTTATGCTTAAAATGCAAAGTTATGTACCATATATATATATATATATATATATATTGTCTTGTGCGCATTCGTGTTTTTCGTTTGTTTAATTATTCTTAAAATATGGACTTTATTTTATTTATTTATTTTTTTAATGATTTCATAAGCAGTGGCCTTATATTTGTAGTATATATTGAGTTTAACCGTTAAAATTTTTTAATTAGTTTATTATTGTCAGTTTTTATTAACATCTGATGTTGATTGAAATTCTTATTTTGCGTTAATTTTTAATTTATCATACATTTTTATTTTTATTTTTATTTATTTATTTTTTAATTTTTAATCAGTTCCTTGTTTGTTATATGTTATTTTGTAGATAATTATAAAGTAAGTTATTAATAAACTTAGTGCAAAAATATTATTTTCATTAGACTGAGGGGCATAATATTGGATAACATAAAGAACAGGAAATAATACTAGTGAGAATTGTTGAACACATGTTTGCACTAGATGCATTAATGCAGGATACAATACTGATATTCCTTGCTGGCTCTTATTTTGGATACTGTGCTGAATGGATATAATATTTTATGTAATAAATTTACATAGAATAGTTATAAATATTTATTTATTTAATTGTTTATTTTTTTATTTATTTGTTTATTTTTACGAGATATCATATTAATTTGGTGACTTGAAATATTTTAAGTTACGTTGGGTATATATATATGTAAGAATTTAAATAAATATATATATATAGGATCAGCATTTTTAAATTTTTCTTGTTGTTTTAAATATTAATGGCGAATATATATATATATATATATATATATATATATATATATATAATTTTCAAAGCATAGCGCAAAATATTACATTATATGGATAATATAAGGAACAAAATATTAAATTATATAGAAAACACCAATTAATAACAGTCAGAATTGTTAAAACTCTGGCTTGCACTAGAGGCAGGTTGGACTCTAGTTCCATTAATGCAGTATACAATACTTTCATAAATTCATATTTCATTTTTTTTTTTTTTTCATTATTTTGGATATTTACTAATGGATATCATATTACTTTACATAATAAATTTACATATAATATTTAGGAATAGTGCTTTCAATGAAATATTATTTTAAAATGATGACATGAATTACTTTAAGTTACGTTGGACTTTTTTGTAAGTTTTGTAAAAGTGAACTGTTCAAAGTGCAAACATGTAGTATAATTAAATACTAATGTCATTTTACATGGATTTAATAAACGATATGTATAAAATTACTGTAATATTATTTTTTCAAAACAGTTAATGATTTTTTGCTGCATTCTACCCAATAATGTAAATTATTACAGGACTGGCCAGAATGGATGACTCACTTGTTTTTTCCCATTCATAGCGTCAGCTGGCGTTAGATTATCTCTTTAGCTGTCTGCCAAGCGCCAGATGTACTTTTTGGGCATTTTGTTAGTTCATTGTTTGCGTTCGCTGTGTGTGGACTTATAAATTTTTGCAGAGGTGTTAAAAAAATAAAATAGGCTTGTAAAAGAATTTCACATGAAATGCACGCACAAATACAAATTCTGAGTGAAGAATAGTACTCGGTTTTCCGATAGTACTCGGAAAATTCTTGCCAGATTGAAATTGGCACAAAAGACAGTTTCCAGATCTATAAGTAATTTCAAAACCATCAGAAACTATGGCTATTCTAAGCCAAAAGGTCGTCATAAGAGCATAAACAAGCACATGGATTGTTCATAATTTTGTTAGCAAAGAGGGCACCCAGAAAATCAGCGAAAGCAATTCCAAGCCGGTTTACCAAAAGATGTTAATATCTCCAGCCAAATGACAATCCACAGGAGGCTATTCAATGCAAATTTAAAGTTCTATAAGCCTGCAAAGAAGTCTAAATTTTTCCCCAAGAATATTGCTTACCAACTGACATTTTGGAAAAAGTATCAGGGTTGGATTGCGGGGCAGTGGAACATGCGATGTTTTCAGACGAGACTCCAGTACCGCAGTTTTATGCATTTTGTAGAAACATACGACAGCCTCCCAATAAAAGGGTCTGTCAACGTTACATATTCCTACTTCGAAGAATGCTGCAAAAATCATGGTTTGGGGAGCCATTTGTGCCAAAGGTAGATGTGGATTGTGGTTCATGCCTGAAGGCACATCAATTAATGGAACTGTTTATGCTGACGTACTAAAAGAGAGGGTACTATTGTTAATGGATATTAACCAGTGCACCCACTTCCAACGTGATGAAGCACCATGCCACCAGACTAAAGCTGTTAAGATATGGATTGCAAAGATGGAGTTTCAGGTCGTTGGACCGTGGCCCAGAAATTTCCCAGATCTAAACATATAATTTCAAATCACAAAATTGCTGAGCGTAACTCCACTTCACTTTCTCACTTAAAAGAAACTGTCAAACACGTGGGTACTACAGAAATTACACCAGACTATTACGAAAAATTATGTATTTCCATGAATAATTGTATCCAAGCTGTATTGAAAAAGAAAGGTTTCAACACAAAATATTGATCTCATTCTCAATTAAGTATGTATACTGTGCTTATATAACTAAAATTAATCATTTTCATAGAATAAATACTTATTTAAATGTAATTATTCTAGTGCATTTATAAAATCACAGTTTTTTGTTGTGAGTCATCCATTCTGGCCAGTACTGTATATTAAATTAATTATTATAAAATTTCTACACTTGGATATATTTTGCACATAAATAGATTTAAAAACCTTCTCATTTCTTTGGACTAATCGTATTTTCCTTTGTTTGAAAAAAAAAAAAATCCAAGTAAATATCACTAAATCCGCTCTTATGTTATATCACGTTTAGATAAAATTATTAAATCTGTACCTTATGTATATCAAACTGGTACTGTAATTTAATCTTGTACAGTTGAACGCATTCTTGTAACTTATTAAATGATATTTGACTTTCAAATATTTCATGTCTTTAATGAAGATTCCTAGAAGTTGAAACGAATTCATATGATCTTCTCCAATATTTCTTATAAAAGATCTCAATCAGACATAAAAAATAAATAAAAAAAAATAAAAAAAATAACGTAATTGTGTAAAAGGGGTAAAGGGTACTCCAATACCAAAGTGTATATCATTATTTTGAAAAAAAACTAACATACGTTTAAACTTTTCACGAAGCATGTCCTATCTGTTACGCTTCTGTACTACAAAAATAGTGAACAAAAAAAAAAAAAAAGAAAGAAAGAAAGAAAGAAAAAGAAAAACAGACATGCCGTTTCATATAAAAATTAAACAATTTCAAATGAAACTAGCATAAATATATTACTTTATAATGAAACTTAGCAGTTTTCGTACATTGAATGAAAAGAAAAAAAATGTCTTATAGTTTAATTTATCTCAAGCATAAAAATGTGAATGAAAAAATAGCTGAATATTTCGTTTTTAATATTTTAAATTCTATCGCTTGAATAATGTTTCTTCATTTAATAAAGCATCTGAAACCTGTTTTTATTTTTTCAACCAGGCAATTTTTTCAATTTCCCTTTTTTTAACAGCTACACACACACACACACACACACACACACACATATATATATTCCTAAAATCTGCATGATCACTGGTGCATAAAAGTGTAACTTGTAATATTAACGAAAGACTTTGGAGCACTGAAAAATAAAAAAATGAGCACACAAGTTAATAAATTGATCAGAAAAATTACACTAAACGGAAGAATCTTTTGTAACCATGAATGTTTCCAATATTAAATTTCTTAAAACGTATGTACGCATTTTTTCTGCCGATTTCTTTTTTCCTTTCTTTTCTTTCTTTCTTTCTTTTTTTTTTTTTTTTTTTTTTTTTTTTTTTGTGTGACGAAAACCGACATGATATTCATGTTCTGGAAGACAATCAGCTTCCGCTGGTAACTTGTGCTTCATCGCAAAAAAAAAGAAAAAAAAAAAAAAGAAACCCATACTTGCCAACATCCTAATTAATATTCCGCAGTGTTGTTAGTCCCGCCCATTTTTTCACACCAATAATTTTTTAGAGAAATATTCTCCAAATGCAATTACGATTAAATAAAAAAGAAATATACTCTAAAAAGATACTGGTGTGAAAAAGAAAGCGGGGATAACACCACTACGGAATATTAATTAATATGTTTCAACCTTGGAAACCTTTATTTTCGGAAAACTGCATGAACGATTTTGACAAAAATTTGGAGTTAGGTAGTCGAAATGATAATTCTATTTGTATTTTTCTTAATAGAAGTTTTCACTGGTAACTTGCTCCCAGCCAGACTTATCAGTAAAAAGCAAATGAAATAAAAATATATCTCTGATATCAAATCATTGTATTTACACTGCAAATATTTTTTTTTTTTACGATGTGATCGAGTAAACTCTGTTGTCCAGGTACTAATTGCTTTAATTAAGCAAACTTGAAACCTTAGTGTGATCTTCAGCTTCATGCTACTAATTATTTGTACTTCTAAATCCCAGCGACCATAGGTAATAAAAGTCAATTTTCCTTGAATAAAGTATATATTTGAAACTTTTATTCGGTTTTCATAACATATATGCACTGAGAAAAAAAAAGTATGCCGCCTTCATCTAGAACAAATAAGTGGTCATTTTCTAAATCCATAAACTAGAAATATAGATTTCTTAGTTATATGTATAAGGCAAGCCAATAAGCTGAATAAACGAATTCATCGAAAATTTCCAGTTTTTACATTTCTAGATGGTGAAACAATATTCTGAATCATTTGCATTGCGAGAAATTCTCGCTTGATTTTCTTGAATGCTCCCTATCATCTTAGAAACCCATCTCCTAGACCCCATAATTGGCTAGAAAATATTCTCACGCGTAAATCCCTATTATTTAAACTATATAAAATTTATTTCCTATTAAATGAAATTTCAAACTTAACAGATTAATCTTTCCCACTTCCCTTGAGCTTGGTCAATTTGGAAAACAACAAAAGCTGTTTAATCACATCAAGAGTCAGTCCTGCACCTCTTGCCCTCTGTCGCGAAGGGTTTTACCCGGCAAGAGGCTGACATGACCTACACCTATTCTACAATGATCATCTCCATTCCTCTCGAACTTCAACATAACATTACAGCATGTCAGCATGCCTTCTGTCGCGAGGAGTCGGCTAGGCTCGGCATGCCGACCAACAAAAGACTATGTAAATTGAACTTGTTTCACATCGCCCATTGTCGCGAGTAGGCTCTGCCTGGCGATGATTCTTGTAATTTTTTTTTTTTTTTTTTTTTTTTTTGTCTTTCAATAAACATCTTGGCGCAGCCCACGTGAACTTAGTTCTGGAAGCGCTCAACACCGCTCTTCGAGCGGTGAGCGGGGGCTGCGCCCTGTTCAATCCCTGTTCAATGTACCATGCTTCAAATAACTGCTAAAATACAGGTTGGTACAAAAGTCTCTGACACAACGCGTGTATAAACCAAAAATATATCATAGGACACCCCTACTCCGCAGTGCATGAATCTGAGAACCCCTGTAACTCGGTTCCAGGGCAATCCCTACCACGCACGTAAAAAGTAAAAATAAAAATAAAAAATAAATAAATCACTGTGCAGTTTTCGCAACAATCAATATCAAGCACGTACATACGCCTCGAGCACATAAAGAAAAAAAAATCACTGGACACTCCTACCTCGCTTTGTATGAATCTGAGAACGTATGTACCTCGTACTTTTCTTGTATTTTTATTTTGTTCGCACAAATGGGAAGAGATAGTTCTCACCACTTCGCGCAATTGGGAATCGCGCGTATAGGAAGACAGCCTTTTGAATGAATGATAATAATAATAATAACAATAAAACTTATAACGTAGAAAGTTAAAGAAGAAAAAAAAAAGGACATTTTCTTTCAAGTGACTTTATTATTAATAAGTATATAATTTATGAATTTATCATGTATAAAATACTATTTATATTTATAACGAGTATACTATGTCATGTGCATTCAAAAAGTAATGAATCCTTTCGTTTTCGGAAGTTTAATAATATTATTCGTCATCCAGAAATTTTACTGAATTCATAAAAGAAGTTTAAAAATAACAAAGTAAACTCCAGTCAAAATATTTCATTTAAAATTCTTCTGCTTCTATGCCCATAATTTTGAAAATATTTAAATAGCATTGTTTTAAAGACAAACTGCTGAACAGCGATATTTCTCTGATTAAATTATATGAACAAATGTATTTTCTTAAAGTTTTTACTAAAACTATATTTGAAATCTCGAAGATTTCTTTTTTTCTCTATGTGATATTAAATCAAAATAATATAAGTAAGAATCTAAGAATAACTCTAGGTTTTCTATCTTTGTTGTCAGTTCAAAAAAATTTGTAAATATTTTATAAATTTGAAACGCATGCAAAAAATTTACAGAAGGAATTTATTTTATTCAAAAGATCATGAACTGGTAATAAAAGGAAGGGCATTTTAATATATTTATTTTTAAAGAATGATAACATAAATCAAATACATAAGAAGATACGAAAAAAAAATCCATTTTGCTTTTTATTTATATATTTGAAAGAAACAAATTAATCTAAATTTAGATATGGTTATTCTTTATGATAATGAAGACAAACAAAAGGTGAGTTAAGTTTATTAAATATTTTGGATATATAAGTTGCATGTGGTAACAGTGTTTCATTAAATTATGACTCGAAAATACTAAATGAATAAAAAAAATGAATCCAGAGCTGAGAAATTTAAAATTGTATATTAAATCAAAACTTTTCATAAAGTTTATTTTTTATACCACTTATATTAAAGCATTTATAATATGATGGTTGTTAAAAGTATTTAACGAAGAAAGATTATTCTTAAAAAATCAAAGGCCAAATCATAAATTACTGTAGAAAATTCACACATTAATTAAAGCAAGTGTAACAAAATGATTTCATTTCTATGTAACAAAAAGTTTAGTTTTACAAAAAAATCTTATTTGGGTAAGATATAATAACTTGACATATATATATATATATATATATATTTATTTATACGAAAAAAAAAAAAAAAAGAAAGAAAGAAAACTTTTTAAATTTTGAAATAAAATAGAGAAAGTTTATTTGTATAGTTATCATGTCTTACATTTAAAACATTGTTGGTTATTTTTCACATTTAAAATTACAGGAATTAACATATTTCTTCAATATTCATAAATAATCGAAGGTTAGAAATTTTTCTCCCTTCTACCCATGAAATGATTAGGTTACTGTTTCTTGCTTAGTCATTTTAAATTAAAAGTACCATGCTCTGTTTATGCGGTAATAGTAATAGACACTGCAAGCTAATTTTACTTTTTAATCCAGGTATCTGTAACCAGTTAAACATTCGTTAAAGAATAATAAATACAGAAGTTTGAGGAAAGCAAGTAAAGAAAAAATTAATAAAAGTAAAATAAAAATAAAATAAATAAAAATAAATGGTATTCTACAAGTTTAAATTCTACTGTAACATGATTTTTATATTGGAAATCTTTATTTTTCTTAAATGCTTGCAATAACCATGGTCACAAAAGACAAACTGTAACACTTCACATGCTTTCTATAAAAAATTCCACGAAGTATGAAATTCAAAATATCCTTATCCCATTGTACGGGCTGCAATGCTATCCTATATTTGCTGCATGTAAAATGTCCTTCTATGTGAAGGCAGAAACATAAAAAAAAATAATAATAATAAAACAAAAGGTAAGTTTCGGCTGTCAGGATTTAGTTTCCATGCAAAAATGTAGGATTTAATCGTAATTTCATTATTTCTTTGTAAATTGTTTGTCCTTATTTAATTTACACATTGCATTTTTAACTGTGTTTTAAGTCATAGTTTTTCCATTTGTACACTCACTGAATTAATCTTATTTATAGTTTTTAAAATTAAAATCTATGACATGATTCTAAAACGGGTGCGTATATTTGAAATGTTTAAAATTTTGTCACTTTCACCGAATACTCCAGCACATAAATTAAAATAACCGAATCCAAGTGCGCATGCAGTTTTCTTGAATGATATACTTCGGTGACATTTATCAATAATTAATAAATTTCTTGGGATAACATTAACTAAGTTTCAGATCATGAGAAACGCCAGTTAAAATATCGTAGAAAATGATGCACAGAGCGTTCATTCCGTTGAAACGCGAAAAATTTTAGTCAACATGTATTTCTAACATTAAGCATCCAACGCATCAAATTTGGTGATGTCAGAGAAATATAGCTACGAAATTTCATAAATGTTAAGTTTAAAAGCGACACTGTTCGCCGATATGAACTTTAATTTAATTATGAGAACTTTAGAATAATCATCTTACTTATTAAATTTGGTTCATTTCTACTGTAGATAAGTTGAAATGCACTGTTTCAGAGAACATGATTAATTGTTACATAATAGCGCTGAGTAAGAGCTAAAAATACTTTAGATGAATGTACACAGTATTTCACATTAGTACATAATATTGCACATAGTATTCTCACGCTATTTGTTTAAAGCGTGATATAACACATAAACAATAAACCTTCTTATGTAGAAGAAACCTGAAATTTTGTTTTCCTGTTATAAAAGAAAATTTCAGCATAGAACCACCAAATGCTAAACGATATATGGAGAAATTTAAACAACAGCAGTTTTTGTCAGACAAACAAAACGTGAAATTTCATAAAGTGCTGTGCATTCTACCGTACCACAGAACACAGGGTGTACAAAATCAAGACATGACACTTGGTTACTCACACATGTCGAAATCATACAATCTGAGGATAAGACCATTTGTTTTTCAATTCGCGCAATTCATAAACAATACATATATAATGAATTATGAAATACAAAAGAAGCATAAGTCCGTGAAATAAAAACTAAATCGCTAAAGTCTACAAATGGACCATCACCAAGATCTTTTTATAAATTTTATGCTACTTTTATTTTTTTTAAAGTGTTTTATCCGAAAACTAATCCTATGCGTAGATCACACATGTCTGCAATAAAAAAATGTAATGGATTATTTTACAGTGTCTTATGGATTTTTACCCCCCCATAACTGAAATTAATATTAAATTAAAGGAATTTTATCACTTGGATATATTTTACACACATCATACGTTTTCTTGAATTTAACGTAAAATCATAAATTCTAGTTTCCAATTGTCGATTTTAAAAATCATGTTCAATAATTATTTCTAACTTTGAACCAAAATTCATGAAAGGGAATAAAACAGTGGAAGAGGTCAATTCGGAAACGTGTTCGGATGAAGTTAAAAAAAGAAAACAAAAAGTTTTAAAGATAAAAAGAGCAAACACAGATTGTCAAATATAAAGCAGTTGTTTGTTTAATTATGAAAAAAAATATCTTTAGTTGATTGCAATAATGTTAGTATCTATTTTTTTTCAAACCTCTCTCATTATCCAAAAAGCTGCACGTGGTTGGCAAAAATGAGGGTAACCTGTGGATTCAGTTTCATTGAAAACATAAAGTTTACCCAAGAAATTCTATGTAACTTAAAAAAAAAAAAGAAAAAAGAACTTTTTTGCAGACCTGTGTTACACTGAGAAAAATTTCTGTAACTGGTATCAGGAATCTAAATCGTGGCTCTAGAAAAAAAAATAGTTCCATGTCATCCTTATTAATTCTAGACCCCTTCGAAAGCGAGTTCTCTAAACCCCTATTATAATTCTAGAGTGTTTGCATATATTCTCGAGGTTAAAGTTATTTAAAAATCTCTGCAAATAAATGACAAGAGGCGAGTTTCAGCGACTATAATCTTGATTTATTACACAATTCTAGAAAATCAAGCTGGGATTTCTCGCAATACAAATGATTCAGAATATTCAGAATATTGTTTCACCATCTAGAAATGTGTAGACTAGAAATTCTCGATCATATCGTCTATTCAATTTATCGTCGTGCCTTAAGCGCATAGCTCGTAAATCTATATTTCTAGTTAAGGGATTTAGAAAATGATCACTTATTCCTTCTAGATGAAAACGGTATATATATATATATTCTCAGTATAACCCGTAAAACAAATACGACTCATGTTTTCCAATATGTGTTCTTTTAGTTCCTTTATATCTTTGGAATATAAAATATCATTTGTACCTTAACTACAGTTTAGTAAAACATCAAAGAAATATAAAACTTAACAAACGCATTTTCATTGTTTTCGATTTATTGTTAGATTTTACAATTTATTTCTTATTCTTAAAAGATAATTCTAATGCGTCAATTTAAAGGTATGTACTTTATCTGAAAAATAATCAAGGAAAATTTCAGAACTATATTATTAAATTTCTTAACAACGCTCGTGTATTTTTAGTGTATGTTAACATTGTTTGGAGTATATTTTAGTTTAAAATGCGTTACGTTAACGTTAAAATTTCTTTCGTAAATTAATGATTAAGCATTCGGTTTATATTTGCAGCTATACTATGCCCAGGACGCAAAGTAATTTTTACGTCACATGTCGAGACCAGTTTAATTCAATTTAGTAACTTTTGTGCCAATAATATGAGTTTACATGTTATTTAGTTTAAAGCATTATTTATTAAAAATGCTAAAATTGTATATATTTTTAGGACGGAGAACTATTAGTCTCAATTTAGGGATTTTTACTATACCAGTTTTACGGTAGGTGGACATTTATTGAAATCGAAAATTTATCGAAAAAATAGTTGAATAATTTAAAAGCAACCTTAAAATTTGAAAAAAAAAAAAAAAAAAAAAAAAAAAAACCTGTAAACTCGTATTCTTGTCTTTTTTCTAAAAAAAAAAAAAAAAAAAAACATGTAATAAACCCTTGAATTTTACTGTTTACTGCTATTCCATTATGTTGCTAACAACATTCTTGTGTTTAATGAGTCCATTTAGGCGTTTTCCCTGACATTTCCCTGACAGCGAGGTCTATAGAAACATATTGAAGCTACTTTTTTCCTCCTCCAAACAAAATTGCATTGCCTCACGCTTGTTCTGATAAAATATCAAATCTATCTGATGGGTAGTTTTAAAATTATAGCGCTTTGAAATTGTAACTTTAATTATAATGCTCATGTATGCACTGTCGGTTTAATTACGGTCTCCCTGTATATTAAAATAATAAATCAGATCAATTCTATCAGATTGGAGAAATTAAGCGTGGCTGATAATCAGACAAATAAATGTGGCAGTGTGAAAGCAGAAATTAATTATCGCGACATACTGAATTCCTTCGACCCAATACGAATCATAAGTGTATTGGCAATTATAATATGTCCTTCAAAATTTTTTATTATTGTCATTCTTTGTTACTTCTTTCGTAATGCATTCATACTTCCTGAAATTTAATGACGCGTGATTCATAACTAGTTCTACTCGGAAGAATTACTCCGCCTTTTTTACAATTTATATATATATATATATATATATTATCTAAAAGATTGAAAAAACATGAAACCTAGCCCATTTACTATATTAATTTAGATATTTGGAGAAGAGGTATTGCTATTCTCTCTCTCTCTCTCTCTCTCTATATATATATATATATATATATATATATACACTGCATACAAAAGTAGACGGACACTTACTTGTAATAATTTAAAGCCATTTATTTCTTTAATTAGAGATATGAGGTTAATTTCTCTAATATAATTATATTCTTGAGACATCATATATTATTATTATTTGGATATAGATTCAATCCTTTTGAATTATGTAGTGGAAAAATTCAGGAAACAAAAATGGTGCATATTTGCACTGTAATTTTTCTTTAAAAAAGCAGACGGACACATCTTGTATCTCTAAAATAAAACGTTTTTAGTAAGGGGTTCGTCTCCCATTTGCTTTAATAAGTTCGTATACTATGTTAGGCATCGAATCAATGAGATTCTGAATCTTTTTTTGACAGAAAATTTCCCAAATGTTTGTAAGAGCTTCTTTGAGCTGGTGAATTGATTCATACTGATGTCCATCTCATAAATTTTATGAACAAGTATAGCCCAAATGTTTTCTACAGGATTCATATCCGGACTCTTGGCTCGCCAGAGAAAAACATTGAAGTTGTTCTCATGAAACCATTTTTTAACGTTGTTAGCGGTGCGTATTGGCGCCCCATGCTGTTGGAAAATCCAGTTTTGTCCTCCAAGATCACACGCAAATGGCAAAAACTCACTGCTTAATGTTTCAATGTAATCTTTGTGAGTCTGTTTCTTACTTAGGAACACTAAATTTGTCCTTCCACCATAGCCAACAGCTAGCCACACCATCACGCCACCACCACCAACTTGCTAAGTAGAGTACACTTCGTCTTCTTTCTCCAAACTGCGCCAATAATATTGATATCTATCTGGGCCGTCTAAATTAAATTTTTTCTCATCTGAAAAACTACAGATATCCATTCTGTAGTCCCAGACATATGGTTTTGAGCCCAATGTAGGCGTTCTGTCACGTAGTGATCCTTCCAGCATGGATGATGTTTTCTCTTCTTACATTGAAAGAGCTGTCAGTGCTTAATGTAGTTATAAATTGTCTGAGAAGTTACGTTAGTAAATCCTGTGCTTATTTGAACTCTGGGAATTGATGCTCCCGTTTTTTTCAGCTCAGTAAAAAATTTTCTTTGGACGGCTCCTCTTTTTCCTCACGCCATGGGCTTCAGGAGCACGTAGAAAATCACTGATGCTACTTTTGCTTACTTGAAGTAGTCTACTAATTTCTCTAACTCCTTTATTAACATTTTTCAGCGCTATAATCTGTCCTTTCTGGTAATCCGTTAGAGGAATTCCTCGTGGCATGGCGCATTCATATTCAAGAAATTTAACTACGTAAAACCATCATGTCAAGCACGTTAATAATTGGTAAAATGCCAAATGTACATGCACATGCAAAACTGGTATTCCGCAAGAAACACTCAGTTTTTGACCAGTGTCCGTCTACTTAAAAAATATATATATATATTGTGCAAATGTATATCTTTTCTCTTTTCTGCATTTCCCTATATTAAAATTATAAATAATTGAATACTTTTATTTGTCTGTCAAAAATATGAAGATTGGTAAGTATAAACATGTTAAAGAATTTTAATTGACATTTCCTATTAAACAAAGACGTGGTTTTAAAAAATTGTAAAGAAGTGTCCGTCTACTTTTTTTATGCAGTGTATATTATTATTATTAATTCACACTTCTTTTTTTTTTCAGGCTAAGAAAAAAAAAATCTAAAATCTTTAAAGAAAAAAAATTATGTATTTATTTATTTATTTTTATTTCTTTATTTATTCTATTCTATCTTTATTTATTTTTTTTTTTTTTAATTCTCTCTAATCCTTTTTTTTAACTTGATTTTTATAAAAGAGAAATAATAATATAGAAGTGTGGTAAAAAATAAAACATGTCTAAAGAAATCCTGACTGTTGGAAGTTTTTAGTAAAAGAAATTTTTCGATGGAAAGAAAAAATGGCCATGGAAAAAGAAGAGACGTGATGTACCTATAAACATTATGTTTTTTATAAGGCAATATTCAATTATTTTGGTATAGAGAGCTTTTAATGTTTTTTATGTCTTTTTTAAAAAATGGCACGTTTTAAAAAAATCTGTGGAGTATTGTAATAGTCCAATGTTTTATTCTTCAAATTCTTGAAAAGAACACCTTTTTTTTTTTTTTTTTTTTTTTTTTTTTACTTATTGAAACTTTTGTGAAAATCGAATTTAAAGCTTTAAATGTATTATTAATTGTTTTCTGCAATAACAGTTTTTTAGGTATAGTGGTGAAAATAATTCGAGACGATTTAAAAAAGAAATCGTTGAAAAATTATGGTTAGGTAAAACATTAAAATCTAATATAAATAAAAATAAATAAATGAAGCAACAACAATACTAATAATTATTTTATTATTATTGTAATATACGCAATACATTTATTTTCATAAAATAATAGATAACTCAATAAAAGGAAAATCCCCCCCCCCCTAAAACAAAAGAACAAAAAAAAAAAAAGATTGCTAAATAAAAATACTATATTTATTTTACATTTAGTTTGGGAAAGAGAAAAGATGTATTTTTTCATTTTTTTTTGAATGCATACAAATCTTTTTTATATAAGATATCATAAATATATTAAAAACGAATCTAAATTCTAAATTTTATCACACTGATTCATAGTGTTATTTAATTACATTTAATTCGACGTTTTTTAAAAATAAATTTATAAGTTTTCATTGGATTAACCTGAATGAAAATAAATTATGAAGTATAGTATGAATAGAAAATAATAAAATGTATTTAAAAAATAAGCCTTTATTAAAATAACAATATTTTATTAGGTTAGCTATTACAGATATGCCACATGTAAAAAAATCGAAATTTGCAAAAATAAACTACAACCGGAATTAATACTGAATTTTAAAATTTAATAACATTTCTGTAATATATATAAATTGTAGCATTTTAGTTTATTAACTATTCTGAAAGAGTAGTAAATAAACGAAAATGGAAAACGAAAATTATGTTTACGTTTTCAATACCAGTATTTACAATAAAAATTGTCAAATAATATAATTTTAATTAGTTCAGACTATTTAATAATACTGTCAACTGGATTTAATACTTTTAAAACGAGCAAATACATGCTATTTATAAGTTTTATTATTATTATTATTATTATTAAAACTGAAAAAGATACTTCTTAATTAAAAAATGTTATATTTTCAGGCTTTATATTTGGAAAAGAATCCACTAATTGAATATGAAGAAAATGATATTTATAAATACAGTACGTTCTTTTATTAATGAAACTTTTTAGTTCCCATCATACTGTCATACTTGCCCACATCCTAATTAATATTCCGTGGTGTTGTTAGTCTCGCCCTCTTTTTCACAGCAGTAAATTTTTAGAGTAATATTATCCAAATGCAATTACGATTAAATAAGAAGAAAAATACTCTAAAAAGATGCTGGTGTGAAAAAAAAAAAAGCGCGGGGCTAACAATACTACAGAAATCATTTAGAATGTTGGCAAGTATGTACTATATGTATCGATAACTTAGGTATTCATTGAAAATTTTTGACTTCATTTATTTTTTACTTTTATACACGTTTTCAGGTGTTTCCGTAAATACAGAATTGATATGGCGTTTGTCTGTATTGTGTCGGTTAGTGTGTTAATTTGTTAGTCTGTATACACACTGTGCTGCAGCTTTTATTTAAAATATGCTGCAAAATTGTATTACATATATAATTTTAATATAATATGCGCAAATAACGACTAAGTATTGAGCGTACTTATTACATAATAAAAATGTTAAAAATTTAAAAGATTTTTTTAAAAAATAAAATTACATTCTAAATCTTGAGACCTGATAAGAACTGCGAAGTATTTCCCATTATCACTACAAACATTGGAAGACAATTGTTTCATCACATTTTATTTGCTTTAATTTTCCCAAAATATCAAATGCGGTTATTTTTGATGTATAAAAAACAAGTAAATCTAACAGTGTTTGGCCACAAATTAACAAAATAATATAAAAAGTCTTAATAATAATCTTTTTCTAAAGTCTGCATGAAAAGGTTTGACTTGATACATATTTTTAATTGATACATTTTCGTGCTATTGTGCTCCATTTTTACACAACTGTTGAATAAAACTTTCTTGCGCAATCTCTCTTTACAGTGGTTGTTATGATTGCGCACATTTGTAGAAAAAATTATTAAACTACAATTAAACATTTAACAATAATAATTGTTCTTAAATTAAACTTATGTAAACTTTTTGTTAGCAAATATATTTTTCTGTTAGGTGTGAATATTTCAATTGAATGATAATATATATATATATATATATATATATATATAAATGAAAGATTTTAACATGTTAAATTTGAAATTAGTTCCTTTGCATTTGTACAGTTTCAATGATTTCTTGCTGTTTACCAAAGACGCTGTCGCCCTGTATCGAATCACGTATTATTGTAAATGGTGCAGCTTTCGTCAACCACCTGTCAAGAGTAACACATTTTATTTAGTCAATTTGGTCGAATTTGTTACCTAGTAGAATTCGAGACACCTAGTAGAATTCGAGAAATTCACCTACCCCATTGACCTATTATTAACAATAAACCGCGTAATTTCTCCTAGAATGAGAACTAATGATAGCAACACGCCATTGTTTTTAAGTAGCAAACTCGCTGAATTCAGTAGGACACATTGCGCGGTCTTTTATTTAAGCATGGCAGCTTTAAAAAGATTTGATGATTTTCAAATCTTTAATCTAAGTTGTTTAGATTATGATAAATTGCTTAAATTTTAAAATGATTTGCACTACTACCATTCTATAGAAATTCAAATGAAGAGTTGTGAAAATTTAATCATCTACTTACGAAAAAATAGGAATGTTTTATCTAGACTCTTGAACAATCAACGTAGACATTCAAGTAAACACTTCCATACTACCATTTTATAAACATCATTACTACATGGAGTGATTGAGGACTCTCTGTAATCATTCCGAAACTCTATATCGAAAAATTGTTTGATTACTACATTTTTATAGCTTTAGCTTGCGCTGTTACATATTCATTTGTTTTCTATGGAGAAATAAGACTAAAGCAAGGAGAAAAAAATACGCAATCATGTTACATTTTGTTTGTAATATATTTAATAAAAGACGGCATTAATTTTATTTTTTAATGTTAGTAATTGTTAAGCTGAAATAATTTTGTACATCCATGAAAAATAAAAAATAAAAAAATGCTTGAGCACAGAAAAAAAATGAGCAAAGCATATAAACACACACACAAAGAGCTGTACGCATTTGAGAAACAGAATTCAGGTTTAATAATTAAGCTACTTCTTTCATTAAAGTTCAGTGAGATTTATTAGGACAAAATATTGTTTCGAGTTAAGAAGGAGAAATATTTTCGAAACGTCTTTCTTTCTTTTTGACTTTTCAAAGTACTTAATGTATTTAGTATAGTGTAAATTGTAACAGGTAGTTTAAAACTGAATTTTCTCATGAGACATACAAAGATAGCTCTAGAAAGTTTAAATTAAATTTCTTGATATAAAATTTCAAAGCATAATTTCAAACCAGAAATAAAAATCCTATTTTGATACATAATCAAAATTTATTATAATTGTAAAATAATTGTAATATTTGGCCCAGAAATGCATACTTTTTCATAAAATTTATACTGATCGTTTTATGTGCCGTATTATAATACATTGAACCTGTTGAATGAGAACGAATATTAGAAGAAAAATATATAGGAAGTAGAAAGACGATTTTGTCTTCGCAATAAATATTGTCAATAAAAGAGAAACATATAACGACTTTTCCATCATTTCATCTTCCAAAAACTGCTTCTAATACATTAAATTTATAGTTTTATCAAGAACCCCCACCTTTCAAGATTTAAAGTTGCAATTTTTTTTTTTCTTATATTTTTAATAATGAAGTGTTTATTATTTTATTTTTATTTTTTATATAGAATATTGTACAAAAATATTTTGTGTTAGTAATAATAAAAAAATATTTTATTTTCAGTAACATTATTATATTATCATATTAAAATAAATAAATTAATGAAATTTTTAATATAGCAGACAATAAAGATAATACCAGTTTTTGTATTAAAATTATTTTATATTTATCATTTTAATAAGTTTCATACAAGCAAATAACTATAATTATCATATTTGTTCACACATTCAAAAAATATGACACTTAATAGAAAAGTATTCAAAAACATTTAATGAATTTAAACCTCTCATGTTAACTTTGAATTTCTGGTCTTTTTTTTTAACACATTTTAATTCATTATTATTTTTTAAAAATTGGATTTCTATAATCTCATGAAAGAAAACAAACCAAAATTAAAAAAACCAATAGAAAAAATAATTCAATTTAGGGATATTTCCGTTATTCCCTTTTAGTGTATTAATTGCTTGTAATCCTATTATCACTTACTCTTTCAATTACGTTTCCCAGGAGTGTAGAATATTTATTTAACCGATTAGCCTTTAAAATGTAGAAAATTTGTTTCAAAATGTATGTAATATAATTTTCAAGAGAATTATTTGTTTTAAGCAAAATTTTTATAAACAGAAATGTAAAATTTCACAATGTATTTTCACAGAATTCATTTATTGTATAAATTTGTAAACGATTTTATAAAATTCTTAGTATATTATGTACAATCGGTAACAAAAGTGTCCGCACACCAACAAAAATTCTTTTGTAAAAAAAGCACACTTCATAAGGTTTTGTTGATTAAATCCTTGTCGAATCCTGTTCTTAGTCAATCTAAGAACATGATTGGATAAGGATTTATTTAAAAAAAACCGTATGAAGTGCACTTCTTTTACATAGGAATTTTTGCTAGTGTTCGGCCACTTTTGTTACCGACTGTAATAGTATATTGTTTTCAAATATACTATATTAAATTGCTGAAGTTATATGTATTTTGCGATAACTCAGAGAGAAAACACAAAATAACTTCCATAGAGTAATCATTCAGATTTATCTTTCCTGATTTGTAAATAAAGATAAAAGGAGCCCCAATGGTCCATTTGCATTTGTTGTTAATAATTTTGTTTTAACCATTTATTTCATATATTGTCAAAATACATAAATAATATAAATATTATAATATAAAATAAAACAAAATGTACCTTGATTCTTTATCCATTAAAGGTTGTATCCATAAAAGGCACTGTAAATTCAGAAAGTATTCAAAATAAACAAAGAAATCAGACAAAGAAAACAAAATTGGTCAATTTTTAAACTTTTTCGCTTTTAAATTTTTGTACGAGCCCTATTAATAAATTTGGAGAGAAAGAAATAAATTATTTTTCATCTAGCAAGACAACTAAAGCAAACCCCATAGTGTGATTTTTAAAACCAAATAAATTATGTGACAAAGTTTAGATACTAGTCTTATGCCGTTTTTCCATATCACATAAAGGCTGTATCTTCGGTGAAAATAGGGACAGAAAATAAACAGATAATGAAAACCTTTATTTAAAGAATACAGTAACACATGTCTATAAATCACAAATGTTCTTAAATAAAGTTTTAGACGGGCATTAACAGTGGTTTGCGTTTGGGAGTCGGATGATTTATTACCTTTAATGTTACGAATTCTATGCACATATTTTTTTTTTCTAAAAACTCATCAGCATATAATAATCTATATTTATTTTATAATCTTGAAATCAGTATATCTACGTTAAAATACATTTTAAATCATGGCGGATGCAGACAGTAATGTATCCAAATTCCTTTGTGTGCCCCTGTACACTAGACACAATCACTATATGCACTAATAAACAATATAGTGAATCTGTGTAACTCATAACCCCTCACACAGATAAACCAATTTTTAAATATCAACAGGAACACCTCACTGACGTGTATGAATTTATATTTATTTTATTTTATCACCAAATATATCACTAACAATTTAAAGATGATAAAAATAAATGTTTCATTGCAATTTTTTTCATATATCTGACTAATGACATACTAAAGAAGTACCTCATTAAATCTTTAACTAATTTTTTTTTTAAGTATTTGTTAGTATTATATTTAAAAAACACTCCTAAAAACTAAAAAAAACAAAAATATAATTAAATACATTTTTGTTTATTTATTAATAGGGTTAATAAATTTTAATGAGCCTGTGAAACCTAAATATCATTATATATTTTCCAAGTTACTAAACAAAATACTCTGTAACTGCAAATTAACGCAAACGTGTTTTGGGGTGTCAAGTTTCAATAAAAGTTTCCAAAACATGTATCCAGTGCATGAAGTTCTAAAATAAAATCAAAGCTCTTTTGTCACTTATTAAGTAACTTGGATTTATAGTATTTAGACCAAAGGTTGACCTACCCTGGACGGGACACCGCTAACTTTGTGAATGGAAGATTGTGCGGGTTCGTTACACTTATCGGCCGAAGCATAAAGACCACCGCACTTTAGAATGTAGAAAACGGGGAAAAGAGGCTGAAAATTCATAGAAACACGGGAGAAAAGAGTGAAAAATCCATAGAAAAAAGCATGGGATGAAAAAACAAAATCACAATATCAAGTGCGTTAAAAAAAAAAAAAAAAAATCCAACACTGAAAGAAATAACGGGCAGAGTTGACTAGAAAAAGTCATTGAAACTCGGGTAGGTATTGGGCTCGGGGTCCTAAAGCTATCGTCTAGGGTTTAATACGTCTCGTCTATTATAAGAGACACCGAACTTTAGAATGTAGAAAATAAGGAAAAAAGGCTGAAAATTCAAAGAAACACGGGAAAAAAAAAAAAAAAAAAAAAAAAAAAAAGATCAAAAACCCATAGAAAAAAGCATGAGATGAAAAAACTCACAATGTCAAGTGTGTAAAAAACTAACACCGGAAGAAATAGGAGGTCAAAATTCACTAAAAAAAGTCATCGAAGCTCGGGAAGGGTTTGAGCTCGGGGCCCTAAAGCTATTGTCGAGGGTTTAATGCGTCTCTCATAATAACCTTTACCCTAATGGTAGACGGTACTCGTAAAATGCGTCTTGGTTGCAATATCCTTATTGTTCGGTGCAAACAATACCTATGGGGTTTACCGACGTGGAAAATCGGCCCATTTCGCGCAGGTACAAATTTAGGATGATATGCTTTCGGAACACGCCTTGTGCTGGTTACCAGTTTTTAATATTCATTTAGTGCAATATCCTGCGTTCTCCAGCACTCACTATCTTTAAAACTACTTTTTATTTAAGTTTCGATAATTTAATCTTTATATTATAGATTGGGAAATATGTACTACAAGGTAATAATGAAGATTATTATTAAACAAAAAAAAAGTGGTATGACTGCTGAAAATCTGAATTTTCGTGACAATTCCGAAACCTCCAAGAAAAAATTGCCCGGTACGTAAGGCAAAATTTCAAGTATCACAATCTAGTTTCTTGATTGATTCATTTCTGTAAACATTTCACCTATTTATTAATTACTTTCATGAAAAATATATTCACTAATATATAAAAATAATAAACATTTCTAGAATATAATTTTATACTTTTATTGTGTTGCCTCAAAAACGAAGAAAAATTTGATTATGAATTAAATATTATTATAAAAGAATACTTTTTTTTTAAGTAAAAAGTAATATTAATTTTCTCGCTAGCATGGATCTAAAGAAATAATGTTATTTTTTATCCTTTATGCATATGCCTTAATAATTATATTAGTAAGTATTTATGTGATTTAAGTAGCAAACGTTTTACAGCGAAATACATTTCTACATAAAACGTCTTTTATTTTGCATCAACACACACACACAAAAAAAAAAAAAAAATCTACTTTATGGTTAATAACTTTAGAAAAAAAAAGAAAAAAAAAACACCAGAAAATGTTTTGCTAGTTGACTCATTTAAAGAACATAATGTGATTAGCTATTTGCGTTAAATATGACACTTAATTAATGCAAAAATGTGCCACTCAAAAAAAGAATTCTAGAATTGTTATGCTTGAAATGAAAGGTTATGTATCATAATAGTATGTATATATATATATATATATATATATATATACTCTTGTGCGCATTCGTGTTTTTCGTTTATTTAATTAAATTGTAACATTCTTATAATGTGTGCTTTTTATTATTTTATTTTTTTAAATAATTCCATAAATAGTGGCTGTATATTTCTAGTTATATTGCATTTTAAATATTTAAAAATTTTAATAAATTTATTATCGTTACATTTTGTTGACATCCGATGTTGATCGATAGTCTTATTTTATGTTAATTTGTAATGTATCATACATTTTTTTTAATCAATTCCTTGTTTGTTTTATGGAATTTTGTGGATAATAATAAAGTGATTTTATAGAATTTTCATAACTTTAATGAAATTGTTACTGGTTATGTCTATGTTTTTAGTTTTTGCGAAAACTACGGATATTTCATCATCTGCATTCTACAATCATTGTAATTATTTATATATATATATATATATAGCAATAATTTTTATTTATATTTTTTTTAATTTTAATTTTAATACCAAATTAAAACATTCTGTATGTATATATATAATATATATATATGTAATCGAACCTTGTTAACGTGACTCTCAAGGGGGATAAAAAATGTGCTCATGCTCTCAGTAACTAATTTTCATATAACTGAATTAATATTCCTTTTCATGGGGATTGTGAAAATAGTTCATGTTAAAAATAATTCATTTTAACAGTGTTCACGTTAACGAGGTTCGAGTGTATTACAAAATTTTGTGCAAAAATGTTGCATTAAATGAGTAACTTAAGGAGCATAATATTGGATAAAAATAAAGACCAGGAAATAATATTAGTGAGAATTGTTGAACACATGCTTGCTCTAGGGAGAATTAATTCAGGATGCAATACTTATATTTCTAGCTCTTATTTTGGATAAATTACTTAATGTATATCATATTATTCTATGTATTAAATTTACATAGGATATTTACAAATAACTTTTTTATGTTTTTAAACGGAATATAATTTTAATTTGGTGGCTTTAATTATTTAAAGTTACGTTGGATTATTTATTTATTTATATTTTTTTTAATAAGAATTTTAATATATATTTAGGATCAGCATTTTTTTAAAAATATTAATAACGAATTAACACACACACATATATATATATATATATATATATATATATATATATATATATATATATATATAATTTTCAAAGCATAGGTCCAAAACATTATATTATGTGGATAATATAAGGAACAAAATATTAAATTATATAAAAAACACCAATTTTCAGTCAGAATTGTTAGACTCTGGCTTGCACTAGAGGCAGGCTAGACGATAGTTCCATTAATGCAGTATACAATACTTATTTCATAATTTTTGTTGTTCGTTATTTTGGATATTTACTTAATGGATATCATATTACTTAACATAATAAATTTACATAAAATATTTATGAATAGTGTTTTTAATGGGATATTATTTTAAATTGATGACATGAATTATTTTAATTTACGTTGGACTTCTTTATAAGCATTGTAAAAGTGAACTATTCTGTGTGCAAACATGTAGTATAATTAAATACTAATGTTTTTTTACATGGATTTAATGAAAAGTATGTATCAAATTACCTTAATGTTAATATTTTAAAACGTTTATTTATTTATTTATTTATTTATTTTATTTTTTTTTTTTTTTTTTGCTGCATTCTATCCAATACTTTAAATTATTACATTAATAATTATAAAATTTCTACACTTGGATTTATTTTGCACATTAATAGATTTAAACCTTCTCATTTGTTTAGCCTAAACGTTTTTTTTCTTGTTTGAAAAAAAAAATACAAATAAATATCACTAAGTCAGCTCTTATGTTATATCACTTTTGGATAAAATCATTAAATCTGTACCTTATGTATATTAAACTGGTACTGTAATTTAATCTTTTACAGTTGAACGCATTCCTGTAACTCATTAAATGGTATTCGAATTTCAAGTATTTCATGTCTTTAATGAAGATTCGTAGAAATTGAGAACGAACTCATATGATCTTCTCGAATATTTTTAATAACAGATCTAAATCAGACAAAAAAAATAATAATATAAGATAAGATAAGAAAGAATGTAAAGAAAATAAATTGAGTAAAGGGGGTCAAAAATACTCAGACACCAAAATATATAGCATTTTGATTAAAACTAAACTATGTTTAAACTTTTCTCAAAGCATACAGTTTTTGTTACGTATCTGTACTACAAAAGAAAAAAAGATAATAAAATAATATGAAATAATATATATATATATATATATATATATATATACGCAATTTCATATTAAAAATTATATAATATTCGTATGAAATTACCAGAACTATAATAGTTTATGATGAAACTCTAGCAGTTTTCGTAGATTGGGAGATAAAGAAATATTACTTACACTTTTTCTCCAAAAATATTGATGAAAAAAAAAAAAAAAAAAAAAAAAGCTCAATGTTTCATTTTTAATATTTTGAATTCTGTCGCTTGAATAATGTTCCTACATTTAATAAAGTATCCGAAACCTGTTTTTATTTTTAAACCCAGAGAATTTTCTATTTCCCAGTTTTTCTTTTTCTAAAAGCTACAAATGCATATTTTTTTTTTTTTTTCATTTCTGAAATCTGTGTGATCACTGGTGCATAAAAGTGTAACTTGTAATATTAACGAATTCCCCTGGAGCACTGAAAAATAAAAATTAAACAGACATGTTGATAAATTAATCAGAAAAATTCCGTTAAAAATGGAAGATTCTTTTGTAACCATGATTGTTTCTTATATTAAATTTCTTAAAAAATACGTACGCGTTTTTTACGTCGATCCACAAAATGTCGTACTTTAATAATAACATTTTTTTTTTCTATTATTCCGTAAGCATTTCTGTTTAATGTTGAATTTATTAGAGTAATGAATTAAATTAGTGGACGCATTAAAAAAGATAACTCGTAGAAAATTTTATACATGTATTGTCATTAAAAGAAAACATAATTCTTTAAGAATGAGATAATTCGTATTTTCTTGCGGTTTCGGTAATGAGTTTTGATGTAGTATCCCAAATTAATTTTAAAGAATTTTATAATGAAATAAATTATTTTTTTTTATACTTATTAATTACTTTATTGAAATAAAAACATACATTATTCTCTTTCCATTTTCATAGGAAAAAGAAAAAAAAAAGCTCACATCGTCATTTTTTTTATATATATATATATATAATTAGTTATAGATTTCTTAAATTGAAATACAGTCAAAAAATAGATGCCATAACAAAATAATTAAATATATAATTCAAATTTATAATAAATATTCTGGTGTGTCACTCACACGACTTTCTGTGACCCTGAAATTTAACACTATAAAAACAGTTTGGAAATTAAGAGGTATTATAACGAGTACTGTTATGTAAACCTATATTAAACAATTCAAATTAGGCTTCGGAAGAGGTTTTTATGATAATTAGTTCAAACCCTCGTTTCATAAATACACCTACATTTATATAGAATTTAATTCTGTTATTAAAATTAAAAGTTTACTTAAAATTATACAGAAAATTTTCACACGCAACATTCCTTGAAACTTATCAATCTTGATAAAACATTTCCTGGAACAAAGGTATATTAACTTCAAAATACAACGTTTGGATCTTCTAAAATTATTTCTTTTTAAGTCACTCTAAGACACATAAACAAACATCATAGGTTAAAAAACTTGACTACGATAATCAGGAAGACTCAAAACGTGTAAATATAAAAAAAAAAAAAAAAAAAAAAAAAAAAGCTATGGGTATTTAGCTTAAAACATACATTATTTACCAAATTTCCATGAGGAATTTATTTCATTTCCCGAACAGCTTTCCTGGAAATGGTAAAATATTATTAGTGAAGTACATCCACTGACAACAAAATGAATGTTATCGCTTAAATATTTGCAGCCCTGTGTATCTTTCGAAGATTATATACTGACCACTTGGTGCATCTAAATTTAATCCTATAGTAATTATACATGGACCGGCCGGAAATATACTTCCATCAATTTGCAACGATTGTCGCACTTTTATCTAGTTTTTTTGTGTAACCCTGTAAACGAAGTCAATGATTTCCCTACCCTATTCTACATGAGGCATGTTTTTATGCATATAAAAAATATATATTCGTTTCATTTGGTTTAGTGCAGTCTAAAGATTTTAAACTCTACTTACCGCCAATTCCCCACATAGACGTAATGTATTTGAATAATTTTGAGTGTCCCTGTACACGAAGCACCTTCTTCATCTCAACGAAACGTTTAGTGTAGCATCCCTATATGATACACATTTAGAATACCGAGTTTGGAATTTCTGCTACTGTTTGTTCTTGAGATATGCTGATAACACACTCATAGACACAATGACATGCAGACCATTCGCTAAAAACATGATTTTCGTATTCAGGGGACCTCAGCATATGTAAATATAACAAAAACTCGCTTTCGAAAACTTTACCCTAAAGCAATACTTTCTCTACCGTAAGTGTAAGAGAAAGTAAAAGGTAATAAATATGAGTAAAATAATATTTTTTTCTATAAAAATACTTTACAAATTGTATTAATATTTATTTATTTTTTGAATATAAATTTAATAAGAACTTAAAACTATCTAAGAGATTTTTGTGAGCCTATTTCTTTCAAGAAAAAAAAAAAAAAAACTATATTAATATGCACATAATTTCCCACACTGATCACACTTACGTACAAAGTAATATATGTTATGTAGATCATGCATTCAAGGTTTATATCGAAAAAAAAGTGATATGTGATGGCGTTGTATTGTTAAAACCATATGCAAATGAGTAACTCATCTAATCTGTATTATTGTTTGTCAATGAATGTGTGCGGATTTTTTGTTCACTATAGAAGATACACCGCTCAATCAAACTCTCAGAAAATTGATACTACATTTATTAATCTGGACAAAATTTAGCTAACGCAGTATTTTAGTTGAATCGGAATAGTGGTAAGGATTAAAAAAAAAAAAAAAAAAAAAAAAAAAAACCTTTTAAACTCTAAAAGTATATATATATATATATATATATATATGATGTAAATAAATAAATAAAATTACATACATATTCTTTTCCCGACATAAAAAAGAAACATATTTATTTACACGTAAATAATAAGATTGTAATGAATATTTACCAAATATTAAATTTGCTATAATGCGTCACAAATTTGAAGTCATTATACGTTTAAATTATATTTATTTATATATTAGAAAAGTGTTACTTCAATCTTATTATTCACGTGCAAATATACATATTTATTTTTATGTTGAAAAAAAAAATGAAAGTATAAAGAATATTTTTTATATTTAAGTTGACTGTTTATCAGTAGTTTGTTCGTTTCAATTTCAAATTTTTATTATTTGGATTTTATTTAGATAGTACACTTACTGAATCATTTTATTGTTTTTATTTTATTTATTTATTTATTTTTTTTTTTATTATTATTCCATAAAATTCTTCTTTCTCTATTTCAATATTTAGATAATTTAGATACTCAACAACCATATACAAATCTAAAACGTACGTTTAGTATCTATACACGAATGTAATTTGTAAGACCTTCAAAAAACGTCTTTTTTATGTGAAGACTTTTGCTGTACAAAGATCTGCAGCAAAAAGAAATTTACAAAAAGAACTATAGCAAGAAACTGTTGAAAACCCTCATGCTTGATTAATTCAAGATGCAATTTAAGAACAACTAAAAGTGCAATGCTTGCTACATACCAAAGGAAAGCTGACAGAAGACGAGAAGAAACTGCGGACGAATGACAAAATAGGTATTGCATTGATGCTCAACGGACAGCTTCTGGAAGACTAGAAGAATCTAAATAAAACACACAAGCCTTGTATAAGGACCATGCTGAAAATCAAGCTTCTAGAAAATGACAAAAAAAAAAGACTGATGAAAACCTACATGTTAGGTATTGTGCAGATGATAAACCGACAGTCAGAGTTGCTCGATGAATACTGCAATTTTTAACACCTCTAACTTTATATCAAAGCAGCGTCTTTATACAAAAAATAATCAGGTAAAATTGAACCAATAGATTGATGTTCTAAATAAATAGTGGTTCTAAAAAGAAAAATTTTAGTATATATGCCTGGCGTCTGGAACATGTTGTAAGGGTACTTACTCGAAAAGGAAAATAATCTGATGAACGTAGATAAGCCAAGTACCGTGCAAATGTTCAATGGTCTAAAGCCCTGGAACATATTCGGAACATATTCGTTAACATATTCGGCGTCGAGATTTTCAATTTTGCGCATGAGTCACGATGCATGAATCCATGTTTTACAATTTTTCAACTCTGTAGCCCCTCGGAAGATATTTAACGGTTCAAATAATCCTCCCCCTTCTAAAAATCAAATTTAAAGCCATAAAATAACCGAAAAATGATAAAAAAAAAAGGGACCATCACTAAAAAACGGTTGATAGGGCAAAATGGGCGTCCTATTCGGATGTAGGAGGTCATTTTACTTAAAAATATGTTGAAATGATGTCTGAGGCAATTTTCAAGCCGAGTAGTGTTATTTATAAGCTTTTCCTGAATTTTACTCCTATGTAAGTATTCAGCAAATTTGCATATAATATAGCTAGATAAAGTAATAATAATAATAACTCAAGTTTAACTAATTGGTTTTCAGTCCACTCAGTACTAGAAGAAAAATTTATAAGCTAGAAATAAATTTATTTTTGCTTCATCCGCCTTTTTTTAAACCACCTTGATTTAAGTTCATGAGGAATTTATATAACTTTGCATTTATTCGTAAATATGAAATTTATGTAAATTTTGCATAATTATGTGAATAAAATATAATTATATTTAATTCCGAGCTAAACATTTCTTTTTATAATTTACTTTCTCAAAATAGGGAATACAATTTGTACAAATATAGAAAACTTCCTTAAAATTTTTACGTACGTTAATGAAGCTTTATGTGGCAATCATAAAATAATTACAGATGTTTCTTTAAGTACATCGTTATTAGAAAAGCGCTACTTAATTTCATTTATTTTTATTTATTTATTTATTTTTATTTATAAATTTTATGTAATATGTTTTTAGAGACAAACTAGACATTTTGCTTGCTGTATAGTTTTAGCAATCAATAACATCATTTTCGCAAATAAAAACATTTTTGCTAACACCTAAAGATAAATATCATAAACTTCCCTTGTATTGATTACATGAAACAAAATTACTGCAAATAATTAAAAAAAAAAAAAAAAAAAATGAACAACGTAGAAATTACATCATATCTGAATAATAATAAGGTATAAATAAACAAAGGTTGATAATGATTTAGGAAGCCAAATGAGGAAAGATGAGCTTTTTTGTAAAAGCTTTTAGAATTGTTTGAAAATTTGTTTGCGAAAGCAAAAAAGTTGACTGCAAAAGTTTAAAAAAAAAATTATTATTATATGGTATTATTAATATTTTAAAGCTTTATTAAATAAAAACATTAAAAACAGTTTTTATTATTTTTATTAAAGAAAATTGCTATGTTTTTCTTTTTTAATCTAATATTATAGCATATTTTTACTTCCATTACCCTAACACCGTAGGTAATGGAAGTATTGTATTCATTCCAAAAATTCGATAACGTGTTTTCACCTGATTTACACGTCTTTAAGTCTCCTGAGTCCAAAAATAAAGATTTTGGCTATTGGTCAGCATGTGTGTTTGTTTGTGGGAAATCTTCTGGCTATCATATCTCCGAAACTAAAAGATAGAACTACGAAACTTCAGAATTAATACAGATCCGATGCACAGAGGAATTTTTCAAATTTTTATAAAAAATTAAAAAAAAACGGAAGTGGATCATAGGAAACCGAAAGTGTGACCGTAACGATTTTCTTCAAAGTTGCTATTTAAACACTCTATTAGATGTCCTTTCGAATGATATAATATAGCTGTTTAGTTCATGAAAATTGATAGGCGTTCTGTATAAATAACACAGTGTCAGGTTCCGCAAGTGCGTTCCTTTTAAAACGGCTCCACGGATTTTTTTCAATCTCGCCATATTAACTTCCTTTTAAATATCCTTTTGCATGTAATTATTGTTTTCTGGTCAATAATTGTGTATGCTAAGTTTTAATAGAAGTTGGTATCTCAAAAACACAGCTCTAACGATTTTCTTGAAAATTGTTTCATAAATCAATTTTAGGTATCCTTTCTCATGTATTACGCGGATATTACAGGGAAATTAACAGTCATCCTGCTTAGGTAGGTTAATTTTAGATCTACGAAATTGGTTCTCAAAAAATTACATTTTTTTTTCTTATTTTTTAACTTACTATGTAAACATTGTTTTATATGTCTTTACACGTGCATTAAGTTTCTCCTATCGGAAAAACTTTAGGTTTCTACTTCGTTAGATCAATTTTATGTCTTCTGACTTCTAAACATATTATCTCAAAAAAAAAAAAAAAAAAAAAAAAAAAAAAAAAGCATATAATACGTGTAATAGGGGGTAATGGGAGTCATGTGTTTGTTTCACACCAGATTTTCTTTTATTATTTAAAAATAAATATAAATTTACATTTTATATTAATTTATTCAATATTGACAAGATATAAAATTACTATTTGAGAAACTGAAAGTTATGCATAATATGGAACATGCATACATTATGTACAATATTATATATTGTGTTACATTATATATGTATACATATATACATATTTAGAGACAAGTATATATACATATACATATATACATATTTAGAGACAAGCATATATACATATACATATATACATATTTAGAGACAAATTATTTTTGTGAATCAGAAAATGTGAATAAATAGGACAAAATGTAACAAAGATTAATTTTCTTTCTAAAACAAATTTGAAATATGCTTAAATATATTTGAACTATTCAACATCAACATAATAGATAATAAATAAATAAAATACTTTGAGAAGTTTTCTTTCTACTATAAATAGATCTAATTCTTTAAGAAATATAAATATAAGAATGTCTTACATGGAATAAAACGCACAGCATAAAAGTGTACGTTTAAAATAAAGCTGAAGAAGATGTACAATTTGTTTTCTCGAGATTTACGAACATATTGGGGATAAAAAGACACGATTTTCATTTCTCCAGTCGTGTAAATGTAATACCACATAGAAATTGTATCTCAAAGAATTGTTGATTCCTCATTTTTACACTGAAGGGAATATAATTTTTTGTAAAGCCAAAAAAGATATATTTTCCCATTTTTAGCTGATGTGTTTTTCATTTCATTTCATTTATTTACTTATTTTGGTATGTGTTTGTCTGAAAATAATGTAAATTTATTCTTAAGTTTAATTTTAAGACAAAATTATGCACGCATTTAGAAGGTCTATGGATCGAAAATAAATATTTTAGTGACATCAAGTTAAGTTAAAGAAAAAAAAATAATTTTTAATCAATTTAATTAAATTTTAAAAGACTCGGTCTTATATAATATTGTTTTCAAGAAATGAAATTAAAGTGTGTGTATATATATATATATATATATATATTCATAAAAGAAATTAAAATTTATCTATCTATCTATTTATCTTGGTCTTATTCAACCTCTTCATTATTCCCCATTCCTACTGTGTATTCAAATAATGAAGTGCAGATACTAATTTAACCTTAAAAGGCAATTTTCTGAAAACGCTTAGATTTTCGGGGTGGAGGGGGTTTGATGGAATTACCCTCTAGCAGTGTAATAAAACTTAGTGTCATCTACCTTCACTTAATTATAATACAACAAATGATTTGTTAATATTAATAAACTTGTCGGCTACATAACTGGCGTCGAATTCACCTGTACGTCCTTAATACATTCGTTAAGGACAGTTGAATTTCAAGTGATATATCAAACAAAACTGTCCTTAATCTCGAGTACGATTTTAACATCTCTGTTACACATTGGAGAATTAATTTACATTTATACGTCACCTAGTTTCCAACAAACGTATTCAAAAGCAATTAATTGCTAAGTTCTACAAAGTCCTATGTTTTCCTTTTAAACCAGGCAAAGTAGTTAGTTTCTATAATGCTTTTTTAAATTAGAGATATGACTTCTAATCCAACTCGACTTCTTCGCAACTCCCGTTTTACGAATTTCTTACAAAAATTCTACAAAGCTTCACAATGTATATATTATATCTGCCCACCTGGACCATCCTTAGGGGTGCGTCCCAGACCATCGACAATTACTCATTCCGCAGTACTAGTACGACGTTAAACCCAAGCAATCAGCCTATATATATAGATACTTATCCAACTATTTATCTAATATAGCTAGATAGCTAGTTACATACACAAACAGGGAGAGAAATATTTATATATAGGTAAGTAGACAGATATATAAAGTCATCGTAAATAATTGGTTTAATAATATTACGCTCTAAAGTAATATTTTAATCAATGGAAAAAGTTATATTATCTTTAAAATATATATATATATATATATATATATTTGTGTATATTTGCAAGTTATGTACGTCTGTTCAGTGAGAAAACATTCACGGGAAAAAAAAAACTGTGTTAAACAAGGAATTCTGGAAAATTTATCGTTAAAAAATGTTATGATTAATAACTATATTTCGAAACTTTAAAATTTTCATTACAAATTTTAACGAACTTATACCGCAAGTATAATAGTTACATTTTTTGTTTATTTACTTACTCAAAAAATATAAATAAATAAAATAAAATAAATAAATGAATTGGAAAATTAATTTAAATAAAATAAAATTAATGTTTAAATAATAATAATAAAAAAAAAACGATAAGCAGTTATTTTAAATTTTCTAACTAGTCATAAGAAAATTATTAACTGTTCTATTTAATACATATTGTTAAATTTTATATATATTTTATACTTTCAAAAAAATGTTTTTGTATTACAGTAATTCTAGTAAGAGAAAGCATATATCTCCATGTTTTGCTCATTTTGAATTTACTCACATAATTATAAATTCAAAATTATACAAATTCGTCAGGGAATACATCAGTTTTTTAACCGTATAAGAACAAGGAATTTTCAGGAAAGTATTCTACATATATAAGATATTCAAATAAATGTTTATTTATTGGAATAGTACACAATTTGCATATATTGCTGTACGAAAAACCTTTCTTTTCATTCAGGCGTATTGATTCAATTTGATGTGAATAAATTTTATGTTATATACAATTGTAAATGTGAGTCTTTATCCATTTCTTACTTTGTTATCAATGTCGTTGCTTTGAAAACAGTATTAGGAATATGATGTAGTGAATCTTTTACAAAACAAAGACTTTATCATGACACGCAATTAAAAGTGTATTAAATAATACAATATCATTCATATGAAGAAGAAGCCTCAATTGAATGTATAAAAAATGTATTTTGAATATTTTAAAATGACGTCAATCAGATAAAAATAATTACTGATGTTCAATTTTTTTTCGTTTATACATAATATTTATTAAAATAAACCAATACGTAGTAGGAATTTACCCCTAGATATATATCATAAATTTCAACCTTATGCATTATATATAGATGAGTGTGTGTGCAAGTGTAAAGTTAAAGTTAATATGTAATAAAGGCAAAAAGAAAAAAATAATAATTTTATTTTTGCATATTTTCTATTTTACTGCATTTTTGTGTGTTTCAAACGTAGCAATTTTTTTAAACAAATTTCAGTTATTTTTGGCTTTTTAATTTCTTTTAATAATATTATTATTATTAATACACACACACACACATATATATAGGGCATACCTAACAAATACTCTAATTAATATTCCGTATATTATAAGTTCCTGCCAATTTATCCACACTACTAATTTATTTATTCATTTATTATTATTTATTTTAGGTTTTTTCCTCCATGTGTACATACGATTTACTAAGAAGAAAGATTTATTAAAAAAGACTGGTGAGTAAAAAAAAGGGAGGTGCTAACAGTTTTACGAAATATTAATTAGAATGTTGACATGTATGTACAGAATACAAGGTAGCAAGTGCATCCAACTTCTGAAGTAAATTCCGCCCTAACTCTCATTACATCTGTTTGCTTGAGTATGTTTTATTTTTATATTTAGCCTTAGGAAACTAAACCAAATACGAATTACTGATAATTTTAGGAGTTTGAAAATAAATTTTTTTACAATAACATAGAACGACTTCACTTGTTTTTAAATAAACTTTGGTTATTATGTCGCTTGCCTTTGGCGTGAGAAATATTTTAGTACCATTTTTGGTGTTATAATCGAATTCGGTTGTACAGCATAATAAGCATTTTGACGTTTTTGAAATTAGATGTTTTGTGAAATTTATAGAAAAACTCTTTATACTTATCATGAAACTTTGAATGTATGAAGAACATGTTATACCTCATATATTTCAGCAACCGTTTTCCCTCAAAGCGAAAGTGGATCAATAAAAAAATAAACAAAAATTAAAAGTTTTGGATAACCTGTAAAACAAACCCCTGTACCAAAAAAGAAAAAAAAAAAAAAAAAAAAAAAAAATGCGTTTTGACTAGAGCATGGGATTATAAGGCTTCTTCTGTATACACTTTCTGTATAAACATCATCTGTATAAAACTTTCATGGATCTAACACATATATTCATAGAGATGTGACTGTTTTCTTTAAAAAACGCAAAACGAGCTCGTAATGTCTTTTTTTTTTTTTAATATATATAATACCGTAGGATAATAGACCCAGTGCAGACCATTTTTAGAAAACGTGGCATACGATATTAGATACAGCATACTGCAATCCGAATGCAAAAATGTTAAATATTCTACAAAATATGAGCATTTATACTAAATAAATTTTAACTACACATGGGAAAGCTTTTAAAAAATTCAATTACATAATTTAATCGCTAAACGTATTGAGCCAATTATATAATATATATATATATATATATATATATATGTCGTGTAAATTCAAAATTTGTGGGCAAAATTATGGGATGATATTCATTTCCTCTCAAAAGAAAAGCTAAACTATAAGGATTTTACTCAAATTTTTACTTAGACTCGAACAATGATAATACAGGGTTCGTTGATTCTAAATACATATTGGAAGAACACCCTATAACTTTTTTTTTTTTTTGAGAGGAAACGATATTTTATTCATTTTACGCCGACATTTTTTTCAAATCCCTGGGTAATTGTTTGGTGTTTCATGTAAGTAGCTCAATATATATAAATAATGCAAATTTATAACGATAATTAGAAGACGCTTCAAAATCGCATGCTACAGTCAAAATACACTTTAAGCATAACTTTTTGTGGGGAATCAAAACGTTTTAATTTTTGATTAATTATTTACTGTTTCCACATTTTTCTTCAAGACATTTTTTTTTTCTGAAATGGCATTTTCTGAAGTATATAAAAGCATATTCTTTATACTTCAAATGTATTGAGATAATTGATAAACATATTTTCTAGATATTTGAAAAAGCGTCGAAATTCGAAAATGACCAAATATTTATTGATATAGAATTTATATGAATCAGCCCTTTTGAGACACAGTGTTTAAGAAAGTGTGTTTGTATTAGCATGAACCAAGTAATTATAAATTATTATAAATATTAATGGAATGTGATAAAATTTTTATTTCTTAAATTTTGGAGAAGAATTTTAGAACGACAAATATGAAACGTTTTGATTATTATGTAGAAAAGAGTAAAGGAGATTTCTCTAATTTTACAAAACAAAATATTTGCTCCTATGGAGGAATACACCAATGGCATAAATTTCGATATGATCGTTTAGACTTATGTGAAGAACAATCTTGTATGCCCTTTTCAATTTTCTCCATTACTGCAGTACATTTAGTTAAAGAAGTGCAAAGAGTAATTTAAACTCAGCAAAACAAATTGTTCAAAGATTTTAATTGCAAGAAACTACTATCTAGCAGCATAACAAAAGTCATTTATCTTCATTTTATCTTAAATATAAAACAAGAAATGGTTCCAGATTACTTTCAAACTTACTACCTGCGACGAAACTATCGTTAAACACAAATAAACGCTTAAGTACCGTATTCGAGATAACCAAAACTCAAAGTTGTTGTTGTTGCGCATCCCAAAAGAATACCGTGGTAAATCAGGTCCTTGAAAATGTGCACCCTAAAAAAATCTAGAACCAATAGAGGATTGTCAGTAAGATCTTGCCTAGAAAGCTCAAACACGCGAGAACATGATCAGGGGATGCCTGTTTAACCCGTTAGTCGTCGCATATCTGTTTTTTGCCGCCCATCGCTTATAAATTCCTCCTGCAGATCACCCCTTAAACATAAAGTAGGGAAACTCTGTGTACCTGAGCGTGGGTGGATGTCCTCTAACATAGTATGTTTTCAAGTCATTCCTGCTATTTTTTGAGCAGTTAGAAACATTTTACTTCTCAAATCGGTCTATTTGACCGCTACGCGACAACTAACGTTGATTCATTTCTTTCCCCTTTTCCGGTTTTCATGACAGGTTACAGTTTTGCGTGAATTAAAGGCACTTCATCTTTCTCTACTGGCTTTTATTCGGCTTTCCCCCAGCACTAAAAAACGGCGGCAAAAAGACCGACATGCGACTACTAGCGTAATAAAAATTACGCGACTACTCTTGGGTTAATGGAACACTTGCCAAAGACTTCAAAAGCCTTGGAACCATCCAAAAATTTTCAAAGATCTAAGATGACCTCTGAGGAAGCGAGTGAGGATGGTTTAATCTTGCTTGTTATAATCAAGCGCCAGGGAACCACCCGGACGTTGACTCGGATACCAATGGTGGAATACACCAACAGGATTTCGTCTGTTTCTTGACCACTGATGAAAGCTCCATATAGGTGAGAGGCAAAGAAAACATGAAGACTTTCATTGCACCTTCCTTGGCTAGAGTGTCAGCAATCTCCTTGCCACTGGGTAGGGATGGGAAGGAATCCACTGTAGATGAATTTGATGAGACAATAATTCAAAGCGATCTCTAGAACAGAATTAAACCTGATCCTCCAATATGATTACAACTTGTATTAAAGAGGCTGTATTATATACACATTATAACTTTATTATATACACTGGGGAATCAATACAAACTCATACATAATCTAATTTCCAACATACATATTCCATGAGTAATTGCTAAATTCCACATTTTTCTTTCTTTTGAAACTCGTATGCATTTGCTATGCTTCGTACAGTATCTTTCTAAATCATAGTTAAGACTTCTAACATAACACGACTTTCCTTACGAATTTCTATGCGAAAGTTCTGCAAGTACCTGTTGTACTGTTTATGTTAAAAGTAAATTAATGAGAATTATGAAATATATTTTTGAATTTTTGTCATCTAATTTCCTAAAAATGAATAAAATGAGTCAACTAATAACAAGTAAATGAAAAAAAATAAAGTATGTAATAAATTATTTTTAATTGAAAAATATTTTATTTAAAAATAGATATTTCCTAATAATTTTTTACAAAATATATAAAAAATATCTATATTCACGCACATTAAAGCTGTTAAGTAAGTATTTTTAATGTTGATTTTTAAAATGATATTTTCTAGTGTCGTGTAACGTTTAAATTCGATTTCACACAGCTAGAAACCTAGCTTTGCATGGGGTGTAATCTACGGGAGTCTTTTTAAAGTTTCCTTACCTTATTCTTGCAAGTGACCTGGAACAGCATGGAAAACTCCAATTAGCTATGCCGATGAGCAAGGCATGTGATCGAACTTGACTTCTCTTATCCACCACGTTCAAAAACAGTAAGTAACTGCTGCCAATGCTAAATATAAGAAATACACGCAAAGTTTGTGAGGTTGAGACGTCAGAACGTCACCACAGTTATTTGAGTTAAGCTGGATCCAGCAAAGTAGAAAGTGGAGACGGTAAAAATCGCTTTGTCGCCAGTGACTCGGCGAAAGTTGAGGTCGAGTTAGTTTTGTGTCGGCAGGGTGCTGCAATGAAAAAATTAGATTCTGAGTGTTAGATAAATTAGAAGTGATTTTAAAAGGATGGATTGAAATGAAGAGAAAGGAGGGTGTAGGAAGAAGTATAAAATGGAGATGGTTTTAGTAGATAGTGGTGGATGTCGGAGCATATTATAGTGTGGATATTGGAGTATCATAGTGAATTGTGGAAAGTCTTATTTTGGCGCATATTTAGTAGTGGAGATTTAGAGGAGTGAGGAATAAGTCGTGATGAGTGTTAGTACGAGTATTGGCTAGCGCTCGTGAAAGTGAATTTCGATCTGTAGGGAGTCCTCTGATCGAAAGTGAAGTCGCAGCAATGGAGTTACGAGTGCAACCGTCTCTACACCTTCAATTGTTTGCTGGTGTGAGATAGTTAAGATTATCTAGTTTAAGTGTTGATGCATAAATTTTGATTGAGTAATACGCTGACTGAGCTAGTTTGGTTGCCAGGCCACCCTTCCATTAATCTGCTCAAATAAACTATTAGTTATTCTTAATTCAAGTCTTGTGTTCTCTTACTTATTCATTTAGTGATCTAATTAAGTTAAGATGGAGTTTGCAGCAACGCAAACTTCACAAGTTATTTAATCAAAAGACTAACAACTTCAGAAAAGCATATTATATTAAGTTTTGTTAGTTTAATTTAAATTTATACTTTAGGATATCCTTACAATATCTTAAAAGTTTAAAAAAATACTTAATCAATAATAAAAAATATTTTATTCACTAAATATATATTTTTTAAACTATAAATAAATAAATATTTATAGAAATACACTTAAGTTATGCGTCAAATTATTGTTTATCGTAACGTCATTTTAAAAGATAAATTTTCAGATGTAATTAGAAAAAAAAATAATAATGATGATAATAATAATAATAAAATCGTTATTTAAGAACTTAAAAACAATTGAATAAACTGAAAAAATAAAGAAGACGTATACTTAATAGAAGTTAAAAGCTGTTGAAAAAAAAAAAAAAAAAAAAAAAAAAATGCTATTTTATGCTATTATTCCAGGTAAAAATATCAAACAACAAAATGCAAGTATAATGCAGGTATTTAGGACTTTATATAAAATTTGCAGGTATTTTGAAGTGAAATAAAAACAGTGTGTTTCCGTATGAAAATATACAGTTTTTTAAAGTTTTCACATAGATTTTTTTCAGAAAGACCCAAATACTTACAAGTTTCCTGCAGAATGTTGTAATTAAAATTACACATTTATTTTTAAAAGGAAATAAAACAAACATGTGTGTAATCTAAATATATGTAAAAATACTTTATGTTTATATAATACAATTTAAAAAGTGATTTGTATGTAAATATGGGTAGGTAAAAATGTTTCTTTTTTAACATGAGCGATAAATTGCTAGATGTAAAAGCAGGAAGCCATAATTGTAAAATTGAAGGAGGGAGAATTGTAATGTGTTCTTGATATGAATCTACTAGACGGTCCGGCGACGCAGCGAAGAAAGCGTTAGACATTAAACGACAGAAGCTCACGAAAATGGTTTATTGCAGCCATAAATGAAGAAAATAGAGATGGAGCAGATTTTCGAGAACCGAGATTTCTAAGAAGAGCAAAAGGGGATCGAGAGAAGAGAAGTATAGAAGTATATTGATAAAAAAAAAAACGAACACTAAGAAAAAAGGGAAAAGCCCCGATTTTTGCAGAAGGCGGAGTCAAAAGGGGCCTGTAAGTGAGAAATAAAAAATATCGTCATATGATGGAAAATTTTTGAAGGAGAAATGATCCAGTGAATAAAAGGTTGTACCCTCGCAGATGCTAGTCCGGGAAGAAACCGGTACGCACAAGAGTCCAGGAGTAGAAATCGTGGGATTACTGGAGAGTAAAAACAAAGGAGCCTTCTGAGGTGAATGATGGGGGAAAGGAAATGATCCCATGAACCCTCGCCGCAGTTATGATGCTCTAGAAATTTTGGTGAAAGTTCTTTTAATAAATAGCAAAGTACGCCTGATTTCCTAATTCTGGATTACCTTAATGTTGAAAGCTCGTCGTCGGGTGAGTCTACACTTTAAATAAAAATTATACATAAAAAAAGAAAATATCTAAAGTTTTTAGATTTCATTTTTTTTTTCTTCCTCCTTAAAATCTGGCTGAGTCCCGCTTAAAGTGCTATTGACTGTAATTTAGCAGAATGGACAATATTGTGTGTATGTTCTACATTTTTTATGTTTAGGTGAAGATAAAAACATTTCAATGGACTATTATTAAAAAAAAAAAAAAAAAAAAAAAAAAAAACTCGAAAACTTTCAAAAACTGATACTACGAGGCTATAAACGATAGACTGAAAAAATGGACAGTATTTAGTCTGTTTTCTTCATATCTTAGTATTATTTTGTTTGTGTATATTTTTTGTATCTTTATTTTATAGGTCAGAATGATATAACAAATGCTTACAAATGCACAGAAAATAGACCTAATGTAATAGAGAATTTAAGTATATGATTTATATGATAGGGTTGATTTTTATTTTATTTATTTTTTATTTTTTTTGTAGAAAGGGGGATATAAATGTTGTAATAATAATTATACACATTTTTGTTTAATTTCCGTTTATAAATAAATGTGTAATTTTAATTACAACACAGAAAAGTCCGAAATACCAGCAGGTTTCCTGAAAAAAACCTTTATAGTTTTTTATTTTTATTTATTTATTTTTATTTTTTTTTTACCTGCGATGTTATATGGTATTTCTGCAGTATCTGCTTCAAATATTAGAAATCATCTCTACAGTAATAACACATTATGTAATGTATTTTACCAGATTTAAATAAATAAATAAATAAATAAAAAGAATGAAAAAATATATGCATTTTTTTTAAACAATTTTTATAAAAAGAGTAACAGAAAAAATACCAAAACCACTAAACAGCGAAATTGTACTAACACTTAAGTAATTACTTTTTCGATATCGGATCCCGATAATTTAAGTTATTGTCATTCTGAACAGGATTCACGGATTGTTACACCCCACTTACTTTACTATTTATTTTATTATTATCTTGTTGTATCTTGATAAGTTAGAATTTCTTTGTTAAAGATTCGTTAGCAGTAAAGATTTTTCTTGTAACAATATCTCTTTTAAATTTAATTAATAAAGCATAAATTTAATATCATACACATTTATTTTTCTTTAGGGTTAAAAAAAAATAGAAATAGCTGAAGCTTAATTTTGAAAAATTAATAATTAAAATTTGAAAATAATTGTTATTTCTGTTTTTATAAATGTAAAATTGAATCGGAAAATTTCATAATATTTTTTCCGTTTTTTTTTTTTTTTTTTTTTTTTTTTTTTAAATACAAGCAGTTTTGTTATATGTGTTTTCAAAGAACTTAAAAAAAAAAAAAAAAAAGAGGAAAAGAAAAAAAAAAACTTTTGATGTATCAAAAAACAATCTATCAGACATTTAAGGATTTAAGGTTATCCTTTTCTTTAAACATCACAATAAAACAAAATATTGAAAAAAATCCTTTGGAAATAGAATATGGACGATGTATATTGATTATAATAGAGCTAATTTTGAATCAATGGGTATTTCAGAGAGTAAAAAAGAAAGTTATAAATGTTATGATTCCAACTGATATTACGGAGAATAAAAAGGTTAAAGAGATAAGAATATTTAAGGAATGTTATTAAAAAATATTGTTCTCACAGTCACATATTAACCTTTTGTAAAATTCAACATACATTTTACTTTTAATTAATTTAATAAAAACGGTTTTGATTGGTTAAATCCATGAGAGTGGATTTAGAGAGAGAGAGTTTTGAGAGAGTTTTGGATGAGAGAGAGTTTTGGATGCTAATGGATTGGATGTCATTTTGGATAATTTGGGTGCCATGAGAGAGAGTTTTGGATGCTAAAAATAAACACCAATAGTTATTATTAATTACAGTGGTTATACAAAACAATACAAAAATTCTACATATTCAATTTTGTATAACACCGATAATTTAAACAAAATTTCATTTGCAAAGCCTCGTCATGTCACCGTCAAAGTACAGTTGCAAACATGTTTATATATTTTCTTTTAAAAACGTGCAATTGAATCCCTTAAAAAAATGCATAGAAATTTAAAAATTGAAATTATTTGTAATGTCCTTTAAAGCAGGAAAAAAATTAATTTCGCAAATATCATCTTAAATTAAATGCGGCATACGAAAATTGAGAGTCTCTTAATTAAAAGATAAAAAGATAAAGGGATATTTTTATTTTTAATTCCATAAAAAGTTAATATACTCTGTTACATTTAATGAATTGTGCCTTTTATAAAAAAAAAAAAAAAAAAAAACTGAAAAAAGCTAGCAGAAGTTAATTAAGATTACATATGACAGAGACATGGTTAAAAAATAAATAAAATATTTTATTTTTTTTGCAAGATGTAACTTAAATATAAAATGGGAAGTTTTATCACATTTTACAGTGAGTTTTAATTTTTGTATGCCCATTGGAAAATTATTACGGAAAAATCGGATAATATATTTTCTGAGAAAAGGAAAAGAGTGTTTTAGAATATAATTAAACCTTCTAAGTGGAAAGCTAATATTTTTCTAAATCATAATTATCTAAATATATTTATTATTTCAGTAAAGTTATCTTTTAAAATTAGATTAAATCTTATAATCAGGTTTCTCACTAAGAGAAACTTAGATACCACTTGTTTATGTAGCCCTTTTCAACCTAAGTAATCGCTGATATACGTCGGCATTTATTAAAAAAATAACTATATGAAAATTGTGGAATCCAAATTTTCTTTTCTGAGAATTCCGAGGATAATGTCTGAACTCAATAGATTCAAAATCTGATTTGTATAATTGTATGATAGAAATTGCCATTAACATCAAAATTTAATTTTCAAAAAAAAAAAAAAAAAAAAAAAAAAAAAAGAAAAGAAAAGAAAAAGAAGAAAAAAAAAAAAGAAACGTTATTGACATATTTTAATTTACCGACAGAGTTATACACATTCCATATTACCATCAGTGAATTTTTCGACTAATTAAAGATTCATTCTTAAGTAGTTTATCAAAATTGTCAAAATAGTTTCCTTTTAAGCTTTTTATTTTTATTTTTTCTATGATAAAATTTTCAGTGAAAAGTTTTATTTATGTTTTTATTTATTCGGAAAGAACAACCTGTTACATTAAGTCTGTTAGGAAAACCCCTCTGGTGACATTGTTTGCAATGATAAATACTGTTTACAACTGATTTTTTTTTTTTTCTTATTACAGAATCATTTTTTTCTCCTTACAAATTATGCAACTTCTTGAATCGTATTCTTATCATCCAACTATATTTGTCATTATTTTCAATCAAAAATTTTAATACTGTTTAATATCTTTGAAGTTTCCCCCGGTGATAAGCGAATTTTCTGAAATTTCTGTTTAATGGGGACGGCAAATTACGACATCTCTTTTGGATGAAAAAAATTTCATACTTCTGAAAAATTTGCCAAAATGAGTAAATAGTCCATCCTGTCCGAGTCACTCGATTTCTCGTAGGTATGCGATATATATCCAACAATCTCCTAGATTTTCGGACATGGAGCCACGAGAAATCGAGCGACTCGGACAGGATGGGCTATGAGAAAAAACGCTGGAAAAGACATTGCCATTTACGGGACGCTGACTGTGACTACACCTTATATGTGTTCTGAAACCCTGTTTTTAATTTCAACGTTATCTACAATCGATCTATGCAGTACATCTCTTAATAAAATCATGTTGAGTACAGACACGGCTATTTTCATGGACTCTTTCTTTTTCTAAAACAGGAAGTAGGAGATTGCCTTTCCGATTGCGTATTATCATACCCCCTTAAACCTTTCATTCGCAGTGTTCCCGCTGATGGAACACCTAATTTTAATTCTCCAGTGCAAAAACTCATACCGGAAATTTTTTAGCAAAAATTTACTTTTATAACATAGCAGAAAAGACCCTTTTTTTTTAACGTGAAAATTTAAAATTTCTTGTATTTTAATTATGTTAGTAAATTCCGGTGGCAGTGTTATTTAAATAATCCGAATTACCTTGCACCGCAAAGGGTTAAAATACTCCGTAATAAATTGAAATGTTGGGATCTATGCAACTTTTCCGAGTTTTTGTTGGCGATAATGCTTACTTATAAAGTGATTTATTTATTAAATTAAATATTATTTGAATTTAATAAGGTTTACTTTCAGATGTTTCAAACCGAAAATTTCTCAAAAAGGAACAATGCTTTTTTTTTTTTTTTTTTTTTTTTTTTAAATATTTATGATCAGCTATGTGTCTAAAAGCCATTTTTAAAATTAGTTTAGTAATTTTTAAAATAAATAAAGTAGTGAACGTTAAAGGGTTAAACAATGTAATTGCAGCAACATAGCACGATAAATCAATAAATTATTTCTTCTCTAAGAATTTTAACACTTTCAAACAATGATTAAGAGTGATTATGTGTTCAGTTAGCCTATCTCTCTGTCTTTATATCTTGTCCGTTCGTTGTGTGATAACGTATGGAAAAAAAAAAATAAAGATTAAACGATACATCAAGTACGTACAATTTGAAAGTGTAGGTAATTCATGAGCACCGCGTGATTTTTCGTTCTTGTTAATTATTAACAAAAGCTTGATATACATATATATATATATATATATATATATATATATATATATATATATATATATATATATATATATATATAATTGTTATCGTAAGATGAAGTATACACCCTCTTTAGGATCGTCTATTACATGAGTTTTTAATTATTACACGCACATAAATCCCTATGAAAAAAAATAATATGAATATCTATATAATATTTCTCTAACATGGACCAGTTACAATTATATTTTGTAGAAACGTTACAGATAGTGACAATAAAATACGCGAGGATAAAAATAATACACAAGTAATATTTAAGCACGTGGACTCAGTTCAATGATCTAATAAAAAAAATGACGACATGTTCCTGATTAGATTATTTTATAGAAAAGTTTATTTTTAAAAGTTGCATCTTTGCAAGCCTTGCAGGTGTCATTTTAAACCAAGCAATACTTTGAAGATATAAACAAAATATTAAAATTTGTCATAAATTGACTGAAAAATATAATAATTAAAAGTATAATCTAAATAGGTACTAAGTGTTTTTAGCAAACAATTATGCCAAAATGAGTAAATAATAGTAATAGTATTAATAATAATAATAATGATAAAATTAAAAGGGATTTCGCCAACATGGCGGAAACATTTTTAAAGTCAAGCTGTTCCTTGGGATATATGAAAACTGAGTCTTCAAACATGAATTTTATTTTGAAACTTTTCTTTAAATAATTTGGTTTAACTATTATTAGCATTTCATCCTACAAAAACTAATAATAATTTGGCTTCTAGTGAATTAAAATTTTAATTGGATGATGAAATATTTATAAGACTTATAAGTATAAAATTTTAAAGGTAAATAAAAGAAAGATACTGCGAAAATTTCGCATGGGTTTGCTAGTTAAATATATTTTTCTTTATGAAATTTGTAAATTAATGAATCATATACAAATTTAAATAATAAAAATAATAATAAATCGTATTTATAGAAGGACTCAAAGAAATACATGGAAATTATCACACACAAATATATGTACCTTTCACCTATTACTGATACTTTCAATTATTAAATAAATGTTAATAATTTTATTAAATTGTTAATATTTTATGGATAATGGTTTCTTGCTTTTTAAAAATAGCATAAATGATGCAAAGACATTTATTTAATTGAAATCTGTCTCCTAAAAAGACATTTACAAATGCCTTTTGTACAAATTTAATAAGTATAACAAAATACGACAAAAATATGAATTTTCTATTAATCATAATTATCTATCTAAAGCATCGAATTGTTATTTTTTTTCTATTAACTATTCTATTAACTATATTTTATTAAATTATTTATATTAACTAAAATATTTATTATTAAGTAGTCCATTAAAGATAATGAATGCATAATGAATTAATTAGTTCAATCTGCGAAACATTATATTTTCACTAGAACATAATGTTTTTATTTAATGCTCTTGAAAACCTTTATTTATATATGCTAATATATTTCTTTTGAAATATATTAGCATATATTTTCATTGTTGAAATAACAAAGATCCTCCTTCAATTAGTAATGTTTATTTTGAACCATATCATGTTTGCTAAATCAGTAATGATAATGAAAATTTACTTAAAATTAATTGCTAAAACAACTAGTTAAATTTGATATTTATTAGATATGTATGTTGTAATGCAAGAATATTGTAGTAAACAAATATATGTGTATATATATATATGTGTGTGTGTGTGTGTGTGTGTGTGTGTGTGTGTAGTATTTATTTGTAACTGTTTAAAGTTATGTTATAAATTGTAAGTACAAAATTTCTTCCAAAGTCCTATTTGTTTAATATTGTCAATTATTTGAGAATTATTTTGCACACGAATGCATTCTCAGAATTTTAAAATACATTTTTTTTTTTTTTTTTAATTATGTGATGAGTTTGCCAAGTTTTAGTGAAAATCGGAAGTGGGATCGAAATTCTATCTCAATAACGACTCAAGTGTGCTATTAAACCGCTGTTAAACCCTAAGATCACAAAATACTTTATTTTAAAAATTACTAAAGTAAATTAAAAAATGGCTTTTAGACACATAGCTGATCATAAATATTGAAAAAATAAAAACATAGCATTGTTCCTTTTTGAAAAATTTTTCGTTTGAAACATCTATAACTTAACCTTATTAAATTCAAATAATATTTAATTTAATAAATAAAATACTTTGTAAATAAACACTATCGACTATTAAAACTCGTAAAAATTGTTTCAAGTGAAAATAATAGTCCAGCTGTTCATTAAATGAAAAAAACTAGACATGAGTGCATCATCAAAAAAGCAATTCGCACCCGCGCACTTTAAGATACTTGAAGTGACTTATGCATTTGCCTTCCTTTGAAGCATTATTTGTTAAATTTTGGAATAGTGCTGCTATCTATCGAAAAGAAATGGAAGAAAAGTTCAAAATCCGATTAAAACAATAGATATTTAAAACTGCTGCATAAAAATTATGCCATTAAATTATGCCAAATGTTTAGTTTCGCTGCGAAACCAATTAACGTTAAAGGGTTAAATGTATTTTCTCATTAATGTCTTCACTACTACAGGAAAATTTACAAGTGTTCTAGTTAAGTAAATGAGTTTTATATCTCGGAAACTAGTGACTCAAAAAGCGGTTGCACTGATTTTCTTTCTTTCTTTCTTTCTTTTTACCTTGTTATGTAAATTCTATTTTATGTAACTTTACAACGGATGTAATAAAATGCTCTTAGAGGGGAAAGGTTAGGTTTCTAACTTGTTAAATCAATTTAATATTTTCTGACGCTGTATAGAGTAGTCTTGTTTTAGCAACAGGAAAAGAAAACTGATACTGATTTAAATGTAACTGTATAATTCCATATATTATTTTTTTTATTATAGATATTATCATTTAACAATAATTTCCAAATAATTATTACACACTCATACAAATGCATTGCAGTTTTGTCTATGCTTTCTCTGAACACGGAAAAAATATCAGTATTTTTTAATAGCAAACATCGATATATTGTAAGAGTACACAGATTATGAGTAAACACACATTCTGAAATAATATTTACAGACAACCTCATATAGCATTGCTGTTGATTCTATCGCCTTTCGCAGGTGACTTCATACCAATATTTCATAATAATAAACATAAATATAAGAAAACTTAGAAAATTAATATCAGAGGATTGAAATAAAAAAGAGAGATAATAAACCTTAAATAAAATATTTAAATTTTGACAGTTATGTACATGCATATCGAAATATATTTTTAAAACGTTAATAAAAGTTAAAAGGAAGTTAACTTATTTCCATTTAAGATAAAAATATCGTTTGATACATTTTCATTACCTTATAGTAAGGATAAATAATGACAACAAATATATATAAATTGTCACGAAATAATATTAAAATAAAATTTATAACAAATAAAAACGAGTAAAAACGTAAAATATTTGCATATTGTTAACTGCATTCTGCGGTTGATTAAACTACTTTTGTGCTAAAAAAATATGTTTTGAGGATAAACAGCTGTTAACAACATGCATAATTAATGACATACACCCAACAAGTGTTCTGCCGTGTTTTTGTTTTAATTACACGTAACACCTTTTAATATCTGGTGCTAAGAAAAGTAAGACAAAAGTATTTTTTTAAAGAATAGTTGGAATAAGGGAAATACTTCTGCTGCGTTTAGTACTCTAATTAATTTATACAACATCTTTATGCAACTAACACCTGTTAGCATCTAGTAATAATAAAGGTGAGGCATAAATATTTTTTTAAGTATTAGATAGAGTCAAATATATTTAAAGAATATACTACGCGTGCCTTCAGCAATTTAATTAATGTATATAATGTCTTTATCAAGTTCTACATATTTTATTTATATAGCACTTGAATAAATGTATTCCGATTAACATAAAACTCCGAGTAATTGTAGAACTATCAGAATGTAAAAATAATAATAATTAAAAATGAAAAATTTTGATGATATAAATATAATATTGTTGGTATAATTAAAAATGTCTTTAAATGTTAGTTTTAACTTTTTAAGAAATCTGCAAAGACCATTATAACTATAATCAATTCCTTTTAGACTTTTACGCATATATATAAAATTATAATTTAAAGACAACTTTTACTTTATTCTACATTCAATAGGAAAAAAATTGACGGATTCATAAAAGTTTTGAACTTTGACTGCCCCATTGCTATATCTCAAAATCTGTTGGTTAAAATTACATCAATCTACATAGGCAAAATCCCTAATGTGAGAACCTATGCGTGTTAAAGAGTAAGTGATGGGCGTGTTAAGCAGTAAGTGATGGAAGTACACAGAACGATATGGAAGAAAGTCTTGTGATGGCTACAACATACTAGATTTATTTATTATTATTTTTAGAAATATTAAGTTAGCTACTAAATATTTCAACATATTGCCGAAACCAGATGTTTTAATTAAAAAAAAAAAAAAAAAAAAAAAAAAAAAAGCAGGCATACCTAAATCATTATGCTATCATACTCTAAGTTCGCTAATTCTTGAACATGGTGTTAATTTTTTAGTGTACTTGTAACATTATATAAGAATTTAACACATAGTACGGATGATAATTAACCGTTTCCGGTTTTTCTTATTAATGCTAATATGAAAAGAAAAAATGCAAACTTTTGTAATTATTTTCCAATACCATATACAACAATGTTTTGAAATGTGTAGAAAGTGTATTTAAAAACAAAATGAAAAGTTGTCATATTTGAGTTTATAATATGCTTGGCACAACTTTTCCTAAACATTTGACTCTGTCATGTAAAACAAAATGAACTTAATTGAGATAATTCAAAGAATAAAACTTACATATTATTTCGAACGTATTGTTATGTAGTATTAATTATTGTGTATATATAACGTATATTTGTCTGTAATTTCAGCATCAAGTTCTACGAAGTATGTTTTCTCACCAATAAATAAATCATCGTTTCCGGTTTTTCTTATTAATACTAATATGAAATGAAAAAATGCAAAGTTTTGTAATTATTTTCCACTATGATATACAACGTTTTAAAGTGCGTAAAAGGTGTATTTAAAAACAAAATGAAAAGTAGTCATATTTGAATTTAGATTATGCTTGGTACAATTCTTTTAAACATTTTACTCTGCCATCTAAAGCAAAATGAACGTTATTGAGATAATGCCAAGAAAAAAACTTACATGAGATTTCGCACGTATTGTTATGTAGTTTTAATGATTGTGTATTTATAAAGGTTATTTGTCTGTAAAATTTCCTTATCAAGTACTTAGAAGTATGTTTTCTCACCAATGAATAAATTATCGTTTCTGGTTTTTTATGTACAACACTAATATGAAAAGAAAAAATGAAAACTTTTGTAATTATTTTCCACTATCATATACAACGTTTTGAAATGTGCAAAAGGTGTATATATATATATATATATATATAAGGAAAAGAAAGAAAAAAGAAAAAGAAAAGAAAAGTAGTCATATTTGAATTTATAATATGTTTGGCACATTTTTTTTTTAACATTTGACTCTGCCATCTAAAACAAAATGAAAGTTATGTAAGATAATGCGTGAGATAATGGCAAGAAAAATCTTGTATATGATTTCGCACATATGGTTATGTAGTATTAATGATTGTGTTTTTATAAAATATATTTGTCTGTAATTTCCTTATCAAGTACTTAGAAGTATGTTTTGTCATCAATAAATAAAAAAGACAGGAAGATAATGGAACACGAGTTTCGTTTCTTATGCTTTTTATCAGATCATATCAAACTGTTTATTCCTTTTAAAATTTATTCAAAAAACAAATAATAATAATAAAAAAAAAGAAATCAATAAATTAGGAAGACTTTTGAAAGAAATAAAGAAAAATGAGAATTAATTTTGTTTACATAATTCAATCATACCTTTTTCAAAAATCAGTTCATTTCTGTGTACTTTATAAGAAGTCGTAAATAAATAACTAGGATTAAATTCAGTGAAGCTTTCCGTCAAACATTTTTCATTATGTAGTGCCACACATGCTGGCAATCGAAATTCGATGCCGAAAAATACGCACAGCTTGTTTTAATTTTATTCGTTTTTTGTTTATTTATTTATTTATTTTATTTATTTTTACAAACAGGAAAGAAAAAATAGGAGTAAAGTAAATAAATAGAAAAGTTATTGGAAAACTAAAAAAAATGTTTATTTTATATATAAATCAGCTTTGTTGTTGAAATTAAAAATGCATGATCCAGTGAATCAGTTCAGTAATATTACTTTGATTTAATTTTAAAATTCTGATTTTGTTAGATAGAATAATAATTTACTTCGACATTGTAAAACAAATTCAGGATTTTTTATTTTTATTTTTTATTTTTTATTTTTTATTTTTTTAGTCGGTTTTCACCTAATATAAAAAAAATCTCCATTTACTGATAATGATAACAATGGTAAATTATGGTTTATTATAAAGCTAGACCAATGAATGTACATGAAAATAATGTACAATTAATAATTGATAATCATATTTAAGGAAAAAGATGAAATTTCTTAATTTAAAATAATTCGCTTCTGTAATAATAATAACAATAATAATACGATTTAAAAAAAAAAAGAAAAAGAAAAAGAAATACGGATAACTCCAGCAGGCTCTAGTAAAATTTTTAAGGACACTTAAAAAAAGCTCATTATTAACACATAATTTAAGTGCCATTTAGTTTAACTCCATGAGCACAAAAATATTGATAAAACCAAGTTTTTAAAAGAAAAACGAATGTGAAAGTTTTATTAAACATTTTGGAATTTTGAATTTTCATTAATTTGATAATTAAATACGTTCATATTTCAAGCCTTTAATGTTACTATTATTATTATATTAAATTTTGTTTAAATGAAGAGAGATTTTACCATGTAAATTTTATTAATTTTATATACTTTAAACTTTTGTGTGTATTTTTAGTTTTACCGAACAAAATAATGACTAAAAAGGGAAGTACGAATGAGTAAAATTCCGATTTAAACCAAATCAAGCTTAAATTAAAGAGCATGGTCGAAAGCATAGGACAGCATTCAAATTTGCTGCAACAACTCCCCAGGGGGCAAGAAATGACCCTTAAACTTTTAGATGCTTTTTATTAAAATCGAAAAAAGAAGACTCCAGCCCGCAGAAGCGTGGTGCTGTGGCAAGGTCTTGGATTAATGTTACGTAGTTCCTGCGTTCGAGCCCCGACGGAACACTTATTTTTTCCTTTTTTCCCAAATATGCATATACAGATATATTATACTAGCAGGCTTTGCCCGCTTCGCTGGCCACTAAATTTAAAGGAAACTCGTTTCTATATAGCTTTATAAAATTAAAATAAATTTGTAAATTTAAGCATATATATATATATATGTATATATATATATATATATATTTCCGTAAAGAGATAATTTTACCCTATATCCCTTAATAATATCTTTGTATTTATTTTTAATTTCATAATTAAATTTCTTAATTATTTTCTCTAAAATTATTCATTTATTTTTAATATTTTGTTTTATTTCATTTATATATATTAATAATAATAATAATAATAATTAAAAAAAAAAAAAAAAAAAAAAAAAAAATACGAACAATCGCCTGGGTTCGAGAATTGAATTCTCTAACCACTGTCCCACACCGTGTTGCGTAGGTTTTTACAGAAACAACTAAAACTTTTAGGGTCGTCTTTTCGCTCTATGGGGGGGGGGGGGGGTTGCAGCAAATTTTTACGCTACCGTATATTTTCGACCATGCTCTTTAATGTAAGCTCGGTTTTGTTTAAATCGGAATTTTACTCATTCATACTTCCCTTGTAAGTATATCTTAAACATCTTAAATTTGTGGAAATTTAACTGTTATAGTTTTTGTCAAAAGATTTCACATGCACTGTAAATCACTAATAAAAATTCAAAACGTTTCATATTACTTAATTTATCGAGCATAAATGAATGTGAATGTAGTACAATCAACGGTAGTGATAACTGTAGGGGATTTTACCAGAGGGGGGAGGGAAATATTGTTGTGAAACAACCACACGACTTCCATTACCCACTATTACGCGTATTATATGCACATTTTGGAGATAATGTGATCATAAGGCATAGAATTGACTTAATGAAATTTACACCTAAATGTTTTCCTGTAAGAGAAAGTTAATACACGTTATATAAAACAGAGTTTACATAACAAGTTAAAAAAAAATAATATAGAGTTGTTTTTATTTATTATTTATTTTTTTAATACCGATTTCCGACATCTAAAAGTGATCTATCTGATCAGGATGACTATTACTTTTCCTGTGATAATTACGTAAAGCATGAGGAAGGATACCTAAAATGGGTTTAAGTAACAATTTTCATGAAAATCGTTAAAGCCGTTTTTGAGATACGCACTTTTACCAAAACTTGGTATAGTCAATTATTGATCAGAAAACAACAATTACATACAAAGCGATATTTAAAAGAGGGTTAATATGGCAAGTATAACGTAGTTAAAGGACCTGGAATTCAGCTATTTACACAGGGCGCTTATCAATTTTCCTGTACTAACTAGCTTTGTTTTTCGAAAGGACATCTAATAGAGTGTTTATTCATCAGAGACTTTTTTGAAATACGTACTTATGACCCCACGTCCGGTTGCGGATATCACCTTTACGGTTTTCCAATTTCTACCAAAATTGGGAAAATTCATCGGTACACCAGACCAGTTTCAATTCTGAAGTTTCGTAGTTCTATCTTTATTAGTTTCGGATATATATTAGCCAGAATATTTTCCACACACACACACACACACACACACTAACCAATTGCCAAACAAACACTTTTTTGGACTCAAGAGACCTTGAAACATGTAAATCAGGTGAATATCGATGTTGAATTTTCGGAATGCGTTTTATCATTTAAATCATTCTTAAAAATTGTAGATTTCGTAGTAATATATGAGTTAAGAAGCCGTACAATGTAAATAGAAAATAATTATTTACCCCGTTCCTTGCCCCTATAGGTAAAAACATCATATGACACAGATTTACGATAATTGAATTTGGATTCCATGATTATATTTGTTTGTTAAATTTGAAGCGGGTAGCAACAATGATATATATATATATAATTATAAACTCTTGTAGCTTTTATATATCTGTTTAGTGTTGTTTAATTTTACATTTAATTGCTATTGAAGTAGCGCCATCGACATTTTTTTTTTCGGGTAGATTTACAAAACTTACAGAAGGCAGCAAAATTATTCGAATGCTAGCAAATATTCCTTTATTAAAAAAAGCATACTTTATACTGTTTTGTTAAATAAATCCTTGTCAAATCATGTTCTTAGAATGACTAAGAATATGATTCGACAAGGATTTATTTAACAAAACAGTATCAAGTGTACTTTTTCATATAGAAATTTTTACTAGTGCTCGAATAATTTTACTGCTGACTGCAAGATGAACAATGGATTTCCTGACCTCAGGTCCCGGAATGAAATGAAAGTTCCCACACACAAAGTTGCAATTGGTGAACACGGACTTGCGAATAAGTGGTACAAAACTTACATCTGAGACAATAGATGGCAGCACTATATTCGGTGAAATGTTCCTAGCATAAGGCATGTTACACTGCATAGCTTTACATGCGGTCAACTGCCAGAGACAGCACAATCTGGTAACTGCAACCGTCTACACGAGTGGTAATACTGTTCGTAGGATTGCGTACTTACTGGGAAGAGGAATACTTTCGTGGCGTCATCGACGCAATTTTTCAGTAGATTACGATGAACAATGGATTAAACTTTTCTCTGGAAGTATGCCCTTTGATTTCTGTGTTTGAGGTCCCGGGAACGAATCCTGCCCTCTGCAGGCGTCGCTACTATATATTTTGTTGGGAAAATAAAAATCGAAGGTGAATTAAATACATTATGTTTATTACATTGCAGAAATGTGTATGAAAACTCATCTGCGATCGAAAAACGCGAAAATCACAATCAGACAAAATGTTGCAAAAGAAATTATCCTATATAACGCAAGATAATATCAATTCTCATGCAACGGCAATGGATGTGTTTCATAATGGCCGTTGCATAAGATAATGTGTTTAATAAGTTATAATGCGTACGGTAAAAAATAAAATAAAATAAAATAAAATAAAATTAATAAAGTATAATAACTACAAAACTTTGAATAAACACAGTGCGTTGCCGCTTTGATTGCATCACTCGTGCCTACTTTGTTCATATGAGGAAGGGTCATGTTTTATTTCGACCCGAAGCAATTATTGCTAGTTGCATTTTATAGTGTTTATTCAAAGTACTGTACTTATTATTTTACAACACCAGTTCTGTGGTCTTTATTATTATTTCTGATAAAATATAGTCTCAAATGAACTTACTGTTAAAAATAAAAAATAAAGACTAGCTTTAAAAAATGTCGTATAATAACTAAATTTCATTAAATGTTTTTTTTTTTTTTTTTTTTATAATAACATGAATTTTTCGAAGTTATTAGTTGTCAAAATTTTTTAATATAGCATAAATTGATTTTATTAAATACAATGGTTTAACTAAATCTTACTTGTTTTATTTAACTTTTCTGAACTAACATCATTAGTCATTGTAAGCAACATATAAAGTAAGTTTAGAATTTTATAAAATCTTATGAAACGAGGAAAATTCAGATAAATATTTTTTTCCAAAAGTTTTATAACAAGCCTCTTTTTAGATTTATTTATTTATTTTTTATTTTTTTTTCGAATTTTTTTTTAAAGTAAAAATAGTAAGAACTTCTGGTTTTAAATCAGCAATATTCGGAATTCTAAGAGTAAAATGCTCTTCTGATTAACATTTTCAAATATCTCTATCGTGATTTTTGGTGTAACGTACATACAAAAGATGTACATACTGTAAAAAGTGAAGAAAAAAAGTGACAGATGTGATATAACTTCTTTCTGAGACATGCAAACTTTTATAACAGAAAAAAAGCAATAACAATTTGCATTATTTAATTATTTTTTAATAATTTAATTTATTTATTTGTTTGTTTTGTGAGTTTAAAAAACAATTTTTTTTTTAAATTTTTTTTAAATGAAAGTGTTATTCTAAAAGAAAAAATAAATATTTTAAGTTTTTTAAAATTAATTTTTTTTGGAGTAGATGTAGCATACATATAATATTCATTGATCTGAAAGTATGTTGATTTCTCAAATAAATAAATAAATAGAGAGAGGGAAAAAATAAAAGTCTTATTCAATATTGATTTAAGTAGCTACATTCTAGGAAAAAGAATCGAAAAATTTCATTTTAACTTTAACGAATTAAGGAAAAGTGAAAATTTCTATTTCTGAATAATATTTATTGAAAACATACGCAACAATCAGATTATATTTGATTACTATTGTTTCGAGTACTAAGAGAAATTAAATGCAAAAAGTAATACTTCTTTTTTTTTATTTCGTAATAAATTACACCATAAGATTGCAGTCGAAATTTAATGCATGACAAAACGTTCTACTTTCCGAATATGCATTATGTAATTACCTCCGAACGTACATTATTTAAGGAAAGTATTCTAATCATGAGAAGAAAAAAAAAGATAGAATTTGATATTTTGGTGTATTTATACATTTTGGGGTTTCCTGTGTTAAATTTAGCTGTGTTATGTGTATATATGTGCATATGTATGCCAGTGAATACGATAGCGTGTAAACGATTTGTTCGAATGAGTTGAAAGTTGGTACGTATTATAGGTCACCGTAGAACGAATTCTATTGATTCCGGAAAATCTAATAGAGATTTTACAGATTATTAATATATATTTTTTCTTTACAGGGCCACGAAGAAAATTAATAAAATAAAGAAAAATGCTTTATTAATTTAGCTTAAGGGTAGTAGTTATTTAAAGAGCTATAGTGTCTATATGACTAATTCGACTGAGTTGAAAATTGATATACATGTTATAGGTTACCGTTTAGAAAATATACAGATTTTTCTGAATTTAGTTCTTATAGTTTTTTTTTTTTTTTTTTGTTGTTGTTTTTTACAGGGAAAGAGCGAAAGGGGTTCAAAAGATTGTTACTATTCTCTGGCATATATATATATATTTTCGGTAAATGCACTGAGAAAAAATATATACTGTTTTCTTCTAGAACGAATTATAGTCTTTTTCTGAATCTCTAAACTAGAAATATACATCTTAGAGCTATGTATGTAAGGCAAGCAAATAACCTGGATAGACGAAAGGATTGTGAATTTCTACATTTTCTAGATGGTTAAACGATATTGTGAATATAGTGAATCCATGGTGAGAAATTCTTCCTCGGTTCCATAGAGTTGTGAAATAAAACAAAATTATAATTTTTAAAAATCGCTTCTTGTGTTCGCGCATTTTTTTTCAGAGATTTTTAAATGATATTGATTGAGGTAATATAAGAAAATACTCTTGAGATTTATAATTTATATAGATGCATTTAGAAATCGCTAGCAAGGGAAGCTAAACTTACAATGATGAAGTGGAAATATTTTTACTGGGGCCACAATTTAGTTTATAGAAACTGACATATGTCACAGAGGTTTTTATTTTATTATTTTTTTTCAGAGTGTACGGGAGAAAAAAAAATGATCTATTTAAAAGAACTTTTAAAACACAAATTCTTATTATAGCGTATCATATAAATCTTTTCGAAGTTAGAAATGAAGTTAAAATTTAATTTGAAAAAAAAAAAAAAAAAAAAAGTAAGCTTTTTGTTTATTAACCAAAATTGAGGAAATTTGAATTGTGTTAAGAAAAGAGAAATTATTTCTTAAATCCACAAGGGATGGCAGCACCATACGATTGCCTATAAATTTTTTGATTCCATTTTCTGATTATGGGCCAATATCTGCAATTTAATTATTCGTTTGATGCACCTTTCTATTATTATTATTAATTTATTATTATTTTTTTATATTATAACTTAGCATTTTACTGATTGGGTTAATGTTTATGTGTTTTTTCCTAATCATTTTTATTTTGTATTGTTAATTGTTTCATTAACATTTTAGGGAATATTCCGCCCAACAGAGGGCGATTGTAATCCACAAAAAACTCTTTTGAAGAAACTCTTTTGAAAGAGATGTAAGAAAAAGGTTTCCTATGAAAACTCTTCAAAAATTCTTAGAATACTGTGTGGTCAACGATAAATTTTCCACAAACATACCATTATGAATGAGAGTAAGTACATAAGAATTTGAAAAAAAAATGCAACCAAAATTGAGGAAATTTGAATTGTGTTAAGAAAAGAGAAATTATTTCTTAAATCCACAAGGGATGGCAGCACCATACGATTGCCTATAAATTTTTTGATTCCATTTTCTGATTATGGGCCAATATCTGCAATTTAATTATTCGTTTGATGCACCTTTCTATTATTATTATTAATTTATTATTATTTTTTTATATTATAACTTAGCATTTTACTGATTGGGTTAATGTTTATGTGTTTTTTCCTAATCATTTTTATTTTGTATTGTTAATTGTTTCATTAACATTTTAGGGAATATTCCGCCCAATAGAGGGCGATTGTAATCCACAAAAAACTCTTTTGAAGAAACTCTTTTGAAAGAGATGTAAGAAAAAGGTTTCCTATGAAAACTCTTCAAAAATTCTTAGAATACTGTGTGGTCAACGATAAATTTTCCACAAACATACCATTATGAATGAGAGTAAGTACATAAGAATTTGAAAAAAAAATGCACGAATGAAAAACAAAACACTTGAGAAGTAAATCATATATGAAGTTATATTAAACAATCTACATTACTTAACAAATGCAAGACTTGCAAAGTTCTAAATTTTAAGAAAGCAATTGTGTAGGAGAGGGAAATGTACAAGCAATTTTTCAAACTTCTAAAACCATCACTATTTCATATTTCATCTTAACAAAGAAATCCTCAATCAAATATATAAATTAGATGATTATTAAATCCAAAGTTTCGTTATCAATTGAAATATAAGATGTCGTTATACTTACTTTGTGGTTAAATTCATTAAATTTTCTTACGCATCGATAAATAATTTAGAAAATTTTATTATTTAAAACAGAATACACTTTATTTCTACAAAATTTGGATTGTTGAAAATTATCAGAAATCTTATTTATAAATAAAAATTTCTATGCAGTTTTAAAATTTTACAATTTACATAAAATATCAAAATGGACTTTTATTTATGATATATAACACCAAACATCTGACAGTATTTTGAAATGAATCTATAAAATCTGTACTGATAAGTATAAAGGATTTAAGTCCAAAAATATCGATTTTGAGTTAAGTACATAGTCAGACTCAGAAAAAAATTCTCTATCGATTGGTATATAGGATTTAAATCCATGTCATTTAGTCTTTGAGAAAATCCATTGTTAAAAAAAGATTCCTTTCAGAAATTTAGCATCAATCTTTGGTATAAAATATTTAATTCAATTTTTTTCCTTTTATTAAGTGAAGATTGACTATCACAGAATGGTATAAAGCGTATAAAAAAACATAATCCCTTTTTCCTAATCGATTCTTCTGATTAGTTTTTAGTTAGTTTAACTTTATTTTTCGTCTCCTGAAAAATCAAGAATATGCACTTAAATCCTTTATACTTATCAGTGCAGAAATTAATAAGAATGCGTGAAAGTAATTTTATATTTACTTAATTTTAATTTAATGTAAGAAATAGAAGTGTTCTGTTTTCTTAAAATTAGATGTAATTCTCTTTATATTACAGTATAATAATGTTTATTATCAATGAATGTATGTATACTGTGTGCGCCTATTGTGTGTGCCTATTATTAAAAAAATAAATAAGTAAAATAAAACAGCAAAGATTATTTTAAAATTTTAATACATAAAATATATATCTCAAAAACATATATATATATATTTACTCATTATTTCCTAAAAAAAAAAAAAAAAAAAAAAAAAAAAGTCAACTTCAGCATTTGCACACACACACATATATATTAAAATATACACAGAAAATATGTTTTTCTAAATCATAGGTATAAGCTTTCCTAAAAAAAAAAAAATGATTATTGTGTGTAATGAAAAAAAAAATATATAAATAAAAATTTTAAAAGTATATACAGCGCATTTTAAATTAAAATAATTTATTGATATTGATAAAACATAATATGCAATTATTTATATTTAAAAATTAATGACACATGTCCTAGGTGCAAAATACTTTTATTGTAAAAAATATCCTGGAAAATCATAAATGAAATTTACTTTCGATATTAAAAAAAGTAATAATAATAATAATTAATTATATATATATATATATATATATATATATATATATATATATATATATATATATATATATATATATATATATATATATATATATATATATATATATATATATATATATATATATTGCTATTGATTGTTTGTTTTAAGAAACAAATAGTACACTTATGATTGAATACTGATATTAAATATTAAAAACGTGGGTAATTATTAAAAGTTTTTTTAATCTAAAGTTTGAAAAAAAAATAATGTTAAAATATGCATCAAATGTTTATTTAAGCATGCTATAAAAAATTTAAGTGTTTTTCATAAAAGTTATTTTAATTTATTAATACTCGCACTTTGAAAAAAAAAAAAAAAAAAAAACATTTGAAATTGCTCCTAATCCCTCTATTTACTCGTATCATATTTTCTATTTCGTTGGATTAAATTTGTTTTTCATAGTAAGAAAACATAACATGTGTTTCATCAGGGAAAAAAAGGAAAATAAAAAATCTGGAAAAAAAGTACAATTTATTAAAACCACAAAATAAAAGTCATAAAATTCGGGATTAGGAAAAAGTAATATTCATTTTTAATATTTTTTTAAAAATATGTATTAAAGTATATTATGATGAAACTGCATATATTTTTCTTGAATGTTTGAATATATCCTTAAACAGTATCATAAATTGTACGCTTTTATTGGTATATAAGGTAATTCATATTAACGCATGAGTCCCACAGTACTTATTTTTCTCGACCACTAATTTTCAACAGTAATTTTTTGCATATTATAAGCCTAAAAACTACAAAAAAAGAGTGTCTTCAGAAAAGGTTATATTTGGAAATCTGTTTTAAATGTAACACACGAGTGCATGTGTGTACATACAGACATTTAAACACACATACACATATAAATGCATATATAATTCTTCTAGTAATTGTAGTTTGATAATAGATGAGTTAATTTTTATTTCACAATAAAATAAAATCTTATGTGAAAAAAAAAAAAAAAAAAGTTAAAAATACATTTAGTTATAAACTCATAAGTGTACATAAGATGAATGTATAGTGCATGTGTTAAGACCAAATCTCTAGACTAGGAACCACGTCCTCCGTGGATTACCTTACTTATGCTTACTTGTGCTACTTGTACAGAAAAGTTCTTGACACAAAGTGCAGTGCATGATAAAAGATGATCGAAATTTATGAAATTTCCCCCTGTACAAAGCGGGCACTCAGTAGAAAGGGAGAACTAATGACGTGCAGGAGACCACATAAAAAGTCATGTGAAGTTATGAACCAAAAATTGTCTGTGGCTACGTATCTAGGGAGATTATCTGGAAGTGGGTGAGTCAAAATAATGCTCCAGGTCTTTCACATAGCATGAGTCACAAGTTAGTTTTTATTTGAGCAAAGGAAATTACGGGTTACCTCACTACAAAAAATAAAGTAAGGGAAGAAACATGATGACTGAGGCAAAATCAAGAAAGCCGGTAAGCATATTTGCTGCCAGGAATGCCACAGTGGATTGAGACTGACTGTCACTGGCAAAGTGATAGCCAAATAATTTTTTAAAAGTTTCTCAAGCTTGATTCCAGTTTTAGTTTTTATAATTCTCTCAGAAAAGTGTTCAATATTACATTCATAAAGAAACCAATTTTGTGCCCCAAGAATATATCGCATGCCACATGTAAGGAAATGCATTTTTTCTGGATTTTTTATTTATTTATTTATATAGTTATAGTTAAAATTAAAAAAATATATATCCACGTCCTCTGTATCCACAATCGTCTGTCCACGAATCTCTGTTTCAGTCTATTAAATATATGCGATTTATTTATTTATTTATTTATTTTTTTTTAAATATTGTTCTTTTCAAGAATACTTATAATGAAAATTTACACACACCAGGATGGTATGTCCCTCATCCGCGGTACGATCATACATTGAAATGTGGTAATTGATTTGCGAGATACATTTTCAACAAAATTTCGTAACACACACAAAGAGAGACAGACAAAGACAGAAACCTATTTTCTAAAAATGGCCAAACTGTTTTTTTGGTGCATCTCAAAGCATGTAAACTCCCCAAAAAATTGGAGGTCGAAATGTTTCACGAATCCCATGCTTTTCTCTTAGTATAACGAAGAATATTATAAAACTAGCTGGCTTCGCCCGCTAGCGGGTCAGTATTTTCAAATGAATCACTAAAATTAATGAATCACTAACAGTAACTTTTAGTGTTAAGAAAAGAAATTAAAAAAAAAAAAAAATATTTGTGATTGGGTAATAAGTCGGCCCGGGTCACCACTGCCTTCGGCAGCGCAGTCCCGTGCGTGCTGCGCGCGCGTATTCCTTCCCTCACCCTTCGTGGCTCCCCAAAAATTCGGATCGGGTAAAAACTCCCAGCGGGTCCTCACTGCCGTGCCTCCGGCAGCGCAGACCCGTGCGCGCTGCGCACGCATGTGTGGAGGTATATGTGTGCTGCGCGCACATATTGCTTCTAAAGTCAAGATTTTATTCTTAAGATAATTTAAAAAATCATTTCACATCGGGTAAAAATTCGGACCAGGTCCCCACTGCCTTCCGCAGCGAAGTCCCGTGAGCGCTGCGCGCGCGTATTCCTTCCCTGACCCTTCGTGCCTGAAAAAAAAAAATCTGATCGGGAAAAAACTCCTACCGGGTCCCCACTGCCTCCGGCAGCGCAGACCCATGCGCGCTGCGCGCGCACGTGTGAGGGTATGTTCCTTCTCAAGTCAAAATTTTATTCTTAAGAAAATTTAAAAAATCATTTCTCATCGGGTACAAATTCGGACCGGGTCCCCACTGCCCTCGGCAGCGCAATCCCGTGCGTTCTGCGTGCGCACAAGTTAGGGGATACGCGCGCGGTGCACGCCTATTTCTTCCCCCTCCCTTTCATGCCCTCTTAATTTACCTACGTATACCAATTTTGAACGATCTAACTCAATTGGCTGAGATGCAAAAGAAAACGTAATCAGGACACCTCAAAGCGTGTAAATCTGGTGAAAAATTTCGATAATATAAAAGTACTTTAAAATATCTTTCGAATGATGTATTAAAAGTAATTTAATCATAATTAGAAATTGAAATATTGGAATTTTAAAATATTACAGCGCCATCTGGCGGTAGAAATTTCTGTATTCCACTGTTCGATTCCAAATCAAAAAAGCTTTCTAATGATGTATTACTTATGAAATTATTTTAATTAGTATCTGAGAAACAAAAGAAAACGTAATCAGGACACCTCAAAACGTGTAAATCTGGTGAAAACTTTCGATTATTTAAAAGAACTTTAAAATATCTTTCGAATGATGTATTAAAAATAATTGAATCATAATTAGAAATTGAAATATTGAAATTTGGAAATATTACAGCGCCATAAAACAAAATTGATTCAGGACACCTCAAAACGTATGAATCTGGTGAAAATTTTCGATAATTTAAAAGAACTTTAAAATATCTTTCGAATGATGTTTTAAAAATAATTTAATCATAATTAGAAATTGAAATATTGAAATTTGAAAATATTACAGCGCCATAAAAGAAAATTGATTCAAGAGACCTCAAAACGTATAAATCTGGTGAAAATTTTCGATAGTTTAAAAGAACTTTAAAATATCTTTCGAATGATGTATTAAAAATAATTTAATCATAATTAGAAATTGAAATATTGAAATTTGAAAGTATTACAGCGCTATCTGGCGGTACATATTTCTGCATTCCACTGCTCGATCCCAAATCAACAAAGCTTTCCAATGATGTATGACTTATGAAATTATTTTAATTAGTAGCTGAGATACATTAAAATGTGTATCGAATGACGTATTAAAAAAAAAAAAAAATTAAAAAAAAAAAAATTAAACATAATTAGAATCTGAAATATTGAAATTTTAAATTATTACAGCGCCATGAGACCTCAGAACATGTAAGTCAGGTGAAATATCGATTTCCATTATCTACGGTAGTCGGTTAATGGAAGTAAATAGAAAAAGAAATATTTTTACCTTAAGTGTATTTGTGTCGTTTTGAAACTGACATCCTCTTTCGACAGATAAAATGCGAGGCATGTAAAGATAAAATTTAATTTGCAATTAAAATGTAAATCTTTTGTTTATTGACCAAAATCGATGAAATTTAAACTGCAAGTTTGTTTTGTGGTGTTAAGATTGTATACTAAGTAAAATGTGTAAAATTTGAAAAATTGAAGAAAATAGAAAATTGCAATTTTTAATCGCAGTACGAAACACGTGACCTCATTAAATACCAGATGTGTTTCCGTTGAAGACTGCTGTAGACTTATCGTCTGCAAAGCTAAGATTCTTGTGATTTGTTGCCAATATTTTTTTTATAGTTTAGTTAATTTTAAAAAATCTAATTGTCCGATCGATAAGCCGTTTAAACCATCGGTTAAAAAAAAAAAAAAAAAAAAAAAAAGCCCTTTCCAATGGTATCTTGTTTGTAACAATACGACTGATATTTCTAATTTATTTTCCACTTTTTCTGTAAAAATGTCGCTTTTTAGGCATTTAATCATGAATTCTGGGTCATTTTTCGTTAGACAATGGTCGACATTTTAATTAATATCTCCGCTAATTAGGGTCGCATCGTTTAGCAAATTAGATACCCAGATCTGCGATAAATTCTCTGTCCATCGGTACCTGTTCGAAGTCCGTGCGACCGTTAGCGGCGGAGCTTTTGCTGCGTCAAGCCGTTTCTCACAGACACACACACACACACACACAGAGAGAGAGAGAGAGACACACGCGTACAGATTTTAATAATATAAGGAGATAACAATTACTGAATACAATGCATAAAATATAAAATTTTAAACCTGTCACTATTTATTTATTTCATCAATTTTCTTGTACAGATTTAAAAAAATATATATATCGCAGATTTCTTTGTTTTTCAGAAATATATTCCTGCTTTTAATGTCCGATCTATTATTCTTAGATCAATGTAATTAAAAAACATTTATTTTAAATGCGAATTGAACTGCAGCTAATGAAAAAAAATCTATTTTTTTAATTCTATATGCATCTTGATAAATACACAACTGCACTGTAAAAAATAGTTTTTAAAAAATGAGTAAAATTGTCGCAAATTTGCTCCGAAACAATATCTGCTTAAATTTGAAAAGCCATGCACTAATTTTTGAATATATTGACATGATCAAAAATAATCCTAATATCCCCCTGTTTGACATGTCAATACACTCAAAAATGAGTACATGGGTTTTCAAATTTAAGTATATATTGTTTCGAAGCAATTTTGAGACAATTTAGCTCATTTTTATGAAACTATTTTCAACAGTGTGCATTCATTGCAAATTGCATTTCAACTTGTCTTATTTTTCCTAAATTTATAATTAAATTATATAATATAATTATTAGTTTTAAATATAAATAATTAGTTTCAAACCTTAACTTCCCAAGTAATCTCATACTAAATTCCATGTGAAATAAATCCATCAATTTTCATTATCGTATAAAGGCACGAATTATATTTTTAAAAAAAAAATAATAATAATAATAATTACATTTAGATAAGAAATATTTACGTAATTTTAACTAAGCGCATACTCAAATTATAGATATCGTTAGATATATTGATGCTAGTCAAAATTGGAAAATAATGCTTGTTTAATTATTGTAAATAATAGTCTCTAAGAGAATTTATCGACCATAATTTCTTGCTGGTATTATGGCTCCCTAACAACACACTTCTCCATAACCCATCCTGAAGATGTCCATAGCATGTCTGTAGATATCCTTTTCATCCAGAGGACATCCTCAGGATTTCATTTGGAGAAGATGTGCTGTTAGGGTTAGAGTTTAACTTTTACATTAATCTCTGTAAGTTTTTTGTTAGCATTAAATATTTTTAAATCTAAAGAATCGATATTTTCTTAACGCGTTTTAGAACTTAGCAATTAAAATAAATAAATTAAGAAAAATGAAAAATTGTTTGAAATGAGCATAATTTGTTTACATTTCATTCATTCTTTATTTCACATCATTTTCTTTTATTTATTTATTTACTATTTTCTTCTACATTATATAAAGACAATTTGTAATGTTAGGTAAAATAAAAATTAATAGCTTTTACGTAAAGTATGATTTTGGAAAAATAAATAAATAAATAGATAAAAGTAATTCTAAAGGAAAATAATAATAATATTAGCAACAATAATATTAATAGTTCAAATATTAAATGAAACATAAGAAAACAAATATCAGTGATGCTTAATATCTCTATATAATAATAATAATAATAAATAAAAGTTACTGCCAGCGGCGTCAATTGTTTTTGCCTGTGACCTCATCTCCTCGCGAACGACAGGGCCCTCGGAGAGGTGATAGGTACCCTTGATTGCCAGACACTTTAAGGAAAACATTTTTTTTGGTTAGAAATTTCTATTGCTTTAATTAACGAAGTTATCAATTAAAAATCTCGCGTTAACAAAGGTATTTTATTTGACAACTTAGGAATACTTGCTCTTTTTACGTTATTTCTTCTTTCTCTGATGTTGCTTTTTCTCAGGAAAATTAAAATGTAATCTATGTGAAAAAAAAAATAATAATAAAATAAATTCAATGTTGCTTTTAGCAATAAAGGAATTTATCGTCAACAAATAAGTAAAAAGCGTTATCTGGATATTTTCAATGAGAATATGAATTTATCGTCTCTGGATACATTTTTACTACTTTTTAGAAAACTAAATGTAAAGAAAAAAAAAAGAAAAGCAAAGGAAATAATCCAAAAGAAAATGGAAAAAATGAAAAAAAAAAAAAAAAAAAAAAAAAAAAATAGAATAAAGAAAAAAAAAAAAAAAAAAGAAGAAGAAGGAAAAACGAAATTGAAAAATTGGCGTCCTCGAGATACCAATGAGAAGAAACAATTATTTAGAATTGTAAAATCTTTCTAAAATAACAAATATTTTTAAAATATTAAGCAAAAATTTAATCCAGATGAAATGAAAATTAGTTTGTATTTTATTAGTTTTGTTTTAATGCCGGGCAAAAAGGATTTAGTGATGAATATCCTGAATTCATTACACAACTATTGCTGTAGAGTTTTGTGTCTAACTCAGAAATTTTTAAATTAAATTTAAGAGAAACAACTTAGATCAATTTATATAAAGAATTAGTTTTTTTTTTCTTAACTCGAAACATATTTAAACGATTCGTTAAATGGGAATATCTTTAGTATGACTAATGTAGCGATTTTTTTAATTTAGGGTTTAAATAGCTCTGACGATTTCCGCAGCCATGATAGCCATTTTAACTCTAGTCATGCATAAGTATGTAGATAAATTATAAAATGTTAGAAAAAAAAAATAATAAAGATAATAATAACAATAATAATAAAAAAGAAATGCTTAAATATTAACAATAGTTATACAAGTTATTTATTTTCAATTATTCTGTTTAAATCATACAATTACTCATAGCGCAGTACTAGCGCGACATAAAACCCTACCTACCTAACTACCTACCTACCTGATTAAATCATATTCTAGAAAAAAAAAATGCACTTCAAAAAATCACTTCACTGCTACAAGTACCATTTTAATCCTAGCTGTACATTAGAAATAAACATGAAATGTTACATATTGTTCTAAATTAACTAAAAAAATCCAATAGTAAAAAAATTAAATAAATAAATAAATAAAAAATAAAAAATAAAAAAATAATATATATATATATAAATATATATATAGGCATTTTAAAAATATAAGTTCCTATTTTTTTTTTTTTTTTTTAACAGGCAATTATACCGAAAAAATTCCTCGCCAACTCGTGACAAAAATTTAAATGTCACCAAAAGTTTCTAATCGTATAGTAAACCGATAACGCTAAATGGTTTAGATTTGAAGAATTTCTTTCTGTTCTTTAACAAATAATTACAAAAAAAGTTACTAATATTTTTATTTATTTTATTTTTTTATTTTTTATTTTTTATTTTATTTTATTTATTTATTTATTTATTTATTTATTTATTTATTTTTGGGGGGAGGGGGTCTATCTGTATGTGTGTGTGTGCGCGCTTACATCTAGCAAATATTTGCGCCCAAAATATTTCCAAATTGTTATAAAGTTGTCAAACATTAAAACAAATTTTTTACATATTATTTCATTTAATAAGAGATACAGTAGCAAGTATTGTGTATTTCAATGTGATACCAAATACAGGGATTTCTATAGTATTCTGCCTTTATCTTGTGTTATGTATTACTAATATTACTATTCAATTCAAGGAAAAGCTGCGAATAGGCGGGTAGAGCCCCTCAGATGTTAATGAGCAAAGCAAATGGGGGATGTTGGGGGGGGGGGGAGAGTGAAGCCTCTCTTGGAGGTTAATAAACGGAGTGAGCAGGGGCCAGAGCCCTCTAGTTTAATTGAATTTTTTCTAGATATTGGATTTACTAGATATAGAATAAGTAGTAACAGTGATCTTACCTCCAATATATAATATAATATCAGAAGGCTCTTGCATGTTAATGAGAAATATTTTATCCGTGAGTATAACAAAAACAAGCACTTTCCTTAGAACAACAATTTTCCTGTATAAGAGTGTTGCCATTCCAGGGCTATATTTTACAGATGAATTATTTCAGAAATTATTCATTAGCAGCAAACTTTATTAGTTCCTATTTTTCGAAGGTAATGAATAAATATAGGAATGTAATGTTGAGACATAATATTATAAAATTCGTTTAAATATAGTGACTGGCGAAGCGGACAAATCCTACTATATAATAAAGAAATGTATTATAATAATACAATTAAAAATATATATATATATAATAATCAAATGAGTAAAAATACCGATACCATTAAATAGAGAGACAAGAAAAAAATGGAGCTTTTGAAAAGATCTTATAAATTTCATTATATAATTGAAGGAACGCTTATAATTGAATTAAAATTTCATAAATGTCCTTACTTTTTTTAAAGTGAACTGAAACTTATAAGCATTCATTATAAAAATGAAGTTTTTGTGTTACTTCAATTTAGCATTTTTATAGCTCATATATTCTGATAACTTAGATTTGTATTAAATAATGAAAACTGATAACAGTGAATGAATACTTATATTAGTATAGCTACACATAAATTTGCAAAATGCTCATTATTTAAAAACTAATTTACAGGGCGATATATCACTTTTTCAATGCATGACGGACATATGCACTAGATTTTCATTCTAGGATAAAGAAGCTGGTGTTCTTTTTTAACACATATTTATTTTCTTGAGAACAAATGTTTAGACGCCAATCAGAACATCAGCGAATTTCTTATTCATTAACCTTATATATATATATATATATATATACAATATTTATGTGTGTGCGTGTGTGTGTGTGTGTGTGCACACAGGGCTTTAAGAGGCGACTCTTCTGTTATATTTTCGTACCACTATTTCCATAACATAAAAATTATTAAACTTACACAAGCAAAGGGCATATTTACCTCCAAAAAATTATTATAAAATTAATTTTTTGAACTTTTTATATACCATGTTTTTAATTTTTTCTTGAATCATACAAACGCTACCGAAAGCAGCGGGAAACAGGAACAATTGGCTAAAAGTATTTAAAAAAATCTTTGCTACCGTCTTTTGAGTTTCAAATGGGTAACTAGCCAAGAAGTTACTTAAATATCGATTGCAAAAAATGTGTTTTCACCGTGTTCTGAACTATTCTGAAAATTTCAAATGTCTAGTTAGTCGGGAAGTTAGTAAAAAATCGATTGCATGCTTTGTACTGGTAACGCTTCCGAAGGCAACATAAACCCAAAACAATTGGTTAAAAATATTGAAAAAATGCATTTTCTCCGTGTTCTGAATTATTCTGAAAGTTTCAAATGTTTAGCTAGTCGGAAAGTTAGTTAAATAAATTTTCTGTTGAATCATATAAACGCTGCCGGAGCCAGTAGGGACCTGAAGCAGTTAACTAAAAGTATTTTAAAAAAATATTGTCACCGTGTTCTGAGCTATCTTGAAAGTTTCAAATGTTTAGCCAGTCGGGAAGTTAGTGAAAAATCGATTGCAAGCTTTGTACTGGTAACACTGCCGAAGGCAGCAGGAACACGAAATAGTTGGTTAAAAAGTATTTTTAAAATGCAAATGCATTTTCACCGTGTTCTGAACTATCCTGAAAGTTTCAAATGTCGGGAAGTTAGTTGGGAAGTTAGTTAAATAAATTTTCTGCCGAATTATATAAATGCTACCGAAGGCAGTAGGGACCTGAAACAATTTACTAAAAGTATTAAAAAAATTATTGTCACCGTGTTCTGAGCTGTCCTGAAAGTTTCAAATGTCTAGCTAGTCGGGAAGTCAGTTAAAAATCGATTGCAAGATTTATACTGGACAAACAAACAAGAATCGAAGTTAATAAAAACGTGGTAAAATGAATTTTTATCGTGTTCTGAACTATCCTGAAAGTTTCAGATGTCTAGCTAGTCCGGAAGTTAGTTAAATAATTTTTCTCTTCAATCATATAAACGGTGCCGAAGCCAGCAGGGACCTGAAACATTTGACTAAAAGTATTGAAAACAATGTAATGTCCTGTGTTCTGAGCTATCTTGAAAGTTTCAAATGTTTAGGTAATCGGGAAGTTAGTGAAAATTAGATTGCAAGCTTTGTACTGGTAACGCTGCCGAAGGCAGCAGGAATCCGAAACAGTTGGATATATATATATATATATATATATATATATATATATATATAAAGCATTTTTACCGTGTTTTGAACTATTCTGAAAGTTTCAAATGTCTAGCTAGTCAGAAAGTTAATTAAATAAATGTTCTGTCGAATCATATAAACGCTGCTTGTCGCTGCTAGATTCAGGCAGTAGGGACCTGAAACAGTTGACTAAAAGTATTAAATAAATGTATTGCCACCGTGTTTTGGGCTGTCCGGAAAGTGTCAAATGTCTAGCTAGTCGGGAAGTTAGTTAAAAATCGATTGGAAGATTTGTACTTGACAAACAAACAAACAAGAAGTTAATAAAAACATTTTAAAATAGTGGCAGCCTTGTATATATCACAATAAAATTGTAAATAAAATCGCAAACCAAATTTAATACACAAACTTACATAAGTTTATATCCAGCAAATTTAATAAAATATGGATAAATTAAATGCTCAGTTAAGCACGCCGCCAAGCATGCCTAATGTGTTAATTGAAGCATAAATTTTCTAAATATTTCCAAGAGACATAAAAATATTAACAAAGGCATTTTACCGTAATAAAATTTTATTTAACATCAAAGCAATCTTTTACTAAAACATTTGATATTCAAGATTAAGAATAAAATTATGATGCGGTGTATTAATCTAGTATTCAAACAGAAATGAATATCAACTCTAAAACTCTTTCTTTATTAAGTTTTGAATAGAGAATTTCATGAGCTATTTAGACCTTTTATTGAATGTTACTAAAGTTTCTTATCATAAAACAAAGAAATACGAAGATATTTTCATTAATGTGCATTTAAGTCATAATTTAGTCTTTTAAATGTAATTGAAATTGGATAAAAATATTTTTGTAGGAAGTTTTATGTCACAAATTAGTTATCAATAGATAAAGATTTTATGCGTGTATTGCATTAAGGTACTGATAATTTTCATTATTATTTTAGTTTTTTATTTATATCATTAACATAAAAAAATCGAATTACAAAATTACTGTTATAATTATTTCACAAAATTCTACTTGAAAGCCTGTTATATCAAAATATAAGACAAACTTTTTTTTTTTTTTTTTTTTGAGATAAAACATAACTATGAACCAAATCTCTCTCTTTCTCACTCTCTCTCTATATATATATATTTATTGAAAACAGAAGATGACAGAAGAAAACAGAATGAAAACAGAAGAAAGCATTACAGAAGATGAAACCAAGTGTCACATGAAAAATTAGAAAGAACATGAATAAACGTTTCTGAAAATAATAATAATAAGCATACTTTAATGAATATATACAAAATTAATACTTTTTCAAGGGCATAGACTGAATGTTGCATACACATTAGGTATTATTTCTGTCATAATGTATACAATTTCCTAAACCTTTACACTATTATATGCCTAATAACACCTAAAAGACGTTAAAAAAAGGTAAAAATCAATAAGAAAATGGAAAAATAAAAGACGAGCGCACTTTTAAAACTACAAAAGCCAATATTAATTAAAAAATTAAATTAATCTTAAGAATAAATAATAAAACTAAAATTATTTCTTACTGTACATTTGCGAAAATCGCTGATATCGCATCAAACATACCAGTATACCCACGATGCTAAATAGAGTTTAATTCGCAGTGAGATGTAGAGTTATAGTTGACTTCTATACTATTAAGTTGAAAATAAATGTTAACATTTAAAAGAAATAGCATCTTTTATTGATATTAACAACTAAACAATAAAAAATAAATTTCATTAAATTATAATTTAATTTCTGTCAGTCATAGAAAATTATGAGATTCATAAATTCGCAACACAGTAGTAACGTACGAATGTGAAGGTTTTTTAGTGGATTAAAAAAGAATGAAAGATGAATTAATGACGGCGCTCTTTATTAGAAAGAAAAAAAGGAATGACTTGCATTATTTTTTTATTATTTTTTATTTTTATATTTTTTTAATGTAGGCCTATGTAAGCCTAAACAAATTGTTTCTTTTGAAAACTTCTATTAGGAAATCGGTCACTTAATAAAAAACACCATTCGAAAAGTAATTAAAAGTTATTAAATAAAACATTTTAGAAAGTTTAACAATTGTTTTGCAAATGAATTTCTCTACAAATGGAAGCTCATAAAAAATTCTTTATAAAGTCGACTAATGAAAAACACCATACTAAAAGTAATTACAAAGTTATATACATTACATAAATTTCTAACTTAATTATATATATGAAATTAATAGGTTGTATATATGACAAAAAATGACTTATAACAAAAGCCTACAAAAATAACGCTGTCAAAATTTCATTTGCTCATTTTATCTTATACATATGTTTTTTCATATGTTGAAACTTAAACTGAAATCAGTTTTCCTCTACCATGTATATATTTTTGCTAAAACAGTGTCTCTACCAACACAATTTCTTCATTTTCGGTAGTTTCTAATACTTTTCCATGATTAATTATAAATAATCGTCCAATCATATTATAAAATTTACCATACAATTATAATGGTGGAAGAGTCACTGAAAAACATATTTTGGTAGACACCTTGTATTAACGAAAACCTATAAGTGATAGTAAAAAACTGGCTTTTCTTTTAGTTTCAGTATATCAAGGAAAAAAAAAAAAAAGATCCGCCAAAGTTTTCATGTCGAGATTTTAGATACAGGCTGGTGCCATTCACTTACAGGATATTTATAGAGATATTATTTTAAATGCAGTGTTTTTCAATTAATTTAATATGTTGTTTCTACATATTTAAAATATAATACATGAGGAAAGTTTCAACGCAAAAGTATACAGGGTGATTATAATTAAAGTTACGATTTCAAAACGCTATAATTTTATAACTACCCATCAAAGCTATTTGATATTGCACCAGAGCAATCGGGAGGCAATGAAATTTTGTTTGGGGGAGGAAAAAAGTAGCTCCAATATGTTCCTATAGATGGCGCTGTCAGGGTAATGTCAGGAGAAACACCTAAATGGACTCATTAAACACATGAATGTTGTTAGCAACACAATGGAATAGCAAGAAAGAATAGACTTCAAGTGTTTACTATATTGTTTTAGCTAGAAAAACAAGAATACGTGTTTACAGCGGAAACAGTCTTAGTGAAAAGAGAAAAAGAGGAGCTTCATGAAACAAACACCTTACGGACAATTAAGGACAAATTTTTAAACATTTTTATTTGTCTTTTGCCAGACAAAATTTTATTGCCTCATGATTGCTCTGTTAAAATATGAAATCGCTCTGATGGGTAGTTTTAAAATTATAACATTTTGAAATCGTAACTTTATTTATAATCACCCTGTATTATTAAAAAGAAGAAAAAAAACATAATGAATAATAAATAAAAGTAGAAAGTACGAATAAAAACATGAAAAATGAATGAAATAGCAATGTTTAACATACCTTCTTTTTAAGCTCAACCACATAATACGCTTATGTGTTATCGAAATTGAAATAATTTTACTCCTTTGATCATAGTAATAAGTAAATTTTCTCCGTGTCCCAGAAAATATTTTTAATTCTTACCTTAATCAAAGTCTGTAGTAAACGAGCGGCAGTAATATATATAACATACATACGAGTTTCTTATTTCAATCCAAAAGGCAATTAGATGCTAATTTACTTCAAATTTTTAAGCCAATTAATCATTAAGATAATTAATAGTTCTTTCTGTCTCTTAAAAATCTATCTGTAAGTTCTTTTTAATCAAAATCTATTGTAGTGGGACAATGATAATTTACAACATACATGCCATCGTTTATCTCAAATAAATAAGGTGTTTAGACGCTGTCGCAATTAAAAAAAAAAAAAAAAAAAAAAAAAAAATGAGATCATAGGCCCCAATGATGAATAAATTTTAATCGGCTACTTCTCCCATCAAAATCTATCGTGTGACAGTGATCAATCTTTCAACTATAAGCTCAATCAAAAAAAGCGTTTACAGATTATTGTGTTCACTGACACATATACACACGTGCATGGACAATCCCATATACACAAATGCATAAACACACACATGGACGTCTTGTAATATAGAAAAGCTAAATAGGGGAGACCTCAAATTATATAGATACACCAAAATCTTATAGTTAAAAGTTTGCATAACACTTTCCTTACTTAATGTATGCACGTAAATGAATAATTAAAATGGCCTATTGTTTGTGTTTTTAATGGAATATTTTGATCCTATACATGAAGGCTTTTAAATTAAATAATAAAAGAGCTAAAAAAATTTAAAGAACTTCTGAAATAAATTTTATTTTAACATTTAATAAATAACAAAAATTAATAAATAAAATAAATAATTACCTAAATTCACTTAAACTTGAGAATGTTAATCATAAATTGCTTAGTTTATATATTCTGTATATTTATCATTTTATGCAATAAAAAAATTATATATTCTGTATTTTTTATTCTCAGAATATTTTACTACACACATATTAATTTAAAATTACATGATAAAGAGATGCTTACACTTTTTTAACAATACACTATTGCGCATTTTTTCAATTAAAATATTAATGTTAATAAAGATAATAAAATAATGCAATTAAATAAGACATCTTTTTTTAAATTAAATAAATCTCGCAGTCTTAAAATATTGTTTCTAGTACTCATAATATAAAACATTTTTAATTAATATACATGCGTAACATCTTACAGCTTGATTAATTTTAGAAATTAAAAGATGTTCCGTGTTTAATTAAGGGTAATTAAATATGAGCAAAAAAAAAATATATATATTTTTTTTAATAACGAAAAGAATTAAAACGGCAATTAACTTAATTAAAAATTTAAACATCTTACATTTGTTATTAAAAGAATTACCTATGACACGTGTTTTAATTTATTACTCTTTTCTTTAGAAACATCTTTTTTTTTTTTTTTTTTTTTTTTTTTAAACTCAATTAACTTTCTTTCATTTTAGATGTTACTAGGGATTTTAAAATAATCCAATTGAAATTCATTATGCATAAATTTTCCAAATTCAACATATATTATTTATTAGGAATTCATTCCTTAAATGAATGAATTTTTCTGATTAATAATAAAAGTATAGATTTTCTATATAAAATTGAGAAAGAAAATACATATTTTACGCCTAGACGAACAAATAATATTCAACATTTCACTATATTAATTCCATTAATTTTCTTTTACTGTATTTGTATTATATAAATATCAAACCTATAATGTAGTGGAAATTTACACCGAAAAACAGAAAAATTCTTGCTGAACATTTTTTTTTCTACATCCATTATTATTATTATTATATATATATATATATATATATATATATATATATATATATATATATATATATATATATATATATATATATATATATATAATTATTTATTTATATATAATTGAAGAATGATATCAATATTACTCTAAGCTGCATATTCATTAGTCAGAAAAGAACAGTACACATAAAATTATCTTAAAAATTCTTTAAACATTATATTATCGCTTAAAATAATGCACTGACATTGGTTGTATAGGATACTTTATATTGAATGACTTAAGTGCAGAAGGATGGTAAAAATTCTCTGATTGATTTTTTTAGCTATCATATTAATTCCGAAACTACAAATACGCAAGTTTTATACGTTAACAGTAAAAAAATTTCTGATTACAAAATCGCCTTGAGAGACACTGTTAATGAAAATAACTCCACCAATTACACAAAACAATAAAAATAGATAAAATAACAATCATGTAAAGACTGTCCTGTGGTGTAAGGATTAAGAACAATTGGCCACTCTAGGTTCCTTAAAATAGTAGGAGTGCCCTCCGAGGCGGTCTTTCTAAAGGGTCCTAACATGCATTTTCGCAAGTTTCAAAGAAAAACATGGAAAAACTCAGAATGTCTAAGCCGACATGCATGACGTCGGATTGAACCTGGCACCTCTCATGCACCAGCTTTGAAAGCAGAAACTTTAGACAACCAGTAAAGATTGGTAAAAGATATATTTATATTTGATCCACAATACTAGGATGAAAACTTATGTCAGTACCTGTCCGATAGTCTAACCCATCACTGGACTGGTCGTATTGGATCAAATGATATGTTAATGCTTTGTTGGCTACTGAGATTTCCTTTTATACACTGAAAAAATAATATACCACCGTAGCTTCTTAAACTAGATGTCTTCCGCGTGGCTCGGAAATTCACGGTAGACAGCGCCACCTAGTACATACTGAGAGGTTTTTTTTTTATTCAACAGCTACCGAAAAATTTTAAAATTGGGATTTGATATACATAAAATGCAAATAGAATCAAAGAAACGTCGATTATATATGTCATATAATATCACCTATTAAAATTATTTGTGACACTTGAATAAAAAAGTTCGCAATCTGTAACAGGTGGCGCTGTCTACCGCTTTAAATGTTGCCAAGTTTCCGAGCCGAGCGGAAGGCATTTAGTATAGGAGGCTGTGATACCACCTTCATCTAGAAGTGGTCATTTTCTGAATCATTAAACTAGAGATATAGATTTTTTAGTTATGCATATTAAATAATCAAATAATCTGGATAGTCGAAATGGTCGAAATGGTCGAGAAATTCCAGTCTATGGTTTTCTAGATGGTGAAACTATATTATGAATAATATGAATTTTTTGTATTACAAGAAATTCTCACTCTATTTCCTAGAATTGGGTCATAAATCAAAATTGGAGTTATTAAAATTCACCTCGTACGTTTGCATTTAATTTCAGTGATTTTAAAAATTGGATAACACTCGATAACATATAAAAACACTCTCTACTGATAGGGGTATTTAGAAATAACTAGGAAAAGGAACTAGAAATTATAAAGAGGACACGTAACTATTTTTAATGGAACCACAATTTTGTTTGTAGATGTTAGTCATAGATTTTCTTTCAATGCATTTTGTAATTTTATTCATATGGGGTTTTGTTAATGACAAAGGTTCATTTCTCTATTTCCCGATTACTAACAGCATCTGATTTCACGGATAATTGAAGAGATCAAACTAACAACTATTACCTATAAAAATGCATTCCTGATACAGGGGTAGTACTATCAGCCTTTTTATAAGGACACTCTCAGAGATAAAAAAAAAAAAAAATCCGCCTGTTTTGCCACCACTAATTTCATGCAAAAATATCTCTGGAATATTTATAGTAATGTGCTATGATTATACAGCGTAGAAATCATTTCATGAAAATTGTGGTAGCAATAAATTTGAAAATTCCTGATTCATGAGAGAGTTCTGAAAAAAGGGCGGAGAGTACGACCCCCTGCTGATAACATCACAATGCTTTAAATTGGTTGCATTCTTGTTAATGGATTTACAAACTAATGTATTGAACATATAATTTTTTCAAAATAAATATTTCTGGCACTTATAATTTTTTTTTCTTTTCTTTTTCAGTGCAGGATTAATATCTGAGATGCCAACATTTTAATTTATTGAGGAGCATTTTTAGCCCTGCTTTTATTCCATACCACTTTTGTTTTGAGAGTAATTTTTGTTCTTCTTTTACCGTAGTTATATATTTAAGAAAAATATTCTATAAATTAAGAGGCACGAAATAGAGGCGGGGCTGAAAATGCACCAGAATAAATTGAATATTGGCAACTTTGTTAATATTATTAGAAACATGAAACAGGAGCACATTCAACTGTTATTTATTGCGTGAAATTGACTCATATATTATTATTAGTTCTAAATTTCTGTAAAAAAAAAAAAAAAAAAACATAAATTCTTTAATAGTAGCTTGAGGAGAAATCTGTAATTTAAAAGTATTTAAAATTAAAGATTTCAATTTATCTAAGCAATGAAAATAAACGAAGCGTTTCTTGTAGACACACATTATTCTTATAAAAGAAATACGCTGTTTTTTAAGGCGTTATCTATTATTTATCACTTTATGAAGAAAAACTTATATATATATATATATATATATATATATATATATACAGAGTGATTCCAAGGTCACTGGACTAACTTTGAGAGGAAGTAGAAAACATCACAAGTATTAAGCATTGCTTAGGAACTCATGTCCCCTAATGTCATTTTAATCCTTTAAGAACTAACTGTTTTGGACTACTGTATACTACTAACTCCGCCTACTGTGTAAATCTTCATAAATGCTTCATTATTTCGCAAAATTATACACGATGTTTGCATTATTGCAATTACTTACTGCAAGAAAACACATCAATAAAAATAGAATTTATTTATGTGAATATTAAATTTATTAACGTTAAAAAAAAAAGCGACATTGGAGAGCCATGCCCATATCCACGCAAAATCACCCGGTTCTTAAAAGGCTAAAATGTCGTTTGGGGCCACAGCGTATTTATCCAAAATATTTGAACCGTAATTTCACTATCTAACTTTGATTTGAATTAGTTTAGTATTTCTAAAGTTATCGTGATAGCACATTTTGAAGTGGCAGTTTGATATTAAGTGGCCGCAACTTGGAAACAAAATGTTAGAACAAGTTTCCCAGAATACTCATCCAAGGTATTTGTATGATAAGTTCACTGTCTAACTTTGGTTTGAATTGATTCAGTATTTCAAAAGTTAACCTAATGATAAATTTTCAAGCCGTAGCCTAATGTTAACGGCCCCGCTCCACAAAGTGACATCCGCCACTTTGTTAAAAATGGCGAATGACGCTCATTGATAAACTGAGTTGAGAACCTTAAATGGTCTATGTATACATAAAATTTCTAATTAATCGGGTATTAATTACGCTTTTTAAGATGTGGATTTCAAATTTTCAAGTGACCTCCACTTGAAAACAAATGAACGGAGAAACTTGGATTATGAACATACTAAATCTTAACCAGCGAACTGATATTTATAAGATAAATTCACTATAAAAATTTAGTTCTATTTAGAGTATTATTTTGGAATTTATCGTGTTAGCAGATTTTAAAGAGGGAGCCAGATTTCAAGTGGCCTTCTTATCTTAAGATATCCGCCACTTTGTTAAAAATGGTAGATAAAGTTCATTAATAAACTTGGTTGAGACCCTTACATGTTATACGTATACATTAAAATTCAAGTAAATCCGGCCTTAAATACGCTTTTTAAAATATTGATTTGAAATTTTTAAGTGGCCGTCACTTGAATAAAAAGTGGCACAGCAACTTGGTTACAGAACACTACAAGATATTTATAAAATAAGCGGGCTGTCTAAGTTTGGTTTGATTCAGAGTATTATTTCGGGTATTATCGTAGTGACAAATTTTTTATTATATATGTATGTACATCAAAGATATTCAGTGATGGTCAAAATTATAAGAACAAGGGAAAAATCGCCAAACTTTGGCTGCAGTTGTCCGGATAATTATACAAATTTTATGGCTGTAAATCAATGATAAACGAAGCAAATTTTTATTTGTTTTTATTGAAATATATATGAAACGAATAAAATGTTCATAAAATATATTTTGGATTTAGTCAGCAATGTGATATGGACAAAATGATAAGGAATATTTGTTTTTGTGTGCTCTTAAAAGCGAAATTTACATGTGTTTTGCTCTGCACATGACACACCTAGACGATATAAATGCTTAGCAAGCCATTCAGAACGCTATAGTATACTTTTGCAGCCATGTCACCAGGTACTAAACTTTCAGAATTTAAAATAGGGAAAGTGGTTATTTTTAAAAGTTGAAGACTTACTGTACTTAAAATTGTGACAAATCTTAATAGATCGAAGACGGTCGTTTAAATTTTCTTAAAAGTCTAGACAAATATGGACGGTAATGACATACGGACAGGTCATCTTTTGTTTATTTGCATGATAAAATAATAATAATAATACGGCGAGCTTGCTGCAAAAAGCAAGCATCAACGGAAATTAAACGGGGAATAAACTTACGATGCAATGGTCGAACTGTTCGACGCGTTTTACAAAAAGAAAGAAAGGTTGCGTCAGTTGCAAAACCTCCCCAGACCATTAGTGACCCCCTTCAAATTTACTCTTTATGAAAACTTTTACTTTACAAAAATCATACCAGAAGTAGCCAAAACCACCTGGTAGAGCAAAATTGAACTTTTTTTCATCAGAAAATGTAACATTATTCGAAGAGTAATGCAGATTTTTGCAAACACCCCTCTCAGTTTCTTACGAGCTTTTGTAAGACGTTTTCATTAGTTTTCCATAACGCTCATTTTCTTTTTCTGAAACACGTTGAACAGTTCGAGTACTGCATCACATGTTTAAATTCCGTTTATTTCAGTCGATATTTGTTTTAAGGAACATGTTCACCAAATTATCATTAAGGTAATTCCGGGAGAGATGCCCCACTTAAGGAAAGGAAGCTATAAAATAAATTGAGTAGTAACAATGACGACGAAAATTTGTGTTAAATACATAATAGATATTGTTTATTACTACTAAGTAGTTATTTTGTACCATATTGTAAATTTTCTATAAAAAAAAAAAAAAAAAAATTGCGTCAGCACTACATTTTGCCATCTCTCCCGAAGTTGCGGGTGAGATGCCCCACTCACATTGGAGAGATGCCCTACCTGTAAAAACATAATAAAAGGTTTTAACATTGGTCAACAGTGATCATTAGTGGTCAGTAGTGGTCAATAGTGGTCAATGGTCCCCAAAGAGCTTGTTTTGGTATTATTATCTGTTTTTCTTCGACGACGAACTGTCCGAGAAGGAATTCCATAGTTCCTAGCAGCTTCAATGACCCCTACTTCTAGTCTCAAGAGCCTATTTAAATGGTTTTCTGTCCAGGTCCCACCAGCTGTTCCAGTATTTTTCTTTTGTACACTGTAATCATCTTTCCTGAAACAAATAAGAAGCATTGAACAACTGCATTAACAAATACAATAATATACACTTACCGCACAATTAACTGCCCACCTACAGTTTCGTTAGCACCCAAGATTGTTTACGTTATAGTTTAAATGTCAAAGGTCAGTCTGATATACCTGAGCGTTTTTTGCTTTCTTATCTGGATTCAATTTGCTTTTTTGTGATTTCATTTTGAGTTGCCACTTCTAGAGATCACGCGAATTTGAATTTTATTTGATGAATTTAAATCTAAATTTATAATTTCAAAAAATATTTTTAAGTTGAAAATTTTAACGATTTACAAATATTACGCATTTTATAAAAACAATATTAGTTTAAAATTTAAACAATTAAATGACTTTTCTCCCTGTAAATGTATGTGGGGCATCTCACCCGAATATAACCTGGGGCATCTATCCTTTTAGTATGGGAGAGATGCCCCGGCAACTATCCAAGGTAAAAGACAGCAAAAATGGCGGCACAATGGCCGAAGTCGACTGATCAACTTCTTACTACAGATTTTTAAACTTATATAAAAAAAATCCATTTTTATTAACTAGTGCCAGCCTTACAATGCAACATCACTCTTATAACAGATTAGAAAAAACATGGTACTTACTTGAAATATTGTTGTGACAGCAGAACACAAAGAAATAAGTTCATGTAACTTCCACAGCACACCATTCAACATCTATCTGAAATAATAATCGGACTTGCAGAGCCATCTATCATTGCGTTTCGAAATTATATTAAGTGGGGCATCTCTACCGGTGGGGCAACTCACCCGGAATTACCTTATATTTTTTCAAGCATATATATAGACGGTAGTATACTGTATGTGTTTGCCATCGCTGGGATTTAAAAAAAAAATCATAAATGACCGTTATCGATCTATTCAGCTTTGTCGTAATTTGTCATGCAGTAAGTCCTAAGATTTTAAAATCAACCTTTTCTCAAACGCCTAAAGTTTAGTATCTAGCGTCATGACTGCAAAAATATAATACGACGTTCTCATCGCTTACTAATCAATTATATCGTGTAAGAGTGTCATTTAAAGAACAAGCAACATGCAAATTTTGCTTTTCAGAACACATAAATACAGTCTTTATAATTTTATCCATATCACATGGCTATCTAAACCTAGAATACATTTTATGAATATGGATTATCCATTTATTTCCTTAAAACTAATAATAAGTTCTTCATTTGTCATTCATTTTCAGTCATAATATATGCATAATTTTTCGTCCAACTGTAGCCAAATTTTGTGTATATATATATATATATATATATATATAGAGAGAGAGAGAGAGAGATAAGCGAAGTGTTTGCAATTGGCCGATTTCTATAGAATTCAACAAAAAGTATCATAACGGTACTTCATATAAAACTTTAAAATTTAATTGCATCGAATTTAAATCCGTTTTTTCATCATGAGCGCTATATTTACAAAAAAAATATATTTATTCCAGGAGAAAATATCGTGTGATTTTAGCTATACAGTCGGTAACAAAAGTGTCCGAACACTAGCAAAAATTCCTATTTAAAAAAAGTACTCTTCATACGGTTTTGTTAAATGAATCCTTAACGAATCATGTTCTTTCACTAACTTATAACAGGATTCGACAAGGATTTATTTAACAAAACCGTATGAAGTGTACTTTTTTTACATAGGAATTTTTGCTAGTGTTCGGACATTTTTGTTATCGACTGTACGTGTATTTAAGGTATTTCGAAAATTACAAATATTGCTTCCAATCAACATGAAAAATTTTGCTGGTATCCGCATTGCAAATAATGGTTTTTAAGACAAATTAAGAGCCATAAATGCTTACTGTTATTGTCGATTAATATTTAAATTTGTAATACTAGGGGGGGTCTGCCCCCTGCTCGCTCCGCTCACAAACCCCCGAGAGAGGCTTCGCCTGCCCCCGACTCACTTTACTTATTAACACATGCAGAGCTCGGCCCGCCTATTCGCTGCTTTCTTTCACTGAAAAGGAATAATAACAGTGCATATTACAAGACAAAAGCAGAAAAGTATTATGGAAATACTTATAATAGAAAAAAGTTCATAATATCTAGACCATTTTGCATTACAGCTTTAGTACATGACCCTTTTTACTTCTTTTTTTACAACCTTAGATCTGGACCGCGGTACCCCAGTCGGTAGAGCGCCGAGCTCGTAATTAGAAGATTACGGGTTCGGTTCTCGAGCCGGCCAAAGACCGTCGTGTGCACTAATGGTGGCTGGTGCACGTAAAATATGTCGTGGCCGCAATATCCTCCATGTTCCCATCAAAATTATACCTCTGGGGGCCACCGAAGCCGGGGAGCTATCCCCTTCGTGTAGGACCAAAACTGTGGTGGCGAGTCTCCGGAATATCCGTAGGGGTGCGTCCCAGGCCGTCGCCAAATATTCATAGCGCAGTAATGCTGCGACGTCAAGCACAACCTACCTAATTATCTACCTACCTACAAACATGGATCATATTTTAATTTTCTTAATTAATTTTCTAGAAGTAGCGCAAAAAGTTGATATTTATTTTCTTTTTTTTTTTTACATCCATGGTTTCAGACCGCGGTACCCTAGTCTGTAATGCGCCATGCACGTAATTGGAAAATTGTCGATTCGATATTTGAGCCGGCCAAAGCTCGTTGTGAATACTAATGGTGGCTCGTGCACATACAATCTGTCTTGGCCGCAAAGTCCTCCATGTTTCCATCCACACTATACCTCTGGTGATCACCAAAGCGGGAGGAGGGCAGAGGGGGGTATCCCCTCAGTGAAGGATCAAAACAGTGATGGCATGTCTCCAGAACATCTCTAGGGGTGTGTCCCAGACCGTCGCCAATTACCCATAACACCGTAACTGTGTGACGTTAAATCCAACGTACCTACCTACCTATGTACAATCATGGATCATATTTTAATTTTCCCGTGTAAAATGACTTCATGACAGAAGACCAACGTCACTGGGAGGAACTTTTTCCAAAATGGCAAACAGAGTACCTTCATAAATTTGTCGTTTTTAGTCAATAACTACTTTAATTAAAATGATAGAAATTCCTAAGTAGCTGAAATGTCTTCTTTGGAGTATTCGTAGCACATTGATACCTCTCATGACGCGAAAGACCCTGCCCTCCGCTAGAAGATGCTGTTGCAGACAAAGAAATTTGACTCCAATGACAGTAACTTTTTTTAAATACAACCTCTGACAATAAAGTTCGGTGAATAGTCCTGTAACATTAATGTAGATGAAATATTAACGAAAGTTACTTTACTGTCCTTCGAAATAGACACCTCCCATAACTATGCACCGCTGAGATCTGCTATACATGTCCTGGAAACTTTGCAAGAAGTCTTCTTTTGGGATGGTGTTCAAAAGCCTCGTCACGTGTCGTTGGATGTCAGGAATATCATCAAATCTCTTTCCTTTCAAAGCGAGTTTGAGTCGTGGGAATAGGAAGAAGTCTGGAGGATTGAGGTCTGTCAAATATGGTGGATGTTCAATTTGCACCACCCTCTAAACGTGCCTGCTTTTGATCGTCAGTCAAGTGATGTGGCACAAGACAGCAACACGTTTTTCTCATCCCTAAATGCTGTGTAAAGATTTGTCGCACGGATTCACGGTTATCTGCAGTTCATCAGCTATCATGCGCACAATTAATCGACGATATTTTGTGATTAATTTCCTCACTTTCTCAATGTTTTCACCACTGCCGTCTTCTGCTACGGGAGTTGTCAAAAACACTTTCCCGGCCCTCTCGAAAACGGGTAAACAGCTCGTATACACACTTCATGGACAGTGCTTTATCTTCATAAACACGTACCAGCATCACATGAGTTTCTTTCGGTGTCTTGCCAAGCTTAAAACAAAACTTTAAATTGCTCTTTTCATTTCCCTGTTCTCAGTTAAGAACCAACACACTAAACAAGCACTTTGTAAAACAAGTCTTACACGGAACACAAACGATGCTCAACTGAACAACGGTGGGGGCAGATGGTCAACACATGCCACTACATAGGTGCAGCGTTTTGTTTGGCCAGTGTTGCCAGATCGGCCGTTCTGACTTCATTCACCGAACTTTGTTGTCAGAGGTTGTATATAGAGAAACCTTTGCAATACGATCTCTATGGTTAGTAATTATTATTTTAATGCCTAAGATATCAATTTATAAAGAAGTTGGTGAAAGTTATACCTGTGTTTATATATATCGAAAACTAAAACTATTTAAAATTACATTGATACGATTATCAAATAACTATTATATGTTTTTAAGTTGAGGACTATTTATTTATTTATTTTTTAACTGAGCGTCGGAAGTAAAACGATATTAATTCTCAAAAAAAAAAAAAGTCATTTTCAGTGTTTTAACACTTTATTGGCGATATTAACGACATTTTCAGTGAGCGAGCATTGATTTTTTTTTTTTTTTTTTGAGCATATATAAATTACTAGCAGGCTACGCCCGCTTCGCTGGTCACTATTTTTAAATGAATCATTATAATTAACGAATTCTCAAAATTCCATTAATTTTTATCATGTGAAAAAAAAAAGAAAAAAAAAACTCTGATCGGGAAAAATGTCGCACCGGGTCCCCACTGCCTTCGGCAGCGTAGAACCGTGCGCGATGCGCACGCGCGAATGCATATATATGAGCAATCTAATAATTTTACAAATTCGAAAATATCCGCAATCGATTTGTAAGTATCAAAAACCCCTATGCACCAGTTTTGAACGATCTATCTCTGTTTTTATTTTTTTTGCCCCCTCCGCTCCCTCCCCCCTTCCCGCCCCTCCCAATAATTTTAAAAATTCAAAAATATCCGCAATCGATTTGTAGGTACCGAAAACCTCGATGTACAAATTTTGAACGATCTAACTCTATTTTTTTTTGCCCCTCCGCCCTCCCTTGCCGTCCCTTCTAATAACTTTACACTTTCGAAAATATCCCCATTCGACTTGCAGGCCTCTAAAACCTATCTGTACAAATTTTGAACGGCCTAACTGTATTTCTATTTGTGTTTGCCCATAGCCCCCCCTTCCGCCCCACCCCCTTCCCGCCCCTCCTAATAATTTTACAAATTCGAAAATATCCCCAATCGATTTGTAAGTATCGAAAACCTCTAAATACCAATTTTGAACGATCTAACTCTTTTTTTATTTTTTTGCCCCCCCTTCCCCTTCTGGCCCTCCTAATAACTTTACATTTTCGAAAATATCCCCATTCGACTTGCAGGTCTTTAAAACCTGTCTGTACCAATTTTTAACGGCCGAACTGCATTTCTATTTGTTTTTGCTCATACCCCCCCCTTACCGCCCCTCCTAATAATTTTACAAATTCGAAAATATCCCCAATCGATTTGTAAGTATGGGAAACCTCTATATACCAATTTTGAACGATCTTACTCTATTTTTATTTTTTTGCCCCCCACACTCCCCTCCCCCTTCTCGCCCCTCCTAATAACTTTACACTTTCGAAAATATCCCCATTCGACTTGCAGGCCTCTTTAACCTATCTGTACCAATTTTGAACGGCCTAACTGTATTTCTATTTGTTTTTGCCCCATAGCCTCTCCTTACCGCCCCACCCCCCTATCCGCCCCTCCTAATAAATTTACAAATTCAAAAATATCCGCAATCGATTTGTAAGTATCGAAAACCTCTATGTACCAATTTTGAACGATCTTACACTATTTTTATTTTTTTGCTCCCCCCCCGCCCCCTTCTTGCCCCTCCTAATAACTTTAGACAATCGAAAATATCCCCATTCGACTTGCAGGCCTCTTGAACCTAACTGTACCAATTTTGAACGGCCTAACTGTGTTTCTATTTGTTTTTGCCCCATACACCCCCTAACCGCCCCACCCCCATACCCGCCCTTCCTAATAATTTTACAAATCCAAAAATATCCGCAATCGATTTGTAAGTATCGAAAACCTCTATGTACCAATTTTGAACGATCTGACACTATTTTTATTTTTTGCCCCCTCCCCCCCCCCCTTCTTGCCTCTCCTAATAACTTTACACAATCGAAAATATCCCCATTCGACTTGCAGGCCTCTTGAACCTATCTGTACCAATTTTGGACGGCCTAACTGTATTTCTATTTGTTTTTGCCCCATACCCCCCCCTTACCGTCCCACCCCCTACCCGCCCCTCCTGATAATTTTACAAATTCAAAGATATCCGCAATCGATTTGTAAGTATCGAAAACCTCTACGTACCAATTTTGAACGATCTGACACTATTTATATTTCCCCCCCCCTCCCCTCCCCCCCCTTCTTGCCCCTCCTAATAACTTTACACAATCGAAAATATCCCCATTCGACTTGCAGGCCTCTTGAACCTATCTGTACCAATTTTGAACGGCCTAACTGTATTTCTATTTGTTTTTGCCCCATAGCCCCCCTTACCGCCCCACCCCCCTAACCGCCCCTCCTAATAATTGTACAAATTCAAAAATATCCGCAATCGATTTGTAAGTATCGAAAACCTCTACGTACCAATTTTGAACGATCTGACACTATTTTTATTTTTTTGCCCCCCCCCCTCCCCTACCCCCCTTCTCGCCCCTCCTAATAACTTTACACAATCGAAAATATCCCCATTCTTCTTGCAGGCCTTTAAAAATTTTCTGTACCAATTTTGAACAGCCTAACTCTATTTTTATTTGTTTTTGCTCCATAGCCCCCCCGCCCCTCTTGCTGCCCCACCTGGGGGCTGAATTTATAAAATTCTAGAAATTGGTTTATAGATAGTTGCATTAGCTATATTTTAGAGCAAAAATTTCACGTATATCTATTTTTTTTTTTTTTTTTTTTTTTGAGATATATAGGAACTCACGTTTTACGCATGTGAAATCACGTTTTGCACTCCCGCCCCCATTGGGGACCGAATTTCAAAAATTCCAGAAACCGATTTTTAGACATTTGTATTAGCTATATTTTAAAGCAAAAATTTTACGGATATCTGTTTTTTTTGTTTCAGATATGTAGGATTTTGTGAAATTACGTTTTGCCCCCCTCCCCCCCTTGGGGGGCGAATTTTGTAAAATCGCTTGCGGCGTTGTCTTTCTCGGGTCGTAAACATTAACCGTGCCAAATTTGGTCCCGCTCGGTGAACGGCCTAGGATTCTATAGCGGACACACACACACACAGACTCTGCTCTTTTATATATATAGATAAAAAAAAAAAAAAGTTTAAGCATTACATGCAAAAGAAGATGTGAAATAACAACTAAGTTCGTAATCAGATTTTTTTTTTTTTAATTCAATGCTATAATAATATTTTCACATTTGGTATATGAGTAAGAGACTTTTACGTTCAAAAAATTTAAATGCATATTAAACTATTTATTTATTTATTTAATATGAATCAAAATTTCCGAATAATAATAAAATAGTAAATAAGTGACATTCATTATTCGATTTTTCATTTAAAAAATGCTGTATTACTAATACTGTTACCTCTACTGGTAATACGCACATCATTCCCCATTATGAGCATACATTAGCAAAGATATAAAACACACATCAGTTATTTTTATTACGTTTTAACAAATTGACCATTATTCAAACGAAATTCAATTTATTTGAGTCCATAGACAACAATGTAAGAAAATTAATTTTGTAACCCCTCCCCCCTCCCCACCCCAAAAAAAATTACCTTGCATTTATACAAGTTATTGTAGTTTTTGCGAACTTTAATTTTATTTTAATCTAATGTACTGTTTATACCATTTCCTTCTTAAAAAAAATTGAACCTTAGGTCATAATGCTGAATGTTTTTTTTTTTTTTTTTTTGTGTTCCTATAGCAATCTATAAGTCCAATTTTCATCAAAAACTACACAACTTGTCCGACGTTGACCTATAACATATATATCAGCTATCAGCTCAGCGTTTAGACGCTATAAGACTTTCAATAATTTGGGTCCATATTCTGTAATAAGAGAATCTTTCTTTGCGCATTTTTTAAAAGAAGTTTAAATCACTCATTAATTAAATTGTATAAGAGTGGAGCGCCGGTGGCTTGTAACTTTTCTCAACTTTTAACTCAATGATGTTAAGCGTTTAGTCGCTATTGTGTTCCCGCATACATAGTCACACGTATATACATACATAGGTACATATATAGATACATAAAGACGTACAGATATTACCTTTAAAAAATAAATTCAGGAAACATCAAAACATGCATATACACAAAGATTCTCATTTTCGGATTCTTTTATGATTATAATAGTACTCTTATATGTTGCATCGTTGGAAATTAATAATTGAAAAACGTGATTATAAAGTTATTTTAATGAGAGTTTTATTTTTTTATTTTTATTTTTTTTAGCGCTTTACAATTCAAAGTACTTTTATCCTATTTAATTTTTAATATATTTTAAATATTACATGAAAAATATATTCAAAAAATATTTAAATTCTTTAAATATTTACTACAATAGAGTTTTTTTTATTTTTAATTGCTCATCCTAAATTAATTATCCTATTATTTTTATAATTGTTTTAATTACACATTAATTGAGAAAATAACATAAAGAGTAGTTTGTAAATATACATATTTTAGAATACATAACGACATATTTTTAATCACGTTATATAAAATTATATATTATTTATTAAAATAATAGACTGTAGAAATTAAATAATACGTCTTTTAAAAATTAACACATTTTCTTTCTAGCACTCACATTGCAAGACATAGTTAATTAATACAATTGTGTAACATTTGACAACTTGATTAATTTTAGAAATAAAAAGATTATTAAAGTTTAACTGAGAGTAATTAAAAAAAATATTTTAATGAAGAAAAGAAGTAAAATGGTAATTAACTTAATTTTTAACATGTTTCTTTTGATGTTATAGAAATATAGTGACACATGTCAAACATATTAATTAATTTTTAATTCAGTTCCCTTTTCTTAAGAAAGTTCTTTAAACAGCCCAAGTAGATTATTTTTTTTTTCTTTAGAATTTGTAATGATTCAGAAAACAATTAATTCCACTTTCATTAAGAATGCAGAAAATGAATAAAATGTTCGACATAAAATGAGAAAGGAAACTTATTCTTTACGCACAGTTTATGCGTAATTCTCTTTATAACATTACAGGACATTGGCATATAACGTTTATTAAATAATATTAAATAACGTTTATTTAAATAACGTTTATTACTTTTCTATAATATAAACAGTAAACTTGCATCGTAGTTCTAACTTATAAACAAACACACACACACACAAAAAAAAAAAAAAAAAAAAAAAAGAAGAAGGAAGAAAGAAAGGAAAAGAAAAAGAAAGAGAAAGGTATTCGTTTGCAAAACAATTTTAATCCTAACTTTTTGATTTATATTTTAGCTAAATAAAGCATTTAATAAAATTAAACATAATTTATACGTCTCATTAATATATTAAAACCAATGTAACATTTAAAATGAGATAAAAAATACAAAAATTTGAAACTTTAAAAATGCACTTTAATTAAAAACATTAAAACATAAGACAGACGTTTCGGCTAGAACACTAGCCCTCCTCAGTGTCAAACATACAAGCACAAGCAGCATTTGCAAAAATTCATAATACATCATAGCAAGATTAAATATTCAGAAGGAATAGCTTTAGCCTCGTTCAAGGCAGAATGTTGCATTTTGGTAAAAGCGCCCTCTAGAAAAATACGGGATTCATAGATATTTATATTGGAAGCTAAAATTTTAAAGTTTTCAAAATCTGGAATATGATCACTGTTGAGAGAATGGATTACGAGTTTTGATTTTAAATCTCCTGTTTTAAATGAGCGTTTATGTTCCTTTAATCTAATTTCACCTGTTCTGCCAGTTTCACCGATATATGTAGAATCATAATTTTTACAAGGAATACTATAGATTACACCTAGATTACACCTGTGATCTCGCACTGCATCGGGTCCAGTTTACCACTGTTTGCAGAAAGGTATTTCTAGGATACATTGATTTCGTTATTTATCGGCGATAGGTGGATCTGCTATTATTTAAGAACTATGATTTTAAAGATTAATAAATAAAAAAGATTAATAAATAAATAAGAAAAATTGTAAGTTTTCATATATTGCAAAAGATATTTTACATAAATTAGTCAAAACACACACACACACACACAAAAGCAATGTATAAGAAATAAGGAAACATAAATTAGGAAATATTTACCTATTAAATGAGACTTGGTTTGTTGGGAAAAAATATTATGCACCTACACGAATGAGAATTAATTTGATATTTATTATTTGCTAGTTGCTAGATATGAAAATTACTTTAGGTGACTGTTTTAAAGACAAATTTTAGAATGTCATCCTTATCATCTAAATACATTTATATAAAATACATATTTATATCTAAATACAATATACATGCATACATATATATATATATATATATATATATATATATATATATATATATATATATATAAGTTCTTTTAAGTGCTTTTAATTCAGAATCTATACCCAAAAATCATACTTGTTGCATATAAAAGTACGCATATAACTTTTAAATTTATAATAATTAAAAATTTAATTTAAATGTTTTAAATCAAAATTTATAAATTTGTTCGCACCACGTAGTTTATGCTTCTATTATATTACTGAAATTAAAGTCACATGAAATGGAAATTGTTTCTAAATGACTTTATTTTTTATACAATTTTGAAAAAACTGAATTATATTTAAAAAATGATAATAATAAACAACAATATACATTTATTTATTTTATTATATAAAAATAACTTATCTATTAATGTCACGTTGAATGACAATTGTGATAAATTCTACATTTTCTCCGCTGTGTTTTATAATTAAATTAAATTTGTAAAACAATTTACCTGCTTTTACTTGAAATGTATTTAACTTTTAGAATATTATTTAACTTTTGTTATTACACAACCGTATTTTGCTATTGAACATGTCTAGCTCTTTTAATGAAGTATCATAGAACTCATTCGAAGCTTTGCTATATACACCATTAAAAAGTCTAATACATTAATTGAAGCATAATGTAGCTAAATAGTTTAAGAAGCATAAAATAGTTAATGGACGAAATGCACCGTGATGCGATTAAACTTTATACAAAATCAATATTTTATTTAAATATTTGATGTGGAAAATTAAGGATATAATTAAGATATATTATATTATTTATACAAGAATGAACATCGTCGCAGAGACTATATTATTACCGTGCATTAAATATACTTAAAAATTTCTAAATAGTTTTAATCCTTTAATAAGTTACTAAAGTTTAGTAAAACAAAACAATGACAAAAGAAGATTTTAAAGGTATTATTCATTATAGTATATTTCAGGCAATAAAAAATAATGTAAATGGATAAATAAAACTATTATAGGAAACATAATGTAGCATGTATCTTTATTATAAATACTTTAATATTCTACCATAGCTCCTAAACTAGATGCAACAGCTATAACTGTAGACAGTTTTACCTTGTACAGATTGCGCGACTTTTTTATTCAACACCCACCAAAATTTTTTAAAGTGGGATATGATATACGTAAAAGGCAAGTAGAATCGAAGAAACATCAGTTATATATATATCATATATATATCAATTCCTAAAACTATTGGTGACAGTTGAATAAAAAATTCGTGCAATCTGTACCAGGTGACGCTTTCTACCGCTTCAACTGTTGCCAACTTTCTGAGTCACGCGGCAGGCATCTAGTTTAGGAGGCTATGATTCTACATATTAATAGACAAATGTAAAATTTGTAGTACGTTTTTATTATTTAAATTATAGAACAAGAAAATTAAAATTGTCATCATTCGAACAGTATGTTTAAAAAGTGTTTCAGAATTAAAAAAAAAAAAAAAAAAAAAAAAAAATCTTACGATGCCAAGAAGGTATTCAAAAATACCTTTATATGTATTAAATTTAAAAACAGTTTTCCCAAATTTAGTTATTGCTGTTGTTGTTGTTGTTTTGTCTAATTTAAAACCTTGTCTGATGGAGTCAGATCATATATAAGAATCCGTTGACATTCAGAATGTCAATGACGAGAAGGGAAGATGAATAAAATTCCTTTAAAGCAGGCACAAACAGTCCAACATGTGTTAAGCTGAAGCCTACACTGTAAAATAAATTCAATCCAGATTACGGGCAAAGCACGTAAAAAAACATTTGGACCATAAATGATATACTTCCCCGCAATTTTATGTCGTGACAAATGTATAACTTAGAATTAAATTCTTTGAAATAGATTTGAAAAAGAATAGCTCTTTCACATCGATAGCTATTTTTATAAATGTATAAATAAACTCTATGAACCAATGAAACTCCAATTATATTTACAATTTTAAATACGAAATGATGAAAATTACAATTTTAAATACGAAATCTTATATGACGTCACTGAAAATCTAACACTTTACATTTGAAGGAATTTGACCATAAAAATACGGTTTGGTGGCACATTTGAGCAAATTACTTAAATTAATAACTTTTGCCTGTACAAAATTGCGAGTATTACAAAATTATACTTTCATGCCCTTAATTTACTGGCTCTGATCGTTAAGTTAGCCAAACGGTCATTTCCCGTACAATTATATGGTAAAATCCTGTAATTTTACATTTTTTTTTTTTTTTTTTTAACAGCGTAGTGTTGGTGAAAAATTGGACTAAAAGGGTAGGTCTTCTTGCCATCAGAAAATAAAAGACATTTCAGGTGGCTGCTGGTGAGGCTCGAGTGTTGGTACAGGGTTTTCTGTCACATAAAGGGTTAAGAAAGGGTTAAAGCTCACTACATTTATGCCAAAGGGGAGTAGGGGGCACCAGCCCTCTAACCCGTACTCAGTAAGATTCCTTCTTATTTTGAGATTTTGGGAAATTTTGTTGGTAAGTAAGTTTTATAGAAGATAGGGTGGGTAATTGTAATCCTCCTCTGCAAGATTTTCTGTCTATCTTTTAAAGTAATGGTCCCTATAAGATGCATTTAGCTGGAGAAACTATTGTGAAATACTATTTTTTGTGCGAAATACTATATATACTTGTGAAATATATATTACCTAATTATCAGCGAAGAAAAACGTTTGAGGAATAATTAGTAATCTAAAAATTTATTTAATACTAAAATAAATGTTATATATGCAATAATATATTATTTTATGACCAAAAAAACAAACAAACAAACAACAACAACAACAACAAAAAATTAATAAGTTTTATAACTTTTTTTTATTTTCACTGCATAGTTATTTAGTCGCAAATCACTAGGTAAGTCTCTAATTTCAAAACATCAATTTATTTAAATAAATAAAAAAAAATTCGCATTTTTTATTAAAGTTTAAAGTAAAAAAAAAGGAACTTACAAAATTACTTGAAAATAATATTTTATAGTCAAAATGCTTTGATACAATATAAATTTTACGATCAGTATTAAGTAGTTTTAAAACAGGATTATCTGAGGTAAATTGAAAATTTTATAGGGGATTTATCTCTTTACTTGCTTCACTAGATCAGCTTTGAGAAGATGCTTCAAAAATATTTCCAAAGTTCGTGATGTTGTAAAAGTAAGCGGACACAAAAGAGACCGCAATCTGATATTGAACTTTTAGAAAATTCTTTTTTCGAAACTTACCTTTAAAGCTAGAACTTATTTAGTAAATTTTAAAGGCACGTTTTACATTACTTGAAAAATTAAAAATTTTAATTATATTTATTTCCCTGCAAAATACGATGAAGTATTTTAACGAACTATTTATGTGCCTACATTTTAATTAAAGACGATAAACAAATAATATTAAAATTCAAAAATTCATAGTTTTCTTGCAATAACGCTTAGTAGACCTACAAATCATAAATTCAAACTGTAGTTTGAAAACATTAAAAATAAAAAAAAACATTTTATTTATTTTTAATCGAAAAATAAAATAAATAAAAATAAAATGATTAACTCATCTTATACAAATAAACAGTAAAGCATGAAAACATTAACCCTTTCGCTACCAGCGTCACATATATGTGACGATCCGAATTTCTTACCTGAGCCCGGCGTCACAAATATGTGACGGGTGTTCTTTTTCAATTTATGATAATTGTTTGCACCAAATCGTGTCGCACACAGACGGGTTATGTTATAAAACAATAAAATAGATACAGGATGTAATAGGTCTTATTTAGAACGTTATAGATACATCCCACAAAAATAAATGACAATTGGTATTGTTATAAATATTTGCCGCAGACGATAATTAATTTTCAGATTGATTGTCTACATATTGTAGCATCTATGTTTTTCTATGTTTATGTTTGTAGAATGGCAACAGCTATGCAATGTTCGAAAAGTTTTGGATTAGAATAATTGAGCATCGTGAAGCTCCGAACTTGAATAAAAATACTTGAATCCTGATTAGCTGGAATTATTATTTAGAATCACGAAAACGTCCTTGTGTTATATCTACTTATTATTCTTAATTTTATTTCATTTGGCGCCCAACGTGGGGCGGGTTTTATGAAAGACTTGTACGTACAGTAAAAACAACATTACGAAAAATTCTCGGCAGATCATCATGTATCCCTGATGAGTTAGAAACTATTCTTGTGGAGATTGAAGCGATGATAAACCATCGTCCCTTCACTTATATACAAGATGATGAGTCAGAAATCTTGACACCTGCACATTTTCTGCTGGGAAAAAAATCAATGAATTTACCACCCATTAATTGTCCTGATAATGTGAATAGTACTTAAGAAGTACTTTTTAAGTCATATAGATATCGCGAAAAACTGTTGAATAACTTTTGGAAAATATTTTTGAAGGATTATTTATTAAATCTAAAGTCAGCAAACTGTGTAAAAAATTATTCACAAAACTCGACTTAATAGTGAATGATGTAGTAATAATACATGATGAACATTTTCCCGCTCAACATGTGGAAACTTGGAAAAGTTTTAAAAACTTTCACAGGAAGAGATGGTCTAATTCGTAGCTATGGAGTGAAAACTGAAAAAGGCATTATTAAAAGGCCTACACAGCTACTAGTGAAATTAGAGTGTTAATTAATATTTCTTCTTTTTTTTAATGTATAGTTAGCATAAAATTAATTGCATAGTGTACATATTAATTTACATAGATAGAATAACTGTTTGTATATTCTTTGATTGTAGTATTATACGTTGTAGATATTTAAATATTACTTATAAGTTGTAAAAAATGTACATATTTAAGAATTTTAATTTGTATATAATGCTATAGAATTTCATTTAAATGTAAATATTTATAATTAAAATATTCAAAAAAAAAAAAAAAAAAAAAAAAAAAGGTTTCCGTGATAAAAATTAGTTCCCATTTAAATTAATTATTAAAATGTAAATTGTTTTTTGATTGATGTAGAAGTATAGAAATATTCTTGATTTTAATGTATCTGATACTTGAAAATGAAAACTTGACAAAAATTCTTTATATATTGTTGAAACTTGATGTACTTGATATACTTGAAGAACTTGGTAAGTTACTTGATTTTTTTTTTGTATGACACTTGATTCATATTTGAATTGAATTTACACCTGAATTACATTGTAATTAAATTTTGATGCACTGGATAATTTATTTGTTCTGAACCTTGTTCAGCCGGGCCCAGTGTGTTATAAATATTTGTCACAGACGATAATTAATTTTCAGATTGATTGTCTACATATTGTAGCATCTATGTTTTTCTATGTTTATGTTTGTAGAATGGCAACAGCTATTCGGTGTTCGAAAAGTTTTGGATTAGAATAATTGATAATCGTGAAGCTCCGAACTTGAATAAAAATACTTGAATCCTGATAAACTGGAATTATTATTTAGAATCATGAAAACGTTCTTGTGTTATATCTACTTATTATTCTTAATTTTATTCTTAACGTCTGGGCTGTGGTGGCGGTTTTTCTCCTGAGGCTCTGGTACCGAAAGGGTTAAAACAACAGATTCACCTTAATTTATTACATATGTATTTTTACATATGTATTTTAGGTTTCTGTTTTCCATAAGATACAACGATGTGGAAAAATATTCAGGAAATCGGCTTTTTTTTTTTTTTTTTTTTTTGTGTGTGTGTGTGTTTTCCAAGGAGTGAAACAGAGGATTACCTATGGTGATTGGCTCTTAAAACACAAGTAGATATTTCTAGTGTGCATAAAATTAATTTGAATATAAGAAGGAAATATGATTCATCAAACAGCAGAAATTGAGATGTGCAACAAAGCGCATGTAAAAAACGCATTCAATAAAAGCAATGATATTTAGGATGCAGTGCAATCAAATTCAATTACTCTCTATCGTATGTTTAATGACTATGTATATAATACCTATACGAATAATCTCAGTACCAACTATTGAAATCCACTTGAAAATGAGATTTCCTGACTTACAACATTTTCAATACCTTATTTATCTTGCAAATATAAGACGTGATTTTCCATTGTTTCACTGTTTTTCCCCAGGTTGTATATCAGGATGGGTTACCAATCCTTGGGAAATTATCTGCATGTTAAGTAAATATGTACTTTGCCCGGTTGCTGCTTAAATTGCAGAGTTGCTACACTAATTGAGCTGTCTTACTTCTTGTGTATAGCATTTAAATGCTGTATTAGCGTGATTTCTTCTAAAAAAGTAATTAATTTTCATGCGTTTGCTCTGTATGTGAATCAAGTTTTATTCCATTCGTCCATTCGTTCATGATGTTGGACCTTCTGTGGCGGATAGTGTATATAAAGATGAAATAGTTTGACTTGTTCGAATTTTTATATACTTAATTTTTTTTCTAGAATGAAAATAACTGCGTATGTCTTAATTGTAGATGTATGCATATAATTGAGGAAGAAAACTTCTAAAAACTTTCAGTAAAAAAAAAAATATTGATTATACAAACAATAAATAAAAAAAAAATTCTACAATATATTCTAACATCTTTTCATTATTAATTTAGCACTATATATATATTTGTTATAATTTATTTAGATTTTATTCTATTTCTTTTTTTGGTTTGATTTGGGTGGTCTTCGTTTTTGATCAGAATAATTGTTTGAATACTGAAATTAAATCATCTTTAAATTTCAAATGTTTGCACTGATAATATTATATTACTACTGAACGGTCTGTTTCTCTCTTTCTCTCTCTCTCTCTCTCTCTCTCTCTCTCTCTCTCTCTCTCTATATATATATATATATATATATATATATATATATATATATAAACTCTTTTTTTATTATTATTATTGTTTCTGCTTTTTATGTAGAAAGATTTAGAAAAAAATGTCTACATTTATAATAATATTTTTTTTCTTTTTTTTTTAATAATGTTCAATACATTTATTCTATTGAGCTGTCTATCATAAAAGCGCTAAAATATTAATTTACTTTTTCGTATTTACAAACTTTTTTTAACACGTAGCGTACATTTTTTTTTTTTCTGGGTCTCGGCATCCATTAAATCTTTTCTGAACCGATACAGTATCGCACAAAGAAAAAAAAAACTAAAAGACGTATTTTGTGAAAGGGCTTTCTTATATGGATATATATATATATATATAATAGAAAAAGATTTTTAAATCTCAAAAGGAAAAATACTTACAAAGGGCAAACGAATTTTTTAGGTTGCACATAAAAGGGGATTTTTTTTTTTTTCTTTTAAACGCATCTCTTCTTTAAAAAAGACTAAATGAATAATAAAAATCTGTCTAACTTTATTTGATAGGTTTTATATTTCACAAAACACATTTTTTTAAATGAAAATTAAAAATAAACTGTTTTATTATCGTATAGTTTTTTTTTTTTTTAACCGTTGTTATTATTATTATTATTATTATTATTATTTTATCAAAACCTGAAGTTGTATAAGAAGTTATATATATATATATGCGTGTGTGTGTGTGTAATATTTGAAATATTACTTATTTTTGAATATTTCAATAAATTAATTTATCTGAATATAAATTTTATTTCTATTTTTTTGGTTTGCACGTCCTTTATTTTCTTTTATTTTGACAATGATGTTAACCAACATCACTCGCATTACTATAGTTGCCGTATTATCAATTTAGAATGTTATTTACGATTCTTGGTTGTTGAAAAACAAAAAAAAATATATTTTAGCTTTTTTTTAATTCCATGTTATAAGCCATTATTTGACTTTTTTGTATAAATGTACAATCTTTAAAAAAAAAAAAAAAAAAAAAAAAAAAAAAAAATGGTGGTTCAGAAAAAGATACGGTTTATATAATTTAAATTAATTCTTGATAGGGATATAAATTAAAATGTGCTATAGGTTCATCCCTACATTTAAAAAAATAAATTACGATCTCATACAGTAAAGTGTTATATGCATTCAGATAATTACCAGAAATGAAATATAACAATTTCAAACATAAAACAAACTAATGTAATGCATTTAAGAAATGATTTTAACTTACTTGCTATTTTAGTAGAACAGCTTTAATAGCTATTTAAAAAAATACTTGAATTACGTGTATTAATTTTAATCAATGTTTCTATTTTTGTAGGAACGTTATATGCTTTTATAGAAAATTTAATTATTCTTCTAACAGTTTACATAATACCACATACGTTAATCTACATAATTTTGCAAATTAAAGACAAAAACTAACTGGAAATTAAATGAATTAATCTCAGAAAATTCACTGTATATCGACAGTGGTTATTGTAACGAAGACACTTGATATAATAAGTGGCACTATATCTATTAAAGTTCTACCTTTAGCTTTATGGTGGGCATTTGTATTTGTAAAACAAGAAACATATCAAAAGTATTTTGCTTGCATTTGTTATTTTCGTAAGTTTTCAGCATCTAACGTGATAATAAGGAATGCCGTTTGCAGTATTTAGCATTCGTCTGTATAAATTCTGACGTATTAATATGTTAGATTTCGATAACACCACCCAAGCAGCCATAATTTTATAATTAAAATAACACAACGTTCTCATCACAAAACTACCTTGCATATTTCATTTATACAGTTACGTAATTTCAGCTAAAACAGTCAGCTTTGGGTTTTAAATTATATATATATATATATAAATATAATAGATTTTTATTTTATATAACACGTGGTTCAGAGGCATGTGGCTCAAACATTCATTTTAATAATACAGACGATTAAGTTTTAAAAAGTACAGAAATGGGAATTTTATTGACGATGGGAGAATATCACAAAGAAAGACATATTTTTCCTACATGTACGAATGTTTTTCCAAATAAGTAACATTCTTCAATTTGACATTCATTGATTAAAAAAACTCGTGACTGTTTTTTACAAAATTTTGTCCTATATTTATATAGTAGAAAAAAGAGAAAAAAAAAAAAAAACTGGATAACAGCACCGTTTAAAGTGCGATATGCCCCAGAAGTTAATAGACACAACTTTTTATTAAGATGCAATTAATTATGTTTTTTTAGGAAATTACGTGAATTAATTCTTGATTTAGAGCTACTACATTTTTTTCCTCAGAGACAGCCACACAAACAAACTCACGCCCTCTAAAATTGATCACATCATGTTCAGGACCTTTCTAAACGTACAAATTCTATTAAAAACCGAAAGTCAAAATTTTAATGAAACAAATATTTTTGTATATATATATATATAAAAGTAAAACTTTTCTCGTACTGTCTGATATTTACTTTCATTAATACTGCCACTATTCCCAAACATGGCACTGTTTAAATGGTTATGAATACTTAAAACATACCAAATAAAATATTTATCCATGCACTCATGTTTGTGAAAATTGCAACACCATAAAAGAATGATGCAATTCAGCTGAAATTTTCGGCAAATGCTCCAGTGTGTTATGCAAATGATTAACATTTCAGAGTCGCCTTCGCTAAGAAGGATTTCCCTATTGTGCAACAGCAGTACACGTGCAATCTAACAGCAGTACAGTGACGCGAATTTGAAAGAGTGGGCCGACGAGAATCAGACAACTCGGAAAACTAGGTGTGTAACCTGAAAAGTGAAGTCTACGTACGATGATAAGCATGTGATCCGCATGGCGCTGATGGACCGTGCAATTCAATCTAGATGATTGGTAGCACTTCGGTCAACTGCTAGAACATGTATCAATATCTGCATCATCAATTCGTCGACATCTGCTGCCCCATAAGCTGCGTTTCCTTTATACGGGGTTCCACTCTCGCAAAACCATCTACGCCTGCAGCTGCAATGCGTTCATGGACATACAGATTTGAGTGCAGTTTGGCAACAAGTTATTCTTTCTGATGAATCCCACTTCAATTTGTGGTTCCATAATGGTCGTATACATATTAGACGCTATGCAGGAGAATTCTTCAGGAGTGCATTATCGAACGTACAGTGAACGAACATATGGTGATACGGTCTAGGGTGCAATTGCATATCATAGACGATTTCAACTGCTACAAATTGTAAATAATCTTAACAGAAACGGATACATTAGTGAAAAGTTGGAGCCCGCACTCATTCTTTTCTTTTCAGGCTTTCCTGGAGCTATATTTCAATAGGATAAATCTGGCCCATATGTTGCAAGGAATGTTATAGATTTCTTTTCAGCAAGAAACATACAGCATTTTCACTGCACGCATTTCGCCGAATATGCAGTCTATTTAATATGTGTGTGATTTTATTGGTCTGTTTATCGCTCGTGATCTTCGTCCTACAACTTCTAGAGATGAACATTCGTTATGCATATGAACAATGTGGAGTGCTTTTTCGCAGACAGACGCACAAAATCTAATTAACTGTATTCTACATCGTATAGTAGCAACACCTGGTGGCTGCACAAAATATAGTTATTTTAGACACCTAATATTGCTTTTTTGCTTTGAAAACATAATCATTTATTTGTATTAATATCAAACGTTTATATGCTAAATTTCATTATTTTTCTATAACTATTTTATGTAGTTGCAATTTTCCTAAAGATGAGTGTATAATCAAACAGTATGACTTGGTAATTTCGGTTAATAATTTTACGCTCACACGATAACCTAACACAGGCATTTGCTATTTAAAAATAAAAGCATAAATAATTTTTATGTCTAATTTTTTTTTGTAATTTGAAAATTATTTATTATTACAAGAAATTAATCTCAATTATTTTTAATTTAAATACTGTTGATAAAATTTGGATGATTAATTTACATGTACGTTATTTCTTGAATTAATCAAGAAAAAGAAAATTCTGTAGTTGCAATGTGCTGTTCTACATTATTCTACAATATTTTCTGCAATATTTTGAAATTGATTAATTAAAAAACAGCGTGTTTTATATACTGACATACAAAATTGAAGTAAAAAGCTACTTACAAGACACTAACGGGCAATAATTTATATTTATATATTGTTAATGAAGTTGGCTGATCCCTATACATAAAAATTCTGCTTAAACTACTCGAAGGAAAAGTGTACATAGAGAATTTTCTCCATTTTTTTTATTATTATTATTTGTTAATCAAGAACAGCGTTTGGAATGCTCTGATATTTAAAATTAAATTAAAAACCTCTTTTACATATTCACTCGTCTGTAATACTTTCTTAACACTATTTTTCTTTTAGTTTTCTTCCATAAATTTCTCAAATTGTTCATTTTTTTCTGAATCTCGCATTTAATAAAATGAAATTTAGCATCAATTTAAATATTATTATTTATGCTAAAGTTATATAAATTTTGTTTAATGATTGGACAACTATCATGCAAGTTAAATTTTATGTATATTTATTTATTTTTTAAAAATTCGTGCGAAGTGGTGGAGCCATTTCTTCCGTAGAAGATGAAAATTGTGTTGGTATGTATTCGTACCACTCTTAGGGGTGACTCTGAGTCCGTAACCAAGTGAATATAGAATATCACTACTGCAACCTAAAAACCACTCATCCTGAACCCACACCTTAAAATATATTTCTAAAAATAAAAGAAAATGAGAAAACAGGCTCTTATTTTAATTGTGTATGCCTGTGTATCTGTTTATTAAATGAATGTGTAATGAATGTTTCGGATTTTCTCTGTCTCGCGTCTTTGCATTTTATGTACGTCTGTTAGTTTTTTCTCATAACTGGTTGCTTTATAAAAATAATATTAAGAGAAGCTTGTAAAATGAAAACCAAGGAAAAATTTTAAGTCTGACACTGATAAGGTAAATGTTGCAAGGAAGCAAGTGAAAGCACATACATTGGTCATTTACCCTAAATAACTAAACTTAAATCAATTTTACTCTGTAACTAATTATTCGACTCATAGGCTACGAATTAAAAACAAGTATATTCTTGATAAAGTAATATACAAAATAACTTTCAGCATATCAATCTTAAAAACTTTAATAAATTTTATTTAATTTCCAACGTTTCGGTTAAATTCCTTCATTAACCTTCTTCAGGGAAGAAACGATGTTTAAAAAACTTAAACATAGATAACTTAGGTTTTTCCATGATATCACAAATACAAGTTCTAGGAAAATTAACAGATGATTACACAACTTATAAAAATATACTATGTACATTTTAAAAATATGCTAAAACATTTAAAAGAACTTGAAAAATGACACTACAAGAAAAGGAACTACTAAAGCAAATGGAATCAAAAGTATCAATATTGCGGGGTTGCCTGAACTAAGCTAAAAGCAGGGTAACCATAAATTATTTTAAGCCCAAGAAATGAAGCCAAATTGATGGGGGTTTATGGATAAGGAATATTACTTTTTCATAATTATTAAAACAGCATATTTAAAAAAGTGGAATAAATAAATTAAATAAAATTTATTATAGTTTTTAAGATTGATATGCTGAAAGTTATTTTGTATATTACTTTTTCATAATTATTAAAACAGCATATTTAAAAAAGTGGAATAAATATTTCTGAAAGTATATTCTTATATTTCCTCTATTTATTTTAATCAAATGAGTGTAACTTAAAAAAAGGATTATAATATTTGAATAGAAAAATAGAAAAGTGGCAAAAATTATCCTTTGCTTCCTTCGAAGGTGTTAAAAGTGTGCTCTCGACAAATAGCCTTGCTGCAGTATTTGAGTACGTATTTTGTCGTTCTGTGTTTCTTAGACGGCTAGAAAGTACAAATACTGCTTTTGTTCGCTGTAATTTCAGTCGTGTCTTCTGTGATATGTTCCCTATTCAAAATACCTTCACTATTTATTTTAATGAACACTAAGTATTCGACTGTTAGACGTTTCCAGAAAATCTCGAAAATTAACAAGGCAATGGGAATATCTCCAATTTGCAAAACTGGCTGGGGTCGGTAGTATTAGACGAACATTGACGGCTGTATTCACCATTAACTTCAACTCCCAGTTCAACGCAAAAACTTGAAGAGCATCTAAAGACACACAGTCTCTGCCATCTAGCATCGAGGATTTCATATAATCTTTAACTGGTTATTTTCCCCTAAAAAAATCTGAAAATAACTATACCGCTAGATGGCAGAAATAACACGGCAAAATTTGCTGCAGTTTTCGCCCCCGCCTTTATACGATTTTCAAATTTTCATGTTCAACCGGGAGTTGAAGTTATTGGTGAATAACAGCCTTAGTTGTCTAAGACTTGTAAATTTACATGTTGAGCAAGCAACCTTGTGTTGAGCCTGTATTTTAGCTGAGTAATCTATCGACTTTTCTGAGAGACATAATTTCAAATTCTTGCTGATGACTCGGATGAAGCCGATGATGGCGAGCAGGAATAATGAACTTATTGCCGTGGGAATATACAGGTGTAAAACACCTGAGACTGTTCTCAAGCAGTAGCATGTGTTGGAAGACGCAAATTACCTGTATTTTGCAACTTCCCTATGCTACCCTTATGCGTCTCGTTTTCTTAGAGATTGGTTTATGATCCTTGGAAACATTCTAACGTGTTAGTAATTATTATCTATCTATCTATCTATCTATCTATATATATATATATATATATATATATATATATATATACAGTCGGTAACAAAAGTGTTCGAACGCTAGCAAAAATTTCTATGTAAAAAAGATACACTTCATACGGTTTTGTCAAATAAATCCGTATCGAATCATGTTCATACACTAACTAAGACAGTATTCGACAAGGATTTATTTAACAAAATCGTATGAAGTGTACTTTTTTTACATAGGGATTTTTGCTAATGTTCGGACACTTTTGTTACCGACTGTATATATATATATATATATATATATATATATATATATATATGTATTCTTTTTTATTTTAAATAAATTGTACTATTTATATTCACATTTTGGCTATACATTTAAACATTATTAAAAATGTAAAACGTATAAAAAAGAGTTTGAAAATAATAATACATAAATTAAAACAAAGTAAAGATATGGTTGTATATCAAAATGAACAAAAAACTGTACTTATGCTAGTATGGTAGTATGCTATACATGTATGCAGAATTTTAGCTTAATCTGTTGACAGAAAGTAGTTTAAAATTAGAAAAAAAATGAGCTATAGTTGAGGAACCTCACCTGCGCTTGACAAGTTAGTTACTTCATGTCAGTTACATAAATTGTCGTCAGAATTATATATGAATGAATAATTTCAGCTCAATTGAACGATAGAAACTGGGTTAAGAGTTTTGAGTTGGATTTTAAAGCTTTTAAACCCTAACCCCTTAATCCGTTACTATTTAAGCATGTATCGGCGTCGGAAATATATATGTTTGTAAAACTTCAGATCTGTGGAATGATATGAACGGGATTTCGGGGCTTCCAAACCTTAACCGTTAAATATACTGCTATTTGAGCAAGTATTAGTATTAAAATTACGCCTGTATGAAAAACTTTAGCTCATTTGGACGATAGGAAGTAAGTTAAATATCGAGACAAATTTTGAACTGAAGTAGAAGGCCAAGGGCCCCAACTATAAATGCGCTTACTTGGGTTATATGTGCCAGCAAAATTTCAACTCAGTCGTATGATAGGATGTACAGTCGGTAACAAAAGTCTCCGAACACTAGCAAAAATTCCTGTGTAAAAAAATACACTTAATACAGTTTTGTTAAACAAATCCTTATCGAATCCTGTTCTTAGTCAGTCTAAAAAACAGGATTCGACAAGGATTTATTTTATAAAACTTTAATTATTGTAACTTTTATGTAGGAATGTTTGATAGTGTTCGGTGACTTTTGTTACCGAGTGGAGGTTAAAATTTAAATCAAAATTTGAACTAGAATTGAGAGCGAAAGATCCATAGGCTACTATGATCCTTACTACTTGCGATGTATTGCCAGAGGAGTTACACATTGCATGCCAAATTATAGCTTAACCGATAAATAAAAAGTAGGTGAAAATTCATTTTTTAGATCAAACCCACACACATAAATAAATAAACAATATAGAAGTTAAATAAAACCATGCAATAATAAAATTATTTGAAACGAACAAACAAAATATACATAAAACAAATCGGGGAATAAGAAGTTTTTTTTTAATAAAAAACTAAAAAACAGAAGTTTAAAATATTCTTACTAAACAATTTACTAAGTAAATTAACCTCAAACAAAAAACTAATAGCGTTCACCTCTGATTTAAAAATGCTAAAAGAAAAAATAAAGTAAAGTAAAGTAAAACTGTATGAAGATAAAGCAATTACATTTAAGTAAAAGAAAAGAATATGTGAAGCAAAATGAGTTTTTCGCAGATTTCAAAAGTGCATGAAAAGTTTCAAAAGATGTTAATGGATTTTTACTGTGATTGGAACAATCTTAAAAGTCTTGCTGTAATTTAAACAATCTAATGAAACTTTACAAAGAATATTTTCCCAGAAATTACTTTAAAAATTTTAAAGGTTTTTTTTTTTTTTTTTATGTATCATTTTTTTTTACTTTATATAATTTTTATTACATTTGAGAAACTTAAATTTAACTACATTATTTAAAAGTGTGAATGTTAAATAAATAAATAAATAAATAAAAATAAAAAACTCAATTAAGGTATTTCTAAATATCTATCTTTATACATTTAAATTTAATTAATTGATTATATATTGTGTTATTGTACATAAATATTTTGTAATATAATATTTATCAATATTAACTTCAGGTCGAATAAATTAATCAAAATTATCTGTTTTATAGTCAAGTCGTTTGCGCACATTTATAAAGCTTAAGCTCGTTTAAAAGTACCAAAAACACATTGTTACAATCTTGTAAAGTTTAAATGGCATAATATTTTACCTTTAATTCCTCATCAGACTATTTCTATGGGGAAATTTGCTATTCTGAATGTTATTAATCTCAGACGCTTGACGATTATTAAACTGTATCAATCTTCCGCTCAAAATTTCACGAAATTCTATAAATTGTACCCCATTGCTTTAAATAGCTTATAGTAATAATCAACAGAAGTATTAAAAATTTTCTTCTATAACTGTCTAAATGTAGGAATATTAATTCTCTTTTTACTACAATATTTTGGGTTTCAATATAATACATATTGCTAATTAAGAGTAATTGCAGCAAAATATCTGAATTTATTTAACGCACATACCAAATGCTGTACGATTAATGGACCTAACTATGCTAGTTTACCCGTAATGGTATTAAGCCTCGCCTTTTTTTCACACCAGAATAGCTGTAGAGTAATATTCAGCAATATGTTCTCGTTATTAAATAAGAAGACTATTGTTCTACAACTATTCTGGTGTGAAAAAAAAAGGCGGGGCTTAATACCATTACGGATAAACTAGCATAATTACCAGGTCTAGATTAAACAATCTTGGACAGTACCCGCCTCTTATTACTAGTTAAAAGTCATTATGTAACAAATCTAACTTTTTACAAAAATGTTTTGAATATGCAGCTTCGTGAAATTTTCAGCAACAAGTACATAATAAGAACTCTGGAAAGTCTCAGAAGATGCGTATTATCACATCCATTGGTCAGTCGATATGCACTCAATTTGTGTCATCATTGATTTTCATTGAAACAATCATACATATCAAGATTTGTGCATTCATAGCCCATAGAGGCTAACACATAACATTTCGGTAGAACCAGGAATATGCAAAAAAGCAACGACACATGTTAGGCGTTATGTACCAAAAGTTAAGTAACATAAGTATGTAGTTTGGTCTATATTTATGTGAAGACCAAACTACATATATTATTTTTCTAAACTACTGCGTATTAGTTATTCATCTAGAGCTTCCACAAAATTTTTGTCATATAAAATATTTCTGACAAACATACAGACACAGTCATACAAACATAATTTTTTTTCGGGAAGTTTTCAACCATTTTCATACTATCGGTAAAATGGAATTTAGTGTCAATTTTTAAGTTGTTATAAATTTCAAAATTACTGTTTCTTAAATTTTCTAACTTATTATTCATTAAGTTTTAAACAACAAAATTAGTTTACTTTTCCCTGAGTAATTACCATCTGCATAATAAGTTAATTTAAATTAGCAAACATTTTTTAAACACTAAAATAGATACTTTAGAAAATATTAAAATTTTGGCGTGTGAATGTAAATATTGATAAAATATTCTAAAGTATTTTGTAAATATTGAAAAAAAAATCATGATTTAAATTAAAAGAACGTTATCACATAGTTATAGAATAATGAGGGAGTTATTCATTAAATATCTATGAATATTAATATATTCACATTAATAAAAGAAAATTGAAAGCTCGTTTTTTTTTTTTTTTTTTTTTTTTTTTTTTTTTTATGAGAACTCCACTATTTTTGTCTGATATTTTGGAAAAATTGATTATAATTTACGAAATACCACTCAAATGAATACATGATATATAGTAACAATCCAAATTAAACTCATACATTTCTAAAGCTTTCTTATTTAAATTTCAGATTGAAAAATTGACACAAAAATCAATTTTTAATTTTGTTAAGGAACTGCGCATATTTAAAAATTAAAAAAAAAAAATCTACTTAACATTTCATATATCACATTCTGAAAATTTTTGTTTTTTGAACCAACGTTTGAAAATTTTTAGCTATTGGAAACAAAGCTATAAGTATTTTTTCTGAGAATTTACATACAGCTTTAAACACCTCAAAATAGTTGTAAATATTTGTAATTATGGTATATTTATTTTTGGACTAAATAAATAAATAGTGTAAAATGTGGTAAGTGTAAAAAAAAAAAAGTTTGGGTATATAGAACAATTTACGACTCATTTTGTTCAGTTGTTGTTTTACTTACACTTTTAAATTTTTTGAACAGCCGCTTCTAATTGGCTTTTAAATGTATGATTTTTTGATATTTTATCTTCTAAATTGTACATTCGTAAGATATATATAGGTAGGCATGTTATAATTCATTATCGAAAAAATTGTACAGATTTGCATAAATGTAATACTGATATTTTTTTTTTCCTTAGTGGTATATAATGTAGAATTTTTATATATCGTGGTCTGTGATTTTAAAGTGTTAAAACTCGCTTCAGCAATGTTATATATATTTTTAATGAAATTATTTGCTGATTAGTAATTGGTCTAGAGCTATTACAAACTATTTGTCACATACGTAGAGACACACAAACAGGTCATCCAAAAAAATGGTTAAAATGCATAAGAAATTCTTAAACACATAAATACGCCATAAACTATCGTTGAAATTTTTAATAACTACAGTACCTTCTTGTACTGAATAAAGAAGAAAATATAAAAGCACTAAATACTCAGAGTTAATTTTTCATGTCATGATTTATTTATTTATTTATTAATGTCATGAGTTATTTTTTCACTTCAACCACATTATTTTTACGCGTCGAAGTAAAAGTTCTAAATGTCTGTTGCAGATTATTTCTTGTGAATACAAAATTATGCTAACATATACATTTTACATGCATAACTTGAAATAATATGAAACATAAATTATGGGTATATACATGTATACTTATATATTTAATGTATAGGTATGTACACACACACACACACACACACACACACACACACATATATATATATATATATATATATATAGGTATAAATATATATGTATATCCCTATACATTTATGCATCTTTCATAAAATCTTGAAATTTCAAAAACTTTATTCAATCAGTAAATTAGCATTTCCTGTCACATTTTACAGAATGTGACATTTATCAATGGAAACGTTTCATGTTTATATATTTACCAAATATTTGTTTGATTCTTTAATGCTTATTGATTACACAGTGAAATCAAACATTAGACATCATTTGACAGATTTTATGAGGCAGTTTTTTATTATTTTTTTCCTTGTTTTAATATATATATATATATATATATATATATATATATATATATATATATATATTGCACTTTAGTTTTTTCTCTGTTCGGTAGATGGCAGACCTACTTTAATATTTAGCAAAAGATATTACAGAGTAATTACTTATTAAGAGCAACTGTACCTTCCTGGTTTCATGGTGAACTCGTGTCTACTTTTGTCATTTAAAGGAAAGCTTGACGGCTGTTTTGACTTGAGACATCTTTTACCTGTAGTTTGTACTGCTTACCTACAAATATTTTTATTTATTAAATTAAATATCATTTAATTTTATTATGGTTAAATCACGAACGTTTCAAACCAAAAACTTCTCGATTTATTTTTTCATATTTATATATTTATGATAAGCTGTGTATTTAAAAGCTAATTTTAAAATTATTTTAACAATTTTAAAAATAAATTTAGCAGTGAAAGATAAAGGATTGAAGAATGTGTAAATTGTGCATTATTAAATGCGTATTTGTATATCCATATATTTAAGATAATAAATGACGTCTTTCATTATAAATCTTAAAATAGTTGTTTCTGAAATTTTCTAACTTGTTTTACATCAAGTCTAAAATATCAAGTTCATTTAGATTATATGTATACGCTCACATAATAACTGAACTTTTTAAAGAAAATTTTCTTTAACCTACGATTATTTATAAAACACTAAAACTTGAACGCTTGAATGTAAATATATATTGTTAAAGATTTCTAAAATATTTAGCAAGTAACGGAAATTTTAAGAATGGTAATAAAAGAACCTTGTATACGAAGTAGGTACCTATATTTAGAATAATGAGGTAATTATTATCTGTATAATAAACAATCACCATATGTAAAGATTTGAATACATTAACATCCTCAAAAGAAAATGAAAACACATTAAAATTAGGAAATTGCGTTTCTTCTGTCTTTTTGTTTCGGAAAATATTTTTAATTTGGAAAGTATCATTAATAGGAAGTAGAAATTAGTTTACATTTAAATGCTTCCAATTTTAAATTTTGACATGAAAAATTATTCAAATATCAATCGTTTAATTCATAAAGAAATAGCATATCTAACAATTATAATAGCTCTGTTGAAAAATTAAACACAGGAAACAATACTTGTAATAAATTTCTAATATTCATTAAAACTTTCTGAATAATTTAAACAATTTACTATTATACTATATTTTCCTGTTACATTTATTTATTTATTTTAATATATACAATTCTAGACTTATATAAATTATACCCTACAGAGGTGTGAAAATTATTAGAATAATTCTGAAATTTAAAATATAGTCTTGTTATATCAAAGAAAAAATAATTTATTTAAAAAATAGTGATGCATTTAATATTCAGTGTGAGATTCAACATGTCCTGGCATACTTTTAGTTACTTAGTTTTTGTCAATTAATTTGTATTTCGCCGTCGTGGTGCCAAATTTGGTCGAGTCATTCTTCCAGACCATTTTTGTTTGTGATGTTGAATGTTTTTAATTTTTTTTTCATAATGACCCAAAGGTTCTGTATTCAGTTCAATTCGGGACTATTTCCAGGCCATGGAAGTGTTTTTATATTTTTTCTATCCAAAAATTTGTTCACAGATAACGTTTTATGGCACGAGGCTCCATAATGCATGAAGTTTCCATTTGGAAACCAAGCTTTTAATTATGGAATTAGTCCCTTTTTATACTGACACTGGTTCATAAAGGCTTCTACAATGTATAGACGTCCAGTACCCTGAGTTGACATCATACTCTAAACCATTACTTTGGTAGTGTGTTTAACTGGTTGTGCTATGCAATTCGGGAAAAATTCTTCATTGGTACTTCTCCTCACAATACTGACGACTTTCTTCTGATATTGTAAACATTGATTCATCAGAAAAACACACCTAAAAGATAAAAAATACTTTATGAAATTTGTAGAAATGTAATTTTATAAAGTAAATTTTGATCAAATTTATAAACAATTGTGTGTCTTTAGTCTGTATGTACTAAACATGATTTTAGGAAAAGAAATTAACAAGTTGAGCTCGACTGATTACTTAAAGGAAAATTAATATTTCTCACCTTGCTCCAGTCATTTCCGAATTGTTCTTGTCCAAATTTTTCCAAGCAAACCTGTTTACTATACCAGATGTGATTTTAGCCTTTTTCTAAGGAGGAAGAGCACCGAGTCTAGCTGTGATGATCTTTTTTCTGGAAAGAAGAATCATATACCTTTACTCCATACGCTTGCAGAGTGGTTTTTAATTCATGACTAGTTGCTCCTCTGTTATTTTCAGCAATATTAATTACTTTCCTTTCTGTTCTTGCAGTAAATTTATTTTTCCTTCAGCATTTCGTACTCTGGAATTTACATATTTACATTTAGAGTCCAAAGATCTTTTTATTCTACACACAGATGCTTGTGAAATTTTTTGCATTTTTAGCGATTTCTTGTTGCGTATAGTAATTTTCTTTGATGAGGCATTTTACCACAGCTAGTTTCCTAGGAGAAATACAGTCGGCAGCAAAAGTATCCGAGCGCTAGCCAATAATTCCGATATCAAAAAAGTACACACAGTCTGTTTTGTTAAATAAATCCTTGTCGAACCATGTTCTTACACTGACTAAGAGCATGATTTGACAATAGTCTAAGATCCGGCTGCAAAATTGCTACATTCATCGAGTATGTAATCGAAATCAGACTTTTATATTCAATTATAAAAGGGACAATATGTTTTGGCCGGGTTGCCTAATAAAATGTGCCCGCTAGTATTTTTAATTAAATTAATATTAATTGACTTTTTGGAGAGAAATTTCATTCATTTGTTATTGAAATAAACTATACTCCACATCACAGACATATACATAGTGAACTTGAAAAGTAAGGGTTGCCGTTGCGCGTTTGGCCGCTACCTCTTCGCAGCCAGGTGCAAATAGGTAGTATTTTGGGGCGTTTATACGTTCATGGCGTATATTCATCATTTATATATCAAATTAAAGCTAATTTCTTTCTGCATATGGTAAACTTCGTCTGCCAATGTAAAAGTGGCCGCAAGTAGGGGTTGCCAGCTGTTAAAGATTGCTTAGAGAGAAAATTAGTGCGCTACATCGTTCGTCAGACAAGGATGTCGATAGCCAATTGTACGCGTTTTTGAAGCTTTTGCGCATGCGTCGATAGATAGTGTTCTCAACCAATGGCACAAACAGTTGTAGAAAAGAATATCAAAACTCCAAAAGAAATATAATTAATAAATTTTTGTGTGGTTACATTTAAAATTCCCTATAAATATAAAACATTTATTTCTCAATAAATAATCAAATTGTCTTTTCTCTATATAATTAGAACATATAATAAATATTTGTGAAAAATAATAACCCTGGTTATTCATGTAGTCGAATTTTATATTATACCTGTAATGTTTTAGGAAATATTTGATTTTATTTATTTTTTAGATTACATATTAATTAAATATTCAGTAAATAGGACAGATTACTTGAGGTATACAAATTAAACGGAACATTGAAAAAATGATTAAATATTTATTGAAACCTATATTACATTTTTATATAATTTATTCAAAATCTGAATCATCGCTACTCTCACTTTCATTGCAGCCATCACTTTCATCGTCAGAAATATCAAAATCCTCTTCATGATCAGTACGAATGATTATAGAATTATATAGCACACTTTCAACTTGCATTGGCGCTGAATCTCCTAAGAACCATGTTGGTTTGAGAAAACCATCTAGGATCCACCCATTATTTTCTGCGTTAAACTTAGTACAATTCGACTCAGTAGCATTTAGCCACATCGAATTAACAAAGATCGTCCGCAACAATTTTTGCTTTAAAGATTTCCAGCAAGGTAGAATATGAGTTGAGTTGAAGCCCTTAAGTTTTTTCAAAAACTTTTCATTTTTTTTTTTTTTTTTTTTTTGTACCATACGTCTTATTGAACAAAATGAATCTTCCAGTATTAACATTTTGGCAATCAACGATACCATACATAAGGCACGTAAACTCTTGGACTACAGCAGTTTTACTTTCGTCAAAAATGTCATTAGGGTCAGTCAAAGATGCGAAAACTTGTTGAGTTCTCGGGTGTTTAACAAAAATGTTATAGAGCCTTACTTTCCCTTTATTGAAGAATGCAGTCGTATAGTCACAACCTGTGAATGCGTGAAACGCTGGCAACGCAATACATAAAGTTGGGCTCAATTTTTTTGAGAATTCCGTACAATTTATACATATTTCGTCTTTACTATTCTTTTTTTTTTTTTTTTTTTTTTTTTTTTGATGCACTATTTGCCAACTAAATTTGTAAATGAGGAAATCTGTGCAGATTACCTAGTAGAATTATTAAAATATCAGTGTCACTTTCTTTCACCAATATTTTAGACTCTTTACCTACTTTGCTTATATGAAATACTATTCTCGTATCTGCTTCCTCATGTTGGCATTGTAATTCAGTTTCCTCTTGTTTCACAACGCAATTTCCAGAAGAGCAATATGAAAAACATTGTTCTCCAACAGTAATAAAAATTTTTTGTTTCCTAATACTGAAACAAAAGAGTTGTTATCCCAGTGAGAAGCTAAAAATTTAATTAGAGCTTCTTTAAAACGAAAATTCTTTAAGCTTTTTGTAAAATCACTGGGTCTCGTTTGTAACGGACCATTAATTGTATATGAAATATCAATTTCCTGTCGATCTTGTCTTTCACAATCTTTGATTGAAGGCGTTAAATATCTATCAAATATGATATGTACTTCGCGAGCGCTTTTTGAACAAAGCTTCACCAATATCGATTCAGCTAGCTTTCCAAATGTTTGCTGCAAAGTAAAGGAAATCTGATACAAATAGTAGAAACCATCAATAATTTCTATATCAATTTTTCCGAGATTGGCTGATACAATCTGCGATGTTAATTGTTTACTTAAAGCAGACTTGTCCGTTTTGAGCATGTAGCCTGAACAATGGAATAGTGCAGGCGGTATAAATAAAATCAAATATTTCCCAAAGCATTACAGGTATAATACCGGGTGATCCAAAAGTCAGGACAAACTTTAAAAATGAATAATTCGAAAACGAATCAAGATACAAAGATATGGTTTTCACCAAACGGATGAAAAAGAAACCGGGTTTTGTGTGGCAACGAAAAAGATAAAAAAAAAAAAAAAATTAGTTCTGTTGCGACCAACAGATGGCGCTATAGTGTTTTATTTCACCAAAAGTTGATTTACAAATGAAAAAGTGTTGATAACTTACAAGTCAGCTTAATTACAGTTAATCAGTACTACTACAATAACTGCTCAATGTGCTGTCCATCATTCAGAAGTACAGCTGTGAGACGATTCACCACACCGTTCACAGGATTTAGTAGCATTTCTTGCGTTATGGCACACATTTTGGCGGATGTCATCTTTCAGTGCTGCTAGTGATTCCGGTTGGTCACGGTACACTTTTGACTTCAAGAATCCCCACAGCCAAAAGTCACAGGGTGTCAGATCGGGAGATCTTGGAGGCCATGCGTGATTCAAGTAGTGACTGAGAATGCGATATTTCGAGGCATGTAAGCTTCGACAACCATTACCTGCCGCAGTTGCTTCTTTTTATATCGTTTGTTGCTTTGCATAATCCTACATCAGAAATCCGACAGCGCCATCTGTTGGTCGCCAACAGAACTATTTTTTTTTCCGATGCCATACAAAACCCGGCTTCTTTTCCATCCGTTTGGTGCAAACCGTATCTTTGTATCTTGATTCGTTTTCGAATTATTCATTTTTAAAGTTTGTCCTGACTTTTGGATCACCCGGTATAAACTTCGTCTACATGAATAACCAGGGTTATTATTTTTCACAAATATTTATTATATGTTCTAATTATATAGAGAAAAGGCAATTTGATTATTTATTGAGAAATAAATGTTTTATATTTATAGGGAATTTTAAATGTAACCACACAAAAATTTATCAATTATATTTCCTTTGGAGTTTTGATATTCTTTTCTACAACTGTTTGTGCCATTGGTTGAGAAAACTATCAATCGACGCATGCGCAAAAGCTTCAAAAACGCGTACAATTGGCTATCGCCATCCTTGTCTGACGAACGATGTAGCGCGTTAACTTTCATTCTAAGCAATCTTTAACAGCTGGCAACCCCTACTTGCGGCCACTTTTACATTGGCAGACGAAGTTTACCATGTGCAGAAAAAAATTAGCTTTAAATTGATATATAAATGATGAATATACGCCATGAACGTATGAACGCCCCAAAATACTACCTGTTTGCACCTGGCTGCGAAGAGGTAGCGGCCAAACGCGCAACGGCAACCCTTACTTTTCAAGTTCACTATGTATATGTCTGTGATGTGGAGTATAGTTTATTTCAATAACAAATGAATGAAATTTCTCTCCAAAAAGTCAATTACTATTAATTTAATTAAAAATACTAGCGGGCACATTTTATTAGGCAACCCAGCCAAAACATATTGTCCCTTTTATAATTGAATATAAAAATCTGATTTTGATTACATACTCGATGAATGTAGCAATTTTGCAGCCGGATCTCAGACTACAAGGTTTTATTTAACAAATCAGTATCAGGTGTACTTTTCTTACACAGGAATTTTTGCTGGTGCTCGGATACTTTTGCTGCCGACTGTATAACCCGCTTTACCCATAATCACGCAATAATCCTTTGACTAACGAAAAAAATGCTACCAATTATATATAAAAAAAAATGAAAGATGCGAAAAAATTTAGTTTCAGAATGACTTTGATACCAAATAAAAAATAAAGAAATTACTAGCACAGCTAGCTAAAGATTTCGTTTGTTAATCAAACAAATTCTTTATGCAATGCAAACAATTTGAATACTTTACATCAAGTACACTGAGAAAAAAATGTATACCGCCTTCATCTAGAATGAGTAAGTGATCACTTTCTAAATCCCTTAACTAAAATTATAGATTTCGAGATATGCACATAATGTCAATAAACTGAACAGACTAAATGATCGAGAATTTCTAGTCTACACATTTCTAGACGGTGAAACAATATTCTGAATATTCTGAAACTTTTCTATTGCGAGAAATTCTCGCTTGATTTTCTAGAATTGGATTATAGTTGCTGAAACCCACCTCTTGTATTCGCCTTTATTTGCAGATATTTTTAAATAACCTTGCCTTCGAGACTATAGGCAAACGCTCTAGAATTCTAATAGGGGTTTCTAGAACTCACTTACAAAGGGGACTAGAATTTCTAAAGATGACATGCAACTATTTTTCATACAGCCACAATTTAGATTTTAGATGCCAGTTACAGGATTTTTTCTCAGCGTATTTTTCTTTAAAAAAAAAAACAGAAACGTAGAGAAAAATTAATTAAAAAAAAAAAAAAAAATACATTTCGTGAAATATTGAAAGTATATACAAAACTAATCAAGAAAAACTTTTAAAAAAATCACAATTATTCTAATAATTTTCACACCTCTGTATATATATATATCTTTATATATACATTTCTTTTGTGCGTGTGTATGTCACTGAACTCCTCCTAAACGGCTGGACGGAGCTTAATGAAATTTTTTGTGTGTCTTCAGGTGGATTCGAGAATGGTTTAGATTTACAATTCAGTTCAATCGGATAATTGGATCAAAATATATTAAATAAAAACTCCATTTTAACTTTAAAATGATTAAAAAGAAAAATATATTTGATGCCAAAATAAACAAAATACACGTTTATTTCTTTTTCCGGAAATAAAATATTTTTAATTTCGCGTGACAAACAATAAAAATTAGAAAAAAAAAAAATTAATATACTATGAAAATATTCGCGTGTAAATAAATATTTTCATAGAGATACTTGGTATTAGCTTAAAATTTTTATTTAATTTAGTAGTACTTTTCTTTTCTACAGTAAAACAAAATTTTCGTTTTAATTGATACTTTATATGTAACTTATAAAGGTTCTTTTATGTTTTCACCTTAATTGTAAATAGTAATAATTTCGAATTTTTTAGAATTTTTTATTTTTATTTTGTATTTATCATAAAACAGCTTTTCCTTTTTCTTTTTCTTTTTTTTTTTTTTTTTTTTTTTTTTTTGTATGGAAAAGCCTTAGTTTGGAAAAATTTGAAATTTGGCACCGGAGTAGTACGGACGTTTCTCACCAAGATCGTCAGTTACGCAATTGAGATAGCCATGTTAATTCATCGCAAAAATGGCCAAAAATATTTAAAGTCAACAAGGGGGGGGGAGGTCTATACTAAAGCTGTGCCTTATCTTTATATATATATTTCTTTTGTGCGTGTGTATGTCACTGAACTCCTCCTAAACGGCTGGACCGAGTTTAATGAAATATTTTGTGTGTCTTCAGGTGGATTCGAGAATGGTTTAGATTTACAATTCCGTCCAATTTAAATTGTTTATTTAATTAATTTATCACTTATAAATTGTTGTTGATTTTGGAATGTTTCACATTGGATCCGGTAGACTGCGCTACGATCGTAGTATCGAATATTCAATAATACGCAAGCGAAGTGATGAGGTCACTGGCCGTCCGTGGATGCAAGAAAAATATTTCCTATGTTAATCGCCCATTGGATTTTTTGTAAAAAATTACAAAATATCGAGGAAAATTATTTCCCAATTTTAATCCCCATATTTGGGCATAGATATGTATTAGTTATCATGTGCATGCGTTAGATTGATTTGTTTTTGCTGTAAAATTGATAAAATTTGAGTTTTTAATCCCAAAACTCTGTCGTCCTTGGCGGAAAAAAAATATCGCCATATCATCTGGCGAACATATTTAATTTCTTTCAAAAATAATGGTTAATTCAACAACTTATATTAAGAGAGTAATGAATAATATGAAACAATTTCGTGCAATAGATATTACGAAAATATACATCTGGCATGTATATTTTCGTATTACGTTTTTGATCGCCAAATACAAAAAACGCCAAGGAAGACAGGGTTTTGAAATTTAAAATTAAAATTTTGTCAATTTGAGAGCAAAATAACTCAATCTAACACATGCATACGATAACTAATACATATCTATACCCTAATACGGGGATTAAAATCGAGAAATATTTTCCTCGATTTTTAATATTTTTTTATAAAAAATCCAATGGGAGATTAACATAGGAAATCTTTTTCTTGCATCCACTGACGGTCAGTGACGTCACACTTCGCTTGCGTATATTCTACTGTAACTCCAGTTTGTCCCGACAGTTGGTGCTGCGATCAAATTCAGGAAATTATTTTGTAACTTCCTGTTATTATTGTTATACAAAAAATTGTGTCCTAATTGAAATATTACATCAAGATGTAATTAGTGTTTGAAGAGTTTTGAAGTGTGCATAAAAAACTATACATTTTGCAAATTTGGTGCGGAATTGGAGTGAGTATTTTATATAATTTTCTATCAAATTTACACGCGCGTTGATTAACAACCACCCTAACCTACAAATTTATTTGTGTAGCTAATTTAATATATTTTATTTATTTATTTTTTGTATGGAACACTTTTAGTATCGGATCCCTTTGGCAAAATTTGAAATTTGGCACAGAAGTAGCTCGGACGCTTCTCTCCAAGATCTTTAGTTCCATAATTGAGATAGCCATTTCAATTCATCGCAAAAAGGGCTTAAAATATTTAAAGTCACCAAAGGGATCCCATGCTTTTCTGCGTGTGTATGTCACTGATATTTTATTTATTTATTTTTTGTATGGAAAATTTGGCACCGAGGTAGCTCGGACGCTTCTCGACAAGATCTTTAGTTCCAGAATTGAGATAGCCATTTCAATTCATCGCAAAAATGGCTTAAAATATTTAAAGTCACCAATGGGGTCCCATACTTTTGTGCGTGTGTATGTCACTGATATGTTATTTATTTATTTTTTGTATGGAACACCTTTAGTATCGGATCCCTTTGGCAAAATTTGAAATTTGGCACCGAAGTAGCTCGGACGCTTCTCGCCAAGATTTTTATATCCACAATTGAGATAGACATTTCAATTCATCGCAAAAATGGCTTAAAATATTTCAAGTCACCAAAGGGGGTCCTAATTTGTGGCTTAGATTTAGAAAATCCGTGCTTTTCTCACGGCCAATTATATGTTGCGTGTTCCAGGGTTGAAAAACCTTCGAATTTGTTTGTGTATACTCCTCAAGGATTAACCAAAAATATTGTACATCCAATGGCATTTCGATAAATTCAGTTTTTGTAGATTAAAAAAATATACCTGTTATAAAATAAATTGATTTTCAACTTTTTCACCTTTAATTAGTTTAAGTTTTTAATGAGTTTAAGTTTTTATTTAATACGAACTCTACATTTCACTTCGCTCATACTATGCACATACTCACATGCATCGATTGATTGAATTGTGATAAATGTACATGTAATGATGTTAGATATAGATATTGTAATAATTCTATGATAAAAATTTTCATCAAATCGGTTCAGATTGTTACAGCTTATTCAAAAAAGACGGATTATTTATGTGAAATTCGTTGCTACCAGAGATTCTCTCATAAATTGAAATATTTGCCGTATGAAATAAAATTTTGTGCTGTTCGAAATTCAGCGGAGGTTTTAAATAACAAGTAGCAAGTAGAAAGTACCAAGTAGCAAGTAGCAAGAAGCAAGTAGCGAAAATTTCGGTAATTATGTCTTTTACGTTATAATCGGAATTCACAGTCACCGTTCACAGCGCTTCATACCTGTTTCACTTATATACCACGTCCTTACGCACTTACAATAAGTTAGTTATTTTTTTCTAGCAAAATACTCTCTAGAAATAATTTAAATGACAAAACAACGTTTGTCGGGTCAGCTAGTATATATATATGTATATACTATTATAATATTTACTTTAAGTATATTTATGCTATTTTCTAAAGTTTTCTGTAAATAAATATTTTTATAATGTAAAGAAAAATATGCAAAAATACACTACGTTTTTGATGTTTCCCTGTTAATAAAAGGTTTTATAATTTTGATTATCAATTTCTTTAACAAAAACAGAGAATATTATTTCTTTTGCAGAAAAAATTTGTTAATTCTTAAAAAAAAAAGAAAAAAAAAAGGTGATTTTATTTGCTCTTAAAAATACAATAGAAAATCCTGGATGCTTATTTTCATAAATCCTCCAAAATTTACTAGTTTGAATAGCTTTTTTTTAAAGTTTTTGCAAACTACTTTTTAAAGTTATTTAAATAAATAAATAATATATATTGATTCTTACAAGAACCATATATGTTTGACAATAAAAAAGTAAATCGAAAATAAAAAAGTAAATTTTAGTATTTGTTTTTTTTTAGAACACAAGTGTCTATTTCATTTGAGCAAGAATGGTAATTTTTTTTTTTTTTATTAATTAATAAAAAAAATTAAATTTTCATCATGCAACGCTTCATTATCAAAAATACTTTGCAAAATTTTTTGTCAAAGAACATTTTTTTTCAAATTTGTAAAACAATATTTAGTTTTTGTAAAAGAAATTTTGTTCTAGCTTAGTTTGTAACATTTATAATTCATTAACTTGAAAAAAATTCTAAATGTATTTTATAAAATAAATAAAATAATACGCCCCATTTTGATTGAATAAATATTGTGAAAATTTTTAAAAGCAATAATCAAAATGAAAAATTCAATAAATAAGGATTTTTTCTAAAGTTGTTATCAATAGAAAATTGTATTTTTAATTTTTTAATTATTATTTTGCTAATTTGGTATTAGTTATGACAAAAATACTCTAAATCTTATTAGAAAAATTGAAGGAATTGTTTCCATGATCCCATGACTTTTTTAGTTTATATATAGCCGGTTATTCAGAACTGTTGTTCAAAAATCAGTATGTAGTTTAGGAAAATGATAAGAATTAAGAATCATATAGAAATATTTAGTACTACATAACAATCAGGAATAGTATACCCACACAACCAAAGCTGTCATATGGACATTCTGTTATTATCATGCAGATCGTATATTTATTATAACGTATATTTGTCTATTCAGTGAAATTTACAAGGATACCGTAAAGAGATTATCGTATCAAACTACAGAAAAGACTTTAATATGTTAAAGGCTTCTGTTTCCCAACTCATGTTCAATCTTCACCTGCATGTGTTTTTTAAAAGTAGGACAAAATGTAATTAAAATTTTAAAGTGACAAAAACACCGTCTTACTTAAGACAGGGGTTAAACTATTTCTTGAAACGTTAAAAACTATATTAAAAAAGATAAGAGGCAGTATAATATATATATGATCGTCAAAATATTCGACTTATAGTAATTTGCGTTTTACTGTTCCAAATAACTTCAGATTATCTGCAGTTTCGTGCATTTTTGTGATTTTTTTTTTTTTAGTGCTAGAGGCCTATTTCAGTCGGTACAGTTGTCGAATTTTTATAATACACTCTTAATTAGTGCTAGAGGCCTATTTCAGTCGATTTATTGAATGAAGTCCCCCCAAGGCAGAAGACATGAGTCTCCCCCCAGGCCCAACTTTGACATAAGTCCCCCCCCAAGGTACAACTTTGACATAAGTCCCCCCAAGGCCCAGCGTTGTCGAATTTTTATACGTCACTCTTAATAGTGCTAAGGGCCTATTTCAGTCGGTTTATTGAATGGGGATTTAGTGAATGAAGTCCCCCCAAGGCACAACTTTGACATGAGTCCCCCCCCAGGCCCAACTTTGACATGAGTCCCCCCCAAGGTACAACTTTGACATGAGTTCCCCCCCCCCCAGGCCCAGCGTTGTCGAATTTTTATACGTCACTCTTAATAGTGCTAAGGGCCTATATCAGTCGGTTTATTGAATGGGGATTTATTGAATGAGGTACCCCAAGGCACAACTTTGACATGAGTCCCCCCCCAGGCCCAACTTTGACATGAGTCCCCCCCCAAGGTACAACTTGGACATGAGTCCCCCCAAGGCCCAGCGTTGTCGAATTTTTATACGTCACTCTTAATAATGCTAAGGGCCTATTTCAGTCGGTTTATTTAATGGGGATTTATTGAATGAAGTCCCTCCAAGGCTTAACTTTGACATGAGTTCCCCCCAGGCCCAATTTTGACATGAGTCCCTCCCAAGGTACAATTTTGACATGAGTCCCCCCCCCCAGGCCCAGCGTTGTCGAATTTTTATACGTCACTCTTAATAGTGCTAAGGGCCTATCTCAGTCGGTTTACTGAATGGGGATTTTTTGATTGAAGTCCCCCAAGGCACAACTTTGAAATGAGTCCCCCCCAGGCCCAACTTTGACATGAGTCCCCCCCAAGGTACAACTTTGACATGAGTCCCCCCCAGGCCCAGCGTTGTCGAATTTTTATACGTCACTCTTAACCCCTTCCACTCCAGGGACGTACGTGCGTACGTCCTAGTGTTAATGGCCATTAATACCATGGACGTACGTGCATACGTCCAAAGAAAATATACGATACTATTTCAAAATTATAATCTGGTATTTCAGACATTTACACTACAGCTAGTCTGGAGCGGAAGGGGTTAATAGTGCTAAGGGCCTATTTCAGTCGGTTATTGAATGGGGATTTATCGAATGAAGTCCCCCCAAGGCCAAACTTTGACATGAGTTCCCCCAGGCCCAACTTTGACATGAGTCCCCCCCAAGGTACCCCTATTTCAGTCGGTACAGCGTTGTCGAATTTTTATAATACACTCTTAATAGTGCTAAGGGCCTATTTCAGTCGGTTTATTGAATGGGGATTTATTGAATGAAGTCCCCCAAGGCACAACTTTGACATGAGTCCCCCCCAAGGTACAACTTTGACATGAGTCCCCCCAAGGCCCAACTTTGACATGAGTCCCCCCCAGGCCCAACTTTGACATGAGTCCCCCACAAGGCCCAACTTTAACATGAGTCCCCCCAAGGTACAACTTTGACATGAGTCCCCCCCAAGGCCCAACTTTGACATGAGTCCCCCCCAAGGCCCAACTTTGACATGAGTCCCCCCCAAGGTACAACTTTAACATGAGTCCCCTCCAGGCCCAACTTTGACATGAGTCCCCCCCAGACCCAACTTTGACATGAGTCCCCCCCAAGGCCCAACTTTGACATGAGTTCCCCCCAAGGTACAACTTTGACATGAGTCCCCCCAAGGCACACCTTTGACATGAGTCCCCCCCAAGGCACACCTCCCCCTCATTGGGAAAAAGGGAAAAAAAACGTTGTTTTGCGGCTATAAGACAGTTTGGACTTCCAACGTTTTTTGTTACAATATCTGCAGCTGAAACACATTGGTTTGATTGAATGAAAACTTTATCATGGAATTTAGATCGTCACGAATTAACTAAAGAAAAATTTGTCGATATTAACAAGTTTAGCAGTAGGCCTCTGGCACTAAATAAAAATCTGTCAATGTCAGATTTTCATGTTTTAAATAATGAAATAATGTCGTGTCTGTATAATTTTTTTTTTTTTTTTTTTTTTTTTCATTTTTTTTTTAAGTTTTTGTGTAAATTCTTTTAGCCGAGACTTTTTCTTCTGTTGAATGTGATTGATGGAATTGCTTTGCTACATTTTGCTCAAGAAGTCTAAATTTAGTCTGAATCAAGTTATGTCGAGGGGAGTTTACATGCAATATGATATCATTTATTGCTGTAATTAAATGAACATATACAGATTACTTTTATTTTATTACACGTGTGAAGAAATAAATAAAAAAAACTTTAAGTAAAGTACGTTTCTTAAGCTTAAAGTAGTCTCTGGGCTTCATTTCTAGAATACATAGTAGAAATGGAGAGACATTGCACAAGAGCTTTCGACACAAATATTAATAACCATGTCTATTTAGAAGTAAAATTATTAAGAATAATCGCATTCGAAATGACTCAGTTGTAAATCACAAACGTTTTTTTTTTTTCTCTCTTTCTCTCCCTCTCCCCCTCTCTCTCGCTCCCTCTTTCTTTCTGCATTTATATAGATAAGAAATCACAATCAATATAAAATATTTCAATCGCAACTTTTACTGCTGGACAAATAAATTTTAAAATAGTATTACTGAGTGATTTTCTTGATACTTAAAAAAAAAGAAAATAGATAATTACAGTAGTAAATAAAGAAAGAATTTTAATCATTTAACTGTAGTTTAAAAACAGTGCATTTAATAAATTTTTAATATACACCTCTTTCTGTCAATATAAAACTTTTAGGAGAATCAGAAAATAAATTCAAAATATGCTTTTGTCATTAAAAAATAAATAAATAAATAAAAAATAAATAAAAGATAATATTAATAAAATGTAACACAGATTTTAAACAGAAATTTAACTACTAGATAAATGGATTTTAAAATAGTAATACTAAAATAATAATAAAAAAAATCTTTATGCTAAATAAATGAGACTGTCAATGACTCTTTTTAATGCATTTAATCTTAAATTAAAAACAATTTACCCAATGAATTTTTAATATGCGGACCTGTCAATATAAAACTTTTAGAAGAATCAGAAAATAAATATAAAACGCTTTTGTCATAAAAAAATTCGATTTCACTTTACAAAATGAAATTTCTGACTTAATATAAAATCGAGCTTTTATTGATTTCTAAAAGAAGATTTCTGCATTTCTTGGAGAAGTCTCGGTTCAAATTTTAAAATTTTCATATCACTCGTGAATCACTCTAAGGAAAAAATAATGTTTTAAAAAGTTCACTCAGTATAACAATCTTCTTTAGCAATGAATATTTTAAAGTTTCAAATAATATTATCAAAAGAAATTTCTCAGTCATGTATCATTCGAATCTGGAAGAAATAATCATTATTAATAAAATAAGTTTAAATTGTAAAAATCGGGATATATATATATAGATAGATAGATAGATAGATAGATAGATAGGCAGATAGATACATAGATATACAAGTGGTTACCAGAATAATGGAAATAACTTTGAATAAAAATGACATTTAAGAATGTGCTTCGTAAGCATTAAAATATAATCTAACCACAAATTTATTTTTTCTATATTCAATTTCATACGTCTTAGGTTTTTGCCAAAAGAGTAAAATGTCGGACATCACAGACTTTTTAATTATAGGAGCTCAACTATAAAAATTCGCAATTGTGACTCATTTTTATGAAATTTTGTCCTACATTTCTAAAGTAGGAGAAAAAGAAAAGAAAAGAAAAAAAAAAATAATAAACTGGACGGCAGTACCGTTTAAAGCGTGATATGTCCCAGAAATTAATAGACACAAATTTATGTTAAGATGCAGTTAATTATATTTTTTTTTTAGAAAATTATGTGCATTAGTTCTTGATTTAGAGCTGCTACAATTTATTTCCCTACAGAAGCCACACATACAAACTCACACCATCTAAAAATATTCAAATCATGTTCTCGAAATTTCAAAATGTGCAAATCTATCAAAAACCGAAAGTCAAATTTTTTTTAAGCAAATACTTTTGAATGTATAATAAAGTAAGACTTTTTGAGTATTGTCTGGTACTTACTTTCATTAATTCTGTCACTATGCACAAACATTCTACTGTTTAAATGGTTATGAATACTTAAAACAAAACAAATAAATTTTTATTCATACACTCGTCTTTGTGAAAATTGCATCACCATGAAAGAATGATGCGACTGAGCTGAAATTTTTAGCAAATTGAAATTTTAGTGTGTAATGCAAATGACTAACATATCAGAATCACCACGCATGCGTGGACTGAGCAACGCGTTCTGACCTGCTGCTTAAACCGTAAAAATAGAGAGTTCTAATGGAACGTTGAAAATAGCGTATGGTTATCTGCGAATGACATGCGTTTGGTGAGACGTAACAATGCCTCTTTCACGAAAGAGGGTGATATTTCAACAACTTACGACGTTTGAATTAAGGAGAATTTTTCACTTTTGTGAAGAAGGATTTCCATATAGTGCAAAAGCAATTAAAGTGCAACTTAACAGCAGAGCAGTGATGCGAGTTTGGAAGAGTATGCCGTCCAGAATCAGACTACTTGAAAATCTAGGTGTGGACACTGAAAAATGACATCTACGTGTAATGATAATCAACTGTTCTGCATGACACTGACAGACCGTGTAGCCTTAGCAAGACAGTTGGAAGCACATTGGTCAACTGCTAGTGGAATGTCAATGTCGGCTTTATTAATTCGTCAACATCTGCTGCATTATGGAATGCGTGCAACCCTTTATACATGGTTCCCCCCTCGCGCAAAACCATCGATGCCTGTAGCCGCAATGATTTCATGGTCATACAGACTTGCGTACAGATTGGTAAGAAGTGATTCTTTCTGAAGATTCTTTCTCTCTGGCGAATCGTACTTTAATCTGTGGTACCATAATGCGTATACGTGTTAGATGCTGTGTAGGTGAACTCGACCTTCCAGAGGGCATTATCGAACGTCATAGTGGACGAATATATGTTATGAACTTGGGTGCAACTGTATATTACATACGATCTCAGCTGTTATGAATTGTGAATAATCTTAATAGAAATAGGTACATTAGTGAAAAATTAGAGACCCAAAATCATCTCTTTCTTTAAGGTATTCTTGTAGCTATTTATCAGCATAATAATGCCGACCCATATGATGAAAGGTATGCTATAGAATTATTTTCAGCAGAAAACATACAGCTTCTTCATTGGACTTTTTATTTGCCAGATATGCCGCCTATTAAACTCGTGCTTGATATTGTCGTTCTGTTTCTCGCTAGTGATTTTCGTCCTACAGATTCTAGAGATGAACATTGGTTATGCATATGAACAATATGGAATGCTCTTTCACAAGCAGATATTTAAAATCTAATTAACTGTATTACACGTTGTAAGTGTTTCAAGGAATCAGGTGGAAGCACAGACATTTTTTGATCATTAAGGGGCCAGTAAATTTGCAGTTTATGCAACCTTGTGTTGAGTGCATATAGTTTGGCTGATGAACTTATCAATACTCCTGAGCGTCTGATTTTCATATTTTTTTCTGATGAGTTGGATGAATCCGATGATGATGAGAAGGAATAAGGAACTTATTGTCGTGCGAATGTACAGATGTGAAACACCTGAGACTAATGTATAGCGGTAGCATGTGTTGGGAGACGCAAATTCCCTATATTTTATTTTGCCACTTCCCTATTTACCCTTATGCGCCTCATTTCCTCAAAGATTGCTTTATGACCCTTGAAAATGTTTTAATTTTTTAATAATTATTATCCAAATATTTTTTATTTTATTTTAACCAGTTAATGCCCGAAGTAATTGCTAAATATATCTTGCTAAATTTTTCGAATTTAACTAATGTAGACTACTGAGAATAAAATGCATTAAATTCAAACAACTCTTCTGTTAGTTTTTCTGTTAGTCTCTCCTCATTTATAGACGTTTGGTGTTCCAGTGAAAAACCTTCGAGATAGGAAAATTTTGAGATAACAGACTAGTTCCCAATTATATGTTGACGAAAACCTCGAAAGTAAAATATTACAATATATATTATTATTCAACTTCACTTAAAAAGGTATATCTCCACAAAACGCAAATATATGTGCGATGAATGAAAAATTATAAGATAAAAATCCAAATTGTTAAATAATAATTAATATCGCATACATAAAACTCCATGTAATCATCTATAGGGATGCAATAAAGAATCTCTAAAAAGCAGAAACCATTCCAAGAAACCACATAAGATATACGCGCTATTTTCTTAACTGTCCTCAAATGTGGTCGATGGGCGTTAACGGGTGAAAAAAATTGCACGATATATATTCACATTTTAGCCATACATTTAAGCATTATTAAAACTATAAAACATATAAAAAGAACTTGAAACTAATAATACATAAATTTAAACAAATTAAAGATCTAGTTTTATTTTAAGATGTACTAAACACGGTATTTTTGTGGATATGGATATGGATATTATACTAAACATGTATGCAAAATTTTAGCTTAATCAGATGACTAGAAGTAGTTTGAAATTAGAAAAATTGAACTGTAGTTAGGGAAACAGACCTTCAACTCTATTTCCCTAGTCGCAGTCAGTTACTTCATGACAGTTACATGTATTATCGTCAGGATTACATATGTATGCACAATACCCACTCAACCGAACGACAGAATGTGGGTTAAAATTCTAAAGATTTGATCTGGATTTTTAAGCTTTCGAACACCAACACCTTAATTCGTTTCTGCTTAAGCATGCATCGCCGTCGGAGATATACATATATCCAAAACTTCAGCTCTATACAACGATATAACATTTGTTTAAATTCGAAACAAATTTTGAACTGTATTTGGGGGCTTCCAAACCTTAGACCTTAAATATACTGTTTTTTGAGCAAGTATTGCCATTAAAATTATACATGTATGAAAAACTTCAGTTTAGTTGGACGATAGAAAGTGGGTGAAATATCGAAACAAAATTTAATCTGGAGCTGGAAACCCAGGGCATGCAAGCGAAATTTCAAATCAACGAGACTATAGGATGTTGGTTAAACTTGAAATCAATATTTTAACTAGAATTCAGAGCAGAGGAATCCTAGACCCCTAGGGCCTATTTGTGATGTTAAGCTATTCGATGTGCTGCCAAATACGTATTCAAAATTATAGCTTAATTGAAAGACAGAAAATAGGTGAAAATTCATTTCTTAGATTAAACTCACATACTCACACATAAATATATAATTAAAAAAATAAGCTGTATATAACGTTAGATAAATCCATGTAATAATGAAATATGTGAATGGAACATACAAATGATACATAAAAGAAAACGGAAGAATAAAATGATTTTTTTTTTCAAAAAATTTAAAATAAAAAGTTCAAAATGATTCTACTGGTTGGTTGTTGTAGGAGTTTAGGCCGATTGACTCCTGATGTGTCCTAGGCCTAGGGGGGGTTGGAATGCCCTCCGTGGGGGTCTTTCTAAGGGGTCTTATCCCGTATTTACGCGAGTTTCGGAGGAAACCACGGAAAACTCCGAACGGCTAGGTCGATGAGCGCGACCTGGGGTCGAACCCGGCACCTCCCATCTACCAGCTTTGAGCGCAGAACCGCTCGGCCGCTGGTGGGCCCAAAATGATCCTACTGAACAATTTACTAAGTAAATTAACTTGAAAAAAAAAAACTAATAGCGTTCATCTCTGATTTAAAAATGCAAAAAGAAAAAAGAAAAAAGAAAGAAAAGAAAAATAAAACTATAAAAAGATAAAGCAATTACATTTAAGTAAAAGAATAGAATACGTGAAGCGAAATGAGTTTTTCGCAGCTATCAAAAGTTCATGAAAGTTTTCAAAAGATGTTAATGGATTTTTACTGTAATTGAAACTATATTACAAGTCTTTCTGTAATTTAAATAATCTAATGAAACTTTACAAAGAATATTTCTCAAGAAATTGCTTTAAAAATTTTAAATATATTTTTTATGCGTTCTATTATTATTATTACTATTTTTATTATTATTGAGAAGTTTAAATTTAATGATAATACTTAAAAATATGATTGTTGAAAAAACAAAGTTCTTATTTAGTTATTTCTAAATATCTATTGCTACACATTTTTCTCAAGATTTTTTCAAGATTTATTCTCAAATTAAGAATGAAAATCGAAGGAACTCACACAGAGACTATAAAAAAATTGAAACTATTTATGTATAAAAATCATTGAAATAGGCCTTTATTTACACAATGTATTTTAAATATCGCTGTGCCGTTACATCGAAGCTCCGTTTAAAGTTTTCAATATTTTTGATATGTGCGGAATCCCTCCTGCCGTACCATTGCCCATCTGCGCAGCACTAGTGCAACGTAAAACCCAACCAACCAACCAACCAACCTCCTGCCGTACCATTTCCCCTAACTTTACCTTATATATAAAGAAAGATTATTTATAGTCTTTAAAATATGTACTAAATATTTTATTAGCCTAGTTATTTGATTTTTTTTTTAAGGAGTATAAAGAAAAAAAAAAAACAGTAGAAAAACAGTAATGTTAAAAAATGGAAAAATTAATGAACAAACATAATGTTTGGGTTATAAGTCTCGATTTAATCTCGATACACTATAGCACATCTAGAGGACACTCTATATACTTCATCGAATAAAATCTGTTACATGTTAACATTCCATTGGCTCTGATACCTACTTTCCCTTCATTCGAGTTGTTGTTGAAATACCACTTCTCGTTCTTCACTCACATTGCCTAGATTTTTCTTGGAAATAACTAAGATGAGAAATGAAACAGCAGTGATTCAAGCTCAAGGAATCCCAATTTCTATCAACATTGTACGCAATGTAAGTTTTTGAATTGTTTTTCCTTAATCCAAACGCACATTAGAAAAACACGTCAACACATTTTTCCTTTCAGACTTGCGTAATTTGTTTTATAGTTTGTCCGTTTATTCTTTGTTAAATTCGGTAGCTTCTATAACATAAACAAATGATCGTGAAAATGTATAACCAGTTTCAAAATATCACTGATTTGCAATCGATAATAAAATTAATTTCAACATTTTAGTTTGATAACTTAGGATTTTATTAGTAGCAGACAAGAGTAAAATTTCAAGTAAACCTGCGTCGTGAGACTAATTTTATTTGTAAAGAATCGGGACTAAATTAATAATATATATAAAAAGAAAAAAAAATAAAGCATGCAGAACATTGAATGTAACTTATCTCTTTTAGAAACTTAATAAGAAAGAAATATATACCTACCATATATAGTTTTACACTTCTATTTCCCTTTCACTTCCGCTATTGAAAAATATTTTTGTGCTGTAATTTGAGAAAACAATACATACATTACAGAATCTTACAGAACAAATACAAAAATAGAAAGATTAAATTTTACAATAATATGCATTAAATTTTGTTAATTTAACAATCAATTAAACATATGTAATATATATATATATATATATTTTTTTTTAATTAAATAATTTGAAAATAATATTTTATTAATTTCTTTCATTTTACGTCTGAATCAAACGCACATTGTTGAATAGGGAGTTTATTAAAAAAAAAGTAAAATATATAATTTCTTTTTCTTTTGATGATTATATATTTATATCTAGAACAATATTATAAATATGAAAACGATTTAAATGACTTTTTGATGCAAAAAAAAAAAAAGTGTATATATATATATATATATATATATTGTATTAATCATACCTGGATTATTAATAAACATTAGAAACAATCGAAGATAAGATTGGAAACAAAAAATACATTATACAAAAACTCTTTTGTCAACATACCAATTATAAGTATTTTTAAATTAGGATTCACTGAAAAAATAAATATCCAATAAATAAATAAAATGAAATAAAATAAGATTTTGCAGGATATGCAGAAATGGACACCTCTATTTCAAAACAAATATCTATAGAAGAATGGAATAAACGACACATTCACTCTATGAAATCTGAAAAAAAAAAAAAAAAAAAAAAAATGAATTACAGAAGTTTAAAAATTAGTAAAACAAACTTTAACAGACGATACTGTATCCACCCAGTAATCGCAATACGAAACACTATAAATTATGTTCCATCGATCAGAGTGATCAGTTTTTGAATAGTTTATTCTAATAGTTAATAATTTAAATAGCTTATTCTTTCTCGGCCTGAAAATTACCCCTGACGCCATTTTTGCAAATTCTTATATAAAATGACCATCTGAATCCGAATATAATGGCCATTTTGCCCTATAATTCCCAGATTTTAGGGACGGCAGCCTATTTTTTCCAATTTTTGGTAATTTTATGGCTATAAATTTGATTTATAGTGAAGAAAATAAATATTTTAACTGTTAAATACCTTCTGAGGGCCTAAAGAGGTGAAAAATTCTATAACATAAACATTTCAGCAAGGAAAAGATATGGGGTGGGGGGAGGGGTAGATTTGGCACTGAAATCATAAGTTACATTTATTATATTTTATTAATCAACTAGCAGGCTACGCCCGCTTCCCTGGTCACTATATTTAAATGAATTTTCAAAAGAATTGGATCAGTATTTATTTTTTACATCACATTATAAATACAAACTTAATAAAAAATAATAATAACTTATAAATAAGTAAATAAATAAACATTGAAGTTGCTCTAGGTGCTCGAGTACCCGCTGCCTACGGCAGCTCTTTTTTTCCGTCCGTGCTGCATCGGTGGGTCCAGGTTCTGACTGTCTGGAAAAAAGGTCTTTCCCGGGCACTTCAATCTGGGTATTTATCGACGACATGTGGATCTTCTGTTATTTAAGAACTACGAATTTAAAGATCACTGTATCTCAGCATCTATTATATGCTTTTATTTTTGAACCATGTGTTTTGTAACTCCCGTTATTTACAATGCATTACGATTTGATTCCGACCAGTATAACAAAATAAAATAAAAAGTAGATTTTCTTTTAAAAGGAATTAAATACATGAAAAAAAAAATAATAATAATAAATTTTAATCAGTTTAGATGAGCAAATGTTTACAACACGTGTATAAATCAAATTTGATAAAACATATAAAACACAGCACTTCACACGTTAAAATCCAAGTCGAAAGACTTCGTTTAAAAATTCACAGTATAAAAGATAGATCATCACGACGTTTCGTCCAAGCATTGTTGTTTGTGGACATCCTCAGGTTTAGTTCGCTTACTGCCAGCGTCTTGATCCTTTAATAGATGTAGAATGGGTTGCCATACTTTCGCTAATTCTCTGGAATGTACATAATTGATGGCGAGTTTATCGTACTTTATTATCTGTATTTTTTCTTGTATTTCAAGTTTAATCAGACTGGAGGGGGTTGCTATTATTTCAGCTTTATCCCATAACGGTTTAGCATTTTTATTTTCTAATATGTAATCTTTTAGAGCTGTGTTTCCGTACGGGGATCGTAAAGAATATTGATGTTCAGAAATGCTTAAATCCCCGTACGGAAACACAGCTCTAAAAGATTACATATTAGAAAATAAAAATGCTAAACCGTTATGGGATAAAGCTGAAATAATAGCAACCCCCTCCAGTCTGATTAAACTTGAAATACAAGAAAAAATACAGATAATAAAGTACGATAAACGCGCCATCAATTATGTACATTCCAGAGAATTGGCGAAAGTATGGCAAACCATTCTACATCTATTAAAGGATCAAGACGCTGGCAGTAAGCGAACTAAACCTGAGGATGTCCACAAGCAACAATGCTTGGACGAAACGTCGTGATATTCTATCTTTTATACTGTGAATTTTTAAACGAAGTCTTTCGACTTGGATTTTAACGTGTGAAGTGCTGTGTTTTATACGTTTTATCAAATTTAATCAGTTTAAACCTTTTCCACTATATACTACCATTCCCCCCCCCCTCCAATAAATATTATATAAAAAATAAATAAATAAATAAATAAATAAAATGATTTTTATTTTAAAGGAATTAATTTAAAATGAAAAATAAAAAGTTGTTATACTATAAAAATTATACATAAACATAACAATTTATTTATATTGCATTACCATTTGATTTTCAACAAATATAATAAATTAAAAAAAACAATATCACCTTCAAATGAATGTATTAAATAAAAAAGAAATAGTGAAATAGTCTGGTGTGTCACTCACACGACTTTCTGTTACACTGAAATTTAATACTATAAGTACAGGTTGGAGATTAAGAGGTAAGATAACGAGCACTGTTATGTAAACCTATGTTAAACAATTCAAATTAGGTTTCGGAAGAGTTTTATATGATAATTAGTTCTGTGTGGGGGGGGGGGGGGTACCATCCCCTCAACCACCCCGTTTCATCAATGCACCTACATATATATATAATTTAATACGGTTATTAAAAAATAATTCTGTTTTTAAAAAATTATTTTTTTAAATTAATAATTAAAAAAAAAATATTTCTTATAATAATGCAGAAAATTTCCATATTACAGAAGTAGTATAACACTAAATATCCAAAAAATAAGTTGAATTTATTCTCAATATTACATTAATATATATATATACATATATATATATATATATATTTGTTAAAAATGAAAAAAATCGATAACTTTATTTTAAATCATCGCAGATCAATGGTTCAACCATTCGTTTTAAAGGTATTGGCGAGTTCTTTTGAAAGATACCCATCATGGAAATTTACTCCCCTCGAGGGGGTCTTCCCCCCATGGGGGGCTGTGAGGCTCCTACATACACATTTTTTTTCCCAGTTGACTATCTCTATTACAAAAAATGTATATCCCTGTTCATTTGGTTTAGTGCAGTTTATAGATGTTAAATTCTACTTACCTGCAATTTCTCCCATAGACGTAATATATTTGAATACTTTTGAATGTCCCTGTACACGAACCATTTGCTTCATCTCAACGAAAATCTTACTGTAGCAGCCCTATATGATACACATTTAGAATACTGAAGTTGGAATTTCTGCCACTATTTGTTCTTGAGATATGCTGATAGCAGACACACAGACATCCAGACACACAACCATCCATACAGACAGGTACACAGACAGACAGACACACAGACCATTCGCTAAAAACATGATTTTCGTATTCAGGGGACCTCAGAACCTATAAATATAACAAAAACTCACGTTCGAAAATTTGACCCTAAAACAATACTTTCTCGACCTTATGGGTAAGAGAACCGTAAGAATAACCTTAAGAATAACCGTTGCTAAGGTACGCAGACGATTCCAATCAAAGAATTAAATTTATGAAAATTGAAGCTTTAAAGCCAATATTTAAAATCGAACAAATACTAATTTAAAAAAATTAAATTTTAAAAAATCTCGATGACGTGCACACCTGCAGGGTCCCAGGTACCTATATGCCAAATTAAAGCTCTGCGATCAATAGTGTGAGCACCACCCCGCAGACAGACACACACTTACATACAGACACTTTTCTTTATTTATATAGACTATTACTATCACTTATTATACATCATATATATATCTATCTATCTCTATATGTATTTAAGAGTTAAATTATTTTCCATTCTCCAAATCAAATTCATGACCATAAAATTACCGAAAATTTTTTTTTGAAGAAAGCGACGTCCCGAGAAAACGGTGGGTGATGGAGAAAAATGAGGGTTAAACTCAGATCATTTGATATATGAATCAGCAGAAATGGTATAAAAGCTCTATTTTTTTTTTTTTTTTTTTTTTTTTTTTTTTTTTGCAGCGTAGTGTAATTATTAATGGACGTATTAAAATGTTTTGCTATAACTGTCTAAATATAGAGATATTTTTCTTCTTTTTTGCGACAATATTTTTGGATTCAATATGATACACAGTATTAAATAAGAATAGTGGTAGCTAATATTCTAGATGTATTAAACGCCTGTTTCAAATTCTGTATCACTATGTAATCGTGGACAATACCAGGCTGATATGACTCGTTAAAAATCATTATGTTTTCCAAATTCGGTATTTGTAAGTTTTTACGTAAACACAAATAGAATCTATGAACTAGTATGTTGGTCATCTCAAAACATACTTCTATGTGGATCTGTTTAACGGCACCACATGCCGGTTAATATACACAAAAGTTAATGCAATATAGCTTTTCTCAATAATAGTTTTAAATATGCATCTTTCTTCTATTTTTTGCTATAGATGATGTACAGAATTCACAGAAGAGGTGCAATAAAATATACTTCGATCCAACTATTAGGTTGATTCATAAATAATTTCTTATGCAGTTAAAATAGAATGCACACCAATAACATTATACAACGAATATAATAATGTATATAAGGTATTATTTCCTGCCGAAGAATAAGAACTTCCTACGTTTATACAGTTATTAAAATGTATGCTCCTTACGTCTTTGTAGGTGGAATCTTAAATAGTTTCCTTTGTTTTTTGCACGCATATATTTTGCTTTCATTTAGTTACAAAATTATATCAATTTATTATGTATTTACCATTATTATGTATAACGCTCTCTTATCTCCTTGGCAGCTTATATATTTCTTCTTTGTAAAATAGGGTTGATTTAGGTTGGAAGAAATTTTCGACAGCCTGTCTGACTTGTTCTTCTGATTTGTATGTTTTTACTTTCAAAAAGTTTTGTAAGGAACAGAAAATGTGAAAATCTGTCGGGGCAAGGTCCGAGGAGTAAGGTGGGTGCGGTAAAACAGACCACCCGAGCTCTAGAATGTTTTCTTGAGTCACCTTTGCTCTATGTGGTCTTGCATTATCATGTAAAATGATGACTTTTCGCTATTGGTGAATGTAGGATATTTCTTGTGAAGTTTCTCTTTCACTCTTTGCAGTTGCTTAACCCTTAACTGCTGTCATCGGTCTGACAGACCGCTCGCCATTTTCTAGCCCTCATTAACACCCATCAAAATAGGTCATGATCCAGGCCCTCTTTTCTACCTTCCTAAAACGATTGGCCAAAGTCACATTCCACTTGTCGTTTAGCGAACGGGGTTTAGTTATTTTTTTTTTCTACTTTTCTTTTTTCTAGCGGTATGTGAGACCGCTGACAGCAGATATGGGTCTGTTTTTGTCCGATGAGTAGTATTGTTTCTGTAGATATATTTATGATATTTTTTGTAATTTTATGAAAAAAAAAGCGCTTCGACTAGTTCAAGAAAACGTCCGGTGTATCTCACACAGAATGGAATTCTGGAACTTGTAAATTTATATAAAAAAAATTAAAAAATGTGTACGCAAGTTTCATTTTATTTACTGTTTTATTTAAATACCGATGCCAACTACTCCGGATGTTGACTACCACTATTTTTTTTTTTTTTTTTAATTTCAAGATATATAAATTATATTTGTGTATTTTTGAAAAAGTTTCAACTGAGAAGTTGTGTTAGCTATAATCCGGAGTAGTTTGCAACTATGTATTTTGAATGGAACTAATAATATTTTTTTATAGTGCAATATTTTCCACAATTAATAATACTTTTTTACTATATCTATAATTTTTTGTTACACTAGTGAGAACACTAGCGAGTTTAAAATTATATAATTCATGCTCATTGATGCAATGTTACCCCATCGGTATTCTCTTGCACGTTCATATGTCGGGATACCCGTTTAAGTTCTCCAAAATTGCCTTTAAAAAAAAATAATAATAATAAAAAAGATAAATTAAATAAACAATTTAGTAGATAAATAATAGCATACAATCAATAGCTTACCATTTATTCGACATTTTAAATAAGTTTTAATCAAGCGGTCTGAGAGACCGCTCACAGTAGTTGTGAGAGAATTTTAGTCACAGTAGTTAAGGGTTAACATATATGTGTGCAATAATTGTTAAATTTGACTTTAAAACTCGTGATGGATTAGTCCTCGACGATCCCACCATATATACAATAAAAGTTTTTTTCCATGGATGTCAGCATTCGAGTCTGGTAAGGTTTTTTTTTTGTTTGTTTGTTTTTCTTATCAAGCCAATGTGTTTTACAGATGATATTATCATAAGTAATCCATTTTTCATCGTCAGTTATTATCCTATCTAAAAATAGCCTGTTTTTATCTCGTAAGAACAGACTTGTAGCGATAGACAGGCGATCTTCTTTATTCTGTTCACTGAAGTTGTGTGGTACCAATACTCCTAATTTGCTGACTCTCCCTAATTTCTTCAGGTGGCGGAAGACAGTCGATTGTGGGGCATTCAACCTTTCTGCTATGTCTCTAGTTGATTGAAGTGGATTTTGTTCCAATAAAGCGTTTATAAGATTGTCATCAAAGTCAGAAGGACATCCTTTCCTCAGTTCGTCCTTTAAAGCTTTTACGACTTTAAAATTGGTAAAAGCATGCGGTCCAATTTTAAAATTATCTGGAAATTTTACTAATTTACTGGAAATTAGTAAAAAATTTCCATAGCGGAATTTTGTAAGCTAATGTCTAACAGTCCGATCAGTTATTAGTCCTTCACCGTATACACTGCTTTTTTTTTCAGCTGCCGCTTTAGCACTATTGCCTTATCTGAATTTCCAAAGCATCACATGATGAATATGCACTTTTTCATTCTCCAGTTTAGGAGTTTGGAGTAACTGTTTAATCAAATATACACCAGACAACACGATTGTTAGAAGAATAATTGAACCACAGGTTATACAATAAGACAGATGGCACACGCCCAGTGAAATCAAACCAATGTGTACAGTAATGCCAGTGACGGCTGAAAGCTAATGTTTCCAAATGTTTCATGATTCCATTAAATTAAAAGGTGATCGTTATTCTGATTGGTTAAAAAAGAACATAATATGCAAAATTCCACACCTTCGAAGAATTTTATTAACACTTTTGCGACCGCTGTCGTAGATTCACGTCATTTGAAAATCTGTAATTGCACCAGTGGGCTTTTCTTTTGCGATTTGTATGTTATTTATTTCTTAAGTATATACCCAATATTCATATTTTTGCAATAAAATATACTATGGATTCAAATATTTTGATTAGATAATGTATGTCCATTTGTAATATAAATGTGAATACAGAAAATTTTGTCTTGAAATGTTGTAATTCGGGAGAATAACGCCCACAGGCGAGCCTTACTATCAAAAAGACAAAAAGCATGCGGTTGGTGAAAGTGTTAATATTGGAAGTATAGTACATGCTTTGACCATTGGTCCAATGCAAGTAACGCCCAAACACACTATATGATGAATGCGGGGGGACTAGCCTATCTCTGAAGCCTTATATTCATTGTATAATGTTTCTGGTGTACATTTTAACTGAACTGCATCGGAATTTATTTATGAATTGAGCTTATATGTACACCAGAATTTCGCCATTATTAATTTTTATAATAACAGTTGTACATATCATGTTTTGTGCATTTATACTCCATAGAAGCTAAGAAGCAGTCTTTGTTTTTGATAAATAATGCTGGTAAACAGAAGAGACGTCTATTGGGTGCTATGTACCAAAAGTTATTAGAGTGATACTTTTATGTGAAGCTCAAACTACAAATATTATTATTTTTTACTTCTTCACATTAGTTATTTAACTAGAACTTCCACAAAATTTCTGTCACATCCAATATTTCTGACAAACCTAGAGACAAAACCAGTAATACAGACCTAATTATTCGCGAAGTTTTCATCCATGTTCATTACATCAGTAAATTAAAATTTAATGTCACAAGTTTTTTTTTTTTTTTTTTAGCTTCAAAATTGGTGTTCCTTAAATATTCTAAGTTGTTATTCATTACGTTTTAAACACCGAGTTTACTTTACTTTTATCTCCATAATTACCATCTATATAATAAGCTAATTTAAATTAGCAAACATTTTTTTAAAACTCTAAAGTAGATTCTTTAGAAAAGATTAAAACTTCGACGTGTAAATGTAAATATTGTTAACATTTTCTAAAACGCTTTGTAAATATTGGAAAAAAAAATCATGAATTAAAGTAAAAGAAATTTGTTTACCTAGCTCTTATCTTTCTCTTTAGTATAATGAGGGAATTATTTATTGAATATCTACGGATATTAATATATTCACATACACAAAAGAAAATTGAAAACTTTTTTAAGAAAATTAACCTATTTTTGTCAGATATTTTAGGAAAATACTTATAATTTACTAAGTATCACTCATTTGAATATAAAGTATATAGAAATAATCCCAATTAATAACTTATTTTCTTAAATGCTTCTTATTTCAATTTGAACCTTTAAAAATTCACAAAAATATCAATTTTTATTTTTGTTCAGGAACAGCGTATATTTAGTAATTTGAGTAATCTATTTAAAATTTTATATACTATAATCTGAAAAATTATAGCTTTATTATGTTTAGATAAAATCTTTAAGAATTTTTAAGAAATATCACACACATATAAGTAACTTAAAATAATTGTAAGTATGGTATACGTTTTTTTTTTTGGCTAAATCTTTAACTTAGAAAAGTTTATCTTAGGAATTTAATAGTAGAAAGAAATACGTAATATAATATGTGGTAAGTGTAAAATAGTCTTGAAAATTTCCTTTCTGACCTCATTTTGCTCTGTTGTTATTATGACTACACTTCTGAATTTTTTAAGAGAACTGCAACTAATTGCAATTTAAATCATGAAGTTTTAATAATTTAACATCTAAATTCTGCATTCTATTAAATACACTACGCTGAAAAAAAAAAAAAAGAGCCCTGATACATTTTTGCTGATTCTTATGTAAAATAACCTCCTGAATCCGAATATGCCTCCCATTTTTCCCAGTCACCCACCGTTTCAACGGGACACCACCTCCTAACCCAAATTTTATCACTGTTCGGGATTTGGAGAATGATAAAGAATTAATTCAACACTTAAAAACAAAAAAAATATATATATATATAATGTTTAATAAATAATATTAATAATATATTTAATAAATATAAGAAATGTAACACATAATTTCAGTGACAAATCACGCACTAAATTTTCACCGTGGCGCAAATGTTCATATTTTAGAATATTCCGAATCTATTGCACCTCAGAAGATATTTAATAGTTAAAATAATCTTTTCCAACCCTAAAAATACAATTAATAGCCATACCATTACCGAGAAGTTATAAAAATAAGATGCCTTTCCTAAAAAACGGTGGGTGATAGGACAAAATGGGCGTGATATTCGGATTCAGGAGGTTATTTTCCATAAGAATTTGCTAAAATGGATTTTGGGCAGTTTTCATGAAGAGCAGTGATATAGGTTGGTAGGCAAGTTATAGTTATTATTGGAAGAATTGTACAGATTTAAATAAATGCAATACTTAGAGTTTTTTTTTTTTTTTTTTTTCATAGTATTATACAAAGTAGAACTTCAATCTATTTAAAGCTCGCATTCAAAATGCTAAACATATATATATATATATATTTTAATGAAAATACTTGTGGTTTTTTATTTTGTCTAGAGCTACTGCACTTAGAGAAATACACAGACAAAAATATAACATCCCAGTAATAGTCAGAATGCATAAAAACCTCTTAAATATATAAATGCGTCAAAAACCCTCATTGAAATTTTAAATAAATACAGTATCTCCTTCTATTGAATGAAGAAGAAAATATAAAAGCACTAAAAACTCTGGATTGAGTTAAAGTTCATGTCATTTTTTTTTTTATTCTTTTTTTTTTTTTTTTTTTTCAAAGCATTAGTTAATTTTTCGCTGCTACCGCATTATTTTCTACACATTAAAAGGTGTAAACTTCTGTTGCAATTTATTCCTTATGAGAAACATTTATTCTAGTATGTGCACTTTACAGGAAAAATATTTTTCAATAATTTAAAGTATAATGTATATCATGAAAAACGGCAGTTTTTCTAGTGACGCAAGCGCAAAAACAAACGAACGCGACGACACTCAGCGGAAACGGAAAAACGAACGAAAACTGCGACACTTATATATACAGGAATTTTAAGATCAAAGTAACTGCTGAAAGCCGACACTTAATATCTCAGGAAATATGGGAGGTTATGTTCTGATATTTTCAAAATAGACTTTCACCTTCTGTCTGATCCTACCCTGAAATCGCTACATTTCTGCGTGCAATATATTTCGAGATATGAATTGGCCCGTTTTAGTTGTAAATGGGCGGCGTATGTAAGGAACAATTTTCTCGAATATGGCTCGAGCGAATTTAGTTTAATTTATATATGATATTAATCGCTTTTATCTGATGTGCCTGACATCTCCCTTTTCCCTAGGAAAACTCTTGTTTTTTTTTTATAACTCAGTTTAAAAATCGAACTATTTTTTACTCCGAAAATACCGTGATGCGGCAGTTTCGCGGACGAATTTCTTCTCTTCCATCTGAAATACTGAATATCAAATAATCGTTTTGGCTCCATCTATCGGGAAGCGTCAAAAATAAACACAAAAAATGAAAAAAAAATATTTTTCTTTTTTTAATATATATATTAAATGAGTTATTTATTTAGGTACTTGTATTTTATATGGCATTTGTTTATCAAAAATATTCTTTGTATTTACATTGTTTTCATGCTGATACGTTGTTAACTTTTAAAATTGGTTCTATTTTAAAAGGTGATTGCAACAACAAAAAATTTTTCCTTAATTTTCATAAAATTGACAAATAATATGATAATCATATGCAAATATTTGTAATTTTTTCAAAATTAGGTGATAAATCACTTAAACTACGGATTGAAAAAATTCTTAAAACAGAATTTGAAAATAATTAATTTGCTCATTAAGTTTCTAGTATATATGTAATATATAAATTACAAAATGTTAAGCTATAATAAAATTTTGAATAGATTAAGATTTTTTTTTAAATTAAATTCATAACAAACTATACTACTTAAATATTTACCAGTATAAAATTTTCACTTTTTAAAGATTTTTTCTATTATTATTTATTTTTCTCTTTTATTTCAATTATATATTTATTTCAATGAATTATTCTATCTTTCGCGTCACGCCATCCAAAACTGTAAGTAAAATATATGGAAATGTTTACTTTGTGTCATTTCATCCAAATAAATTGAAAATGCATGCAAATAGATATCGTGATGCAAAGAAAAAAACTGTGAAATTTTTTTCAGTTTTGGATGGCGTGACGCAAAAGATAGAATAATTCATTGAAATAAATATATTTCAGTACATAATATAAGCTTAATGAAAGTGATATATTTGACAGCGTATTTGAAAATTAAAAGCAATATTTCAATGTGCACATATACTTTAATATGCAAAACAAAATAATTGCAGAGAAATTTAAAAACAAATCACTTAATGTAACACCACTGCGTTACTGGAATTTCATATAATTTCTTTTAAAACACATGCTTTCATAGTATAAGAGATGTGAATGGAAAGGTATCAATGAGTAAATGCTATATATTATTTTATGTTGAAAATAACGTTTACACTGTAAATATAAATAAAAGGAAAAAGCAAATTCAAATAAGAAAATCTATGTATAATTTAATTAATATACAAGCGTCACTGAAAATTTGATATCATTATTTTTAAGACCCGTATTTCTAATTCTTATAGCCATAAAGTACAGTGCTGCGTCACAAACTTTTAACCCGTTAAGGGTTTTTTGTATTGATACATATATACACACATATTTATGCATCTTTCATAAAATCGTGTAATTTCAAAAACTTTATTCAATCAGTAAATTGATATTCCATACACATTTTAGATAATGTGACATTTATGAATGAAAGCGTTTCATGTTTATATAATTACCAAATCTTTTTTAAATTCTATAATAGTCATTGGTTGCACAGCGGAAACAAACATTAGGAATCATTTAAAATTTTTTATGCAGCAGTTTTGTATTATTTTTCCTTGTTTTAATGTGTTTTAAACTTTAGTTTCCTTAATTTTCGGTAGATAGCAGCACTATTTTAAAACTCAACAAATGAAGTTTAAGAGTAAGCTAAATGTGTAAATCACTAGTAATTATTTACTAGTCACAACTGCACCTTCCTAGTTTCATAATGCACTCGTGTCTATTTTGGTTATTTAATGGAAGGCTGGGCTTTTATTTGGCTTAAAACTTCTTCTGCATTTATATATATATATATATATATATATATATATATATATATATATTAGTTTGTATTTTTTACCTACAAAGCTTTTTATTTATTAAATTAAGTAGTATTTGAATTTAATATGGTTAAGCTATAGATGTTTAAAACAAAAATTCCTTAAAAGTTATTTTTATTTATTTTTATTTATTTATTTCATTTTATTTTTTACATATTTATGATCAGCTGTGAATCTAAAAGCCAATTTTATAATTAGATTAGCAATTTTTAAAATAATTTTTGCAGTTAAATCTAAAAGGTTAAAGATTGTGTATATTGTACATTGTTAAATGAATATTTGTGTATTCATATATTTAAGATAATAAATGACGTCTTTCGATATAAATCTTAAAATAGCTGTTTTTGAAATTTTCTAACTTGTTATTCATCAAGTCTAAAACATAAAGTTTGTTTATATTCTTTTACATGTATTACCGTTCACATAATAACTGAGCTTTTTAAAGAACATTTTCTTTAACGTTAAAAGAGATTCTTTATAAATATTAAAACTCTAGCGCTTCAACATAAATATTGTTAAACTTTTCTAAAATATTTTGCAAATGTCGAAACTTTTATGAATGGTGATAAAAGAACTTTGCATTTCAAATAGGTCTCTATACTTAGAATAATGAGGTAATTATTACCTGTAAAATTAGCCATCACACACCATATATAAAAATTTGAATACATTAACATCCTCATAAGAAAATAAAAACTCATTAAAATAAGGTAATTGTGTATCTTTGTCTTCTAGTTTAGAAAATATATTTAAAATTTAGAAAGTACTTCTTAATAGAAAGAATTTTGGGAAGTTTCGTATATTTTTACGTGCTTCCAGATTGAAATTTTGGCATAAAAAATTATACAAATATCAATTATTTCATTTAAGAAGGAATAGCGTATTACGAATTATAATAGCTCTTACAAAATTTCTTTCTAAACATGTTGAAAATTTAAACATAGTCATGTAAGGAAACAATACTTGTTGTAAATTTCTGATATTTATTAAATCTTTCTGAATAATTTAAACAATTTGCTACTATGTTATACTTTTCTGTGAAAATTTAAAGCATTTCTTTCTGGTATTTCTTTTGAGACTTATATGAATTTTTTTCTATAAACACTTGTACTATTATAAGATATATATTTTATGCATATCTATGAAATTTTCTAAAGTTGTCTGTATTTAAATATTTTCATAATTTAAATAAAAATATATGAAAATATACTATGCTTTTCATATTTTACTGTTAATAATAAATGTTATGATTTTAAATTTCAATTTCCTTAGCCAAAACAGAGATTATTATTTATTTTGCAGTAAACACTTCCTTAATTCTAAAAAAGAAAAAAAAAATCTTCTTAATTTACTGTAAAATATACAATAGAAAATCCTGGATGCATATTTTCATAAAGCCTTAAAAAAATTATTATTTTGAATATCTTTTTTTCCCTTAGTGCATGAGAAATACAATGCTTAGTTTAAGAAAAAAAAATATATCTTAAGTTTACAAAGCACTTATAATACAATAAAACAGAAAAAATGGTTTATATTGAATTATGTTAATAAATCGTATTAAAATAGTATTTTTTTTTTGTGTTATTTTTATTTATTAAGAAAGAAAAAAAATGTGTTTTTTTAAAGCTAATCAAGAAAGAAAAATGTCGAAGTATGCAGTTTTCATAAGAATGAAAAATCTATTTTTTAAAGTTATTTAAGTAAACAAATATTGTATATTGATTCTTACGAAAAAACTTATATTTTTGACTATGTATTTCGAAAAAAAAAAAAAAAAAAAAGAAGTATTTTCAGTTTTATTGGTTTTTCTTCAGAGCAGAAATGTCTATTTATTTGAGCAAGAAAAGTATTTTTAAAACTTTAATTATTAAGAAAATTATAATTTTCATTATATAACGCTTTATTATCTGAAATAGTTTGTTATAATTTTTTGTCAAAGATTTTTTTTCCTTTTTAAATTCGTAAACGAATGCATAGTTTTTATAAAAGAAATTATTTTCTTGCTTTATTAGTAACATTTATAATTCATTAACTTAAAGTAAATTCTAACTGCATTTAAAAAAAATAAATAAAATAATACAGTTGATTGTGATTGAATAAATATTATTAGAAACTTTAAAAATTTAAAATTAATAGAAAAAATGCAACTAATAAAGTTTTTGAAACTGTAACGAATAGAAAATTGCATTTTCTATTATTATTATTAATAATAATAATATTAATATTTTACTGATTTGATATTAGTTAGACACAAATACTTAAAATCTTGCTTAAAAAAATAAAAAAATAAATAAAAATCCATTAACCCATGACTTTTTTCAATATATATATATATATATATATATATATATATATATATATATATATATTTACAGGATTATTTAGAACTTTTGTTCAAAAATTAATTTATAGGTCTAAAAACAATAAAGAATCATATACGAATATATATGATTGTATAAAAATCAAGAACCATATACCCACACAATCAAAACTATCAGGAAGTGTAATTGGTTAAATTTTCAGGCAGTTTTGTGTAATATATCGTGAGAGAACAGTACATAAGGCAGCGACCTCTGGGAGAAATAATTACACTTATCTGCCTAGGCATTGAATCGAACAGCGATTGGATGACATAATCAAGTAAAGTACTTTATGAAGCTTCAACTGGATGCCACATTTTATAGTCCTTAGTTACTGGTGAGTAGTGGCGGGCCACTCGCTTTTCAACGATTAAACATACTTTTTCATTGGTGCGAAATCAGGAGAACGCGCTGGCCGGAGCAACAGTTGAACACTTTCTCTATCAAGGAAGAACCGGACAATACAGACATCTTGCAGTCGTGCAGTATCTTCTTAAATGCTGTACTACGGGAACCTAGAATATAGAACAGAGGGCGGGCCTTAACACACCACTAATTTAATGGCCGCTAATCAGAGTGTCGAGAACGGGAGCAAGAAGTAATCGTGACGTGTTTCCAATGGAACCCCATACCATCACTGCAGGTGACGGACAGTGTGACGATTTCGAACCCCAGCTGGTAATGTTTATTATTCACAAATGCTGTTAAATACGGATACGGCAATCTTGATGCTGTAAACAGGATTGTGATTTGTCTGAAAACCGACTTCACGCCATTGCTGCGTCCAGGTTCATTACTGATCACACATTAAAGGCGCTCATATCAATGCTGCAGTTTTGAAGGTAGTCAAAATTTTGGTAGCCGCAAACTGGACCACCAACTGGAGTGATGGTATGCGGTATCATTGGATACACGTGTCAACCAACTGTTGTTTTCATTCCTGCCACTCTGAATGCCAGTCATTAAATTTCTGACGAGTTAAGGCTCATCGCTCTGCCCTATACTCAAGGCCTCCGAAGAGCAATATTTAGCAGGACAATGCACGACCGCAAGTTGTTAGTATTGTCCAGACCTTCCTTGAGGCAGAATATGTTCGTCTGTTGTTCTGCGCAGCGCGTTATGCTGATCAATGGAAATGACAGTTTAATCGTTGAAAAGCGACTGCCATCCCCCACCCCCACCACTCACCAGTAACTACGATCGATGAATTGTGGCATTGTGTTGAAGCTTCATGAAGTGCTCTACTCGTACATGTAATCCAATCGCTGTTTGAGTCAATTCCTAGGCAGATAAGTACTGCTATTGTTCACAGAGGTCGCTGCTTTATGTACTATTTTCTCAGTTCATATTACTCCAAATTTCCTTAAATTTTAATCAGTTGGTCTTCCTACTATAATGTATGTGCCTACTAAATTTCATTCCGTCATTCGCATTCCTTTCTGTCGTTGCAATTTTCACAAACATGAGTGTATGTCTATTCACTAACTTTGTAAAAGATATTGTAAATGGATAAATTGCATTTTTTTTTCCCTGAAAATTTTTATACATGTATAATATAATATCAATATCCATATCCGCTAAAGAAAAACTTTTAGTACATGAAATTAGTACATCAAGTTAATACATAAAATAAAACTTTCATTTTTATTTTGTTTTGCACAGTCAATTGTTCAGGTAATCGTAAATTTGTTACCTTGCGATGAATAAATTTGGCCTTGTGTTCGCCGATAATATAGATGTAACATTGTATATCATATTGAACATTAAGAATTACAGACTTTACTTCTTCTTATTTACTAAACTTCTTGACCAAATTACTTCAAATTTGGTTTCATGATAAATACATATTCAGCCTAAAATACAAATGTGGTGAAAAATTTAGCTGTTCGTATTGCACATTTTAGAGTTTGTTACAGTTCCGGACACGTAATTATACAATATTATTTGACAGTCAACAGGGCACTTTTTTTTCTTCCACGGGATGTCAGGTTATCATGAATATTCTACAATCTCGATAGTGTACGGATTTCAATAGGCATCCAAAGGATGTCTACGTTCTTCTTGTAACTGCTTAATAAGAATCATAAAAATGCTTTCTTTGGATGTCTACGGATGTGAAATTTGGATATCCAGAAAGCATCCTGCGAGTGAAAATAAGACAATTTCCATTGTTCAGTGGATATTAGATTATCCTGGGCATAATATCCTCTATATATTTTTTCAATATTTTTGTGCTGTCTGGGTTATTCGCAAACGCAATTCAGAAGCGCTAGATGCCCAGAAATCCATTCACTGAAAAGTGTGTTACAGACAATTCGTTATCCAAAGATAACTTTTTTATAGAATAACATTGTTTAAAACAAAGCTTTAAAGCAGGAGTTTGAAGTTTCAGCTTGTAACTGTTATGCAAGCCTTAGCAAAGAGGCGCATTAATCGATGAGCGTTCACAAAAATACTTGGTTTATCGATAATAACTTCACTTCCAGCAACAATCCGTACCAACAAATCCATTTCCGATTCCGTAAAGGCTTTATGCACTAGACACTTCCTGCAATGGTTTCCTGTTTCCTAAATTAATATATATATCACAAAATAAATTGTGCTTTAAAATATTTAATTCAAATTTTTTTTTCAGATATACTTATAGAAGAAATATTTTTAGACATATTGTAGAATTATTTTTACTCTATATGTATTTAAAAAATTCTTTTTAAATAACACTCACGCAACTGTTTCTTAGACATAGACAATAAATAAAACAGAAGGGAAATTTACGTATTAAAAAAAAAAACTGATGAAAACATAATTTTATTTGAAAATATTACCTGTTGATTCTGATCTTTATTTATCTGATTATCTGCGTTAAACAATTTTTTTATTTTATATATGTATTTATATATATATATATTTAAAGAAAATTTAAAATAAATTTCCAACAGTGTAATACATGAATACAAAGAGCATAACGATTTTTATGCTCTATTATTATGATATAACACTGAACGAGTTATTCATATGAACTAAATGTTTTTAAACCACTATTAAATAAAAATCTTGATAATTTTACTATAAACTAAAACCTATAGACATAATATCCTGCATTTATATAATAGACACTGTTATTCTTAATAATTACAAAATTTTGAATAAATACCATACTCGCAACAATTGTTTCGGTAGAAAAAAAATTAACTCCTCATCAGACGAACAAATTTGGCATGAGTGCTGCAATCAGAGCGGCATAGACAATAAAATGACTCGAAAAATTGTTGAGAGTTTATTGTATTTGATGGTGTTTATTCAAGATTTTGTACTTATTACTTTAAAACGACAGTTCTGTGGTGCTTTCTTATTATTATTGCTGTTATTCTTACATCAACCATTAACCTATTATTAAGTTTATTTTATACGTGGAAATAACAAATCATAGCGAACTTTCCTTTTTTTTTTTTTTTTTTTTTTTGTTTTTGCTGCAAGAAAATTTTAACAGATATTTTTTGGAAATGTGTGTAACAGTATTCATTGATTAAATAAAATTGAATTTCTACACAAATGGAGGATAAAAAATCCGAAAATTTGCAAATAAGCAAAACACTACATATTTTTATAAAAAAATAATAAAAGTGAATGCATATATATAATTATTTAACTTTTCGTAAAGTAATAACTAGCACATTTTTACAACAGAACAATAAATTGGAATATATATATATATATATATATAATTAAATGATAAGAATTTGTTGTATTTACAGCCCGGTTAAAAGACAAAAAAATAAAAAATAAAAATAAAAATAAACATAAAATAAATAAATAAATAAATCCCTTAAATTTCTTAAAAGATACTCCAAATGTTTATGACTGTAATTTTTTCACTTTCACTGATTGAACACTATTATGTTTATTATTTAAAAGATAAAAAGCAGAAATTCTTTAATAATAATAATAATAATAATAATAATAATATTAACGCAAGAGTAAGAATTTGTAAAAGTGAAAAATATCATATTTTTCTTATCTTTTTTTTTCACTATACAAAATATATTTATTCCACTGTTTATAATGACATGGCCCACATGACAACATAAATGCAAATGAAACTGTTTGTTCGAATTCCTGTATTCATATTCAAATCAATATCATTCACATTGTAATTATTCATATCATTCATATTATAATGAACGTATCATCTTTCAAGTACTTTATTTTCTCTTACATTACCCTATTGTATATTTTCTGAAACGCTTTTGAAGCCCGCTTTAAATTTTGTTTATAAGGAAATAAAACTGGTACGTCAAGTGATAAGTTATGAATACGTTTTTGAACAACACATGGGTAATTTTGCATATAATTACTTTGGATTACGATTATTCAAAATATAAGACAATTTAAATACATTAAACAATATTTAGTTATTTTATTATATATACTCTGTAACAAAAAAAGCGACGCATCAAGAAGGAGTAATGCAATCTGGACAAAAATTGACATACATACAAATTTCTATGGAAAATGCAAAAATTTAAAGTCTGACTGCCATCGAATGAGCATGCGACGCTGCAGCGCATCTCAATTGCGCAATTGGCAGAATATTAAAAATGAGAAATTTTGATTCCAGGTCATAAATACTTCGATATTTTTATTCCACCTTCTCAGAAAGACAGTAACTATGCCTCGCATACAGGTGCGACAACAATATGCGCAGATGTCAGCATTTGAGTATGGTTTGTAGTTGGGCTCAAAGAAGCCGGCTGGTCTAAACTGCGATTTTTTTTTTTATTATTATTATTGAATGGGAGCGGTGTCACTATTAAATAATATTGACAGGAATGGGTAAACCATAGTAGAACACAGCGTCAGGGATGAAACAGTCGGCCTGAAGAGAGGACAGAACCAGTCAATCGTCAATGCGGTACTCAAAGCTCTAATTCAGGCGTTTGGAGAATCATAAAAAAGGTCCTACCACCAGCTCGGGATTTTACCAATCTAACACACCAATTGGGCATAATTTGCCGCGATACTTCACGGGAGCACATCTGTCAACTCTATCAATTAATACCAAGCCGAATACCTGCGTACCTAAGGGCCAGAAGTGAACCAACGCGTTATTGACTTGTGTACTTTGTGAGGCCCTTTCTCTTAATTAAATCATTTAAATTTTCTGAAACTGTAATAAATTATTTTACTCCACGTGTGCATGACATCTACTAACTTTTGTCCCATTCAGATAACTCCTTCTTGGTGCGTCGCTTTTTTTTGTTATAGTGTGTATATTTATATATACAACCTTCAGCTCCTCGATTTCTTTTTCTAGTCAGTTTAGTCCTTTTATTACTTCAGGTGTGAGCCCTTTTTTTTTTTTTTTTTTTTTTTTTTAAACACACTTAACATTGTGAGTGTTTTTTGGTTTTCGTCCCATGCTTTTTCCATGGATTTTTAGCTTTTTTTTTTACTCAATTTCTACATTCTAAAAGGCGGTGGATAATATAAGGATGATTTGAAGATACTCCATAAATCTGTGTTGGCCGAATTTCCCCTCCAAGTCTTGTACTAGGCGAGTCGTATTAAACCCAGAACGCTAGCTTTAGTGCCCGAACCCATTTCCGCTCTTCGATGTCCTTTTATAGTCAATTTTGCCCTTGAGTTCTTTTACATTTTCATCCCATTCTTTTTCTATGGATTTTTAGTCTTTTTTTTTCCTCATTTTCTGCATTTGAAAGTGCAGTGGATAACATAAGGTGGACGAAATATAAGACAAGTTAGATACATTAGACAATATTTAGTTTATATATATATATATATATATATATATATAAGAAATAAATAAAGAAAAAAGATATTTTTGTATGCATTTTATTTGTATAAGGAACAATTATATTATTCATAATTATAAATAAATTATAAAATTCTATAATACATAAAATATTATCTCAATCATTAGTATTTATGGGACATATGTGGCATAAAATCAAGAAACATTAAATTAAGTTAAAGATCATGTGGACAGACAATAAATACTCAAGTTTAAAGTTATCCTCATAAGCAGAAAATTTAATAACATAAAAAAAAAATTATAACTACGTTTATAGCACATTAAAATCTAAAACTTTTCAACGCAGTAAGTTTGTCTTTGTATGCTAAATAATAAAGATTTATTATTTTAGATCTGAAATTAAATAAGTCCGATTACAACTTTTAGTAATTGTTATGAGACTTTTTTATGTAAAAATAGAATGTTCATAATTATTTTTTATAATGTTCAATTCTTTACAAACTTGAATGATCACTATTCAAATTAAACTTTATAAAATAAAATAAATTACTCATAAAATTCGATTATTTTCAGAGATTTATTATTATTATTATCATTATTATTAAATAATACTGAGAAAAAAATCTGTAAAAATCTTACTTGATATATATCTATATTTATTAAAAAAATAAATAAATAAAGTCACTACTATATTTAATCTCCAATATGTCCATAAATCTTCCAACAAAGAAAATTAAGTCTTGCCATATACTTTCTCTTATTTGAGCAAATACGACCAGATTTTCATTCCATTTAACATCAGGAACAAATCTCTAACACAATGCTACTTATTACCCGAAGGATATTTCTTCGATACTAGTTGAACCTTTCTATCTCTTTATCGAAATATGTGCGAGATCTGTGTCATAATAGATTTTTCTTTGAATGAATCAAACCTCAAAACGAATCTATCAAAAAAATGTAATGTATTAAAATAGAAGCATAACAATAATACTTTAATTGATATACATATATATACTGAGTTTTTGAAGTGAAAAGATAATTTAAAATTTTATTTTTAATCACGCTCTATTTTTATTCACATTTATAAAATATGACGACCGACCATATATATTTAATTCAAAATTCATGCATTCCTGCATTTATTTTTCAATATATTCTTCTTTAAAACAAACATTAAAATTATGTTCCTAAATCTGCCATTTATCTTTTCTCTATAAAATAACAGGAAATAAGAGAATAAAGTTTATATTCAATTGTATACATAAAATTTAATCAACCATATTGTTTGGATCACAAGCGCTAGTTATTTATTCGATATCTCTTTAAATTCAACATATATGTAATAATTAAGGAATAATAGATTTTTCAAAATAATTTGAACTTTTCTCTTCATAATTTCATAGCTTCAAAGTAAAATTGAACACATCTATATCCCTTTCAGGTTCAATCTTCGTCTTCATGCGTTTTTGAAAGTTTTCATGCTTTTTTTTTTTTTTTTCAGAATGTTAAGAGTAAAGAAAAATGTCCAACAATCCACACGTTTAAGGGAAGAAGATTTAAAACAATGGCAAAAATCCTTGACAGTTAAAAGGACAAAATTTAATTAAAATTTTAAAGGTACAAAAGCACCGTCTCGGTTAAGTCAAGAGTTAAACTATTTATTGAAACATTAAGTACCTGATTAGAAAAGTCAGGAGGCAATATATATATATTTATGATCGTTAAAAATTTTTATTTATAGTAATTTGCACTTTCTTCATAGCCAATATTCAAAATACGCGATTATTTAGAAAAAATTGATCAGATTTTGCATTTTTTTAAACGAACGAATCATGATTATCGGTTTAAAGGTTCATTTGATTACCAAAATGTGCAGTCGTTTCATAGTGCACCGAGAAAATTTAGGTTTGATCGCAGCTATTTGCACAAAACTATGATTTATTTTTTCATTAGGGATTTCTGAAATATAAACATCATCATAATACTCATGGCGCAGTTTAAGATGCTCCAGTGGCTGACTAAACCATTATACGAATATAGAGAACACATCCCTTTTCTTACAGGATAAAACATATCGCTACTAATTCAAAGGCAATAATTTGGTCATTAATTTACATAATTCACAGTTTTTTTTCTCCCTCTTAACTATATGTATGGCAGAGAATGTATTGTTTTCTTGGGTCAAATTTACGAAAGTTTGTTTTTATTTAATTTAAACGTTTTGATCTTCTTTAAACAAGAAAAAAAAATGGTTTAAGGTTTATAACAGGAGCATAATTTATAGAGAATATGCAGGAATACCCAAAATTAAGCTAAACTTTCTTTTCTATTGATTGTAATAGATGGAAGTACTTTGCTACGTTTTACTATGTCGACGAACACTGTCAACAAGTTTGACTTTGTGACTCTAGTTATGACAACTCAAGTTTACACGCAATATGAAGCCATATATTGTTATAATTAAATGAACATACAGAGGTCCCTTTTTTTAATTACACGTCTATATAAGTCGTTGGATTAAAAATATACTATATAAAAGTGGTCAAGCTCAAATACCCTGCCATTAGTGGCTTTAAGGTAATCATATTTTAAATGTTAGTACAATTTGAATATTAATTAGATATCCGGGCACGAGCTGTGAAATGCCCAAAATATTTTTCTTAATCAACTAACTGAACATAAAATCCGAAAGAGAAAATGAGAGTCACAATAAAATAAGATTATTCTCCATTAAATGATAGCAACTCTATGTACTTTTAAATAATCTCTTTAATAAAATTCATAAATTATTTATTTACTAAATTAAAAATTACTTATTTAATTCAAAATATTTAAGACCTAATTTCCAGACTTTTAACAATGATTTTTGTAATTACAATTTGATTAATCATAGTTCATATAAAGTCGGTAACAAAAGTGTACGAATACTAGCAAAAATTCCTTTGTAAAAAAAAGTACATTTCATACGGTTTTGTTAAATAAATCCTTGTCGAATCATCTTCTCTCAGTCTAAGAACATGATTCGATAAGGATTTATTTAACAGAATCGTATGATGTGTAATTTTTTTTACATAGGAATTTTTGCTAGTGTTCGGACTCTTTCGTTACCGACTGTAAGTACAAAGTAATCTAGTATGATCTTAGTTAGTCTTGCAAAAAATAAAATAAAATAAAATAAAATGTAAATAAATAAATAAGTGACCAAAGTAATCAAAAATAAATTCTTCTCACCAAATCACCAGGTAATTGGTGAGTGAGTGTTGCCGGCATATTAGACTGAAGACCATTCTGGAAGGCTTCTTCTCATCATTTCACTCATTGAAAATTCGTATTTTTGCAGCTTCAAAATAAAATAAAAAAAAAATAAAAAAAAAAATTTAAAAAAAAAAAAGTCCTTCAATTTAACAGTTGGGAATTTTCAGAATATGAAAACAGAATTTAAAAATATTTATTAGTTAATAAGTTATTTGTAAAGAAAATTTCCCATAGAATAACATTGGCTTCGGCTTCCGGCGACGATGAGTGAAGCGGGCCTTTAATGGGAAAATATAAAGGACCAATGAAGACTGCTGGCAGTAATATAATTTTTTATGTTTGCCACAACTGGCCCACTGCAGGCTTCCAGCAATAACATAGAAAAATTATGTTTGCCACCAGGTAGCCCAACACTGGCCCACTAACAATTTCCAACCTAATGTCGGTTACCAACAGTGGCCCAGTACCTATTTTCATCATACTGCTAGCTGCCAGCAGCGATCCATTCACTGGCCCACTAACTTATTTTTAACTTACTGCAGGCTGCCAACAGTGGGTCGATTGAATATGGCCTACTGACGGCCGGCGTAACATATTCCCTGCGGCAACGTAACTTTTGCCACCAACGGGCCAGCTGCAGCTACTGCTGGCAACCAGCACTTGGCCTCATGCTGGCCGTCATCTGAGGTTTTGCTGGGTACACACACATGTACATATATAGTGACCAGATCAAAGTACTTTTATAACAGAGAAACGTTAAAAATTGCTATAATTATCTAACTACTGATGCATTTTTTCACTCTTAATAAATAAGAACTAAAATTAATAGCAATGGCAAAAAATTTACTTTTTACTATTTTTTAAAACTTAGATTAACGCCTTCAAAAATAAAGGAAAATAGAGACAGAAAATAGGGACATTTGGTCACTTTAATGTATATGTATGTGTACAGGTTGTTATCAAAATAGTGGGAACACTTGTGATTAAAATTGATATGTAAGAATACGCTTCGTAAGCATTAAAATTCAATTCTAGCCACTATTTTTTATACAAAAGTATATATGATGGTACGTATTATGTAACTTTAGGGATGTTGCATAGGTCTTAGATTTCTCTGAAAAGTGCAAAATGTTAGACCTTACAAACTTTCAAATAGGACAAATCCTAGGAGCCCGACAAGCTGGAGTAACTGTGACAGGAACATCCGTCTTTTAGGTGTTGCTAGAATTACGGTGTTTAAAGGCATGGTAGTGTACACACAATGCGGCAAGAAAAATGGGCAAAGCAAAATAATAGACGGAAGGAGAAGCTTAGTGAAAGAGACCGGCATGTTTGTAATGTATAAAAAATTACCAATAGCAGCTAAAATCATAGCAGAGCCCAATCAGTATATAGAATCTTCATAGAAGACACCTCCATAAAAAAAAAAAATAAAAATAAAAATATGGCTTTTAATACACTGCAATTCACAAACTGAAAAAAAAAAATCTGGAACTGACATCTAGAATCTAAATTGTGGCTCTAGAATAAATAGTTCCATGGTATCCTTATAAATTCTAATCCCCTTCGAAAGCGAGCTGTAAAAAACCCTATTAGAGTTCTACAGCACTGGCATCTATTATCGAGGGCAAAGTTATTTAAAAATCTCTACAAATAGATGAGAATACAAGAGGCGGGTTTTAGATACTATAATATTGGTTTATTAACCAATCCTGAAAAATCAAGCGAGAATTTCTCGCAATAGAAAAAATTCAGAATATTGTTTCACCATCTAGAAATATATAGGCCAGAAATTGTCGATCATTTCGTCTATTCAGTGTATTGGCGTGCGTTATGCACAAAGCTCGGAAATCTGTATTTCTAGTTAAGGGGTTTACAAAATGACCACTTATTCATTTTAGATAAAGGCTGTATCTATATATATATTTTTTCTCAGTGAAGGTGATTTCATTATACAGTATAGGACAAAGTTAATAAACGTTAAAAATTCTTATTTATTTCCTTTTTATTTAAGAACAGGAAATGTTTGACAGTCGTGATCAAAAACGACATTAACTCGCTCTGGGATTTTTATTGTATTACTTTTCATATCAATGCAAAAAATAAATAAATAATCAATTAAAATTAAAACATATTTTTATGTGTTATTTTAATCCTAATAAAGAAACATGACATAATAAAACAAAGTAAAAAAAAAAAAAAAAAAAAAAAAATCAGAATTCGCAGAACTAATTATTGTTCGCTATGCAAAGAAATAAGATTAAGTGTAATTAATATATCCTAGCTTAAAATATTCTACATAAATTTACTTTGATGTGAAAGTAAGAAAGTGTGTATGTGTTCTTTAAACGTTATATATAATAAAATGAATTCATGCATTCATTAAGAATTTTTTTTTGATAAGTAAAGTTTGAAGAAGTTCCTGCAACAAGAAGTTAAACTTTATGCTTGGCTAATTTTTAAAATAAAAAGTTATAAAGATGAGTATGTAATATTTTTCGGAAGAATTTTCTTATTATTCATGTAGGTATGTAATTAAAATTATGTATACAAAATTATTCATCTATAAAAATTTAATTCTTGCAAATGAGATTCAGAAAACTACTTTTGTTTCTTAGTATTCAAAAACAACATTTATTCAGTTTTTCTTTTTTTTTTTCTTTTTTTTTTTTTTTTTTTTATGTTAGTAAAACATATTGTAAACTTATATCTGAAATAATGGTAGACTTTTGCTTGTCACTTTTGTGCAAATTCAAGCTTCTTATTCATTTGCTATTATTACAAAAAAAAAAAAAAAGGTAGTATCCCAGCAAAACCACAGATGATGGCCAACACGAGGCCAAGTGCTGGTTGCCAACAGTAGCTGCAGCTGGGCCGTCGGTGGCAAAAGTTACGGTGCCGCAGGGAATATGTTACGCCGGCCGTCAGTAGGCCATATTCAATCGATCCACTGTTGGCAGCCTGTAGTAAGTTAAAAATAAGTTAGTGGGCCAGTGAATGGATCGCTTCTGGCAGCTAGCAGTATGATGAAAATAGGTAATGGGCCACTGTTGGCAACCGACATTAGGTTGGAAATTGTTAGTGGGCCAGTGTTGGACTACCTGGTGGCAAACATAATTTTTTCTATGTTATTGCTGGCAGCCTGCAGTGGGCCAGCTGTGGCAAACATAAAAAATTATATTACTGCCGGCAATCTTCATTGGTCCTTTATATTTTCCCATTAAAGGCCCGCTTCACTCACCGTCGCCGGAAGCCGAAGCCAATGTTATTCTATGGGAAATTTTCTTTACAAATAACTTATTAACTAATACATATTTTTAAATTCTGTTTTCATATTCTGAAAATTCCCAACTGTTGAATTGACGGACCTTTTTTAAAAAATTATTTTTTTATATTTTATTTTGAAGCTGCAAAATACGATTTTTCAATATGTGAAATTTTTCATCTTGCAAATTCAAAATAAAATATTAAAAACTAAAAAAATACATTTTTAAAAAAGGTCCATCAATTTAACAGTTGGGAATTTTCTGAATGTGAAAACAGAATTTAAAAATATGTATTAGTTAATAAGTTATTTGTAAAGAAAATTTCCCATAGAATAACATTGTCTCGGACTTCCGGAGACGGTAAGTGAAGAGGGCCATTAATAGGCCAGCAGTGATTTAGTTATAGCTAGTATATTTATTTTATTGGGGATACCTTTAATTTTATTAGTGCTTTTTTCTTTTTCTTTCTTTCTTTCTTCTTTTTTTTTTTTTTTTTTCTCTCTCTCTCTTTCTCTTTTTTCTGATGAAGTAGCAGCCAGTTTTTTCTATGCATCCAATATTTAATTTGATTTTGTACATATTCATTTTTAAATACTATTTACAAGTATTTGATTCATACACTATGGTTGTAAATTCAGGATTTCTAGTGCAGCATATAGGAAATATTCAGTTGATCCATTTTCCTTATGATAAAAGTTTAATTTTTTTTTCAGTGCAAATATTTCTCTATATTACATTTTTTGGAATAAAGGAGAGTATGTTTTTTTTTTGTTTTTTTTTAAGTGTTCAAATTTCAATATGTTTAACTTTGTTACGCTATTTGATATAAATAAATGTAACTTTACATGTGAAGATTATAAAATATTGAAACAAAAATTGTTATAAAGAGAGCATTGTAAAAAACACCATAAAATAAAAATAATATAAAATAAAAATAAAAAAATTGCAGCAATTGTTTCCGGTTGAAAAAGCACGAAGACCCTTCATCAGGCGAAACAAAGTGGGCACGAGTGCAGCAAAAGTAATTTGCTGCAATCGTGTTGTAAAATAAGTTCAGTCAAATCGACCCACTTTAAAATAATAATAATAATCTGCACGACTTTTATCAGTTGTTTGCTACTATTTGTTCTTTAGATACACTGATAACAGACAGACACACACACAGACATACACACATACACACACACAGACACACAGGCATACACACAGACTATTTGCTAAAAACATGATTTTCGTATTCAGGGGACCTCAAAACGTGTAAATATAACAAAATCCCCAGCTAAAAAAATCTGCAAAAAAACTTTGAAAAAAAACTGCAGAAAAACTGAAGGCAATTGGCACAAGTTTTTTTAAAGATATTTTAAAGTCAAAATTTTGCATAATTGACTTCAAAATTTCAGCGAAAAAACTTTAAAAAAACTTGTCCCATTTACCTTCAGTTTTTCTGCAATTTTTGAAAATCTGCAAAATTCGCATGGAAAAACTTTAAAATAACTTGTTCCACTTACCTTCAGTTTTTCTGTAGTTTTCGAAATTCTGCAAAATTTCCATGAAAAAATTTAAAAAGAACTTGCATCACATGCCTTCAGTTTTTTAAAAAAAGTTTCTGCGAAAAACTGAAAATTTCTTATTCCTGTTACTTTCAGTTTCTCTACAGTTTTTTAAATTCTACACAATTTCTGTGAAAAACATAAAAACTATTATTGTTCCCCTTCCACACACAAAAGCCAATTTTTAAAACTTAGTTTGTTGTGACCAACACATGACCCTTCTGTGCTTCTTTACAAATTCCCTCACTAAAAAATAATTTATCAAAATTATCTTCCATGATGAATGCAGACAATTTCCAATCTAGAGAAATAATATTAGGACACACGACTCTCTTCTGCATTTCTATTCAATTTCCTTCAGTAAAAAATAATTTATCAAAATTATCTTCGTGATGAATGTAGACAATTTCCATTCTAGAGAAATAATAATAGCACTAAATATGCAAAGGAAAATCCATTTTTTAGATGTGACTTTTTTCAATTTAAACCACAAAAAAAAAAAAAAAAAAAAAAAAAAAAAAAAAAAACTTAAGTCTCTTTTAAATTACTACATATTGAGGGTTCTACCATTTAATTTAAAAGGTGTTGATGAGCTCATTTGGGAGATACTCATAATGAAAATTTGCCTCCTTTCGGAGGGACTTTCCTTTTAAGGAGCGAGGGGGAACCAATACTTGCACATTTACAAAAAAAAAAAAAAAAAAAAAAAAAAAAAAAAAATCTCACTTAACATCACTATTGTAGATTCATCGTTTTAATTTCATAATGATTAATAAAAAACAATTCACTTTATGTATATTTATAGGAAATGTTGTTCTGCAATGTAAAAAATTAAAGGGGAAAAAAGTTGCAGAATGACAACACCATTTGTTGGATAATTTTTATCAAATGTTTCTAGGCATTATTTTATGTCAAGTTGCAACTACAAATCACACTTTATGAAATTCTGAGTAGTATAGTTCCTGAGATATCGTTGCCACAAAATTTTGTCACATACAGATATATCCTAAAAATTGTCAAATCATGTTCTAGACATCTCAAAACATGTAAACCCATCGAAAACCTGAAGTCTAGTATTATTACGAATCAAATACTTTCTTCTATTGAATATAAAAGAGAGAAAAACATGTTATGCACATTTTAATAAAATAAAATATTTCTGTTCTAACAAGAAATTAAAACTTCTTCACACACCATAAATTTTAAATCAGCACAACCGGTTTCAACAGGACGTAGCCTTTCTTCATCAGGTGCAAACACGTGCAACTGCCTTGGAGGCAAAAGCAAGACAAATTTTATGGTGTGTGAAGAAGTTTTAATTTCTTGCTATTGTCTGTACTCCAGTTTTTGAATTTGTTTTTTATTTATGTTCTAAAATTTTAAACCGCTGTCACTGCTGTTTTTCAATTTATCAGAATCTTTTTCGATTTCTTGGTAAAAACTGTTTTAAATGCAATCAGATAGACTTAATTTTGTACGGAAATGCGGCATAAATAAATAAATAATCAATTTAATAAATAAATCTTCAATTTCGTAATGTGTCTTTTTTTTTTTTTTTAAGGTGTGAGTTATTCAAAGGTAATTAACCTTAATTATTTAAAGCCACTGCTCAATAAATACTAATTGGATTAAAAATCTGTATTTCACTTACTTTTACTTTTGCTAGTGACCATAAATTTAAAAATAGGTCATTTTAAAAATAGTAAGTTCTACTACTGACAAAATTACATATTCTAGTTAAGAAGGAAATATATATATAGAAGTTGAATTTTTCCTGCAAAAATAATTTCAATTCGGGAAATTTCTTTTAAATTTTTAGAAAGGCAGAGCCAAGTCTCTACCTAAATTATCTAAAAAAAAAATAAATAAATAAAAATAAAAAAAAGAAATTAGGACTAAAATAATATTTACTATATTTAAAAGAAATTTCATTAACATGTTATTCTATATACTAAGCATAACTCAAATCTATCATTTAAAAAATAATAAAATAAGATAAAAATAATAATAATAAATTCAAAACAAATTTCCTTATGTGCATTATGTGATAAAGATAAATAAACAATAATTTTAAGTAGTCTGGTAAATAAACATTTACATTAACCTTTTCTTAAGGATTATCTACTTCCTATTAGAATTAAACTCTGGGGGGGGGGGGGATGTTAAAAATTAAGTCAGTAATCTAAATCCCCCCCCCCCAGCTATAAAATAAAATAAATAACAAAGTCTTCAATTTCATAACATATCTATTCTAGTTTTTTATTTTAATTTTATTTATTTATTTGAGGGGGGGGGGGGCGGGGCAGGGATTAACTATGTAAAGTTAATTGACCTTAATCATTTAAAATTAAAGCACATTAAATGCAAATTGGATTTAAAAACAATATTTCATTTCCTTTTCCTTTTTCCAGTGACCATGAATTTAAAAATAAATCCTTTTAAAAATAGTGGGTAATAATGCTAAAACAAATTCATACTTTCAGTTAAGAATGAAATATCCAATAACATGATATTTTCATGCAAAATTAATTTAAACTCGGGTAATTTCTTTTAACAGTTTAAAAAGTAAAGCGAAATGTTGTCTCTCCTAAAATTGTCTAAAAATAATTAGGTTATAATATAATAAACTAACATATTCACAATGTTTAACAGAAACTTCATTAAGATGTTATCCTACGTATTATGCATAACTCAAAGCTGTCATTTATTTCTAACAGAAAATAATAAGAGTAGTTAAAGCTTAAAGTAGTAAAACGCTTTAAAATATTGTTTCATTGAAGTTTCTTTTTTATCAATAAACAAGATAAATACTTCAACTTAATTTAACATATGCAGATGCAGATGTTAATACTGCCTGAAAAATTAATAAAATACTTTAATATCTGAAATTTGATGTAATATTAAGCAAAATTGCAGATCATTCTAAATAAAATCTATGCATTATTGCTATTATAAATGAAAAATGCTAAATATTTGATAACTAGAATCTAGAAATGCACTTCCATCAAACGAAAGATTGAAATATATAAGTTAATACTTCGTTAAATAGAAATTATACATGCATTATTGAATAATCTTCATAATATTCTTTTAAATTTATGAGAAAATAGGTTTCTTACCTTTTCTTCCATTCAATCCATTATCTATATCTTTTCTGAACCCCACGTGCTTCATACAAGCGCTATTGCACTGGCACGCACGTGCATTATAGTAATCATATAATTGTATTGGTCACCCGTTTTCCCCTTTTTCCCCCTTTCCTTGTTTCTGCTCCCTTCGCCCTCCTCCGACGGTATAAACTATGCGAAAGTGAAGTGATCCCCCCTCCCACCACCACTCTCCCCAGGGGAAGACTCTGAAGGACATGAAAAATAATGCTTTTTGGAATGTTTTATTCCTTCAAAACAATGCGTAGCGCGTCATTCTGCATGCTTTGAAACGGGAGATACAGATTGTTACACTGTAACTTTTTTTTAAATTTTGTTCTACAAAATTTCTAAATAAATAAATAAATACATGAATAAATAAATAATAATAATAATAAACTAGAAAAATCGGGTATACAAAATTTTTATTTCAAATTTTAAAGTGTTGGAAACCTTTAAAATGAAAGATTTGAAAAATTTTGGACATTTTTCTGAATGAGCAACTGTACAGGAAATGAAAACTGTCAGTTCTACATGCAATGAAAATGGGAAATAATTTTCTCAATTTCCAACAGTGGTTAGAAATGTGGGTATTGAGTTTTATAAAAATAAACGTTTCGTCAACGTCAACGTGAGTGCTTCGGAGTACCTGCATTTGGTCGCAACCAATGCTTACCTCCAACGAAAAATGAGAAAAACATAAAAATAATTTTCCATAAAATAATAAAAAGCCAAAAGGATGAATTTAGAATTTTGATCTCTGAAAAAATCTCCGCGTGAGCAGAGACCAATCAGAGTAAAGCACCAGGAGTTAAAATAAAATAAAATAAAATAAAATAATAATAAAATAAATAATAAATAAATAACTCCTTGAAAAAACCTAAGTGTAACAGTGAAACTGTTACGTGCGTTGACGAAGACAGTCTGGACGGCGAAAAGGAATTAAGAGGTGAGCAGGGCGCCCCAAGGAGCACAGGAAATCGCTCGGAGTCCCGCAACTAAATAAAAAAAAAGGGGGCCATACAATTTTTTTTTTCTTTTTTTTTCCTAACAAAAGTAATTGAAATTCAGGAGAGTTAAAAAAGTGAAGATAATTATAGAGCAACTTCAAGGATCTCGGTTCCCAGCCAGAAGCTAAGTTCCGAGCTGAGTCCGTTGACCAATCAGAAGCCTACAAAAAAACCCACGATCCTCACTGAAAGTACAGAGCTAAAAAGGAGAGGATTTTGTCCTCAGACTGAGAGCCAAAAAATAAGCGTTTCAGAATTTTTGCTACCTTAAAATCATCTTTTTATGCTATTATATGCAGATTTATGGGATAGCTTATCTTTCATATCGATATCTCAGCTGCTATTTCATACATCTATAGAGATACATCTACATATTTTATGAAAATGTAAGATAAACTACGATATTATAAGGGGGGGGGGGAAATGCACTTTTTTTTTCTGAAACCCGCACTTACAAAAAGAGAGTTTCTTTCTTTCTTTCTTTCTTTTTTTTTTTTTAAATACATATTCTTCGCAATTTTTTATAAAAACTGCAGTTGTTTTACAGTTACCGTTTATCATCAAGTTAACTGTGATAAGTTTTCGATATTTTTGAAGTCACAGCCACACATTTAAGAATTCTGCAGTTCTTACTAAGTCGTGAACATTACTTTAAAATTTCTGCAGTTTTTATTAAGTCGGGAACTTTACTTTAAAAATTCTGCAGTATTTATTAAGTCGTGAACTTTACTTTAAAAATTCTGCAGTTTTCTTAAAGTTAAAAGCACATTAGTTGAAATACTGCAGAATTTCTACAGTTTTGGGGGTTTTCTGCGGAAAAACTGCAGAATTTTTTAGCTGGGTCTCGCGTTCGAAAATTTGACCCAAAAACAATACTTTCTCTACCTTATGGGTGAGAGAAAATAATAATTGATGAATTGACTTTTCTTCTACATTTTTTCTCCTTTATTCCCTTATTCGTGAACGCTGTTTCTCTTCAACTTGATAAACAAATCTGCTTCCTGCATAATAGCCAACCCAAATAAACGCTGATCAGGCAACTATCAGTTACATGTTGTTTTTAAGTACAGCTGGTTTTCTGATTTAACGTGTTGTTAGAGATATAAGTGTGCACGTGTGTGTAGTATTTCTTATGCGTGGAAAAATTCAAGAAAAATAATTTCACTTGTTAATATAATGTATAATTTTATTTCAAATATATTTTGGGGTGTGTTTTTTACATTTTTCAACAAAATATAAAATTGCTTAGACTTCTGTTCATCTATCCGGGAATTTCCTTTTTAAAAATATTTTTAGAATTCCATAAAATTCATATATGTTATTACAGGTTTTCCAGATTTATTGTAGGAAGCTTGTCATTAAAAGTTGTACAGGTAGCACAAATGGTTTAAGTATAAAAATTTATAAAGAATAAAAATTGATACATTACAGTCTAGGAGAAATTTCTTATCAGCGCACGTAAAATTTTTTATACAACGTTAAAAATATAACATAGATTTTAAAGATGCAGTAAAAAATGTTTCCAATTAAAAATAATAAAATAAATATTTGTGATTCATTTATTAGCGGTGCATAAAAATATTCTTATACGTTACGGAAAATTGATGGGAGAACTATTTCAGTTTCGTAAAAGTGAAATTATTTTTCTTACTTGAATAAAAATAATAATAATAATAATTATTATTATTATTATAAATAAATAGTTTGTTATGGTTGCCACTTTTTTTTCTGTTTATAATGGTTTATAGAAATTGCATATTATTAAAATTATTTCCGGCGATGAAGGCAGTCGATTTGATTTTCATTTCAAAGAAGCATACTGTACTAAATTTCGAAAGAAAATCAATTTTATACAAAATTTGAGAAAATAATTTTATTTACATTTTTAAGTATTTTACTTTCTTATATGTATAGGAAGAAAAATTTCGACTTCCGGTTTTCGATGTATTTTCATGTTTTGAGATTCCAGAACATAATCTGACTATTTTTAGAAAGTTTCTCTCTGTCAAGGTGCATAAAAAAAATTGTAGACGCTGTATCTCACGAACCAATGGACGAAATTTAACCAAACTTAATATGGTCAGGCCATGATTAAAATCTTTCCCGATTACATTTGTGGATCCTTCACTCAATACATAGCTCTATATTTCTACTTATTCGTAAATTTTCAGTAGGACGCAGTATAGGAGGAAATTTCATATAAATGTACTAATGATAATTATTTTTTTAATTTTTAAAATGAATTAAAAAATAAATATTTAAGTAATGAACAACCAACCAGGATTTTTTTTTCTTTTTGTAGAAGTTGAGGAATCGCTCGGCTTTTCCCGCGAGGGACTAAATTTCCAATGCTTGTATTTTTCAAAAGAACTCGTCAGTACCTTTTAAATAAATAACTGAACCAAATTTGTGGTAAATTAAAACAAAGTTATAAATTATATTCAGTTAAATAAAAAAGGCATTTTTTAAGATGTTGGCACAATTTTTTTTTTTTTTTTTTTTTCCTGATATTGAGAAACATTGTTCTAAGATGAAAATCATTTGCATGCATTCGAGAAAATAATCTTATCAAATTATCTGCACAACGCGAATTTCCATAATAAAAAATATAAAAGAAAGTTTTGTGGTGCTGCAACATACTAGTTTCTGTCAAAAAATAAATAAATAAATAAATAAATAAATAAATAAATAAATAAATTTTCTTAAAAATATCACATATATATAATTAAACCGTTCGTTTCAAAGATATTGACAAATTCTTTTCAAGCATACCCATATTGGAAATTTACTTAATCCAAATTTACTTAATCTGGTATACTTCTCCCTCAGGGTGGAGGAAGCAATGTTTGTACATTAAAAAAAAAAAAAAAAAAAAAGGAGAAGAAGTAAAATTTTTGGACTACTAGCACTTTCATAAATTTCTGTGCACACACCGAGAGATAGATAGACGATTTTTGAAATTAAGTTTATCAGAACAACACAAAACGTGTAAAATCTATCGAAAACCGGATGCCGAAAATTTTCCCGAATCTAATGCTTTCTTCTTAAATACACTTAAGGAAGAAAAAATAAAAATAAAACATTAATTATAAATATTTATTATTATTATTATAACTTTCTACCGTCCATTTAATATAAATATATAAATTAAGACCATAATTTTTATTTTATTATTTTTATTAAATTAATAATTAAAATAATTAAAATGTAACAAGAAAGTTAACGACTATCATAACTTACTTAAAACGGATCAACTGAATATTAACTTTCTAGAAATCCTTTTATTATAAAAATGGCTTTAGATTCAAACACTTTTAACAAATAGTATTTAAAAAATAATAGAAAATCAAATTAATAATTGAATTACTTACTCATATATTCTTTTTTCATGATTTAATATCTTTGAGGCTCGCAGCTACACCTGCAGACTACAATAACGAACAAACTTCGTATGAAATGGCAGACGGCGAGCGAATTTCAAATCAACAGTAAATAAATCACAGCGCCCTCTAGGCATACAAATTGATTATGGCCTAATAATTTGTGGCCACAACATGAAAAACATGATGTTGGCCTTATAGTGATAGCCTGCATAAGGCCAACTGTGTTTATGCCACTTCTGGGCCACCGACCATTTTTCTTTAGGCCTTCAATACTGCTGGCAGCCATAAACGGCCCACTGCTGGAGTTAAGTGGGGCAACCAGCAACTGATGGCAAGTACAGGATGCCGGCTGTAGGCCATAACGAGCCCATCAGTATAAGTTTTGCTGGGATTCATTTAAAATTATTCTCAAAATATTATGATAAATAATTTTAAGTGAAAATAATATAAGAATATTTTGTAAAAAAAAAAAATGTATAATAAATTTTTTTTTTTTTAATGTATGAATGAAAAATGAAGAAGAATAGTTTATTAAAAGCAATAGTATATATTTTTCAAAATTTCATTCTTAAAATTATCGAATATTTTTCTTTTTTTTCTCGGCATAAATACGCCTCTATATTTTTAATGTAATGACACGATAATTTCTATTATAAACAAGCAATAATTAAATTGTTCATTTTATTAATACCCCGACGGTAATGCAAATACATTTGTATAAACCTTCCTAAAATCTCTATTCAATGAATTGAACTTTGTTAAATATTCAGTGATTACATACTTCATATGCTAAGTGCGTCACACATATTTATCACGGAAAAGCTGAATAAATTAAAATACGAATTTAAAAGTACCACATCAGTATTTATACTTGGGTCTTTTCTCCTTACTACGTGGTCTCATCTGCATTAATATCGGATATGAAAATAGAAATTTTTATTTCAAATCCAGACGCTTTCCGACAGTTCACAAACAAGATTTTTTTTCAATCTGAAAAAAAGAAAAGAAAAGAGAAATCATGCGGTGTGCATTGGTTATTAACACTTTCCAAATGTACGTAGTTGTTGTATCGTATAACTTTTAATGTTCTTTGCCTACGCTATCAGACAACAGACAGACAAGACTGAAAGGCATACAGATAGAGGTTAATTAAATTTATAATCACTCTTAAACAACGCTTAAAAGTGCTAAAATTCTTAATTCAAAATAAAATGCACTCCTTAGATTCTAATTCCATCCCTTAAAGTATCTGAATATTTTTTGTATAACCCTGTAAATTTGAAGATAAACCTTATCTTATTCTATACAAAACATTATTTTAGCATATTAAATAAGTCATATTTTTATAATTTTTGCTACAGAAAGTTATTTAAATATGATTTATTTAAACGTCTGTCCTAAAACGCAATGTATTTGGATTTTTCGAATATCTCTGTACACAAACCAGTTGTACAGGACCTATTAATATAATTTAAAACGGAAAACATTCCATAGTGAACTTGAATAATACATATCATTTAAAAAAAAATTCTTAAAATATTTACTGGTGGAGGGCGAACAGACATGTAGATAATCGACAGTCAGGCAGACAGATACACAAAATTTAAATCCCATTCAGGCTTAACAATTGCTAGAAAGTGTTAAAAGGCTTACTCTAAACAAAAATGCAATTCCACAAAAATTCCTAAAATACCCCTTAATGTAACTGAATATTTTTGTTTGGACCTGTAAATCATAAGGTTAATCAAGCTACATTTCATAGAAAGCATTCTTTCTTGTACATATGAATAAAATATTTAAATTTCAATAAATGTAAAGTTATTAAAATACGGTTTAAATCTTAAGGCTAATCATAATATATTCTATAGAAAGCATTAGTTTGTTCATATGAATAAAATATTTCAATTTTATTAAATGTAAAGTTATTAAAATACGGTTTAAAGAAATAAATATCACAGAACGCAATTATTTGGAATACTTTCGAGTGTCATTGTACAAAAACCAGTGGCGGTGTTTACTCCATTCTCAATAAGGAACATCCAATAGTGAATTTGAACATTATATATCAGTTTCATTAAGATTAGTACAATGTAAAGTTATTAAAACACGGTTTAAATAAATACCTCTCATAGACCCTAATTCTTTGGAGTAATTTCGGGTGTCCCTGTACAAAAACCTGTGGCGGTATTTACTCCATTTTCAATACGGAACATACGATAGTAAACTTGAATAATACATTTCAATTTCATTAATATTTGTGAAAAGTAAAAGTATAATAATTACAAGATAAAAATAACTTTTTGCGTACCATGTTTTTAAAATTTTCTGGTGAATCATATAAACGCCACCGAACGCTGCGGATACCTGAAACAATTGGCTAAAAGCATTTGAAAAATGCGATGTCACTGTATTCTGAGCTATTCTGAAAGTTTCAAATGTCCAGCTAGTCGGGAAGTTATATGATTGTTGAATCATATAAACGCTATCGAAGGCAGCAGAGGCCTCCGAAACAATTGGCTAAAAGTATTTAGAAAACACATTGTCACCGTATTCATAGCTATTCTGAAAGTTTCAAATGTCTAAATGTCTGGCTAGTTGGGAAGATATGTTATTGTTGAATCATATAAACACTATCGAAGGCAGCGGGGACCCGACACAATTGGCTAAAAGTACTTAAAAATGCATTGTCATCGTGTTCTGATTTATTCTAAAAGTTTCAAATTTCTAGCTAGTCAGGAAGTTATATGATTGTTGAATCATATAAACGCTACTGAAGGCAGCGGGGACCCGGAACAATTGAATAAAAGTATTAAAAAATACATTGTTATCGTTTTTCGAGCTATTCGAAACGTCTTAAATGTCTAGCTAGTTAGGAAATTAGTTAAATAAATTTTCTGTTGAATCATATAAACGCTACCGAAGGCAGCAGGCATTAAAAAAAGCTGGCTAAAAGTATTAAACAAATGCATTGTTATCGTATTTCGAGCTTTTCTGAAAGTTTCAAATGTCTATCTAGTCAGGAAGTTAGTTAAATATATGTTCTGTTGAATCATATAAATGCTCACGAAGTCAGCAGAGATCCGAAACAGTTGTATAAAAGTATTTAAAAAATGCATTGTCACCGTGTTCTGAGCTATTCTGAAAGTTTCAAATGTCTAGCTAGTCGGGAAGTTAGTTAAAAATCGATTACAAGGTTTGTACTGGACATACAAACAAACAAGAATCGAAGTTAATAAAAAACATGGTTAAAAATATATATATACGGTTTATAGAAATACCTCTCATGGAACGCAATGCTTTAGAAAACATTTGTGTCTCCCTGTAGACGTATTTACTTCGCTTTGAATAGGGAACATCCAATAGTGAACTTAAATGACATATATCAACTTCGAGAAAATTTATGAATATTTAAGGGCGATTGAGCGCGGACAGACAGACAGATAAACCGAAGTCCTTAACACATTCCAACCTTGTTGGAAAGTGTTAAAAAGCATTATCACCAGACACCTTCTTATGAATGAAATTTATTTTTATTATTATTATTTCAACATAATTTCTGCTAGTCGAAAACGAAATGTTTATTATTAATTTCGACTAAATGTGTAACATACATTCTTGACTGAAAATGTGAAACAGTTTTAGCAACAGCGAATAGAGATTCTGCATGACTAATGATAATTTACAAATCCTGCTACAGAATTTTTTCATATGTTTAACATTTGTTTTCTGCATAGTTGAACATTTTCGCTGTGTTAAGCATAAAGATAAAGAAAATTGCAATTTTAACGTGAGAAGAATGCGTATTTGTAATTTACATTACTAAATAGTAATTGTAAAATTAATGTTTTTATAAATATATCTATTTTGTATATTTAAGAAAAAAATATAAGATAAATAAGAATTGGATGCAGTTTTAAATGATGATCTATAAAAGCCAGACAGAAATTACTACGTTCTTCTATATTGTTTGTTACTAAATTACTATAAACTTATTTTTTGGATTTTTTTTATATCTCCTTCTTTTCCAGGCACGTACAGCTGAAAAGCAAAATTAATTTGAAATTTTATATAACTTTTTTTTTTTTTTTTTTAATCTGGAAGAACTTACATACTTTAATCCAAAAATTTGAGGAAATTCCTTAATTCTTTCAAATTAAGAAGTTAATACGATACTTAATGAAGAATTTTCTCGTTTATATAATTTATTTACTAAATTCTTTAAATTACATGAATTATGATTTTTTTCTGACTTTAAAATTCTTATTTTTTACCGAATTTCAATCAGAAACAACGTTACAAAAGAACATGAAATCGTACCATCTAGTCATAATGGCCAACGGCATTTTGCTTTTTATCGACTTGTACGTTCTTCTGTGATTGTAATAAACAGAGTTTGCATAAGAATCATTATTACTACTATAAATTACTGTTATTATTGCTGTTGTTGTTAATTATTTATTGACTTTTTATTTTTATTCTTTCAGAGAGAATAGACAGAAATTTTGGGTCCGAGGAAATGATGTACTAATTGCGGAAGAAGCTTTTATATGTTTAGGCAAATAACCCTATCTTGTTGGGTTGCAATGAATAGTCTTTAATGCAGGATCATTATTATTGCTGCTGTTTTATTCTTGTTGTATTTTTTTTTCTTCAGCACTGCAAAATATTAGATCACTTCTCAGCCTTTTGGCTAAGATCAAAGTGTAATTTCTTTCTTTTTATCTTTATTTCTTTCAGGGGAAATGAGCAGAAACTTTAGATTCAAGGAAACGGTGTACTTGTAAAAGTAGCTTATATATATATATATATATATATATATATACATATATATTAAGGGGCTTAAATTTGTATGCTTGACTCGTAGTCCGCTTGTAAATCTCCGTCACATAAAGACAGATGGCACATGCCAGAATTACAATAATAAGAAATGGAAAGACACCCAGGGCGGGAATCGAACCCGCACTTGTACGCTCGAAGGCGATTAGAAGTGTTGTGACATAACCACTCGCCCACGGAAGGCCGGGTCATTACATTGTTTAAGAAAGGAATTTGGCACGGATCCAAAAAGTGTTGAGTCCTAATACAGATTGAACAGAAAAATAATTTTAACCGCAACATTAAATTTTTCAAAGACGGATTTCCAAAAAGCTAGTAGAACATTTCGTTTTATACATAACATGTTTAATCTACAATATATAAGGATATAGGTGAACTATATAGAATGTATATGCTATTCAAAAGTAATAATATAATTAACAAGAGTGAGATAGGTCTGTGAAAATGTCTTTATTATTAAAAAATAAATAAAAAATAAAATAAAATAAAAATACTAATCTAAGTGATGAAAATTTAAAAAATGCAATTTCGGAAATAAATAATAATAAAAAAAAAATACACAAAATAACGCCATAAGTACATTTATGGAATACTTTTATATGAGAATTCCTAATATATAAAGATTAAATTTACTTCTTTTATTTATATTTATTTATTTTTTACAATAATGCATTATTTATGATAGAGGTAAAAATACATATATATTCAATTTTTTGGGAAATACTTTTCTGAAAATTTCTTTCCGTGTGAAACCGCTTCTTTATTTTTATTTTACCTTTTCAACTAGATGGTAAAATTATTTCGAAAAAATCTAGAGTCTTTCATCGGAGAAGTACAAAGGAATATTAAATTTGTTGTTCACGTACAATTTCTGGAATCTTTTTTTTTTTTTTTTTTTTTTTTTTTTTATCGCATTTCTTTTTCACTTTAATAAAGCGTTATAAAATACTTTTGATGAATTTGAAATGCTTTTAAAAGTAGAAATCTCACTTAAAAATATATCTTTGATAGCTTTTTTTTAAATGCTTAAAATGAAAAGAACTTTATAGAATTCTGAATACAAAAGAATTTACTTGTGAAATATTAATTTCTAAAATAGTTTTTAAAAGTAAAAACCCAATCCTAATATTATTGAAAATGTAAGAAAAAAAGAACTTATTCATTGAAATAATTTTTTTTTTTTATCCAAAACTGCACGATCAATATACATATGTGTACCGAATGTTGTTATTATCATCATCATCATCATCATCAATAAGTATTTTCATCACACCCACCCACCCACTGAACCACCCACCCACACCCACACCCACACCCACCAACCCACCCATATATATATATATATATATATAAAGTAGATAGAAACACTAATTTAAGACTTAGTATAATAAAAATAGTGGAAGATTATACGCCAGCGAAAACCAAATTATCAGCAAATTATACATTATTTTAATCAGAATTGAAATTATTCACAACAGAATTGTTGTAGAAAATTTCCTTGATTACACTGTGCTGAAAAAAAAAAAAAAAAAAAAAAAAAAAAAAATATGTAATATATAATTTCAGTGGCAAATCTCCTCTAAAATTGTTCCCTTCTCACAAATGTCCATGTTTTACAATTTTTCAACCCTGTAGTCCCTCAGAATATATTTAGCGGTAAAAATAAACCTCCCCCCTTCTACAAATCAAATTTATACCCATAAAATCACTGAAAAATAATAAAACTAAGGTGCCATACCTAAAAAATGGTGGGTTATATGACAAAATTGACTGACGTAATATTCGGTTTCAGGAGGTCATTTTACATAAGAATACGCTGAAATGGTATCAGGAGCAATTTTCATGCCTAGCCGTGTAATTAGTATTAAAAAAATGGAAATCAATGAAAGAAATCAGAACGAAAAAAGCTTGAGTATTGACAATTATTGTCACATGTTTAAATTCTCAGTAACGAAAATACGAAATGAGTTGTCCACAGCAATAATGTAAAATGATTAAGGCGAGTAAACATAGAGGCAATAAATTGAGTCTAACACACAGACACATATATATGGTCGCTCTCATAAACAAACAAGCCTAACTGAAAATTTCTAAATTTTCAGAAACAAATTATAAAGCACTTATAACTCGGCAAACAATAGGAATTAAGCTACACAATTTTGATAAATAAAAAAATATTTTTATGTGGCGTAACAAATTACATATTTTTACATAGTTGCACTTTTGGTCTATCAAAAAACGGCTTTTTCTCAAAATCGCGATTTTTTGAATTACTGAAAATTCTATTTCAACCGTTTTGCTTAAAATAACAGTTGTTTGAGTAGCGCGTTTCTATCATGAAAACGATGATACGTGTTTTAACCCACATCGTACCAAGCATTGAAAAATATATATATATATTATAAAATCTTAAATATATGTTTCTTTAAACCTATGTATACACAAAAAAAAAAAAAAAGAACATAATTTTTTTATAAGTTTGTTTTGTTCAGACTGTCCTAAAAATAGGACAATGGTATAATCCACTGCTATTCGTTCTTAGATAGGTAGAATAGAAGAAAACATCTTAAGCATAGTAAAACGTTACATTTTTACTTTCTTCTATATGTAATATACCGAAAGTATTGGATTTGAGAAAATTTTCGACCGCCGTTTTTTGACGGATCTACACGTTTTGGGAGGTCCTGAACACGAATTTATATTTTTAGAAAATGTCTGTCTGTGTGTCTATCTGTGTGTATAACGATTTTTGTGTCCACTATATCTCATGAACCAATGAATGAAATTTAACCAAACTTGGACCCTGACGTATAATGGTGCTGATTACATTTGGTGATCAATCGCTCAACAGGTGGGTCTGTGATCGCATTCTTTCTAAATTTTTAACATGGCAGTATAGGACAACATTTCGTATAAATGTACATAATGAGAGTTATTTTGAACTTGTGATTCTAAAATTAATACGAATCATTGATAATAGCAGTAGTTAACTAGGGAAAAAATCTGGGCATGTGGGGGCATCGCTTCCCCCCTGGGAGGTAAATTTTTAAGATGGGTATCTTTGGAAAGGTCTCGTCAATACCTTTAAAACGAATGGTTAAACTATAAATCTGAGATAATTTAAAACAAAGTTATCGATTTTTTTTAATTTTAACAGAAAAAAAAACCTTAGAAAAAAATCTTTTTTTTTTTTTTTTAAATATATTGTTACTGGGTCACTTTGTATAGGAAAATATAGAAGAAAGTCTTGTGGTGGCCACAACATACTAGTTTACATATTGTGGTTGTTCTTTCTGCACAAGGGTTTAGCTGGCATCTTCTTTGTGGGTTTTATGGGCACATGTTTATTTTTAAGCTTTAAAAAATCTTCATTAACCTGTTGAAGACCGAATTTTCTGTAAGATGGTTTTCTTGGAATATGAATTCCCAAATAAGCAACTGTTATGTGTCTTCTAAAAACAAGAAGGCTCAGAATATGATCTCCAAATAGGTGATTGAGCTTCTATGACGCAACAAATGCTGTTCCAAATGCATTGGCAAATAAAAACCAATACAATTTCAGCAGCTGAATAGAAGTAAAATAAGTTGCTGCATGATTACCAAACAAGTCAGCCCCGTTTTTGTATTCGTTGTAGGATATAATACAAATTGGTATTTTTACTTCCTTTCTGCCAACTTTTAATCTTCTTTCTACTGTAGATATTTTTTTTTTTGTTCCTTTGAAATCGGTCGTTACTGAAACAACCCAATTGTCCTTCCATTGAAATGCTGCTATTTTGTTCTTTCTATCGAAACTGCTGTCAGAAAAACCACGCTCCAATTTCGACATTTTTTCTTTAAGACATAAATGGGCACGTTCTCTGTAACTAAAAAAGTTCTTATTTCCTAGAGTGAATAACAGTTCATGGGAAGTAAAGAAATTATCTAAATAAACTTTATGTATTTCAGGATTTGTAATAATTGAAAGCAAGTTCTGGACAACTGCGTGTGAGATAATGACTCATTCACGATTTCTTTACGTGGTTGATTGTTTTTCACCTTAGAAATTTTTTCTTCTGCCCTTTTGGAGTTTTCATGGCTTGTTTTTTGGATACTGATGGCATGCTGTCGGTGGATGTAGGTTCTGTTTTATTCTGCTTTGCACCTTGGTACGGCATAATATAATACGGAAATCCGTCGTAATTCATAATTTATGTCCAAATTTTATTGGTTTTCCTTTTATATACACCTTACAACCATGCTTTCCAAACTATCTAACCACTTAAAAATTTCGAATAATTAAAAATACTATACTTAAAAATTCCGAAAATACTTCAAATTGTTAAAGAGCTTCATTTAACAGATTTTAAAGTGGCCTCACTTTGAAATATCGACCACTCAGGTCAAGTCGCAGGTTATCATTAAAATGAATATATTTATTTCGTATTATCTACTTACAACAAAAGTTCCAGTGTCGGCTACGTTTTCCCTGTATATTTTCTTTTGGCGTAAAATATGATAACGATATAGAAAAACATTCCTAAAAATTGCTTCATTTCATCAATGCTTATTTCAAATACATGATTATTATTTTGCCTGGAATATTTATTTGATTCTTCAACCGTCAGTTAAATCATTTTCAAACAAACAATTTCAAGTAATTCAATAGGAGATTCACCAGCCACACATTCTTTAACTGTTTTATTTGATGTGTCTCATTAGGAAATACTTTTGGAACACGTTCAAATTTGGGTTTCCATTTTTCCACTTGGGAATTAGAGAATGTTCTTCATTTCTATTTAAAACTAAAATTTCAATCGTACCTGTAACCTATGTAGGACCTACTTCATCACACATGATTTCTTCTATCTTCCTTACACATGAATCATCAATCTCCTCAGTGTCGCTTAGTGAATCGGGATCTGGAAGTAAAATAACCGATTCATTCTCAGTGTCTTCAAAATCACTGTAATCTAAATTCCATAAAAAATCCAAGGGTTCCTGCGTAGTTAAAAATTTAAGACACATTTTAAAATATTAGCATCTAAATAACTTCAAAACAAAGGCAAAATAAACTGCGTCTGCAATGAATTTCAAAATGCAAACTTCATCATTTTTTGCACGGGTGCGCGGGAAAAGTTTTTCGTCCCCACACACAAACCAGCCTGACATGTGGGTTATACAGGTGTATACAGGTGTATCACGGGGTATACAGGTGTTAGAGAGACTATTTGGCGATTGTGTGTAGCAACGTTTGGTATGTTACAGAGAAGAAAATACTATGTGTGTGTTAGATAGCAGTGGATTATACCATCGTCCTATTTTTATGACAGTCGGAAATATAAGGAAAATAGACCACCTAGATATATTTTTTTAAATATAAATTTTTATCGGTACAAAAGTACAGAATATTTCCTCAATAAATTTATATGTCCGTTATTTTTTAACGTAAAATCTTTTTAAGTAATAATGTGTTGAAAATGTAAGAATTAAATCTTCAAAAATCCCTACTTTAAAAATTAATATATATATATATTAAAGATTAATTTAAACTAACGATAAAGGCACATGTGTATTTATTGGACTTTTAAATAATATATAGCCTTTAATTTGAATTAAAATATCCGAAAGAATTTATATACATACCACTTATGCATGGTGTCTTATTTCTAGGGCAATGGTGAAATATGGTTAAACAATTACTCGCAATGAAAAACATTACAATTATTTTTTGTTGACATTTCTACATGATAAAAAGAGATAAGTGATACCTGCTTTATCGCTTTTGTTTTTCCTTTTTGATCTGTTTTGTTATTAAAAATCTTACTGTAATGGCTGTAATGATGGTTTATTTTATTGTACATTTTCATATAGGTATTTTACCAACTAGTGGATCTGCAGATCATGATCCGGAATGTCCTATTAGCATCACGTATTATTCAACAGGTCATTTTTATTTATTCATTTTATATAATATATATAGAGAGAGATTCGATTGACTTCCTACATAAACAGAAACGTTTCGGAGGGGGGCGGCAGCCCCCCCTTAATACCCGCTGTATCTCTCTTTTTATAAATATCTCTCTATATATGTATATACATGTACTCCTAATAACTGATAGTCATGTATTAAAAACCCTATAATTCATAAATACTAGTACTAATCTTCATGCAAAATGGTTACATAACATATCGGAATTCTTTTGTGTAAACTTGTAAATTAATTACGAATTCTATGGCCACATTTTCCCATAGAAAATAAGGCTTTTAAAATTCTAATAAAATGTCATTATATTTAATGGAGTGTAACCATGTTAAAATACACTTTTAAGAAAAACCGACTTTAGACAGTAATAGTAAGAAATTATTTTATGTATCCCTGAAAAGAAACCACATTAACTATGTACGCTAAAAAAGAACACACCTATTTAATTAATTGTAACTCATTAATATTTAAACGTAATTTGACATCATTTGGATGATTACAGAATGTCATCCGAATTCTTTTGTGTGGTCCTGTAAATAAATAATTTAATCTATACATATCCTTTTTTTGAATAAACATGCTTTTATACATCTTCATAATGCATGTTAATTCGATTATGTTGAATGAAGCATAAACGAGTTCAAATGCGCTTAAATAAAAATGTGTCTGTAGGCAAAAATGTCATGAAATTCCTTTGTGTGTCACTGTACACGAACCATAGGCATATAAAAACTATTCAACATTCTACGTTTTCCATGAATAACTGTTTGAAATTTGACATAATTTCGATGATTACGTGATATTGTCGGAACACTTTTGTGAAGTGTTGTATATTAAATAGGAAGCCCAAGAGTACATATTTTCTGCAGAAAACACCAGTTTAAATACCTCAGTAATTTACGCTAATTTCATTTTGTCGAATGCAGAGTAATGATGCTAAAATTCGTATAAATGAAATGTACCCCATAGGCCGTAATGATAAGAAAAAACATTTCGTATGTCCCTGTACACAGTCCATAAACAATATTGACATAAAAATTTATACAGATGTTTCTATACAGAGCCCGAACGTGTCTACTAATTTGCAAGTTAATCGGAATACTTTCGCGCTCGTTATTGCGGTACATACAATTTCTGTCCTTAGGCCGTTATGATAAGAAAACATTGGGTGTGTCCCTGTACACGAACTACAAATGGAAAACACACTTAACATCTTACAGCTAATTCCATGTGGCTCATGAACATGTGTACCAAATTGCAAGACAATAGCGTGACTTTTGCGGCCGCTATCGCGATACATGCAAGTTCTGTCCATCTGCTGTAATGATAAGAAAAACGTTGTTGTGTCTCTGTATAAGAACTACAAATGGAAAACACAGCAAAATCTATACAGCTGATTCCATATGGCTCGTGAACATATGTACCAAATTGCAATTCAATAGTGTGACTTTTGCGGCCGCTATCGTGCGACAGACAGATTGACAAACTGGCAGACACACAGATGAATTCAAAATCTTTTTGAGTCTCCACAGAACAGGGATGGAACACGGGCGCAGACTTCATACCACTATCAATGTAAGAAAATTTTCTACTTCTTAAACCAACGATATTATAGGTAGAGAAATTTCTTAAACGGATTCCGGTATGAATTCTGCGCCCGTGTTCCATCCCTGACAGAGTGACTCCACTGATATTTCGGCAAAAGCAAACGTCTATATCCAAAAAATTTCTTTGTAAATTTTGGTTAAACCTCTTTTTTTTTTCTTTCTGAAACCGAAACTGGTTTCAGTTTCTCTCTATTTTGTACAGATTTTTGTCAATCTATCTTGTCTATCGACACAATTTTTTCGTCTAACATGTTAAAATTTATAGCATGTTTCGACGATTAACCATCCTAGAAATTGCCGACAATTAAGAATTTGTGTCAGTACACACCTTATATTCACAAAAATTTATATGCAATAAATAAACAAATAAATAAATAAAAACTGGCTTCATTTACGGTTCCAGCACGTTAAAAAACATACATATCAGCTAAAGTTTTTTTTTGTTTTTGTTGTTGTTTGTTTGTTTGTTTGTTTTGTTTTGTTCCGGAATTTAATTTTTTTTTAATTATATATATATTATGGCTATAATGTTATTAAATATAATTATAAATATGTTATAAACCCCAATTTCCTAAAATTCTAAAATTTGGAAAAATAAACGGCAGTAGATTTCAACATAAATATAAACAAGTATTTATATATTTAAATATTAATTTTTCTCCCATGATGTTTTATAGTAAGATATGACAACAACGTGACATTTACAACTAAATTTTAATTTAAATTGGTAGGGATTTTCGTATTCAAAATGTCGGTTGAAATTTATCCAAATACTTACCATTTGTTAATTTATATTATTCTGTCACCAAAAGGATAATTTAGGGGATTTTTTTAGGAAAATTTGAATTACAAAGATCTTTAAAATTTAATTTTAAATTCTTTTCAATTCCATTTATTATTATACTAAACATTATAATCTACTTTTTATATAAATATTTTATCAAATTTTAGTTACGTACGTACATTTTTCTTGAATAAAGTTGCATTGTAATAATAATAATATGTCTAATAGAAAAATCTAATTCTGAAATATATTTAGAACAGTGTAACTAGAAATTTCTTATCAAACAATTAAATGATATTATAGTTTTAAAAAATTAAAGAACACGCTTTTATGGAAATGTGAACTAAAAAAGCACAAAATATCTATCTTAGTATTAAAATGCAGAGTAAGAGAAAATCGTGTGAGTGACACACCGCAATATTTACATACATTTAAATCTTTAATTAAAATAACTTAGAATTAAACAAAAACCATTTAAAAAAAATAATCTCCCCTGACTGGGATCGAACGCAGGACCTTTAGGTTCGTAGCGCCGAGCCACACCGCTCACGTAAGGAAAGTATTTTTTTACAATATAAATTTTTTGTTTGCTCCCAGAGCAGTTACAAACATACATAGAAACATACAAACATACATACATACAGGTGAAGGTAATAAAAGCGTGTTAATAATAATAGTATAGTTTAAAAAAATTAAAGAACATGCTTTTATAGAAATGTGAACTAAAAAGCACAAAATATCTATCTTGGTATTAATATGCAGGGTAAGAGAAATCATGTGAGTGACACACCACAATATTTACATACATTAAAATCTTTAATTAAAATAATTTAGAATTAAACAAAAACAATTTTTAAAAACCTCCCTTGACTGGGATCGAACGCTAGACCTTTAGGTTTGTAGCGTGGAGCTATATCTCAACGCCACGCCATTCATGTAAGGAAAGTATTTTTTTACAATATAAATTTTTTGTTTGCTCCCAGAGCAGCTACAAACATACATAGAAACATACATACAGGCGAAGTGTGTTAATAAAAAAAAAAAAAAAAAAAAAAGTAATAACTTCAGAAGACCGAATGAAAAGTAGTACACTTTTTAATGAAATAATTTAATTGTAAACATAGATACAATCGCATTATTTCAATGTTTACATAATAATACTTGTCTCAAAGCCTATCTTTTGGACTCCATAATATAGAATTTAAACAATGGTAAAAATTAAAATAAACTTAAAATGATAGCTATAAATTTGATCCCTAAAAGAATATGTTTCATTCTATAATCAATATGAAGAAAAATTTAATTTTGTTCACTTGCTTAAAAAAATAAAAATAAATAAATAAAAATAGAAAATTATTTCACAGGCGAATTATAATGCTTCTGTAAATAATTCGTGCGTAAAATAAACTTCTTATCTTAGAATTTTCTCTTAATTGGCAATTTTGAGCAGGTTCACTAACAAACAGAAAATAAATATTAGAAATTGTTTAAAATTTTGCTCTTTTTTACGATTTTTGTATACTACTAAAAATATTGTGAAACGACTAAAATTGCTAATTTTATTAACTTCACATCATTTAAACTGTTGATAAAAATGTTTTGTTTGCATATTTTCCAAAAATAAGTTTTTGTCATGAAGATCTTTATTGCGATATTTAATTTAATACATTTGATATTGCTTTTAATTTTGATCTTACTTAAATTTAATCCTTTAATTTTCGTTATAATTAGTTGTTTTTAAAAAATTTTGTAATTAAATCGGACGCTTTATTTACTTGAATTAAAATATTTTATAAAAGAAGATATTGAATATCCGTTATAATTAGCTCGTTTTACATATTTTTGATTATTTACTCACGTAAATTAGGAAATGTGTTAATAAAATAACATTTTTTATCATGATCATGTTTTTAACGAACTAGTCAAATAATAAAAATAAATAACAAGTTATATTGCTATGATTTTGTAAACAACTCTTTTTAGAGTTTTCAAGCTTAGCCTTGTTATGTAATCTTATTTAAAATAAATGACTAATTTCGCTAAAACAAGAATTTTGGTCGTAATATATAGTTAAAAAATTAACATTTTTACTTTAATTTGTAATTTTAATTTCTTGTTGCGCAATTAATATGAACTGCATAATTTACATAAATTTAGAAATATTGACTATCATTAATGTATTGCAAATCTTTATTTCTGCAGAATTTATGACTAAAAAATGTTACCATCATTTAGTTTACTAATAGGAAAAGGCATGTTTAAAAAAATATATATAAATAAGATTATTGTTTATTTTGTGTCAAAAGCTAAATATACATTTCTAAGAAATCAAATACCAATTAATTGCTGTTTAGACAAATTTGGCAATTTTTATGCTGTGTTTATTATTCATGAATGACATTGCAGTGGTTTAGCAAACCGGTATATTATAGAAAAGGAATATTAGAAAAATCTTCATTGTTGTAAAAGAAACTTTTTTATTTCAAAGAATATATAATCTATGAACATAAAAGTATATTTTGAGAAGTAAAAGAAGTTTTGTAATAGCATACTAGAGCGGTAACAAAACTGAAGTATTTTGTACGTGGTAATAGTAAAATTTAGTGTTATTTTTTAAATTGTTACTGATACTCCTTTTACTTTCAGAACAAAACTATCGCAGAAACATATTGATATAATATTGAAATTGCACCGGAAGACTAGTATTATGCTAACAAATGAAAATTTCTAATACACACCATAAATTGTAAACATCTCATAATAGTTGTTTCGAGTTGAAATAAAACAACAACATTCTGCTAGGCAAACAAAGAAGGAATGAGTTCTATGCATCCTTGTTTGCAGCACTTGCGTCTTTTTTTCTCTACTTGACGAAGGGTCGAGGTTTTATTGAAAGTCGAAAAAATTATTGTTTAATTTTTTTCTTTCTGTTTATGAAGATTATTCAGAGTATTTATGAGGTATAACATGTTCCTCACACCCCTTGTTTGGAAATTGATATCGCCTTAAAGAAAAGCATAAAAAAAAAAGAGGTGTTCAAATTCTACGTCGAGACTTTTCCAAAATTCTTTAATTTCGAATGTATAAATTCTTTCTACCTTTAACATGGTATTGAATAACGTAAAAGTGTGTGTGTTAATTCCCATATATATATATTAGAACAAGCAGATTACGCCCGCTTCGCTGGTCACAATTTTTAAATGAATCACTATAATTAACAAATTCTCAAAATTCCATTAATTTTTATCAGGTGAAAAAAAAAAAAAAAAAAAAAAAAAAATGTGATCGGGGGAAAATGTCGCACCGGGTCCACACTGCCTTCGGCATCGCAGACCATTGTGCGCAGCGCGCGCGTATTTATATTCGACACTCTTAATGAATCAATATATTAAAAAAAAAAAAAAAAAAAATCTATCTTTGTTAAGAATAACCGGTGCGGACCAGCACTGCCTGCGGCAGCGTATACACGAGGGCACGGTGCGCTTCTTCCTTCGACCACCGTTCCTGCGCCGAACTATTCTACACTTTGAAAATTATCCTCAGTCGGTTTCTCAGGATTTTAAACCTAATAATACTAATTTACAGCATTTTATCTTAAAGTCTTTATTTTTGCTTCTGCGCCCGCCCCCTTTTCCGCCTCTCGGGAAAATTCTGCATTTTCGAAAATATCCGCAATAAATTTATCGGACTTTAAATTTTAATAATACTAGTTTTCAACGCTCTAACTCTTATTTCTATATATTCGACAACCTATATATTCCCCTCGCACTCCCCTTCCCATCTACTCTAATAATTTTTCCTTTTTAAAAATATCTGCATTCCATTTGTAGGTCCCACAAACCTATACGTGTCAATTTTGATCGGTCTAACTCTATTTTTATTGTTTTGACCCTTTGCCCCTCCCATCCTGGCTATCCTAAAATTTTTACAAATTCGAAAATTTTATGCAATCGATTTGTAGGTATAAAAAACCTCTGTACCAATTTTGAACGATCTAACTCAATTTTCATATTTTTAACCCTCGGCCTCCCTTTCCCGCCCCTAATAATAACTTTACACTTTCGAAAATATCCTCATTCGATTTCCAGGCTTCTAAAACCCATCTGTACACAATTTGAACTGTCTACCTCTACCTCTATTTCTATTTTTTTTTTTTTTTTTTTTGCCACAGCCCCCCCCCCCCCCCCACACACACATACACACACCCTTCCTGCCCCACCTGGAACGAATTTCTAAAATTGCAAAAATTGGTTTTTATATATTTGTGTGAGCTATATTTCAGAGCAAAATTCTCACATATATCTTTTTTGTTTGTTTGTTTGCGGTAAAAAGGATTATTTGAAATCACGTTTTGCTTCCTCCCCCCTTTTAGAGGCTGTATTTCTAACATTCCAGAAACGTTTTTTAGACATTTGTATTAGCTATATTTTAGAGAAGCAAAAATTTCACGTGTTTATATATTTTTTCTTTTGTTTGCGGCATATAGGATTATGTGGAATCACGTTTTGCGCATGTGAAATTTCATTTTGCCCCCTTCCCCCATGGGGACCAAATTTCTAAAATTCCAGAAATTGTTTTTTTTTTTTAGATATTTGTGTTAGATATATCTTAAAGCCTGATTTGTGTTAGATATATCTTAATAACGGATTTTGGTTTGAGAGTTTACGGATATGGATCCGATTTTTAATTTGAGATATGAAGGATTTTGTGAAATCATGTTTTCCGTCCCTCCCCACCTTGTGAGGTTAATTTGTAAAATCGCTTCATAGTGGATGTCTACGTAATAAAAGGAACATTGTCACAAAATTCCATGCTTTTAGGTCTAGGGGTTTGTGCTGGGTGATGATAAATCACTCATTTACTCACTCACTCACGCACTCTTTCAGGACAAACGATGTTATGTTATAGATAAGTGTGAGTTCATTAAACAATCTGTTGCATTTCCATTAAAAAAGAAAAAAAAACATTTAAAACAAATCTTATAAACAATGGGAATTTTTCAATTGAAATAAATTGATATTGTTATCTATAACTATTAATAGTAACCAAAAGCACAAAATAATTAGAAAAATACTTTATTTAATTGTTCAACTTACAAATATTCATAATGTAAATAAAATAAGTGAAAAATAGTCTCATGTATGTTTTTTTTTTTTTTTTTTTTTTTTTTTTTTCAATTAATAAAGATTATAAACCATAAAAACTTTTTTTTATTATTTACATGCTATTTTAAAAATTCATTAATTAAAATTGTGATCACTAGTTTTGTTCTATTTAACCTTCTCAATATTAATGAAGAATTAATTTTCTCTCGCTAAAATCTTCTCTTAATTAATTAATGCATATTTCTGAAATAAAATATCCTTATGATTAATCCTACATTCCTTAACATAATTCTTTATTCACATATTCTTGTAGCACTTAATTTGATCCTGACCTTAAAAACTTGGCATTCTTCATTAATTTCTCTTATCCCTTCTCTTTAATTAAGCTTATTAAAAAGAAATTTCCTTGAGAGTACTTATAAAAGGCTTACATTTTTTTTCGATAGAGAGATAAATTAAAATAAAAAAATGAATACGAATATTTTTATTACTATATCTATGCAATAAAAATAATCTGGTGTGTTACTAACACGACTTTCTCTTACCCTGAAAATTAATACTATAAATACAGATTGCAGATTAAGACGTAAGACTGTTACATAAAGCTGTGTTAAACAATTCAAATTAGGCTTCGGAAGAGTTTCATATGATAATTAGTTCTGTAGGAAGGGGGCTACCGCCCATCTCAACCCCACGTTTCATTAATGCACCTTCATTTATGTAGAATTTAATTCGGTTATTAAAAAATAATTCTGTTTAAAATATATATATATATATATATTATTAAAATTATTATTTAAAAAAAAAATATCTTTTATGATAATGCAGACGATTTCCATATTAGAGAAGTAGTATTAAAAAAAAAAAAAAAAAAAAGTTGAATTTATTCTCAATATTATATTAAAAAAAAAAAAAAAAGTCTTTTTTTAAATTAAAAAAAATCGATAACTTTATTTTAAATTATCGCAGATCGATGGTTCAACCATTTGTTTTAAAGGTATTGGTGAGCTCTTTTGAAAGTTACCCATCATGAAAATTTATTCCCCTCGAAGGGGGACTAATCCCCAGGGGGGAGCGGTACTCCTACATGCACAAAATTTTCTTCCCAGTTGACTATCTCCATTATAAAATATATACATTCGTTTCATTTGGTTTAGTGCAGTCTATAGATGTTAAACTCTACTTACCTGCAATTTCCCCCATAGACATAATGCATTTGAATACTTTTGAGTGTCCCTGTACACGAACCATTTGCTTCATCTTAACGAAAAGCTTACTGTAGCATCCCTTTATGATACACATTTAGAATACCGAGTCTGGAATTTCTGCTACTGTTTGTTCTTTAGATATGCGTATAACAGACACACAGAAATAAACACAGACAGAGACGCAGACAGACGCACAGACAATTTGCTAAAAACAAGATTTTCGTATTCAGGGGACCTCAGAACATGTAAATATAACAAAAACTCACGTTCGAAAATTTGGTCCTAAAATAATACTTTCTCGACCCTATGGGTAAGAGAAAGTAAAAATAAATCTATAAATGAAAATTTTTACTTTTATTTTTTTATTATTAATATTATTATTATTATTATAATTATTATTATAGTTGATCTTTCACTATTTTGTTTACTTATTTTATATATACCTTTTTTAACATTAAAAGCCGGTATTTCTTTTTTTTTTACTTGCAGATAGAGTATTTAAAGTCATGCAACGCTAGAAATATTCATTTCATACAACTTTTGCAACAACAAGCAAATGTCGTTTAGCATCATTATTATTCTTATTGAAATGCTGTTTAGGAAGAGCAGCATGACACATTAATGTGATTTTTGCATGAAATTTTTTGTTTAAATTAAATAGTCGTGCATGTCTGTCCATATGCAAATCAACTTTTAAAATAAACAGATCAAAGCTTTAAGTAAAATATTCAAGCATAATAACAAAGGTTTAGGCAAGTAACAGCTTTGCCTAGAGTCTCCGTTGCATTATGTAAGCCATACCAACATTTACATATATTGCATAAAGCTGTCATTGCTTGCCCTCTTTGTACAACCGCTTAGTAAAATTTTCTCCAGTATGTAATTACGATCAGATATGATGAAAAATACCTTGCAATGAGGGCAAAAAAGTGTGTATTAACAATGCTCTTGAATAAATTAGATTGTTGGCACGACTATAATATGCTAGAAGTGTAACTTGTTTATACATTTGAATTGTACAGTTTATATCAAAATGTCTCTCTTATTTCTCTTTATAATATAAGAGTGTCTTAACAGCAACAAATCAGTATAAAATGTCCACAAAAAATAAAACAGTACATTATTGCAGTTAAGCTAAATTGAGTTTTTGATCTTTGAAATTTCCTCACCGTATGAATTTATATTCTTTATAAAGTGGTCGATATCTATTTCTTGCTTAAATAGAATAGTATCCTTACTGGTAAGGCTAATTATAATTCTATGTTAAAAAAAAAAAAAAAAAAAAAAAAAAAAATTAAAAATAAAAATAGTTGGTTATGATTTTACAGTTTATGGTTAGCAAAGTATATAGTTAACAAAAGGAGAAATTTCTGTACAAAGATGGGCTTTAAAGTATGGGATTTTATGTTTATGCGATACATTAATAATTAATATAAAGCTAAATATCTACATTAATAAAATAAGACTTTTGTCTGTAAATTTCTCAGAGTGAAAAGTTGTTGTGATTTTTTTTCACGTTTTATACATTGTGAAAGTGGGAAATTTTTTGTGTGTGTGGATGTCTGTTACGCTATATTTATCCGGGTATCATGTGCAAACGGCTAGACGGAGTTCAACGACACTTGGCAGGGATTTAGTTATGTACCCAAATGAAAATTAAATCAATCAAGCATTTCAAAATTCTGATTAGATTTAGAGATATGAATAATAAACATAAGCATATGTCATAATTGTTTTTCCAATAAAACGCTCTGAATAGGAAAAACAAAAAGTTGTGTTATCTTTACGTGACATCGGGAACTTTAAGATGGTTTCAAAATAATTTTTCTGTGTGCTTGAGAACGGTTGAAATATATAGAGCTTCCTTTTATTATTATCCCACTAGGTATCACGTGAAAACGGCTGAACGAAATCCAAAGACACTTGGTTGAGGTTTAGGTCAGTACTTGTCTTAAAGTTATATCCATCAAAAATTTCAAAATTCTAATTATATTTAGAAATTATAATAAACAAATTCGTCTGTAACCGATTAAAAATTATACCCAGGTGTTAAGATAGGTTAAATGAACATATTTAGAAATTACTCGAATTTTTATTTGTTGTTGTTTTGATTTTTGATGTAAAGTCTTCGTTCTCTTAGGCAGAATATATCTTCCTTTATTTTTGAAAATTCTTTTAAAATTTATAGTTTTCTTTAACAGTTAGATTCTTTTAACTATAAAACGTATTTTATCGCAAACAATGATGATCAGATATTCTGTGAGAAGCTGCAAAGAAAGTATAATTTTAATCTATTTACCTGAATGGCACCATGCAAATAAAAGAAAAAAAAACGAATTCTTGAATTAAATAAATACAACTTAGCAATTTGAATACATAACAAAAATTATATTAAAAAAAAGCACCACAGAACTGGCATTTAAAAGTAATAAGTATAAAACATTGAATAAACACCATAAAATGCTAGAAGTCGCAACAATCGTTTTGGGACGGAAGAAGATACGATACTTCAGCAGGAGAACAAAGTAGGCACGAGTACAACAATCAATTTACAATGCATTGCCGCTTTGATTGCAACATCCGTACCTACTTTGTTCGCCTGACGAAGGATCGTGTCTTCGGTCCACCCTCCACCCGAAACAATTGTTGCGACTTCTAGCATTTTATGGTATTTATTCAATGTTTTATACTTATTACTTTTAAATGCCAGTTCTGTGGTGCTTTTTTTTAATATAATTTTTGTTATGTATTCAAATTGCTAAGTTGTATTTATTTAATTCAAGAATTCGTTTTTTTTTCTTTTATTTGCATGGTGCAACTATACTTATTAATTTTAATTTACTTATTAATTATCTGTGTTTACTTATTAATTAATTTACTTATTTGAATATACTTATTAATTTGAAGCATTTATACTTATTAATTTGAAATAGTATTTAACTGAGTACTGGGTTTTTAGCCCGTTTTTTGGAACGTAAATGGTAAGATAAATTATGTTTTTTTTGGACTCTGAGAAAATGGATGTGCAAATCAATGAGCAAATAATTATGTCAACTATGCATATTAAAAGATATATATATATATATATATATATATATATATGTGTGTGTGTGTGTGTGTGTGTGTGTGTGTGTGTGTAGTATATATATATAATAATACACTACGAAAAATAATTAAATTCCCGTGCGAAGAACAAGCATAACAGCTAGTAGTATAATATAATTTTTTACAGGTAGGCTTTAAGTAAAAATCATTGATGATGTATATCAATATATATATATATATATATATATATGTGTGTGTGTGTGTGTGTGTGTGTGTGTGTGTGTGTGTGTGTGTGTGTGTGTAACTATTGTAACGAATTTATTAGTTTAAACATAAGAAAAGAAGAAAAGGAGAATTGCAAACCAATGCGTAGCATTGCTGCAAAAGGAAATGCAAAACTTAAATATAGGAATAAATTATCAATGAATAAAATGAAATAAACCCCCCAAAAATAGTGAGGTTTTCATCAGTGCTTTGCGGTTTTATTTCATTTTACTCATTGATAATTTATTCATATATATATATATATATATTATCATCTAATTTAAAATATTTTTGTTCAATTATTTTTTTAATAATATTTTCTTAAAAATTTGTATAACAATATCTCTAAAGGAAAAAATAATAAATTTGAAATTTAAACGTATTCAGTTTAGTTGTATACCATAAAATTGAGAATGTTGTAACACAAAAACATTAAATACACAAAGTACGAGTATATATATTTTTTTAATTTAAATTTAAAAATTGACTTAAATAATAATTTGATTCTTTAGCAAGGTAATACATAATGATACTTTTACTGGAAAAAAAAAAAGCATAAAACATACAATTATGTTTAAATGAAATATGATATGAAATGTATGCTTCTGATATTTTTGCTGAAACGGATACATATGGTTAAGCATTACGATTATTTGATAAACTGATTTTTTTTCTCAGGCATCTGGTACTGTCTGTCATCCACCATCTGCCTGTCAGTTACTTTAAATTCCTCTACTGTAAAGATATGAGTAAAAAGAAATCATAAACCACATGCTGTTCAATATCAATGATGGCCCTATTAAATAAGATTAAATGAAATAGTTGGAAATCATCCGGTGAAAAAGAAAAAAAAAAAAAAAAAAAAACTACTTAGAGAGCAAAATACGGAGGCTTTTATATTGTATTAATTTAATAAATAAATTTAGCAAGATTTTTTACTTTTTTTTTTTTTTTTTTTTTTTTTTTAAGAAAAAAAAAATGTTGTGAAGAATTTTGCATGAACGAACAATTTTAAACTTTGATATCAATTAACTTGAGGTTGTGTAACTAAACAATATGAGTAATGCATATTTACACTTTTATATTGTATATATATAGAATCTGTGTATAGAACCTTTAAACCGAGTGTTTGAACCATGAATATGCAATAATTACAAACAAAGTTCTCTCTCTCTCTCTCTTTCTTTTTTTTTTTTTTTTTTTTGTTTTTCAAAGACAATGCGATTAAATTGTTTTTAAATTTTAACTAAAACTTTTTCGTACAAAATCAATGTGTAACTTATATAAATGTAAACATATCAATAAATAAAATAAATACAAATATCCTAACTCTAAATTTTCTTTACAGTTATTCAGTTCCAAATGCTACATAATTAATTTTATCCTATACAAAGAGATTCAATATATATAAAAGAGAGAAAAAGGTTTGAATTCATTAAGAAACATTATTTTTTATCTTTATTAATTTAGGTGTAAGGATTTTTTAAAAGTCTTCTCGTTTTCTGTCATGGGTAATTTCTGTTTAATAATATTCGTAAATCCCTGTTCCAGTTTAACATTCTTAATTCTTTCAAATATCTTAATAAATGAATAATGAGTAATGAGTAATGAGTAATAAATTACAAAAAAATTACAAAAGGTTAATTGTACATTTAATGAACATAAGTATGCGATGAAAAACTTGACAGATTAATATGAAAAATTATTTTTACAGAAAATTTTTTAAATCCTTTAATTAATTTAGTATTTAACAAGCCTTCTTTTTTATAAATTACAGTGATGTACTTATGTATACATTAAAATCATCAGACCTATATTGTTTCCTCATAAAAATACACATTGTATATGATAATAAAAAATATATTTCTATATTTAGATGAAAAAAATAACAATGATAAATACGTTATTATTACTATTTTTAAAATATGAAAGGCAGAGAGTAGTTGCGAATGACTCCAATAAGTAAAACAATATATATCTTTTTTTAATAAACAAACTGGATATTACTTATGTATAGCGTATCATAAAAAAAAAGCCAATAACATATATATACCATGCATACATATAATGACATGCTTATAGGTATAGATATATAGAGAGAGGGAGAGGGATATAAATATACGTATATTATTTAAATAATTACGTATAGTAAACAACATAGTACAGTATAATAAATTATAAATAGTGTAAGTACATCTCCATCTATCTCTCTACCTATTTATTAATCTGTATAAATATATATTATATATATGTTTTTGTACATGTAATCAAAAGCTAGCAAAAACCAAATCAGCTGAACTAAAAAAAAAAAGGGGGGGGGGAGGTAAAGCGAAATTGTATACATTAATGCTCAAATTGTAGCAATAAGAAAGATAAAATTTACTTAATAATAAAATAAAATTAAGAAAACAATTAACAGAATCCCAAAATACGTAGTGGTCTTAGTCGGAGGAATCGCCCCATTCAGGAACAGAAATATTCGAGAAGAAATAAATTACACTGAAAAAAAAAAGTTAATTGTGCAATTATCGCATACATTATATGAATATATATACATATACGCATAAACAAGAATGAAAATTTATCGTTTATTATGAATTATAACAATGATCACCCGCTTATAGCACAGTCTCTCGCAGAATATCACTTAGTACAGCGCCAGATCACAAATGAAACATCTCAGGAAAGACCCCCCCCCCCCCCCACCTTTATAGCATTGGATATGATTGGCAAAATGTCCCATTAATCCTGTGATGGAAACTCATGGATTAATCCGGAAATTTACAGAAAATCAATTCCTAATAAAGGTAAGGATTTGTACTCTAAACTAACTTTTTTCTTTTTTTTTTTTTTGTCACCAGTATAGTTACAGAATCGGTCGGTGCGTTGGTGTTTGGGAATAAGACCGATTGACAGCTCTAAAGACCTAGACCTTGCGGGGCGTGTCTCCTAGCCCATATCTATGCAAGTTTCGGAGAAAACCACGCGAAAATCCGAAAGGCCACGACGACGAGCCCGACCTGGGAACGAATCTAGCACCTCACGTCTACCAGCTTTAAGCGCAGAACTGCTTGGTCGCTGGTGGGCCCGGAATCGGTCGGCCACTGAGCTTCTTGTCATGGCTAACCAACATATAACTAGTTTTTATTTATTTATTTATTTATTTATTTAATGTTGTTTTTAAAAGATATTTACTATATACAAATCACTCTCTGTTGAAATTAAAGTTTCCATTCACTTTACCTCCATATCTTATTCCAAAGTATTTCACAGAGCGTAGCTAAATTACTTAAAATCGTTAATATCTCTAATTCAATTAATACTTAATTATGTATCTGTGATTTACTTTGTAACTTTAAACCTACTATTTCTCCGACAATTAAATGTATTTGCATTATTTATTTTATTCCTTACAAAAATTACTTTTCTTCATATGTAGTTGAAACTGACAGAATCGGTAAGATCAGAATTAAAGAGAGAGCATAAGCGTGTTTCTGAATCTGGTGAAGTTGTTAATCTTTTTTTGAACACATTTCACGTTCCTGAGTTCAAAAATGTTAAGTTCTTAGATTCTGGTTTAATCTATGAATGGCATCATCGTAGAGGGTGATATTACAAATTCGCAACCATACTCACTCAATGAATTAAACATAATATCTAATTCCTTAGAATAGCTAATTGGCTAACTCTCTATTGAAATTTTTATTACTTGAAAGTAAATTATGTTCTTGTTACATGCTGACGCTGATTAGGGCTGATTTACAAGCTAAACGTCCATCATGTTTTTGATGTTTTTATATTGGATCTTTATATATCTTTATTGTAAAAAAATATCTTATTTTAATAATTTTTTTTACTAAAAATATTTCATTCATCAATACTTAGATTTAGTTACATAAACATCATTTAAAAGAAAAAACTAAATATATTTCCCTTATTGAAACATATTTCATTATAATTGGTATTGCATACTTGCCAATATCCTAATTAATATTCCATAGTGTTATTAGTCCCGCCCTTCTTTTCACAAGAGTAAATTTTTAGAATAATATTCTGCAAATGCAATTACGATTAAATAAAAAGAGAAATACTCTAAAAATATACTGGTGTGAAAAAGAAGGTTGTTCTAACAATACTACGGAATATTAATTAGTATGTTCGTAAGTATGGTATTGTCACAAAATTCACTTTGATTACAACACTGCAGTGAAAAAAAAAATGAATTCGAACCCTGAGACCATTTTTGCTGATTCTTATGTAAAATGAGCTTCTGAAGTCGAATATTACCCCCCCCCCCCTATTTTCCCCAGAAACCCACCGTTTTCTCGGAACACCACCCCCTCCCCCGATTTTTATCACTGTTTGTTAATTTGTTGGCCATGAATTTGATTTGGAGAATGGAAAATTATTGCTTTATCACTTTAGAACAAAAAATATGTAATGTGTGAATAACAATAATATTAATTGATTAATAAAAGATAATAAATGTAATTCATAATTTCAGTAGCAAATACCCCCTACATTTTTCCTTTGCTGCAAATATTCACGTTTTAGAACTTTTCACTTCTACAGCGCCTCAGAAGATATTTAACAGCTAAGTTACTCCTTTCTTCCTGTATAAACCATAGTTATAGCCATGAAATTACAGAAAAGTGATAAAAATAGGGGGGGGAGGGCAAAAAACGGTGGGTGATAGCAGGGCCAGACTTAGACTACCTCGAGTCCCGAGGCAAGCTTATTCTGGGGGGGGGAGGGGGCTTGCAGTTGCATAAGAGGATGCAAAATTTTTGCTTATGCTTGTTGTGTGGGGCCCTCAGGAAAGGGGGCCCAGGGCAAATGCCCCGCATGCCCTGGCGTTAATCAGCGCCTGGGTGATAGGGGCCTATTTCCCAATATGTCCGAAAATATCATATTCGGATTCAGGAGGTCATTTTACATAAGAATTTGCAAAAACAATGTTCAGGCCGATTTTCATGCAGAGCAGTGTTAATAAATGTTATTAAAACAGTGAAGTTGTAAACTTGCAACAGTTCAATATTTTTCTATCGAAGTTACAATAGTAAATAAGTTCAAAATTTTATCATTCTCTAGAATGATAACTATGCGTAAATATTGATTAATATGACACATAAATTTCAGTTAAATTTATTACTGTTTATTTTTAGAATTTTAACATTCATAAACATCTGTGACTGTATATATATTTGTAATTTGCGAGAAAGACCGATCGTAATATTTACAAAAGTATAAATCTTTAAAAAAATAGCATTCATATAAAAATGGGTTTTATTATTATTAGCACTATTATGCGATATAATTAATACATAAACAAGTAAATGTAGAATTCAAAAATTAAATAATTTTACCGTTTCCCGGTTTTGCTAAACAGATATTCGAAAAACTAATTTTTAAAGAGAAAGTTATTTATTAGACAATATATAAGATAAAATATTGCTTAAATTTTAGTTTCATTAAACAACGTATAAAATAAATTATTTTATTTTGATACATAATTTAATACCAACATTCTTTTGAAGATAACGCTTATTCAATTTGAGTAGTCTTTATTATTATTGAATTTTTCTTTGATGCGTAATTTATTTAAGAAATTTTATCCGAAAAATAAGTATAAACTACCCACATCAGTTTAAAAGAAAATCAGACATGATTGGTGTTTGAGATAATTTTTCATTGCGATAAATTTATTTTTTAAATATTTATTTAAGAATATCAAAAGATATATCTTTAATAAAACTTCATTAGATATAAAGGTCCTTTGAATTTATCAGTTTAGAAAATTAATATATCAAAATTGACGATTTTTATGAACCATTTTATAAATTTATATCCTTTATCGTTTATCTTTAAATAATCGAATATCAAATTTTATATCCCAAAGTATATTTGAAAGAATTCATTCATTGTTTTTTTTTAGAATTTATTGCTCCTAAATTGATTAAGTTACAGTGTATTTTAATAAATACGTCACGATTCGAGTTTCTCTTTATTTCATAAAGTTTATTAAAAAAGAAATAGTATAAAAAAAATTTTTTTAAAGTCAATTCCTATTTACAAACACTATCGAAAATGTTTTTTTTTTTTTTTTTATATATATATATATAATTTTGAATTAGGAAATAAAAAGCGCGCGTGCAAAGTGAAATAAAAATCATTATAAGTTAAAAAAAGAAAAAAAAACTTTTTATATACCATGTTTTAAACCTTCTGATGAATCATAGAGCTCTTTTCAATGTGCATAAAATTTTTAAAGTGATAATGACGTCAAGTTTTGTGATATGCATAATTTAACTTTTTATATATTTTGTTAACTTTTTATATATTTATACTTTTTATATATTATGTCAAAAGAAAATTAACTCTTTTTTTTTTTTTTTTTTTTTTTTTTTTTTTTTTTTTTTTTCGCAACAATAAAATTATAGACTAATATTTTAAATGGCTATTTTAACACTATTAGGGTGTCATTATTTTCATATTTTAATTAATTGTGAGAAAATTAATCAATACGAAAATCGGATTTCTAAATATTGTGTTGTCACCGTCTTCTGAGCAATCGTGAAAGTTTCAAATTTCTAGCTAGTCGGGAATTTAGTTAAAAATGGATTGCAAGATTTGTACAAGATGCATATAGGGAAAGTGTGAACTAATAGTAGGAATTGAAAAAACGAGCGGTCCTAAAATGGAAAAGTACTTTGAAAAAATAATTTTGATGGCTTAGGTATCATGAATGATAGATTCCATTAAACCACTTAGTAATAAATTTTATTCTCAAAAATCAAACTTTTCTTACAGAAATCCACAATTTTGGATTATTATAAAAAAAAAAAAAATCAATTTATAACTTTTCTTTTTTTCAAATATACATTTATGTAATTAAAGGTTTTATTGGCATGAAATTAAGTGAAGAGATAGCGATTTAAGCATTTATTTATTTATATCTTTTTACTAGTGAAAAGAATTTAAAGAACAGTTTACTTTCTTATATAGAGTACATAAAATAGATTTAAGATACCTTCACCTTCGTAACTCTTAGTAACAAGTAGGGAAGCATGGAACGGGTTGTAACAGTTTTTTTGAAAATTAAGTATATTTTGAAATGTATTTATGTTTTCCATAGCATACGTATTCATCTATCATATTAAAAAAAAAAAAAAAAAAAAAAAAAAAAACGTTTCGTTAATTTTACTAGTTTTAGCACAAAAAATATTTTTGCAAAATTGTAACACACGTCGGGCAATTTGTAACAGATACAAAGGAAACCCTAACAATAAAACCATCAATATTTCAAAATGATTTTTGTCATCAATCATTTATTAATTTATTTAAAAATGTAATTAATAACTAATATTAAATTATAACCTTCTTGGTATATTAACAATGAATTATATCAAATGGAATATAGTAAAATAAAGAGAAAATTAAAGATAAAATCAACATAGAAGTCAATCTTAGTCAGAATTGAAATTAATTCAAGCAAATGATATTTTGTTACCTCTCATGCCTTTAATATGTGCTCACATTTTGCAATATAGCATTTTACACATTCTTCTACCACAGAGTAGGTTTAACAGAGCTCGATTTCCCCGCCCTTTTTTCAGGACATTGTCATTAATGAGAAATTTCTGCATTTTTTTCTACCACTATATTTATGCAATATTCTTTAATTGGTGATTAAATCATAATTATAATTCGGGATTAAATAATAACGGCTCTGTAATATAAAAAGAACACAGAAAATATTTCTGTATAAACATACTAGTGGTAAAGAAGCCAAAAATATTTCATTTCAGAAAATTTCATGAAATTCGGCGGAGACTTCGAGATCTTGCTGTAGGCATCTCCAAAAGGCACTCCTCTAATATGTTACAACTTGCCCCAAAATTTTGTTTCAACTTACCCCATCGTACGATTTTGGATATTTTGTTTATTTATAAAAATATATAATGATTTAAACAAGAAATTAAACATGCATTTTATAACTTAACACACAGACTAAATAAATAGCTATAAATATTTCTATAAAGTATAAATTAACACACCTTTAATCAAAATTTACAATTTTTTTTTTCTCCACTAAGTAGCTAAAATGTAGCACTTGTACAGAACCTCTCATTAACCATTATTGAGGAGCACCGATCGTGCTTACATTATAAAGCGCATCATAAGGATTATGTTTATAAAAAATATTTAATCACAAATGTTACAAACTATTTCGTAAATTACGTGTTACTTCTTACCCCTGTGACAACTAGCCCCACGTTCCCCAATATACTTGCAGTTACAAAAATGTCTGAAATTAATATTTGGATTAAACTAACACTATAACTTTTCTAACAATTTCGTGTTTTATATAAATATTTTCCATGGGCGTATGTGAGGGTCTAAAACAGGAAAAATGACTTAATTAATATTATTATTATTATTATTATTTGTGTTTTTTTTTTTAAGATTTTTTTTTTTCAATGATAGAGATAGTATTTATGAAATACCTATTCAAAAAATAAAAATTAACACTGTCCCAAATTTTAATTGCGTCAGTTTTATATTCTAATTAATAGTTTCTCTTTTCTTTTACAGCAGTAACTTTATAGTTAATGATAACTATGTGCAAAAATGGATACATCATTTTAAATCTAAAGATCATTTTAACGATTCTAGTTTATAAACATTCAAATGCATTAGAAAGAAAAGTCTCTTTCAGCAATTTATTCTTTTTATTTTAATTGTTTTCTTATTCATTGCGAAAAGGTGCTTTTACCATATTCTGCATTAAATGGTTGTGAGGCATGTTTCAAAATCTTGTAATACATATATTTATAAAATTGTAAATAGGCCCTCATTGTAAATTAGATGTAACACATCGATAAATACGTAAGTTAAACCTTCGCGGTAGTTTGCACATTCTAAACAAAGTTACAAAGTAATATGAAAGTGCTTTTTTACTTTACATGAAAAAAAATGAAGTCACTCTTTTGAAATCTTTTGGAGAAAATTTAAAAGTTTTACTCATCCGAATGTGTAGCAACTATTTGAATCTTTTCAGACAAAATTTCGCAACTTTCTGAAAACTTACTGTGAGTAAAAAGCAAACATTTAAAATAGTTGCTAGAAAAAAAAAATAATAATAAAAAGTAAAAGAAATAAAAATAAACTTCTGAAATGATTTTTAGAAAACTTTTACAAAGAATCTGCATAAAAGTTTAAAATGCGAATATATAAACAAGAAGCAGGCTGAAAATTTGCTTTAGGAAATCATACTAATTAATATGAAGAGGCGGTTTTTTGTAAAAGAACTATTTTTGGGTTGTTTGTGGAGTTAATTTTAAGTAAAAAAGTTATTAGTTTATCTTAATGAGTAATTTGAATATGAATTTATTTTATTAATTAAAAAGTTATTTAACTTAGGAGATTAATTATGTACTTAAGTAACTAACTGAACTTCGTTTGTTAAAACCTTTTATTTAATTAAAAATCTAAATAAATGTTATATATATATATATAATATATGAAAAGGTTTTTAAAATATTTTTAGTATTTACTTTTAAAATTTCAACGATAATTTTAGTTCCCTATATACTATAAATATGGGGAACTTGGGTAATTGTAAAAATTTTAAAACTTAGTTTTTTTTTTTTTTTTTTCCTAACGTTTTGAAGGGCGAGGAATACGAAAAATTAAATATATGGTAAATCGGTATGGTGTCCGTCTTCAAGGTGTCAGTGTGTTAGTCTGTGTACTCGATATGACTAAAATAAATAATTGCAGATATGTCGCACTAGTTTTAAAATGTCAGTTTTGACACTGGAAAGAACGTTATTGATTTGCAACATTCTAATTTAAAAATCTCGCATATTATTTGAAATTGACGATTTTCTTAACATGGGAGAATAGGGCAGATTTTCATTTACACCACCCTTAAAAGGAATATTTTTACTCTATATATATCAGGCGAGATTTAAAATATCGCTTGTGACAGAGTATGAAAATTCAATTTTGAAATTACGTAAGTTACTTGAAATTTACGAAATTCTTAACATGCAGAATAGGGCTAAATATCGTACAAACGTCTATTCTGAGGGATATTTTCATTGGAAATATGTCAGACAACGTTTAAAATACAATTTAGGATAGTGGCATGAGTATAATTGACTTCGAATTTTCTAATTTAAGACATTCGTAAATTATTCGTAATTTACGGTTTCTTAACATGGCAGAATAAGGCAATATTTCTCGTAAACGTCTATATTTAAGGATATTTTCATCGTAAAGATTTTAGATCACTTTTAGAATATTATTTATTTAACTGATATAATCGACAATTTCATAAGTTATTCGAAATTTAAGATTACTTCAACCCAGCAGAAGAGAGTAATATTTCATATAAACTAGGATTATTGGGATCATTGCATTGGGAATAGTGTGGAATTGTACGGAAATTAAAATATAAAACTGAACCCATTAAAATTAATTAACAAATCAGCATAAGGTAAACATATTGAAGGACTTGATGGGTATTTTATTAGGCGAGGCATTTCAGTCTGTGACAGTATCAAGCGTATGGGCACGTTCCTTTCTCTTAACATGAATATATTACTATGACTTGTAGCAGAAATCTTTGAGAATAACTATATGTTGGAGAACTGAGCCGAGTAATTAATTTGTCAAGCAGTTGATTTTCTTTAACGAATGTTAAAAGTAATTTTTTAACATATTTTTTTATTCAGTATAATTATTGAGTGGTTTTATGTTACTACATATTGGCAAATCATCAATACGTGCGATGATATTCTTTAAAAATACGAGGGTTGCTATTTATATTTCTGGCCTTGGCAACAGTAAGTGTTGCTAGGCGACCGCAGACGATTTTAATCGAAAGTTTGATATTTTTAAACGTAAATTCAGCAGACGATTTACCATTATAGCTTTATTTGTGTTGTTGACAGTAAATTGAAAAGTTCTTCTCCTTCAAAAAATGGAATTGAATCGTGAAAATTTTCGTGCGATTATTTTTCATAACTTTCGACGTGGATTGTCAAGACAAGAGTGCTTCGATGAACTTAATTCTTTATACAGCGATAAAGCGCCATCCTACAGCACTGTAAAAAATTGGTATAACGAATTTAATCGTGGACGATGTTCGATCCAGGACGAATCCCGTGCAGGTCGTCCAAAATCCGTTGTTGTGCCAGAAAAGATCGATGCTGTGCGTGAACTGATAAAGCAAGATCGTCATGTGACATACCGTGAGATTGAGGCGTCTTTGGACATTAGTATGACTAGCATCAATAAAATATTGCATGAACATTTGAGCGTAAAAAAAATTTGTTCGCGTTGGATCCCGCATAATCTGACAAACGCTCAAAAAAAGGCTCGTGTCGATTGGTGCAAGGAAATGTTGGAAAAATACGTTCAAGGTACATCAAAGGCTGTGTATAACATCTACACAGGTGACGAATTATGGATCTATGCATATGAGCCGGAAACAAAACAGCAATCAACTGTATGGGTCTTCCAAGGCGAGGCAAAACCAACAAAAGTTGTTCGAGGAAGAAGCACATCGAAACAAATGATTGCCTGTTTCTTCGGCATTAACGGTCATGTGGCAACAGTGGCGTTAGAGCAACGCAGGACGGTCAATTCTGAATGGTACACGACCATTTGTTTGCCAGAAGTCATCGGAGAAATTCGAAAAAAGCAGAAGAACAGGCGAATCATTCTTCATCATGACAATGCGAGCTCTCACAACAAATGCATTTCTGACTGAGCGAAAGATCGAACTGATGGGTCATCCACCGTACAGCCCTGATTTGGCACCCAATGACTTTTTCTTATTCCTACACATCAAAAATAAATTATGTGGACAACGATTTTCGACCCCCGAAGAAGCGGTTGATGCATTCAAAACGTATGTTTTGGAGTTACCTCAATCGGACTGGAAAAAGTGCTCTGAAAATTGGTTCAAACGCATGCAAAAGTGTATTGATCATCATGGAGAATATTTTGAAAAACAATAAAACCAATTTCGATCCTACATATTTGTTTTTTCATTATTAGGCCAGAAATATAAATAGCAACCCTCGTATATGTATTACTGTACACTGTAAAAACTCTATTTTACATAATTAATTTTCTGTTTAGCCCCTAGTTATAAAAAGGATATCGCCACATCATTAAAATAACGATAAACCCTACCTCATTTTCCAAACTGTTACATTATTGTTCATTTAAATTATTCTGCCGATTTCTTATAAAAATATTACACTTTTTTAAAACTGTTTATAAACAAGCATGGTTTAATAAAACCGTGAAACCCCGACTTATTTATAAATAATGAACTTTATTTATTTATTTATTTTTACATTTTCTTCTGAAAACATTGCAAATATTATTATTATTATTTCATTTAAAAATGAACGAATTGCAATTTCCAACCAATTATTATTATTATTTATTTGTTTATTTTGTTGTGATATTTAATCTCAGACATTCTTTTATTAACTTTCATTTTTCTTGTTCCGAACTTTCTTTTTTGTTTTTTACTTCCCGCCAAAAGATTGTTCGGTGCACCTGCCGTATCACGTGACGATGTGTCGCGTCTCTCTACAAGTACATTGTAATTCTTTTTTTTTTAATCATGTAATTTTCGTTATTCGGAACTGACGTTCCATTTTCTTATTCTATTTAATCATAATTTTTTCCTTTTGTCTAAGATGAATAAATTAAAGTAAAAAACATCTAGGCTTTCTTTCATTACCTAGCAACGAGTGAATTATCCTAAATATAATAGATCTACATATTATGTAAGAATTTCTCACTCTAATCAAGATTAATTATAGGAAAAGTAGTTGCTGGTCTTTAATACAGAAGTCATATTAAGGAGATATTTTCTTCACCAATGGAATTTGCAATTACCTGTGAAAACCCAGGTAAGCCAAACTTTATTTAATTATATCACTGTTATTTTAGCAAAGAATTATTAGTAAGAAATATTTGTTATAAATATATTTAAATAACTAATTTGAGGAAACTCCGAACTCATGCACATATTCAGAAAGTATTTTTCTATTAGATTATGATTCTGATATTTTGAATTGAAAATTTAGATTTATTCTTGACAAAAGTTCAAAAGTTTTTTTTTTCATTGCACATTGGAAGAGATTGCTACATTTAAATAATAAAATAAATAAGAAATGAAAATGTAAGCGAAAATATTTGTTTTTGTTTCTTCAAAACCGAAGTGACACTAAATCGAAAGTATTGAAAAGTGCTTATTTTCATGAAAACTATTTAATTTCATTTTCTTCTTCAAGTACTATTTATCCTAACTGTGTTGATTTAAAATATTAAATGAATATTTACGAATTGAACAAATATTAACAAAACTATTACAAAAATTTTGTTTAAGTATGTCAGCAACAAAAGATATACAAATTGAACCGCTGAACTCTACAAATTATAATGTGTGGAAGTTTCGTATTGAGATGTACTTGCAAAAAGAGGATCTTTTTACAGTCATTACTGACGATCCTCCCAACCCAATAACCGATCAGTGGCGTTCAAAAAATAGAAAAGCGAGAGCTTTAATTAATTTACTTATTGATAACGAACAAATCGTGTATGTTATGAATCTAGATACAGCACGAGAGTGCTGGAATGCTCTGCGCCAAGTCCACGAAAGATCATCCCTTACGAGTAAGCTTTTCTTACTTAGGAAACTTTATTCCATAAAATTAATGGAAGGTGGTGATGTAAACCAACATATAGCTGATATATATAAAACACGCGACAGACTCACTGCTATAGGTGAAGTCATAGACGAATCGCACCTAGCTGCATTAATGCTATGCTCACTCCCTCCTTCGTATGACGTTCTCATAACAAGTCTCGAATCGAAAGACGAAGCGCAATTGACACCTGAGTATATACGAAACAAATTAGCTGATGAATATGCCAAAAGGCTTGAAAACAAAACTTATCAAAATTCAGCGTTAAAAGTCCAATACCATAACAAATCGGAGAAATTCTGCAAATACTGTAAGAAAAGTAATCATAATATAGAAGAATGTTATAAGTTAAAAAACAAAAATAATTCTGCTGTTAAAAGTCACAGTAAAAATTTCAACAAAAAACCCAACTTCAGATCCAACATATGCTCTCAGAACAATGAGAAGCCAGATAGCGCTCAAATTGCAGAGGGGAGCAATAAACCAAAAGCTGATAAATTGTATATGAATGTCAATTAAATTATTCTGAAAACAAACACACAGCGAACATTGTAATACAAACTTGTGATAACGAAAATTGCATAAACAAGTGGCATGTGAAACTTGGCCACAGAAATACTAACCACATTAAAGATTTAGTTAACAAGGACATGGCTGTGGGTATAAAATTAAATGATTGCAAACATAATACTGAATGTAAAACATGCATAATGTCAAAATTAACTGATTCACCTTACCCCAAAGCTGCACAATTTAGAGCCTCCGTACCACTCGAACTGGTCCACACAGACTTATGTGGCCCTATGAAAACCCCCACTGTAGGTGGAAAATATTACTTTCTTACATTTATAGACGACTACAGTCGTTATACTATTATATATTTGCTAAGAAATAAGTTTGAGGTATTTTCTAAGTTAAAGGAATATGTGGCTATGACCGCAAACAAATTTGGCCGAAAAGTGCAAGCAATTCGCTCCGATAACGGGGGTGAATACACTAGTATGGAAGTGAATGAATTTTTGAATAAAGAAGGAATTGAGCACCAGTTTACCGTTCCTTACTCTAGTGCTCAGAACGGCGTGGCAGAACGTAAAAATCGTACGCTGACCGAAATGGCTCGCTGTCTGCTTAAAGACAGTAATTTACCGAATTCCTTTTGGGGGGAAGCCGTAAATACTGCAAATTACATACAAAATAGGCTCCCGACCTCCTCATGCGACTCAACTCCTTACGAAAAATGGACCGGCCGTAAACCCGATTTATCAAATATAAAAACAATCGGATGTCGCGCATATGCATATGTACATAAAATACATAGGGGAAAACTGGATAGCACCGCTCAAGAAGGAATTTTTTTGGGATATGATAATCGTAGCAAAGGCTACAGAATTTGCACAAATAATAAAAATGTAATAATTAGCAGAACAGTAAAATTTTTGGAGGATGAAAATAGAGAATCCCACAATAATGAAACATCACAAATTAAGAATGAAAATTCAAATGATGAAATTCCGGTGTCCAAATTACCAATATTAGATACTGATATAAATATAGATATAGCGGGCGATAACGATAGTCCGGATGACACGCAAACTCTGCCGCGACGATCACAACGATTAAATAAAGGTGTTCCGCCCGACAGATTTGCATTTGCAGTAAATGACAAAAGAATTGATGAGCCTAAGTGTTTTGATGATATACTAAAAATTCAAAACCCAGCTGAAAAAGAAAATTGGCTGAATGCCACACTCGACGAAATGAATTCACTCAGACAAAACAATACTTGGGAACTTGTTGACGCTCAACCAGGGACCAAAGTAGTAGGGTGTAAGTGGGCGTTCAAGGCCAAATACAATAGCCAAGGACAAGTCGAGAAATATAAAGCCAGGCTTGTTGCCAAGGGTTTTTCTCAAAAATACGGGGTGGACTATGACGAAACTTTTGCACCAGTTGCATCGCATACCACTCTAAGAAGTTTCTTGACCATGTCACTATATAAAAATTTGAATCTAAGGCATGTAGATATAAAAACTGCTTTCCTACATGGAAATTTGCAAGAAGATGTATACATGCATCAACCCGAGGGTTATGTTGTCCAGGGCGAAGAAAATAAAATATGTAAGTTAAAGAAAGCGATATATGGCTTGAAACAAGCCGCTAGAGCGTGGAATTTGAAAATTAATGAAACATTGTGTAAATTAGGATTTAAACAAAGTCAACATGACAAGTGTTTATATATACGTAACAAAGATAACACAGAAACTTACATTCTTGTGTATGTTGATGATCTACTTGTAGCTGGTAAAAATCACGATATTGACATACTAATTAATCAACTTAGGGAAGAATATCCATTAACCGACCTTGGGGAAGCCAAATATTACCTCGGCATAAATATAGAAAGACCTTGTAAAGGGGTAATTACGCTTGATCAAAATAATAAAATACGAGACATTGTAACCAAATTTGGGCTAGATAACGCACGGCCCTCTGACACACCAATGGAACCAGGGTATATAAAATTAACTGATAATGACAATCTCTTACCAAACAACACAATGTACAGACAGGCTATAGGCGCGTTACTTTACATTTCTACAGTATCGCGACCTGATATAAGTGTTGCCGTTGGCATCTTAAGCCGTAGAAACGAAAATCCTAGAGCGAAAGACTGGGAGGCAGTTAAAAGGGTTATTAGATATTTGAAAAATACCCAAGATATTAAATTAAAACTTTGTAACTCTGGTGAACCTGTTCTTAGAGCATATTCGGATTCGGATTGGGCCAATGACCCAAGTGATAGAAAGTCTATATCTGGAAATTTATTTAAGATAGGAAAAAATCCAATATTTTGGACTTCGAAGAAACAGTCCTGTGTGTCCATGTCTTCAGCAGAGGCTGAGTACGTCGCAGCTGCGAGTGCTGCACTTGAAATACAGTGGCTCAACAAACTACTGGATGATTTAAATTTGCCGCAAGAATGTCCTATAGTGTTGTACCAGGACAACCAATCTACCATCAAGATTGCTGAAAATGAAAAATTCCAGTCCAAAACAAAACACTTACAGCTGAGATATCATCTTCTGCGAAACTTAATACAAGAAGGCCTAATAAAGCTTCAATACAAACCTACCAAAGAAATGAGCGCCGATGCCCTCACAAAAGCTCTACCAAAAACTGATTTTAATAGACATAGAAATGCATTAATGAACAATTGAAAAATTTCTGAGCTTAAGAGGGGGTGTTGTGATATTTAATCTCAGACATTCTTTTATTAACTTTCATTTTTCTTGTTCCGAACTTTCTTTTTTGTTTTTTACTTCCCGCCAAAAGATTGTTCGGTGCACCTGCCGTATCACGTGACGATGTGTCGCGTCTCTCTACAAGTACATTGTAATTCTTTTTTTTTTAATCATGTAATTTTCGTTATTCGGAACTGACGTTCCATTTTCTTATTCTATTTAATCATAATTTTTTCCTTTTGTCTAAGATGAATAAATTAAAGTAAAAAACATCTAGGCTTTCTTTCATTACCTAGCAACGAGTGAATTATCCTAAATATAATAGATCTACATATTATGTAAGAATTTCTCACTCTAATCAAGATTAATTATAGGAAAAGTAGTTGCTGGTCTTTAATACAGAAGTCATATTAAGGAGATATTTTCTTCACCAATGGAATTTGCAATTACCTGTGAAAACCCAGGTAAGCCAAACTTTATTTAATTATATCACTGTTATTTTAGCAAAGAATTATTAGTAAGAAATATTTGTTATAAATATATTTAAATAACTAATTTGAGGAAACTCCGAACTCATGCACATATTCAGAAAGTATTTTTCTATTATATTTTAAGTTTATGAAGTTGTTCTTCTTTTTTAATTGTTAATACAGAGGAACCTTTACTAAAAAAAATAAAATAAATAAAAATAAATTAAGAAAGAAAATATATATAAAGGCAATTTTATTATGTTTATTCGACATACACCAAAATTACTGGATTGATTTACGTTCAGATTTTTGCAAATTTTCCTGCCTTCTTCCGGAAAAATTTAAGGTGATTGAAACCCCTGATCTGGTAAATAGAGCGAATGTTTGGGGGGCTAAAAATGTAATGGTTTGTGTTGTTGTCTACATTTAAATAAGTTACTTATTACTGATATGAATAATACTAGTCATGTCGTTCAATTTTCAATATTGGCATGCATTTCTCATTCATTATTTCAAAAGATAGGAAATAATCGAAGAAATCGAAATTTACAATTTAGATTAAACTTTACTAAATAGTTGAAAGGATATTAACAAAAATCTTCATTACAGCTTTAGAATTAGTAAATTTTAGTTAATATCAAGCCAATACCAATGCAAAAATGTACGTGTTCATTAATTATTTTTCCCTTAATAAAAATTAACTAACTAATTTACTCGGGAAAAATAAAATTGAAATAAAATTTTCTAAAAGATGAAAATGACATGAAATTTGTGTGTTTGTTATAAAAAAAAAAAAAAAAAAAAAAAAAATACTATTCTGGTTGTTATTATATCTTTCTCAAAATGTTCCGCATTGTCTATGGAAATTTTAAAGCTACTGATATACTTGATCTGACGATTAGTACAAAATTAGGGGGTCTAAATATTTTTGCAATACAAATTCCTACAAGATAACATTTTGTTTCTTACATAACCTGTGCTTGTGCGTGTATCTTTTTGAAAAAAATCCGACGGTATTCTCCTCCCATTTTTTATCATATCTATAAAATATATTAAAACGGTATGTCGTTTCTTTTACTCCATATGTCTATCTTTTCTTCTACTGAAATTATCACTTTGAAATTTTGACAAATGTTTAATCTGCTTTTTATAATATAAACGTCTCCTTTAAGTCGCGATTTTTTTCGTATGCGAATTCAAGCGTACACAAAACGCAAATAAATACAACATTGCTGCAGCAGTGGTGATCCGAAACGAAATTCATGCAGGAATTCGTTTCCTTTTGTGCGTGCGCTGTGCATACAGGTCAGGTACGTAGGCAGCGGAAATCCAGACCTGGCATACTGTTAAACATAGTGACAAGTAAAGCTGGCGAGTATGAAAGCATATATATATATATATATATATATATATATATATATATATATACACGCTGTTGGACAAAATCTAATAAAGAATGATAATTGGCTATGTAATATATTTTTTGATCTAATTAATGAAGTCCACAAACCAACACCAGGTGCAACAGATAATCACGCCGTGAAGAAAAAGACAATCATTTTGTAATACAGCACTTTATTGGAAGCATGACATCTCAGCAAGGGAATGTAATATATTTCATAATATATTTAGAAATGCTACACTAAATATTGTCTTCAAGACATCAGGTGGTATATAAGTAATTTTACGTTGAGAGAGAGAGTTTTCGTAAATACGTATTACATATTAGTACTCCAAGAGATTAGGAGCAAATTATGTGAGTTCTCAATCTGACAGTCAACATCCAACTGCCGAATTTAATGATATTACAACGGGCATTTATTGTTCAATTTAGCTATTATAAATATACTTACGCAATTTAAAAGAATGTATAGTAATTTATGGAATAAATAACGGTTAATACATGAAAATAATATATATATATTTTTTAATTAATTTTTTTTTTATATATATAAAACGATTTAGTTTTGGAAGAAAGAAATTCTGAAAGACCGTCATTTAATAAAAATGCATTTAAATTACAAGGAATAAATTATTAATTTTTAGGAATACGTTTTATTTTTCAAACGATTTATTTAATATATTAACTGATGTAATATTATTTAAATTAAGATACTCATTTATAGATAGACAAATGTGTTTAACAATAAAAGGTAATTTAGGATTTCTTTATATAGTTTAATATAAATTATATTTATTGAAAAATATAAAGTTTAATTATTAAATTATTTGAAAATGTAAATAAAATCAATATATGTGAAGAAACTCCTTCACAAGCTAAGCTAGTTGAAAGATTTTTTTTTTTTCTTTTTTTTTCAAGTATCTAAACAAATACTTCATGATTCACATAAATCATTAGGTGTAAAATAAACATTTGTACCATATATATAAATTAATGCAAAATTTTTGTCGCGAAAACTAAACCCGGATTAGTCACAAATTATCAAAAAATGTATAATCTTTGGGATCACGGTGTAAAAAATATTTCTTGAAATTAATTTAGCTATAGTATATGATTATGAAATTTTTTAAATTTTATATATATATAAATTTATATGAGGATTGCACTTATATTAACGAAGCTGTAAATGTTTGTTTAATAACGTCGGCAAGTATTTGTCGACAGTTTTTTAACAAACCAAAGCAATGTATCTTTTAGATAACTTGACAAACTGCATTAGACACAAAATTCTGAAATCAAAATATCATCTTATCAATTATCTGATGATATTTTTTTTTTTCGCATGCACAAACGCTAGCAAAATTTTGTTTGAATAAATCATAAACTAAACGTATAGATTAGGTTTAAAAAAGCTCCCATGTGGATATCGTTAAAACTCAAGAAATATATTGTTAATAGATAAAATGATTTTCAAATATTGTCAAAAAGGTGCAAAATGGTGTGTTTTACCTATATTTTCATTTTGAAAATGAAAAGTGTAACTTTACGTATGTCCATGACTACACAGAGAAAAAAAATATATATACCGCCTTCATCTAGAATGAATAAATGGTCATTTTCTAAATCCTTAAACTAGAAATATAGATTTCCGAGATATGCGCATAAGGCACGTCAATAAACTGAATAGATGAAATGGTCCAGAATTTCTAGTCTACAGATTTCTGGATAGTGAAACAATATTCTGAATATTTTGAATCTTTTGTAATACCAGAAATCCTCGCTTAATTTTCTAGAATTGGGTCATAAACCAAGATTTTAGCTGCTGAAACCCGCCTCTTGTATTCTCATTTATTTGGAGATATTTTCAAATAGGTCTGTCCTCGATAGTATAGGCAAACGTTCAAGATTTCTAATAGAGGTCTCTAGAATTCGCTTTCGAAGGGGACTCGAAATATTTTTATAAGGAATTTATAAGGATGACATGGATCTATTTTTTCTAGAGCCAAAATTTAGATTCTAGATGTCAGTTATATAATTTTTTCTCAGTCTATTGGCGTGCCTTATACTCAGAGCTCGGAAATCTATACTTCTAGTTTAGGGATTTAGGAAAGCACCACCTATTCGTTCTAGATGAGAGCAGTATATATTTTTTATTAGTGTATGTAACGATTCAAAATTAAAATATGGATGAAACCCCTGAGAGTTTTTTACTTTTTTGAAAGTACTTTATTATCAACATTTCTATCATGTGATATCTTGCTGAGTTGTAACACTATTTGCTTGTTCAGTGTTTTATAGCTAATCTATACATTTAAATAATAATATTTTGAAGAAAAAAAATTGCTAACATTTGAGCACCGGCAGTTAAAATATTTAATCAAAATGCACATATTTCTGAGACATTTCATATTTTTAATTTCAATATCTTGTGTCTAATATAGTATATCAAGGTAATATTGCTTCAGTTTTAAAACCATGTATGTTATAAACCCCACAAAAAATGTACGAAATATTGTTGATGTTATTAAAGAAATCTTTATATTTCTTTAATATAAGTGCAATTATCATATCAATTTATATCCATACTTAAAAATATCTTATTATCATATTACTAGTATAGCTGCAACTTACTTCAAACCTGATATTTTAGAGAGTGATTTCAAGGATTATATATTCCTGGTTAATTTGTAACTGGTCCCCGTTTGAGCCTTCGGAGCAAAGTTTCCGATTAAATATATGCGGCATAAGCTGTTTCAGTGTCGTTAACTTCGCTTGCACTTTATCGCTTGCTACGGGTCACTATTGCCGGGTCACTACTGTCTACTTCTAACCGCCCAATTCACCGTCAACCTCCACCGCTGGTTTATCAGTAAACCACAGGTTCAGAAGGAAATTCTATTCACCGTTAACTCGCCTCTGTGGTAGCGCCGCTTAAAACGTAACCCAGGTGCATAAACTCAACCTACCTCAAACGGCAGGTTAGACGTAGGTAGAGATGCGAGTTTCAGCTTCGAATACTATCTGACCAATCACAGTGCGTGAATGGTCGAAAGTGAATACGCTCAGATATTGTCCGCCATTTTTTAATAAAAACTGGTGATTTAAAAAATAAAAATGATGCGTATAAGTTATACTTTTTTGAAAAGAACTTTCAAAATTATAAATTTTTTGTGTGAACACTATATACGTTTAATAAATTGTTTTAAAGATATTTGATTAGGAAGTTTACCAGTGACGATTGGTCTGTTGCTTTTACCTTAAAATAATAAAACAGAAATAACCCTAAAATTAAAGACTAAAGAATAACTTTCTGAAAATAATCGATTTTGACGTCCTCAGAGCTATAAATTCTTAGTTAAATCATGTGAATTCATCATTCATAATAAAATAATTGTAAAAATGCTCATTTAAGGACTCTGTTATAAATAACATAAGGACACTGCTATTCGTCTCCTAGTGGCTTGGACGCAGAGCGTTTCATTTCAGATCAACAGTACCCGGGTTCAAACCCCGTTACGTCCTATTTAGTTTTTTTTTTTTTTTTTTTTTTATAAGTCTGGAAAAAAGAAGTTTAAAATAAACAATTTGCCAGTTGTAAGTTTTAATTCAGCAATTAATTTCTACTTCATTATTAGTTGAATTTAACTTTTATTTCAGTATAAATTCAAGTAAATATTTCAAAAGTAAGCATTTTAGTTTTAAAATTTAATTGCTTTTTTTTTTTTTTTTTTAAATATTTTTTTAATTTAATTAAAACAAAAAAGTTAAATTTAATGAATAATGAAGTAGAAAAAAATTAGTAAGTTAAATAATACATATATACACAATAACAAGAGATTAAATTAAGAATAAAGAAATAAATAATAAAGAGAAAATATTTCAGTTTAAAATTTAATTTCTGTTTAATAACTTTTCAAAAGCAGAAAAATGATCAAACATTTTATTTTTAAATTATTTTATTTAAACTAACAGAAAGAAGAGGGAAAAAAAGAGAGAGAGAGAGAGAAGTAGAAGAAAGTTCCTTTTTTGTTAAATTAAATTAATAACAATAATAATAATAATAATAATAATAATAATAAATTATACATTATCAAATTAACTTAAACATTTTTATTTATTTATTTTATTATTAGTGTACGTGCTCTTACTCTAGCGAAATATTTGAAGCGATAATAATAATTTATGGGCGGAAAATTAAATTAGTTACAAATTGTAGCTTCTGGTATATAATAACTATAATTAAATTTGAATGTAATATATATATATATATATATATACATATCAAAATATAAGCATTTTATTATGATTATGATTATTATTTTATTTCATTCAGAAAAGGGGGGGGGGATTTTTTTTTCAACATTTAAATTAAATATTCATATTTTCCTTGTTAGTAATAAGAGATATTAGGGAATTGCTAATACATGCAACATTGCGTATAATATATATATATATATATATCGGTACTGGATTTCAGCATTTTTAACTCTATTTTTCCTTCATGCATTCCTTTTTATTTCAATAGTCATTTTGGTTAATTTCTTTCAATTCTTATCTTGTGTTGCATGAATTTACTGGACTAATGGATTAAGACAACTAACTCATAGTTTAGGTTTAAGTGATATACGTCATTTCTCTTCTGCGTAAGTACTTTAACATGTTTTTACTATTCAGTGAAATTTACTTAAATGGTAATTGTGACAATAAATTTATACGTAATACATCTAATTATTAAATTCATTGTTGGTATTTTCATCTTTCTCTCATTTGCTGAGTATTGTAAAGGAATTAAATAATTTAATATATATATATATATATATATATATAACTGTGGTGCTTTTATCACAAAAACCAAGAGCATTAATTAACAAAAAATAGTCTATTAAAGACTGAAGAATAAATTTCTAAAAATAATCACTTTTGTGTTAACAAAAGCCGAGTGCACATACGCAAATTGTTTTATTTCGTTTGCGCTGTGTTTTTGTTATTGTTTTCTGTTTACGATAGAAAGTGATATTGCATGTATTCAGTAATTTGTATGTACTATATATACGTATACAATATAAAAAATATTAAAAAATTTTCAAAAATATTTAAATAAAAAATATTTTTTTTAATTTTTAAACAGGTTTTAACACCACTGATCTGGAATAAAATTTATAAAAATAATAATGACATCTTGTTGACACTCCCGCCTATCTATCATAGTTTTTGTTTTGATTTAGACTTAAAACCTAATTAAAAATATTTTAAAAACCTGGAACTCTTATGAAATTTCACTATTTAAACATAAAATATTTCTTTTTAATGGATCCATAAAGCAATATCTAAATACGTTTGGGATATATATTTGAACAATAGCGATATAAAATTAAGGAAGCACACATCCACACTTTTTTTTTCCTTTCTTTATTTATTTTTTAAGTTTGATTACTAATTTTTATCATCAACTTACTTTTTTATAAACAGAAAAGGACTAAGATTATGACTCGAGAAATATTTACTTAACAAAACAGATTTAGGTATTCATCTTTTAATTACGAATTATTGTTAACGCTTCGATGATTTTGATGCCGATTGTAACTACTCTAGGTTCCTAAGCCAGCAGGTGGAGTGTCTTTCGTAGGAATCTTTCTAAGGGGTCCTGGCCTGTATTCATACTAGTTTCGGAGAAAACCACGGAAATTTTAGAATAACGAGGTCGACGAGCAGGACCTGGGATCGAACCTGGCACTTCCCATCTACCAGCTCTGAATGCAGAACCACTCGGTTACTACTGGGGCTTTAATTTAAAATTAAAGGGCATTTTTTTTAACTGAGCAAGGCATTGAACGATTACACACACACACACACACGCACGCACATATATATATATATATATATATATATATAAGTTTTACTTTCTAATTTAAATAGTTTTGAAGAAGATACAATTAACACTTATATTTTAATAGATATGTATGCAATTTTTCTTAATTTGACAACTGTAATAATAATAATAATAATAAAAAGCTTCGTAACGTCCCCCTTCCCTTTAAAAAATTAAACATGCTAGCTAAACGCGAATATTTCAATAATTTGAATGTATGTATCTTTTTATCGTTTATAATATGAATAGAAAATAGAAAATCTACAATATATATTTTTTTTTTTTTAATGCAATTCTAATATTAAAAAAAAAAAAAAAAAAAAAAAATATTTTAAATTTAAAACATCATGATGGGAGAATAAAAAATTCCCATTAAATATGTAAGATTCACTTTTTTTTTTTTTTTTTTTTTTTTTTTTTAGAAAAATAAATTATTTCTCACAACCCATTAAATTATAAGATTGTCTAATGTTTGTTCAATTAACAGTTTGTATCCTTTGTCATTTAAACATTAAAAGATAAACTTATTTATTGACAAGACATTTTTCTGTGTTTTCCAATATAATTTTATTCCGTGCAATTTGTTTTTATTAAAATTGTAATCAATAAAATTATTTTCCATGGTGAGTACACATGATTTCATATCTTGTAACTTAATTTTGAAGAAAAAGAAAATCGCTAAAATGGTTCCTACAGACATCCTAAAAGCGCATTTGATCTGAATTATTTATTTATTTTTTTTATTAAAAAAAAAAAAAAAAAAAAAAAAAAAAAAATCGATAGCATTGTTTTAAATATATCAAAATATACGTTTCAAAAATTCGTTTAAAATATTTTTATGATTTCTTTTAAAAAATACTCATTAATTTCACACTTATTCACAAGAAAAGCAATGTTCTTAAATATACAAAATTTTCATTTTGGTTCACCATTACTATTACAAATTGTTTTATTTCTTATGAAATAATAAATAGTTTTTTTTTTTTTTTTTTTTTTTTTTTTTTTCTTTTTTACAATATCTATATATAAACGTCTCGGATCCATGAAATAAAGAAAAACAAATCTTAAACACGCGCGAAGTGTCTTCTTATGGGTATTAAATCACGTGCTTTCATTCGACCAATCAACTTTCAGCAGTTCAATCTACGCTGAAAACCTTCAGGTTCAGTAACCAGCTTTGCAAGTGAACGGTGAATAACAAATATTCAACCCAGGTTTTGAGTCGCAAGCCTAGAGTTTTTGCACCTGGGGTTGAACTAGTAGTTGAAGGTTATCGGTGAATTAGCCGGTTAGTCTTGGTCACTACTGCCTACGGCTGTGCCTCATCCGACCGCGCGTGCATAAACATACGTATTAGCACAAGATAATTGATCAGGACGTCCATAGCATTCGGCAGTTATTTTTCACGTCTGAACGATGTTAGGTATCGGTCCCCATTACGTACGTTAGCGCTATACTCAATCTGACAATTTTAATTCTACAGCCTATTTCAGACAAAAGCCCGTTGCAGTGGTTGATCTATACAAGTAACACACCAATTTCTTTGGCAGCAACTACTATAGACTTCGCAGAACAAATTTAATGCAAAAGATGACCTTGAATATGCCGCTTCCTATACCCTATAAATAATAATAATAATAATAATAATAAGAAGAAGAAGAAGAAGAAGAAGAAGAATGGGATTTTGAATGATTCTCAAGAACATTCACAGCCTTTTTTAATCTCTTAGTGCCATTTTAGGTAGAATTAAACATCCTAAAATCTGTAAGACTCTTTAATTCTGCTAAAATTATTTCCCTCCCATAAAATAATAATAATAAAAAAAAAATCGAAATCAGCTACTTCTTTTTAATGCCCTCATGTAAATCCTTCCAACGTGAAACTTCATTTCTATTATGTAATTTAGAGCCGAATGTTTGTCACCTGTACCACACCCCTCGTCTTACTGGCGATTATGGCCCCAAAACCAACATTCATGACCCAATCATGAGTAAAATCTTCACGGCCACGGTGAGTGTGTCCGTACCGTACGTTATCGAGTTACTGTGTTGATGCACTGTTTTATTCATAAAAATTTGCTTGTATCGTATTTCAAGTTTCGTAATATAATCAATTTATCATTGAATCTTTCATAATTATTTTCATTAATAATTGCAAAATATGAAAATCTGTCAGTAAGATTAATTATTTAAATGATGAAAATTTGAAACTTCAATATTTTTTAAGAGAAGGAACCTCAAATATTTCCTTCAAAAATGTATCGAAAAATTGTGAAATTATAACGAACAGTATCTAAATCTTTAAAAAAGCATAGCGTGAGTCAAAAGTATGTTTTTCAAACATTCAAAAAAAAAAAAAAAAAAAAAAGACAAGTGGATGGATTTAATAAAAATCTGAATGATTATATATGTTGTTCGAACCTTAGGTTTTTTTAAGCTACCGATAAATTTTAATATATTTCTCGAACAGATTTCATTGATTAAATAAAATAAAAATTTCTATTAAAATGTAGTAGACATATATGCTAATGTTAGCAACTGTGATTATTCTATTAGTATGTAGTAGCTTAATAAAAGAGTAAAAATACTTATTTGTTGAATAAAATATAGCAAAGTAAATGAATTAAGCAAATTTTTATACTTTTATTCTAATGTTTAACATTTCCAAAAACATAATAACTTCTCTTTTTTTCTCAAATTTTTATTACTATACATATATATATATATATATATATATATATATATATATATGTACACACACATATACATATATATTGGCCTAACATGCAATATTTATATATATATATTTTTTTTTAAACAAAGAAATGATAGAACTTATTCTTTAACACCATTCATTATTATTATTATTAACATCTTTCTTTTCCAATTAATAATATTGCAAGTATTTTCGACTACAAGTTGTTAACTTTTACAAATGAATTTTATCAAGTTAACTCAATTGAATTAAATATTATTAGAGACTTTTCTAAACAAATAATGATAACGCATGGAAATTTGTTCTAAAGTAAGTACAAGTACTTACTTGTAATTAACTTATTTGTTTAACATAAAAGTAGAAGAATTTAGATAACTTAGTGAAAATTTTAAGTTTTAAGTTGAAAGTAAAATTGAAAACTTTCTTCACCCATTTAAATTAAAATAAGTAAGTTACATATAAATAATTTTTAATTAAATAACTATTTCAATTTCTTTATAATAATGCATATCTTCATTTACACGTAAAAGGGAACATGCGAGAGATTTTAAAATTTTTACATAATTATTTATTGGCAAAAACAATTCCAAGAAGTTCAACGGGAATTCTTTTTAAGAAAAAAAAAATAGACAAAGAAATAATTCTCATATCTGAACTTATAAATTAATGATATTTTATTAGAAAAATAAATAATAGAACAAATTTCCATATATATATTTATTTCTTTATCTAAATTATATATATATATATATATATATATATATATATATATATATATATATACAGTCGGTAACAAAAGTCTCCGTACAGTAGCAAACATTCCTATGTAAAAATAGTACACCTAATACAGTTTTGTTAAATAAATCCTTGTCGAATCCTGTTCTTAGTCAGTCTAAAAACAGGATTCGACAAGGATTTATTTAACAAAACTGTATTAAGTGTACTTTTTTTATATGGGAATTTTTGCTAGTGTTCGGAGACTTTTGTTACCGACTGTACACTGGTCAAAACAATTAAATACATACTGATATTGTGGGAGGATCTTATGGCTGGGCAATTGTTTAGATAATTGATGTATAATCGATAGACGTCGTAGTCTATATGAAAAAAAAAATACACATGCTTAGCAGAAAATAATGCATTTTATTCATCATTTGGGTTCAAAAGGAAAAAAACAAAATTTGTGCATGTGAGAAAAAACGAGTAAAAAAAAAGGTTTTCCTTGAAAGTAAATGTTTTTAGTAGGGGGTATGATTTCCCCGGACTGCCAAGAATGCTGAACACCTTTGAGGCATGGAATCATTGAGGTTATTAATGAGGAGCTGGGGTATTCTGTCTCACCCCTCCGGAAGGTCTAATTCCAGTCCTAGGAGAGCATGCGGGGGTGGTAGGCGGTTAGCAAATTGTCTTCCTAGATTGTCCCAAACATGTTCTATTGGGTCCGTGTCCGGAGAATACGCTGGCCATTCTATCCGTACGATTCCTTCCTCGAAAAGAAATCATCTACAAAGCATTCACGATGTTGCCTGCAGTTGTCGTCCATTATCATGAAGTTATCTCCAATTTCTGTTGCATAAGAGATTACAAAAGGTCTGATAATCTCATCACTATATCGACGACCGGTCGAAGGTCCATTCCGAATGACGTATAGATTAGTGCGCCCATCAATGGAGATACCAGCATAGACCCCCCTCCCCCCCCCAGCCAAATTTAACATTTTCCAGCACGAACGCAGGGGTGTTTCTAGTGTCACGTTTCCTTCAGCTGAAAGTGCGCTTATTATCAGGATGAACAGAAAATCGGGACTCGTCAGAGAAAAGATATTGCGCCATTCATTTCTCGTCTAGTTGACATGCTCTGTTGCCCACTCCCTGCGGGTTCTACGATGCCTTGATGTTAACCTAACACATACCATTGGTCGGCGAGAATACAGACCTGCAGCGTGGAGTCAGTTTCGGACATTATGAGTTGAAACTCTTGTGCCAGTAGTCGAATGAAGTTGCTGTTAAAGAAGAGCGACATTCATATTTCTGTATCTCCGAGCCGTCAGCATTAAATATCTATCTTTAATGAACGTTGTTAAAAATCTACGACCTTGCCCTGGTCTTCGTCTTGAATTTCCAGTCTCTATAAAATGGTTCCAGATCAATGATATCACACTTTGTGCGACTCCAATGGCTTCTGCTGCTTCGACTTGTGCTTGGCCCCCTTCTAACCAAACAACAGCTCTCCAATCTTCTGATTCAGTTAAAATCTTTCATTGAGACATCGCACTCATCAAAACAAAGCACTTACTAAACGTCGATCATTCTTTTCCACTTTATCTTTTATTAAGTTGAAGGTGAAATTTCATTCGCTGCCACTAAAGCTCTGTTTTTGACGTCAAACTAAAAATCTGCATGCTCCGAAGTTTGAAAATGTGAAAAAATTTGCATTTTTGAATGTCTTCTTTCATTATCTGAAAAAAAAAAAATCTTATACCGTTGTTTTATGTAAAACTTACAATATCATTTAATTGTTTTGAGCAGTGTATATTGCAATTTCTGAATTGGTTTTTCACAAGATTAATTTCAGATAAACGATTAAAATTCAGGAAAAATAGTTCAATATTATTTAAGAAACTCTTACGAAATTAAATGCAGAGATAGACATTATAAACATGGAAACTTTCTATTGTTTTCTGTTGAAACGAAAAACTTTGATTACTTTGAGGCATAATTTAAAAGTTTATTGTATTTATAGCGAACAAAATGATTATTGACATGAAACTATTTTAAATGACTTTTAATATTTCTTGATCATGTATTTAAATGAATGAAATTGAAATATTTAAATGCTTCAGTATTTTGTGGCTATTTAAATCTTATGAAAAATAAATAAATAAATAAATAAAGAATGAATGAAATGTTTAAGCATGGGAAATTGCAGCGTTCCTAAAATTTTAGGCTCATTTTATTTCATTGTCAATTCAATTTTAAAACAATATTTTTCAACATAATATTGTAACATTAAAGTACCTAAGAATATTCACTAATAATTCCTTATTTATGGTACTAGTGACCATATAATAAAATAAAGGTAAAATTTTGGAAATGATTCGAACCCTGTTGAAGTAATAAAAAAATTTATAATAATAAAAAAAAAAACGAGAGATTCATTTTGTATTATAAATATTATTTTAATTTTTATAAATTGTCCGTTTAAAAAGCTTTCTAAAGATTTACTTAATGATTAAAAATAAAATAAAAATAAAATAAAAATAAAAATAAAAATAAAATAAATAAGCAAAAGGAAAAAAGAAAGAAAGAAAACTTGTTCCAACATGTAACTACTATAATTTCAGTAAAATCATGATATACATTTCTTTTTGTTTACTTCTTTTTAAAGCTTTATTATTATTACTCTAAACATTGAACTTTGTGATTTCTTTTACATTTTTTTATTTTTAAATAATAATGCAATTATTAAAATGTTGGAATTTCAGTGAATTGTTTTCTTTTAATAATGTAGCTTTCAAAATATTAGTAAACAATCAGTTTCAATATATATATATATATAAAGAAAAACTGCCAGTAAACGATTTTTTTTCTTATTATGTGTAACATTGTCTTCTAATACATAATACGTAAACATCGTTTTCATTCAAAAAGGAAATGGAAATTTTCTTAAAATACATTTTAAAAAGCAATTCTTTAGTACATTATATCATAGAACAACACAAAGGTATTCCTTGTTTGTTTGTTTGTTTGTAGAATTTAAGGCTGATTCAATACGCCGGGGTCCTAGGCCCACAGGTAGAGTGCCTTCTGTGGGGTCTTTTTAAGAGGACATAGCCATTTACGTGGGCCATGGAAAACTCAGAACGGCTAGGTCGTTCAGCATGACCTAAGGTCGAACTCGGCACTTAATATCTACCAGCTTTGAGCGCAGAACCACTCGACCGCAAAGGAACTTCTTATTTTATTTAAATGGCAACTTTTGTAAAATCTAAAATTTTCATAAGTGAATACAAAAATCAATAATATATATATTTTTAATTCCATTCAAATTGAATAACAAAGCTAAATTGAATCAATATTTTTATAGCCACTACCATTAAAAAAAAAAAAAAAAATGTTCGACAAATTAAGTATGACAAAACTAATTGTGGTAAGTAATAATAATAATTATAAAAAAGTAATAACGTTGTTTTGCCTAAATTTTCCATGAAACACTCGCAACTTATACCTGATATGTAAACATTATTTGCATTTAAAAAGGAAATGTAAAATTTTCTCAAAATACGTTTTAAAAGCAATTCTTTTGTTACATTATATCATACAGTAAAAAGAAGAATTCCTTCATTTTATTTAAATGACATTTTCATAAAAGTTGAAATTCCCTTATCTAAATATAAAGATAGTTTATTTATTTACATAAAAAAAATATTTCAATAAAATTGGTTAATGAAATTTAATGCAATATAAAGATTTTAGATCCACTGCTATTAAAAAAAATGTATACATCCAACAAATTATATAGAGCGAAAGTGAATGTGGTATTATATTAAAAAAAAAAAAAATCGCCTTTGTAGTCCTGTAAATATACAATCTCAAATCTATCGTAATACTTAAAATTAAACATCCAAAACACTTACAAATATTTTAATGAAAAAATAATTAAATAATTCCAATCCATTTAATTTATTTTCTAGAACATAACTTTAAGCGCTTTGATACATAATTAAGAAAAACTAAAGAATCATAAATGTTTCATTTATTTTTCAGTAAAAAAAAAAAAAAAAAAAAAAAAAAAAAATAGTGCAATATCGTGGAAATCTGCAAAATGACTGGCGATTCATTTTATGATATATATATATATATATATATATATATATATATATATATATTACTTTATATGGATGAAAATGTTATTTAAGAAATTTTCGTAATATAATGCATCTTCTTTCCTTGTTTAATTTTTAAATACAGTAATGCAACTTCATTTTAAAATTTCTTCACATTTCATGTTTCTTCACGGTACGTTTAATTTTCTGCTTGGCTTATTTTATAAAAGTTACATCAAAGTATTCAACAGTTCAGAAGTTTTCATTTCAATTTAACTCCTTTTATTTGAGATTAAAGTGAGATGAAACTGTGTGGGGAAAATAATTTAGAATTTTATCTTGTCCTTTGAATTATTTTTAGATTTTTTTGTATGTGTTCAAATAACATCATATTTCAATACGTAACGATTATTTACTCAGTTAAAGCACTATTTACATCTTTGTGTAATATAATGAAAATGAATTTTTCACTACATATAATTCTGATAACATAATGGAATATACAAGCAGCATGCTACTTTGGAAATTTTATTGAAGAAATAACACTATATAAACTATCTACGTATGATATAATAAAAAGTTCCTTTAGATATCTAACATTTTTTTTTTCAATTTTTAATATTTTTTTTATTATTATTTGATTAAAGGACTTCACGTAATATTTGCATATTACAGTGGTATTTTTTTTTTCTTGAGAAATAACATTTAATAAATAAATATGTATGATATAATGAAAAACATCTTTTCACTATATATAATGCTGATAACATATCAGTATATACAAATCTGTTACTTTGGGAATTGTTTTGAAGACGAGGAAATGTATAAACTATCTATGTATGATATAATAAAAAGCTTATTTTAACATATAATAATTTTTCAATATCTAAAAATTATTTTATTGAATTAAAGCACTTTACACTGAGAAAAAATTCTGTGACTGACATCTAGAACCGAAATTGTGGCTCTACAAAAATAGTTCCATGTCATCCTTATAAATTCTAGTCCCTTTTGGAAGTGAGTTATAGAAACCCCTATTAGAATTCTAGAGCGTTTGCCTTATATTCTTGAGGGAAAAGTTATTTAAAAATCTCTGCAAATAAATGGGGATACCAGATGTGAGTTTCAGGAACTATAATCTTGGTTTATTACCCAATTCTAGAAAATCAAGCTAAAATTTCTCGCAATACAAAAGATTCAGAATATTTAATTTCGCCATCTAAAAATGTGTAGACTAGAAATTCCCGTTCATTTCGTCTATTCAGTTTATTGGCGTACCTTATGCACATAGCTGAGAAATCTATATTTTTGGTTAAGGGATTTAGAAAATGACCACTTATTCATTCTTGATAAAGGTGGTATTTTTTTTTCTCATGTGGTAATATTTGCATATTACTTTGAACACTTCTTTGGATAAATAACATTATACTATAATAAATAACTATGTAAGATAAAATGAAAAGCAACTACTCACTATGTATAACGCTGATGACATATCTGAATATACTAATTGCCTGTTACTTTGTAGATATCATTGAAGAAATAAAATTGTATAAATTATCTATGTATGATATAATAAAAAGCGATTTTTCACTAAGCATAACGATGGTAACATATCTGAATATACAAATAGCATGTTACTTTTGAAATTTTATTGAAGGAATGAAATTGTATAAACTATCTATGTATGATATATTTTTTCTTTAATTGATTAAACACTTTACATGGTAACGTCTGCATATTACTTTGAACACTTTTTTGGAGAAATAACATTATATAACATATAACTATGTAACACAAAATGAAAAGCAACTACTAACTATGTATAAAGCTGATAACATAACTGAATGTACTAATAGCATGTTACAAATATCATTGAAGAAATAGAATTTAATAAATTATCTATGTATGATATAATGAAAAACAATTTTTTACTATACATAACGAGGATAACACATCTGAATATACAAATAGCACTTTGGAAATTTTATTGAAGGAATGAAATTGTATAAACTATCTATGTATGATGCAATAAAAAGTTATTTTTTTTTTTAAATATTTAACAATTTCTTTATTAAATTAAAGCACTTTACATGGTAGCATTTGCATATTACTTTGAACACTTTTTTGGAGAAATAACATTGTATAATAAAAATAAATGACTATGTATGGTATAATGAAAAGCAACTTTTCACTATGTATAAAGTTGATAACATATCTGTATATACAGACAGCATCTTACTTTGGAAATTAAATTGTAGAAATGAAATTATATAAATTATCTATGTATGATATAATAAAAAAGCGATTTTTCACTAGAGATAACGCTGGTAACATATTTGAATATACAATATCTACCAATAAGTATTTGGACACATTCTAATTTAGACATTTTGCCAAATGCCTAGAGAAACATCTGCAACACTTATCTTACAACATTGGGAGTATAAATAACTTATTATACCTCATATATTTCAGAAAAATGTTTGTCCTGAAAAGGAACAGAGGACCAGTAAAAAATTGAGCAAATTTCAAAATGTTTTGAATTGCCTTGTAAAAAATAATACTTGAAATGCGTTTTGGCTGTATCATATGATGATGAAGATTCTTCTAATTATCTGTATAAATTGTTATGAGGCTACCACATACTTTCATGGTTATATAACAGTTTAAAAAATTGCAAAAATAATTTCCATTTTTTTCAACATAACTCGTACGTAACTCGACCCAGTGAAAGACCATTTTTAGGAAACTTCACATACTACATTAGCCGTAGCTTACTGTTATCAGAATGCAGAAATGCGAAATATCTTATGGAATATAAGACCTTTTATTAAATAATTTTTAACGACGCATGCGCAAGCTTTTAAAAAATTTCATTTGCATAAATTAACAGCCTAAAATAATGATCTACTTATACAAAATCCCCAAACAAATATTGTGTAAATTCAAAAGTTACTAGTTAATACCCGTCAAAATTTGACGGATTATATGCAACTAAAATCTTTTCACGTCATAAAGTTTAAAACACCCTTGCTTTAATATTTCACATTGCTCTTAACCGGTTTAAAACCCCCTGTTTTAATCAATTTCCCATATTTGTAAAAACACTTGGATATAATCCAAAATATTAACTTATTGTATTCTAAAAATAAGCTGCAAATCGGAATAAGTTAAAATTTGTTTTTACTGGAATAGTTTTATAACACTTTATTCTATCAAAATAGTATATTACAACAAATGTATACTGTTAAAAATAAATAAATAAGAATGAATTTAATACTTTAGCAAATTAATTTGCTCATTAAATTTTTAACAATAAGTTATATGTAAATTTTTACTCGTATAAAATATCAATATTTTAATGTTATTCTTTTTAAATTATTTTTACTTCAATGTAGTATCGAAATGAAATATCAGAAATTTTAATAATTAAATAAATAATAAATAAATAAATAAATAAAATAAAATAAAACCTCCTTTGATTTTAAATATTTATCTCCATCTTTTCTAAACAAAGTTTTCAACTGATTAAAGTTAACTCTTAAAGAACAATAAACTTTGATAATTTATTAATTTTAAAAGATTTTTTTTCTTTTAAGAAACGGAAAAACATAATTTTAAGAATAGGGTATAATATATTGACATGGCAACAGATGGCGCCAGATCCAGTGTAAAGAAATTTTCGGCGAGCGAAAGTGCATACGATGGTAACCGATACGTATTCGCTAATTGCTTTGTTTTTAAAGGTATACTTCCTTGCAAAAAATGATTTAATCGTGTGATTTATTTTCATGATTGAGCCACGGAGTAATTATTAACTTTAATTAGGCGTTAATGAGCTTTAATTAGGCGTCTGCCATAGACATATCAATATTAATATCGTCTGCTTGATCTGTCATCGGTACTATTCGTAAAGAAAGGAATATTCCCGTTCCCAATTGTTTCAAAATTTTCTCGCGCATGCCCAGATCGTACGATTTTCGTCTTACAGATTATGCTTTGTGTTTTAATATTATAGATGAGAGATAGAATGATTAGAATTTAAGTTCCTCTCGAAATAAAAGCTATAGTACAAGGGAATTTACTCACATTTTTAATAAAATTGAAATACATTTAATATTTCTTCATTAACGTCATTCTCAAAAAAAAAAAAAAAAAGATATTACCTTGTCATAAAGAAATATTAAAAATTATCAAAGAAATGATACAATCTTTCAAATAATTATATTTTGACAGTTCTAACAGGTATTTCACTTTTCACTTTTTTTTTTCTAATAAAATATCTGTACTCGTTTACGGTACTTTAAAATGATGAAACCTGTTTCCAAAAATAAAAATAAAAAAGTAGTTCTTTCATTCAACATAGCTTTACTGATTTATAAAGACATATTTCATAATCTGTTTCATAGTTCTGACAATGCTGTAGGTAGGAAAAGGAGCTGTCAACCAGCCTGATAGAAATATATTGACAATGGAACAAAAGTGGTCTGGAAAAATTGCGTGTTGTGTAAAAGTAAATGAAACTTCGCAACGTGATATGCGACGAAGGAAATAAATCCTGCTATTCTTTTTATTACTTGATTAGATATTTTGATATGCTGTTTTAGGATAAATTTAAAAACGTAATTCATATAAAATTTTTACTTCCATTACCCCACTACCGTATGTAATGGAAGTATTGTATTCTGTCAAAAATTCGATATCGGGTTTTCATCTGATTTACACGTTTTAAGGTCTCTTGTGACGAAAAAAGGAGATTTTGGAAATTAGTCAGTGTGTGTGTGGGGAGGGGGGGGATCTTCTTCTTAATATTTCCGATACTAATAAAGACAGAACTACGAAACTTTCAGAACTACGAATGTTCAGAATTGAGGCAGGTCTGGTGTAGAGATGAATTTTCTAAATGTTGGTGAAAATTAGAAAACCGGAAGTTTGACATCGGAAACCGGCATTGGGACCGTAAGTCTGTATCTCAAAAACGGCTCAGAAGATTTTCTTCAAAGTTGCTCTATAAACACTCTATTAGATGTTCTTCCGAATTATATAGTTTGTTAGTTCAGGAAAATTGATAGGCGTCCTGTATAAATAGCTGAATTTCAGGCCTCGCAAGTTAGTTCCTTTAAAAATGACAGTTCGCAATTTTACAAACTCGCTATACTAACTTCTTTTAATATATCCTTTTGTATGTAATTATTGTTTTCCTGTCAATAATTAAGCATGCCAAGTTTTGGAAAAAGTTGGCATCACAAAAACGGCTCTAATGATTTTTTTTTTTTTTTTTTTAATTATTAAGTAAATTCATTTTAGATATACTTTCTCATATATTACGGGGTAATTACAGGAAAATTAACAGTCATCATGCTTAGGTAGAACAGTTTTAGATCTTGGAAAATGGTTTAAAAAAAAATCTACCAAATTTTTTAACTCGATACACAAATTCCGTTTTAAATGTCTTTACATGTGTATCAAGTTTCTCTTCCTTGAAAAATTTTAGGTTTCTACTTCGTTAGATCAATTTTATATCTTGTGATCATATTATCTCCAAAAAATGCATATAATACGTGTAATAGTGGGTAATGGAAGTCGTGTGGTTGTTTCACATCAGATTTTTTTTTTTTTTTTTTTTTTTTTTATATATAAAGTGTCAAATATCTGCAAAAGTGCTTGGTTATTATTATTATTATTAAAAATACTAAATAGAAAAACTAAAATAAGAAAATATCCAACACTATGCATAATAATTTGCGTCGAAAATAATCAGCGTAATTAATTTAAATTAAATTGTAATTATTTAATTACATATAGTATTAAGGAATTAAATTAAGATTTATGTATTTATAAATTTATTTTTATAAATGTGAATCACAAAAATAGAACTTTAAATGTAAAAAAGAAAAAAAAATGTATATGCAAATTAAACAAGTTTAAGAAATAATCTTTTTTTAAAGTGTACAAAAAAATATCTATGTGTACTGTATATGTTCTCAAAGCAATCCTCGCTACATGCCTCGAAAAAATTGTGTAACATTAGCAATTGCTGAAATCAAGATTATTATATAAATGTATTCTCACACAGGCAAGAAGATATGTACATATGTCCATCTATTTCGAATATTTAAAATATATGCATTCATATCGGGATGTATAGAGGAATTATAAGTGTCCTACTGAAAAATTTGTATATACTACAAAACATCATATGTCATATTCAGTCAGTTTAGTAATCAGGAAGTGTGTGCAATTAATCATCATTTTATATTTGATGTATTTTGTTTCATTTCTACTGAATTGTATATTGTTAATAAAAATTGTTTATATATATATATATATATATATATATATGTGTGCATATCCCTAACAGCACAAAATGTTCCAGAAACGTAACAATCACATAACATCGAAACATTTTAAATATTTCAGAAACTTTTAAAAACGTTCAGATTGCTTTCCGATTAGTTTCAAAAACGTAGAAATGTCCGCGATCGTAACAAAAAATCACATACGTAACAGAAACGTTTCAATCACTTAACAGATGGAACATCAAAAAGTGCGAATGTTTCTGATAGGTATGAGCGAGCATAATTAAATGTGTTACGTTTTTGAAAGATTGTAAGTTTTTTGCAACATAACTGAAACATTCTGTGCTGTATGGGATATAACTGAATTACATGATATTTAAAGTCAAATAATTAAAAAAAAAAAAAAAAAAAAAAAAAAAAAAAAAAAAAACTCAATGGAATTTCATAGACATATAAAATACTAACAAAATTAGAAGAAACAAAACAAACAAACAACCAATTACATTAAACTATTCTTAAGAACATGCGCATATTATTTTATAAAAGTTCTACTAAACAACTACAAAACATCATATGCCATATTCCTTAAATAACACTGCTCTGCAAAAAAGAATTTTTTTTTTTTCCGAGATCTGATACCATTCTTGCTGATTCTTATATAAAATGACCTCCTAAATCCGAATGTGACTCCCATTTCTCCAAGTCACCGATAGTTTTCAAGATACATCACTCCCTCCCTCAATTTCTAACCATGTTCGATAATTTTAGGACCATGAATTTGATTTGAAGAATGAAAAAGAATTATTTTTAAAAAATAACATTAATAACAGATTAAAAAAAATCTAAGATATGTAATGCATAATTTCAGTGGCAAATCCCCCCAAAATGTTTGCCTTGTCGTAAATGTCCATGTTTCAGAATTTTCCAACCCTGTAGCCCCTCAGAAGATATTTAACGGTTAAAATAATTCTCCCCCATCCTGAAAATCAAATTTATAGCCATAAAATAACTGAAAAATTATAAAAGTAGGGTCCATCCCTAAAAAACGGTGGGTGATAGGGTAAAATGAGCGTCCTATTCGGATTCAGGAGGTCATTTTACATAAGAATATGCTGAAAGGGTGTCAGGGGCAATTTCCATGCCGAGCAGTGTAATTTAAATATTGAATTAGTAAAAAGTATTTCAAATTCATTTTATATTTCCTAAAACACATAAATCTGAACGTGATTCGTAATAATTTCAAAAAAAAAAAAAAAAAAAAAAAAAAAAGGTTTTCTTAATGATGGTATTATTTCTACAATTACTGAGTTACAAAGACATTTTTCACAATCTCTTTCACATTTCTTTCAAAATGCTAAAATGGTAGAAAATTAACTAGAAAAAATATCGTCTTACAATAAAGAAAACTAAATTTCTCGTTTTCATTTCATTTGGAAACAAATATATTTACATATTTAATTATATAGGTTTGTGGATACTATATTCCTCAATGCTTTAATATGCATAACAAGGTACAAAACTTTTTCTTTTAATATATTTTTAAACATATAATATTATTTAATACCTGTTTGATAAATTTCCTTTTGATGTAAAACGACAAAAACATATCAACAAGTTTAAATTTCTGAATCGTGAATATACTTCGATAATTACTTTTACAGTCGGTAACAAAAGTCTCCGAACGCTAGCAAAAATTCCTATATAAAAAAAGTTTACTTAATACAGTTTTGTTAAATAAATCCTTGTCGAATCCAGTTCTTAGTCAGTCTAAAAACAGGATTCGACAAGGATTTATTTAACAAAACTGTATTAAGTGTACTTTTTTTTTACATAGGAATTGTTGCTAGTATTCGGAGAATTTTGTTACCGACTGTTCTTGAGTACAGTCTGCAGCAAAGTATCCGAACCCTAATAAAAATTCCTATGTGAAAAAAAAGTACACTTAATACTGTTTTGTTAAATAAATCCGTATCGAATGCTGTTCTTAGTCAGTCTAAAAACAAGATTCGACAAGGATTTATATAAAAACAGTATTAAGTGTACTTTTTTTGCATAGGAATTTTTGCTAGTGCTTAGACACTTTTGCTGCTTACTCATAGATAATATGAATTTGGTAATGTGAATGAAAATGGTTTTTATTATTTCCTCTTTTAAAGAATTCCATATTTTTTCCTGTATTTACATGTTAACTTAGAAATGTAGGGAAAATTATGGGATTATCGAAAAAAGGAAATAGTAAAAGATCAGTAAAAATAATTTTGAAATGTTAAAAAATGTGTTTTATTAATTTCCATTTAATATTCTTCTAGGCTTTAAATTTTCCACACACACACACACACACATATATATATATATATATATAAATAAATTTACTGAGAAGCTTATTTTATAGTTAATTGTTTTGTAAGTTGTATATCGTTTCACTTTTTCCATTGCTATTTTGTAAAACAATACCATATTTTAAACTTTTGGGATAATATTTACAATATATAAATAAAACTTTTTAATACAATAATTAAAATATGAGTGATTAGTTTAAATATAAATTTTCGATTAATGTTTAAAAAATATTTAAACTGTATAAATAAACTTTTAAGAGACCGATATTTTAAAATGTTAGATTTCTCTGTTTACTTGATCGTTAGACATGTATGCTTATACAAAAATTATCCTATTATTCAATATTCAGGAAATCGAATTTTGAATAAAATATGAATTTGTTTATGTAAAATTTTCATAGCTGGTGTTTTTTATGCTAGTATCACAAACTCTGCTTAAAACTGATTGGAATTTTTAAAGATGAATATAATCCTCATAATAAGAGTTTATTTGAAATTTCATTTTCTTTTTCAATGCACGGAAGTCGTACATTTGGACTAATTACACTGCTCTGCAAAAACAAAATCGAGATCTCATTCAGTTCTTACAGATTCTCATGTAAAATGACCTCCTGAATTCGAATATGACCACCATTTTGCTAACCACCCACCGTTTTCTACATACACCCCTCCCTAATTTTTATCATTGTTTCGTAATTCTATACCCACCAGTTTGATATGAAGTGAAACGATGTTTTTTTTTTAACCATTAAACGTCTTCTGACCTCAGGAACTACAGAGGTAGCAAGTTCAAAAACACAAACATTTGTAGTAAAGAAGAAATTTGAGGAGATTTTTGCCCAGAAAACAAAAGAAAATCAATAAAAACAATAAGTTTTTTTCCCCGCAATATTTCTCTTCTTTTTTTTGCATATTCCAGGTTTCCGTTTGCCATCTTCTTACCAAAACACCCCAGATAATAAAAACTATACAGTGAAATTTTTTTTCAAAGTGTTGGTGAGTGGAGTAAAGTCTCAAAACTCTCGCAAGAAAGTTTGACTGATTCACTGTACAACATTTACTTTCAATAACTACCACGATGATGTTTTGGGAAGTAAAATATGAAAAGTAAAATATCCTCCTTTGACACGTATTAAAGATCATCACACAAGATCGCCATCGTCGAGAACACCATAAAGTTCACCCCCTTATCGCAAAACGTGTACTAAAGTTAGATGACTACTAACGACTACAAAGATAAGATCACGTGTCAAAGTAGGAAATTTTACTGTTCATGTTTTACTGCCAAAAACATTTAACGTGGGAGTTATTGAAAGCAGACGTCGTACAATGAATCAGTCAAACTTTCTTGCGAGAGCTTTGAAACTTTATTCCACTCACAGACATTTTGAAAAAAATTCACTGTATAATTTTTATTATTTGGCTTTTTTGGTACGAAAATGTCAAACTGGAAGCTGGAATATGTAAAAAATAATAGAAATATTGCGAAAAAAAAAAAAAAAAAAGAAAGAAACAGAAACTGATTTTTTTATTGATTTTCTTTTGTTTTCTGGGCACAAATCCCCTCATATTTCCTCCTTACTACAAATGTTCATGTTTTAGAACTTTCTACCTCTGTAGCTCCTCAGGTCAGAAAACATTTAACGGTTAAAATAATCATCGTTCCTCTCCAAATCAAACAGTTCCATTCCAAACAATGATGAAAATGAGGGAGGGGGTGTATCTAGTAAACGGTAGGTGATTGGGCAATATGGTTGTCATATTCGGATTGAGGAGGTCATTTTACATAAGAATATTCTGAAATGGTATCAGAGGCTATTTTCATGCCGAACAGTGTTATATTTTCTAATGATAATATTTAAAATAATGACGGTTCTTGTTTGTTTCATAAGTGCTACTTTAACTCTTTGCGCTGCAGTGCCGTCACTGCGAGGATTCAATTCCAATATCAAAACTGCAAAATGTAATCCATGTTTTTTTTTTTTTTTTTTTTTAGCAAAATTAAAAAAAAAAAAAAAATCCTTTATTATATTTTTCCTTTTTTCATAAATTCTACTGGCAGTATAATTTAAAGGAACGCAATTGCCTTTCGCTGTAAATGTCCAAAATTTATCAGACTAAGTTACGATCATTAGTATTTAGATATTATCCACTCAGTCTAACAAATTGACTAACAAACTGACTAACGTGCAGACGAAAAACGCATCGATTTTGAGATATTCGAATTCATCGTAACTCAAAACACGTAAAAACATCAAAAATCGCAGTCGTGAGACTTCGTGAATACTAAGCTCCCCATGCCTAATGAAGTTAGAAATGATGGGGAATTTAAACATATCCGATTTAGCTTAAAGAAATAAAAGAAGAAGAAAATGTAGCTTTTATCAAAGATTCAAAAAATAAAATAAAATAAATAAATAAATAATAAAAATACTAGTATGTTGCTGCCACAACAAGACTTTCTTCTATATTTTCCTATACAAATTCATTAAGGGCAAAATATTTATTAAAACTATTACTTAATAAAATCATCTAACATGATGAATGCAAATAATTTTCATCTTAGATAAAACTAATACTAAATATCCAAAGAAAAAACAGTTTTGTTGTCTATAAATAACATCTTAAAAATGCGTTTTTGTAATGGTTATCACATATATCAAGCTCCGTACAGTTATATGCCGTACATGCTGAGATATAGCCTTCCTTTAAATTTCGGAAATCACTGTACAGTAGCGCCACCTGTTGGTCAATAAAAATTCAAATTGAATCAGCGTTAGAGTCTCATAATGACCTTCTTACACAACAAGTTTTGTTTGATTATACGCAATAAAACCTGGGATATAGCATCCCCATAAATTGCGGAAATCGTTGTATAACAGCACTACTTGTTGAGCGTATGGCAGCAAAAGTTGATAGGCACTAATTTTGGTCAATATGCATCTACATATAGATTTATATACAATTCTGAACAGTAGTTCCGAAGATACAGTTGCCACACACACACAGAGAGACGGACAGAGAGACATTTTCAAAAAATGGTAAAATCGTGTTCTAGACCTCACAAAACGTGTAAATCCGTCAAAAACCGGAATTCGAAAATTTTTACGAGTCCAATACATTTTTCTATCAAATATAGAAGAAAGTAAAAAAAAAAAAAACTGAATTTTGTCTTAGCTTTGAAATTTACTTGTTCACATTGTATTTTTAAATAGATTAACACGTTGAGTGCCACTAAAAAAATTACATTGTTTTGAGTAATTACAGAAAATTTGTAAGTTACTTAATTTTTATTTATTACAGGATTATATCAGTAAGGCATTTTAATGCATTTTATTGAAATTCGATAAACATAAAGACGCGTTACTGTACCGCAAAACCAGCGCTTCTAAGCAGCGCACGTGGCTTGTCGGGATTTCTTTAAGAATTTGCGTGGCGTTCAACATGTTAAAAAAAAAGTGAAATATTAATATATTAAAATTGATACACTTTACATTAACTTACTTTTTATTTTTTAGTTTCTTTTCTTTTCTTTTTTCTTTTTTTTCCAGTTTCAGTTAAAGTTTGGTGAACCTTTAAGATTTACAAAAATAAATTTATCTTTTACATATATTTGAAGCGTAATATTTATGTAAAACGAATTTTTATTTCTAGGATTTAGTGTTCACTCTCTTAAAGTTTACCCCCATTCACCTTTTGGCTCCACCCATAATCACTTAATCGTTATTATACTTCAATACTCTTTAAATAAATAAATAATTTAGTACCTTATGACATTACTCACGTATTTTTACATATCATGCCATAAAATATTTTATATATTTTTATCAAAACTTATGACTTCGTTTTCCATAAATAATAATGACAAATAATAATAATAAAATAGATTTTTCTAAGAAATTTATTTTCCTACTTCATTTATGGACGTTGTAACAAATCCTTGTAAAGCTTTAATTTAGGGACATTTAGCAATTCGAAATGTCTAAAGATTTCAACAGAAAGAATTTCTTTAAACTATTTTACGCTTTGTGCAAATAATTTAAATATTTCTAAGAGAACAGATGTATAAAACTGTTTGTAATTACTGTAAACTTTCCAGAGACTTGTAAAATTTATTAACATATTCTGAAATTCGTTCTAATGAATGTATCAGAGGTTACTAATTGCAGATTAATTTCGAGTAGGAAGTAGATATATTTCTCTTTGAAAGAATGTATTTCTAAAGAGAGAATAATTAGTCTCCGAGAAATTTCATTTACTTGAATATGTGATTTAAATATTATGAATGAAAATAGATATTATCATTTTCTGACTTCACGCATTCCATAATTTAATAAGTTATTGTGAATCATAAATAATGGGTTTGTTAATTGTCTATATTGTAAAATAACTTGTTATGTTCTACAATAGATAAATGTAACATATTAATGTGATATTTAAAAAATCTGGTGTGAAACAACCACACAACTTCCATTACCCACTATTACTTCTTTTTTAATTTCTTCTATATGTAATATAGAGCTATTGGATTCACGAAAATTTTGGACCTCCGTTTTTTTATTGGATCTACACGTTTTGGGAGGTCCTGAACACGAATTGATAGTTTTTAGAAAATGTCTGTCTGTGTGTCTGTCTGTTTGTGTGTATCACGATTTTTGTGGACACTGTAGCTCACGATCCAATGAATGATTTTTAACCAAACTTGGTATATTGTAGGACCCTGACATAGAATTGTGCTGATTAGTTTTGGGGATCAATCGCTCAACAGGTGGCGCTGTGATCGCATTTTTGTAAATTTTTAACATGGCAGTATAGGACAAAATTTCGCATAAATGTACATAATGAGCGTTATTTTAAGTTTGTGATTGTAAAATTAATATGAATGATTGATATTAGTAGTAGTTAACTAGGAAAAAAAAATCTGTGCATGTGGCGGCATCACTCTCCCCCCCCGGGGGGGTAAATTTTCAAGATGGGTATCTTTCGAAAGTTCTCGTCAATATCTTTAAAACGAATGGTTGAACTATAAATTCGTGAAAATTTAAAATGAAGTTATCGATTTTTTTTTTTTTTAACACTTAAAAAAAAAAAAAAAAAAAAAAAAATTCATTTTTTTATATTATTACTGAGGGACTTTGTAAAGAAGAAAGTCTTGTGGTGGCTACAACATACTAGTTTAGAAATAATGTGATCAGAAGACATAATTGATGGCGTAGATACAAAATTAACGAAGTAGACACCTAATAAAGTTCCTATAAGAGAAAGCTGATATTTAAAAACATGTAAAACTGAGTTTACATACCGAGTTAAAATCGTAGTAAAATTGATGACGTAGATATAAAATTCACGACGTAGACACCTAACGAATTTCCTATAAGAGAAAGCTGATGTATAAAAACATGAAAACAGAGTTTACATAGCGAGTTAAAATAGAAAAAAAAAGAGAGGAAAAATAAAGATAGAGTTATTTTTTGACACACCAATTTTTGAGATCTAAAACTGACCTACCGAATGAGAATGGCTGTTAAGTTTTCTGTAATAACCATGTTGCACATGAGAAAGGATATCTAAAATGGATTTATGTAACAATTTTCAAGAAAACCGTTAAAGCCGTTGTTGAGATACCAACTTTTAACAAAACTTGGTGTACTCAATTACGACTGAAAAACAATAATTACACAAAAAATGATATTTAAAAGGGAGTTAATATGGAGAGTTTGGTATAAACCCGTACAACCGTTTTTAAAGGAACGCACTTGCCAGACGTGAAATTGAGCTATTTATACAGTGCGCCTATCAGTTTTCCAGAACTAACCAGCTATATCATTCTAAAGGACATCTAATAGACAGATTATGTAGCACATTTTAATAAATTCGTTGGAGCTGGTTTTCCAGTTTTCACCAAAATTTGCAAAACTCACCTGTACACTAGCCTTGTTTCAATTCTGAAGTTCTATAGTTCTATCTTTATTAGTTTCGGAGATGTGATAGTCAGAAGTTTCCTCCCATACATACACACACACTGACAAATTGTGAAAAACTACTTTTTTGGCTCAGGAGGCCTTAAAACTTGTAAATCAGGAGAAATCTCGACATTAAATTTTTGGAATGAATTCAATACTTCCATTACCTACGGTAGTCGGGTAATTATGATCGAAACAAACTCCCAACTAGTGGCGACTGTAGTGCCTTTTATCCGATGTGCATCTTTAGAGAATTCTGGTAGTAACAAACAGTATTAGACAGATCATGCACCGTGAAAATTCTTGATTACTATAGCAAAATCCTCATTTTGGGTGTATGCAAGGATGTAACATTGTAAATGTAATATTGAGAATAAATTCAACTCTTTTTAAAAAAAAAAATATATATTTAGTGTTATACTACTTCTCTAATATGGAAATCGTCTGCATTATCATAAAAGATAATTTTGTAAATAATAATTTTAATATATATTTTTTTTTTTTTTTTTTTTTTAACAGAATTATTTTTTATTAACCGAATTAAATTCTATATAAATGTAGGTGCATTCATGAAACGGGGGGTTTAGGGGGCGGTAGCCCCATCAAACATAATAAATTATCATATAAAACTCTTCCGAAGCATAAATTGAATTGTTTAAGACAGGTTTACATAACAGCACTTGTTATCTTACCTCTTAATCTGCAGCCTGTATTTATAATATTAAATTTCAGGGTAAGAGAAAGTCGTTTGAGTAACACACCAGATTTTTTTTATTGTATTAACAACATATGTAATGTATGCAAAGAAAACAAAACCAACTTAATATAAAAGATGTTTATATAATGTTCTTGTATCGTTTATTTTAATTTCTTAACACAAAAACGTGCTTTTAAAATCTAAATTTACGAATACATTTCTATTAATTTTAAATATAAATCTCCGATTTTAAATGTAAGAAAAACAAGAACGAAAAATTATACTGCTCACATAGATTGTTAACACTTTCCAATTGTACGTACTCTAGCATCGTTTAACTTCCAATGCTCTTTTACTACGTTATTACACGACGGACAAGCAAAAGGATAGAAAGGCAGACATATAGACTAAAAGAACTCATAATCACACTTAAACATGGTTCGAAAGTGTTAAAAATGCTTAACTAAACGGTTATACAATACCCATAATTTCCAGTTGTGGCCCTTAGTGCATCTAAATGTTTTAGTCTAGCACTGTGAATTTAAATGATATACATACCATATTCTATACGATATATTATTTTAGCATATTAACAGCAAAGGCCAATTTCATTATGATTTTTACAGTTGAAAGTTACTTAATTGAAATTTATAAAAATGTCTCTGCTAATAGGGAATGTATTGGCATTTTTTGGGGTGGAACTGTGCAGGAAGCAGTTCTACAGGGCCTATTAATGTCATTTTAAACAGAAAACATTCCATAGCGAACTTAAAGAATATCTATATAATTTTGAAAAAAAAAAAAAAAAAAAAATCTGAAAATATTTACAAAAACTGGAGGCGAGATAGATAGGCGAACATCAGTCATGAACTAATTCAAATTTTATTCACATTTAAACATTGTTAGGAAGTATTAATATGGTTAATAAAACGAAAATGCAATTTCAGCTATTTCTTTATGCAATCCTTAATTGATCTAAATGTTTTTTTTTTTTTTTTTTTGCGGCTCTGTAAATCTTAATGCTAATTGTAATATATACTATATGGAACATTCTTTTGTGAATATGGATAACGTATTTCAGTTTCATTAAGGCATGTGTAATGCAAAAAAAAAAAAAAAAAAAAAAAAAAAATGATCTATAGAAATATTTCTCATAGAACGCAATGGTTTATAATACTTTCTGGGATCCTATGCACAAACCAGTGGTGGTATGAACTCCATTTTCAATAGGAAACATCTGATAGCGAATGTGTCATCTTAATAACATATTTCAATTTGATTAAACTCTGTGTGAAATAAAATAATTAAAATATTGTTTATACAAGTACTTCTGATAGAAGTCAAAGCTTTGGATTATTTTCTTCTGTCCCTGCACACAAGCCAGTGGTGTTATTTATTTCGTTTTCAATAGAAAATATCTGACAGTAAACTTAAATAATGCATTTCAATTTCATGAAGATTTGTACAAACTAAAAGTATTAAAATACAGTTTATAGAAATACCTCTAATAGAGCGCAATGCTTTGGAATAATTTCGTGTGTCCCTCTACATAAAACAGTGCTGTTATTTACTCCATTTTCAGTATGGAACATTCGACAGTAAATTTGAATAATATATATCAGTTTCAAGAAATTCCATGAATATTTAAGGGATCTAAAGCACAGACAGACTGACCAATCGAAGTTATAAACACTTTTCTCACTTGTTGGAACATAGCCTCCTAAATTAGATGCCGGTCGCGTGGCTCGGAAACTTGGCAAGAGTTGAAGCGGTAGACAACGCCACCTGGTACAGATTGCGCTACTTTTTAATTCAAAAGCCACCAAAGTTATTTAAATGTGGGATATGATATACAAAACAGGCGAATAGAATAGAAGAAACGTTGATTATATATATCATATATCACTTCTTAAAATTATTGGTGACAGTTGAATAAAAAGGTCGCGCAATCTGTATTAGATGGTGCTGATTACCGCTGCAACTGTTGCGAAGTTTCCTAGCCACGAGACAGGCATCTACTTTAGGAGGCTATTGTTGGAAAGCGTTAAAAGAAAAGCAGACGATTTAGCCATATCACTCATGAAAATATAACTGGATTTAAAATTAATAACGACTTTAAGAAGAATTTGGGCTTGAAAAACGATTTTTTTTTCTAGAAAAAAAAATAATCTGGTGTGTCACTCACACGACTTTCTCTTACCCTGAAATTTAATGCAATAAATACAGGTTGCAGATTAATAGGTAAGATAACGAGTACTGTTATGTAAACCTATGTTAAACAATTCATATAAGCTTCTGAAGAGTTTTATATGATAATTAGTTCTGTGTGAGGGGGGCTAACGCCCCCCTCAACCCACCGTTTCATTAATGTACCTACATTTATATAGAATTTAATTCGGTTATTAAAAAATAAGTCTGTTTTTAAAAAATAATTCATTAAAATTATTATTTAAAAAAATTATCTTTCATGATAATGCAGACGATTTCCATATTAGAGAAGTAGTATAACACCAAATATCCAAAAAAAGTCCATTTTATTCTCAAAAAAAAAAAAAAAAAAAAAAAAAAAAAAAAAAAGTTTTTTTTTCATTAAAAGTAAAAAAAATCGATAACTTTGTTTTAAATTATCGCAGATCGATGGTTCAACCATTCGTTTTAAAGGTATTGGCGAGCTCTTTTGAAAGATACCCATCATGAAAATTTACTCCCCTCGAGGGGGACTTCCCCCCCAGGGGGGGAGTTGAGGCTCCTGCATGCATAATTTTTTTTCCCCAGTTAACTATCGCTATTACAAAAAATATATATTCGTTTCATTTGGTTTAGTGCAGTCTATAGACGTTAAACTCTACTTACCTGCAATTTCCCCCATAGGCGTAATGTATTAGAATTCTCTTGATTGTCCCTGTACACAAACCATTAGCTTGATCTTAACGAAAAGCTTACTGTAGCATCCCTATATGATACACATTTAGAATACCAAGTTTGAACTTCCTGCCATAATTTGTTTTTGAGATATGCTGATAACAGACAGACAGACACACAGACAGACAGACCATTTGCTAAAAACATGATTTTCGTATTCAGGGGACCTCAAAACGTGTAAAAATAACAAAATCTCGCGTTCGAAAATTTGACCCAAAAACAATACTTTCTCCATCTTATGGGTAAGAGAAAGTAAAAATGGGGTGAAATGATAATAACTGACATAAATATTTGTTAGCATGTGTGGATATGTTGAAACTTATGAATAATCTTATTCTTATATTGTTTAAGATTTATCTATTAAAATTGATATTTCCTGAATATTCTACAGACGTTAATGTTTTCCCCATTTTTAAATCAATTCAGAAATAAAAGACATGATTCAAAAACATGCTACTGAACTGCACTTTCTTTTATGAATTTCAGTTTTTTTTTTTTTTTTTTTTTTTTTTTTTAGATAAATTATGTGAAATTTTCGCTTTCCTGCACAAATTCTTTTAGCATGCAGGCTTATTCACGTTTCCCTCATTTTTAATTATAATTTAACACATGAATTAGCATAATTTAAGTGACACATAGAAAATTACATAATGTATAATAAAGTAACTCACATTTTCTCTATAAAATAAGTTTCCTTATTTGAATATTCTAATAGTTCATAAAGTCATTAAATTTAAAAATATAATTTTCTGTATATCCAATTTATAAATATTCAGTTATTAACTATTTATCCATAGATTAACTTGATCAGTGATGACGAATGAATACATATCAAGTTTAACTTTTTATGATTTGTTTAAAGGCAAATTTCAGAATCGAATATTTAAATTATTGAGTTGTTTGGAAAGTTAATTCGTTTTCCACAGCAGAGGATTTAATAGTATTTTTTCCACACCATCTTCGCAATTAAACTGCGTTTCCATTATATATTGTGACAGCTGATATAGCAAGGCTTGCTTGTGAAAAAGTTCGTTTTTTTTTCTGCTCAATAGGTTTTGATTTGTGCCCTATCAAATAAAGAAAAATCGAAGCGACATTTTTGGCATATTTTGTTTTTGCTATCGAAAAGTAGAAAATACTGTTCAAACAAGGAAAAAAAAAAAAAAAAAATACGATGTGCATACAGAAAATTTATTTAAAGAACGCCAGTGTCAAAACTGGTTTACCAAATTTTGTTCCGTCAATTTAGACGTTGAAGGTGTAGTACGTACTGGAAAACCAGTTTATGCTAATGAAGACAAAATAAAGTATTGATTTATGAAAACTCCCAAATAACAACTAGCGAGATCGCTAAGAAACCGACCAAAGTGGAGAATATATAATTCAATAAAATATCTATACAATATAAGAAAATCGTCGTTTGTTTTCATAGGAAAAAACGAAATTATTTTCCGAACAACCCAATACTTTCGTGCAATATGCAAATAATTATAATCGTCCCTTTTGAAACATAATATATATTTCAGTACGCAAATTATTATTCAGCCCACGTATTTTACAGGCGTACCCTATTTATACAAATATTTATTCAGTTATCCAGATTTTATTAAATAACTGTGTGCTCTGAAATACACAATTTTCTGAATATTTCTTATGTTGTCTACATCCATGTTAATTGTACCATGTACTTATATACAATGTGTACATTTATTTATAATGCATTATATACTTCAGATCTCGCAATTATAGTACAAAAATTTAATCATAGAACAATAAATAGAATAGCAGATTTTAAAGATCAGATTCATACAAAATGCAATTTTAGTAAAATTAGTCTGGAATACAGAAAATAATTCGCAATATTTAAATGTTTAATTGTAAAATTTTCTTCGATATTTTATACATTAAAATAAATTGATTTTTAAATTCAATTTTTGAGTATCATTTTTACCTATATCTAAGACGAGAAGTTTTCTGAAATATGTCATTTATGCCCTTTTTTATATTGATTTTTTGTGTCATATTATGTATATGTCATATTATGTATGTAATTATCATATGCAATAGATTATACAATATACGACGGTAAGGTGAAAAGTTCTCGGTCTGACAAGGAGATTCCAATCAGCAAAAATTTGTTTTTCCTGTCTCTGTGCACGCGTCATTAGTTCGTATGACAAGTTTCAAATTGTTCTCTCAAGTAGTTTGCTTACACGAATTTTTGGAATAGACTTCATGCGTGTTTTTCGTTAAAATGGATAAACTTGAATATCGCGTGGTCATAAAGTTCTTCGTTTCGGATGAATTAACCACTAAGAAAATTCATCTGAAGTTGATAAAAGTTTACGGGGACTCTGCTCTTTCCATATCAACCGTTAAAAAGTGGGCAGCTGATTTTTTACGTAGTTGCAATGCCCTCGAAGAAGATCCACGTGAATGCCACTACACCGAAAATCATGGAAAAATTGCATGATATCGTGTTGAACGACAGGAGAGTGAAGGTGAGTGAGATAGCTGAGGCTGTGAGGATATCGGAAGGAAGGGTGCGAAACATCTTGCAGAAAGAATTAGGGATGCGAAAGATCTGCGCAAGATGGGTGCTGCCTTTGCTGAATGCCCATCAAAAGCAAATGCACAAACGATATTCGCAGCAACGTTTGGACCGATTCATTAGGGATCCGACCGATTTTGTGAGGCAATTTGTCACGATGGATGAGACATGGGTCCACCACTACACGCCAAAAACGAAACAGCACACCAAACACTGGGTGGAAGCCGGAGGTTCAGCGCCAACGAAAGCGAAGTTGTTCGCATCTGCCAGAAAGGTGCTGCCCAGCGTGTTTTGGTATGCGAAAGGGATCGTATTAATTGATTACCTTGAAAAAATCAGAACAATTACAGGGGGATATTACTCTAACCTTTTTGACCAGCTGGATGCAAAAATCTGCGAGAATAGGCGTGGCTTGAAGAAGAAAAAAATCATTTTTCACCAGGGCAACGCACTTGCACACAAGGGTGCGTTGGTGATGAAAAAACTTTGGGATTTGGAGTACGATTTACCTATTCTCCTACTTTGGCACCGTCAGACTTCTATCTGTTCCCAAAATTGGGAAGCGCGTCGCGTCCAATGACGAAGTTGAGAGGGTCGTAGATGAATATTTTCACAGCCTGCCAGACTTTCACTTCAGAGGAGGAATACTGATGTTGGGGTAACGCTGGACAAAATGTATTGAACTACTGAAAATCACAGTCTATCATTGTCAGGCCGAGAACTGTCCCCCTTACCTACGTATATGTGTGTGTATACTTTACATACAAAACACATATGTATATTATATAATCTCATATATTACTAACTCAGAAGCAAGTCATTTTTAGTACCATGCTGCTACAATTGTCTTTGATTAAGCTATAGCAGTTTTTTTTTTTTTTTTTTTTTTTTTTTTTTTAATTTCAAAGATATATATATATATATATATATATATATATATATATACATTGTATATTTATTACATTTTCAGTATATTTTGCTTCGTATAAAGCTGCACTTCTTTAAGTAATTGTTTATTGATAAATTAAAGTAATATTTTTGATGTTTGGTAATTATAGTGAGGATTATTATTATAAATTGATGCTATGCGTGAATGCCTGTGGTTTTTGAAAATTTTTATGTCATAAAAATTTTATGTATATTCAAGACTTTTTCATTAATTTTTATATCCATTGAGACATAAAACACATGATCTGGAAACACGCTATTTAAATTTAACTGTTCTTTCTTTTTCCGAATACCTAATGAACCTTTACAATGTTAACTAGAACCACGCACTTTTCTGGAGAAATTAAGCTAAATTTTCCCTTTCTTATGCTAATTCTTTATTTAATTATTATGCTCCGTCGGCTTTTATTCATGTTTCCAACATCTTTAATTATATTTTAACACCTGAATTAGCATAATTGGCGCGTCGTGTAGAAAATTATCTAATTAAAATATCTTCATTTTTTTCGCTGTAAAAATCGTTTTCCCTCCACAAATCATGCTAGAACACGAATATTACATTTTTAACAAACAATGATTTTCTCTAAAAAAAGCTTATGATTTCTTTTTTTTTTTTCTGTTATTCAATTTACTACATTTAAGAAATTTTATGAAATAATTAAATATTATTTTATATTTGCGTTAGAAAATACAGCAATACCTTAATCAATAATAAACTTTCCTTTTAAAAATCATATTTTTGAAAAAAAAAGATTTAAAAATAATCTGGTGTGTCACTCACACGACTTTCTCTTACCCTGAAATTTAATACTATAAATATAGGTTGGAGATTAAGAGGTAAGATAACCATGTTATGTAAACCTATGTTAAACAAATCAAATTAGGCTTCGGAAGAGTTTCATATGATAATTAATTCTGTGTGAGGGGGGCTACCGCCCCCCTCAACCCCCCGTTTCATTAATGCACCTAGATTTATATAAAATTTAATTCGGTTATTAAAAAATAATTCTCTTTTTAAAAAATAATTTATTAAAATTATTATTTGAAAAAATTATCTTTTATGATAATGCAGACGATTTCCATATTACACTGTTAAAAAAATGCAGAAAAAATACAGAAATTCTCTATAATTTCAGAAAAAAAGGCGTAAATTACGGAAAAATTACGTAGACAAAACGTATTTTACGACATTTTTCTGAAATTACAGAGAATTTCTGTATTTTTTCTGCAATTTTTTTAACAGTGTAGAGAAGTAGTGTAACACTAAATATCCAAAACAAAAGTCCATTTTATTCTCAATATTAAAAAAAAAAAAAAAAAAAAAAAAAAAAAAAAATACGATTTTTTTTTTTTTTTTTTTTTTTTTTTAATTGTTAAAAGTGAAAAAAATCGATAACTTTGTTTTAAATTATCGCAGATCGTTGGTTCAACCATTCGTTTTAAAGGTATTGGACAGCTCTTTTAAAAGATACCCATCATGAAAATTTACTCCCCTCGAGGGGGGACTTCCCACCCAGGGGGGGAGGCGAGTCTCCTACATACACAATTTTTTTTCCCAGTTAACTATCTCTATTACAAAAAATATATATTCGTTTCATTTGGTTTAGTGCAGTCTATAGACGTTAAACTCTACTTACCTGCAATTTCCCCCATATACGTAATGTATTAGAATTCTCTTGATTGTCCCCGTACACGAACCATTTGTTTGATCTTAACGAAAAGCTTACTGTAGCATCCCTATATGATACACATTTAGAATACCAAGTTTGAACTTTCTGCCATAATTTGTTTTTGAGATATGCTGATAACAAACAGACACACAGACACACAGACAGACACACAGACATACAGACAGACACATAGACATACAGACAGACACACAGACATACACACAGACCATTTGCTAAAAACATGATTTTCGTATTCAGGGGACCTCAAAACGTGTAAATATAACAAAATCTCGCGTTCGAAAATTTGACCCAAAAACAATACTTTCTCTACCTTATGGGTAAGAGAAAGTAAAAAATACCTTAAATAGAAATATATTTTTTAATAACTTTTTATTGTCAGGCGTTCATTGTTTTTAAATTGAAATGATATATTGAACATTTCTTTTATACATTTTCAGTTTTTTCTTCTTCTATGTTCAATAGAAGAGAGTTTCATAAAAATTTTCGATCTCACGTTTTCGATGGATTTACATGTTTTGAGAGATCTAGAATATGATTTAACGTTTTTAGATAACGTCTGTCTGTCGCCCTGTGTTTATGTGTGACAATTTTTTGACAACTATATCTCAGAAACTCTATAGCACAGTATTTCATAAAAAATGATAGGTAGTTGCACCTTGCCAGAAATTAGTAAATCTACACTTTTAGTGAAGATCTCACAACAGGCGGCGTTGTCATCCTGCTTTTTCTAAATTTTTAACATGGCAGCCAGACAAAATTTTGTATAAATGTAAATAAAGAGAATTATTTTTTAAGAATTTTTATGAAATTAAAAATAAATGTTTAAAGTAACAATAGCCAACTGGGAAAAATTATGTAATGTAAAAGCATTGCTTCCCGCCTGGGGTGGGGTGGGTGTTTACGTGTTTCCCCGAGGAAATGAGGGACAAATTTCTATTATGAGTGTCTTTTAAAAGAGTTCTTGAACTACAAAAATCACTGTACAGCACCGCCACCTCTTAAGCGATCCGCACCAAAACTTTACAGACTAAAGTTTTATTTATGTCAAGATATATCTGCATATGAATTTATATGTAATTTTGTGCAGCAGTTCATGAAATAAAGTGGATACTTTTTTTTTTTTTTCTGATATACAGAGAGACGGGCATTTTCGAAAAATGGTCAAATCGCGTTTTGGACCTTTCAAAACGTGTAAATCCATTGATAACCGGAAGTCGAAAATTTTTACGAATCAAATACTTTTTCTATTTCTTTATTCAAAACTTCTCGAAATAAAGAAAAATTCACAGAAAATTATTTTATTTTTTTTTAAACCCTGAACGCTGCTCGAATCTATGCAAGAATTAGAAATCTTGTTTTCAGAGCTTAAATTTAAAATTACCTTGTACTGTTACACACAGGCTCTGCTACCTGGTGCTTATACCTTATATTCTTTTGAATTTTGCGAAAAGTTTATTTCCAATCTAAAACTACTTATCAGCGAAACTGTAACATTTACAGGAAAAATTAACGACGTAATATAAAGCTTATTTTCTTGGTGAAATTTAAAGTTATTAGAATACCACATATTTCCTCCAGTATAAATCAATAAAATCATTCATTTAATACTTGAATGAAATCGCTTACTTACATTCAGTATTAATAAATTTGAATACAGTAATTTAAATAAAAAATTGGTTATAATTTTTTAAAGATTTTATTACATAATATTAAGATTTAAAAAATGGAACCGAAGCGGAATAAAGAGGCGTAAATGATCATATTTCATTAAAAAAAAATATTCTCATTAATATATAAGTACATTTATTCTTTTGGCGGATACATAATTCTTACCATTTAAAGAAAGAAAACTGTATTTTATTGTCTTTTTGTACTTAAAACTGTAAATGGAAACTCAAATAAAAACTTTGTTGACGGAAAAACATCAGTGAATAATTCTTATCTTCCTTTGTAAAAAAAAAAATAAAAAATAAATAAAATAAAAAATAAAAAACGTTTTCGTATTGAATAATAATAAAGTCATTATAGATAAACGAAAATGTACTGCAAGTAGCAGATTTAATGAATTGGTTTAATTAATTGACACTATGTAATTAGCAATTTGTGTTGAATATGACACATAATTAGTGTGAAATATGGAAAAAATAGTAAAAAGATTATTGGCTGTTTATCATATGAAGTATTAATTTAATAAGATATCTCTAGTATTTATTTTGAGCCTTTTTCTTTTATTCTACTTTTATTGAATAAATAAGAGCACTTTATATATATATTTTTGTACTATTTAATCAATAATAAATTCCTGTATTTAAATGTCATGTATATATATTTTGTTAAATACATTTTATTTCTTTCTAAAGTAGGAAAAATGAAATTTTTAAAATTTCTTTTATATATACAAAAAAAAAAAAGTTTGATTACTGTTTAGTTTAAACTATTATAGAAAATTATAATTCAAGTTCAAAATTTATCTAAAATAGCTTTACACTTGATTTATAATAACAAAGTATGGTAAAACGTTATATTATAAATAACTTTAAAATAATATAATCAAAACGATTAAAATAAGAATATTTTTAAGCAGGAAATAAGCAGAAGACATCTTGTTAATGTTTTAATTAGTTTTTAATATAGATTTTTATGTATAATGTATGTTATTATTGTTGTATTAAATACGCCTTCGCTAAAAAAATAAAGGGAGTTATCTTGTGGAGAATCCTGTAATGATTTCATTCAACTAGGTTTTTACACTAATTAAAAATAATTCGTTCCGCATTTTGCTGAAAGATGACGCTGTATCTTAAGAACATCACAAATAACTATAAAATACGTCAAAAAAAATTTAAAAAATCTGATGTGGGCACCACATGACTTCCTCATACACTTTTAGAAATATACATAATGTTAAAAAAAACATTGTCATTGGACCCGAAACAGTTGGCTAAAAATATTTTAAAAAAATGAATTATCACCGTGTTCTGAGCTTTTCTGAAAGTTAGTTAAAAACCGATGCAAGATTTGTACTGGTAACGCTGACCAAGGCAGCAGAGACCCGAAAAAAATGGCTAAAAGTATTTTAAAAATGCATTTTCACCGTGTTCTGAACTTTCTGAAAATTTCAAATGTCCAGCTAGTCGGGAAGTTAGTTAAACAAATTTTCTGTTGAACCATATAAACGCTGTCGAAGGCAGCAGTCACATGAAACAATTGGGTAAAAAATATTTAAAAAAAAATGCATTGTTACCGTGCTCTGAGTTTTTCCAGAAGTTTTAAATGTCTAGCTAGCCGGGAAGTTAGTTAAAAATAGATTGCAAGATTTGTACTGGTAACGCTGCCGAAGACCGCAGGGACCCTAAACAGTTGGCTAAAAGTATTAAAAAAATGCCTTTTCACCGTGTTCTGATCTAGTCTGAAAGTTTCAAATGTCTAGCTAGTCGAGAAGTTATTTAAATAAATTTTCTGTTGAATCACATAAACGCTGCTGAAGGCAGCAGGAATTAGAAACAGTTGGCTAAAAATACTTTTAAAATTCATTGTCAACGTGTTCTGAACTTTTCTGAAAGTTTCAAATGTCTAGCTAGACGGGAAGTCAGTTAAATTGCAAGATTTGTCCAAACCGTTTTTGAGTTACTACCGTTTTTTGATACATTTTGGCCATTATGAACCTAATTTTCCTAAATATCTCCAAAACGGAAAATCATACAAAGTCCAAAAAGGGAGGTGCGCAAATAGATGTTATAACAAACCTATGTACCAATTCGCAAATTTCTACGTCCAACCGTTTTTAAGTTATGAGACATACTCACTCACACACACACACAGACACACATACATACAGACGTCACGAAAAATCGTATAAAGTCCCTTATATCTCTAAAATGAGAGCTCGTGTTAAGACGACACTTGCAAGTGTACAACTAGACATCATGACAGTCACACGTATAAATTGGCAACATTCAGCGATGATTCGTTTTCGAGCAATGTGAAATGCAAAATCCATTTCGCCAATCGGGATTACTATACTTACTTATACTTTGTATAAGGAAGTAAAAAAGTATCCTTATAATACAAATCAACAAACTTTCTGTAGGAAAACATGGGAAGGAAGAAAGGTGAATGTCATAGGAGAAGCGTAAATTTTGTTGTTCACGTAGTCTCACAAGAAAAAAAAAATCCAAAGGGGTTTAGTAAAGAGGTTGAGGTTACCATAGTAAAACTATACGAGGTATTAAATAAACAAAACATAATGTTTGAACAACATTTGAAGCTAACATTTTTTTTTCTACTGAAACCAAACTTTTTATCATTAGAATCATAGTAGTCCAAACTGCTTTCCCGTATGCCACTTATATGATTTTATATTAATACATTTTTTTTTTTTTTTTTTTTTTTTTTAAGTAATACTCGTACTGTACATTTCAATTTTTTAAAATTATTATTTTAGTTTTATGGTTAAAGATTTTGGTCGTGTTATATTTTAACAATAATTTTTATACAAAGTTTTAAAAAAATCTCATAGATCTTCATTTGAATTAAAAAGTAATTTTATACCATTGTTAAAAAAAAAAATAAAAATAAAAAAATAAAAATAAAATAAATAAATAGTTTTTCATATACAGTCGGACAAAAGTGTCCGAACACAAGCAAAAATTCCTATGTAAAAAAAAGTACACTTCATACCGTTTTGTTAAATAAATCCGTGTCGAATGCTGTTCTTAGTCAATGTAACAACATGATTCGATAAGGATTTATTTAACAAAACCGTATGAAGTGTACTTTTTTTACATAGTAATTTTTGCTAGTGTTCGGACACTTTTGTTACCGACTGTACATGGTTACATGGAATACTGCTTTCTCGTGGAATTTTTTCTTTCAATGTTCTTGAACGAATCGTGGTACATTTGACCTGAAACAGTTGTTACATCATTTAGAAATTTCTGTTACATTATTCAAAAATTCTATACCAAATTCTAGCATTTCTTTACTGATTTGTCATATTTTCTGAAATGTTATAATTTTTTCCATGATTTCAACGTAATGCATGGTTACATGGAATACCGCTTTTACATGGAATTTTTTCTTTCAATCTTCTTGAACGAAGCGTGATACATTTAACCTGAAATATTCCTTACATTATCTAGAAATTGTACACAAAATTCTAGCATTTCTTTAGTAATTTTTCCTAATTTCTGAAATGTTGTACTTTCTTACATGATTTCAAAGCAATAATTGTTATTGTTACTGTTATTAACTAGATTTTTTTCTTACAATGTTGTTCCACGAAGCGTGGCACTTTTGACTTAAAACAGGTGTTACATTATTTAGAAATTTCTGACTTCTGCAAAAAAAATGTTGCCACTTTCCATGTTATGTTGATGTATGGAAGGAAATATCAATGTATATTAATGAATTTGTAAGAAACACTATAATTATGTATAAAGTCTTTTCGGATTAGTATTGACAAAATTTTTAAATTAAAGTATTAAAAAAAAGAAAAAAAAATCTAGAATTTATAATAGCAAATCAATGCTCAATTTTTATCAAACCAACTGAAGGTATGTACGAAAAAACTAAAGCAACTAACTTAATTTAAAAGGATAACCATAGCATTTTTAGTTAATCAGCGACGGAAAAAAAAGAATATAACGTTTCTATTGCAAAATAGCAAATTACTTGCATCGAATACATATTCATTTGCGATACATAAATGATATATATATATATATATATATATTTCCTTTGTATTCGTTTTGAAAGTTCACATTTACAGAGATGAAGATTAGAGAAGATGAAGAGTTGACCAATGACCACAGTATTTTAATTTCTCAAAGTAGAAAAATTTAAAATACTTCGTAATTAACAATTATATGAATATGGAGTGTCGTCACTATATTTAGAAATGGTAAATGCATAATTTAAGCTAATACAAAAATGTCGATATTTTGGCCGTATTTAGTGTCTAAAATCCCATTAACGCTAAAATAGAACCACCCAGGCAACAGAATTCTCATTGCTTTCCAGTTTCATACCTTTAAAGCATATTTGTAAGTTTGAAGAGTTTAAGAGGCCTCTCCACTTATCGTCCCCAGAAGCCAGAGCCAATATTATTCTATGGAGAATTTCGCCCCATTATAACTTATTAACTAATATATATTTTTAAGTTCCGTTTTCACATTCATAAACTTCACAACTATTAAACAATTTATCGCTTTTTAAAAATTATTTTTTTTTTTAATTTTTAATATTTTATTTTGAGGTTGCAAAATGTAAATTTTCATAATGTGAATTTTTTCATTTTTGAGCTTAAAATTAAAATCTTAAAATTACAAAAAAATCAATTTTTAAAAAGCGATAAATTGTTTAATAGTTGTGAATTTTCGGAAAGTGAAAGCGGAATTTAAAAATATGTATTAGTTAATGACTTGTAATGGGGCAAAATTTCCCATAGAATAACATTGGCTTCGGCTTTCGGAGACGATAGGTAGAGAGTCCCCTTAAGAATATGGCTGTGAACAACTTTTTGCATGCCAGGCGTTTCTGATATCAACTTGAAACTTAAGAACTTTTATATACAGTATAAAATGTGAGGTGCATTGAGAATTTATGAAATTATTGGGAGGAGAAGCACATTTAATTTTTTGCCACAAAAATAGCATTCTGAAAACAAATTAAAACCAAAGCAGCTTTTTTTTTTTTTTTTTTTTTTTCAGTTAAAAATAATTTTGTAAAATTATGTTTTCTTTCGAATCGATAAATATAATTGTAAAATTACTAGCGATATTTCTGTTTTGTATAGAATTATTTTCTTTTCCATTTTATTGAATGGCTGTCAAAGCAGTCATTCTTTACAGCATTCGTTCCTTTTCCATTAGTGACGTCACATTTAAACGGGTATAAAATGTATTTGTATGCCATTGTGACATTTAACATTTTTTAAAAGGAATTACTGCTAAAAGTTTAAATCATGACTGTTGAGGTAAGTTCAACAAATAATTTTAGTACTTGCTAGTTGAAAAAATTGATTTTTTTTTTCCAAAAAAAAAAAAAAAAGTATCGTTTAAAAATGTAGATCTTCATAAAACTAAAAATTTCTTGCAATTTAAAAATGTGAGCACTTTTCATAAAATACATAAATATTCATTATATAGATGTAATAATTTATAAGAATAAATGTGTACGATTATAAAGACATAACAAAACTATATGATATTGAAATGCATAGAGTAGTTTCTTATAAATATATCCCGATAAAAGGTCATCTATAATACGTATATATATATATATATATATATATATTGTAAACATTTTTTGGAAAAAAAAATCGTATTATTTATTAATTGTTAAATTCTCAAAATATAAGACTTTTTTTTTTTTTTTCTGTTGAACATTTCAAGATTGTTAATATTAATTTTTAAGAATGGTGTGTAATTTTTCTACTAAACTGGGATTTCTTGATTTATACAAAAGAAACAGCTAAATAATCATTATTTAATAAAATTTTACCTTTTTTTTTTTTTTTTTTTTTTTTTAACAATATTTAAACTATAAATAATATTAATATTAATATTAATAACAACTGGCAGGTTGCTTCTGATTTGCTAGTCACTATTTTTAAATGAATTTTATATATAATTGGATCAGTATTTATTTTTTACATCATATTATAATTAAAAACTAAAGAAAAGTATTTTGAAATTGCTCCAAACCTCGCTTCGGGTAACCACTGCCTACAGCAAATCTGTTTCCGCCTTCACTGATTCCGGGTCCAGTTCCCACTGCTTGCAGAAACGTCTTTCCTGGGCATTTCAATTTGGGTATTTATCGATGACAGGTGAATCTGCTATTATTTAAGAACTACGATTTTAAAGATGACTGTATCTCAGCATCTATTAAATATTTTTGTTTTTGAACCATGTATTTCTATTTACACTATATTCAGATTTGGTTCCGATTATTATAATAAAATAAAATAAAAAGTGGGATTTCTTTTAAAAAGAATTAAAGTTTAAAAAAAAAAAAATTAATAAATAAATAAATTTTAAACAGTTTAATCCTTTCTACTATATACTACCATGTTTGCACAATAAATAGTAATAATTTTAAATATAATAATAAAGATTTTTTTAATTAATAAAAAAAAAAAAAAAAATGAAAAAAAAAATATTGTATAATAAAAATTTTACATAAACATAACTGTTACGTTTACGTACTGATACGTTTTTAAATTAAAAATTTAATACATTTAATTTTTTCTACTGCATTCTCATTATTTTTTCAATAAATATAATAAATAAAAAAAAAGAAATAGAGATTTTGCTTTCAATTGGATGTATTGAATAAAAAATAAATAGCGTAATAGCCGTTGCTAAGATACGCAGAAAATTACAATAAAAGAATAAATTTATGAAAAATGAAAATTAGAGGCAAATATTTAAAATCGAAAAACTAGAATTATGTGGCCACCACATGACTTTCTTCTATACTTTCCTTCACAAATTCACTCAGTAAAAATAATTTATTAAAATTTTTATTTAAAAAAAATCTTCCACGATAATGCGGAATATTTCCATATTAGAGAAGTAGCGAGGTCTTTTGAAATATACCCATCCTGAAGATTTACTCCCCTCGAGTGGGGCTTACCCCTCAGGGGGGGGGAGGGGGGCGAGTCTCCATACAAAGACATTTTTTTCCCCAGTTGACTATCACTATTATAAATATTTCTTTTAAATTTCATAATGATTATTAAAAAATAATTCTCCTTATGCACATTTATACAAAATTTTGTTCTATACCAACATGTTAAAAATTTAGAAAAAGCGGGATGGCAACGCAAACTGTTGGACAAATTTTACCAAAAGTTGATAGGCATTAATTTATGTCAATGTCTACATCTACATATAAATGTGTATGAAATTCTGTGCAGTAGTCGTTGAGATACAGTTGTCACAAAATTTTATCACACACACACAGACAAACAGACACTTTCTAAAAATTGTCAAATCGTGTTCTACAGCTCTCAAAACGTGTAAATCCATCAAAAAAACCGAGGTCGGAAAATTTTTACGAATACAATACTTTCTTCTATTGGATATAGAAGAAAGTAAAATAAAAAATAAATAATAATAATAATAATAATAATAATTAATAAAAATTCAATTTCAAAATTCGGAAAAATCCCGATGAGGTGCACACCTGCACGGTCCCAGGTACCCATCTGTCAAATTTTGCAGCTCACTAATCGGTAGTGTGAGCACCAGAGCGCAGACAGAGAGACAGACACACAGACCTTCTCTTTATTCTTTATCAGGAGCTGCCAACATAATCCGGCAAATTGTTAGTACCGCCCCTTTTTCTACGCTGCTTAATTTTTAGAGTAATTCTCTTCAAATGTATTTACGGTGGATTAAGACGAATAATACTCTAAAAAAAGACTGGTGTTGATAAAAGGGGTGGTACTATCAATCCTCCAGTTTAGGTTGGCAGCTCTGCTTTATTTGTAAAGATAAACTAAATGATAATCGTAAAAAAAAAAAAAAAAAAATAATAATAATAATAATGATAATAATAAGTGTCTTTGTGAGCCAGAAAAAAAAAAAAAATGTTTTATGATTTGTAATGCCATAATAAATTTTGTTATTTTAAATAAGGTTGTTTTGTTTATAATACGCTGGTTACCTTTTCAATGCTAACACTTTTAATTATTGATTAATTCAATGAAAATTAATTTATTTAGTTTGTTGAATACATCTTTATGCAAAAATCGATTCAAAAAATATTTGGATAATTAATATTGATAAATGATACTGAAATATGAAAAATATTTGGTAATACGAATACTTAGCCAATGACATGGGTATATAAATCTGTACTGATAAAGGATTTAAGTCCATATTCTTGATTTTTCAGAAGACGAAAAATAAAGTTGAACTAATTAAACACTAATCAGAAGAATCGATTAGGAAAAAGGGATTATGTTGATTTGTACCATTTATACCATTCATTGACTGTCAACCTTCATTTAATAAAGGAAAAAAATTAATTAAATATTTTATACCAAAGATTAAAGTTAAATTTCTGACTTGTATCTTCTTTTACCCATGAATTTTCTCAAAGATTAAGTCGCATCGATTTAAATCCTTTATACCAATCGATAGAGAATTATTTTATGAGTCTGACTACGTACTTAACTCAAAATCGACATTTTTGGACTAAAATCCTTTATACTTATCAGTACAGAAATTTGATGCGTTATTCAGCAAAAAGCAATTTCACATGAATGTTATTTTTAGAATTAAATACAAATCTAATAAATAAAAAAAAAAATAAAAATAAAAGCAGATTTCTTTTACAAAAACGGTAAATATATATATGTATTTTAATGTTCTTTCTTTCTTTCTTTGTTATTATTATTATTATTATTGTTGTTGTTGTTGTTGTTGTTAGTTATTTGATTTTTTTAAAGTACTTCATTTAATAAATTTTACTCTAGGTCAATGTTTACTGAGTTTTAACCCATTTCGTACGCAAGGAATGATCGTAAAGCATCACTTAAGCACCTTTATAAATATAATAGGTTAAATAATTTTCTTCAACAATATAACAATTATTTTTACATGGCACCGCAAAACTGGAGTATATAAATAATAAGAAAAAAAATAATAAATAAATAAACACCTCAAAATGCAAGATCTTGCAAAATTTGTTTCCGGTCAAAGAATACAAGACTGTTCCTCAGGCAAACAATGTAGGCACGCGTGCTGCAAAAACAGCAGCAACGCACAAGAAAAAGAAAAAGAAGAAAAGGAAAAAAAAAAAAAAAAAAAAAAAGAGCGTACCGCTTTGCTTCCTTACTTTGTTCACCTGCCTAAAAGTCGTGTGTTCTTTCGATCCGAAATAATTGTTGAGAATTCTTGCGTTTTATGGCGTTTATTTAAAGTTTCTTACTTATAACAATTATCATATCTGCTAACCATCTCATTATTAATCGTAACACTGTTGCGCCCCTTTAAAAACGTCCCTTTTTCCACACCACTTTATTTTTAGTGTAAATACTCCAAATGTAGTTACAATTAAATAAGTATAAAATTATTATATATATAAAAAAAAGACTGGTGTGGAGAAAAAAAAAAAAAAAGGTGGGAACTAAAAATATTAAGATTCATAACGAGGTGGTTGGCAGGTACGAACTGTGTATTTTAAAATAACTTTTATAGATATTAAAAAAAAAACATAATTTTATATATTACATTATCAGTGAGTTTCATCATTATACACCAAAATGTAAAATACTTGCACTTATACTGATCATTGTACTTTATATTCCAGCTGTACGCAAAAGAAATTGCCCAAATAAAAAATCAGTTTGGTAAGTGGATCTTTATTATAATTCGTACAACTTGTTTAGTTAAAAGTATGAAATTTAAGAAAGTATGATTTTTTTTACAGACATTTCTTGAGACTAAGATATTTTTTATTCAATAAAATTGTTAAATGAAGGTGCTCTAATCACAATACGAAGTATTGATTTGTATTGCAGAATATCATAAATGCAGAACTGCCAACAATTTTAACTTTTATATCAGAATTAACACCATTAATTTTAAATGGAATATGTTATGTATATATTTTCGACGATTAATATTAAGGTAAACAGCTATAAAAAAAATTCCGGTTTGAAGTCTCTTTTGAAAAACGGGAAACTTGGCACCTATGTAAACGTAATCTAATTTCATGAGAGGCTATTTGATGTCATAAATCGATAATTGCAAATCTCATTTCAATAAATTTGAAAGTGAGATTTTTTGTAACGAATACGATAAATATTCCTGTTATGCTTATCATTGCAGATAAATTTCATAAAGTTCAATATTATAAAACAAAATTTTACGATACGGAAGGGATTAAAAAATTAAATTTGTATGTCAAACATAAATTACGTAATGTAAAAAACTATTACGTTGTGTCCATCACAAAACTTTCTTCTATATTATCCTATACAAATTCACGCGCTAAAAAATATTTGATATTTTTTTACCCGTTAGGAATGCAGACGATTTTCAACTCAGTACCATATTATACTAAGTGTCCAATGGAAGTTAATTTTTACTGTGCAGATGACATCATACCATTATCCGAGACAATTGCAGTGTAGCAGCGCCACCTATCGATCAATAGGCACCCAAATTCAATCAGCATAATCTCTCATAATGAACTTTACATATATAAAACTTTGTTTGATTATGCGCAATAGAACCTGAGACATAGCCTCCCCTTATTCTGCAGATATCACTGTTTAAGAGCGCCACCTGCTGAGCGATTAACGCTAAAACTTGATAGAAGTTAATATATGACAAGGTGCATCTGCATATGAATTTATATGTAATTCTGTGCAGTTATAAGAGAGATACAGCCTTTCATGAAACTAAGAAAGTCACTGCATAGCAGTGACACCTGTTCTGCAATTGGAATCGAACATTGCAGAATAACATTGAACTAATATGTGTCAAGGAGCATTTTCACATAAATTTATATGCAATTCCGTGGAGTAGTTTGTGAGATATAGACTTCCCTGAAATTACGGAAATCACTGTATAGTAGCGCCTTCTGTTGTGCAATTTGAACCAGTTTTATTTATATTATTCTAACATACATATAAAAGGACGTCCTTCAATATATATATATATATATATATATATTTTTTTTTTAATTCCACCCTGCATATTATTACAAAGTCTGTTACATTTATAAGTTATTTCGGATCTTTATTAATCCCGCCTTTTTTTCATACAACATTTTTTTCAATGTAATATTCTTATAACTTTATCGTAGTTTTACATTGGAAGAAAATATTCTACAAATAAGGTGGGGTAAAATAAAGGTCGGGCTAAAAGTGCTCCGGAACAAGTTATAAAAGTTAATATGTCCAGTTATTATAGTAATTTTCCTCAAAATTAGATGAAAATTCTCAATCCGGGGTTAATTTAAGCTTCGTTTAAAAACAACTTACATTATTATATTTCCGCGGTATGTAGCACAGATGCACGAAAATAAGTTTTTTTATTAACTGTATACCTAAACTTTAAAGACTTGTGTTATTATTATTATTATTATTATTATTATTATTATTAAGTGTGACAGTTTAAAATGCATTTTTAACCTATACAGTGTTCGTACGGACTCACCCTTTTGAAAGGGTTTCCCCACAGCAATTTTAATATAACAACATTTTACCATAGATGCCAACATTTTAATTTATTCCGGAATATTTTTAGCCCCGCCTTTATTCCATACCACTTATTATTATTTTTTTTTTCTTATTTTATGGAAGTTATATGTTGGTGAAAAAAGTTTCTATAAATAAAGTGGTGGGAAATAAAGGCGGGGCTAAAAATACTCCGGAATAAATTAAAATGTTGGCGTCTATGTTTTACTTAAAATTATAAATTTATTTAACGGCAAAAACTGCTCTAAAATTATACTGGTGCCGAAGAAGGACCGTACAAAACATTTTTTAGTTGTCCACTTTTTTAAAATTCCGTAATAATGTTGAAGTATTTCTTCGACGATGTACTAAAAGTAAAATTTTAAAATGTTTGAAATTTCAGAATACTTCTTAAAATGTGTTTAGTTATTTTTGGTTCATAACCAGTCTCCTATGTTTTTATATTTTAGTGCTACTTTAATGATTTTCAGTACTTGCAAGATTACATTATTGGCAAATAGTATTATGGCATGTTCAATATGAAAAGAAAAAAAATCTTTGCATTAATTTATGCATTGAAGAAAAAAAAAGAAAAAATCAGGTGTTAACCACCATACGACTTCCATTACGAACTATTGCGTCCATTATAAGAACTTGTCTCGAACATGTGTAAAGACATATGAACAGAGATGGCACAGCGAGTTAAAAAAAAAAAAAAAATCGGTAGAACGTTTTTAGAAATACCCATTTCCGAGATCTAAAACTGGCCTACTTAATCAGGGTGATTGTGAATTCTTCTGTAATAACCACGTAATTCAATAACGCGAAAGAGTATCTAAAAAAGAAAAAAAAAAAAAGGGTTTATGTAGCAAATTTTAAGAAAATCGTTAGAGCGTCTTTTCAGATACTGACTTTCACCAAAATTTCGCAAACTCTTTTCTGTACAATGATTTTTAAATGGACGCACTTGCGAGACCTCATTTGGCATACATTAAAGGACGCCCATCAATTTTCGTGAATTAACTCTTCGCTGACCCAATAAAATTTCACTCTTTTGGTCGGTGTGGGACATATTTATTCAATATACACCGCTAAATTTCAAATACAACGTTTGCCTAAACACTTTTTAAATTATTCGCTCAAATATCACTCCTCATAATTATTGGTGATAGTTCAACCATAGCCTCCTAAAGTAGATGCCTTCTGGGTGGCTCGGAAACTTGGCAACATTTCAAGCGGTAGACAGCGCCACCTGGTGCAGGTTGTGCGACTTTTTTATTCAACTCTCACCAATAATTTTAAGAAGTGATATATGATATATATAATCTACGTTTCTTCGACTCTATTCGCATTTCATGTATATCAAATCCCACTTTTAAAATTTTTGGTGGCTGTTCAATAAAAAAGTCGCGCAATCTGTACCAGATGGCGCTGTCTACCGCTTGAACTGTTGCCAAGTTTCCGAGCTACGCGGAAGGCATCTAGTTTAGGAGGCTGTGGTTCAACAAGAGAGTCCCTAAATTCGGCAACAATGTTTAAAGCTTTAGGGCCGGCAAAGGTTTAACCAACTATTACATACGAAAGGACATCTAATAGGGCGTTTATATAGCAATTTCGAAGAGTTGTTTCGAGTTCTTTTACAGATAAAAACTTATGGTCCTACTCCGGTTTCACGTGTTGTACTTCCGGTTTTCTAATTTCGATCAAAAAATTAAAATAGCATCTGTACACCAGACATCATTGAATTCTGAAGTTTCGTTCTTCTACCTTTATTGTTATCCGAGCTATAATCAAAGAGTTTGGATATAATAATCAGTAGATTCCCCACTCACACACACACACATATTAACAAATTGCAAAAAACGACTTTTTCGGACTCAGGAAACCTTAAAACAGGTAAATCAAAGCTGCTAATATTTTAATTTATTACGGAGTTTTTTTAGCCCCGCCTTTAATGTATACCACTTATTTTTTAAGAGTTTTTTTTTTTTTTTTTTTTTAATCGAAGTTATGTAGTGGAGAAAACATTTTTTTTATAAATAAAGTGGTGCGAAATAGAGGCGAGGCTAAAAATACTCCGGATTAAATTAAAATATTGGCAGCTATGGGTAAATCAGTTGAAAAATCGATATCGATTTTTGGTACCGAATACAATACACCCATTACCTACGATAGTAGGGTAATGAAGCACATTTCAAAAGCATGTTATTATTAATAATTTTATAATAATCTAATACATTATTATATAATATTTTAATGCTAATATTTTCAGGTTTAGACATATTTAAGAAAGGCTGGTTTACCGAAGCAGGGACAAACAATGGAGATTTGGCTGCGTCTATTCATGTGAAAAAGATTCTATTCCACGAAAAATCGAAATACCAAGATATCTTGATATTTCAGAGGTATTTCTGTTTATATCAAATACTTCTCTATTCAAAGATGCCAACTTTTTAATTTATTCCAGAGTATTTTTACCTCCGTCTTTAATTCGCACCAATTTATTTATAGAAAAATTGTCTCTAATATATAACTACTATCAAAGAAGAAACAAATTACTTTTAAAATAACATTAGTATGAAGTAAAGACGGAGCTTTTGGCTTTTTGCTATCACGTTCCGCCTTTGCGCGTTATTCTTTCAAGTTAAATTATTTTAAAACAAGGTTTTCTTTATCGATATTTATATTGCATATGAATATACATATTAATTATACTACTTCTAGTGAAAGTATTCGTTTTCATAGTATTTTGATTGTACAAATATGAATATAGGGTATATTCTTAAGAAATACAACAACATACAAATTGCAAAAGAAATGGCCAGTGGAGGAGTTACAGATTTCCAAATGACGAGAATCTACGTCAGCGGTCATGAAAGTGTTAAAATACTCCGGAATAAATTAAAATGTATGCTCTATTACAAACAAAAATAATCCTTAACACTTTCCCGATCGCTGACGTAGATTCACGTCATTTAAAACTTTTTAACTCCACCAGTAGGCGTTTCTTACGCAATTTGTAAGTTGTTTTTCTCTCAAAAATATACCCAATATTCATATTTTTACAATTAAATATGCAATGGATACAAATACGTTGATTTAAAAGTATGCAATTATAATGTATATCCATTTATAATATAAATGTGATTACAGAAGATTTTGTTCTGAAATATTGCAAGTTGGGCGATTAACGCCCACAGGTAGACCTTACTGTCAAAAAGACAAAAGTATGCGGCACATCAATATTGCACTGCATTTTTAATTTTTCTTTTCTTTTTTTTCTGTATATGCTATAAAAACATAATTAAAAAATCATTATCAAAAATGTTTTAATCGTTCTCATATCTTTTTTTTTTTTTTTTTTCATTTCAGCAAATGTATTTTAATCGTTGGTTAACTTTCAGTTACCATATATATATATATATATATATATATATTTCGACAGAATATTTCATACTAAAGCTTACGTAAACAATTTTTGCACATGCAGAAATTTCAACGTTTTTTTTTTTTTTTTTTTTTTTTTTTTTTTTTGTACTTTCGAAATATTATTTATGCATGACATTTTTGTAGAGTAATTTTTGAATTTGTACTATTCAAAAAACACAAAAATTTTTTTGACGACACACCAAATCTTTTTTACACGAGATTATATTTTGATAATAATTTTTGGTTAAAGTATTTTTAAATATTTATATATTTTTTACTTAAAAGATATGAACAATATATTCTTTCGTAATCCAAATGGGTTTAAAATTGAGATTAGGGCGTTGATCTACGGTCTCTTATTGCATGTTAAAGCTCATTATACTGTTGCCTAAGTCTTAAATTTGATTTTGTATAACATCGATTATGCATGGCTATGAGTGTTGCCACATTTAGCCATATTGCCAAATTTTTTTGCCAAATTTTGTCTTTTTTTTTAGTAATCACCAATAAATTTGAGGAATGATATTTCATATAAATGACAGACAAGACAATTAATCGATGTAATAAGGCAAATATATCAATTAAAAGTTTCTTAAATTGGCAACAATCGGGGCTGAATCAATATTCGTAACCGACACATGGTACCTGAAGACTAGGGTGCTATACATTCGGCTACCAGATGGGCAAAAACCAAATAAGAAAAAAAAAAAATAAAGTTTTCAAAAATTACGGGTTTTGGTTAATGTAACCAAAATTTTATTCTGTTTTCTTTTAATTTTTAATAAACTAAAGAACGTAAGGCGAGAGTACTAACTATTTCACTCGTAAATGGGCGTAAACGAAATTGAATGATTGCATAGTTGCCAACATTTAAATTCATTTTGGAGCGCTTTTAGCCCCGCCTTTATTTCACCTCAATTTATTTAAAGAATAATGTTCTTGATTACATAACAACGATAAAGTAAGAAAACAAGTTTATTTTAATAAAAAAGTTGTATGAAATAAAGGCGGAATTAAAAATGCTCTGGAATATATAAAAATGTCATCATCTCTGCGATAGCTTAGCTTTGAACCTAATACTGAATATTATTATTACCCACCCCATTTTCCACACCACTTAATTTTTAGAGTAATTTTATTCAAATGTATGTACAATGAAAGAAAAAAAGATTTAATTTGAAAAGTCCGGAGTGACTCCTCTCGACTTTCCGAACATTAAGTAATTAACGCTTGCATAAATAAATAAAAATAAGAGAAAATTATAATAGGGTGTATGAGTAGTTTTCTTCATATAGTACGTTGTTTAATTTAACTCTATTACCCTTCAAATAATCTGAGCCCACAGATCATAATGATAAATTTTCTTTGTGTCCCTGTAAAAATCTCTAATATCACTAAAATCTATAAAGTTCGTGGAGTGGTTACCTACCACATTCATATACATTTTCAGATCAAACGGATGAGGCATTTATACGCTATAACATTTTAAATAACTTTAGCCCATAAACCACAATGATACAGCATTTTTCTTTGTATCGCTGTGTATAAGTGTTAGATTCACCAAAACCTCTGAGGTTTGTGCGACTGTGACCAGTAACATGTGTATGAATTTTCAGTTTATTCAAATAAGGAGTTTAGACGCAATTGCACTTTAAATAATTCGAGCTTATAGGGCTTAATGATTAAGAATTTTTTGTTGTGTCCCTTTAAAAGAACTATAAGTGCTAGATTCACCAAAACCAATTGGGTTCATTTCCACTGACATACATGCACACACACACACACACACACACACACACATATATATATATATATATATATATATATATATATATATACACATCGTAAAAACAGTAAATAGGAATTCGGGAGACCTTAAAACGTGCAGAAACACCATTTAATTAATAAATCAGCTAATTATTAATCTATGTAAATTTGTTTTAAAACATAAGAAAACTATCTTGCCGATTTATATGTGTCTTGATATATTTATATTTAATTCTTCGCAGTGGATCTTTCGGAAGAGTTCTCGTCCTGGATGACGTCATTCAGCTGTCAGAGATGGATTATTTTGTTTATCAAGAAATGGCTACGTTTCTACCTCTCAACTCGCACCCAAATCCAAAGAAGGTAAATAAACATTTTATAATACTTTTTCTCAAACTGAAGCAACGAGATATATAAAGTAGAGTGATAAATGGTAACCCTTGAGAAGGTCCAAGATGAGTCATGTGACATGCTCTCCTTGCACCTACGTATTCGATGGTTCCCTTGGTAACAGCTTTTTTTCAGTAAATTTCTATGGCAACGGTTTGGAGTTTGTTCTTCGCATAAGTCATAAACGCCAATGTTTTTGTTTACTTACGTAGTTTAATATTCTTTTGTTCTAAATCATTTTGATTTTTATTTTACTTCTTTTTTATTTCGTGTAGTTGCACATTAACCGACAAAATGCTTAAAAATAGTTGAAAATTTATTATTTGTTGTTAAATTTAGTTCTTTAAAAGTTTAAATTTTCTTTTATAAACACTTTTAAACTTCGTTGGGAAACGATGAAAAAAAAATGTATTTTATTATTTATTAAAATGTGAAATATGTGTAAAATTATTTTAAAAACAATTTATTTCCGTCATAGGACTGTCATATTACCTAATAATAATGATAATTTTCCAACTGATATTTTAAATGCCAAAATCGTGATAAAGGGCCAAACACAGCAACCTATTCGAGCATGTCACGTGATTCATCTTGAACCACGGAAAGTTAATCCTTCATCCATTGAATCAGCACTCTAATTTATATATCTCGTTGGACTGAAACTTACAGCTACCCACAAAAAAAAAAAAAAAAAGTGAACAAGATATTTGTGTGAGAATAATTACAATAATTATAATAATAATAATAGGTGTATACAAATTGATTTGAATCAGTGCCTATTATTTTATGTATAACTTAATTTTAAATAAGTGTTTTTGGGTCAGCTGTTTTTAATTATTAAACACGCTTATATAAAGAAATATATTATTATTATTTTTATTATTATTATTATGGAATTATGTAGTCGATACAGTGAAGTCGCATTATCGTGTATAATCAAAGTATGCGCTTACATTTAGTTTCAAGAAAACTGTGGAAAGGATGGATGTACTAAACAAAAAACCAAAAGTCATCAAAAGTGAATTAAAATAACCTAAAATTTTACTTATATAACAGACATTTAATAAAAAGTTTAAATAAAATTGTTATTATTCAAATCCTTTCCTAAATATTCAACCAAAATTTCGTGTGGTAAACTTATAATTTCTATATTTATAATGTTACGAATTAATAAATAATAGTAGTTATTTTTATATAATTTCATTCAAAAAGGCTTAGTCAGGCTATAAAATGCTCATTTACTGCATTTCTAGCTTGCTTCCGCATTAAAATAGCTACTTTTTTTTTAACCCGTTAAAAAGCTTCATTAAAGAAAGTAATTTTCTTCGCGCCAAATGTGGTGACTTTTTCGTTCTTTGATGTCTTTTTTGGCGACCTTGGCGAGAAAATGCTTATTATTGATATACCAAATATCAAAGCTCTAACTTGATTATTCTAGGAGTTACTGAAAAATTCTGGATTAATAAATTTATACTTTGATTCTAAGAAGTTTATTTCCATCGATCTTATTTTATTGAAAATATAACAAAAGTATCTGAATCTAAGCTTGGAAAATTTATCTAAAGAAGCATCGCTTATGGCTTGGATTCTTTTTTTTTATTATTATTATTATTCCTGTGATTATCATTCCTGTCATTATTTCGTACGAATGTCAAATTTTGCAAAGTTTTCAGAAAGATTTACTTATTTCGAATGATTTTACAGGTTGAAGCAAGATATTCGTTGTAATTAGATAAGTTCTTATGGTAGTTACAATGGAATTTGCGAAGTTTAGCTTTCGGTGAAAATTTAGTGTAAGGCTGAATTCGAAAATATTTTTAAGAAAGTATGAGGTAGCAGATATTTAAAATGACGCTCCAATAATGACCTATTTAGGCAGCGAGTTTTGTGAGATGAGGGAGATGAGTTGAGTTTGGAGTTCAAATTCAGCGAGTTTGGTTGAGATCTGTTTCCGGTTGGTTGGGTTTTACGTCGCACTAGTGCTGCGCAGATGAGCAATTGGCGACGGTCTGGGACTCACCCCTAGAGGTGGTCCGGAAACATGCCATCGCAATTTTGATCCTCCACGGAAGGGGTGGCTCTCCCGCTTCGGTGACCCCACAGAGGTATAATTTTTGATGGGATAATGGAGGACATTGCGGCCACGACAGATTTTACATGCATCACCAACCATTAGTACACACGACGGTCTTTGGCCGGCTCCAGTACCGAACCCGCAATCTTCCAATTACGAGGCCGGTGCTCTAGCGACTGGGCTACCGCTGCCCGATCTGTTTCCGGAGCTATGTACTTCAGAATTTTATTTCTAGAGAGTTTGGGTAGCTATTCCTTTTCGTTTAGACAGACGTTTATTTATTTAGACAGACAATATGAAATCCCTGAGGGATGAAGCCCGTATTGACCAAAGGAGAGAGTTGGATGTGGTGTTCCCGCACGGGATTTACAAGCGGAGCGATCACAATGCAAAGTCCCCTAGTTAATAAAGAATGGCCATTGTATTAGTTTTATCTATATTTGTCGTGCATCATAATATAACATTAATAAATTATTTCTGTTACAGGTCTTAATAATTGGCTGTGGGGATGGAGGATTGATACAAGAATTTACCAAACATCCATTAGTAGAATCTATTACTGTATGTGAAATCGATAAGGTAAACAATAATTAAATAAGCAGTGATATCTGTCTATAAAAAGTAATATATATATATATATATATATATATATATATATATATATATATATATATATATATATATATATATATAATTGACAGTACAATTTAAAATAAAGAATAAAAGAAATAAATTTCTGTGTACAACAATAAAATGTTTTGCTAAGGACGCTTTATTCAATTCCTTCTATTAGTTCATACTCCCCCTATATATATCTTGCACAAATCTCGCAATCGATTTTTAACTAACTTCCCGACTAGCTAGAAATTTGAAACTTTCAGGATTGCTCAGAACACGATGACAACATAATACTTCGAAGTTCGATTTTCGAATTTTTTATTAGTTTGCTTACAATTAATTAAAATATGAATATAATAACATCTCAATAGCGTTAAAAGAGCCATTAAAATATTAGCTATAATTTAATTGTTACCAAAAGAAAAAAAAAAATACGAGTTCATTCTCTTTCGAAATAAAAATAAATACATTTAATTAAACGTGAACATTAAAAAAATATAAAAAAATGTTAAATTATGCATCTCACAAAAATTGACGTCAATATCAATTAAAAATTTTTATGCACATTAATAAGAGCTCTATGATTCCTGAGAACGTTTAAAACATGGTACATAAAAAGTTTTTTTTTTTTTTTTAAATCTCATAATTATTTTTATTTCATTTTGCACGCGCGCTTTTTATCTCCTAATTCAAAATTATTTAAAAAAAAAAAAACTTTTTCGTTAGTTTTTGTAAGTAGGAATTGACTTTTATAAAATTTCTTTTATATTACATGTTTTTATATTTCTTTTACAAACTAATTTCCTAAATTATTACAAACTATTTTCCTCAATTATTCACCATTTTCATTATTTTTATATTTCACTACATTTTATTAATTGTTCTCTATGCATTGGTAATTCTAGTTGATAACTTTGAGTAAGCATGTGTGCTACTTCGAGGAAGCCGCAAATACATCGAACCACTATATATATATATATATATATTTTTTTTTTTTATATTTATACCAGAAAATCTATATCTTTCTCATTAAAACTGTTTAAATTTGAAATATTCGTATAAAGATTTAAAATTGCGATTTCTCATTCTTTATTACTCAACATATTTATATACTGGGTGGCCATAATTATACTGTGTTTACTGTAATATGTAGTGCAATTTAATTATATCAAAGTTTGTAGGAAAATTAAACAAGACGGAGGATGAAGCGTTCTGCAAAAATAAATAAAGAAAACATTAAAAGACAAAAAAATTCCAAAAATTTATCGCTAGAGAGGATGTGGTGCTGTTTTTCTAAGTACACTGAGAAAAAATTCTGTAACTGACATCTAGAATCTCAATTGTGGCTCTAGAAAAAATAGTTCCATGTCATCCTTATAAATTTTAGTCCCCTTGGAAAGCGAGTTCTAGAAGCCCCTATAGAAATTCTAGAGAGTTTGCCTATATTCTCGAGGGCAAAGTTATTTAAAAATCTCTGCAAATGAATGAGACTACAAGAAGCGGGTTTTAGCAACTATAATCTTGGTTTGTTACCGAATTCTAGAAAATCAAGCGAGAATTTCTCACAATACAAATGATTCAGAATATTTAGAGTATTCAGAATATTGTTTCACCATCTAAAAATGTGTACACTAGAAATTCTCGATCATTTCATCTATTCAGTTTATTGGTGTACGTTATGCGCATTGCTCGGAAATCTACATTTCTAGTTAAGGGATTTAGAAAATGGCCACTTATTCATTCTAGTGGAAGACGGTACATATTTTTTCTCAGAGTAAGTTTTTGTCGTAATTTATAATTGAAAATTGATAATAGTGCATTTTTTTTTAAGTACTGCTCTTGTCCTATTAACAATTTTGAAATCGGTAACATCATGCTAATTTGTCCGTGACAAAAGTTTTACATAGAAAAACAGCGCCACATTTTCCCCTATCGTTAAATTTTCGAAAATTATTTATTTTATTTACTTATTTTGCGAATTCATTCGTCCCCCGTCTTGTTCAATCTTACTACAAAATTTGGGGCTATTCTTGCAATTAGATCGCGTCTGTAAGCAATGTCAGTTTAATTACAGCTACCCTCTAAATAAAATTTATTTTTGAAATGTTTTAAAAACATATTCAAATCTATACATGAATTTCTGATATTCTTTACCTTTTCTCAGCTGTGCTTAAACTATGAATAGCAATTTAAATATAATTAACGGTTACATACATAATCATGCATTATTTTTCATATAAATTGTGCATACATTACTTACACTATTCAGTAATATGTCGTGGAATATATTCTTTTATTAAATTTCTGTATAATGCAACCAATATTTTTCATAATTAATTAAAAATTCTTAAAATTATTTTACTGTACGACGATAATTTTCATAAGACATAATAATATTTTTAATAGGTTGTCATTGAAGCCAGTAAAAAGTATTTGCCTTTTACTGCGAAAGGGTTTGACAGTCCAAAACTCAAGCTATATATACAGGATGGAGCAGAATATTTGAAAAAACATAAACGTGAATTCGATATAATCATAAACGATGCACCAGAACCTGAAGGTATGTTTGTATAATATATATGTTTTATGTATATATTTATTTATTTATACATGCGTTATAATATATATATATATATATACTGTATGTTGACGTGATATATGCACTTTTTTGTTTATCTTTAAGAATACATATTCGTTTCTTAAAAAACATTATGTAGAACGACGGGAATATAAATAACAAAATTGATTTTGAAAATGTTACGAATAATCAAATATTATTTACGCAATATTTTTTCGTTCGCACACGAGGACTGAACTGTTATAGCCCAAACGCGATATCATGGGTAGTAATTATCTACGGACCCAATTGCAAAATCAGTACATTAGTTACAAGTTAGAACTATTTACAATTTAAAGAACTTATATTTTATTGAATTTTAAAAGTGTAATTTATTTTTATGTTAAAAAAGTTTAAATTATTGACGCTTCCAAAAAAGGATATAGAAATGTTCCAAATATGCAGATTACTACTATTATGCAGTATAAATATGTTGACATCAGTTTAATGTAATTAAAAATTTATAAGAAGAGTGATGTTTCAGGGATAATCTCGATCAAATACATAAATAAATTTATCTGATATATATTGTTTTGCTGGAAAGGATATTTTTCAGTTTTTCAGTCAATACGATTAATAAAAATATACTTTCTTTGTGAAAAATGCAATAAATATTATTTCCCTCTCTAATGGTGCGGCACGTGGACTAAAGGGGGTGAGGTCACCGAATTGATAGCCACTTGGGAAAGAGAACCCGATAGTGGCCGTTGCTACACCTACTAGATACAACACATCCATACCTTTCCCGGTCCCTACCCTGTTGGTGTCGAGAAAACTAAGTACCTCACAGTATGGGGTGTGGTGGTAGTTAGATAGCATATAACATAACACACATCATCGTAAAAATAGCAAAAATGAACTCATGGAAACTAAACACATATAGATACATCAAAATCTCAGTTTCCAATTTTTGGCATGACTATAATACTTTTCTTACATAGTATGTTCGGAAAATAAAAATGCTGTTGCATACAATGTAAATATCTCTTTAATGTTCTAATTAATTATTATCAATCTTCAGATGTTTGGAAAGTGCTGACATATTTTAAATCAGTTATAAAAAAAAAAATCTATTTATATAATGTGCATATTTTTAATGATAAAACACAACAAAAGTGTTCAAAATAAAGACTATTTTTCTCTTTTGGGTATTCAAGAACACAATATACAAATTTTAGTTTCATTTTGGCTCTATTTTTTTTTTTTTTTTTTTTTTTTTTTTAAGTATAAATCTGAAAAAAAAAAAAATAGGCCATAGCTACAGACTGTAAAATCATGTCACTAATATTACTGAAAAACATTGCGACAAGAATGTTTTTTAAACAGGGGGTTTACTTTTTTCTGTTAACAATCTTAAATGAAAGATAGTAGTTGTCATTATCTTAAATCAAATGCCATTTATTTCATAAGAATTGTGTATTTATTTTAATATCAATTCAGGGAATTTTCCATATTATTTTACAAACTGTACTTCAACAACATAAAATCAAAATTTTTGTTAATATAGGAAATTATTGTATTAGTTAAGTTATATTGTATATGTTTCATGAATTATGTGTTTATTTAATACCAATTTCCTGTATAATAATAAGTAAAAAAATATTACTATAGAAAGATTTTATATTAATTACTTATATTCTATATATTTCATACATTATGTGTTTATTCAATATCAATTTCCTGTATAATAATAAATAAAACAATCTTTATGAATTTACATTTACCCTCTGTAGGACCTGCACTTAGCCTGTATAAACCATCCTATTACGAAGCTTTACAACAAGCTTTAAGACCAGGTGGTATCCTTATGTCTCAAGGTATGAAATATATTATTTATCATAAATTATATTTTAATATTATCACTAAAGATACGCACATATTTTCAGGAAAAAAAAAACATTGTAAAACACATGCGCAATAAGTACTTCCTGCACCCATCTTTATAAACTGATACAGATTTGTCAAAAAATGACTACAGCTAAGAAATGGCTTCAGTTTCATCTTGTTTGAAAACAAATATCGCATGTGTTATTCTTGCGTAAATACTCTTTTTAAAGGTTACTGGTAGAAGAATCTAATGTACAATTTGCGTTGTGATCCGTAGAGCACAAGTGTTTCACAATCATTAATAAGATTTGCAGTGATTGCATATAAATTCAATTTTTAAATTTGTATTGGGGTCAAAGTGGAATTCTACAATACTAAAAACGCAAAACACGTCGGCTTGATCCTCCATGGACCAACGTGTTCTATTAATTTAATTATTTATTATTTATTTTGCTGATAACTAACAGATGCCAACTGATAAGAGGAATGTTTTCAGTATCTTCACATTAATCTAAGCTGTAAAAATGACGAGAGAGTGGCAAAAATCACAATTAAAGTTAAAGATATGTTGCTCACTTCACACTGCGGTTGGTTGTAGGATTTAAGGCCGATTGACTCCTGATGTGACCTAGGCCTAGAGGGGGAGTGCCCTCCGTGGGGGTGTTTTTAAGGGGTCCTAGCCCGTATTTACGCGAGTTTCGGAGGAAACCACGGAAAACTCCGAACGGCTAGGTCGATGAGCGCGACCTGGGATCGAACCCGGCACCTCCCATCTACCAGCTTTGAGCGCAGAACCGCTCGGCCGCTGGTGGGCCTTCACACTGCGGATCGCAGAGCTAGAGAATTTTGCATGAAGGTCCATTTCAATCTCGCCTGATGCACTCCGAAGCCCCATTTTTAAATTTTGATTTTTTTTTTTTTTTTTTTTTGTAATTAATTCAAAAACTTTCAAATTGAAAAAAAAAAAAATGCTTGGTGCTGCCACCTGTTGCCAATGAGTGAATATGTTAATCTGTCCGAAAAAGGTCTTGAATAATAGCAGAGCCACTTATCGCCCAGTTAACACCTAATGCCCAGTTAAGGCGCAAATGCAAGCTGTGGAGACCTGGAACGGATAAAGTTCAGGCGATTAAGACGCTTCCGTTAGGAATTAGAACCTCAGTCCTGCTTTTAAGCGATTTCAATGGAATTTTTCTTTTTCCTTTTTATTTATAATGTGATTTAAGTTATTAACTTTTCGTGTGACAATCACACAACTTTCTCTTACCTTGAATATAAATACTATAAAGACAGATTACAGAATAAGGGACAAGTTAATAAGTACTGCATATGAAAGTACTTTAAAAACACAGTTAAAAATAGCTTTTCTTAGCATGTATTTCTGTATGTTAGGGGTTATCGCCGCCTCGTTTTAACATACTACCTTCATCGTTTTATGGATGTTATTAAACTCAGCCTAAAATCAATCTATTCCACATTATTCAGACAAGTTTCACACGTTCCACGTATTGAAACTTAGAAAGCTTGGTCACAGATAAGGCGGCCGTCTTAAATGTTTTTCAAATATTTAATAAAAATGTAACATTCACAATCAATGAACCCCAATATACATAATTAATTCAAAAATTCAGCGTTGAAAATTAAAAATCAAAGAATACTTTATATACTGTGTTGAGTATAAAAATTTATTATATTTCATAAACAGCGTTTCCTGGACATGGTAAAATGTAGCATAGCACTTTCGTCAATCACGTTAAATAGAATAAAAAATTTGAATAACCCTGTATATTAGCTATAATGTATGTACACTGTATAAACTTTACTTAAATTTAACACAATATGATAAATACATAACATAATGTGAAATTCACTTCTAAAAAACAAACATAATTTATTTGCAAGTTGAAAGAAAAACGAACTTTCAAAAGACATGTTGTTGTTATCGTGTGCCACTCTGAAATTCCGACCCCCCGGTAGTGGAACTAACCGGACTTTTAAGGAATGAGGGGTGCGTCTTCCGTTATTTAGGAGCGCCTCATAGGGAGGAAATACGACTTTAGCTCCAGAAGCTGGTGATAGATGGCAGCACCAGCCAAACAACTCGAATTTTGATCCGGATCAGAGCGAGTTAAACCCATGTTCCGGTACCCCCAGATGTATAATTTTTATGGGAACTTGGAGGACTTTGCGACCACGACGGAATTTAACGTGCACCAGTCGCCATTAGCGTACACGACGGTCTTCGGCCGGCTCTAGGACCGAACCCGCAATCTTTCGATCACGAACTCGCTGCTCTCACCGACCAGGCTACAGCGGCCTGGACATAACATGCAAGCAATCCTGGCAATCCTGGCAATCCTGGCAAAAGACATAACATGCTATTGTAGATCTACATTACGTTAAAAAAAATAATTCAAAGATTTCGAGGGAGTTGCAATGAGCAAAATATATATATGTGGGAAGAGGCAATAAAATGTGGAAAACACACTGTATATTAATTTAGGTTATAATTTAGAGGTCATCAAATTCTTCCGTTACATTAAAATGATTTTTTGTGCGATGTTATCATTTTTACTTAGATTACCCGAATACCGCAATTAATGGAAGTACTGTATTCGGTCTAAAAATTCGATATCGTGTTTTCCCTTGATTTACGCTTTTTAAGGTCTTCTGAGTCAAAACAAAAAGTTTTTGCAATTGGTTAGTGTGTGTGTGTGTGTGTGCGGGGGGGGGGAATATTCTGGCTGTCATATCTCCGAAACTAACAAAGATAGAACGTCAGAATTCAGGACTGCCTGATATACAGATGAATTTTTCAAAATATGGTGAAAATTGGAAAACCGGAGGTGGGGCATTCGAAAACCGGAAATGGAGCTGTAAGTCCATATCTCCTAAAACGGCTCTAATGATTTTCTTCAAAGTTTCTATATAAATATTCGATTGATATAGTTGGTTAGTTCAGGAAAATTGATAGGCGTCATGTATAAATAGCTCAGTTTCAGGTTTCGCAATTGCAAGCTCGCCATATTAACTCCCTTTTAAATACTCCTTTGTTTGTAATTATTGTTTTCCTCTGGGAAAAGAATGTTTCAAAAAACTGCTCTACCATTTTCTTTCTCCTTATTTTTTAACTAGCTTTAAGACCCGGTGGCATCCTTATGTCTCAAGGTATGAAATATGTTATTTATCATAAATTATATTTTAATATTATCACTAAAGATACGCACACATTTTCAGAAATAACACTGTATATTAATGTAAACTCCTTTTATTTGTCTTTACACGTTTATTAAGTTCCTCTTACGGGAAATATTTTATACAAAAATATTTTATCCGAAAATATTTCACTAGAATATATATATATATATAGTATATAGATTTTTACTGCGTTAGGTCAATACATATTCTGATCACATTATCTTTTCTAATCCAATATACAAAAAATGCATATAATACGTGTAATAGTGGGTAGTGTAAGTCGTGTGATTGTTTTACATCAGATTTTTTTTTTTTTTTTTTTTTTTAGAATGTGTGATAATTGGCATCACAGTGCCTACATTTCTCGCCTGCTGAAATTTTATGTTTTTATTTCGACCCAAAACAAATGTTGCGAGATTTACTGGATTTTACAGTGTTAATATGCAAGGTTTTTATTTTTCCAGTTGCAATTACATAAATTATCTGAAATTTTAGGATGTGTATTCTGGAGTGATCTACCTGTTGTGAAGGAGATTGTGTGCTTGGCTAGACCTTTCTTTCCTGTTGTGAACTATGCACTTTCTTTCACAGGATCATATCAAGGTGGATGTATAGGTTATGTGCTATGCAGTACTTCCCCGGTAAGTATCTAATTTTCAAAATCAAAAATATAGTTGTATATCCCATCGGCCTCTACATGATATAGAGGAAAATATATATCTAATATTTTAGACGTAAGTATGATAGCATATCTAGAATATATATATATATATATATGCGTTTTTAATGGCCATGCCGTTCTAGAAATTAAAAATTCTGATTATGACAGCTATTACTGATTATACGCTATTATTCATAAGTGTAATATGAAATTACAAAATCTAAACGTTGCGAGCACAAACGATTGTAATAATATTCTACACATAAGTAATATTTGACAAGAACGAAAATAGTAATTGAATAAATAAAATGGAATTGATGTCTTGGCACTCTTTATTATTTCGAAAATTTATATCATGTTGGTGTAAGAATAGTATCATAAATGCACATACACCCACACAAAAAATAAAAGAATAAATAAATAAATAATTTTGAAAACTATATTGCTCAAAGGCAAAATTGAACATTTCATTTTTTAAATGTATAATGAAGGTTTATTTTTTAAATGCGTATTATATATATGTATATATATATAACGAATAAGGATTAAGAAAACAAGAAAACGCCGGTAATAATATTAATTAATTAATTAATTAATAAGAATATCAGTCATCATGGAAAATTTTCGGCATACTTGAAGAAATCCGACATATGATTTGCGAATATAGGTGAAAAAAATTAATTAATTTTATCGATTAAGCTTTTAATTTTTGCCAAGAACATAGGAATTAGGAACTATTATATCAGTGGTTAAGTTTTTATTGACAAGCTCTGACATCCAGAATGAATTCAGATTTCTTAAAGCGAACATTTCAAAAGGTATAAGCAACATTTTTAAACGTATGTTTCAAATACGAAATAGAGAAATGCTTAGTCAACAAAAATAAATAACAAACTATACATAATATCATAAATAAATAAAGTAAGAAAAGATCGGTTTAAAAAAATAAAAGTGCATATGGAAAAACAGTAAACTATGGAACATTTTGGGCATTTACTAAAATAATCCGACATAGGATTTGCGAACATTGATGTAAAAAATGAATTATTTTTATCGATTAAGCTTTTAATTTTTGCTAACAGCATATGAATTATAAAAATATTATATCGGTATTTATGTTTTTATTGACTATCTCTCACACTTAGTATTAATTCATATTTCCTAAAGTCAACATTTCAAAAGTATAAGCATCTTTTTTAAACGCATGTTTCAAATACGGAATGGATAATTGGTTAATTAACAAAAATATGTTTTTTATTAGCTAAAATAAAAATAAGTATTACCAAAACAAGGAAAAGATTGATATATTTTCTTAGCTAATGTTTTACCATTGTAATGTTTTAATACATGTTTTTTATGCTGCCAAAGTTTTAAGGTGGTTGCTAAAGATTTTTTCTAGATATTTGACAAAAATGTTTACATTCGAAAGTGTCCACATACTTATTCCTAGGCAGTGTATTGTTTCATTTTATTATAAATATAAGTACAATAATCTGGTCTTATTATTTTTATTTTATTTATCAGGATTTCAAATTTCATATATAAATATAAAAGTAAATTTAGTAAAATTTATGTACTTTTTGAATGTTTGTAAAAACATAAATTTATATGCAAAATTATAAAAAAGTGATACTTTTTTTTTCTTTTTATTTGTGACCAAGAAGATTTATCCGAAAATAAAAACTAATGTAATATATACACAGTCGGTAACAAAAGTGTCCGAACATTAGCAAAAATTCCTATGTAAAAAAAGTACACTAATTACGGTTTTGTTAGTTAAATCCTTATCGAATTACTCTTATTCTTATTCTTACACTGACTAAGAACAGGATTCGACAAAAATGTATTTAACAAAACCGTATAAAGTGAACTTTTTTTACATAGGAATTTTTGCTAATGTTCGGACACTTTTATTACCGACGGTATATATATATATGTATATATATATATATATATATATATATATATATATATATATATATATATATATGCATTTGATTTTAGGACACAAATTTTCGATCTCCTATTCATAAATTTACTGATAAAGATTTGGAAAAAATGGATCTCAAATACTACACGACTGCCATGCATGAAGCTTCATTTGCTCTGCCCTTATTCCTAGCGGAGGTAAGCAATTTTCTGTATGCTTATTTATACATAACACACTTAAATACTTAAGAAAATTAAGTGTAAGGTCATCTGTTACATTTTATGAAATAATTACTTTGCACTATAAACACAAAAAAGAAACACCATTAGAATAAGATTTACTGTGCTATAACATTTGATTATATTTTAAAAATATATAAAATATAACACCTTTCCCAGTATTCAAAAAGGTTTGATTAAGGAGACAAACTACTTTAAAAAATAAGAAATTAAAGAAAATTTATGATCAACTTTAAGACTCTTTTATTTTTTTTTTTTTTTTTTTTAAGAATGAATGCATATGCAAACAAACAAAAGTTTTTTTTTTTTTTTTTTTCTTTTTTTATGTTAACTTGTATGGCATTACTCTATTGATTAAAAATGTAATTCTGGTATTTTTTTAAATAGAAAATTATTTTTATTGCAGATTTTTTTTTTTTTTTTAATTGATGGGTACTTTCAAAATGAGCGCAGGATATCTCAATTACAGTAACATTTATTGTTATAATTTTTTCATTAAATGAAATAAGACATTCCGATTAAGAATCTCAATTAAAAGGTTTTAATCATTCTAATAATATGGGGTTTAATTAATAATTAAATTTGAAATATGAAATTATTATTAAAATTCTTTATATTTCCACAATATAAAGAATAATTCTATATAAAGAATAATTCTATTGAACAGAACTTCTTATCTTTAGTTTATTTTATTCATTATTTCAAAATGTATAGTTGCGAAAATTTAATAAATTTCTATTTTAAAGTAAACCAAAATAATATTTTTAATCAAGAGATTAATGTAATATTAGTTAACACACAAAAGAATTTTGTACATGCATACTTTTTTTTTTTTTTTTTAATTCTGAAAATAGATAGACAATTTTCTTCACTTTCTCATTTTTTAAAGTAGTCTGTCCCCTTGACTATTTTCTTTTCCAATTATTTATTTAAAATTTATACATTTCGAAGAAGCATTTTGAAAATTTTGTCATAGAATATCATTGTTTCATTAGTATTTACGTAAGATTTAATAAAACATTTATCTTCTATTAAAAAAAGAAAAAAAACGGTTCGAAATTTAAGTAAATATTTATAGGAAAAAATATATATTTATCTATATATATATATACGGAAAAATGTCACATCGTCCATGTTTTTTGAGAATTTTTCCTAATAGTAATTGCAGTGTTTCAATTTGTAGAGAAAGTTTCATTAAATCTTTAATAAACTTTTTCAATAACTGTGATCTTTGTCTAAATTCAACTCACTACAAATACGTTAAAATGTGTAATAAAAACACTAATTGGAACGACTGCTAAAAAGCGAAATTGTGCAGTCAAAATCTGAGATATTAATAATTCAGAATAATTACCATTAAAATTATGTATGTTTCATATTTCGGAAATAAATTAGGTACATTTAGAGTCGGTCTTATATAGAGAACTAACAAATCTCTGGATGTTCCCTTACTGCTAATTCTGGATAGTCATTTTTGATTTAATTTTCTATTAGAAAATGAGCTCAGCTAAGAATGAACATTTACTACTCGGTTATATTGGCGGAAACTTTGAAAGTTTGTATAAATAAATTTAATTAGCTGTATGTAGTGTTGCCGTATCTAGCGAAATTTTTATTCAATAATCATCAATAACACAGCTCTGAAAAAAAATCGAGTTCTGATACCCTTTTTGCGAATACTTATGTAAAACGACTTCCTGAATACGAATATGACACCCATTTTTCCCAATCACCCGATGTTTTCGAAAAACACCACTCCCTCCCTCATTTTTTTCCCCTGTTCAATAATTATATGACCATGAATTTGATTAGAAGAATGAAAAATAATTACTTTAACACCTAAAAACAAAAAAAAATATATATATAAAGTTTAAAAAATAACATTAATAACAGAATAAAAAATAAAATATGTAATGTATAATTCCAGTGGACCCCCCCCCCCTAAAATTTTTCCCTTGTCGCAAATGTTCACGGTTTAGAATTTTCCAATTCTGCAGTCCCTCAGAAGATATTTAAAGGTTAAAATAATCCCCCCTCCACTACTAAAAATCAAATTTATAGCCATAAAATTACCGAAAAATGACAAAAACAGAGGGGCCGTCGCTAATAAACGGTGGGTGATGGGTCCAAATGGGCGTCTTATTCAGATTCAAGGAGTCTTTTTACATAAGAATATGCTAAAATGGTGTCAGAAGCAATTTTCATGCCGATCAGTGTAATTTTTAATTGTAACACTTGTTTAATCATTCCGGAGATTGATAGTCTATTATATATATATCAACTATCACATTTCAATATTATTGGTGATTACTGGAAAAAAAATCTGCCACATCTGGCAACACTGGCTGTATGTTTAGATTTCTTGCTTGATTTTACACAATTTTGTTTTAATAAATAAAATAAAGATGATTTTTTTTTCTTTTTTCAGGAATTAGGCCTGACAGCAGACCTTTCATGATACTGTACTGATTCAGAAAGTCTTACATCTTTTAAAATGCATTAAACGGAAAACGTATTCTTTGTAAAATTATTGATTTTACATTAAATGTCGCATAATATTGATTGTTACAGAATAAAATGTATTTAACAAACCAGTTTTATGCGTATATTTCACGTACTTTTTCTTCAAATTATGTTTCTTAATTACGTTTTTATTTACATATTTCTGCATAAAAATTTAGAAAGTTCGGACGTACGTTTAAATATATATTAGTAATCATGTACTGTAAATGAAAAGAAGCTTTTTTTATTTTTTATTTATTTATTTATTTATTATTATTTTTTTTTTTTTTGGAATGTTTTGTTAACGAAATATTTTTTTAAGTAATGCTCTGTTTGGTTAACATTATTTAAACACTATTTTGATAAACATTAGAAATAGTGTGTAAAAATTATTACATTAGTAAAAAGATTATGTAAGATATAGCTAGGTGAATCAGAACACAAATCTACAGAATAATATAAAAAAACCCCAAAGATAAACATTTTGTTAAACTAATGCTAAATAACTTTAAATTCATTCACTTTTTATGCATTTCCATTGTTATTTTGATTTTATGCTTTAATTTTATGCAACAGCTATAATGAAACGAAGAGAGCTATTTTTCACAATCTGTCCTTACAGAGTTCTTATGATAGCACACATGATTAGGAGAGATTATTATTAATAATAACTACAATTAAATTGTAAACAATATTAATTATACTTAAAAAGGAAAAATAATAAATTTAATTAAAAATAAATTTACAGATCAGTCAAAGAGAATAAGATTTTTCCAACAAAATGTATTCCATATGCATAATTAAAATATTTATTTATTTATTTATTTATTTATTTTTGTGAAATATCACATTAAAGTACAGTTAACTGCAGAAGCAGTTGGAAAAGGTCTTATCACACTGACAATCATTAGTTATCCCCAGAGTTGTCGTGGATATATTATTTTGCCATTCCTGATTCTCTACGCAAAACCATCCTTTACAATGCAATAAGTAAACTCTTTGTAGTTGACTTTGAATATTTAATCTCTAGTACGGTAAATATATACATATATCATTCTCGCTTTTTTCGGTAGCTTATTGTAAATTGTAATCTATATTTAATATCGATCGATTAAGCAATAGATATGCTAACATGAAAAATTCAAAACAATTGAAGTACAATCGACGGCAGAAGCAGATAGATAGGGAATTAGGCACAATTACTCTGTTAGTATTTATCCCCAGAGTTGTCGCAGATTGGTAACTTTGCTGTTCCTCGCTCATTATGAAAACATATCCTGTCTTCCCTTAAGGATTTAGCAGATAGGCGATTTTTTGAACAACCAATTTTAGAGCCAATTTTAGAACCGATTTCTCCTCGACGAAAACGCAAGTGTGTACAGCAGACGGATGTTAAGTTGGATGAAAGACAGCTAATTTTTGACGCTCATCATTTTTTTTTGGCGGGAATAAAATACGCAATGGTTAATGTTAACATTCGCTTTCACTTGTGTAGTATGTAGTATATTACACTATTACTTTAATTTTTTCATCTTTGTTGCAGCTAATATCGGCATACAAAAAAAAAAAAAAAAAAAAACAATTAATTCAAAGTTCTTATCCTTAAACGATAAAATAATTGCGCTTTGAGAGATTATTTCTTGTTCAAATGTCCACTTTAAACGATTTCCACGTTCCGCCTTCTTAGAGAAGCAAGTCCAGTATGCCCTATAACGCTGTCAGTATAGACAATTTCTTCCAAAAAATCGCCGCTAATCAGTGGTTGCCTCTAAAATCGCCTGTGAGTTGTTATGTCTGATAAACCCTATATGGTACACAATAAATAAACTCTGTGTAGTTAACCTTCGATATTTTTCCTCTAGCACAGTAAATATAAAGCTATTTCTTTTCATTTTTGATTTTTTTTTCTTTTTGTAGTTTATTGCAATCTATATCTGATATCATTCGATTAAGCCATAGATTTTTTAAGATGTAAAATACAAAGTTAGAAATATTTCATATACGTAAATATATGTTGTAATTAAATAAGATGAAATTTTATTTTACTTTATTTTTTTATTTATAATTTTTTTAAACAATACAAATCGCATAACGTTCTTTTTAAAAGGTTTTAATTTATGTCCACAAATATAATAAAACTACACAAATATATATTTCCTACATATATGTATACAAGACATAATTTAGCAGAATCTATTGCTCAAACAAGCAAATATATAAATAAAGATATAAAATTAAAATAAAACAAAATATTTTTATTTTTTATGAAGTACAGAAAAATGTAAAGAGAAATTTTATATATATTATTTAAATTAGAGATTTTAGACCACACTTTTTCGTGTAATGTTACGTAAATTAAAATATCACATATTTTATCTATAATATTTGATGAGTAACAGTTCAAATATTTTTTTAATGTAAATTACAATTAAATTATAAATAATTAAATATTATATATTGTATATTTTAGTTACATTAAAGATTTTCTTTTCCATGCAATTTTTATCTCTATTCGTTTATAAGCAATAACATTAATCTACGAAACAATTTTTCTTTTCTGGATATAAAGCAGCAGAAATTGCCTAGAGATATCTTTATGAAAAAATAATGACTTAGAAATTTCATTCTTGACATATTGCGCAGAACATTTTGCGCATTAAACATATCCATGTTTTCCTCATTTTCGTTCGTATTTTTTCATAATGATATAAAACAGAATTTTTTTTTTTTTTTTTTTTTTTTTTTTGCAACGGTAAAAGAAAAAAAAAAGAAATATATTTTATAAAAGAAAATAAAAACAGGTATTAGTTTATTTATTTATTAAAATAATAATGTAACTATTTTTGAATAAAAGAAATATCAATTTATGAAATAAAATTCATAGTATAAAATAAAGTGCCCTAACTACAAAAATATCTTTACCAAGTCAAAAATTTGTGTTTCAAATGTTACACATATCTGGCGAGAGTAATAAAGCGGTCCCAATATCGTTACCCTAAAAACAGTGTAATAAAACGAGACTTTATTTATGAATCGAATTTTTTTTTTCAAAATGAATAAAGGGACTAATCAAATGAAGAATAACTTAAAGAAATATTAGGCATTTAAATATCAGTAACATGTATATGTTTTGAATCTCCAATTTTAGAAGTTAACGATATGATAACTAACACTTTCCTGATGTTTTTAGTGTTGATAGTAACTGCAGTTTGCTAAACTTGATGATAGTTGATCAGTCACCATCATATTTTTGCCTTATGAGGGAGGGGAAAAGGGATAAAATTACTAACTTCAAGGAAATCGAAATTGGAAGCTTCATTTCTTGTAAAATGAACTGAACAAGTATCCGAAGACTCAGTGTATTCTACTATCAGCATCTTATTAACATAGAATACATGCGATGTATGAGAATGAATGATTCCCGGTACACCAAATAACATTCTACAAAAGACATAGTAAAAACATATTTCTTTTAAAAACAGAAAATACAACGTATATAGCAAATGAATGTGTCTTGACGAACGAAACTTTCAGTACCGACTCGTTGATACTCATACTTTTTATGCCATGCATGACAGGTGCCATCACTAAGGGATAAACAGAGAAATAATTGAGGGGGGGGGGAATTAGTGAAAGGGAGAGAAATACGGTAGACAATATTTTGTGCATTTTAGTGTGGAAAAAGAATGAAACTATTAGTTATGAAATTCATCTTTAAATTTATTATCACGTGGTGTTATTATTGTTTAGATTAAAAATATAATGGTATTGCTCCGTCTTGCTTTTTTAGTTCGTCTGATTAATATTAAATTAACAAACACACATGAAAATAAATTTCGAAAATTTTAACATAACATTATTAATCCATATTTATGCATTACATCCGAAACAAATAAATTTTCTGTACATTATATTTATATACAGGGTGACAATATATGATTTTTAACATTTGAAAAGCTGCAACAAATATAATCATTTCTCAGAACGACTTGAAAATTAAATTGATCATACTGAACAAATGAAAAATAATATGGTACAATAATAATGAATCCAAATTGCAGCAATATATGGCGTATTAACGATTATGATTTAAACGGTTTATGTTAAAAATTACATTCCAATCGCGATACAGTGTCTATGTAATAAATTACACGTGTTGAATTCACAGAGGTGTATCTATTTCTTACTGAAAACATGATTTCTACGCCATTGAACAGTTGTGGCGTGGTTAGTTTAAAGCCCATCCATCATGAGAATTACGTACTATATCCTATGTGAAAATAATATGCTTGATATGCCGTGGTATGTCCGAAATGTCCTTATCTATAAAGAAAATTCCACACCTAGATTTAACGATTTCCTTTAACACTTAAATGTTCAATTCCATTTGGTTCTGGAAGATCTTTACAATCCAGCTTTCACACACTCTGCATATGATCACAATGATCCTGACAAGAGACGAAAATTCAAAGTGGACCTCTGGCTCAACTCACACCTTTAATATTTTTCATATTTAATCTGTTGGACTTCTATCGGACTTCTACTACCTCTGGCATTGATATTTCATAGAAATTTGTCTTGTGTCCCTTTGTCGTAAAATAAAATTTAAATTTAAAATTATATAAAAATTTAATAAAGTTTTTTTAAAATTTAAAAATATTCTGACTCTTGCTAAACCTCCTATTATGGTGTAACTCTACCCTTAATCTTTCTCACTTTTATATGTTGCTGTTTCTTTTTTCTGCTTTAGCTCTAGAATCCTTATTATATATGTGGATCAGACATTTAAATCATGTTTTCCCCAAAAATAAAAAATAAAATGAGTTAGTTATTTTCCTTTAACCCTTTAAGGTTCACTACTTAATTTATTTTAAAAATTACTAAACTAATTTTAAAAATGGCTTTTAGACACATAGCTGATCATAAATATTTAAAAAATAAAAAATCAGCATTGTTCCTTTTCGAGAAATTTTCTGTTTGAAACATCTGTAAGTAAACCTTATTAAAGTCAAATAATATTTAATTTAAGAAATAAATCACTTTATAAGTAAACATTATCGACAACAAAAACTCGTAAAAGTTGCATAGATCCCCACATTTCATTTTATTCCGGAGTATTTTAACCTTTGCGGTGCAAGGTAATTCGGATCATTTAAATTATACTGCCACCGGAATTTACGAACATGAAGAAATTTTAAATTTTCAAGTTAAAAAAGGGGGGCTTTTCTGCTATGTTATAAACGTAAATTTTGCTAAAAAATTTGCGCGGGGAATTTTTGCACTTGAGAATTAAAATTAGGTGTTCCATCAGCGGGAACACTGCGACTGAAAGGGTTAATCTCAACATAACATAGTACGAAAATATACTATTATTGTTAATTAAAAGTGATTCCTCCATCCATCCAATGAGAGCTGTTCTTAATGGTCATGTGACCTGCACACGTACCAGTTTTTATGTTTATTTATTTTGTTCATGCTACGTTGATTTATTCTTTTTTATTTAAAGAGTGCTTTATCCACACTGGAAACATTAAAAACATGTTTCTCTTCGGATTTTGGATCAAAACATGATTTCTCAAAATTTCAAATGCTTTTTCTAATTAATTTTAAGCTCATTATGTAAAATATATTTGCATATCTTCGTAGAAACCAGTAATACATCTAAATAAACAATAATTAGAGTTTAAATGTACATATTTTTTAATTTACTAGTTTTTTGTGTTTTTCGATAAATTGTATCCGAAGGAAAAAACACGGTTTGAATATTTGCTCCTCATACATATACACTGTAAAAAATAGGTTCTTAAAAATAAGTATATATTGTCTCAAAATAGCTCCAAAACAATATATACTTAAATTTGAAAACCCATGTCCTCCTTTTTGAGTACACTGACATGTCAAACATGGAGATATTGGGATTCTTATTGGTCAACCCCATTTTTGAGCATGTCAATACACTTAAAAATGAGTACAAGGGTTTTCAAATTTAAGTATATATTGCTTCGGGGCTATTTTGAGACTATATTTATTTTTAAAAACATATTTTTTACAGTGTATATATTTATATATATATTTATTTATTTATTTTATGTTATATGTTACCATTTGGTAATAAAATATAATTTTAAGACATTCCACGCCATTAGCCTTCATCTATATGCAGAAGATGCATGATTTGATCACAGGTGCTTCCATCCCTCATCATAAAAAATCGAAATCAGAGGAAATATAGGGTTCTATTCCCCATCTATTTAGTAGCTCGACCATGGAAAACTTTATATAATCTTATTTATTTAATGTTAAATGTTTAAAATTTTTAGAGTAGGCATTGCAATATTTTCTGCATAATGTTCAAAAATACATTTTAATGCATGTATTATGATGTCTGAAATGTAGAATAATTCAATGTTGCTTAACGCATCGACGTGTCTAATGATAATTTATATATCTATGATAAATTCTTAAACAGACAATTGGAAATGCATTCCTTAAACAATATTTTATACTCTTCTATAATGGAAATAGCGTAGTTGCCAAGTCTTCCGATTTATGCTGCAAATCTTTCGTACCAGATTTATATACTAGAACTCTTCTATAATATTTTTAACTTTATTTTATCATGGATAAATAATATGATATATTATAATGCTGATGAAAAATCTCATTTAAAAATTGGAAATGTTGCCAAGTACAAAAATAGTAATTCAAAACATTATTTCTGTTACACATATATTCTAATACTTTACAAATTTACACTACTATATTTCTTTTCAAAATATTTGAATTGGAAAGTAAAGTATCAAATAGTAAGTATATATACGATTACAATAATTAACGATTACAATAATAATACTCGTATTACAATAATTTAAATTATTGTGATATAAAAAGAATATTCCAATCCTTTTAAGTTCTATTCTAACGATTTTTCCAACAACTTCATTTCCATATTTCTTAAAGTGTTACTTAACAAATTATAGATGCAAGTAGGTTATGTGAAGATTTATACTCTCGAGTTTAGTTCCATTCAAGTTAATTTAATATTTTGGTTTCTTGCAGTGTCTTCCGATGTTTTAATGAAGTTATAGCTGCGTTAAAATTTAAAAGCGTTGAAAATTCTACATGACGCTTTTTGAGAAAATATTATGTATTTTGTATTTCTAAAAGATATTTACTTGTGAAAATTAAGTTTTCATACGCAATTTATAAGTATATGAAAAATTCGCTGAATATTTTAAATTTATCTTTGTGAAAGTATATTTGGGATTCATATTTATTCGGGATTCTGTTTTAGTTCAAAATATGTTTTAGGAAAATTAGAAAGAAATATTTTTAAATGGATACATATACGCACTTTTTAAACGTGTAATAAGAATATTACATACTATTAATAATGATATGTTATATGTGCTAAATGATTTTCTCTATTTTTTTTTTCTTATTAAGATTTCATCGTTTATGTACTTCTTTTCTTTACTTTCTTTCTTTCATTTTATTTTGAAAATGAAATGCTTGGTGAAAAATGTAAATAAAGTATGATATAGAAAATAAAGAAAAATAAATTCTTTAGAAACTAGTATGTTGTGATCACAACAGTACTTTCTTCTATTTAATCATACAAATTGAAGCAGTATAAACTATTTATTAAATTATTATTTATTGAAATTATTTTACAGATGAATGCAAAATATTTTTCTCGCGCAGAAGTATAACGCTAAGAACCGAAAGAAAGTCAACTTCGTGCCAACATCAGATTTTTTTTTTTTTTTTTTTTTTTTTTGACTGAGGGTCTATTAGTCTCAATCTGGAATTTTTGCGTTGACGATTTCGATAGTTGCACATTTGTCGAAATTTAAAATTTATCGAAAATATAATTGAAAAATTTGAAAGCGATGTTATAATTTGAAAAAAAAGGAAAAAAAAAAAAAAAAAAAAAAAAACTAATAGTCCTCCGTCTTAAACTAAATTCTGCTTTTGCCAGAATTTCATCAAAATCTTTTTATTATTATTATTATTATTATTATTATTATTGAAAGAAAAAGAAAAGAAAATTAATAATAATCAGTATCGTTACAAGCTATATCGAAAAAGTTTTTTTTTTTTTTTTTTTTTAATAATTTTGAATTAAGAAATAAAAAGTGCGCGTGAAATAATATGAAATAAAAATAAGTAAAAAAATGAATTTAATGATTTAATGTTTTTATTTTTCGGGGGCTGCTCATGCATATAAAAAATGCGTATTAAAACGAGTCGAATAAGGAAGCGAAATAAGTATTGAGTTATATTACGATAAATACGATATATTATATCTATCGTCCAGGGTTAGTAGGCATTTTTGTTGAAAGTAATAGTTTGTCCGTTCGGTGCAACTTGCACATTAGTTCCGTGACGTACAACTTTTACATTAGTCCCTTGAGGTACAACTTTCACTTTAGTCCCTTGGGGTACAACTTGCACATTAGTCCCCTTTAAATATTATATTTGTTCCTTCCTAAATGTTTTTTTTTTTTCTTTAGCTGCTACTGCAATTTTTTTTTTTTTTTTTTTTTTTTTTGTAAAAAATGAAAACAACGATAATTGTTTTAAATTACACTGCGCGGAAAAAATCAAGGGGAAAAAAATCAAGCTCTGATACCATTTTTACTCATTCTTATGTAAAATGACCTCCTAAATCCGAATATGACTCCATTTTGCCCAGGAACCGATCGTCTTCTAGGGACATCACCCCTTCTCTCAATTTTTATTACAGTACGGTAATTTTATGACTATGAATTTGATTTGGAGAAGAATAAAAAAATTAATTTAACACCTAAAATCAAAAAATTTATAATGTTTAATAAATAACATTAATAATAGATATATTAAAAAAAAAAAAAAAAAAAAAAAAAAAGTTCCCTATGGAATGTTCCGTATTGAAAATGTCATTAATAGGTCCTGTACAACTAGTTTGTTTACAGGGACAACAACAACCACAATAAAAAAAAAAAAAAAGCCAATGTATTACGCTTTAGGAAAGAATTTTTTTAAAGTTATATTTAAAAAACTTTCTACTACAAAAATCTTAAAAACATTGACATTATTATTAATATTTTAAAATATTGTTTTGTATAGAATATGATATGATTCAATTTCAGATTTACAGGGCTACAGTAAGATATTCAGAGAGTTTAAAAGCTGTAATTATAATCTAACGGCTGCATTTTCTTTTGCGTTAAGCTTTTTTAACACTTTCCAAAATGCCTAAGAGTAATTTTAAAATCAATTAGTCTGTCTGTATGTTTTTCAGTCCTTCTGTCTGCTGTGCGATAAGGTAAGCAAAGAATATTAATAGTTATTCGATACAACAATTGCGTACAGTTGGAAAGTGTTATTAATCAGTGCGTACTGCATGATTTTTCTTTTTTGTTAATTTAAGTAATGCATTTTAAATTTATTAAAATTTCATTTTATCTACAATTAGTTTTTAACGATATTTCATCAGCTTTATTTTAGAAGAAACACTTCTTCTAAAAATAATTTAAAATTGAATTTTGAGTTAATAAATAGTAATTTCTAACATGTGTTTTTACTATTTATGTGAAAAACTTTTTATTTCTTTTTAAACAAACATAGTCTAAGAAAATATAGTTAAAATATTTGAAAACTAATAATACACAGCAAATTAAATTTTCTTTGAAACATAAATTTCACTAATATACAAAATTATACTTAGCTTAAGATAGACTAAAAGCATTTTTGAAACAAAATTATCAGAATTGATTGCCAAATTTTCACAGATTTATTATTTATATTACATGTTACTAACTCAGTTGAAAATCTATGATCCTAAAATTAAGTTAAATTAACGTTTGGGATTTTCTAAATAATTTAAGAAAATTATGTATTCTTAAATTTTAAAATCAGTGCAAATGTCACAAAATTTTCTTAAATGATGCGTTAACAAAGTTCAGTAACTTTTTTGAAGAGGGAATATTGGAAATCAAGCTTTGGAATATTTTTAAGCTTTTAAAACTTCATTTTTAAAAGCTTAAAATTATTTTCAAGCTTTATTTCAAATATGCTTGGAGATTTTCTTGTCTGGAGTCAGAAAATATAGGACACTTTTGAGGCTGAAAACTTCACGAAAATTGAAATGAGTCCTTCAGTTTGACTTCCTTTTAAAAATTAGTTATTTGAAATTAAACTAAGCAAAAATGATGTAAATTTCATTATAAAATTATCATAATGGACTTCCATGTATACATTAAACAGACAAGAACCTATTTTATCGAATGACGATCAAACAAAAGGAAACAAAAATACCTTCGTAAAATAATATCATATAACATACAAAGTAACGTTAAAATAAAGTTACTGTATTTTTAAATCTGTAAATTAATAAGTAATTTAATCAATTAATTAATGAAAAGGTTGAAACGATCACAATATTTTAAAATTCATTTTGCATGTTACTAACTCAGTTAAAAAGTATTACCAAAAGATTTAATCTAGTTACCTTAAGTCAATTTAACATTTGAAATTTTTGCTGCTTTTAATATTTTAAAGAAGTTATACCTCTGTAAATTCCCGTATGTATTCAAATTTTAAATAATTTTAAATTGTAATAATAATAATAATAGTGAAATATCTCGTGCATATCTGATACGTTTTCATATATTGATTGAAATAGCTATTCTTCATATAACATTTTGCATGAGAATGAAACAAAGTAAACGGGAAAAAGCTGAAGAAAAAAAAGAATGACGCCGGTAAAAATATCCATGAAATATAGTTAACCCGTTAGCGCCCAGTGTCCTCATTTGAGAACAGCAAATAAAATGGCACGTAATTTTTTTGTGTTTCCTTAAAATAATATCTGCTTTTTAGTGACAGTTTATAGCGTCACGCTAAATGATCACTGAAAGTTTTATGTGCCTACTATTATTTATTTTTTCATAATTTGTATAGTCATTTTATGATTTTTCCTTCGTCGCACCTATATTTGCTTTTTGCGCAGGCATACTAACTTAAATCAATTTGAATAATAATATATATTATAATACTTTACTTTCGAAATCTTTGTGAACATATAATAGGAAATTAATCTGTTATCTCAAGGTTTTTCTATCTCGAAGTTTTCTCGCTAGCACACTAAACGTCAATAAATGAGGATAGGCTTTAAATTTAAAACTATCAGAAGAATTGTTTAAGTTAATATAATTTACTGTCAGTTGTCTATATTAATTTAGAAATGAAATAATCAGCTAATAATATTTTGCAAAATTAATTCAGGCGTTAACGAGTTAAGCTAAATACTAAAGAAAATGAAGAATCCAGGCTATTTCCATCTATTTTCACTCTGCCATGGAAAAAATATGATAAAATTAATTTTTATATTGGATATTTGTAGATTTATTATTGAGTAGCCATTATAATAATTTAAGTACAATGCTAAAAAATACATTATTACAGATATTATGAGTGAATAGTAGGATAATTCAACTTTGTTTAATGCTTCCATGTTTCTAAAGGTAATTTAAGTACCTGTAAGAAATGCTGAAACAAACATTTAAAAACGCATTCTTCACTCTACATTTTATGCTTTTTTATAAGGAAAACAGAAAATTTAAATTACTATTTATTTTATAAATATGTTTAATTCTTCTTTTAATCTAACCCTTTATCCATTAAATATATTTTCATATTTTATGAAAGTGTTACTTAGCAGATTATATGCAAGTAAGATAGGTGAAGATTTATACTCCTGAGTTTAGTTCTATTCAAGTTAATTTAATATTTCAAATCCTTGCAGTGTTTTAATGAAGTTATGGTCGCATAAAATTTCAAAGCGTTGAAATTTCTACATTAGACTTTTTGAGAAGATACGATGTTCTTTGTATTTCTAAAAGTGATTTATCCAACTTAAATATAAGTGTACGAAATTCATGAGTACATGAAAAATTCGTTAAATATTTCAAATTTAACTTTGTGAAAATATGAGTAGGATTAAAATTAACTCACGATTTCGCTTTAGTTTAATATGTAAAAGAAAACTTGTTAAAAAAAAAATAATAATAAAATAAAATCAATGAAGAAATAAATAATATAATTTATTTAATGTGATTTACGAATAATGCATAATATTAATAATGATAGTTAAATATACCAATTATTTCTCTCAAATATTTAATTTTTATTTCGTCATTTATTTACATTTTACTTTATCTTGCATATAGAAATACATATATATATATATATATATATATATATATATATACATATATATAGGTAGTGAATATATATATATATATACATACCTATATATATATACATATATATAGGTAGTGAATTTGTGTTTTTGTAATATCCACACGCTTTGAGGTCCCCTAAATCTAAGAATCGTGTTTTTAGCGTTTGGTCTCTCTGTGTGTTTGTCTGCTATTTATCAGCATATCTCAGAAACAAATAGTAGCAAAAAGTCTAAACTCAGCATTCTAAATATGTATCATAAAGGAATGCTACACTGAACTTTTTGTTCAGTTCAAGAAAATGGTTCGGGTCATCCAAGAGAATCCAAATATATTAAGTATATGGGGAAATTTCTGGTAAGTACAGTATAACATCTACAGGCTGTTTTAAATAAAATCGAATGAACATATGATTTAGATTAAAAAAAAAGCATGTTTTTAGTGGATTGTGGCTTGAAAATCATTAATCATTCTCTCATAGGACTACCCAAAGTATTTGGATATATTTGGGCTATGTTTAGAAATTGATGGAATCGTAATTATTTTTATGTTAGATGTTTATAGGACTAAATTCCAGTAAACAATGTGATGCGCATATCATTTCTAAAATTGACGGAAGCGAGGTGCTACATTGCACTAGGCCGAAACTCTTTTTTTTTTTTTTTTTTTTTTTTTTTTTAATAATATTACGTTTGGAAAAAATTGACAAATTTGAAAAGTTGCCAACATTAAAGGCAAATTAATAAAAAGATTGATTTTTTTTTTTTAAATAATTGTAAGCACTATAATTAAACGGGGGTTGAGGGGGCGATAGCGTCCTCACACTATATGTGAACCTCAGTTTTATATGTGAAATAAAACTGTCCCTAAACCTATTTTAGATTATTTTCAAAGTACATTGGAGTGTTATAATAACAGGAGACTTGGCGTTGGAATATTAAAACCCGAATAAACTACTACGTTAGAAACGCCAAATAAAAATATTTGAGATGCATACAGCTGATTCGATGGCCTTAAGAATACCGTCTCCAGTGCAAAAAGAATTCTGAAACTGGAGAATTGCACGTATATATAGGAGAGGGACCGAATTTAGTTCAACCAATAGGATTACGGGAAAGGTGGGGAGTGTGGCCAATAGGAATTTAGGAATTTTAGCTGTGTAAACAGTAGAAAAATTAAGAAAATGTGGACTGAATGTAAAATTTCCAACAATCACACAAATAGGGAACAGCGAAATCACAATTTACAAGGTTTTTAAAATTTTTATAAATATGAAAAGCTTCAAAGAAATCGAGTTCATGAATGGATTTAGGTCTGCAAATTATTTTAGCTGAATTAAATTTAAAATTAGGATTTTCCTTCCAGCAATGTTGGAAATAACCGATTTATTGGTTTCTTGTTTGTGGACGTAATTCATATGTTCTTTTAGACGAAATTTAATACTGCGTTTAGTTTGGCCAATATATGATAATCCATACAGACAAGAAATACTATAAATGCCCCAGGAATTATGCATATCAATGGGATCTTTTAACTGAGAAAAGGTGACTTTTTTGGAAGGCGAAAATATTATTTTAAAATCATATTGTTTGAGAATTTTAGCTTCGGTTTAACAGGATTTAGGAAAATAGGGTAAAACAATACTGATATTAGAAAAGACTGATTTAGTAGATGAAATACGAGGGAGTTGTAATTTTTGGATGGCTTTGTCTATAATGGAAGGGTCATAACCTCTGTCAATTGCAATGGCTTTCAGGTATTTAATTTCAGATTTTAATAAAATAGGATTGAACAAATATTAAGGGCACGGTTTACAAAAGTATAGAAAGCAGCAATTATTTGGTTAGGTGGGTGACATGAACGCGCATGGGGAGGAAGGGAGACTGCAAATTTTTTTACGATAGACGGTGGTTGAATATCCATTTACAGTGCGAGAGACGAGGGTATCAAGAAATGGAAGGGAGCCATTATTTTCTATTTCATATGTAAACTAGATATTACTGTCAATTGAATTTAAATTTTATAAGACATGGTCAATATTGTGACGAGAAATGTCGATAAGCGTGAAGGTGTCGTCAACGTAGTGGGTCCATAAAGGAAAAGATATTTTCTTAAGAAGCTTGCTTTCGAAAGAGTGCATGTAAATATCTGCGCGAATTGGGGAGAGAGGGGAACCCATGGCCAAACCTTCAGACTGACGATAGAATTTATTTTGGAAAGAAATAGTGGTTTGTGATAAACAAATGCGGGAATAAACAAAGGGGATTTTTGCTCCCCTTCTTGCTGCTAATAGTTATACCATTAAGAATTCCATAAAATTTGCTAAAAAGTATTCAAAACGGCCCTCACACTAATCTCACTATGATTTCTTTTGATGTAAAATCTCTTTTCCCTAATGTTCCAATAAGTGGCGCAATCTGCTGTCTCGAAAATGTATTAAAAGAGCTGTTTTCTATACTTTTGTAAACCGTGCCCTTAATATTTTTTCAAATCCGATTTTATTAAAATCTGAAATTAAATACCTGAAAGCCATTGCAACTGACAAAGGTTATGACCCTTCCATTATAGACAAAGCCAACCAAAAACTACAACTCCCTCGTATTTCATCTACTAAATCACTCTCTTCTAATATCAGTATTGTTTTACCCTATTTTCCTAAATCCAGTCAAACCATAGGTAAAATTCTCAAACAATATGATTTTAAAATAATATTTTCGCCTTCCAATATACTCACATTTTCTCAGTTAAAAGATCACATTGATATGCATAATTCTTGGGGCATTTATAGTATTTCTTGTCAGTATGGTTTATCATATATCGGCCAAACTAATCGCAGTCTTAAATTTCGTCTAAAAGAACATATGAATTACGTCCGCAAAAAGAAACCAATAAATCGGCTATTCCTAAACATTGCTGGGAGGAAAATCATAATTTTAAATTTAATTCAGCCAAAATAATTTGCAGACCTAAATCCATTCATTAACTCGATTTCTTTGAAGCTTTTCATATTTATAAAAATTTTAAAAACCTTGTAAATTGCGATTTCGCTGTTCCCTATTTGTCTGATTGTTGGAAATTTTGCATTCAGTCCACATTTTCTTAATTTTTCTACTGTTTACACAGCTAAAATTCCTAAATTCCTATTGGCTCCACTCCCCACCTTTCCCTTAATCCTATTGGTTGAACTAAATTCGGCCCCTCTCCTATATATACTACGTGCACTTCTCCTGATTCAGAATTCTTTTTGCATTGAAGACGGTACGCTTAAGGCTACTGAAACAGCTGTACGCTTCTCAAATGTTTTTATTTGGCATTTCTGACGTAGTAGTTTATTCGGGTTTTAATACCTCATTAATCTTACGACTTAATGTACAGTTTAACTTTATAAAAATGAAATGTAGAAAATATATATATATATATATATATATGTATATATGAATTGTATTATATTAAAGATGCATTAAAATGTCTAATTTGTTTAAATAACACGTCTTAATATAAATTTAAATTTATCGACACAGAGATTTTAACATTTATTTATCAGCACCATTCAAAAAAAAAAAAAAAAAAAACCTACTGTTTCTGAAAACACTTTAAATCCCAATTTTGTGCTAATGTACATGAATTTCTAACAATTGTCCATATTACCTTCGTGTATTAAGGTAGGCAATGTATTAAGTTATGCAATGTATTAAGATATGTCCTTCGTGTATTAAGGTAGGCAATTTTTAAAGAAAACAGAACTTTTAATTTTATAATTCTATCTATCTATATACATATAAATTGTTTATTTATTTTTTTAAATACAGAAAAGAATTCAGACTTATATGCATGGTAGCTAAATTCTACGTCTTTTTGGCTATCGGGAAAATTCACTAGAAACTATTTATATATTTTTGCAGAAGTTTTCACTAGTAAAATAAAATAAAAATCCTTATTAAAATTTTCTGATAACAACTAAATATAAAATTTGGCAAATGTGCTTTTCTGGTGTACATAAAAAAGATTTTAAAACGTTTTAATAAGTAAAAAGTAATTAAATTTAACTTTGAAATTGCCGTTAAGAAAATCCATGTGTGAATTGCAATTAAGAGACTAAAAGACTAAATTAAGAGACTAATAAAAATAGTTACAGTATTTTAAACATAATAGTACTCAACAAAATAATTTTATTCGAAACATGAATTCAACTAATGTATAAAGTTATATTAAATCTAATATTAAGCATTTTCAAAATGTAACATTTTCTAAAAAGATTTTTCAAAGTTTCACAAATTTATTGTTTAACTTATTCGCATGTTACTAACTCAGATGAAAAAATATGACCGTGAGATTAAATTCATCTAGCTTAAGTTAATTTAATGATTGAGATTTTTGAAGTTCTTCTAGATATTTTAAGCAAGATATGCCTTCGTAACTTTCTAAATCTGTGAAAATGTGACATAAAACTTTCTTAGATGATGCGTTAACAAAATTTAGTTATTACTTTGAGGAAGAAATTGTTTAAATTGAGGTTAGGAATATTTTAAAGTTTTAATATTTAAAATAGATTTTTGGATTATTCACGAAAATTGAAATTAGCTGTGTAATTCGACTACTTTTCTTAAAAATATCTTGTTGGAATAATAATAAAAAAAAGGGGCAAAAATGTAGTAAATATAACTAAAAAATTATCATAATATAAAATCGATTCTAAGGAAACTAGTTAAGAACCTACTTTTTTTAAACGACAGATAACAAAAATTGTTAAAATAATCTGTAAACTAATTATATACATTAAAATAAATTTTCTTCGAAAGATAAAATTAAAGTTACTACAAAGTAACATAAAATTTAAATCAGTGCATTTTCTATGTATATTTTTAAAACATTATAAATCTATTATTTAATTGATTTTGCATATTACTTATTCAGTTGAATAATTCTGACCGTGAGATTAAATTCATCTAGCGTAAGTTAATTTAATGTTAGTGAATTTTTCAGTTCTTCTAAATAATTTAAACAAGTTATGACTGCGTAAATTTCCAAATCCTTGAGAATAGGGAGCAAATCTTTTTTAGATGATATGTTATCGATATTTGGTTACAACTTTGAAAAAGGAATCTCTAAAATTTTGTTTAAAATGGTGCAATATTTAAGCTCCTAAAATTTGGTTGCTCACAAAAATAAAAATTAATCGTGTATTTTGATTTTCGTTCTGAAAATTATTAATTATTTTGTATTTATTTATTTTTCAACAAAACATTTAAAAGTACATTTATAGTTATACTTATAGAAATTTATAGGGATATATATTTCTACATCTATATAAATTAATATACGTACAGAGCTGCCAACAGAATCCGGCAAATTGTTAACGCCTATTGAAAAACGCCCCTTTTTCTACACCACTTAATTTTTAGAGTATTTGTTTTCTTCATTCATCGTAAATATATTTGAAGAGAATTACTCTAAAAATTAAGTGGTGTAGAAAAAGGGGCGGTACTAACAATTTGCCGGATTTGGTTGGCAGCTCTGCGTACATAATTATTAGCAAAAATGCACGGGAGTACTGGTGTTAAGAAATTATACATGAAAAACTTTGAATAATCACCATGTGCGTTACCACTTTTTTTTTCTTCCCCTGTGCCTATGTTGCTCGAGTAGAAAAAGATCGCCATTTTAATTCGTCTCGTTAAAGTTTTTGAAAGTTTTGTGCAATTTTTAGTTGTTACTGAAAGCTTTTTTTTAAATAAGTTTTGTCTCTAGAAAAAACAGTTCCATGTCATCCTTATTCTAGTTCCCATTGCTAGCTATTAAATACATACCTATTAAGTATACCTATAATACCTATTGTACATACCTATTTTACATACCTTTTGAATATACCTTTTATACATACCTATTAACTATACCTATACATAGCTATTACATAGCAATTAAACTTCTTGAGCGTTTATCTATTTTATTGTGGTCAAGCTTTTTTAAAAATCTCTGCAAATAAATTCGAACACAAAGGCGAGTTTAATAACTATAATTATACCTTATGCGTCAATTCTAAAAACCAGAACGAGAATTTCTAGGAATATAATGTAATGTTTCACCATCTATAAATTTATAGACTAAAAATAATCTATCATTTCGCTGGTTTTGTTTATCTGTTTCCCTTATTGCTCAAAAACATACATTACTAGTTTAGAAATTCAGAAAATGGCTAGATATTCGTTCTAAGTGAAATCAGCATATTTTTTTCCTCAGTTTAGTCCGATAAGCTTTCTTCATAGAACTCTCTGTAAATAGTCAATAAAAGAGTAATGTCTCTCTTTCATTTCCAGTAACAAACTTTTTGTTGAATTTATATAAACAAATAAATTTTGATGATTTAACACATTTTTTGTGGTTCCAAAACATATATATACATACTTGCCAACCATCTCATTAATAATCTTTAATCGTACAATTAATCAATTAATTAATATCGAAATTATATAATAATTAATGATTAATTTAATCGTACAATCTAATAACCGTACAATTGTTAACGCCCCCTCAAAAAACGCCCCTTTTCTCACACCACTATATTTTTAGAGTTATTCTTTCCAAATGTTGTTACAATTAAATAAGACTAAAATTACATTAAAAAATTATTGGTGTGAAAAAAAGGCGGGTACTAAAAATTATACGGTTATTAATGAGATAGTTGGCAAGTATATATATATATATTTCAGTGCGATAGTAATATGCTGTGTTTCTTGTACACTACTTAAAATGCTATATATCAGAAATAAAAAAAAAAAATGTAATAGAGTAAATCAAGTTTGCATATTCATTTTAGTCCTGTTGATACAGACGTTGCACCATTTTTGATTAAAATCTATAATGCTAAACAAATACAACATTTCTTATTCAAATCAACAGGAATTAAGAGTAATAAATGCCAAAAACCCCGCAATTCTTGATTTAAATTTATCTTGTTCTAGAACTGATGGTTTGAATTCTTTTTAGTTCAAGCCATTATTAAAAGAGGAATACAATTAATTTTCTGTTTGTGTGACTACTTCTTATTTCTCCATTCCTGCTGTATGATTGGATAAAGAAGATTAGAAACTAAAGTAAAATCAACAAGTTAGTTATTTGAAGCATTCAAACTGATGAGGAGTTATTGGATTACACTGTCTGTGTGTAGTAAAAGTGGGTAATCTAAATGTGCACTTAAATATTAGATAACAAATGTTTTCATTAATAAACCAGCTGTAGGCAATGAAACATCAGTCCCAGTTAAGTGTATTGAATTGCACTAAATTGAACTTGAAGTGTAATTCTAAGTCAACAAAATCCGAAACTAGAGTACGTTTTTAACGTGGCTTTAATATTCTGGAAATCATTTTACATTCTTATGTTACCTACATTCCAACAAACTTACTAAGGTCTTACTATCTACTAAATTACAAAATCCCTAGATTTTCTTTCCAAAATTTATTACGATTAGTTACCACTTCGAGGGATATCTTTATCAAATCAGCTTTAATTTTTCAAACCAGTTCGACTTCTTTGTATCCTAATTTGCGAATTTCCTGTTAACAAAAAATACAATTAGCAATTCTTGAATTAAACTATTTTGATGCAAACACACAAAATACTAATAATATCTTAAAAATACTTTGAAGAGTATATTCATTATCAATTTATTTTCTTCTTCTCCTTTTTCTCTTTTTCTTTCTTTCTCTTTTTTTTTTTTTTTTTTTTGTTTCTTTAAAAACTGTAAATTTTTAAACTGTTATTTGATTTTTCTTTCTTTTTTTTATATATATATATATATATATATTTTCACGTAAAAAGTGCCTCAATATTAAAATAAATACAAAATTCCTTAGTATATATACATAAAACGTCCCAAAATCTTGCTTATTTTCCGGAATCCGTGCTTGTAAAGGCATAAAAATTTAAGAGCGTTTTATTTGAAATTTTGTCATTACATAATATGTTAAATGGTGGTTTTAGAATACTACAAAAAAATTGCTAATATTTTTTAATTCACCGACCGGTGTTGTTCTTAGCGTGTCTGAATCCTTTTCGTTTGTGTCTGGGTACGAATCCCAGACAAGGCATTGCACTATTGCTTTTGGTTATTTCAAACATAAGCTCGTGATCAATAGTGCAACAGGTTCATAAATGTACAATCAAACATTGTATACAATAAATAATAGCAGAGACATAGAGGCGATGAAGTCAGGTATTTATTTAAAATTAAAGCATATAGTTCAATGATATAAAATTCCAATTAAATACAAAAATGAATATTTTAAGTACTTTAGATTGTACATAATAAATCTTAGGGATGTACCTTAATAAAAGGGAGGTGAGAGATAGGTAACCTTTTTACGTCTTATCAAGTTAAAAACATTTGCAAAAATGTGAGGGGAGAGCAAACCGAGCGCACGACTTACCAAGCCAAATCTGGCAAGCCTGCAAATCACATGACAAAGCTGTCGCCAAAGAACCGCGAAGTGTAATTCTTTGTTCGTGAATTCAAATGCATGTAAACTTTTAAATTTTGAGAGGCGGTTAGAAAATATTAACCCTATCGTTGGCACCAAATAGACTAAAAAGTGAATGTATGTGTGGAAACCTCTCCACAGGCATGGGTATAATATTTGTAACAATATGGATGAGTTATCCCTATTAGGGGTAGCGATGTCCGCCCATTAGGCGCCTTTTCACAAATGGTCATCAATTCTGCGACCTGCGCAGCCAAATGCTTAGTCATAAATATCGCGCCATTGAAAAAAAAATAATAAATAATAATAATAATAATAATAATAATAATTTAAGTAAACCTTTTCCTCTCTTTATATGTCAAATATTATGCGGCACATGCATCCTGAAGACTTTGAAAGTAGACCATAAAATCATTTTTCGTGTATTTCAAATAAAAGCTATTTAATAACATAGAAAACTAAATATTTGTAACAAAACTGGACACCTATTTCAATCACGAATTGAGAGAATTAGGTTAAAAAAAAAGTATATTTGCATGATACTATACTTCACTATGAATAAAAGAAACATAACAAATAACATCTGAAATTCAAATATTTTTTGTAGAAATTTCATTAAAAAATATTTTAAATAATAATATTAAAAACTAAGCTTAATAAAAAATCATTGAAGCAAAATAAACATGATTAAATGTAAACATTTTAAATAATAGAGTGTATTTTGTGACAAACTATTAAGTTAATTCAAAAGACTTTTTGAATACAAATCTATAGCAAATATTTATTTAGTTTGCATGAATAACTTTTGATAATTACTACATTGTGACTAATAAATTTTCCAAAGAATTTGAGCTCAAAAGATGCAATTACTTATTTAAGGAAATTGTTCATTCGAAAGCTTTTTGTTATTCATCAGTTTGCGTCATTGTTTTATTGCTATCGTTTTCCTTCCTACTTGACGATAAATAACAAGTTAATATATCGAGTTTAGTTATTAAAAATACCATTAACTACGCTTGAGTACTTCGCGATGAAAAACGCACAATGCATGTTTGTACATATATATATAATAAAACTTAAATAAAAATTTCTGCCTTTTCTAATTAATATTACTTTTAGCTAAATCAATCCAAATTTCTCTAAAGTATAAGATATTTATATTATTTATTTCTTCGTTCGAATTTAATTTGATTAAAAAGAGTAACATAAGATGGTGTAAAAATTAAAGTTAATTTATTATACGTGTTTGTTAGGCCTGGTTGAAATACCCGTCGTAGAAATAATTTCAGGCGGTCTTCGTCTGTATTCACGCGAATTTCGACGAAAATGACGAAAATTCAATGTAAAAAATCTTAACGTTACAACGAATATGTTGGTACTTGTGGTGTAAGAAAATCGTGTACAGGTGTTATGAAACATATTTTCAAGTATGAAGTGTTGTTTTCTTACATTCCCTATGATATTAAACCGTTATGTGATACAAATACGCGCGGCACAAATAATCGAAATGTTTATTTCGGATTCTGCCATGATAAATTAAAAGTGATAAAGACTGAAATCATGTCTAATATTCATATTCTAAGACCAATAAAACTGTAAAATAACGAGTGACTTATATTGGGTTTAATTTCAATTTATTTTATTTATTTACTTAATTTATTATTTCTATTCTGTCAATATAATTTCAAAGATGAATTGAATTTTAATTATTATATATAATAGCTGTACAAAAAGCTCTTTTTCAATAGTCTTCCCCTTCATAAATATTTCTGTAACCTTGACAAGTTACGATTGAATTTTGTCGAACTATTACTATAGAGACGTCATGGGAGAACAGATTTCTTGGATTGATAGTCTAAGTTGAATAAAAAATAAAAAAAAGAAAAGAAAAGAAAAGAAAAGAAAAGAAGAGAGAGAGAGAGAGAGAGGAACACCAAAGATGATAATCTGTAAATGCATTACACTAACGTATGCAGCAGGAAAATCAACGAAATTTCTACATTGCGGATGGCAACATGCAAAAGTTAAAAAAAAAAAAAAAAAAAAAAAAAAAAAAAAACTGACTATAGAAGCAAGTATTTATGCATGCAAAATTGGTTAGATCGGTACCATTTACAAGCGTAGTGAAAGATCTTGACAAGTGTAAGCTATCGCCGAAAAAGAAATTTCTGAAATCGGAATATTCTTCTTACAATTCAGTATTTCTTCGTGTTGGATTTTGGTTAAAATATAACTGTTTATTATTTAGTAACGACTATTAACCAAAAAGTAAAAAATCCGCGACGATACAAAATCTAATTATACGTGGGCAATTTTTAACACTGTGGACTCAGTTCATTCATCATTTTTCTGATTAGGTCATTTATTCAAAATAATTTTTAAGTGTTGCACCTTTACAATTTTAGCAAGAGACATTTTAACCTTAGTAATACTTTAAAAAATAAACACAATATGTGCTATTTTCATAAATTGACCGAAAAACACAATAGAAAACTAGAATGTTTTGGCCACCACATGGTTTTCTTCTATATTTTTCTATGCAAATTCACTCAGTAAAAATAATTTATTAAAATCATTATTTAATAAATTTACCCCACCCAAATTCCTAGTAAAGTAAATATAAATAAAAGTAAAGCTTGTTATTTTGGTTCCCCTCACAAGCTCTAGAGTAATATTGAGCAATAAAATACATTTGCAGAGTACTGTATTTTAAATATTGTTTCCAGGAGAGAGGAGAGACAAACTTACAAAGTCATAATATTAGAGATACATTCCAGATTGAAACTATATTAATGTAGTTTAATAATTACCTCATTAATCATATTTATTGCTATCAAGTGCATATAATTTTGTTATTGAAAACATATAAAAGAAAAATAATTATAAAAAATTGTATATCTTTATTTACTCTGTTCTTAAAAGTTTAGAAAATAAAATTAATAACGTGTATGGATTCATAATACGTCAAATTTGTAGCTTTTTAAGAAATATTTCCAAATAAAATCAGTGTTTTTTTTTTTGTTTTTTTACATTAGATTGGATTTTCAAATATTTACTGGTATTTAAAATTTTATGATTCCGATTCTTTGTAATTATGTTTGTTATAACTACGTAAAAAAAAAAAAAAATAATAATTTTCATTTTAATACCATATTTTTTATACTGTTCGAACAAATTTTGAAAATTAATTTTATTTGTTGTCTAATGTCACTGCTTATCACTAGTGCTTTTATATGCATTAATCTAACTATCAGCATAACTATATTTTTTCTATCAAGATATTCTTAGTTGATTAATTTAAAGAAAATAAATGAACAATACCATATGTTTTTAAAAGACAGTAAGTTTAAATATCAAATAGTTTACAATCGTTTAATTTAAACATCCGCCATAAACAGTATTTTTGTTAAATAACTTTGATACTTTAAAAAAGTTTAATTTCCTTTTTTATTCGGCATATTTTAAAAAGGTTTTGCTAAGTTTCGGAGGCATATTTATATATTCAAAACAATTTTTAAATCAGTATTAGAATTACTCCTTTTAATGGAAACTGCTTATTGGAAACATATTTTTAGGCATTTAATTACGTCTAATAACCATTATTTATATTAAATAATTCGTGTATATATTTAATACAAGTTTAAACAATAAAGTATTTATTTATGTATTTAAATCAGTGAAACAATAACTAATTAAAATGTTGCAGAAATCGATAGCAATATTTGCAATTAAACAATGTACATTTACTTAATACAAATTTAAAATTACGAAACCTTAGCATAAAAGTAACAAAGACATCTAATTTGTACCATATATTCATAAAATTTGGTTTGAATTTCCTTTAAATAGAAAAATCTCTAAGTAATCTATTTGTTTAATTCCTGACATTATTTACATTATATGTCGATATCATTAAATGAAAAGTTTGAGAAGCAAAGTAAATATTTATTCTTGATACAACGCAGTAATTAAAACAGATTAATAATGAATCCAGTGAAATAGAAAGGCCGCTATTAAAAGTTATATCGGTTATAAAATTTCAAGCAAGTGATTGCTATTCCTAGAATTTTATTGAATACACGGATTTAATTTCAAATTCTTAATTTCAAATTCTTAAGTAATACTTAAAAATTATTACATTTTACTTGTTTAAAATAGATTTAGATAACAAAAGTAAAGGCTTTCCTACAGATATTTGAAAAAAAGAATGCATATATATATATAAACCCCTGATCAAAAGTTTAGCAAGATTTGCAAACGATCAGCTTTTTTTTTATTTTAAAAAACTTATGACTCCATGAAATGTTTTCAAGCATTGGGTATTTAATGAACTGGGTCTTCCTCTTGTTTTTTCAGTGAAGATTGGTTTAAGACAACATATACGGGGCCGGTAATAAATTATGCAAAATCAATATTATTTACAATCTCCCTGTATCGTTAAGTGAACGAAATATACTGTAACTTTAGGATAAGCTAACACAGACCAGTTTAATTTATAGATGAATTTGTGTGACGATAGCTTATTAAATAACGGAGATATAAGCATTTATTTTAAAACTCAAAAAAATAAATAAATAAAAAATCATGCTTTTTATTTACAATATACAGAGTTTTTAACGAAAATTATTCTCACTTCCAGATAACGTGGAAAACACTTGTAAAACAATATACTGCAATCGGAATAAAAATACCTCAAATATCTCATGATATAAGTACATTTTTATGAAAAACCATTTCACTGCACATGTGCGAAATTTATATATCTATATATATTGCATAGGTTGAAAGCTATATATATTGAGCAGCTTTTGTCAAAAGTGCATTTGAATCGAGTAAAACATAAGCGAATTATCCGAAAAAGAACGGATTTTTCACACACACACACACACAAAAGAAAAAAAAAAAAAAAAAAAAAAAAAAAAAAAAAAGGAGAAGAAGAACTTTGCTAAATGATTAAAATAATTGGATCTTTAAATTAATTACGCTGCATGTGAAAAGACCCTTAAGAAATTTTAACTCTTGGAAAATATTTAAAATCTATCTCGTTTATTTTCGGATACGTTGCTTAATTTTTACTCTATTCAGATGCACTTTTGACAAAAGTTGCCCAATTTTCAGTCAAACCTTGCTATCGTGAACACAGTTAAAATGAATTACTTTTAACATGAATTGTTTTCACAATCCCCATAAAAAGGAAGATTAGTTTAGTTCTATGAAAATTACTGATAGCATGAACAAACTTTTTAACCTCTCTGAGGTTCACGTTAACAAGGTTCAACTGTATCGATCTTTCAAATTATGGATTTTTTTTTTTTTTTTTTAAATATTTCGCACATACGCAGTGAAAACGTTTTTCATAAAAATGTTCATATTGCATGAGATATTTAAGATATTTGTATTACGATTGCAGTATATTGTTTAAAATTATTTTTCCAACTTATCTGAAAGTGGGAATCATTTTTATTATAAACTCTGTATATTATAAATAAAAAACATTCTGATTTTTTTTTTTTAAATAAATTCTTATATCTCCAATTTTTAATATGCTATCGGCACGCAAATTCATCCACCACTTAAACTGGTTCTCTATTAACATATCCTAAAGTTACAGTTCCTGTCGTTCACTTAACAATACAGGGTGATCTTAAAGATTATTCTTTTTTGTTCAATTTGTTAACAGCCCCTTACATGTTGTCTTAAACCAATCGTCACTGAAAACCACGAGGAAGATCCTGTTTTTTTAAATTCCCAATGTTTGAAAGCATTTCATAGGAAGATAAGATTTTAAATAAACAAAAAATAAATTAATTAAAATAAATAAATAAAAAATAAAGTGATCGTTAGCAAATCTTGCTAAACTTTTGAACAGGAGTGTATATATATATGTATATATATATATATATATATATATACATATATATATATATATATATATATATATATATATACATATATATATATATATATATATATAGAGAGAGAGAGAGAGAGAGAGGGTGAGAGAGGGGGGGAATTTTATAAATAAGAAGTATAATAGATCTGAAAAAAAATAAAACATGTATTTCATCTTAAACCTTTTCTATTCAGCGTTGAATCCCGTATAAAACATTAATATGTATATATATATATATATATATATATATATATATATATATATAGTTTAAAATTTAGCCAAAATTAGACTCTCATAACATAAAGCATGCTCTTTGAAAACTTTTCCTAAGTACTACAATATGTGTTTCTCTCTTATTTTTATCTTAACGGGCCTCTTCACTCACCGTTGCCAAAAGTCCGAACCAGCGTTATTTTATGTAGAAAATTTCTTTACAAATAATTTATTAACTAATACATATTTTTAAATTCTGTTTTCACATTCAGAAAATTCCCAACTGCAAAACTGATGGACCTCTTTAAAAAATGTTTTTTTTTTTTTTTTTGAAATTGCAAAATGAAAAAAAATCACATATTGAAAATTCGTATTATGCAGCTTCAAAATAAAATATAAAAAATTAAAAAAATAATTTTTTTTAAAAAAGTCCGTCAGTTTAACAGCTGAGAATTTTCAGAATGTGAAAACAGAATTTAAAAATATGTATTAGTTAATAAGTTATTTGTAAAGAAGAATTTTCCATAAAATATTATTAGCTTCGGCTTCCGGCGGCGATGAGTGAAGCGGGCCCTTAAAGCTAACAACTGCTACTTTAGCATTTTGTTTAAAAACGCAGATGTTTAAAATTTAATTATTTTCCGCAGGGCTATTTATTTAGAACAGCAGATGATTTTTATTTACTGATACATATAAAGGAAACTATATTTGTATTTAAATATTCTTTTCATGCTAAAAATCTAAAATAAATAACTATTTATTTATTTATTTATTTATTTTAGAAGCTGGTCAAAAACATTGCCTAAATTCATACTGTACAAATACAACTTATATTAAAGTATTTAAAAAAAAAGCCGCTTTAATATAAGTTGAAACCGCTTTATGTGCAAATTGACTGAAATAGACTTAAAGTATTAAAAATGGTTTCATGGTGTTTCTTCTATAATGTATATTATAAATATAAATATATTGTATTGTAAAAAAACTTTTCTTAATAAAACTACACATTATAATAACAATTTTATGTTTTTATTTCATTTAAAATTAATATTTTAGAAATATTTTAGGTTTTTAGATTATTCTGGAATTACCTCAGAAAAGTAAATGAAATTTTTTTTAAAAACTTTTCATACGAATCTAGTCATTATTAAGGTTGAATTGACAACACGTTGTTATTCTTTTATTTTTATTTTTTATTTTTTATTTTTATTTATTTAATTATTTAATTTTTACCTTTTTCTTTGCTTAAGATTTTTTTCTACCTTTACTTTTATTGTTTGAAGCATTTGCATAGCTAGTATAAGAAATGGAGTTATTCGATTTTAATTCTTTGCACAATAGATACCATTTTAGCAATTTGCATTTTTTAACATTTATCAACATGATTTATCAACGGCCATTTATCTCCAATGTGAAGACAAAAATTAAATATTTTAAAGCTTCATGAACCAGAAACAAAAAATACCCATTATCTTTCCTCAATATTCCCCCCATTAAATATTAGATTCCATTTAACATTAGATATTCAAAAGAATATTTTAAAACTATTTTAGCTTTCATAAATTACTCAGAAATTAACTCAAAAAATTAAATAATAATTTTCTTAAACTTTTCATATGAAGTTAGTCATTATTAAATCATACTTTTTGTTATTTGTTCTAACATTTTTAATATTAACAGATTTCTTCTATGTTTATCAGTTTAATTTTTTTCTCCTTTTAATCTTAATTTAGTTTTTTGAAGTATCTGCATAACTAGTTGTAGGGGAGATTCTGGTTAACTTGAGCTATAGGATAAGGGTCCGCAAAAAAAAAAAAAAAAAAAAAAAAAAAAAACTCCAGGAACAATAAGCAGTCGCAATAACTCCAGGAAAAATAAACTGTAGGCCGTGAAGAATAAGAATCAATAATTTCGCATCAAACAACTTTATTTATACAGCATGGAAATTAAGAAAGTTTTTAAATAAAAAGTATTTTAAACTGTCTATTATAAGGTTTAACAGACATACAGAGGGTTAGATGAGAGAGAGAGAGGGCGATTACGTATTCTTACGTCAAGATTTGAGAGCGAATTCTGAAGTTGACTCTATTGCAATTAAGATCAGACTGCTGAATTACGCCAGGAATTTTGAAAAAAGTGCCAAATTTTATAGCCAAAGATATTCCTTTGTTTGTAGAATAATTTAATATAAATATTTTGAATTTAGCAAGTTCGTTAAAAAGAAATAACGCCAATCCTCTATGCCAAGTTTTATCGCCCGACAGCCGTTACGTAAGAGACATAAAGTCTGCGATTTATTGTGCATGTTGTCATAAAAAAAATATAAATTACCCTTTAATGATATCATAACGGAAATTATAGCCTAATTTATTTATAACAAAGTGGACTTGCGCAATTTTAAAGAATGAAAATGTAATTATATATCCAACGGCTTATAACTGGAAATAATATTATTTTTATATTTTATTTATTAAATGATTTAGAAGAGCTTATAAATGTCATTTAAAAGGAATATGTTTTTGTTCTCAGAAGATTTATTAATAGCATAAGGGGTAAAGTATTATTAGGATTACGATATCTATTATAGACAAAAGCGAATAAATAAAAGTAATTTAGGATTTTGTTATCTATTTTTATTAGCCATTTAATTTATTGAAAATATAATAATTACTTATTGCCTTTATTTAAAGCTGTAATTAAAACTCATATATGTGAAGGAACGACTTCACACTAGTATAATAAGAAATTGAGTTATTTAATTTCTTTCTTTACACAAGAGCCCCCATTTCAGCAATAGACTTTTATTAACATTTATCAACATAATTACTTAATGGCTGTTCAATTCTGAATGTACAGAGAAAAATGCAATATTTTAAGGCTTCATGATCCGCAAACGAGAATTACCCATTATATTTCCTCAATGTTCTCCCACAAGAGTTGCAATTTGTTACCCAGAATAAAAACATTCATAAATTGTTTCGGAATATATAGTAAATAATCTTTCCGTAATGATATGTCGGTAATAAAAACTGCAATTATATCATGCAATTACATATAGTAAAGTTTAGAAAAAAAAATGCCGGGAGAACTCTATGTAGCAGAAACAAACAATTATTTAGTAGATATAATTGCCTTTCTTGCTTTTTTTTTTTTTTTTTTTTTTTTTTTTTTGTACCTTTCTCAATATGATTAAGAATAATATTGTTGTAATATGTGTATTTAAAATAACTATCTTTAAAATAAATTAAAAATTCAATATCATGAAAGACACATGAGAATAAAAGAATATGTCTGAATGCATCATACATCTTTAATTTACAATATTGTTATTGTTATTGTTACCCATTAATTCCATAGATATAGTAATAAGACATAGATTGATCAGCGAGAGGGGAAAAATGATACCTTATTTTCGGGAAAAGTCACTCTAATGGCTGCTTTTCCCCGAGTAAATCACTCACAGGAACACACACGGATAATTTAGTAAATAAAATTTATGAATAATTTATTTTCTAAAGATGAATGAAAAACTCCAGATACAGTTTCAAATTCATTTTTCTTTTTATTCTTTTTTTTTTTTTTTTTTCAATACTCTCTAATGGCTGATTTTAGAACTTTTTTTCAGCATCAAAATTTTTTGCTCGAAAACATGGGGATGATAGATCTATATATATCACAATATCTATGATTAACTCACACTCATGAAATTGCAACGAGTATCCATATTACCCCATTCGTAAAGTCTTTCGGAACGTATAGTAAATAATCTTTCCGTAATGATATGTCGATAATAAAAACTGTAAGTATTGCATGCAATTACATATAGTAGTAAAGTTTAGAAAGAAAAATGCCGGGAGAACTATATGTAGCAGAAACCAACAGTTGTTTAGTATATATATATATATATATATATATATATATATATTTCATCTTTCCTAATATGATTAAGAATAATATTATTGTAATATATGCATTTAAACTAACTATCTTTAAAATAAAAAAATAAATATCATGAAAGAGACATGAGAATAAAAGAATATGTCTGAATGCATGATATATCTTTAATTTACAAAAGCTTTATAGTTAAGGTTACCCATTAAATAACACACAGAAAATTGCAACGAGCATCCATCTTACCCATAAGAGCCAAATACTTGTGATGAAAAATCGAGTGGTCAATTTTTTATGCATATTACATAATATTTTACATTATTCTGTAGTATTTACCCTATGCTTTAACTATTCTTTAACCACATTTCTTGAGATCAGGGAAGGTTCTGCGCAAGTATTGACTCAACGAGTATAGTGTTAAAATATTGGTGATAGTCATTTGATTAAGAGAAACTAAGCAATAAGAAAACGCAAAATGACTCTATGTTTTCCAAATCCCAACCTATCGGTCATTTTGGTACTCTTCCAAGCCATTGCACTCGTCCTTACTGCTAGTCTTAGCAAACATGGTTACACTACATCCCAAACTTTATCTTATCTAACTATTTAAATCCTCCTCTACAATATGCTTATCACATAAAAGTATTCCAATTTAGTTTTAGTGTAAATAAATAAATAATAGTAATAATAATAATAATAATAATACAGAATTTTTACTCTTGTGGCGAAAACTATGACAGTTAATTCACATCAGTACAACATTGGGAAAAAAATACATATGTTACATACTGAGCGTCTATAAATGTTTAAAAATATATATATATAAATCTAGTGTGTTGTAGCCACCACAAGACTTTCTTCTATATTTTCCTACACGAATTATTTAAGTGCAAATAATTTATTAAAACTATTATTTATTAAAATTATCTATCATGGTGAATGCAAATGATTTTCATCTTAGAGAAAACTCACACTGAATATCCAAAGAAAGACAGTTTTATTGTCTATAAATAGCATCTTAAAATATGTGTTTTTATAATTGTTATCTAACGTATCGAGTTTCGTACAGTTATATTCCATAGAAGTTGAGATATTGTCTACCCGTTATAGAGAAAATTTACAGTTTAGAAGCGCCACTTACTGGCCGTAAAGCATCAAAATTGAATCAGCATAATATCGCATAATGCCCTTCTCACATACCAAGTTTTATTTGATGATACGCAAAATAGAACCTGAGATATACCTTTCTCTTAAATTGCAGATATCGCTGCATAGCAGCTCCACCTGTTGGCCGATAAGCATTCAAATTTAATCAGCATAATGTCTCATAAAGGGTTTTCTCACATATAAAATTTTGATTGATTATATGCAATAGAACCCGAGATATAGTTTTCCCTTAAATTACGGATATCTCTGTAGAGCAGCGTCACCTATTGAGCGGTTCACACCAAAAGTCTATAGGCACTAATTTGAGTGAGGGACTATTGAGATATAGTCCCTGAGATATAGCCTTCCATTAAATGGCGGAAATCGCTGAATAGCAGCGCCACCTGTTGGCAATTAAGCATTCAGATTGAGCATAATGTCTTAAAATGGCCTTCTCACATATCAAGTTTTGATTGATTATACGCAAAAGAACTTGACATATTGACTTCCCTTAAATTTTGAAAATCGCTAAATAGCAGTGTCACCCTTTGAGCGGTTGATACCAAAAGTTGAAAAACACCAATTTAGGTGAAGGTGCATCTACATATAAATTTATATACAATTCTAAACAGTAGTTCCGGTGATGCAGTCGCCTTAAAATGTTTGTCACACACACACAGAGAGAGAAAGAGAGAGAGAGACAGACGGACATTCATTTTCCAAAAATGGTCGAATCGTCTTTTACACCTCTGAAAACGTGTAAATCCGTCGAAATATTTTACGAGTACAATACTTGCTTCTATTAAATATAGAAGATTGTAATTAATTGAAGGATTTGTTGGAATTGCAAGCAGTTTCAAACAAGGTATTCTGAGTTTTTTTTTTTTTTTTCCTTAATAAAGAAAAATATATAGCAATTTATTTTCGATAGAGGGCACTGCAAAGACATGTAACTAGAAACATGCAAATCAATGCCCTATAAACTGCTCGGTTTCGCGATTAACAGCTTATTTCTGATTTCCTCTCCTACTTTTTCGTACATGAAGTCTTAAATGTTGGCATTGGTGGATAAAGCGTTATTGATGAAGAAGTTTTACCTCATTCAAGAATCACCGGCTGTTGAAGCGGTTAGCAGTGTTGTTACGCGTTTGAAAACTAATTTTTGGTGATGGCGGTTACATAAAATGCATGTAGCGTTGAAATCTGAATTTATTTCTACAACAGCAAAAATAGATCAGTCTAGAATTTTAACTTGTGTCATCAAAATAACACCAGTCAACTTTACCTACTAATTCTAAAACATATCCGCATTTACTCTCGCACATAAAGCTTGGAAGTAAACGTGTCTTTTTAATGATGACGATGTTCAACAGTTGAGTTTATGTATATTTTTTAAAGCAATATTTCGGGATAAAAATGTTAAGAAGAAGTTTTTAACTGACCAAATGCATGACATAATTATATGGGAAAACCGATTAATTTTCACTGAAGTGACAATAGAGTTAAAAAAAAAAAAAACTTAATTAGTCGGTAGAACTGTATTATTAATCTCTAACTGTTATATATTTCTAAAATATGTGCTCATAATAAACTTGATATGTTTCAATATAATATTGGTAGCATTTTGGTGTTTGTACTCTAAACTAGGGTAGTAGGAATAAGCACTTTTTTATTGATATTGTACAGTCGGTAACAAAAGTCTCCGAGCACTAGCAAAAATTCCTATATTAAAATAGTACACTTAATACAGTTTTTTTGAATAAATCCTTCTCGAATCCTTTTTTTAGACTAACTAAGAACAGGATTCGACAAGGAGTTATTTAACAAAACTGTATTAAGTGTACCTTTTTTTTAATAGGAATTTTTCTAGTGTTCGGAGACTTTTGTTATGGACTGTAAGTAGCAAAATATTTTTCCACCAACGTTAAAAATACCAAAATAAAATATATAAAATAAGAATATTGCATTTTCGGTAGCGTTATGCCTACCGTCATCAATGCAGATTTTCGAGTAGGTTATGACGGATTACTGCTCCTATACATTCATATAGCAAATACTCCTGCTTAGGATCTCCCACGGTATGTCCCAGATTTTCCATATTCCTCCCAGCATATTCCGTGTGAATGCAAAATGTCCGCCGTAGAAGCCTCCGTAGGAACATCTTCGTTTTGTAGCACCGTCGTAGTTCCCGAGAACTACCTATGTCAAATCATTCCTAGAAATATCAAATTAGATTTTCTCTCGGATTTCCCAAACATGTCCGTTCTTCCTCCGGGAAGAGTCTGGGAGGTTGAGATATCCCAGGGACCGATGTAGGAAAGATAATTCTTTTATCGGATTGCTCATATATGAAGAAAGCTTTCGTACGCTTATTTTATACTGATGCGTTTCTAATGTTCATGCTAGTTCATTCTGATACTTCCGTGCAGCATCATATGTAGTTTATACAATAAAAATAATAAGAAAAATATAAGAACCAAATAAAAGGGTAGAAGTAAATCTTTATTTTATGTGATACATATATCACTACGAGCCAAACAATTATTAACTTTATGATAATGATTAAGAAAAGAAATTTATTTATAATAGCCACAAGCTTTACTTAGGATTGAAATTTATTATTTAAAGTAAACTGTGTGAAATCATTCAAATACTAAATAAATTTCATCTTATGTTCAGTAAACTTGATTCGGAAAGGTATAATTTGGTGCGATTGCTATACTGCCAAAACGTAATGATTACTAAGATATTAATTAGATCCTTATCAATTATTATTTTGTTTAGAATTTAAATAATTTGTGCAAATGAAACTTCTACAAGTAACTAATGTTACTCATAAACATAAATCTTCCTTTATTATTAAAATGACATTTTTCTAATATATATATATATACATATATATATATATATATATATCCATTCTTTTCTATAATGTGTTTACTCAGTTGCATTAATTACTAACTAGCTGGAACCCGTCGACTTCGACGGTCACTTTATTGACCGTAATGTTTAAAAAATCGTCGTATCATTATTTAAATGTATTTCAAGTTAAAACATCTAATATAATTTACAGCATTTCACTTAAAAAAAAAAAAAAAAAAAGAAATTCGGAAAAATGGTTATAAATTGAAATACTATATATGACATCACTTTCTACAAAGTACTGTCAATGTGACGTCAAACTGACTCCAAATAAAACAGTTGCTATCTTTTATTTTCTGTATCTTTTAATACTAAGGCTACATGTTAGCTGACCCGCCCGGCGTTGCCCGGACCCATGATAATAACCTTAATTGAACCTTAAATTTGTATGATTTTATATCTTTAACTCGGTTTTGTTTGAATTTCTATTTTTAAATAAAGGCATCGCGAAAAAAATAATCAGCTGTAACAAAAAAATTGCCTCAAACCGAACGAAACTCAGTCTTGTGACACCGGTATCCGCGGCAGCACATACGTGAGCCGCTAATAACATAAAAAAAAATTCCCCAAAATTAACCTGCAACCGACAGAACCCGCCTGGTGTTGGCCGGCCCATGATAATAACCTTAAATGCACCTTAAATTTGTATGGTTTTATATCTTTAACTCGATTTTGTTTGATTTTCTATTTTTAAATGAAAACATCACAAATAATAATAATAATAATAATCTGTAACAAAAAAAAAAAAATTACTTCAAATGGAACGGAACTCGGATTCTTATCCCAGTGCCTGTGGCACGTATATGCAGGCCGCTATTAACATGAAAAAATTCTCAAAAATTAACCTTGAACCAAACGAACCTCTGACTCGTGTTACCAGCTGCCTGCAGCTGCGGCACCGTATAGCAGTCATGCTACGCAAGCACTGCAAAATCCACTTTCCTCCAACAGGGAGCGCAGTATGTTGTATACAAACATCCCCTATCACCTTGAATTTCCAAGACCTTTCAAATAAGGTGTCACATGGTGGTGTCAACTGCAAAATCTTTAGTTGTACTTTCCACCGCCAGGGGGCGCACTGTGTTCTGTACGAACATCACCAACGGTCAGGAAATACCAAGACCTTTAAAATAAGATGTAACATGATAGGGTCTACAGCAAAATCACTTAGTTCCATTTTTCACCACCAGGGGTCGGACTATACTGTATACAAACATCCCCAATCGACATGAAATTTCAAGACCTTTAAAATGAGGTGCTACATGTGTGGGTCTAAAACGAATTTTTCTCTCAAACTAATTTCCCCCCTTTTCCCTCCCCTCCAAATCTACTTTCCCCCCTTTTCCCCCTTTAAAATCGAAAATTCCAAATTCGCAGATATTGATTTTTTAGTATTTGACTCTAGTCCCCATATGTACAATTTCTTCCCTGTGAAGTAATTTGAAGCTTAGTTAAGCTCATAAACGTGTTTTTAACCCGAACATAGCACATCTACAGACCAAGATCTTTTTTTAGACACCTCAACCAAATTTTTACACCAAGTAGTTCTCTCAATATAGTGGAGACAGACAAAAACATGTTTCAAATTAATATATAGATTTTTTCATGTTGCCACACTGTAAAAAAGAATCAATAATTAAAAAATAAAATGATAACACGTGAACTTTGTTTTTATAAGGCAATAAAAATTTAGATAAACTCGCTGTATTGTTGCATTTCCGAAAATGACGTCATTCATTTTTAACCCAAACGGGGGGGAAACCATTCGACTTTTTTTTATTTTTCTCTTTTCATAGCACATCTACAGACCAAGACCTTTCTTTAGACACCTCAACCGAATTTTTACACCTAGCCGTTCTCTCAATATAGTGGAGACAGACAAAAACATGTTTCAAATTAATATATAGATGTGCTTATTTTTTTTTTTTTTTTTGCAATTGAAAATTTGGAAAAAAAAATCACGATAAAAGTTTTTAGAAATTAAAATCCAAATAAAAATTTCTTGCTAAACCATCGCTGAATAATTTTGAATTTATATGTATTCCCCGCATATTCATTACTATTTTATTGATGTATTATAAATTAAAGCAAATACTGCAAGAAAACCATGAGAGCAATTTTCACAATCGCTGATTACGAAGTAGGAGTGATTGAGGACATGAGCAAGAGAGATTGCGTTTTATTAAAACTACAATTAATTTTTTTAGCAATGATAGCACTTAAATAATATTGTTCTAAAATTTCGTATTTCTTTTTTTTTCTTTTTTTTCTTTATTTATCTTTTTTTTTTTTTTCTGAGGTCGAAAGAAGACCCAACCCTTCGTCAGGCAGACGCAGAATATTTCAATTCAATAATAATAATAATAATAATAATAATAATAAACCAGAAAAATAAAGGAAATTGACAAATAGTTAAGTAATTTTATTTAAAGAAAATATCTTAAAGAATCAGAAAATAAAAAATAAATAAAATAAAAAAGTCAGATAAAATTACAAAACAACAATAAGTTACTTGATAACACGTTTAAATAAAATCAATACAATTGTTTTTCATATTGAATGTTTTCTTTTTTGTTGATCTGATCTGTCGTTGTCCAAAATCGTTGCGCTTATTGCTGTAAATGGTACAGCTATCGTGCAACCATCTGCCGCAAGTAGCTTACTTAAATTAGTCAAGTCACTCATCGAAGCTGTCTCATTGTACCGTTTCAAACGTCCATTGTACTCATCTTTATTGGCTCGTCATTACTAATGAACTGTTCAATCTCTCCTAGTATAGAATTTAATAGAATCAAGGAGCAATGTATCCTAAGAAGCATAAGCGGAATCTCTCCCATTCCAGTAGGAGAGATTTCGCAGCATTTTAATCAATAATTATTCGGTTTTACAGAGAGCCTTTTGTGCTCGTTCCATTCTTCTAGTTTAGTAGTTTATAAAAAATCGTTAAATTTAAATATGCTTAATACTACAACCATTAAATAAAAAATCCTAGGAAGGGGTTTTTTAAATTTAAGCATTTTATAAAACGAGGCAAAACGATTCCATTTTTTTTTTTTTCTTGAAGCAATCAGCATGCACATTCTAGTCAGCACTACACTATTGATATCATACAATTACTTGGAGTCTCTAATCCTTCCCGCGGATCCGTTATGTTCGCAGTCTCTCCTACCACGCCCATCTCTCCTACCTTTACGACATATATTTTTCAAATTTTACCAGAAGAAGTTGTGTTTTATTTTAATAATTTATTTTAAATGATTTATTATTATTATTATTTTGAAGAAGATTACACATTTTTCATTAAGGATCTAAGAAGTACATTATATTGTTCCTAAACATATACAGCTTTTTAATCTATATATATATATATATATATTCATTATTTCTCAAAGTCTATACAGTTGAACCTCGTGTACGTGAATCTCAAGGGCGATAAAATTTTTTTCATGCTCTCAGTAAATAACCTTCATATAACTAAACTAATCTTCATTTTGACAGGGATTGTGGAAAAAGTTCATGTTAAAAGTAATTCATGTTAACGAGGTTCGACTGTATATAAGGTAAAGCTAAGAGAAATTGGACGGGTGGTAAGATTGCGCATGTAGAAGTTTGAAAGTAAAGAGTAGAAAGCTGGCAGAGCGACTCCAAGTAGTTATACAAAATCAATAATGGAATCTGTAATTAAATGTTCAAGTTGATTCGTTCAATTTTCTTAAATTAAGAATTGTTATTTTGTTCTGTTTTTCAAAGTAAGTGCTTGAATTTTTACAGCGCTAACGCAAAATTTCTATACAAAGACAACATTACGGAATATTTTAAAACTGAACTTTTTGTTTTTGTCATAAGTTATTACCATAGACTAATAGTGTAAACACCAACGTTTCTTTATAGAAATAGCTATATTTAAATTAGGAGTCGCGCAATCTCTCCTACCAAAATGGGAGAGTTTGCGCATATATTAACATATACTTGATATGCGCATATATTAAACATATATTTATATTTATCCTGTTACATAAATTAAAACCTTTGCAGATTATCAAACCGTACTACTAAGCATCACTCTGTAATCTGCATTACTAAGTTAAAATAATAAATCTTTAATCGTGTTTGACGAAACACATATGTGGTAAGTCATTTTGAAACTAATGGGATTTGCATTTGATTAAAGCTTAGTTCTATTATGCTATAAACTGACAATCCGATTATTTAAAACATAATCTTTAGAATTTTGAAGATAATTTCCTACACAATAAATTGATAATATTCCAGAAATTTGCAATTATTCTATTTTATAAAAAGTAGTCTTCATGAAAGTGGATAACGTTACAATTTCTGATAAACTTTATCTTATAATTTACACAATATGTGCTATATTTTGTGTACGGAAATAATAAAATTGTTATTATAAATATGTATTTTTAGGATGTTAAATTTACTCCTTACTACAATCCAGCAAATAATCCTATTTAACTGCTAAAAATGATAAAATAAATTTTATGCAATATATTTTAAAATAATTAAAGTTATCTAATGCCTAATAAGCTGCTTTGGGTCCAATAAGAATATATTAATCATACGATTATACTCATAAAGTGCTTAAACTATTGCCATTCCAAGAATTAATTATTGTATTTTTAATCTCTCAATTCATAGGATATAGAATAATAGTAAAAAAAAAAATTGAAGTAAAAAAAAATCTGGCTTAAAATATCATATACATTACAAAATTCTTCGAATATTTTTTACTTATTTTACTTATTTATTCATTTAAAAATGTAGATTTTTATTAATTTATAGTTTTAAAATAATTATTTATTGCTATATCAATTATCTAATAAATGCTCAATTTTTACACAAAAAATTAAGCAATTCTATACTTTTTTTTAATCCCAACCAAAAACGGGGGGGGGGGGGGGTTAAGTTTGAAACTGTTGCCCACCTGTGGTACTCTATACCTTTCAAATAAATCGGACAATTATAATTTTAATTCATTTAATAATTCATTAATATTTTTTATTCATTTATTATTGTTTTTACTCCCATTACCCGACTACTGTAGGTAATGGAAGTATTGTATTCGGTTCGGAAATTCGATAACGAGTTTTCACCTGATTTAAATGTTTTAAGGTCTCCTGAGTCCAAAAAAATAGTTTTTGGCAGTTGGTATGTATGTGTGGTATGTGTGTGTGTGTGTGTTTGTATGAAATTTTCTGGCTATCATATCTTCCAAATTTTCATGAAAACTGAAAATCCGGAAGTGGGACATCGGAAACCGTAAGTGGTACCGTAAATCTGTATCCCAAAAACGGCTCTAATGATTTTCTTCTAAGTTGCTATATAAACACTTTATTAGATGCCCTTTCAAATGATAAAGTTGATTAGTTCAGGAAAATTGATAGGCGTCCTGTATAAATAGTTGAATTTCAGGTTCAGCGAGTGGATTCCTACAATTTTTTTTTTTCAAGCTCTCAATATTAACCCTCTTTTAAATATCATTTTGTATCTAATTGTTGTTTTCCGGTCAACAACTGAATATGCCAAGTTTTGGTAAAAAATAACCAAGCAGAGATCTGGCGAACGAAAGAGCGAAGATATATCAGAGTTTCTCGAATTGGTACTTTTGAGTTATCTGAATCAAAATCTGGTCAAAATCTTTGTGAACAAGCCACTCACAATACAGCAGCTCAAGAACAATGCTCGTGCAAAAATATCCATTATCTGGTCCAAATAACTTGAACAAGATAATGGAACCCTTGTCCTGAATCATGGGGCCCATATATGTAAGAAATTTATAATGGCAGATACCCAATTGAGATTATTTTCTACAGGTAAACCTAAATAATCTCCTATTCTTGGTCTAAAGCTGCCTTCAAACTCTGGCAACTTGGAAAGCTGAAAGTTCGGTTCTATTGATATTTCTTTGATGTAGTTTTTGAGAATCGAAGCTCGCTCGAGTCCTCGCTCACAAACCCCCTAGTGCGATAATTGCATGGAAACTGGTCTATTTTGTAAAAGAGCAATAAAAAGTAATGTCCTTCATTAAAAATGTGTGCAAAATTTCATGGGTAACTTTTGGACAATGGATAATTTATGACTTTTGAAGATTGCATCGTTGCCAGAGTTTGAAGGCAGCTTTAGTATGTGAAATATCAGTTGAAACTAATATTAATTAAAATAGTTCTTCATAGTAGCATAATAGTTCTTCAACTAACGTATGATAGTTCTCCAAATAATCACGTAAGTTTTTCATGGTAATACCAATTCGGAGAGCAGAACCTCTCGTCAACGTGCGGGACTTACTAATACGGAAAGTAATTATATAGAGATTTCTCAACTTATCATATTACCCATAATATAGTAAGTGCGTGATTTGTACATGCGTCTTGACCACAGAAATGCTGTTAAAAAATGACTGGGATACCCAACATTCGAAACAGGATTCTTTCACTTAAAGTGGTAACACACTAGTTAGATCTCCCCACGGAGTAAGAAATATTTCTATCTCCCTGACCTGATCGAAAATAGACCCTGACCTAATCGCATATATCTATATTGTATTTCATTCATATGTAATAATGTTATTATATTTCAATTAACTTTTCATTTACATCATTCCATTATACGCAATTTTTTAAGAAAAGGCTTAAAAGTAAACTTGTGTGTGTCTGTGTAGGTGATTATAGCTCCCAAACAAATAAACCGATTTTAATTGTTTTTGTTTTATTTCATGGAAGCAAACCTAATGTGGGTGATTCTGATTCTTAATAATTTTTTATGAGAAACTATTTGATAGATTTCTTTAATTCATTTTTAAAAACATTTTTCTGAAATTTTATAATTTTGAAACTGACTAGCGTACAACTAATCTCTGTTGAATACTGCTACCAACTTTTTAAATGGTATGAGGCGATAAATTATGTGGTTTCTGGAATGGATTATAATAGCTTATATATGCATATATACACTGTAAAAAATAAGTTCTTAAAAATAAGTATATATTGTCTCAAAATAGCCCCGAAACAATATATATTTAAATTTGAAAACCCATGTATTCATTTTTGAGTACATTGACATGTCAAACATGAGGATATTGATATTCTTATTGGTCAACCCCATTTTTGAGCATGTCAATATACTCAAAAATGAGTACATGGGTTTTCACATTTAAGTATATATTGTTTCGGGGCTATTTCGAGACAATATATACATATTTTTAAGAACCTTTTTTTTGCAGTGTAATCATGCGTTTTCAAAGTATCTGAATAAATATTAAAATATTGTCTATAAATGATTATTAATATTTACAGTCCAAAAGTCTGGAAATTTGCTTGAAAATTACAGATTTTATAGAAAAGTAAAAATGTTAAAGAAAAATGAAATATTTTGCTGCACGTGTAATTATGTGATATTATGTACATAAGCACTGCGACCGCATCGCGTTACTCTCATTGGTTCAATACTTCTGTTATTTCCATGTGCACGCTTGTGCCAGTTTATTTGGCTCTTCAGCGTGTGTGTATATATACATATATATTACATTTAGATAAACTAAAAATTCGTCAGATGTAAATATTTAACTATCAAAGCAGATGATAAAGCATGTTCTCTCTTTTTTATGAATATAAGAAAAAAAAAAGGTTTTATTTATATCGTAAGTTTTTAATTGGTTTTCATAAGAATTTAATAATTGGCTAAGAATAGTTGGATTAACATACAAACATTTGCTAAATTCAGTTGAAAACAATATTTTGATTTCAATGATATATATATATATGAAATTATAATATTTGTTTTCAGTCATGTAAAAGTTGAAAATATGTAATAAAAATAACTAAAGAAAATCTTACGAGAAAATTAATAAATGTGAAACAATTCATAAATAAAACTTACAGCAAAAACGTAAAATAAATTATTTAAACTCTCAAAAAATTCCCGTATGACTTGAGACATACGTGTGGGGTTAAAGCATGATTTTAATTGATCAAAACTCTTCCCCTGGGCAGATAGTTTAATAAAAAAGTACATATATGGCCAAATTCAATATGGATAAAATGAAATGAATAAAATAATATGGAACACACAAAAACTTATATGGATTAATATAATATATATACATATATATATATATATATATATATATATATATGGATTAATATATATATATAATTCAAGGACAGTTCTGCCTTCATATTTTATAATTGCTAAACTAGCACTCTTCTAACTTAAAATGGCGGCTCTTATATTATATAATTAAATTCAAGGTCGATTGTTTTTATAAAACTAGTTTAACATTTATTTGCTTATTTATTTTTGTTTAATGTATTTTGTTTCAAGGAAATGCCCTTATTTTTACTGTTTCAGAACACAAATTCTTTTCTTAAAAACACTTTTCTTTTTCTTCACTAACATTTGAAAATTCTTCTCAAAAACTTTAAGAATTTCAAAAATAATATTCCTATGTCATATTTGATTGATGATAAAAGAAATAAAGATGGATATTACAGTTACAGAACAAATGTTAGTTTAAGAGAAATTTACTTTGAAATATCTGTTGCAAACTGAAATATATTACTCAACACTAAAAGAGACTTAAAATCTTTTCATGAATAAGACAAGTACAAAATTGTGAAATATTGAATATATAGAAAACAACTGTAAAGAAAATATTTTACAAGAACTATAGGTTTCTATTAAAACCTTGTGCAATTAAACTATTTAGACTATTTTTTTTAAATGTATTTTCTGTTTAATTCCATTATAAACATAAATATTAATTATAATTACTTACAAAATTTAAATGTTTAAAATATTTAAATATAAATGAATATTTTGAAAAATTAAAATTTTGATTTTTTAATAACAAAATAGCCATTTAGGTATTTTTATGACAGTTCACTTGTCTATAATATGAAACTTAAAGGGTTAAATTTAATATTAATTGTTAAGTAGTCCTAACGTCACATTGAGACTGTAATCGATAAACTCAATTGTCATTATTATTATTATTATTATTATTATTATTATTATTGTATTATTTTTACTTCATTGAATGAAGTGTTCTTCAAAAAATTAAAATCCCTGTTTACAAATTATGACAATCTTAGGAAGCATCGAAGACAATTTTCTGTGAAATATATGATGAAGTTTGACATTTCCTGTTACATATAAAATCAATATTCTTTTCCAAGATAAAGAATATTTTTTCTATTGTCTTTGTATGGAAAACTGTTTTCTGTTTATAATGCATTACACGTTATCGTTGAGATATTCTCAGATAAATTTGCATTCGTAACAGATTTATAGAAAAATGTTATTCCAAAATTAATGACTCTGTTGGATAAACTTTTTTTTTTTTTTTTTTTTGGAGGGGGGGGGGGATGAATTATATTTTTAAAAATATCATTTGTCGAAAATGCATTGTGAAACAACTTTCTAAAACTAAAATTATATTTAAAAGATTTGATAAATTATTATGTTTATTTGGATATGTAGACATTACTTTGTAAGAAATGAGAATTAAATTAACAACTTTTATCTAAATACTTCTCAACTAAAACAAACAACCTTTGAAGACTTAATTCAGTACGATCCGACTGAAATAGTGCGCAATCAGTAACTAAAAACAATAATATGTTTTATTTGTAAAATAATACCGTTTCTTCAATTGTTAACCATAGTTGACCATTAAACGTTAAGGAAGGCCTGTATTATGATCATTTCTTTAATTTTATTTTCTGAACATACATATGTGAAAAGAATGCTAAATTCATGACGAAAATTCGACTTTGAGATTTTGCTGTATGTACAGGTTCTTAAATCACATGATTTTTTTTTCTTTTTCTTTTTAGTGCTAGAGGCCTATTTCAGTCGGTACAGTTGTCGAAATTTTATAATACACTCTTAATAGTGCTAAGGGCCTATTTCAGTCGGTTTATTGAATGGGGATTTATTGAATGAAGTCCCCCCAAGGCACAACTTTGACATGAGTCCCCCCCCCAGGCCCAACTTTGACATGAGTCCCCCCAGGCCCAACTTTGACATGAGTCCCCTCCAAGGTACAACTTTGACATGAGCCCCCCCCCAAGGCACACCTTTGACATGAGTCCCCCCCAAGGCACACCTCCCCCTCATTGGGAAAAAGAGAAAAAACGTTGTTTTGTGGCTATAAGGCAGTTTGGACTTCCAACGTTATTTGTTACAATATCTGCAGCTGAAACACATTGGTTTGATTTAATGAAAACTTTATCATGGAATTTAGATCGTCACGAATTAACTAAAGAAGAATTTGTCGATATTAACAAGTTTAGCAGTAGGCCTCTGGCACTAAATTAAAATCTGTCAATGTCAGATTTTCATGTTTTAAATAATGAAATAATGTCGTGTCTGTATAATTTTTTTTTTTTCCTTTTTTTTTTTTTTTTGCGATGGTGTATGCATGATTGTGTGTATGCATGTGTATGATTTAACACGGTAGCGTTTAAACACTTTACTCGAATAAGATGGAGATTGGTACATTGTTATAGGTGACAGCAGTACGAATTGTATGCATTATGCAAAATCTTGCATTTATACTTCTTTTACAGGGACACAACAAAAAATCTTTACTATTATATCATATGGGTTGAAAATGTTTAAAATGCGACATAGTTTAAATGCCTTATTCCAATGATCTTTTAATTTCTATACATGTTATAGGTGATTACCGCACGAATCATATAAATTTTGTAAATCTAACACTAATAGTTTTTTTTTTTTTTTTTTTTTTTTTTGCAAGAGCACAAAAATTATTTCTTTATCATTATGGACTATAGTTTCGAATAATTGGAAATGTGATAGCATGCAAACTCTGCATATGTTTGAATTAGAAATTAATAGGCATGTTACAGGTTGTCATTATTATTATTTTTTTTCTTTTACCGTTATACAAAATGGAACTTCTGTAGTCCATGGGCATAAACCTTTCAAAATTCACTTTAGTAATGCTAAATTATTTAAAACATTAAAAAAAAAAAAAAGAAAAAAAAAAAATATATATTTTATATTACGAGCTTATTATTTACATTTCATTTACAGGGACGAGCAAAAGAATTTCAGTACATTACGTTCCATTAAACAAAATACTATTTGGGAAAAAGTACTTAAATACTATATTTTTATTTTGTTTTGTTTGTTTATTGAACAAAACCTCTTGCTTTAATTTATTTAAACTACTGTTAATTATTTAATGTTCCGAAAGTCGAGTGGAATCACTCCAGATTTATGTCCCTGCTTATGACCATATTAATCATTTTCCCATCCAAATTTATTGTTTGGAATTTAAAATAATATAGCTACTTACATAAGTTTGTGCATAAATAGCACAAATGCAAGGTGATAATAACGGTTTAAAATCACATAGCATTTGTATTTATTTATTTATTTATTTATTTATTTAACGCAATTCTTCATCGAAAATTACTATCTTTTCTTTATACCAATTGTAGCGTATATAGCTGGTTTTGTGACTTAGATTTTACGTGTTTTTAACGATGATTATTTTCGACCCCAATAAAACGGTTATATATGGTGTGTTTTTGTGTTTTAATGTAATATAAAAGTTCGGAAATATTGTGAACTTTACATATGTACTATTTGTATATTTCAAATTATATTTCCACAGTGACTTTTATAGAAATAAATAAAATATTTTTTTTTTCTTCCTTTAAATATATATTTAATTCAATAATTAAAAAAAAACAGGGTTTTAAAATATTTGGCAAAAATGTAAACTCAAGAAGAGGGGAGATATTTGTAAATTTTATAAGGGAATTTTAGCACAAAAATATTACACTTTTGTTGCTGTTTAATAGCGACATCCAAAAGTGTATATACACATATATACAATTTGTATAATGTTATTTGAAATAATTTTTCTAAATTTTACAAATCACGTTTAAAACTTAACGATGTCCATTGTAAAAAATATGTTATAATAGAATCCATTAAATATATATTTTCATTTAATTTAAGAAAATGTAATATAATTAATAAATACATTTTAGAAAAGAAATCAAACATTTTCAAGAATAACAAAATTTTAATGGCTAATTATATTTCTACAAAATGCTTTTTGTACAAAAGATTTTTTATGTTTCCAGAGGATGAAAAGTTCTTAGCCAGTTATCTGTTCTATAGGTATATTCTAAATGATTATCCTGTTTAAATTTTTATCGTATCTGGATATAAAAACAAACGCGAGTTAAAAAAAAAAAAAAAATGTTTGATAAAATATACTTTTTTGTAAGTATTTTAACTGAACTGAGATTGAAATCCCGACACATGTAATTACATGCCAGAGGGCTAACTAGTCAACCACCAGATGAGCCTATCTCTTTAGACTTTATTTAATTGTACCTGATTATTTTTTTTTTTTAACACATGTTGTCTCATTTTTGATCTAAAATCTGACGTTATAAATTGATATATCATGCTTATTTTCATCCAAGAGCAGCATTTTAATTCATACAGGAGATTGGAAATAAATTAATTATTATTTGTTTCATAATTCAGTTGATTTTTAATGTGCACCCATATTTTACTATTATAATTGTTATTGTTTGATGTAAAATCAAATCTTTATAATTGACTAAATTAGTCTAGAAGGGTCGTATAAAAATTAAAATTAATAACATTTTAAACTTTAACAGGCGATTTTTTTTCTTAACATAATCTTCTTTCCTACTTTATTTTGAACGACTTCTCAATTTCCATTGCCACATATTTCTAACAGGTAAAGAAATTAAACAAGTTTCCTTAAATATGGCCACTCTGTATATATATACATGGATAGATAGATAAATACAGATAATTTCTATTTCCATTTTTTTTCCGTATTCTATACTGCAGACTCTATTTTCACACTTAAATGCGCAATTCAGTGTCTGAAAGAAAGCTTTACTCAGCTTAATAATAGTCGACGTTACACTTACGAATCTGCCAGATAAAATCGTATAACAAATAATATCTTTAGAGAAATCATGGGAAGGTCATATAGCTAAGCTGTCTTTAAGTTCGGATTTATTTACTCTTGTTTTGTTCCGCTACATTGTTCCTTCGGATTTGTGAAACTGCTCATATTTTATTTTGAAAATGTTATGATGTCTCAAAAGTGTTAAAAACAAGTCTTGATTCATTATTAAAAAAATGTAACATTACAGTAAAAAGTTGAGGCAACATAGTTATCTCAAGCTTTATTTGTAACGTAAAAGAAATAGGATGCAATGTTACACAAATTTGATGTAATATTACGCAATATTTAGTGTATTATTTATTTATTTATCAAATGTCAGGCCAATGACCATCAGGTCATTAGGCAACGAGCTGTCCAATATTTCTTCACAATACAGCCCAAACTCTTCAGTGCAGTATACACCTCTAGATGAGCAGCGTCCATGGACTGTCCAGAGCACACAAATCACAAAAAGGTGAGTTAGTCAGATTAAAATGAAACAAATGAGCACCAATTTTTTAGTGTAACATACGTATGGTGATTGTTTTTTAATTCTCAATTTTTTTAGTGTAACATACGTATACACTGAGAAAAAACAATCACCATTTAGAACAAATAAATAGACATTTTGTGAATCTTTAAACTAAAAATATAGATTTACGAACTACGCACATAACGTAAATAATTTGGTTAGCCTGAATGATAGAGAAATGATCAAGTAAAAATAAAAATAATAATAATAATAATAATAATAATAATAAATAAATAAATAAATAAATAATAATTATCTTTTAACATTTCTTCAGGAATAACTTTTCTTTGTAAGTGATTTAATGGATGTATGAAACAATAGTGTCCTTAAACAACACTGAATGGGACATGTTGATGTATGCAGTTCCATATATCATGCACGACGTCCCAAAAGTAGAATGAGACAGCATATTTACCTGAGTCAGTAAATGTAGCAAAATTGTACCAATGTTTTGAGAACGCTCACATAATATATTGTTTTAAGAAAAATTTACTTGTTTTAGCACATTCCGTAGCGAAAATCGAGAACCTGCCAAAAGAAGCAATATTGATACTTGTGTTCATACTAGTTAAACCAAATAAATCTTTTTTTTTTTTTTTTTTTTTTTTTATGGGAAGGGTTTATGCACTATACTTTTTCCTAATCCTTAAATGTAGTGACTTGTTAAACTTTTCTGGGCGTTAAAGAAATTATTATTATTATTATTATTATTATTATTATTATTATTATTATTATTATTATTATTATTATTTTATTTTTCTTTTACTACACTCAAATTTTTTAGTACTAAAACGTTTGCATGTCAATTGCCTAGGTTTTCAAAACATTCATAATCTAGGCCTGAAACCTTTTTAAATTTGTAATTTGATACAATTTGAATTTCGGTAATATAATTTTTATTGTACAAATGTTTGAAATAAATTTAGTTACCATATTTAAGTTTTAAATATAAAACACCACAATTACAATATGTACAATAGTACATTATACAAAAATTATTGCTTAATCCCCTACTGAAACTGGATAAATGAATAGTAGTTAATTATTCGAACGAATTAATACAAATACTAGGCAATGGGGTGTACCACTATGCACCATGTATTGGAAATGCTTTTCGTAATGGTATGACTCTGGGCACCTTGGAATAAGGGTGCAATTATTTTCCCCAGATATGTAACATTCACCCCCTGGCGCAACATGTATCAGGGGAATCCTTTCATCCTAGAAGGTTTCCATTCTAGCCACCCTAAACGTGTGACCAGTGAGTCAACCTTTTCACCCTAGGAGGTGCCCTGTGTCACCTGAATTTTTAACAATGTAGGTAAATTTCAATACATTCCAAGAAAGGACACGAAAATCAGAATGTTGATGAGCAGTCAGGAAGACATACAGACACATATAGGACAAAATGGAGGAAAATCATTTTAAAAAATCACTTTTGCTCGGAAATGTTAAATAAAAAATAATGAACAAATAAATAAAAATTGTTCATGAAAAATAACAAAATACATTAGTAATATACTAAGCCATGTTTGTTTTTAGATAGAAATTCTAGTATAGTGTAACCACGTTTTTTACGCCTAGCAGTGAGGACGAGTCGAAAATCTTGGAGAGTTTCCAAGTTGACCAACAGGTTTGAATTTAGTAACCATCAAGTCATTCGGTATTCCCTTATCGCTTATTTTATCTCAATGAAAAGCTTGTCTCCCCTATTTTACTAGTGGACTCGTTGAATCCGCACTTGCGCAGAAGCTTCCATGGTCGCAAGAAATGTAGTTAAAAAGCAATTGTTATTTAAATGATTATTTTTAATTAATTTATTTATTACTTTTTAGTCAATGAACAAGTGTTATTTTAGTCATCCATTTATGTATATTTCTCATAAAATATGTCAAATTATAAAATAAACTTTAATATTTCATATGCATTTGGAGAAAAATCTGTTGCCTAAAAAGACTCTTTTTTTTTTTTTTAACATGAAGTTATCAATATTAGCTTTTATTTTATTTTTAAAGGATAACCTCACGGCAGATGTAATGCAAGTGACACGGATGGATAAGATTTCCGCTATTTTTTGCTACATCTATTGCTATAAAAAACCTTTATCGTACATTTAACGAAGTTTTTTTTTTCTTTTTTATTAAAATAATATGATGATTACTGTTAGAAAATATTGGTAGAAGCGGAAATATCACTGTGTGTATCATAAATAGTTAAGGGTATTTTAATATAAGATTCTTTAGATAAAATTACTATGTAGATAATTAAAAAATATTGTTACATGAAAAATTCAAATTCATTATTTTATATATATATATATATATACACACTAAGCGACAAAAAAAAAAAAAAAAAAAAAAAAAAAAAAAAAAAGTCGCACTACAGAAAAAATGACTTATACATTTTTTATTTGTAATAACTTTAAAATTAATGTTTGAAACAAATAAAACTCTCTTTTTTGCATAATACCAAACATATGAAATGATACCTATATACATTTTCAATTTAATAATTCGCTTTATTGCACTCTACAAAGTACTTTTTAAAAATCTGCATATTTTTTTCATTTTGAACATAATGTAATAACCATATACTTTGTATTCTATTATGATTTATTATATGAAATAAACAAGTTATATTTTAATGTATGAAATAAAACTATTTATTTGCTAGATCTAAGCATTTTTTTTATTAAATATATGTATTCTTCATTAGGTTAATACCACATTTATATGGAATTACTGCTTTAATGCGCAATGGCGTTGTTTTACACAGTGTTTTAATATAAATCTCAGCAATTTCAATGTGCCAAATATCACAAATAATTTTTTTCTAGTTCTGGCAGAGTTATAGGCTGCAAATTTCGAATCCTCTCCCCTCTCCTCCGCCTTTTTGTAGACGAAACAGTTTCGAGCGGATTGCGATTAGGACTGTATCCATGCCTGGTAAGGAAGAAATTCTACTATATACTTTGTGGGACTTAACTTAAAGTGAAAAAAAGTATGATTATTTACAGAATTATAGGTTCCCATGTAAATGGATAGGAAATTTTGACAGTTTGAAGTGAATTAACTTATCACAGAGCCCGTGTAGTAAGGTTCATTATCATCTTGAAATATTGTTTGCGGAAATGTCCTAGATACCCGAAAAATATTTGGACAGGCACCACTTTTATGAAGATTGTGTTTTATTTCGAGTTAATTGATCCCTTGAGCATAAAAATTTGCCCGACAGTTTGAAAAGTTATGCACCTCCGTACCATAATGTACGGAGAATATGTCACTGTTTTAAAAGTGCGATTTTCATTACGTCGATCATATATTAGTTGTCAGATCTGCTTGTTTTCTTTATCTCGAAATAAGTTAAACTGGACTCACCAAAGAGAGCAAGTTTAGCCCAATAATTACCTAATCACTTTTTTATTTTTTTTTTAGCCATCTGAGGTCTTGCTTTTGTAATTCTCTTCACTACGAATGGATTTTTTTTAAAAATTCTGTCTTTTAAACCTGCTTTATTTAATAGTTGTTGTACTGTAGTTAAAGAAATTATGCTTATAAATGCCTTTTCTGAATCTCTTTTATGTTCTAAATGTAATACAAACTGATTTTATAAACAATGGCTTTTTAACTTACGGTCATCTCTATTGGATTAGCAACATGGCCACCTAAAAGTAAATTTCCAGTTTAAACGGCCAAAAATTTTTATATCTTCCTAAAAACCCTTTTGCCAATATTTCGTTAACATTTATCTATTTTGCCATCTAACGTATAAAAATATTTCTTGATTTTCATTCAAAAATTAATAATTTTTGTGGCATCGTTAACTGCCTTATTCTTACCATTTTTGAAATAATTTCTAAAATTACAATTTTCCTGACAATTGCGTTTTGTTTTTAACACTGGACTCAAAGCTAAAGTGTATGGGGAGGACAACATAATAAAATTTGTTCGAAAATTTGCTTTTTAAATGATAAAATTGGCGGTTGTAGAAAGCGAAAAGGAAAATATCCATGTGCGGCTTTTTTTTTTTTTTTTTTTTTTTTTTTGTCGCTTAGTGTGTATATATTGTATATATATATTGTAATTTTAATATATTAGACTGTACTGTTTTAATAATATATGTAATTTAATAAAAGATTTAAATTAAAGGAAAAAAAATATTATGTACATATGAATACAATTATAACCATGAAGCCGAACATAATTTTTCCTAATATTTACTAATAGTCACACAAATATACGTAACGTCATCCGAATTTTAGAGAAATGTTAATAAATGTTAGATTTCATGTGCAGGTGAACTTGACGTGTCGTTTACGTCTTAAATCTTTACGTTTCTAAAGGATAACATAACTTTTAAAATGATATTTTTATTTATAAATGACAATTATGAAATGTTTGCAGTATTTTAAAATTTCGTTTTCTGATGAATTATAAGTTTATCTTTTTTTGCAGCATACAAAACCCTTTTAGTGAAATTTAAATCCATCTCCAATTAAAATAAATCATTAAAATATTGTCTTACTCTATAACACATGTAAGCAATAATTTTTTCATTTTAAAAGCTCCATTGATCTAGTATTTTAAATCAGTATTTTTGCCTCATTAGGAAATATAACCCTCTTAAATGTTCGACGAAATAATTTTTATATTTACGAGGATTTTTCGAAAGAAATACAAGGGAAATTAATTCTTTAGAGGTTATTATGTACATATTTCGTGAAACTAATGACTAGATATGTAAACACATGGCGTATGACGTTTCAAAGATAATTAGGCTTATTTTTCACGTGATATAATCTTACCGGATACACTTTAAATATCATTAAAAAAATAATAACAAAAGTTTAACCAAAGTATTCTGAAAATTCTAAAATTAAGAAACGTTTTCCATAATTACTTTTTTTTTTTTTTTTTTTTTCTATTTTCTTTCCTAGTTGAATTCCCACATTTTAGAAGTTTATAAATATACATATACAGTAGAATCTCGTACAACGCGCTCCCAGAAAACGCGATTTCGTATAACGCGACGAAAATTTTGCTACTATTACTCATAGAACGCGATAAAGTGTCTCGTATAACGCGTGAAATAAAGGAAGTACGTGACGACATCTTTTCTACTTTCAACCTGTTCAAGGAAGGATTGCTCCGTTACTATGCCAACACTCGATGCTTTCGGTATCATTGCGGAATGAAATCGTCTGCTCAATGTATGTCTCTTATAACGCGATTTTCTATTACGCGGAATGTTTCCCCCGCGTTATACGAGAGTATACTATGTTACACATCAACATACACAAAAATACTTTATTCAATACAGACTATAAAATTTTTCATTTATTGAAAACTATATCTAACATAAAGACGGGAATTGAGGTAGTGGTAGATAAAAGTGAACAGAAATGTAAAATAAGATTACACAGAGAATGTTCGCACATTTTTTAGACGATTTTATTTCGCAGTAAGAAAAAATCGTTTTTTGGAGAATTTTATTTTCACAACAGTTATATTTTTGGAAATTTTATTTATCTTCTGATATTTAGAATTTTTGTTTAGATGCAAAAATGCGCTTTTAAAATGGCAGTGGATGGAAGGATAGGTTTCCGCTCTTTCCAAAGATAGTTTTCAGTGAAATCTTTATGAAAAGCATTTATCAGGAGAAAAATGAAAAAATGTTGCAACAACAGATGAATCTTGGGTCTATTTAAGTGGTTGCAATAAAAAAAGGTCAATTTATTATCACAAAAGTGGAGAAAAAAAATTGCTACATGGCTGAAATCATCAAAAGAAAGTTTTCTAAAGGATTTATGATTGCCACTGGTTTTTCATACAAGCGCAAGATAAAAGCAAAAAAAAAAAAAATTGACAAAAATGTCAAAATACTCTCTAAATACTCTCAAGAACATATTTTAATTCCAATTTTTAAAAATGAAAATCCCGATCTTTATCCACAATGCTATCAATCCGTTGAACTATCTCAAGACAAAACAAGCAGCCACACATCACAATCCGCAATTGCTTTTCTAGAAAAAAATGGAACAAAAAACGAGAATTAAAACCATACCCTTCACTGACATTCCTGCTAAATCTTCTGATGTATCACTGTCGGATTTTTGTGTTTTTCGACTCTTAAAATCAACATTATCCAAACACCGACCTACAACGCTTTGTGGACTCTGGAAAGCCGTTCACGAGGAGTAGAAAAATATACCTCTTCCGATATTATAAAAAGCATTATTATCATAGAAATTATGATGTAGAATGTTAGTTAAGAACAAGGGCTCCCAAACTGAACAAATAAACTCGAAATATGAGTGAAATTGCTTCAGTACACTCCATCAAAATCGTCTAAAAAATGTGTGAACAGCCTCTGTATATATATATATATATATATATATATATATATATAATATCTGATGTGACACTCGCACAACTTTCTCTTAATTTGTATTTAAATACTATAATGACATATTGTAAAATAAGGGGAAAGATAGCAAGTACGCTACATAAACATACATTGCAGACAATTGAAAATATGCTTATGGACAGTTTATAGCTCTGTGTGAGATGGGAAGATTTCGACTACTCACCGTTTAAATATAGTATCTACACCCCATTTGAATAAAGAATCTACATTTATGAAGAATTAAGGCTGTAATTAAATTTCAAAGTTTATTCCGTAAAAGTCAGACAAATTTCACCCTTACGACTTCTTTAAAAATCCTAATCATGATCAGACTTCCATGGGGCAACTTTATATAAACTTTAAAATAAAAAATAAATAAATTACCTGCATTTTTTCCAAGTTATGCTGATAAAAGACATACACAGAGTTCGAACGTTAAAAATTTTATTATATAATTCAGGAACCTTAAAACGTGCAATTATACAAAAACTCAGTTCTTGAAGTTTTCATCAAAATTACTTATGAAACTTTTATGTACGATATATCAATTTTAATTCCCTAGCGTTTTTCTGGTTATGGCACAATGTAGTAAGGCATTTGCATCAATTACTTTCAATAGAAAAGGTTATTCTTGGTTAATTATTGGTAGGCCTGAGTATTCTTTATAAATTAAATACATACCGTAATATGCACATAATATAGTCTTACGTTGGAAACACGTGACACAGCCTGCATTGCACATCTAGCAATGTACGTGTTTCATAAAAAAAAAAAAAAAAAATACTATGTGCGCTGTGTCTATAAAAAGAGTTACAGGTTTCAATGAGTAGAAGTAAAAATTAAAAAATAGTGTTTTAAATTGGGTAAATGTTGTTATGAAAGAAAAAGGAAAATTTTGAGCAATGTACTGTGTATTTCATTGTTTTCCTAAATTTTAAATAAATAAAAAAATAAATCCTACAGTTTATATCTTAGCATCCCGTGGCCATTCCATGTTGAAACTCACAATAAATATAGAAAATAAACGTAAAAACAACATATATATTTTTTTAATTAAAATAAATATGTACATTTTTAGACATTGAAGTTTAAAGATCAAAATATTTTACTTTAAAATGAAAATAAAAAAATATACCTGCATATGATATATCACTTAGAAGCCAGTAATATAAACTTTCTAATGAGATCCATCTTACATGTCTGAATTATTTAGGAAACAAAATGTGGGACATTTGTAGTATTTGAACTTTGAAAATTTCAATTTTTTTATCCATTTTTGAAGCATTTTGAAGTATGTCAAGCATTAATTGTGATAGGGGCTTATAACATTCATTTTTCTATAAAGCAAATAAATGATCCCAATTTCATAAAGAATTGAGGGGGGCAGGTTAAAAATGCAGCTTTTTCGTTTCGATCTGACATGGAATGACACAGATAGAAGCATTTATTTTAAAACTCAAAAAAAAAAAAAAAAAAAAAGAAAGAAAGAAAGAAAGAAAGAACATCAGCATGCTTTTTATTTATATTATGCAGAGCTTTAATTGAAAATTATTCCCTCTTTCAGAAAAATTTGTAAAATACTTTCAAAATAATATATTGTATTCGGAATAGAAATGTCTTAAATATGTCGTGAAATATGAACATTTTTTTGTAAAACGTTTTCACTGCGCCTGCGTGAAATACAGAATTTTTTTTATTACATAAGTTGAAAGCTGGATATATTGGGCCACTTTTGTCAAAAGTTTATTTTAATAGAGTACAAATTAAGCAAATCATCGACAAAAGAACGACATACATATTTAAAGAAAGAAAGAATACACATTTAAATGTCCAAATAATACAGCAGGAAATATCTTGGAATTTAATTTTTATAGTTTCATAGTTATACACTTTATTTTATTTTATTAACATGTTAATCTATTCATTAAAAGTAAACTTTAACTCCTTATTTTTTGGAGGAACTGAATTTACTTAATTTTTAAGATGTGTTTTATAATAGACTCATAACCATAAAATCGTTCTTCATTATTGTGATTAAAATGCAAATTACACACAGCAAATTTTATGTCAAAAATTATTTATGTCCGTTATTTAATGTAAATGCAAATGTTTTGTAAAGTCGTTTATATTTCTTTGTAACGTACTAATTATCACGAAAATAACTTTTCTTTTATGTTAAAGAATTTACCCTAATGAATAATTTTGAAATGAATTTTCATCTGTTTTGTTTAAAGTGTTTTAAGAAATCTTTGAATTAGTAACAATAATTTATCGTTCAATTGAAAGTCGTGAGAAACATAAATGTTATTCTACTGTTATAAACAATAAATATAAACACTTCTAATAGTTAAATTTAAGAATGGGACTTGCATTCGATTTTGAGGTGAAAAACTCTTTTTCTTTTTCCCCTTTCTCTTTTTATTGTTCCATTTACCCAAAACTTTCCATTTTGCATTTAATTTTTTAAGTTTTAAAAATTTCAGGGAAATACAAATAAGTACATTTCTTTAATATATATTTTTTTTTAATATGAAAATGCACTGTAAACAACATACATATAGAGAGATAGATGTATTTTTGAATCTAAAAAAAAAAAAAAAAAAAAAAAAAAAAATCAGAAAACATTATTTTACGAATAATATTTCTCTAATTTGAAAAATAAAAAAATAAGTTAATGTGAATATTTAAACATAGAGGGCGCTGGAGGCAAGCATTTCCATGAAATTTTATATAAAGCACAGAGTTCAATAAATTACATAAAATACGATCAATACCTAATTTCCGAATTTTACTGTTCTTTATAATTGTTTATTTTTTTAAACCTTAGAAATATGATATGTTACTCATAATTTGAAAAAGAATAAAAATTAAGCATTTTAATTTCCAAAATATGCACATGAACTATTTAAAAATAAGCATTATAAAAAGTGTTTAAATACAGCCTAAAAATTCAAATATGCATTAATATAATGTAATCTTATTTTAACATAGTTAAATATAAGTGTATTCTAAGATTAATAACAAAGACCAGAGTGAATTAAAAGCATTATTTAAAATTATTTTAAATGTGTGAAAAATATTAATTTCTGGTTATGTTTCTTGTATGTGCCAATACTATGTATTTTAAATTATAACAATATTTAATTATAGAAATTTTATTTATTAAAAAAATAATAATAATAATTAATAAAAAAAATCAATTAATAATTTAAAAAAACATTAAAAAAGTAGTACTCAGTAAAACACGATTTTTTTTAAATAAAGTAAGGACAAAGTTTTTTTTTTCTCTTTTCATTTTATTTATATATTCATATATATATATTTATATATCCCGCTAGAAAAAGGTAGGTAAAAAGAGATTTTCTTTGATTTTTCATAGAATAACTTTATCTAAATTGTGCTTATAATTTATTATTATCATAAAATAACACTATTCCCGGATTAATTCTTGTTTTAAGGCTAATTTAGAAAAGTTTTAAGACTAAAATTTTTCTAATTTAAAACTACACTCCGCGATAAAAAGATGGGAACAAAGTTTTTTTAGTTTTTATTTTATTTTTATTTTTCATAAAATATCATTATTTAAATTATGTTGATCATTTATTGTCATAACAAAATATTATCGTATCAAAAACATATTAAATATTTGAATGATATTCAAATATTAATATTTAAAATAATCATATTAATAATAATAATAATAATAATAATAATAATAATAAACTTTGTTCCTACCTTTCTGTCGCGTTGTGTAGTCTTAAATTAGAAAAGCAATTCTTCAAATTTTTCAATTAGTCTTAAAATTAGTCTTCAAACTTTTCAATTAGTCTTAAAACAAAAATTTGTCCGGGAATGGTGTTATTTTATGATAATGATAAATGATAAACACAATTTAGATAATGTTATTTTATGAAAAGTCAAAGAAAAAAACCTTTGTACCTGTATTTTTGTCGCGGGTGTATATATATATATATATATATATATTTAGACGGCACTTACTGAGATGTTTTGGTGAAAATGTTCATAGAAATTTATAGATTTTTAAATATTAATATAAAGGTAAAATTCTTAACAAAAAACAAAAAAAAAATGTTATAAAATATGTTGCTTCGTCTTTGTGGTGATTAATTAAAACTCTTATGAATTTTTTATTTATAATCCGACCACATAATCCCTTGCGAAAATTCCCTTCTTAGTTTCCCTGATTATTGTTCCATTTGGAATTTTTATAATATTTTTTCTGTTGATCGAAATTTTGCTTAGGGGAGTTTCTACGACCTTCTCTATTATAATTACTGGTATTTTGCCTATAATTTCTCCCTTGTTGGTACCCAGTCTGTTTTTCAAATTTATTACCTGGTGGAAATGAATTTCGTCCCTGATAATTTTCTCTATTAAAACCTCTCTCATCGTGATAATTTATTGATAGGTACGGGTCAATATTTTGTAGAAAATCTCCAGTATTATCTTGTGAATTCGGGTTATAGTATATAGGTGGTATATAATTTGTTGTCATAGGTTGTATATTACCTCCTACTGGAAGAGACTGATATTGTGTTTCATGACTTTCTCCATGTTGCCAGTTATTTTTTGGTTTTGTTCATGTTTTTTGTACTCTCGAATTAAACCAGCATATATCAGTGTTTTGACTGGTGTTTTTACAAATGTCACACCATCGACTTTCTGCTAATTGTGTCTTACTTTCCTAATTAGTATTTTTAATTTTTAGGGAATTAATTTCCTCTTGTAACCTGTTAATCTGATCATTTTGATTTTTTGATAATTCTAATAGTGTTGAACATAATGTATTCACTTGTTCCGCATTATTAGCATCTGATTGTTTGCTTTCGAAAGCCAACTCTATTTGTTTAGCTATTTTCGTGGCCTCTTCATATGTTGCTGGAGCATTTTTTCTTACTTCAAATGCGATGTCACTACGGATTGAATCGAGAAAACGCGATAATTTTATTGTTTTTAATAAATCCAATGCGCCTTCTTTCGCATTATGCCCTGATTGTTTCAAATATTTTGCTGATATTATATCAAATTGTTTTTGAAATTCATCTATGTTTTGATTCGGAAGCTGTTTTAATTCCATAATTTTTTTTTGTGTCGTTTCAAAAGACTTTGGAGTGCTAAAAATGTCTTTTAACTTAGTTTTCAAATTTTCATAATTAGTTTCTTCTACAATTTCTGTAGAATTGTTAAGTAACTCCCTATTCTTACCTTGGATTTTATTTTTAAGTAGAATAATTTTTATTGGTTCTGGCAACTCTAAACTAGTTGTTATATCATCAATTTGTTTAATTAATGAATTTATGTCAATTTGTTTTTTATCATCAAAATTAGGCACTAAATTAATTAGCGTATCCATGCTTAATGTGGGTTTGTCCCCCATATTTCTTTTTTCTTTAATTTTGTGTCTATATTCCTTTTCACAATAATTAATCTGTTTTTTAACTTCTCTGGGAAGCTGTGTTCTTTTTGACATAAATTATTACTTAAATACTCATTGAATTTTACCCCAAAGATTTTCTTCAAACTCTTTCGTGACTTATGTATCAATTAACATGCAATATTTTGACATGAAAAACAACCTAACTCTTATCAAAAGCTTTTAAATCATACATAACATAATATATATATTACTAAAACCATGAAAATATTTAATACACATACAAAAAAAAATCATTTAACTCCTGGAATTAAAGGCAGCCAATATACTAGCTGATATCATACCAAATTTTTTTTTTTTTTTTTTTTTAACACCTGGAATTACGGCACCAAAAATACACCGATGGGGCCATGTGGTGATTAATTAAAACTCTTATGAATTTTTTATTTATAATCCGACCACATAATCCCATCCAAACACATTGCGTTGTTCAAATACTAAAATATCTGCAATAACCCAAATTTATTTTCAAATAAATTCCAATTAAATCAATCTTACTTAACTATCAATTTATCATTATTATTCTTTTATCTTTATTCATTCATATATCTATTTTATTATTATATATCTTTTAAACCTTTCAAATCTTATCCTTCAACCTAGAAAAACATTAATTCAATCTCTACACATTTATCTAAATTAAAAAAAAAAAAATCATAGACACAAAATACAGTATTAATTATCAAATATATCATTTATTTATCAATTTTAAAAATGCTGGGATATATATATATTATTACTCAATTTACCATCTATCACTTTAAAGGGGATGTTTGCCACAAAATAAAAATTGAATAATAGCCACTTACCCTTCAACAGATGCGGCACTTTCGGAAAATATTGTTCTTAGATAACCGTATATCCATAGTATATATTAACACTGTCCACACACATAAGAGTTCACTTATGGAAATTATGAAGTCCACACTCATGAAAAACTGTCAGGAAATATAATTATCACACACGAAAATTTTTGCGACCGCATACGTTATTCAAGGCAATCTACACATATGAAGATTATTATAAACTTATATTTTTTTTTCGACACAGGAAGTTCTTTGAGTGCACTTACAATATTTATTTTATTTGAAGAATCTAATTATATCACACGCAAACGAAAAATCGTTGAGTCCCCACATATGCACAATTTTCATCGATAAAGAACATTTCCTTTTTTCAATCACCGTTCATATTGCATAAGGTATGAGGGATCCTCCAAAACAATAGACTCTAAGAATATAAGAGGACTGTTACTATTATATTTCCAGGAGCATATTCATCAAAAGCAAAAATTATCAATTTCGACTGAATGGAGATTCATCTTTTTCTTCTTTAAATAAAGAACACTTCTTTTCGCATCACAGATCATATTGCATATTTCATAAAATAAACTACTTCTTTGCTCCATTTCGAGGTATGAGGGATCCTCCAAAACAATAGCCTCTTCGGATATATGAAGACTGTTAAAATTATATTTCCAGGAGCATATTCATCAAAGGAAAAAAATTATCAATTTCGACTAAATAGAGATTCATCTTTTTCTTCCTTTTTAACATTCTTCAAGACTGCTTAGCGATAGAGCATCCGGGGAATTTTTCTAATAATATTTTTCACTCATCAAAAATCTTCGAGAGATCTTATATCCATACCTTCTTTTTTTCTTCTGGCCAATATTTTTTCTTAGACTCATTGAGAGGGGCTGAACCTTTCTTTTTTTATTTTCTTTTTTTTTCTATTGGTAGCTTGCTTCACCAATAGCTAAGCATCTCATTAGAAGTAACCCTCTCTCTCGCTCTTCCTTGAATTTTGCTGTCCGCACTTTCGAACGATGGTTTTACCTCATAACATCCCCTGGAGCATCATTTTCCTTCCTTCTCAGAGCTCCGTTCTCTCCATGGGGTGGTCCAAGTTTCTCTCTTTTATTCAAGTAAACGGGATAATAGAATAATAGTTTTATTGCTTTATGTTTTAAAAGCGTCCATTTTCCCATGCACATAAAATAACGGAAGGAAGAAAAGGTTTGTCACCAAACCATCTGTTTTATATGTAACATCTAAAATAATTATTTATGCTGGTAAGTGGCTATCAGTGGCACTTTACATGATATGGGAATTAGGATATTTCCCATAGTCTTGTTCTTTAAAAATGTCTTGAGAATTTTAAAACTTTAAGGCAATATTGCAAAATTCTAAAGGAAGAAAAAATAGTTATAAGAAGATATTGCTCTGTTAAATGCTTTAACACCATCTTTAGCATTTCAAAAGGCATTACAAGTACAACGACATTACAAGTTTAATGCATGTAAAATTGATCTGACAGCATTTGGGAAAACAAAGAAAAAATACTATAGTCGATCTTTAAAAAGTTCTTTCGTGTCGTTGATTTCGATTTTTCAATATTGTTTTTCCATTAAAAAACACCTTTTTATTCTATGAAACACATTTAGGACAGATATGAATTTTGTTAAAATATATTTCACATTTTTGCGACAATCAATATGTCACATTTTATTTTGTAGAACTAAGTTAAAATACACAAAATATGAAGCTTTTAAACTCGAAGTTTAAAATTTAAAATTTCTTAAATTTAAAATTACAAAATTATTATTGTCAATGTTATATTTATGTGTTAGTTTAACATATATTTTCTTAAAATAATTAATCATATAAAGAACTGTATAAACGCTCTCTAAGTAGTGTATATAGTAAGAAAGAGAAGTCCCATAGCCGTATTAAATTAATAATGTCTTAGTTAAAAGACAATTACTAATATTTAAGTAAAATAACTGTTTTAAATATTTTTATTTTATTTTTTAATATTTATAATTTGTATTTTAATTAATTATAATATGTATTTCTTCCAAAGTTTTGATATTTTTACTTCTTGAAAAGTTATGATTTTTAATGTCATCAGTGGTTATATTAAATATTAAAACAAAAAAAAAAGACACCTTTTATTTGCTTTGCTAACTGTATTAATTCGTACTCTGATATTACTCCTATTAAAAAAAATAAATATTTATATATATTATCTTTTAAATAAATTTATGACAAAATATAAGATTTATTGTTTTATGGATGGAAAAAAATTGGGAATGAAAGGGTTAAATGATTATTTTAAATTCTGACTAGTACCTTTTTGTCTTGACTTATTTTTCTGCAAGACGGACTGCTTATGAAAACTGATAATCACTTTTAAAAGTTTCATTTATTTTAAACGAAAACATGCATTCTGATAAATTTAAGATTATAGATAGTTAGGTAGATGAGAAGAATATATATCAAAATATGTAAAATCTGGAATTTGCAAATCAAACCCCCGACAAAAAAAAAAAAAAAAAAAAAAAATCTCCCTTACTCCCTTAAAATCAAAAATTCGGAAATCGACAAAATTATTATTATTATTATTATTATTATTTTGCAATTGAGTTCGTGGCAAACCAGCACATGGAAGGCCAGGAGATCCCTCGGACAATTCCCAGTTCACTCGGTTACTTACTGAGTGCCCCCCCCCTCTCAAGGGATGGAATGGAGCCAGAATCTACTCATAGTCAAACTCTCCATTGTTTAAACTTGAATGCCTTTTTTGACAATGATCCAATAATATCTTCCAAGGGTGGTGAAGACGAAGCCGACCCGGCCGAAATATTATTTAAATCTTCCACCAAGCGCAACCCCGAAGGACGCTATGTAGTCAAATTACCCCTCCATGATGAGATAGATTTAGGTGAAAGTGCAAACTGTGCACTACAAATGTTTAAAAAACTTGAAGCTCGATTTGTTCAGAACCCTAACCTAAAAAAATAATATTGTCAGTTTATGTGCGAATAATCAGATCTAGGTCATATGGCCCTACTTCCAGCTGAAGAACTTAACCGTAAACCAAATTATTATACGCCTCATAATGGAGTTATAAATGAAAATAGTAGCACCACCAAACTACGGGTAGTGTTCAATGCGTCGGCCTTGACAACAAATGGCCAATCACTTAACTCTAACATGCATAAAGGGCCAAAACTTCAAACGAGTATATTTAGCAATCTGATTAGATTTCGATTAAATAAAGTCGCCCTCTCAAGCGATATTGAAAAAATGTTTAGACAAATACGGACTTTCAAAGAATATTTTGGAGGGCCAATGTGTCAGATCCACTCCGAGTGTACAAATTAAACACGGTTACTTATGGCACAGCCTGTGCAGCATTTTTGGCCCTACGTACCATACAACAATTACTGATTGATGAGGAAACTAATTTTCACGTAGCTGTGCAGGCTGCCCGTAATAATCTGTATATGGACGATCTCCTTCGAGGGGCTGAATCAATCGAGGCCGCTCAAACCTTGGTAACAGACCTTCAGGCATTATTTAAAGCTGGGGGATTCAAGCTGCGAAAATGGGCTTCTAATTGTGTGGAAGCTCTAGTTCATGTCCCAGAACCTTTAAAATCAACAACACAAGAATTATCATTAAACCCTGATCAATCCCAACGTATTTTAGGATTAAACTGGAATTTGACATCGGATACATTACAGGTTAAGGTTAGCAGCGAAGAAAGCGTCAAAACAAAAAGACAATTACTGTCAGTAATTGCACGAATCTCCAACTCTTTGGGTTTCTTATCCCCTGCCACTATTCATTTAAAATTGCTACTACAAGATGTTTGGAAGCAAAAGCTTGGATGGGATGATTCTCTACCACCAGACATTCAAAACAGGTGGAATGAATTTTATGAAAAAATTGCCTCCTTTGAGGTCATGTCAGTACCTAGATTTTTAAATTTGAAATCCAAATCTATTTACCAGATACAGGGATTTTGTGATGCTTCAACAAAGGCATATGCTGTCGTAATTTATATACGTCCAAGCCAGTACTCATCTTTAAAATTGATTGCAGCTAAAACCCGAGTAGCACCTTTAAAACACATAACCTTGCCCAGATTGGAGCTATGCGCAACTGTATTGTTATCGGAACTTTTGTCAGTCGTCAAGAGCTCGCTAAATTATCCAGTTGGGGAAATTCTCTTATGGACAGACTGCACAATCGCCCGTAGTTGGATCTTAAATCCACCCTTAAAAGGCAACACATATGTCCTACATAGGGTCAACAAAATCAAATCTCTGACAGACCCAACTACATGGTATCACTTACCAAGCAAACACAACCCAGCGGACTGTGCAACACGTGGGCTGCTTCAAATTAAAGAGCTTTGACATGTGTTGGTCTGGACCTAGTTGGCTAAAGATCCCAGCCTCAGATCACGATTCAAAGATTTCGACATCAGCCCAATGTACAGTTGTGAGCACTCCTGAACTAATAGTGTCAAACTAAAGAATGACTCCGTGGTAGAGGATTTGGTTTCAAGAATTTCTTCGAGTACAAAACTTTTTCACGTAGTTGCATTTATTAAGCGATTTATAATAAACACTAGAAACACTACTAAGTTGAAGGGACCAGTCTCAGTGCAAGAAATTTCAGAGGCTAGAAAAACTGTTATTAAAGTCTTCCAACAAAGGTCCTTTGCTTCAGAAATCGTCCTTTTGCAGCGCGGCCAACCCGTTGCAAACAATAGTAAATTAAAATCTCTTGATGTGTTTATTGAATCAAAAAATCTATTGCGAGTGGGATGCAGAATTGACAAAAACAAGACCCTACCATATGACACTAAGCATCCTTTATTAATACCTTAAAATCACCCTTTTACATAATCTATAATAAACCATTACCATATTTATAGCCTTCATGGAGGTGTCGACCTAGTGTTAAATTTAATTCGCCAGTCTTACTGGATTCCTGATGGTAGATCAACCGTTAAAAAAGAGCTTCGAAAATGTGTCACCTGTGCCAAAGTCCAACCAGCCCCAATTCAGCAATTGATGGGTGACTTACCCAGTGCCAGAGTCAACCCTTGTAGACCATTCCAACATGTCGGAATTGATTACACATGCCCTATTCAAACGAAGTGTGACCATAAACGGAAAGGTACCAAATTTAAACCTTATATATGTATTTTTATTTGCATGTGTACCAAGGCAATTCATCTCGAATTGGTCACTAGTTTATCAACCGAACAATTCTTAAATTCCCTACAAAGATTTATCAGTCGTCGAGGATGGCCTACAGACATCTACTCCGATAACGGTCGCAACTTTGTTGGCGCCCATGCCCATTTAAAGGGTTTAGTGACACTTTCAAAAGAAAACGCCATTCACAACTACCTAATAAATAGACAAATTCATTGGCATTTTATGCTACCTTACGGGCCCAACTTTGGCGGCCTATTAGAATCATCGGTGAAATTGGCTAAACACCACTTGCTTAAGACTTGTAAAGGCAGTTGTCTTTCGTTTGAAGAGTTTAATACTATTCTCACAAATAGTGAAGCGTGCTTAAATTCACGCCCTTTAGTCCCACTTTCAACCGAGCCCAACAAATATCTCGTACTTACCCCAGGACACTTCCTAATTGGAGCTCTGCTTCTTCAGCTTCCTGAACAATCTAATATAATAATCATACTAATCAACCTTGTACCAGTTTCTCTTCCAGATGGACACTCCTTCAACAACTTAAGACCAATTTTTGAAGAACCTGGCAACGATCCTATCTTACTTCTCTGCAGTCAAGAGCAAAATGGCAAAAAGGTGTTACACATCTGCATCCAGATCAGCTCGTCCTAGTCTTGGGGTGCGTTGCGCCTTTAAACAGTCAAATCACAACTTAGTATAAATAATGAAATATTATTATATTAATTTAATCTTATTATACTTACATAACGTAAGTTAAATTAATGTAAAAATAAATATTATTCGTCAAAGATGTAATCGATTTCAGAGTAATTTGTGTGAGCCCTTGTATTTGTCTCGTGGATGCTGGTAGAGGGTGAGTAGATTAAATTTATTCTCATTGAATCGAATGCATGTTATATTGATTTCATAATCAAATTAAATTGAAGAAATATAATCTAATTTGAACTTCTGGATTACAGATATTCTGATATTCTAATTTTAATGTAAATTCAATCGAGATTCCTATAAATGAAAGTCGTATATTCTTCATTGGCTTCAAAGTCAGTAGGAATATTTTATTATTATTGTTGTTTTTAAAAATCACATGTGAAAAACAAAAGTAGCTTTATATATTTTAGTTAAATTTATTCTACAAGTAAAATGTAAATTAATTAAATCTCAAAATAATTAAAAAATATAAAATATTTGAATAGTAGTATAATATTTATTAATATTTGGATTAAAAAAATGATTTATATAATATTAATAAAAGAGTAAAAAACAATTATCTATTTTAACTTGATAAAATTTCTAACAGAGATTTGATTTTTTATTTGTTTATTTTATTTTAATTTTGGTTAATTTATTTCATGAAAATGCTTGAATTATGTATTTTAGACTTGAATATTACAATAAACTAATTTTAGAGAGAGAGAAAAAGTATTTTATATTAATTTAATATAAACAAATGAGGCTGGTACACTTTGTGACTGCTCACAATTTTTTTTTATTATTTATAATGTATTAAAATTATTGTTATAAAAAAAAATAAGATATATCAAGAAGGGCTTAGAGATTGTTTGCCATTTTTTCAAGTACACTGCATTTCTTTTTTGTTGTGAAAAAAAAATTAAGAGTGTAAAAGTGGTCCACTATGTCCCGGTCTTCCCTGTTTTTTATTTAAAAACATTATGTTTGGGATAATTATTTTTTACAAACTTCATTTATATATACTAATTCTTACACATTTAATGACTTTTTTATCTATTTGCGATTTTTAAGTCCAACAAATACACTATCTAATATATTATAAAATATTCATCTAACAAAGGAGGGTTACCAGCTGTACAAAAGGTATTTTAAAATGTTATGTACCATTTTAAAGGTCTAACTGAGCTGATAAAGAAAATATCCATCTTATCGGCAAATGCGCCCCCTAGTAAGAATTTTTTTTTAATTAAATTTTTTTAATTACAGACTCTTGAGTAATGTACTTTTCAGAGTTTCTGACACTCTGAGATTTGTAATAGACTCGCATTTTAAATGCGACTGTATATTACTGTTTGATAATTATTTTGTGGCAAAATTAAATTTTTTATTACTAAACTATATAAAAAATATTTAAAAGAAAAAATAATAAAAGTAAAACAAAGCACTTGTAATTTTTATAAAAATCAAATAAAACTATTACTTTACATTATTTCATTATCCCCAAATTGTTATGTACTTACTGTCATTCACTACGATATGTTTGTGAATCTCAACATAATATAATTGTTGGCAATTTTTTTTCATCAGAATAGTAATAAAAAAATACAAAAAAAAAATAATAATAATAATAATAATAATAATAATACATTCATTTAAAATGAGGAAAATAAATTAGAAATATCAGTCGTATCGTTACAAATAAGGTATCAAATAAAAGGGAATTTTTTTCTGAATCCGATGGATTAAACAGCTTATCGATCGGATAATTAGAGTTTTTAAAATTAACTAAAGTACGAATTTTAGGTGGCAACAGCAGAAGATTGTATGGAAACCGTTAGGAGAAATAAAGAAAATGTGCTTCACATTAAATCACATGTTTTTGAAATGGGATTAAAAATTGCAGTTTTCAATTTTTTTTTTTTCTCACGTACACAAAAATATAATATACAGCCTGTAATCCACAAGACCAACTTGGATTTCAAATTTCATCGATTTTTTTGGTTAATAATCAAAAAATTACTTTTTTTTTTTTTTAAATTAAATTTTATTATAACTTCGAAAAGATTTATATGATGCGATACAATAAGAATATGGGTTTTAAAAGTTTTTTTTAAAAAGATTATAAAGTTTATATTGTGGGTAAGAATTAAATTATTAATTAAACAATACTTTCTCTACCGTAAGGGTAAGAGAAAGTAAAAATGAGATTTTTTTTTTTTTTTTTTTCATTTAATTTTTTTTTTCCTGTTGCTATAGTAATGCAAAAAATTTCTTTTAATAATTTTTGTTTAATTACTAATACATAAAAATTACAAGTACTTCTTTTTACTTTTACAGCTTTTTTCTTTTTAATATTTTTAAATATAGTTCACTATTTAAAAATTTAATTTTTCCACAAATTAGTTATCAAACACTAAAATATAAGCAGTTATACTTAACATGTTTTATACAGCAGTTTAATAATATAAGCAGTTATACTTAACATGTAAATCTAGTAAAAAACTGATTATGATGATAGAAAATCTTCAAAGTACATTACTGCAGATTCTGTAATTTACAAACTTTAATTGAGAAAAATTAACACTAGCGGGCGCATTTTCCGATAAAATGGATGCTTTCATTATCAGCACAGTAAGACCTTTAATGGGATATATAACATGTATAAATACCTTTTGAACAGTTGGTGACCCTCCCTTGTAAGTTTATTAATAGCAACGTAATGCAAAATACAGGGAAATTCAAAATCCTTCATGCAAACTTTTTGCGGAGGTAGGGCACTTCAAAAGGATTGAAAATTTCATAGAAACTTGTAGCAACAAATGTCATTTTAACCCTTTAAGGATTGGATGTTTTTCGTTATATTTTAATAGTAAGAATCGCATATGGGTGTAGATGTTGTAAATTGCATTTTTAACTAAACGTTACATAATACGTAATACTGATATATCGGCACTTTTTATGCAAACATTCGAGATCTATAAATGTTTAGATAAAAATGCAAATAACAAAAGCCACTCTCATTTGTGTGTTTTTTTTTTTTTTGTTAAAAAAATAACTAAAAACATCCAGTTCTTAAGTTATGAGCCTACATACGAAACATTTTTTTTTTTTTTTTTTTTTTTTTTTTTTTTTTTTTAAATACATAAAAATTTAATGAAACACCCATGTATTTAATTAAGATAAGATGTAAAACTATGATTTTAAAGGAAATTTTACAGAAATGTTCATTAACGTTTAAAATAAAGGCAATATTAAAAAAAAATTAGTAAAAATTTTCGTTTACGCCACATCTTCTATAACAGATTATAATGAATATATTTCAATAATCTTTACACAGTATAGAAATAACATACTTACCTGTGTTCTGTAGCAAACTATTTGCTGTACTTTTGAAATATACAAAAGATCAAAATTTAAGCTCAAAATTTAGACAAAAAGGTACAAAATCTCAAAATTTAAACGAGAAAAATCTTCACTTCTCCAAAAAACTGTCAGTAAAATCAAAAAATAAATACAAAGAGGTTAGATTTTATTACAGAAAATAGTTAAAGATGAATAAAACATTTTGGCAAAATTTCAGTTCAATATTTTCAATACATTTTGAGAAAGGAATGTAATTGCAAACAAAAATAACTAAATTCCGGTATCCGAAACATCACTTCCGGTTTATTATTTGTACTATAAATTTGCTTCTAGTAATCGTAAAAACAAAAATAATTATAAGATGAAAAAAAAAAAAAAAAACTTTTTATGTACCATGTTTTTAAATTTTCTGATGAATCATTAATGAAATACGCGAGGATAAAATATAATGTTCAGTGAAATAATAATAATAGTGAACAAAAAAAAAAAAATGTTGGTTCTAAAAATAAAATATTACTCCTTTTTTGATCAACGTATGTTAGCATCGGGAAATACATTAGCACTTATCAATGTGTATAATTTTTTAAAAGTGATAATGACATCAATTTTTGTGTGATTCATAAATTAACTTTTTTTTTTTTTAACGTTCACGTTGAATTAAATGTATTTATTTTTATGTGGAAAGAAACTCATTATTATTATTATTATTATTTTGGCAACAATAAAATTATAGATAATCTTTTAATGGCTATTTTATTGCTATCAAGAGCTTATTACTTTCATATTTTAATTAATTAAAAGAAAACTATTCGAAAATTCAAAAATCTGACTTCGAAGTATTGTGTTCTCACCGGGTTCTGAGTTACTGTGAAAGTTTCAAATGTCTAGCTAGTAGGGAAGTTAGTTTAAAATAGATTGCAACAAACAAACAAGAATCGAAGTTAATAAAAATATGGTAATAAAATACTTTTGGAATGATAAATGTGTAGTCTATAAAATGAAAAAAAAAAAAAATCGAAAATTTTCACTAAAATGACGATTTTAGGGTAGGCACAAACCTTAAAACGTTAAAATGACGTTTACGTTCTTGGGTTCGCATGCAATATTTAATTCTTATTACGCGTTCTATTTCCTTAAAAATTAATGCGTTGGGTTTTAAATCATCCTCTCTAGCAAAGTAAAATAAATGACTGGTTTTGGGAAAAAAAAAATAATAATAATCGTCTGAAATTACCTAAGGCATGAATCGTCTAGTAAGATATGACGTGAGCAAGTCCCACATGTCTGACATCTATCATGTCATCTGCTATCGGATATTTCTAATTCTAAGCAAATATATATCATATAAAATTTTACCTTAAAAAATAATTACAAAAATGAAACACCGCTATAATATATATCTTCCTTTTTTCTGCACTCTGAAGATTTAAAAATAGTGTTAAAATATTATTTTTATTTTATTTTAATTAGCATCTGTTGTCTTATACACAACGTGGCGTAAAAAGGTTTATTCGATTTTAGACATATATTCAATGTACAATATATTTGCTTTTATTGATTCTAAATAAACATTTGGATTAAACCCTTCATCGTATTATTTATTTTCCAAGCAAACAAAAGTTTACTCATTCTATTGATGATGCATTTGCGTGTTTTCACGATACTACCTTGTCGATACTTCTCCATACTTTCTTGTTTCCTTCACGATACAATTGTGATTCCCTATATTTGGTTGATAAATTAATGCAAAAGAAATTATTTTAAACGTTTGGATATGTGCAATCAAACATTATTCAGTAAAAATACATATAGGTAATCAAATATTCATTTTTTTTTTTTTTTATTCTGATTCCAAAACGCTGTTTCCAGTGTATTATGTTAAAAGAGACATTGCATTAGTCTTAAAACTTGACATATATTAAACGAAAAACGTACCGAAAATATTAGAGTTTTGATATATATGCTGTTATCATACAAATAATTTTTATTAAAAAGAGCATTGTAATAATACTTAAAAATTACAATGCGTTTCATACACCTTCGTTATATTATTCTGAAGCATTATTTAAGTGATAAATTTTATACATCCCTAAAGCATAGCTGCCTACATTTTAAACTTTTAAATCAGAATTGACACCAGTATTTTTAAATGGAATATGTCATATATATTTTTTCGACGATTAATATTACCGAAAATTGCTATGAAAATTTTCCGGTTTGAGGTCTCCCTTGAAAAACGGAAGACTTGACAAGTATGCTAAAGTTTCAAGATAAATAGCTTATTAGTACTTTTCAAACTGTTTGAAAAAAAAATCTAAAATTAAAGGTCTGAGTTTATTTGTTTATTTTTATTTTATTGATGAGATGGTTGTGTATAAATAAGGATTGTCACAAATTATTCGTGTTATTTTAAAGTTGCATTTACTTATTTTTGTTTAACTCAAGTATTTTACGTTAATAATATAGAAATATTTATATTTGTTCAATTTACTACGCTATTTTCGTCTATATTTTTCTCAATGTGATGTGTTCGTCTAAGGATCACCATGCAAAATGTCAACTAGAATTCATCTAGTGGAAAACGATATGCTTATTTGTAAATTTTCATTTATTATAAAAATTAAAAACGTTCCTGGATAATACAAGCTGACTTTTTTTTCCTAATATCACTCATTGTTTTGTAGATTTTTTAAAACAATAATAATAATAACATAAAAAAATATCTGAAAAATTATGCAAAATTGAAAAAAATAATAAAGTAAATATAACTTAAATATAACTTAAATATTTTCATTACTAAAAGTTGCATCAATTGTTTGGCAATTTAAGACACACCCTTATACAGTCTAAAAATCCAAATATGTGCTAATATAGCTCTAACATAAATTAATATTGTTAAATATAATTTTTTAAAGATGCACACACACACACACACACATATATATATATATATATATATATATATTTATTTATTTATTTTTAATGGAAAGTTAAAATTCTAAAAAAAAAAAAAAAAAATAGTTATAAAAATATGTTGCTCTGTCAAATTCTTTAACACAATCTTTAGAATTTCAAAACTTTTAGGCATTACAAGTTAAATGTTTGTAAAATTGATCTGACAGCATTTCGCATTTCGGAAAACAAAGAAAAAAATTATAATCGATTTTTAAAAAGTTCTTTCTTGTCTTTGGAATTCGATTTTTCAATATTGTTTTTCCATTAAAAAACACCCTTTTATTCTATGAAACATATTTAGAGCAGACATGAATTTTGTTAAAATATATTTTACTGTTTTCGATAAATAATATGTTATATATATTTTATATATTTTTTTATATTTGGAAAGCTAATTTAAAATATACAAAAGAGGAAATTTTTATCGCGATCTTTTAAATACCCTATTTCTTAATTTAATAAAAACAAAATTACGATTATGAATGTTATAATTCATAATAAATTTTTAGATACATTTTCTAAAAGTAATAATTTTTATAAAGAACGGCATTCTAAGTAATATATATAGTAAGAAAAGTCCCAAAGTGGCCTTAACTAAATAATTTCATAGTTAAATGATAATTAATAAAGATAAAATGAGTACTTTTATATCGTAAACTTAATTTATTTTCTGAAGGACTTTCTACTTACGATAAATGTTAATCAACTTTAAAAATGCATGTTATTTTAAAACAAAAACATGCATTTTCATTAATTTCAGATTTCACATATATATATATATATATATATATATATACATACCATACTTGCCAACATCCTAATTAATATTCCGTAGCGTTGTTAGTTCCTCCCTTTTTATCACACCAGTAAATTTTTAGAGTAATATTCTCCAAATGGAATTACGATTAAAGTAAGAAGAAAAATACGTTAAAAAGATACTTACGTGAAAAAGAAGGCGGGGTTAACAATACTACGGAATATTAATAAGTATGTTGGAAAGTATGTATATTTAAAGAATTTATTGTTTCTGACGTCAAATTCTTGGTTTTCAAGCGCATCTCCTCGCAGAGGGTAGGATTATCCGCATCATGAAAGATATCAATGTGTGTGGAATACTCCAAGGTCAGTTTCAGTCAGTTAGAAAATTCTATGATCTTAATTAACGAACTTATTAATTAAAAACACCGGGTTTATAATAGTACTATATTTGCCATCTTACAAATAATTTCTGTTATTGTATCATTTCCCACAGATAAATTAAAATGTGATTAATGGTGTGCAAAAAATAAAATTAATGTCATTGTTACTGAGTTTATGCGTCTTAAGTTAATAGTAAATTAACGCGTTTGTACTGTTTTCTAAATAAATGGTAAAGCATAACGTTGAAGAATAGATTAGGTTTATAGTTTTGCTACATACAGTAATAAAGATATATGCAGAGGTTTCCATGCGTATTTTAAAATATTAATGACTGTTAAATTTTTTTAATTACAAAAAAGAAAAAAAAATCTTATTAAATAAGCATTATATGCATCATGATGTTTGTTCAACAAAACATTATTTTTAACCACTAACATGGGCTCAAAAAACAGTTAGTTCATTAAAAAAAAAAATTCACAAACGATAAAACACAAGAGAGTATTTTTATTTCATTATTATATACATACTAGCCAACACCCTAATTAATATTCCGTAGTGTTGTTAGTTCCTCCTTTTTTATCACACCAGTAAATATTTAGAGTAATATTCTCCAAATGTAATTACGATTAAATAAGAAGAAAAATACTGGTGTGAAAAAGAGAGCGGGGCTAACAATACTACGGAATATTAATTAGTATGCTGGCAAGCATGCTATATATTTTTTAATTAATTATTAAATTGCTAAAAACGAACGAGGTTCAGTTACATAATAAATGTTATTCATAAAATATTTGAAAAAATTAATTTTTTCGAAAAATATTTAAATTTAACTGTTAACTTCTTATTTAACTATTTTCTTTCTAAATAATCGAATAATGATAGGCTTAAAATGACTGTCAATATATAATTAAAAATATATAGCTTCTATAAAATAATAATAATAACATTATTTTCATATATAGTGGCATTGATAGTTCTTTGTGTTTTCGTTTTATTATTTTCTTCTAGTATCGCAATATTAATATGCTTCTCTCTTTTTGGCTTCTTTATTATTTTCTACACTGAAATTGATGTTAAAGAACGGAAATTCATGGATCCAAAATTAAAAGTATTTCATATGTTTTCAATTTAAAAATCTGAATACTGTAACAAATCTTCCGTAACAGCAACGAGAAAAAAAAAAAATAACAATTTTCTGAAAAGTGTAAATTCTAAATATTTATGCGTTTACACTTTTAAGTAGTAGCTTAAAAAGGAAGAAAGAGATAATAGTCTTAAAATTACTTTTTTTTTTTTTTTTTCAAAAAATGGCATTGTGGGAAAAAAGATTATCTTTTTCATAAAATATGTATTTTTATTTTGAAACGAGCTATAAAAATTTTATGACTTTCTAATTTTTTAGATAATTTTTATTTTTTAAACAATATTTAGTAAAATTTCCATTATTTAACTGCATATAAATAATAATAATAATAATAATAATAATAATAATAACATTAATAAAGGCCAATATCGTTACAAAATTACACATATTATGGAAATGATATGAATTAATCTATATTACTTAAATTTTTAATTCCTTTGTTTCTTTATAACCAGTTAAACAATTTGGATAAAAAATTAATAATGTAATACAACAAATAAATAATCAAGTGAATGTGGTGAGATAGCTTGCAATACCACGATGCTTTTAAGTATTCCTATCATTAGTGAGAAATATATAGAATAGTAGCATAAACGGAGTATTAAATGATACACTGTTAAAAATAATTTCTTAAAAAAGAGCTAAATTGTCTCAAAATAGCTTCGAAACAATATATACTTTAATTTGAAAACTCATGTACTCATTTTTGAGTATAATGACAAGTCAAACATGGGGATATTGGGATTCCTATTGGTCAACCCAATTTTTGAGCATGTCAATATACTCATAAATGAGTACAAGAGTTTTCAGATTTAAGTATATATTGTTTCGGAGCTATTTTGAAACAATTTAGCTCATTTTAAGAAACTTTTGTTTACAGTGTATATTTAAAAATATGTACTCCTACTCATTTTTAGTTTGAAATAGTTTTATATTTTTTTGTAATAAAGCTATCACGATGAAATATTTACAGATGACAAGAAGCACTTTTTCCAATTCTTCAGATAATACTTGATTAATTTTTAACACTAAATTTAACATTATTTCTAAATATATAATTTTAGAGTCGTTTTTTTTTACGAAACTGTTCGCAAAATCTATTTTAATTAATTCGTAGTTTTTAGGCTATATAACAAAAACTTTAACAACAACAACAACAACAACAAATCTATAACAAACAAAAACTTTTCCCAAGAATAAAACTTATTAAAAAAAATATTTAAGGGCACTTAAACTACATTCACTACATTTAAAATTTAGTTACTGTAAATTTAAAATGTGTTTTTAAAGGTATAAATTTTTCGTATATTATGTAATTGAGAATATTTTATCCGTACTTATCCAAACTAAGAATAGTATACTTATTGATAATAATCGTGTGAAATTGCTAAATTGCTCAATTTCAAGTTTTGTGTCGTTTAGAAAGAAATCTTGTTTATACTTATTTCATATCGTTTAATTTCTAATTAATGAAGTTATTATTATTATTATTATTATTATTATTATTATTATTCAGTGCATTATATATACTATATATATATATATATATATATATATATATATATATATGGGTGTCCAAAAAGTTCTTATACAGTATTTTGAATGTGGTCTTATTAAAAACTATTAATTCTAGGATATCAAAAGTTTTTTAACATTGTTTTACAATGTGTATTTAAAGAATATGTGTAATAGAATCAATTTTAATATTATTCATTTTGTTTCAGAAACCATGAAAGGATATAGAAAGGTAATCGTGAAAAAATATTTAGAAGGACAGAAAGAAGGCAAAATATTCAGAGACCTGAAAAAGGTTTGTAGGACGATACGAAGGTATAATGAAACTTCTTCTGTGCAGGGCAGGTATAGATCCGAGAGACCTCGCACTGCACGGACTGAAAAAGTCATCAAAGCAGTAAGAGAGCGCATCCGGAGAAATGAACAGACCTCTCTCAGAAAGTTATCACAAAGTTGCAAGATTTCAAAATCATCTGTTCACAATCTTCTGAAAAATGATCTAAAATATAAAGCTTACAAAAAAAAAAAAAAAAAAAAAAACAAGAACACATGGAATTTCAAAGGCCTTAAAAGCAAAGAGGTATGAAAGTGTTAACACCTTGCTTCCTTGGTACGCAGGTGATGAATTCATCTTCTACGATGATAAACTTTTCGTTCTACAACATTCCGACAATCCCCAGAATTATCGAATATGGTCGGCATCCATTCAAGTTATCCCTGACAATCAAGCTACTATGCCAAGATTTCAAAATGCTTCATCATTAATGGTATGGGAGGCTTTTCGAAAAGGGGGAAAATTCCTTTGGTTTTTATTGAAAAGGGAGTAAAGATTAATGCAGAAATGTATCAGAAGAAAGTTTCGGAGAATGTTTTATTACCAAATCTTCAAAACATGTATAGAGACGATTATTATTGTTCCCAGCAAGACGATGCGCCCTCCCACACAGCTAATAAGGTGCAATTATGGTGCCGAGAAAATTTGAACGTCTTTTTGCCAAAAGAAGAATGACCTCCCAGCTTCCCCGACCTAAACCCCTTAGATTATTTTGCATGGGGTTATATGTTGTCGAAGCTTAAAAATGTGAAATGCAGCAATTTAACACAATTCAATAACGTTAGACTTAAAGTATGGATGAAATCACAATGCAAGCTATACGTGCTACATGTGAGATAGCTTCGAGAAAAGACTAAAGCTGGTAAAAAAACAAAAGGTTGGAAGTATCCCTTAATATTTGTTATGATGGTTTTCTGACTGTTTGTTTTGTAATTTGCTTTAAATAAAAGCCTTTATTTTCTTTAACTTTTGTGTATTTTAAGTTTTAAATTAAATGAGGACCTTTTGGACACCCTGTATATATATATATATATATATATATATATATATATATATATATGTATGTATATATATATATATATATATGTGTGTGTGTGTGTGTGTGTGTGTGTGTGTGTGTGTGTGTGTGTGTGTGTGTGTGTATAAATGGTAGATTTCGTAATAAAATTTAACCTCAAAATTTAGCAATTAATAGATACAAAACAACAAAATAATAGATACACAACAAAAATAGAACTGATTGTAACATTTAGGTAAGACTGACACAAAAATGTGGCGATGCAGATTAAGAACCAATAAGAGACAAAATTAATTTAAATTATCTACGCCGACATGAATAATAATAATAAAAAAAAGGACCACAAGAATAATAATTGGATAAAAATGCTTAAAATTTGAAGTATAATCTCTTCAGGGGGCATGTACTTCATAAAGCTTTGAAAGCAGCATCGATTTCGCAAAACAATACAGCTAATCATAGCAAATTATATTGTTCCAGTTATATATATATACTACACATACATGATGTCCTCTATAATTGCATTTTCCATTACGTATATTTATATATTTATAAAAGCTTTTGAATTAAAGAAAACAAAATATGTATAGCTTTTGCATAAGTTTGAAAAGAAAAATATTCAAAACACTTGTTTATATTTATTTAATCATACTGAAAACATTTAAAAAGCACGTAAAATTAAATTTTATTTAAAAGATGTTAAAAATATTTATTCGAAGCTTTTCGCTTTTAAAAATGTAAAGCATCATCAGGGATTTTTATTACTCTTTTCCAATTAGCTGTTTTTTTGAATATTTTTTCTTTCACAGTCAACAATTAAATCTTTTAATAACGCGAATAGCAGCAAAGTCAATTTGAATTCAGATGAAGGTTGGATCAGGGAGCTAAGAAACGGCTTAACTGTTGACTGTGAAAGAAAAAAAAATATTTAAAAAACTGCTCATTGGAAAAGAGCAATAAAAAATCCCTAATAATGCTTTACTATTTAAAAGCGAAAAGCTTCGGATACAATTTTTTACATCTTTTAAATAAAATTTAATTTCACGTGTTTTTAAAGTGTTTTCAATATAATTAACAAATAACACGTGTTCAATTTAACTCTTTTTTTTTAGAGATTATTTATAACTTGTTTATATACCATGGTATATAATTTTAACTGCAATATTGATATTTTTGTTGTTTTACGGTTGAAAATAATGAATTCCAGTTACAGAGTTACATAGGTTTAAAAGACTATAAAAGCATATTTTCTCTATTTTTATTTCTTTTATATGATAAAAAAAAATTCGAAATTTTAAGTATGTAAAAGCAGCATTTAAAAATAATTTTATAAAATTTCATTAAAGATTTTGCAAAATTCAGCCGGTACGTCCTGTTTTTCACAGACCAATAAGAAAATCAATGGTCACGGTTTCTTAAAAAATCGTATACGGTTCTTATTAAAATTTTGAAAAAATTTTCAAAACAGAATTGACTAAGTAGTGCTTTAATGAATGATTTAAAAAAAAAAAAATGTAAATTTTGGTACAGTTGTATTAAAAATAAATAAATAAATAAATAAGTACTTTTATCGAAGATACCCTAATTGTAATCGAAAAAAAAATCCTTTTTTCAAGCATTAGTCAATTTTATTCTGTGTATTAGCTTTGTGAGAATTCGTGTCCACCGATTTACTAAAAAGTCTCCAGAAACCAGGTCCTACCAGCTAAATTTTGCAAATAGTTTAATAGAAAATTTTCAAATACTAAAAATTTTTAACTATAAAATTAAGTATTATATTCAAAATGAAAATGGAGAAAATACACTCTTATTTTTTTTTTAGTCTTTGAAACGCAAGCAACCCGATAACAGGTACGTATCTAAGTAAGACAATATGTATGATTAAGCATAACTACCAACTATTTTAGTTTAGGCAAAAATTTTATGAAATTTAAAAGGGAGAAAATCTGCTACAATTTTCACACGGTAATAATCAAGATATTAGGTTGTTCGGAAAGTAATTTCATTTTATCAGCAGAGGACTCAATTGCATTTTTTTCACACCATCTTCACGATTAAGCTGCATTGCCATTATATATTGTGACAGCTGATATAGCAAGGCTTGCTTGTGAAAAAATTCGTTTTATTCGGCTCAATAGGTTTTGATTGGTGCTCTACGAAATAAAGAAAATCGGAAGCGAGTTTTTCGGCTTGTTTTGTTTTTACTATCAAAAAAATGAAAATACTGTTCAAACAAGGAAAAAAAGTATACGATGCAAATACAGAAAATTTATTTAAAGAACGCCAGTGTCAAAACTGGTTTACCAAATTTTGTTACGGCAAATATGACATTGAAGATGCATTACGTTCTGGAAAACCAGTTTATGATGATGAAGACAAAATAAAGTATTGATTTATGAAAGCTGCCAAATAACAACACGTGCGATCGCTAAGAAACCGACCAAAGTGGAGAATATGTAATTCAATAAAATGTTTATACAATATAAGAAAATCGTCTTTCTTTTTCAAAGGAAAAAACGAAATTACTTTCCGAAAAACCCAATATTTAATGGCGCCGCGAAGAAGCAAAATAGCAATATGTTTGATAATATCAAAATTGTAGTGTACTGTAAATTAATAGATTTCTTTCAATTAGAAATCACCGATTTGAAGTTTTGTTGTAAGTCATTCGGTTTTGAGGAGAGCGAAAAGTGTTCAAACCCTGGTCACTTTTCCGTTCTTTAAAAAAATATTTCGCCCAATACACTACAATTTTCTTGTTCATAAGGGTTTTTTTTTTTTTTTTTTTTTTTTTTTTTTTTTACTTTAAAGGGAAGCATTAACACCTTACCTGCCGACGAAAATTTATGAGATAAGCTTCCCAGTGCCACCATTTTTCGTACATGCGCACGTAGTTATGCGTTCACTGTTCCAAAAACATTCCCTTTCCGAACCCACCCCTCCTCCATCTACCCCGAAATAAGCGAATCCTTTGAAAACACAGTCACGGTCATATAATTACATTCCAAAGGCGGTGAGTCTAGTTTCATTAGCAGCGTAACACAAAGGATTGTACTTCGGAAAAGCGTATGTATACGCCCGGGGCAGTTAACGCATCGACTTAGCGGGTATATAAGCCTGGGGCTGTTAAGGAGTTAAGGATTGCATATCTCTTTATGTGAACTGTAACTGCTGACTAACAGTGAAAAATAAATGAATGTCCAGGAAAAGAACCTGGGCAAAATAGGAATAAATGAAAAAGGGAAGCAACAAAATTATAATTACACTGGTCTGCAAAGAAGGAAAAAAAAGAGTTATGATAACATTCTTTCTGATTCTTATGCAAAAAGACCTCCTGAATCCGATATGATTCCCATTTTGGCCAGCCACCAAACGTTATCTAGAAACACCATACCCCTCCCTCATTTTTTTTTTTTCCCTTGCTGGATAATTTTATGACCATGGATTTGATTTGTAGAATGAAAAAGAATTAATTTAACACCTAAAATCAAAAAAATATAAACTTTAAAAAATAACATTAATAACAGATTAAAAAAATGTAAAATATACAATAAAACATAATTTCAGTTGCAAATTACCACCAAAAATTTTCCCTTGTCGCAAATGTCTATGTTTTACAATTTTCCAAAATTTTCCTCAGAAGATATTTAACGATTAAAATATCTCCCCCCTCCAAAAATCAAATTTATAGCCATAAAATCACCAAAAAATGATAAAAATAGGGGGCCATTCCTAAGAAACGGTGGGTGATAGTGCAAAATTGGTATGTATTCAGATTCAGGAGATCATTTTACATAAGAATATGCTGAAAATAGTGTCAGAAGCAATTTTCGTACCGAGCAGTGTTATTGTTAATAAAGATCATTTTTGCAGTATTTTTAATAGATATTTATTTATTTATTTATTTATTTATTTTATTTAATATATTTCTTTTTATATAAATAATTATATTCTAATAATGAATTTATCTATGAAATTAAGGTTGCGTTTAATTCCTCTGCTTTACAAAGACCGTTCTCACGACATTCGATTCAAATTACATTACACAATTTCTACAGTCAGCAGTAATTTATTTACGTCTGTTAAACTCTCAGTTAAGTTGAGGCAATCACTCGCAACACCTAATTTCGGATATTACATGAGATTAACTTGTTACGACTGGAATTATTCTCACACATAATAATGTTTCAGGCTATAGCATTCGCAAATAAGGGTGTGAAGTGTCTGCGGATGTTTGTGTTACCTTACATTTAAACTATAAATAATGAGAATATCTTGAAATTTTAAAGTGTTACAACATTAAAATGACAATAAATGGGATATAATGCAGATTTCATTAAAAAATAAAACAAAGACATTGCTAACCAATATCGTACAGAATAGTTTTTTACTATTACATTACGCACATTTATGTGAATATTTTTTAGTAAAAATTGTAAAACGTGTAATACATTTTAATAAGACCGGAAGTCAAATTGCTGTGCGTATAAAAGAAATTTATCGTTAATGTTATTATGAGTTGCATTTTCACTGATTAATAATAATAATAATAAAAGACAGTATAGAGCTTTAACAATTATATATATATATATATATATATATATATATATATATATATATATATATATATATATATATATATATATATATATATATATATTCAATTTTTTATCAAAGTTTCAAAATATTTTAAAACTACCATCACCCTCCATTAAATGATTTTTTTTCTCTTTTTCACGTGAATTATGTTCTTAAAATCGAATAATCACCCCTTTGCGCAAATGGGTCACCATAAGACGTTACCACTATTAAGGTGAAGGTTATTCCATATTTACTAGTGTAAATTTATCTCTTTAAAAAATAAATAATATCCTTCCATTAATATACATTTTCTTCATGCAGGAAATTTAATTTAAACGATATATATATATATATATAAACGGGTCCGTTTTCAACTCTGCTGATGTACTTCGAGCCCCACCAGTGGACGAACGACTCTGCGCTCAATACTGAACGGGAAGTACCGAATTCGATCTTAGGTCGTGCTCGTCGGTCTAGCCGTTCGGAAATTTCAGAAACTCATGTAAATACGAGCTAGTAACCCTTTAGAAACCCTCCCCCCAGGAGGACGATCCATCATCAGGCCGAGGAACCTAGTGGAGTCAATCGTTCTTAAGCCCACTAACCCAAGAACCCTGATGCAACTCGAAGTCCAGTTTCCGAATTTGATAAGTATTTTTTAAAATAATTTAAAATCAATTCTTTTTATTATTATTCTTATTATTTATGAAATATGATAATGTTATTTTCTCTTTTATTTAATTTGTTTTTAAACATTTTTAATTTACAAAAAATAATTTGTGTCGGATATATCTAATTAATCTTTTATATTTAACTAGCAATGCAACAATTTTCTTAAACATTGCTTAAATAAGAAGTTAATTTATATTCGAATAATCATACAATTATTGCCATTTTCAAATAAAATATTAATTTGTGTGTTTACCTGCAAATGTTTACAAAATGTTATAGCTAAAGATATCACATAGTAAACTTAAAATGTCGTAAATTAAATAAATAATTACCTTGTTGTTTACTTTGGCTGTAAACATTCAATGACTGAATCTTTTAAATTTATTTAAAGGATGTCCATTAATAATCTATTTCAGACACATTATTCGAGATATTTATATTTGATTTTTTATATTTCAGTTAAAAAAAATAATAATAATAAAATAATAATTCAAGAATGTATCTTATCATTCGTGATGACTCAACTCCATCATATGTGTTAGAAATTGAAAGTTTGATGCAATGTGAATCAAGTACTTTTCACAGTATCAATAAATAAATAAATGAATACAAAAACTTTTTTTTTTTAAATAATATAACGTAATGCTATGAGATGGCGCGGGAGGAGAGATTGCGCATATAGAGTATTGAACGAAAGAAACAGAATGCGCGTTGCGACTCCATGAAAATTTGCAACAACGAGCGGACAGCAGATTGTGGAAAGCCGACTTGAAAGCGCATGTTGATTGTTTCCAACGTCTAAGATAAAAAGTGGTTATTTTATCTCGTTTTCATAAACAATGGTTGAATTTTCCTAATTCTTCTTAGACTTCATATAGAATAGCAATAGTGCAAATGTTTTTTAATTAAATGATTTTTCATAAATTACTAACCTAAATTATCGGCAGAAACGGTTCTCCCTAAAAGCGAATAACAGGTTGCAACCTCTTCTGCCGGAATAGGAGAGTGATTGTCATCATCATGGCGCTTATGCAGTGTCTACAGGGGTCTCTAAACTACCTCTTATCCTTTTTACCTGAATTTTTAGAGTGTTAGATTCGGTGTTACATGTTTAAGATGCTCGAATAATTTTGCTGCCGACTGTAAAAAGTATCTTCAATTGAAGCTAATTATATCTTATCAATTTATATATTTGTTAGAAAGCTATCATGTGATCTGAAATAGAATATTCAGTTCAGACTAAACTTCAACTGAAATAAGATGATAAGAATAATAATAAATAATAATAAATGACTGCAAGAAAAAAAAATTCTGATATTTTATCAACTGATTTTGAAAACTTGATGTACATAGTAAGTCAAAATGAATATAGCGATTACAAACGGCTATAACTATTTAATGGAAAAGAATTTATCTATAAGATTAACACAGAATGTAGACGGAACTCCAAAATTTTGTATACATACGTCTTAGATGTTCTATGTGACTTCTCTTGGTCACACAGACAACATTTAGACGATTGTCCATTTCACGCCATTCATTCTGAAGCATGTCTGCAGTCACCGACACAAGCGCATTACAAATGCATACTTTGAGACCCTGCGATTTGTATCTATGGGTTTATGATAAGTATGTGCTTTCCATGCCCAGAACAATTGAAGAACTCAAAGTACGCATTTGTAATGCGCTTGCGTTGGTGACTGAACAAATGTTTCAGAATGTATGGCGTGAAATGGAATACCGCCTAGATGTTGTCCGTATGACTAAGGGAATTCACATAGAACATCTATGACGTATGTATACAAAATTTTCCATCTACATTCTGTGTTAATCTTATCTATAAATTCTTTTCCATTAAATAGTTATAGCCGTTTGTAATCGCTGCATTCATTTTGACTTACCCCGTATTTTGGACTTTTTATGTATAATTATTTTAATCCTAATTGTAATCCATCTGAATTAAGTTTATGAATTAAAAATAAGTCCATCCGTCTCAGAAGGAGGAGTAGATGAAATTATTTTCTTTCCTTTTAAATGTGAATTTCCCTTAGTGAACAAGATGTAGCGTATGTCTTTTGATTTCGGTTTGTTAAATCAAGGAATGGCGGGTATTGGATTGTAAGAATGCTGCAATCTGATTAGTTGGCGACTTGTTGGGAAGGTTTTTGAATCATCTCGTCTCTCTGTCAATCAATCAGCGAGGCAACATCCACCACAAACAGCGATTAAATGCACCAAAGATGGATGCACTACTTTAAGAAAGATAGGTTCGTAGGTGAAAGCACAGGCAATTCACTAGTCGGGAATTGTAAGCATTTGATTACTATTACGCCCCATCTTATTCATCAGGAATTGCCCTCCACTTTCTAAGAAAATGTCGGATCTAGTTCATTAATAAACTTGGCTGAGGCCTTGATATGGGCCAAGGATATATCAAGCTTTATGCAAATAAATTCTTAAATATTTTTATTTATTTTCTTACGCGATTTTGAAATATTTAAATTGCTAACAGATGGAAAGGAAATTAAGGATGACGTTGACAAAGTTTAAGCTGGCTGAGATACATTTATGTTCAAATTAATTCAGTACTTTCAAAGATACCACAATGACAAATTTTTAAGTTGTCGCATTTTTTAAATCGGCCGACATTTAAAAAAAAAAAAAAAAAAAAAAAAAGATGACGAAATAAGTTGATTAATAAAGTTTATTGAGACCCTGATATGGACTATGCATCCATTAAAATTTAAGAAAACCCCTTCTTAAAAGCGTCTTTTAGATGTAGGTTTGAAATTTTCCGGTTTCCATAAATCAAAAACAAAATGGAGGATCAAGGTTTCAATAAATTCATTCAAGATATGCCTAATATAAATCCTCTCTACAACTTTTTTTCTATCTCATTCAGTATTTAGGATATTATCGTGATGGCAAATTTTCAAAAGACCGCAATATTTCATGTGGTAGCCATTTTGAAAAAAAAAAAAACATTGAAGATCCTATTGATTAATAAATTTGGTTTAGATAGTGATGAGGTTAAGTATATATGAAGAAATTTAAGCAAAATATATGATAAGTACTTTTTATACAATGTGAGTTTAAAATTTTCAAATGATCGCTACTAAATGAAATGGCCGACATATTGCTCAGCTTATCACGCAAGTTATTTATAAAGTGACTTCTGTGTCCAACTTTGATTAGGAATAATTTAATATTTTAAAAGTTAAAGCAATAAAAATTTTTTCAAGTTGCAGCCTATTTTCAAGTGTCTACCATTTTTAAACAAGATGTCAGAACAAGTTCCCTTATAAAGTTATTCGAGACTCTTATATTGTCTATGTAAACTTGGACGCGTCGAAATGTCAACAAATCTGATCTTAAATACAATTTTTATGTTGTTAGGAATTACGAGAGATTTCATTGGTTTATTTGATTTTCATAGATTTGAGGTATGGGTGTCCAGTGATTTTTTTTTTTTTTTTTTGGTAACATGCGTGATAGTGATTGCTGCGGAACCGAATTTAGTGCGTTTTCAGATTCATGCACAGCGAGATAGGGGTGTCCAGCGATGTGTTTTGGTTTTAACATGCGTGATATTGATTGCTGCGAATACGAGTTTCGTGTGTTCTGAGATTCATGCACAGCGATGTAGGGCTGCCCAGTGATGTTTTTTTTTTCTTTTTACGTGCGTGAAGCGTACATACGTGCATTATAATGATTGTTGTGAAATGGTCTTACATGCGTTCTCTGATTCGACCATTCATCGAATAGTGACTTTTACTGTACGAGTAACAGCTTTAACTGTTTCCAGAATATTCGAAGAATTAACATTTCTATTTGACAGTTTTCGAGAATATTCGTTTTAATACTAGTTCTGTTGCACAGATTCGAGAAGTTCAAAAATTGTTTGCTATTGTCAAAGAGCTTCCATACTAAAACTATGAAGAAAATAGTCGCCAATCGAGATATATTTATTTAAACGCTTCAATTATTCAATTAAATAAAATCCTTTAAATATAGGGGGATCCCCAGCGAAGCGGGGGAAGCCTGCTAGTACATTTTGAAATGAATAATTTTAGCGGTAAAAAAATATATATATATATATATATATATATGAAATTTTTGCTTTATAAATAAATTTTTGTTTATAAACAAAATTGTTCTTAAAAAAAAAAAAAAAAAAAAAAAAAAAAAAATTGTTTCTAAATCTCATTTATAATAATAGAAAATTTACCTCTGCAACATTTAAGTGAATTACGATTATTTTAACAACCTCAAATAAAAAACAAAGTTCACCCAAAAGATTATTTGTCGTGCAGCAAATTAGATTACTTCATTGAAAGTTTAAATTCGAATTAACTGGCTTACCCTGAATTTGAAAATGAGATTATTTCAAAATATTTCAAAGATATTCAAAAAAATTGATGAAACTTTAATGATAATGCCTGTAGAAATGGTGAGAATATCAATCAATTTAGATAAAACAAATCTTGATACTAAGTATTCCAATCACAATCTTCAAATTTGATTGAGAACTTTTTACAAAATTATCTTAATTGTACTTTAAAATCGAATTTGACAAATTCTCTTTAAACTTTAAAGTTGTTTCGTTCATTTAAAATTGATATTAACGATAACGATTTATTTTCTTCAAATTACGTTTGCACGAATAATAAGGGAAATTTTAATCTTGTTTAAAGTATTTAAACAAGTATTTTATTTTTAATCTTGTAAATAACCTAGAGAAATTTAATTTTAAAATTTGTAACATCTATGTAAAAATATCTTAACACTAAATAAAGCTAAAAAATTACAAATAGTGATTAGTAATTTTGATTTAGAAACTGGTTTTTAACTATTTTTTAACACTATTTGAATATTATTTTTTAAGAATATTTTGTTTACCGTATATGAGAAAGAAATCTTACAAAATAATAAAATATATTTTATGCTTTCTTATGCTCAAATATGCTCAAACAATAAATAAACCGTACTCCTTTTTTTTTTTTTTTTTTTTGTTAAATAAAAAATTTCTGCAATAGGTAAGTTATATATATATATATATATATATATATATATATATATATATACACCCCGAGACAAAAAGATAGGTACAAAAGGTATTTTCTTTGATTTTTCATAAAGTAACATTATCTAAATTGTGCTTATCATTTATTATTATCATAAAATAACACTATTCTCGGACTAATTTTTGTTTTATAATTTAGAAAAGTTTTATGGGTAAATTTTTTCTAATTTTAAACTACACACCGCAACAAAAAGATAGGAACAAAGGGTTTTTTTTTTTTTTTTTAATTTTTGAATATGATTATTTTTAATACGGTTCAAATATTTAATATGTTTTTATATGATAATATTTTGTTATGATAATAAATAATCAGCACAATTTAGATAATGTTATTTTATGAAAAAAAAAAAAAAAAAAAAAAAAAAAAAAAACTTTGTTCCTATCTTTTTGTCGCGGAGTGTTGTCTACAATTAGAAACATTTTTGTCTTAAAACTTTTCGAAATTAATCTTAAAACAAAAATTAGTCCGGGAATAATGTTATTTCATGATAATATTAAATTGTAAGAACATTTTAGATAGTGTTATTTTATGAAAAATCAAAGAAAAAACCCTTTGTACCTATCTTTTTGTCACGGGGTATATATATGTAGATATATTTTTCAAAGGAAACGGGTCCGAATAAAAATACACTAAAATTTCATGTCACAATTATAATAATCTAATTTAGTTTTTTCTATAATTTTAGAAATTGTAAATTTTTGGAAAGGAAGCTATTTTTTAACGTAAGTTATTTCTCCAAATTACATCTTCTTTATTTGGCATTCTTTCTGTCGCTAAAAATTATGTTATAAAGGCTCCAACACATGCTATCTTATTTTAATCGATGTTTAAGCTCTTTTACGTTCGAAGAAACTTTTTAAAACATTATACAACATAAAGCTTAAATAATATGAATAGTGTATAAAGAATGACATATAATTTTATAGCATTTTCTAATAAAACATTTATTTTTAAGATCATCTTTTCATCACTGCTTAATTTATTATAATTTAATTTCAATATATTTTCTTTAACTGCCAGAAAATTATATAATTTAAACAATTGATAGTTTTTTGTTTCATTTTCTTACGTTACACTTTTTTAGTGAATTTGATTTCTTCACATCTAATTTTTATAGGACTTTATTAGGATAAACTTACTGTATAAAAGTACAAAATTAGATTAATAAAAAAATATGTACCTTGTAAATACATGCTGTCTGTTATAAGATGCACGCTGTCTATTACAAGTTTTAGTTTAAATATAGCTTTTAAATTTAAATTTAAAATTTCTTTACCAGTTTTAAAAATAATTTGAATTTTATCTGAATTTTATCTGAAACATTAAATTCTGTTCATTTGGTTTATTTATTTATAATATATATATATATATATATATATATATATATATATATATATATATATATATATATATATATATATATATATATTGACATACTGTGTAAAAAATAGTTACATAAATTTACAAATTTTTATTTTAGTAAAATTTTGCTTTTGGTGTAATCTTTAAATTTAATGGTAATATTATAAATACCACAGTATTTTACCAGAATGATGTTTAGCAAAGTGTCCGCTGGTATATAGTTTTACAAGATTATTCCAAGTACGTTTAAGATAAACATTAGTTCTAATTTGCGACTGATAAATCGTGTTTATTTAATTGTATTATACGTGATAGCTTTATATCATTTCTAAACCCTGGCAAGTTAAAACGCATTCAATGTGGAGACTAAATATTTAAATATTTATACGCTGAATTGCATGCTAGGTAATAAAAGTGATAGTTTATTTTTGAATTAAATATTAAGATTAAAATTTAATTCTGTAGACATACTTATACAGTTGATATATCTACCAATTTTGGCGGTAGACTTTATAGCGCAAAGACTTTCTATAGCACTTTTTACTCTATTTAATCGTAGAGAAATATTATGATAAATTTCAATTAAAACATGATGGCGATAAATGTTATTTAAAAATTCAAAATAGTGGCAAATACGTACTAAGTTATCTAACACAACAACTTATAAAATATCATTACTTAAAAATTCTTAATAGAATCCTAAAGAACATTTTTATTCTTAATTAAAATATTTCCTTTCAGAATTTCTTCTTCTTTTTTTTTTTTTTTAGAAGGTTTTTAATTGAAATTGACTTAGTCATTGTGTCTTCGTGTCACGCTAGTAAACAAGGTGCCTTCATTTTAAAGTAAATATAACCTACCTCGTTCGTCGCCCTTTGGCTCAGTTGGTAAGACCGTCCTGTTAACAGGGCTGTTGTCGTGAGTTCGGTCCCCGGAAGGTCCAGCGTGTTAATTTTTGAAGATAATTAGAAGAAAAAGTGTCAATTGATACAAGAAAATTTTTCGTTACTTACACTAAGAATATTTTGAGGATTTTTTTTTTTTTTTTTTTTTTTTTTTTTAAGAAACATATTTTTTTCTTTTTTTAATTTAGATATTTGAAAACGCAAAACATTTTAGATATTAAAAAAGCACAAAATAAAATGTTTTAAGTAAAAAATACATAAAAAATTTTTTTAGAAGCGTTATATATATGTATATATATATTATATATTACTATTATATGAAATTGGATTTGACATCGGCTTTTTGTCACGTTAAAAAACCAAGACGCTTCCATTATATATATATTATAAAAAAAAAAAAAAAAAAAGTAAGCAACTCATTGTATCTCTTAATGAATCAGCTGGTTACAGCGTCATGTTGATAATGCGAGTGTCGTGTGTTCGATCCTCGCCGGGCCGAGGCGTTATTTTTTTCAAATAATTAATAGAAAAAGTGTCAAATGATAAAAGAAATATTTCGTTGTGTACACAATATTCTAATAAATTTTCAAGAGTTTTTTAAACGACTTTTTACATGAAATTGACTTTGTCATCGTGTCATGCTAGTAAACAATTAAAGTAAATATAAGCCATTTCGTTTGTGGCTCCGTGGCTCAGTTGGTTAGAGCGTGACGTTAATAAAGCGGTGGTCGAGAGTTCGGTCCCCGGAAGGTCCGGCGTGTTAATTTTTGCGGATACATAGTAGAAAAGCTGTCAATTGATCAAAGAAAATTTTTCGTTGACTACACAATATCTTCAGAACTTTCGAAGAGTTTTTTTTAAAGAAGTTTTTCTCTTTTTTTTTTTTTTTTTTTTTAGATATTAGAAAACACAAAATGTTTTAGATATTAAAAAAGCTCAAAATAAAAAGTTTCAAGTACAAAATACATAAATAAATATGTTTAGAAGTTTTATATATGTATATTATATTATTATATGAAGTTGAATTTACCATCGCGTTTTCTGTCACGCTAAAAGTAAAACACTTCCACTTAAAAAAAAAAAAAAAAAAAAAAAAAATGCAAGCAATTTATTGTATCTCTATCCTCTTAATGGCTCAGCTGGTCAGAGCGTCATGTTAATTTTTCAAATAATTAATAGAAAAGGTGTCAGTTGATAAAAGTAAATATTTCGTTGTGTACACAGTATCCTAATAATTTTTGAAGATTTCTTTAAATAGCTTTTTATCTAGTTACTAAAAAGCATTAAATAAAAATTTAAATAAAAATAAATAAATAAATAACTATTTTTAGAAGCTTTTTATTGAAATTAGGTTTCATTATTGCGTCTTCATGTCACGCTAATAAATAAGGCACCTCAATTTTAAAGTAAATGACAGCTGTCCTTATAGTCGCTCGTTGGCTCAGTTGGTTAGAGCGTCAAGTTGCTAATACGATGGTGGTGAGTTCCATCCCCGAAGGATCGATGTGTTAAATTTTGCAGATAATTAATAGAAAATGTGTCAATTGATAAAAGAAAATTTTTCATTGTCTACAAGGTATTCTAAGAATTTTTGAAGAGATTTTTTTTTAAGAAGCTTTTTATTAGATACTAAAAAGCATAAAATAAAAAGTTAAATTTGTATATATATATATATATATGTATGTATATATATATATTCTTTTAGAAGCTTTTTATTGAAATTGGATTTTTATCATCGTATCTTTGTGTCATTCTGAAAAAGAAGATGCCTCCACTTTAATGTAAATTTAAACAACCTTTTTCGTCGCTCGTTAATGCATTTGGTTAGAGCATCATGGTGATAACGCGATGCTCGTGGGTTCGATCCTCGCAAGCTGATGTGTTCCTTTTTAGCAGATAAGTAATAGAAACGATGTCAATTGATAAAAGAAAATCTTCCATTGTCTACACAGTGTCCTAAGGAATTTTGATAGTTTTTTAAAGAAGCTTATTTTTTATTTTTATTTGTGTGTGTGTGTGTGTGTGTGTGTGTTACTAAACGCACAAAATAAAATTTTCAGTAAAAATATAAATAAAATTAATTAATTAATTAACAAAAATATAAATAAATAAAAATAACATTGAAGGTTTTTTTCTTATTGTGGAGTCCTGAAAAGCCTAAAATAAAAATTTATTCTTGCAGAAACATGCTATAAAACCATAAAAGTTTCAACAAGAAAATTTTCAAGAAAAATATGAATATTTCACTTTTGCAAAACATGAAAAATTTTAAATATTTCAAATATTTTAAAAAGCATTCGAGAACAATATTCCTTTTGTATAAGTATTTGTTAGATTTTTCTAGAATGTTCTATAATTTTTCTTGACAGTTCTTAGACTTTTGGTTAGAGCGTCATGCTGATAAAGCGATGGTCCCTGATTCGGTCCTCGAAAGACGATATAGTACTTTTTTGCAGATAAATAATCGAAAAATAAATGTCAATTGATAAACGAAAATCTTCCGTTGTCTACAAAATATACTAAGAAATTTTAATTAGTTTTTTTTTAAGAATCTTTTTCCTTTTTTGTAACTAAAAAGCACAAAATAAAATTTAAGTAAAAAATCATTTTTTAAAGTTAGAAGCTTTTTATTGTAAAGCCCTAAAAAGCATAAAATAAAATTTATTCTGGCAAAGACATGCTACAAAGAAATGAAAGTTTCAACACTAAGAAAATTTTAGAGAAAAATATAGATACTTTCCTTTTGCAAGAGATGAAAATTTTTTAATGTTCAAAATATTTTTAAAAGCTTTCGAGACACTTGAAATTTCTGGTCTAACGAATGATTATACAAAAACAAATAACTAAGAATATTGTTCTCGAAACCTTTTTAAAATATTTTGAACATTAAAAAATTTTCATCTCTTGCAAAAGGAAAGTACCTATATTTTTCTCTAAAATTTTCTTAGTGTTGAAACTTTCATTTCTTTGTAGCATGTCTTTGCCAGAATAAATTTTATTTTATGCTTTTTAGGGCTTTACAATAAAAAGCTTCTAACTTTAAAAAATGATTTTTTACTTAAATTTTATTGTAATTTGGTATGCGTTGTACATTTATTTATGTGTGTGAGTCATAAAAAAAAAAGTTAATTTTCATCTTATTCTTATCATTCAATTGATCATTTTGCATGTACGTTTAACTCCAATGACAAACCATGCTCAAATAGTAACAGGGTTTAAACTGCCATTAGTTTTTTTAGCATTTTGCTAAAAGGTATCATATTTTGCAAAAACATGTCGGTCAGAATTTCGCTAAAAAGCTAAAACTGGATAACTGTATAAAATATCTCTATATAATAAATAACTCAGATTTTTTTTTTCCTTGTAATATTTGCAGGCAAAAACTACGAAAGGACAAATTTTTGGGAATGATTATTTACATAGTAATTTGGATTTATTTTTAATTTTCAATGATTGAATTTAAATGCAAAAATATTTAAAAGTATGTCAGAATTCAGAATTTGCTTCATAGAAGCATTCTTAGCACTAGTATTTCACGATTATCTACCACTACACTTTACTTAATTTTTAAATTGCTTTTTTATTTTACACATATGATATGAATACCTCTTTTTCTATTGTTAAAATCAAAACATAGTTTCCCATATTCATATTTTTAAAGTCACAAATATGGATGCTTGGTTAAAATCATCAATGAACAAAGGGAATAGAAAACAAAACTGAGGATAACAAAGCTAAGTAAAAGAAATCAATGGTATCCAAAGAATTAATTAACTTTCGAAAAAGCTAAAATAGTGCTTGCCTATTTTCGCTAAAATGCTAAAGTAATTTTTTTGCCAGGTTAAACCCTGAATAGTAACGAAATAAACGAAGTGGCTTGGATGCCCCAAGGTTCCAACTTTACCTTTTTTTTTTTTTTTCAAATTTTACCCCATTTCTTATAGTTCCCTTACGATGCCATTTTTCATGAATGTGTAACACCGATAACAATACATGGTCAAGTTCTAATGGACATGGGATTGAAGATTTCATGCTCCAATTCCAGCTTAAAATTCATTTCGATTTATAACCTACTTCCTATCGTTCGAATGAGCTGAAATTTCACGTGCATGTATGACTCCTATGACAATATATGCTGAAGTAATTACTTATTTAGCAGTTAGGTTCTGGGGGACCTCGACACCCAAATACAGTTAAAATTTTGTTTATAACTAACTTCCTATTTCTAGATCAAGTTGAAATTTTGCATATATGAATAATTGGGAAGGCAATACATGGTTAAGCAGTGATGTATTAAAAACGGTGGTAGTGGTGTGGCCTTGACTCCAACTCCAATTAAATTTTTCGTTTCGAATTTTAAACCACTTTGCACACCTTCCTGAACCTTTGCATACATCGATATTCTCTACATCCGTTTAATTTGAGTTTCTAGTACTTTAGAAATAAAAGTATATCTTAAAGATTTTTTAATTTATGTGTTCATTCTGGTACATTGTATACTGATATTTTCATTGATATTGTTTTACTACAATTTACACATAATCATAAATATAATACACTTCAGTCATCCCAAAATTTTCTTCTGTAATTTTATATTAATTCATAAAATGTGATTTATTCGTTAAAATTATTGTTTATCAGAAATATTTTTTATACTGAATGCTGACAATTTTTATCCGAAAAATATTTAATCCTGAATATACAAAAGAAATATTTTTGCTTAAATACGACATCTTATGGAATGTCATTTCCTAGATTTTTTATTAAAAGTGAAACCAATCGATAATTTCTTTTATGATTATTAGAGATTATGATTCAGTCACCCTTTAGTATGATTTAGATTAGTATTTTCTTGTGGTAAAAAGTAATTGCTTTTTGTCCCTACAGAAACTTTAACCTCAATCACTACGGATATTATAAATAATATTGCAATGGATAAAATTCCCTATGGACGAATTGTTCTGTTGCAGTGAAACTAGTCAAAGTGAAAATAAAGGGGCAGTCGATTCATTTACAAGAAGGTCAGCCTTAATGATTAACATTCACACGGATCTGGCGTTTTGTGGCTGAATTCAGCAGATAAATGATGTGTTATGATTCCCGATGTTTCGAAACTCTATGATGAATAGAAGCCGATTTCTGAAACTTTCCACTTGATTCTATCAAGGAATTCACGTAAATCGCATGAAATTACAGTTGCCGTAGATTTGAAACAGCCGTAGAACCACAACCGAGAGCCAGACTGTTTCAGAGAACAATTCAGAAGGATCGTGTTTGGAGACTGTGTTCCTAGCGATTGACCGTCGTTCGTGAATCAGCACAATTCCTGCTCTGTGGAGCATTTAATGCTGTTTGCTGGATTTTTCCCTTTTCGTTTCTGCATTAGTATATTTAAAATTTAGGAAATATTACGATTAAAAAAAAAAAAATGAAAATGAAAATTTGAATCGATTTGTCAAATATTTTGCTTGGAACATCTTTTTATTATCCTATTTTTAATATATTTCATTATATATATATATATATATGAGCTTTCTTTGATTATACAAAAACTTATATATATTTAAAATTATGAAATCAGATGTATTTCTTAGTAATTTGAATAAAAGCAAAGAATTAGCAAATATTACAAATTAGCTAAATATTGCAAGCTAATTTAAATAAAAATAAAGCAATATATACTGTGTAGTAGTTTCTGAATGAATATGTATATACAGGGTGATCAGTTTAAAAGAGTACCCGTTGTTTTTTCTTATTACCCTTAAATATGACGCATGTGGCAAGTATTTTAACACTGAAGTATAACTGTTTAAACCTTGTTTATGTGTGGGAGAGAATTTCCGACACTGTTGGACTGTTAGAACTTTATTTGTGAGGCAAACCAGATATGGAGAGGCACAATTTTTTTTTTTTTTTTTTTTTTTTTTAATTCTGTAATAATTTTATTTATGAAAAACAAAGTTTAATTAAAATTTTTCACATTATCATTCCTACATTACATTTATATTATCATTATCATTTTTACATTATGATTTCATAGGATTTTCCAGAGGAGTCTTGTAAACATCGATGAATTAAAACAGATCATATAGTGTGACCACGTTTCCTACGACTATCAGTGAGGCCGAGTCCAAAAGTTTGGAGAGATGCAAAATTGGCCGAGAGATAGTTATTTGGCAAACATCCAGTTATTCGGTGTTCCCTTATCGTTTTTTTTTTCTCTCAGTCACCCCTATTTTAACGCTGGACTCGTTCAATCTGCACTTGCGCAGATGCTTCCATGGTCGCAAGAGATGTGGTAAAAGAATAACTGAAGAAATCTTGTCAATAACCTCAACAATACTGCGAAGTGTGTCCAAAAACTTGTTTCGACGTGTTCATGTTTGCATTCAAAATGGTGGAGAACATGTTCAACATTTTCTGTAAGGAATGGTATTGTAAAAAATTTGAATTAAATTACGTTTTTCAAAAATAAAATTATCACAGTATTAAGTAACACTGTGCGTCTGTATTTCTGTTTTACCTCCCAAATAAAGTTGTAACAGTTCAACAGTGTTTAAAATTGTCTCCCACACTTATACAAGCTTCAAATAATTATGCTTCAGTGTTAGAATAGTTGCCACATCCGTCAGATTAAGAGGTAATAAGAAAAACCAACGGGTACTCTTTTAAACTGATCACCCTGTATATATATATATAGTGGGATACTTCTGAACAGATAGAACAACGATATAATTGTAGACTCATATTTCTTCTCTAGTTAAAATGAAAAAGAAATAGAGACACAACGTTTAAATGAAGCAACAATAATAAAAATAAAAATAATAATAATTCTTGAAAATGTAACTCGATCGCAATATATTAACAAAAATGAAATATTCTTTTGCTGTCATATTTTATCATTTTTCAAGTTTCAAAGAGAATTTCTATTATAATTGAATTATTTATAAAATAATAAAAACATTATTTACAAGAAGAAAATTCATTTCAATTTCTCATAAAAATTCTTAAATAAGAGTTCAGATTATATTTATGATCGAAAAGAAAATGTAAACTGAAATATGTATAATAGAATATCACGAAATTCGCTTAATCTGAAATGACATGCATTGTTTTCGAAGACATATTTGTATACATGAGATTGCAATAAAGTGTATTGAAAATATGTTGTTGTTGTTGTTGCTTATCCTCTTTATCTGACGGAGTCAGACAAGATCCACGAGTTCGTTGACAGTTAGAAAGTCAAAGACCAGAAGAGGATTGATGAAAAGATCCTCCTTAGAGAGTCCCATGCATTCCAAAAGGTGCTCAGGAGAAGCCTGATGATTTTGGCACTTGGTGCAGGTGGCAAAGGTTTTCCTGCCCTCGATGAAAGTGAGGCACTTGATGTGACCGCTAGCGAGTCTTGACAGTACAGTTCGGGTACGTCTGTCACACGGGAGGTCAAGGGACAAACCCGGTTTTGAGCCCTTGTACCAGTTATGGGTGGGGGGAGTTTTCCACTCCTCCGAGATTTTTAAATTTTCCCGGGAGTATAACTCCTGAAAAGTAAGTGCGGAGGAGGGAGTTGAAGAAATCCTGCAACCCTCCTTAGCAAGATTATCAGCCATTTCATTCCCGTGGAGATTCACGTGTGAAGGTATCCATTGCAAATGAACGTCATGGTTTTGTGAAATGAGCTTTAATTTAAGCAATATAGAGGTGCTGACCTTGTCGCCCACAAGAATCCAATTATTAAGATGGTGAAGAGAACTACGGCTATCAGTCAGGATCCATAGGTCATCATAATCCTCTTCAGAGAGAATAGCTTCTAGTCCCAGGTCTATTACAATCAATTCACTTCTGAAGACAGAGCAGTAATTTGGATTACGATGAGAAAGAGTCAAGTTGGCGTGAGGGGTTTCAATATATATGCCACTACCTGCTAGGTTGTCAATTTTACTACCGTCGGTGAAGATTTTAATGGCATTATTAGGAATGTGGCTTAGGTTTTCCAAGGTCAAATGTCTAAGATGTTCTGGGATGTAGTCTTTCTTGTTAACATGAGATCTTAAGTTAAAGTGAAAGTGAACCCTGGGGAGTCCTTCTGCAGGATTCAAGCAGCAGTGTAGTGAGTTGGGTTCAACATTACAATTAGGTAGTTGAAGAGAGGCGGCGTGACTGAAAGGGCTGTTCCTCTTTAATCTTTGATGATTACTCCAGCTGTTAAGGTATGTGGAAGTCTTGTTGCAGAGGCCGTAACTAGAGAGTTTATTATAGTACTTAACAAGGCTAGCTTGTCTTCTAGTATGGAGCGGCTGTAAGTCAGCTTCAAAAAGAACAATTTCAGAAGGACAGCTATGTCTCAAACCAGTGATAATCCGGGCAGCACTTAATTGAACTTTTTCTAACTTGTTAAGGTTAGTTTTGGATGCACAACAATAAACCGGGAAACCATACTCAAGTATAGGCCTAATGAAAGTCATATATGTTGTTCTAAGGGTTGTTGCGTCGGCTCCCCAATCTCTACCCGCAATATATTTAAGAATATTAAGACGTTTTCTACTTTTCAATACAATGTGTTCGATATGCCTGTTACTAGTGCACTCTTGGTCCAGAATAAATCCCAGATATTTGGTATGCTTCTCATAAGTGAGACTCTGTCCCTCCAACTTCAGTTGTGGTTGATAATTATATAAATGCTTGTTGGTTGTGAAGAAGGTGGCAATTGATTTGCGAGGATTAAAACTGATTTTATGTTCCTTGGCAAAGTTGGGTATTGAAAATATAGATACACGTAATGTATATTGAAGAAATTTTTTTTTTTTTTCTGGAATAATGTTAGGAATTTAATATGTTATATTTTATTTTATATATTTTATTTTATTTTTAGTTGAAGTTATTTAAAAGAAAACAAATGTTGAATGTTGAGATTTTTTTTATTAAACTTGCATATGAAATATTACGATTAATTGATTCTCTGTTCTAAGTAATAAAATACATTTAACAAGAGATAAAATTAACAGAACACCGTTACATCATTCGTATACATTTTAATCTTCTAAGAAATATACAAAATGTATTCATTTTTTTACGTATGAACTAGAAATTGGCATACATACAGGGTAAAACAAAATAACGCTGCCAAATATAAAGAAGAAAAACTCTCATCGAAACAGTGATCGAAAACGCAATCTGGAGCCGTTACATGGCATTTAATATGTTATATAATACAAGGAGAATACACAAATATTATTCTACATCATTTTATTTATGAAATATTTTCACACTTATTACACATTTCGTTCTCTAGTACTACAGAAGATGTTGACATTTTTATCCAGATGCATGGAGACACACGTTACATCGGCGATGTATGAAACAGGGCGCTTTCTCAAAAAAACCAGTTTACTTCCATCTAGTAGAGCTTCGATCATCCCCTATAGAGTTATTATCCGTAAATGTGTAATATGTATATATTAAAAAAAATGGTATAGATAAAAATAATGTTAAATAACGATTTTATTATTATTATTATTATGTATTGTTTTTAACGCTGTCAACGGATAACATTTGCAACCCCATATTCCTTTGCGATTTTTCATTCTTTTTCTATGACTATTTTGTCCTTTTTTTTACACGGTGTTTTGAATCACCCTGTTCATATATAGATATATTTTAAAGGCAATGCGGCAGATGTATTTACTGTATTTTCCGTTTTTCATTAAGATCGATTGTTTGCAAGTAAATCTTAGCTCTAGTCCGCCATATTCCCCTGCTGGTGTCATTGTATGAACTCCTAGTCCGTGGTCGTGAGAGTTTCCCCGATAAAAACACATGGCTAAGAACGGCTTGACCTATAGACAGTACTTAGAATCGAAACTAGCCCAGTTCGTCAATCAGCTTTCACCAGTTTTTTTTCCACTTTTTTCTGACTATTTTGCTCTTTTTCCCAGGTTGTTTTGAATCACCTTGTGCATATATAGATGTGACAAAAGTTTGTTTAAAGACAATGCTGTATAAGTATTTGCTGTTTTTCATCAAAAGGTCGATTGTTTGAAAGAAGGCCTTGGCAGGGGTCATTGTATGAAGTCCTACCCCGTGTTCGTACAAATTTCAGCGATAACTTCAGATAACTAAGAACGGCTTGACATGTAAACTTAAATTCGAAACAAACACCATTCGTGTACTAGTATTGAAAACAAAACTACGTAATAGAGTTTTTAATATTAAATTTATGTAAATGTAAAATTTTCAAAACAAATGCATTCATTTAACTTGGTTTTAAAATAAAACAAATAAAAGAATCACATGTTATTATTATTGCATTTATATTGTATTTATTATTAATAATAATTTTGGTATGCACATCATATATTACCAAGTACTGAAAATGAGACGGATTGTTATGCCATATATTTATTTACTTTGCATATCTAATGAACGTAAAAAGCTACATTGAACAAAATTAAATGGTCTAGCTCCAGTCAGAAACAAAATTATTACAGCACTAGCAATAATTTCTGTGTAAAAAAAGTCACTTAACACTGTTTTGTTAACTAAATTCTTTCCTAAACTGACTAAGAACATGACTCGACAAGGATTTATTTAACAAAGCAGCATTAAGTGTACATTTTTACTTTCCGAACACTATAGTGAGGAAAGTATTGTAATCATGTCAAAAATGCGAATTCGAGATTTTGATGTTTCTATACGTTTTGAGGTCCCCTGAGTCCGTTTTCACTATTTTTACGATGATGTATGTATGTGTGTGTGTATGTGTGTATGTCTGTGAACACGCTAGCGTCTAAACGCTTCGTTCGATTAACCTAAAAGTTGGTACGCATATTGTAAGTCACCATAGTACGAACCCTATAGATTTTGGTGAATCTAGCACTTATAGTTTTTTTACAGGGACACAAAGAAAAATTCTTTATCATTACGGCCTATGGGAGCAAAATCTTAAAAGTGCGATAGCATCTAAACGCCTTATTCAATTGAGCAAAAATTTTATACACATATTATAGATCACAAATACTCAATCTGTATAGATTTTGGAGAATCTAGCACTTATAGTTTTTTTACAGGGACACAAAGAAAAATTCTTTATCATTATGCCTATGGGGCCAAATTTTTAAAAATGTGATAGTGTCTGAACGCCTTATTAATCCGGGCAAAAAAATTGTACACATGTTATAGATCACAGTTGAACTAACTGTATAGATTTTGGTGAATCTAGCACTTACAGTTTTTTTACAGGGACACAAAGAGAAATTCTTTATCATTATGGCCTATGGGACTAAATTTTTAAAAGTACGATAGCATCTAAACGCCTTATTGAATTCAGCTGAAAATTTATATGAGTATTATAAATCACTGTTGCACTAACTATAAGCATTTTGGTGAATCTAACATTTATAGGTTTTTACAGGGACACAACGAAAATTTCTTTGTCATTATGATCTATGGGTTCAAAGTTCAGTAGCGTTAAATAAAACAACGTGTAATAGATGGAGAAAAATACTCAAACACTCTATTATGGTTTTCTCTCTTTTGTTTGTTTAACAACTACTCTTTCTTTACTTTATCTACAAAACTGTTAGTTACTCAATGTTCGGAAAGTCGAGTGGAGTCACTCCAGATTTTTACTTTCCGAACACTATAGTGAGGAAAGTATTGTAATCATGTCAAAAATCCGAATTCGAGATTTTGATGTTTCTATACGTTTTGAGGTCCCCTGAGTCCGTTTTCACTATTTTTACGATGATGTATGTATGTGTGTGTGTATGTGTGTATGTGTGTATGTGTGTATGTGTGTATGTGTGTATGTCTGTGGGTGAACACGCTAGCGTCTAAACGCTTCGTTCGATTAACCTGAAATTTGGTACGCATATTGTAAGTCACCATAGTACGAACCCTATAGATTTTGGTGAATCTAGCACTTACAGTTTTTTTACAGGGACACAAAGAAAAATTCTTTATCATTATGGCCTATGGGAGCAAAATCTTAAAAGTGCGATAGCATCTAAACGCCTTATTCAATTGAGCAAAAATTTTATACACATATTATAGATCACAAATACTCAATCTGTATAGATTTTGGAGAATCTAGCACTTATAGTTTTTTTACAGGGACACAAAGAAAAATTCTTTATCATTATGCCTATGGGGCCAAATTTTTAAAAATGTGATAGTGTCTAAACGCCTTATTAATCCGAGCAAAAAAATTGTACACATGTTATAGATCACAGTTGAACTAACTGTATAGATTTTGGTGAATCTAGCACTTACAGTTTTTTTACAGGGACACAAAGAAAAATTCTTTATCATTATGGCCTATGGGACTAAATTTTTAAAATTACGATAGCATCTAAACGCCTTATTGAATTGAGCTGAAAATTTATATGAGTATTATAAATCACTGTTGCACTAACTATAAGCATTTTGGTGAATGTAGCATTTATAAGTTTTTACAGGGACACAACGAAAATTTCTTTGTCATTATGATCTATGGGCTCAAAGTTCAGTAGCGTTAAATAAAACAACGTGTAATAGATGGAGAAAAATACTCAAACACTCTATTATGGTTTTCTCTCTTTTGTTTGTTTAACAACTACTCTTTCTTTACTTTATCTACAAAACTGTTAATTACTCAATGTTCGGAAAGTCGAGTGGAGTCACTCCAGATTTTTTTACTTTCCGAACACTATAGTGAGGAAAGTATTGTAATCATGTCAAAAATCCGAATTCGAGATTTTGATGTTTCTATACGTTTTGAGGTCCCCTGAGTCCGTTTTCACTATTTTTACGATGATGTATGTATGTGTGTGTGTATGTGTGTATGTGTGTATGTGTGTATGTTTGTGAACACGCTAGCGTCTAAAGGCTTTGTTCGATTAACCTGAAAGTTGGTACGTATATTGTAAGTCACCATAGTACGAACCCTATAGATTTTGGTGAATCTAGCACTTATAGTTTTTTTACAGGGACACAAAGAAAAATTCTTTATCATTATGGCCTATGGGACCAAAATCTTAAAAGTGCGATAGCATCTAAACGCCTTATTCAATTGAGCAAAAAATTTATACCCATATTATAGGTCACAGATACTCAATCTGTATAGATTTTGGAGAATCTAGCACTTATAGTTTTTTTACAAGGACACAAAGAAAAATTCTTTATCATTAAGGCCAATGGGGCCAAATTTTTAAAAGTGTGATAGCGTCTAAACGCCTTATTAATCTGAGCAAAAAAATTGTACACATGTTATAGGTCGCATTTGCACCAACTGTATAGATTTTGGTGAATCTAGCACTACAGTTTTTTTACAGGGACACAAAGAAAAATTCTTTATCATTATGGCCTATGAGACCAAATTTTTAAAAGTGCGATAGCATCTAAACGCCTTATTCAATTGAGCTGAAAATTTGTATGAATATTATAAATCACTGTTGCACTAACTATAAGCATTTTGGTGAATCTAGCATCTATAGATTTTTACAGGGACAAAACGAAAAATTCTTTATCATTATGATCTAAGGGCTCAAAGTTCAGTAGCGTTAAATAAAACCTCGTGTGATATATGGAGAAAAAAACACTCTATTATGGTTTTCTCTCTTTTGTTTGTTTAGCAATTCCTCTTTCTTTATTTTATCTACAAAACTGTGAGTTACTCAATGTTCGGAAAGTCGAGTGGAGTCACTCCAGATTTTTTATATAGGAATTATTGCTAGCGCTCGAATAATTTTGCAGCCGGCTGTATATAGAGATATGAAGATTTCCAGTTTAAATATAATTATTTTGTAGTATTTTTAATTATTCATTTTTACTTTCCGAACACTATAGTGAGGAAAGTATTGTAATCATGTCAAAAATCCGAATTCGAGATTTTGATGTTTCTATACGTTTTGAGGTCCCCTGAGTCCGTTTTCACTATTTTTACGATGATGTATGTATGTGTGTGTATGTGTGTATGTGTGTATGTGTGTATGTTTGTGAACACGCTAGCGTCTAAAGGCTTTGTTCGATTAACCTGAAAGTTGGTACGTATATTGTAAGTCACCATAGTACGAACCCTATAGATTTTGGTGAATCTAGCACTTATAGTTTTTTTACAGGGACACAAAGAAAAATTCTTTATCATTATGGCCTATGGGACCAAAATCTTAAAAGTGCGATAGCATCTAAACGCCTTATTCAATTGAGCAAAAATTTTATACCCATATTATAGGTCACAGATACTCAATCTGTATAGATTTTGGAGAATCTAGCACTTATAGTTTTTTTACAGGGACACAAAGAAAAATTCTTTATCATTAAGGCCAATGGGGCCAAATTTTTAAAAGTGTGATAGCGTCTAAACGCCTTATTAATCTGAGCAAAAAAATTGTACACATGTTATAGGTCGCATTTGCACCAACTGTATAGATTTTGGTGAATCTAGCACTACAGTTTTTTTACAGGGACACAAAGAAAAATTCTTTATCATTATGGCCTATGAGACCAAATTTTTAAAAGTGCGATAGCATCTAAACGCCTTATTCAATTGAGCTGAAAATTTGTATGAATATTATAAATCACTGTTGCAGTAACTATAAGCATTTTGGTGAATCTAGCATCTATAGATTTTTACAGGGACAAAACGAAAAATTCTTTATCATTATGATCTAAGGGCTCAAAGTTCAGTAGCGTTAAATAAAACCTCGTGTGATATATGGAGAAAAAAACACTCTATTATGGTTTTCTCTCTTTTGTTTGTTTAGCAATTCCTCTTTCTTTATTTTATCTACAAAACTGTTAGTTACTCAATGTTCGGAAAGTCGAGTGGAGTCACTCCAGATTTTTTAATTTTTGTATCTTACACTAAAAATGCTCACTTATACTACACAACATCGCCAAATGCAAATTTGTCAAGGAAAATCATTTATCATTTAATACAAGTTATACATTATTTCCTTCTTACTTAGTTTATTACATACATAAATCAAGTAATATATTCAAAAGAATTTCATTACTATTTATTATCAAGTTATTTATTGCTATTCTTTTTAATCTTCATGCACTGTATGAAAGTTCATTATTTTCAAGTCATTAATTCTATTTTAAAAACAGAAATACCGGTCTTATAAATAATTATATTTACCTTTTGCATTTTCTGAATTCCGGAAAGCATATTAATAAAAATTCTTAGTAAAATAATTCTTAATAAAATTCCTAGTAAATACTTTTTATGATCAGCGACTCGCCATATTCTTATATTTTATTTTTAATGCGGTGGAAAATATTTGTATAGCTATTTATTTTATAAAGTCATTTATTATTAGATTGCAAATTTTTACTTTTTTGTAGCATATGTAAAATTGATTGACTATCCATTATTTTTACTAGATTTTTTATTATTGTTTGAAGAAAGAATTTAAAGAACGAAAATTTCATTTCTGCTAAACGAAATTGAATTCAATAATCATGCAATGGAAAATTTAATATAGTAGCATTATTTATATATTATAAATATGTGAATTAGGGTGTTAATATATCTTTCAAATTAATTTTACAATTATTAAAATATTTTCAGATTAATAAAATATGATTTGGATAAACCTTTGATGCATTAAATAATTATTTTAAATTGAAGCATAACTACTAACATAAAAACCACGCTGCATGTTTTTACGCTTCTTTATATACTCACACAGCCACTTATATGCATTAGACATTTAAATAACATCGGACTGATCCAAGTAAAAAAAAAAAAAAAAAAAAAAAAAAAAAAAACTTAAGAATCTCCGTTAAAAGTCTTGAATATCCTGTACTAATTGTAGATATCTATTAGATTTTTAAATGTAGACGAAATTTATACGTGCTTTTATATAATACATGTAATATGTTAGATCAAAACGAGATTTAGACATTTTCAGTATCTATTGGATATAAAACAGCCAATTATTGGATATTTAGATATTTAACAGACATCTAATGTATGCAAAAATGAGTGGCATTTGTCGTGCTAATAGATATCTATGAGATCATTTTTCAACTTTTATAGATATTTATTAACTTTAATAGATATCGTATAGGTTTGGGATAAATTAGTCTTATAGGTTTGCGTTTAATAAGTTTGTGTTAATAATGTATTTCATTCCTTTTTCAATTTCGTATTGTCGCAAGATAGAAATTTGAACTGTATTTTTGGCTTGAATTAGCTATACAGTTTTCAGAAATCTTGCGATTTCTCTGCTCGTAGAAGTGCAAGATTCCTGAAGACCAAACATTTCGATTTTTGAGTATCTCTTAATCCAATTCTCATTTCCAGTTATCCTTTTTTCATATTTTTTAATCCTATTCTCATTTCCTGTTATCTTTTTTTATAAATTTGTAGACTTCAGTATGATATTTAGTGAAATTTTATTTTTCCGACTGAGTGAAAATAATGCCTGGACCGGGAGTCGAACCCCGGATCTTTCACTTACAATATATATATATATATATATATATCAGGATGATAACTTTCATGAATTTCGCATAAATATCTCTCCTAATTAGTCTTAGTGTTATGGTCCTAAATTTCCCCTTTAAAGTAATTAAAAATGGATTTAACTATTTATAGGTACTGTAATTGAATAATAAAAAAATGTGATAACGTTTAAATTGAAATACAACCAGTTTTATGTGTGTGTTGGTTGTGTTATCACGTGTCTATGGATTGCTAAATTTTATAATGGTAATAAATTCGTCAATTTATTTATGTTTCACATATTTAAGAGGCAATTCGGTAGTATATTCATTTTGATCGAAATTTTGCGATATTTCTTTATACGAAGGATATGCATTAACAGCAATGCTTTGAAATTTTTCATAAATTGTACACTCGTATTTTTTGGAATATTTCAACAATGTGGTTTACTTTTTTTTCTTCTGTAACATTTGTGAATGTCATATTTTCTCCCCCATGTACAGTATTTATACAGTATCTAAACAACATTGTACATGTTAATTTCCAAAGACATTGTCTTCAATAAAAAATTATAATTGATTTAATTTTTCAAATTGTAAAATTCGTTTTAAATGTTAACTGAAAGTAAAAATAATTAATTGCAACTTGGGAAAAATGCAGAAGATTTTTCAATTACCAATTAAATAACCTAAAGATACGTATAAATTAAATGTTCATTTGACTGCAATTTAAATATTTGGAACTCGCAAGATTAAATATATATATATCTATATATTCAAAGCTAAAATGAAATGCTTTGAATAAAATGCCACATGTATATAATCTACAAGCTTGTGTGAGAAACCGAAAACGCTTTCTTCGATTAATTTTAAACAAATATTTACTATAACGACATTCAGGAAGATTTGTTTTGCAAGAAATTCATAAACGTATTAAAATTACTTGCATTTGGAGGGAAAAGATGTTGCTCGCCAAATCGCGTGCACCTTTTGTCTTTTTGCGCCAAATATTCGAAAGTTTTTTTTTTTTTTTTTTTGTAGGCTTTTTAGCAGGATTCCGCCGATAAATTTGACTGATCTTGTATTTCCTATGTAAATAGTATCTCCGTAATTTTTTCACAATATTCTGAGCATGCGCTTTAAGGAGACCGTCCTTGTACAGTGCAGCCACATATCCTAAAACTAGAAGTGGGGACGCGTCCAAAATGTTAGAGGGATGCCAGCTTGACCGACAGTTTGAAATTTGGAAAACATCCAGTAATTCCGCGCTCTTGTACTGCTCATTTTCTGTGAGTCAGATGACTGTTCCCCCTATTTTAGCACTGGATTCGTTGAGTTAGAACTTGCGCAGATGCTTCTATGGCTTCCTGAAATGTGGTCGAAGAATAAGTATTAAACACGTAAAAAAATAGCTATACATCATATTTTTTGAAAAATATAATATTTTTATATTTTTTATATGTAGTGTAAAAAGAGTTTTGTAAATCAATTGAAATTTTTGTTCACAGTCTCTAGAAATATGAAATAATTTTCGATAAATAATAAATATTCGATATTGTCATTCTTTATTTTATAGATATTTTATTTTATTTCCCGTTCTGTTCTGAAAAATAAATATATGAATAACTAAATAAAATGTCCACTTTAGAAAAATAAAATAAAATAAAAATAAAAAATAAAACAAACTACTAAATTATTCTTGCCAATAATTAATAAAAATTGTTAATACATTAAAATGAATACATAACTTATATATATTTTTTAATATCACATTTTATGGTAATTTTGCTTAAGACTTTTTTTTCTATTGAAAATTTTATCATTCTCTTGCATAATTCCCATTCCTACATTATATATAAATATCTTTAAGGAGGCTATTAAATATTTGTTAGATATAATATACACTTAATATTTTGCACTTAAAATTTTAAATCAAGTGCATTTATGTCCTTTAGTAATGTCATTAAAATTTCACTCTCAATACGTCAAAATTTTGAGAGCTTTTTTCTTCCTACGGTTGCTTTATTTAGCTATTAGCTTTTAAGAATAATTAAACTTTAATGTATTTTCTATTATATTAGAAGTTTTATATACATAAAAATTTAAAATGTAGCAGATTTAAACCTTCGAAACATCGGCTGTCATGAGAAATATTCTTTAGCCGAGTAGTAAATGGAATATATATATCTTCTTTAATCATTAGAATAAGTAGTATAAGAAATAATTTGTTATTATTAGTCATTTATTTTAATTTTCAAAATATATTTCTTTTATCGAAAAAAAAAAAAAATAATAATAATATTCAAGAACAAGCATTTTAATGGTAACATTCCAATGTTTATTTAAGATATAATTTGTTTATTACAATCAAGAAAAATGCATGCGTCTATTTCTGGATAATCTCAGATGTGGTCATGAACACAATTTAAAGCCTCAAATTGCTTATACACTATAATTTTAATATACAAATACACCTGGTTGCACATTTCTGAGAATGGAAGTTAACACAAAGTTTGTCTGACATGTCTGTGGCGACAGAAATTAATACATATTTTTTCTGAGTATACCCTAATACTAAATAATAATAATAATAATTACAAAATGTGTGCTTTTGCAAAACATTATCGTGAATCAGGCATTTTAGGCATATTATATAATCGGTGGTTACAGGCTCATATGGACTTTTCGGCAACTAGAAATGATAGCTATAACAATAGCACCTTTTAGTAATAAACTCATATGCTTTGTCCGCTACACTAGTCGTTAAGTAAAATTGAATAATAATAATAATAAAAAAAAGAATCAATTTTTTATATTATTTTATATACAAAAATTATAATAAATTCTCCTGAAATTGCTCAAAGCCTCATTTTGAGACCTCCTATTTTGAGCCTTAATGTTTCTTACGAAATTGCCTATTGAATTTTGCCTCCTAATCACTTCAAACAGCTGGTACAGCTAGGCGGACATTAGTTCAGCAGTACATTGATCGTTTCATCTCATTCTCTCTTGAAAAATACATTTTTAACTAACAGGAATAACTTGATTTGAAAAACAACTCAAAATGATTTTTTTTTCATCTTTCAAAGTCTTTTTCTGTTCAGAATTTCCTGGGGAGGTAGCTGGATGCAGCTGTTATCAGGGTATTTAGTGGTTCCTCACTATTACTTTTTTGGAAACAATTACTTAAGTTTACTAATAAAAATGTGATACTCAATTGAGAGAGTGCTTAACGGCCTGATATATTCATAAGGATACTGATTTCACAGGATTCTAAAACAGTTAACCCTTTAACGATCGTTGGTTTCGCAGCGAAACACATAATTTAACTTTTATTATTGACATAATTTAACTTTTTTTTTTTTTTTTCCGCATTTTTTTTAACATTTCTCCATTATTTTAATCAGGTTTTAAAATTATGTTCCTTTTCTGTTCGGTAGATAGCAACACTATTCCAAAATTTAACAAATAATGCGTCAAAGGTAGCTAAATGCATAAGTCACTTACGGCCTTATTCACCAAATCAGTGTTAACCCATGGTTCACGTAACACTTGTGTTGAGTTAAAACTCCCTTAACCCTGGGTTAGAAAGTTTTCGTATTCACCATCCGTGGATCAGTTGACCCCAGAGTTATCTGTAAAAGTCTCGCTGATTGGTCAATAAAAACGCAATGCATTAAAAAAGTAAACAAGAGTGATTTCCCTGTAACTGTAACATGCCCATTTAACACCAGAGTTAACCCACCAATTTAGGAGGATTAAAAAAAGAGGGTTATTTTGCGTGGTGAATACCGATTTTGAGATAACCTAGCGTATTCCCGGGTTAACATCAGTGTTAAAATTTGGTGAATAAGGCTGTCAAAGTTTCTTAATGTGCGCGAGTTCAAACTCCTAGTTTGATGATGCACTCATGTCTAGTTTTTTTTTTCATTTAATGAAGAGCTGGACTATTATTTTCTCCTGAAACAACTTTTACGAGTTTTTGTAGTCGATAATGTTTACTTACAGAGTGTTTTATTTATTAAATTAAATATTGTTTGAATTTAATTATGTTAACTTAACAACGTTTCAAAGAAAAATTTATCGAAAATGAACTATGCTTTTTTATTTTTTTATTTTTTTTTTTTTTTATGATTAGCTATGTATCTAAAAGTCAGTTTTAAAATTAATTTAGTAATTTTTAAAATAAATTAAGTAGTGAACGTTAAAGGATTAAAAGGAAAAATCTGAAAATTGTGTTACTCCTCAATACATAAAATTTTGGAGTGACTCCACACGACTGTACAAACATTAAGTATAACAATTAACGGTTCTATAAATAAATTAAAGTAAGGGAAATATCGTTAAATAAAAAAAGGAGAATAAAATGTTCGATTAATATGTTTATATGATATCGAGTATATTAATAGTATACCAAGGAATATTATAATAGGGTGTCCGATTATTTTTGAAGTGATAACTTCTTTAGGCGCGTTGAGCACTTTTGGGTGAACATAAATCATGGAACTCGCTTCATCGTCACCGATTGCTTTCCATGAGCTATATGTATACTGTGTATATATGTATATAGATATACCTCCATGCGTTATTAGTATACATTATGTATATACAAAGAGTATATCTCTCTACATATATATCCATATATGTAGCGCAAGGCGCGGCATGCCTCATACACATACATATATATCTTAATATATATAAATCTCGTGTCACAATGTTTGTCCTCAATGGACTCCTAAACCACTTAACCGATTATAATAAAATTCGCACACCATGTGCAGTTCGATCCAACTTGAGAGATAGGATAGTTTAAATCTCAAATTATAGTCGCAATTTTAATTTATTGCTAATTATTTGTATGTTATTATTTGACAGTCACAATTATCTGTTAACTCCAAATGATTCTAACAGATGTCGATACCTTTCGACTGGGTTGAAATGAAAGCTGAAATATATTTGGTGCTGCCATCTACACAAAGAATCTTCAACTTTTAACCTATTAATAAATTTCGTATAATTCAATTATTTCCACTTTTTAAATTTTTGGTGTTAGCATAGCCGGCCACGTGTTACTTAGACTGAAGTGTAAATTGAATTCATATTATAATGAAGATAATACAGTGAAATTAATCCTGTTTTTTACTTATTTGTGCTTCATTGATCAAAACTTTATAATTTAATCTGTATATATATATAAATTACGTGTCACGATGTTTGTCCGGGGTAAACTCCTAAACTAAGGAACTGATTTTGATGAAATTTTGCACACTGTGTGCAGTTTGATCCAACTTGAGAGATAGGATAGTTTTTATCTCAATTTATTGTCACAATATTGTTTTATTGCAATTATTTGTTAATTATAGACCTTTATTAAAGTTGCTCCAAAATATCTGTGAGTTCCATTAATTTAATTGTTGCCAAAAAAAAAAAAAAAAAAAAAAAAAATACGAGTTCATTTTCTTTCGACATAAAAATAAATACATTTAATCAAACGTGAACGTTAAAAAATTATAAAAAGTTAAATTATGCATCTCACGAAAATTGACGTCATAATCAATTTAAAGATTTTATACACATTGATAAAGTGCTAATGTAGTTCTATCATAGATATAGTAATATATATAGATCTCTCATCCCCATGTTATCGTAGAAAGATTTTTGATGCCGAAAAAAGATAAAAAATAAAAGCTTTGGAAACAGCCATTAAGTGGTATTGAAAAAAAAAAAAAAAAAAGAAAAAAAAAAAAAAAAAGAAAAAGAAAAGAAAGAAAGAAATATGAATTTGAAACTGTATCTGGAGTCTTCCATTCCCCTTTAGCAAATAAATTATTCATAAATTTTATTTGCTAAAATATTAGTATGTATTCCCGTGTGTATTCACTCGGGGAAAGACGGCCATATTTTGGTAAAAACGTCGTCTTTTCCCAAATGAAAAGGAATAACTTTTTTCTCCCCAATGATCACTCTATTCTATATATGCTATACTATATCTATGAGTTCTATACGCAAGCGAAGTGTGACTCACTGACCGTCTGTGCAGCCAAGAAAAAGATTTCCTATGTTAATTTCCCACTGGATTTTTTGTAAGAAATTATTAAAAATCGAGGAAATTTATTTCCCGATTTTAATCCTTATATTTGGGTATAGATATGTATTAGTTATCGCGGGTGTTAGATTGAATTATTTTGCTGTCAAATTGACAAAATTTTAATTTTAAATTTTTAAACTCTGTCGCCCTTGGCTTTTTTTATTATTATTATTATTATTTGGCGATCAAAAGCGTAACACGAAAATATACATGCCAGATGTATGCATTGTACGAAATGTAATATGTATTATTCATTGTACGTATGTATGACATGTAATATGTATTGTACGAAATATTGTTTCATATTATTCATTACTCTTTTAATATAAGTTGTTAAAATAACCATGATTTTTGAAAGGAATTAAATATTTTCGCCAGATAATTTGGTGATATTCTTTTTTTTTCGCCAAGGATGACAGAAATGAAATCTATTCCGCTGCAAAATATTAGTATCTTACATCAGATATTTTATTTAGACATTTGAAAACAAATTTGACTTCAAACTATGATAGAATATTTATCATTTTCCTTTTAATTTGTATATTATTAGTATATTAAAATTTAAAAGCATGGTATATAAAAAGTTTTTTTTTTTTTTTTTTTTTTTTAATCTTATAATTATTCTTATCTTAATCCTCAATGTTTCCCATCTTTATTGACTTGAATTTACTATTAAAATTTTAACATACTCAAAAACTTCTCATCACTTCGTTAAAATACACTAAACTTTTCCAAAATCATTTCCTATTTAAAATGATACATGTATTTACTTTAAATGTCCAATATTTCATAAGATTTCCAATTTTAAAGTTTTAAAATATTTATCAAATTTACTTATTTTTCTGGTTTAGCCTTATTGTTTTCCCTTTTATAACTACAGCTGTTGCCCTCTTTAAAATATTTAAAATGATGAGGTCATTTAATAGTAAAATTATCCATTATAGCATATATTATATTTCACTCCTCCATAAAAATTGATTTTAAAATCGTCTGTTTCTTTTATACTTTTATTTTAATAGAATTTTAATAGAATTTAATTTATATATTAGTCATTTTAGCAATTTTATCCAAAGTAGCATTAGAAATAATATATATCACTTCTCCATTAAAATTTATAGGACCCTACAATAAAATTAATTTGTGCTTAATATCAACACTACGAAAATTTTTATCAATCGCTTCCAAATTTTGACCTAAGTTTCAAATCTCAACCCTGTGGGTTTTTACATCGGCTACAACGTTTTCGTCTTTGTTCGTAAATAATAATTTAACTGTACTAAATAGTTTACAGCCGTATAATTCAACGTATAACTTAGTCACAGCAACGCGTGGCCAGGTCTGCTAGTATATATATATATATATATATATATATATATATATATATATATGTATATATATATATATATATATATATATATATATATATATATATATATATATATATATATATATATATATATATATATATATATATATATATACATACATGTATATATATATATAAATATAAATATATACATACATATATATATATATATGTATATGTGTATATATATATATATATATAAATATATAAGTATATATATATATATACACATATACATATATATATGTATGTATATATATATATATATATATATATATATATATATATATATATATATATATATATATATATACATACATGTATATATATATATAAATATAAATATATACATACATATATATATATATGTATATGTGTATATATATATATACATACATGTATATATATATATAAATATAAATATATACATACATATATATATATGTATATGTGTATATGTGTATATATATATATATATAAATATATATATATATACACATATACATATATATATATATATGTATGTATATATATATATATATATATATATATATATATATATATATATATATATATGTATGTATATATATATATATATATATATATATATATATATGTATATATATATATATATGTATATATATATATATATATATGTATATATATATATATATATATATATATATATATATATATATATATATATATATATATATATATATATATATACATACATGTATATATATATATATATATATAAATATAAATATAAATATATACATACATATATATATATATGTATATGTGTGTATATATATATATATATATATATATATATATATATATATATATATGCACATATACATATATATATATATATGTATGTATATATATATGTATATATATATATATATATATATATATATATATATATATATATATATATATATATATATGTGTGTGTGTGTGTATGTATATACATGTATAAAATGTTTACTAATACGAGTATTATACTGCCTACTGGCATCTGTCTTTTTCTAGTTCTATACTCTATGTATGTATGTACTTTTTCCACAGTATATACATAGTTCACAAAGTACAAGCACGTGTTTTTATACAGAATGTTACATTCTTCTTTTTGCTTTCAATATAAATTTAAAGTTTAATTGATTAAAGTTTAAATTGGTTATTGGTCATTAACACTTCTTTACAAATCAAAAAAAAAAAAAAAAAAAAAAATCAAAAATAATAATCTAATAGCTTGACGATACAATTCACAAGTTACTTAGTTTTCACTTCCATCGGCAGGCCCCAAAGGCTGCCCATAGGATTTTTTTCTATATAGTATGTTGTTTAGTTTATCGCTATTGCCCTTCAAATGATATGAGCCCATAGATCATTAATATAAAGAATTTTTCTTTGTATCCCTGTAAAAAAAAAAAAAAAAAAAAAAAAAAAAAAAAAATGCAATTGCTAGCTTCACTGAAATATAGTGAGCTTGTGCAACAGTGGCATGTATATAAATTTTCAGCTCAATCGAATTACTCATTTAGACGCTATTGTATTTTAAATAATTTGAGCCCATAAGCCATAATGATAAAGAATTTTTCATTGTGTTCATGTAAAGAATTATAAGTGATACATTCTTCAAAATTCATACAGTTCGTGTGACGGTGATGCATAATATGTATCTCAATTTTCAGTTCTTTTCAATAAGGCGTTGAGGTACATGAGTAATTTAAATAATTTTAGCTAATATCCCATAATAGATAATTTTTCTTTGCCTCCCTGAAAAAAAAAAAAAAACGTATAAGTTCTAGATTTACCAAAATTTATATAGTTCATAAAACAGTGACCTATAGCTTATATAAATTTTCAGCTCAATCGAATAAGGCACTTTTATGCTATTGCACTTTAAAATTTGGGTGCATAGGTCACAATGATAAAGAATTTTTCTTTGTGTCCCTGTTAATAAATTACAAATTTTATATTTATCAAAATCGGTGTTTGTGCTACATGACGTATAATAGGACGTATGAACTTTCAGATCATTCGAACAAATTATTTAGATGCTATTGTGTTCGTTCGCATACTCACATACACACACATATCACCATAAAAATAGTAAAAGTGAATTCAAGGTTCCTCAAAACGTAAGATATATCAAATTCTCAAAGTCGAATTTTTTCATGATTTCAATACATTCTTTACATAGAATGTTCGGAAATTACCCCCCCCCCCTCATCTTTTTACATATGTGTTTTTATAAAAACTGCATTTATGTAATTTTTTGTATCTCACAGATAAGTTATACAAAAAAAAAAAATTTTGAATAATCTTAAATAATTAGATTACATGATTATATAGTTGAAAAATTAGGGCAATTTGAAAAAGGTAATTTAAAAAACGAATATAGAAAGTAGCTATCATAATGGGCGCACTGATTTTATGTATTATGTTGTTTTAATGTACAGATATTCCCAATAAGAAATAAAATGTTCTTTAATCGGTTTTTCTTATTTCAACTTACGTATATTTTTACCAAACGCGATGTAAATCTCATACATTGTTTTTTATATATATTTATCTTTTTTTTTTTTTTTCTGTTCCAGCAAAATACTAATATCTTATTTTCTTTAAGCATAAAATCATACAGATAGAGTGTATTCCAGAAATTTCTCTGAAAAGGCAAGATAATGGAAACATCATATCAATTTACATTATACGTTACCTTTCATGTCCTTAATATTGTCTATTGTTTGTCTAAGAGAAATATTTCATCATTTTTAAATATGAGAGGTAATAAAAATAATAATTTTGTTTAATATTAAAAACATTGCATGTGTATCTCAAATAACATATATAAAGAGAAAATTCACCAGGTCATTAAGCCTTAATTTAATCTTATATATATATATATTTAATATACAATTTTTTGTCTAATATTTCACCTATAATCAAACGATGTATATTTTAATATTTTAATATTTGAACATCTTATTTTTGTTAAAAGACCTTATAAGACCCCTTATTTCAGAAATAAAGTTTCAGATTATATATGAAAATGTTTAAAAAATCAGTGTCTTAAATTATCTACATAGAAACATAAGGATATTAATACTTATACATAAGTAGCGTTCATGTACACTAGGCTTTTATGTGTTTATCGGTAAACATATACACATTTACGTATACGTAAAAAATATATTTTATATGCATACATATATAGATACTCGACTGTGTGAAAATACTCTGATTTCTGGCATACTATCCTTATACCATATAAATTCATTATGTTAAAAATTTTTTATTCAGCAATATGTATTTTTCCTCTACGCATTCTTCTATCGAGGATTTAGCTCTTAAAACCACCCATGACCAACGCGGCAAAATTACAAAAGTTGGCAATGCTAAAGTTATATTCAATAAGTTCTGGTAATTATTAAAAAATAAGTATATCGATAGCACACAGGAAAACTCAAATTAAAGTAGAAATATTTCAAAAGCTTTAGTGAGTCCATCCATGTTGCTGGGATGTAAGCTGTGTAAAAATCATTTTTTTTTCTTTTTAAGAATATTCCATTGTTATTCAGCTTTATGTATTTTTATTTTCGTCGTAATACTCGTATGTCACTTTGTTTTTATAGTATATATTATATTTTTGATATCTTATATATGTTAAATAATGTAAGGAGTCAGTTTTAAAATATATTTCTAATTCAATATTTTACAGTATATTCTTATATTAAATACCTATGGATGCTGTATTTATACTTTTAGTATTCTTCATAAGTACGATAAATGACATAGGAAATATTCCGATTTCCAGGCAATATAATAAATTAGATCAACCAAAAACGTACTCAAAGTATTGAATAATAACTATATTTAGAGCACATTTTCAATATTTTAAATTTATGAAAATCATTTATGTAAATTAAACGCAATTCTTCAGTGGTACTTGCGCAAAATTATTGTATTATGCACTACTCCTAATCTTTTCACCGAAATCAGCTGTTATTAACAGCTATCTTGCACATTGTGTTATATTTCTTAATACCGTGGGCAAGAGAAACATCTCACATAATATTTGTGTTAACATTTATGTCGCTTGATTGATTTTTATCAAATAAAAGTTAATAATGAAAATAAGTAACTCCTTTTAATTTTAAGATTTCTATCTGTTATTTTGTTATTACAAATATTACTATAATTAAAACTTAAAACTCCTAAAAGTTTACAAATATTTTATTGAATTCGCGTGTTAACATAGTAATAAATGTATATAAATAGGCCACTTACTTTTATACGTGTTTTAAAGTGGTCTTTTTTTTTTTTGTATATTTATTACTATGTTAGCACTTGATATCAATAAGAATTTTAAGTCATTTTGTTTCCTGAATTTATACAACTAATGGACTCATCATATTGTGTACACGTTACCTCTAACCGTATCAAGTTACTTCGTTATATATAATGCTGTCTACTCTTTTTTTTTTTTTTTTTTTTTTGTAAAAAAAGCACCTGAAGATGCTACAAAATTGTAGCGAAAAGCTTTGTGAACAAATTTTAATAAATATTTATACGTGTTTTAAAGTGTTCTTTTTATGTATATTTATTAAAATGTTACTATGTTAATATGCTTTACAAAATAATATAAAAATGAAATTGTTAATATATATATGTATGAGATAAAAATTTAAACAATAATTATAAATTTAGGCATTGTTACTTCTTATTAATTTCTACTAATTATTCATTGAAATAATCAATAACCTTTCCAACAAAGTTTAAAAGTGTTAATGACTATCTATCCTTCAGTTTGTTCGTTTGTCTATCCGTTTGTCTAAATATTTATGAAAATTGTGGATACTGTTATATGTTATTCAAGTTCACTATCGAATGTTCGCAATTGCAGTGAATATTTGAACTGGTTTATGTACAGGGGCACCCAAAATTATTCCAAACCATTGTGTTTTATGAGAGGTATTTCTATAAAGCTTTACTCTACACTACACCAATATTAATGGAATTGAAATACGTTATTCAAGTCCACTATCGTATGTTTTCTATGGAAAATTGAATAAATACCACCACTTGTTTGCATACAGTAGCACACAAAAGCATTTCAAAGCATTGTAATCCATGAGATATATTTCTATAAACATAATTTTAATAACTTTAATATCCAGAGATGTTAATGAAATTGAAAAATGTTATTTTTATGCACAAAAGAATTTTTTTATAGAAAGTGGCGTGATTAGCATTATATTTACAGGGCCAGACACAAATATTCAGTTATATTAAAGGGCACAATTGGAAATTTGCTGGAATTGCATATTCGTTTATATTAAGCGTTTTTAACACTTTCTAACAATTTTAAATGTGAATATGATTTCAGTTTGTGTATTTGTCTGTCCGACTATCCATTTGTCTATCTGTTCGTCTACCTGCCCCCAGCGTCCGTAAATACTTTTAGAATTTTTAAAAGATGATATATATATTACTAAATTTTACTATAGAGTATTCTCTATTTAAAATCGCATTAATAATCCTAAACAAACACTTTGTGTACATGGACACCCAACTGCCAATGCATTACGTTTTATCGCATTTAAATAACTTTCTACTGCAAAATCATAAACAAATTGACCTTCATTGTTCTAAAATAATGCTTTGCATACAGTATGATATGGTGAACCTTCTGATTTACAGGGTTATACTAAAATACGCAGAAAGATTAAGGGCTGTAATTAGAATTTAAGAACTGCATTTTCTTTTGTGTCGTGCATTTTTAACACTTTCTATGAATGTTTAAGAATGATTATAAATTCAGTTTGTCTGTCTGTATGTCTTTATTCCTTTCAGTCTTTCTGCTTGTCCCT